>OX411545.1:84177877-85537877 GCA_948146395.1 Fragum whitleyi
GTAACTACATCTCCAAGTATTACCATGTTGACGTGAACCAGGATAAATTGAAGAGGGCGCTGGAGGCTGGAGTTGAGAAAGGACTCTGGGAAATAACAAAGGGCGGCGGGATGCATGGAACATACCATCTGCTGATTGAATCCTTCAACCCTGCCAGAAGTAAGCAGGGTTTGACATTAAGTGTCTGTCAATCTATTGGTCCTGGGTTCGATCCCTGACTGTGGTATTCATTCTTTCTGACTATTTGTCTCTTACCAATTGGTCAATAATTGTAGACCTATGTGGAATAGCAGCTGGAGGCTAGGAAGGGATGTAGTGGTTGTACTGGTGTTAGAAATACTAGGAATGCATTGTTAGTTGCTGCAGCTGCTGCGATATAACTGAAAAAATCTTGAAAGTGACGTTAAACCCCATTCAATCAATCAATCAATTGACATTAAGTGCTTAATGCTGCCAGCCTCAAGGACCTGCTTGTTCTCTTATCTACAGATCCTACTCGGTTCTTCTGGGTTGTCCCAGAAATATCATATTTTTAAGCATATTATCAAAAATCCTTGTTAGGGTTTAGGGTTTAGCACTTTTAAAAATGAGGTTCAAACATGAAAAATATATTTGGATAAACACTCAGAATACAAAGAATATCAGAATTTGTCTAATATGGAAAACATCTGTAGCCTTTGAAAAGATTTGAAAAATAATGAACAAAGGCACTGTTAAGTCAATATTTATGGTTGGTAGATGATTGTCTTTGATTCTGGCATCATGTTGAACCCTTGACCGAGATCTTGGCCTCTGACCTATTTTCTTAAATTTGAATTTAAGTCAAAATTGTCTTAGTGGCTACCTGTATTCAGTAAGCAACCTGTCTTAAGCAAGCGGCTACTGAGGTCCCAAATGAAAATTTTGCACTGAAATTGACCTGTATTAAGCAAGAACATGTCTTAAGCAAACACTTTTTGAATGTCCCTTGGTTGCTTGCTTAAGACAGATTTGACTGTAATAGGTCTAGGGCTATATTAAGTCAAATTAATGGTTGGTAGATGATTGTTTTTGATTCTAGCATCATGATGAATTTTTGACCCTGACTGTGACCTTTGAAATTCTTTCTAAAGTATTGAATTTTTAGGGTAAGGACTTTGTTAAGTCAATACTTAAAGTAGGTTCATGTGAGTGTCTTTGATTCTGACATCATGCCGAACCCTTTACTCAGTTCTTGACCTTTTACATTCTTTCTAAAATGCTGAATTATTAGACCTTGGACAGTACAACGTCAAAAATAATGGCTGGTAGATGATTGTTTTTGATTCGGACATTATGATGAACTTTTGACCCTGACCCTGACCTTTGACCTACTTTCTAAAGTATTGAATTATTAGGGCTAGGACAGTGTTAAGTCAATACTAAAGGTTGGAAGAAGATTGTCTTTGATTCTGGCATCATGCTGAACCCTTTACCCAGTTCTTGACCTTTGACCTACTTTCTTAAATATCGAATTATTATTATGTATTTAGTCAATAATAATGGTTGGTAGATGATTGTGTTTTTGTTTCTGGCATCATTTACTTAAATTTCACTAAAAGAATTTTAATGGTTCTTCTGATTTCATTGGGACAAATCAAGTGGAGCTATTCTTGGCCCTCCTAAGCCTCAAGTATTTCTTGTTTTCATTTGTCAAGTTTGTATGGCCTAAACTTGTAGCTTGCTGTCTGAGAGACATTATTGATAGACCTGGGGACAGTTACCTAGTATATACGACTTTTGTTCAACATAAGAAGAGAGCGGAACCATTAAACACTTGCACTTAATAATCTGTGTAATGTGTAAAAGAAAGAAATGTCTGTATCAATTTTACAACCATTCAAAAGGTCCAAAAGGAACTGTATATTTGTTATCCAATATCTGGCTTAAACTGATCTAGCTGTATCCAGTGAAGAACAGTAGAAAATAAAAGGAAAAAGCAGGACCTTTGCTATGTGCTAGTTTAAGGCTGTATCTTGTTCTCAAATATCAAAGCGTGTCCATTTGTATTTTATATGATGAGAATCCATGAGCTTTTCAAACATCTGTCTGAAGTCCATCCATCAGGTAGAATGAATTATTTGAATTGGGAATTTTATGCTGATTAGTGGGAAATTTTCTTGCCACAGTTGGGAATAAAATAGCTTTTCGTAACTGGGAAGTCACATAAGATCGGATTTGATTTAAGAAGGAAAATGCCCTGTGATAATTCAATTGTAGTAATGTTAGAAATTATCTTGATGAATTTTCATCTATCCCAAATATATTTACTCAACCAAAGATTTTATTATCTGCCACATCTTGTTGGCCCTAGCTAAAATTTACATTACAGGCCCGTTTAAACTTCTGACAAAAAAATCGTAAGTCAAAATCACAAATTGTACCTTGATGTTTGTATTCATTGTTATATTCTGCCTTGCGATATCTCATTAGAATCGTCTTCTAAAGACGATTCCAATGACATGATGCATGAAAGAATTCCATATTTAGTAACTACTGTAGAAGCAGCTTTAATTTTTGACTTGCAAATAATGATCATAAGATGTATAGTAAAACGGGCCCCAGGTGTGGTTATTCATCTCCTATTCTTGTTTTCAGGTGACAATCTGATGGACCAGATAGCTCAAGCTTTAGTAGCGTGCCATGAACCAAAATGTGCTTCTGTGGGTCTCATAAAGAAATACATTACTCAGTATCATCCCAAACTCAACATTGACACTCGACCACATCTGTTCAAGAATGCATTAGAAAGGGCCATTAATAAAGGAGTCATTAGGTAGGTAGTTAATTGTTGTATTACTAAAGAGCAACAGGTAACACTTCTTGAACCAAATATATCAACATTCAGAGGTACAGATAAGAGGGGAGTAACTCCAATCTGAGATATTATCTATTTCCAAATTAAACTGTGTTGTGGGTACTCATACTCAATGAGATCATTCCAAAAAGTAACCACTAAAAAAAAGATTAAGAGCATTGACTATTCAAATATTTAAAATTAGAATTGAAAATACCCCCTCTATCTGTAGCCCTGACAATAATTTCTGTCTTGACCCTTACCAGTTGACAAGATTTTAGTCAGGTCCAATTTGATGTGTTAGTTGGGCTGAGCCATTGAAATTTACAGAAATTGCAGATGACAATTTTTATGCGCCACATCAAAAGGCCGAGGGCATATTGCTTTTGGCCTGTCTGTTTGTCAGTTACTCTGTTTGTCCAAATAAAACTTCAGGATTGGCTATAACTTTTGACTAAGTGATACAGCCTTTATATTTTATATATTAATTGCTTAGGATAAGACCTTTCTGTTGTTACCTAGCTCAAGGTCATATGACAAGGTCAAGGTAATTTTTCAAGGTCAAATTTGTGATAAAATAAAACTTTAACATTGGCTATAACTTTGGGCTGGTAACTGAAAGAGGCTAGATCTTTCTAGATCTTTCATATGTGCATTACTTGTGACAATCCCTTTCTGTGGCTACTAAGGTCAAGGTTGTTTTTTCAAGGTCACTTTTTTTTTAAATACAAAAACAATTACATCGGCCATAAATTTTGATTGTTGAGTGATATAACCATTATAATTCACATGTGTATTGCATGTGATAAGACCTTTAGTTTATACTAATTTATTTTAGTTCGATTGGGACGAAAGCTTAAGCTTATAGAATCGCTCTCGAACACTCAATCCTGATGTTTCCACATCCCTGAGAGAGAGAGGCAGCGATTAAACCCACTGCTACCCAATTTTACAGCTGGGTGAACTGGGGCTGGCTATTAAGTGTTTCGCCCATAAACACACCCTGGCGACAGTGGGGCTCGAACCACAGACCTCCAGGTCACGGGTCGAGTGCATTTACCACTAGGCCACCGAGGCAGTCGGTGTTAATACCAAGCTCAAGGTCATATGTCAAGGTCATTTTTCAAGGTCAAACTTGTGAAAAATAAAAAATATAAAAACTTTTACATTGTCCATAACTTTTGAGTGGTAAGTGATAGAGTCTTAATATTTCACATTTTCATGGCATGTGACAAGACATTTCTGTGAATTCTAAAGTCGTCTGTCAATGTCATTTTTTCAAGGTCAGTTTTTTCAACATAAATTTGGCCATAGCATTGGATTGGTAAGCGATTGAGCTTAGATCTTTCACATGTGCATTGCTTGTGACAAGACCTTACTTACAAATTATCGTTTATTTGTTTTAGTAAGATTGATTGATATTACATTTTGTGAACAACTAAAACTATATTTTCAATTGACTTGTAGCTCTGCCACTTGTGAAAATATAGCTTCATTCGCTCAATGAAATATAAATTGATCTTACATGGAAACAAACGATTATCCTCTATATTTTCCAGGCAGCTGACAGGTGTAGGGGCCTCAGGATCAATGCAGCTGGTATATCAGTTTTTCCCGTCTCCTGCCATCCTCGCCGGCGACACTACAGATGAAGAAGAAGAAGAGGAAGAGGCAGATGACAGTGATTACGACGATGGTCCTATAGAGTATATACCAAGACCAACAAAGCGAGGCCGTATGGCTCAACGTAAACCACAGACTTCATCAGCCCCATCCAAACCAAGAGGAAGATCTGTATCTACAGACTCTAAGAAGAGTAAAGCTAAAGGTGGTAAAGGTAAACCAGCTGGAAAACCATCCAAGAAGGCCAGAAAGTCTGTTTATGTTGATGATAGTGATGATGACGCTGACGATGAGATTGAGGTTGAAGCATACACACCAAGAAAGAGTAAAAGTCGTGGTGGAAGTGGGCCAGCCAAGACTAGTCAATCAGGGAAGAAAACAGCCTCCAAGGTTGCTACACCTGCAAAAAAGAGTAAAACTCCCGTAAATGAGAGTAGTACACCTGCAAAGAAGTCTACACCAAAACCAGCTGCTAAAGGAAAGAGTAAAACTCCGGCAAAACAAACACCAGTGTCTGCAAAGAAGGGTAGTGCAAAAAAATCTACACCAAAAAAAATTGTTGTGGATGATTCAGAGGATGAACCAATCAGTGATCAGGAAGAATATGTACCAAAATTAAGTAAACGCAGGGGCGGAGCACCAGAACCGGCTCCGAAAAGCGAGACCAAAAAATCATCCAAGTCCAGAAGGAGATAAACTTCTACTGTATTTCTGTACAGAGTAACATTTATTCAGTTGTGACTCTAGAACTGAAGTAAAGGTGGTCTCTTATAACAGTAGATGGCCCAAAAATATGATTATTAATGTTGAATTGTAACTTTGAAGAAGTTACTTCTTTTAAAACCAACAGCAAGTAACTTTTCATTTATTCTTACTTTTAATCTAAAATCCAGTCTTTGTTCTAAGTCAAGTTTCAAATGTCAAAACAGATTTTGATTGAAGGAGACAATGACCAATCAGAATGATTGTTATAAATCCAAAGACAGAGAGTTGATTTACACTGGTAGTTAAAATTGGGAACAGCTGTTTTGTTGTATTCAGTTGAGAAATAAAAAAATAAACAAGGACTGCTTTCTAAAGGGTTTAAGATAAATCTTATTTGGAAGAGTTCAAATGTCGTAAAAATTTAGAATGTGTTTTAGATTATCAAGTTGATAAATGTTGGCCCAGAGAGGCATTTCATAGAAATAAATGTGTTAAGATTTGTATTTATTATGATGATAACTGAAAGTATTGGTTAAGACTTGTGAACAATGGGTTCAAAGAAGCAGTCTGTTGAGAATTCAAAGAGATATAGATAGAGGACGAATTTTGAAATTCTGTGATCTGTCACATATAAAGAGAGTATCTGGGAAGCATGGAATGCCCCCACTCTTGTTTGCTCGACCTATACAGGCTGACTGTGGTCAAAAAGTTTTGCTATTTTGCAGAATCTAAAATGTTCATTCTGCATTCCAGTATAAGATTTTTTTAAATAGTAGCTATGGTTGACCTCTGTTACAAATTCCTTTTGAAATATGCTAATTTACAGAGTGCCCATGTGGTCCATTTTTGTGTGTGAGAATCACAAATATATTTATGATACTAGCACAATCCCTTAATTGTTGTTACTTTTTGGAATGGTTTCATAAATTGATTCAAATGAGTACCAAAAAAATAGGAATTCATAGAAAAATTAACCCTTGTCATGCTGAATAAATTTTGGCTAAAAATTTGCAACAAAATCAAAGGGAAATAGCACTGAGAGTAACAACTGTAGGTCATTTTTTATTTGAAAAACTAAATCTAATGACAATTCTGGTTTGAAAGTGAGAAACAGGTGCTGTAGACTAACATCAGACTGCACATATGTGCAGGCTGATGTTGGTCCATAGCTCCTGCCAAAACAGGAATATTCTGGGTTCAGCATGACAAAGGTTAATAACTTTTGACTGTGATTACCAAGAGGTTGTCATAGCACAGTAGGCTTCTAATCTTCAAATCATTGGATCATCTGTTCAATACCCGGTGGTGATACATAGGCTTACAGAAATTTGACTCTTACCACTGGATGGATAACCTTAAACCTAAGAAGCAGCTGAATGCTAAGTTAGGATGTAATAAAAGTACTTGTGGAAGGAATTCCAACTAAACAGGATGGCAAAATGGTGCAAACTGTTTGCCAATTTTACCCTTGCATGAAAGTGATCATGCAAAGTGGGGTAAAAAGACAAACATAGTTATTTAGACCTTTGATTTGTTGTTCTGTTTGGCTTTAAATGAACCTGTTTGATATATTTGATAGCATTGATATAAAATATAATTAGGTTTATAGTTCAAAATAGAAAAAAAAGGTTTGATTTTAAGTTGAATAATATTGATAAAAGATAAATGTGACCGGTCATGCCAAAAGGGATCATCTGGGAAATGTGAAAATTGTTGACCACTATCAGACTGCACAATCAGGTGGTCCTTTTTTGCATGACAGGTCACATATATAAAACCATTGACATTCTATACCTCAAATAGAAGAATGGTTTAGTTTGTGAAAATGGGTAATTGTATGTAAATGGTCTTTAAAAAATAGACTGTAGTATGTTGTAAATGGGCAGTGTGTTACAATGTCACTAAGTTTCAGGCTGAAACCAAAAATGAAGTCAAGAACTCATTGATATAAATCATCCATTGATCATTGTTAACTCCCTTGATTCTTGATGAAAATGATTCCATAGGCTTTAGAAAGTGCATTGAGTGAAGGATTTCTCGACAAATACAGATCTAAACTAACACTTCAGTGTGGAAACTGATGGTTTACCATTTTTTTTGACAGGTTTGGTCTTCAAATTAAAATTGATCATTATTCCTCACTTTAACCCTATTTAGTTGGTACTCATTTGAAAGGTCTCAGAAACAATTCAAATGAGTACCAACAACACAGGGTTTCATAGTTAAATAAAGATTTTAGACTAGACCCCTGTTTTATTTTGACATATTCTTTATATTGCCTTTGCAGGGGTTGACTCTTACTCCTGAGATTAAGGAGTCAATTGGACTCCTAACACATGGAATCAAGGAGTCAAAGCTCAAAGTAAGGAGTCTGAATTTTCATAATGGGAGGATATTGTGGAAAAGAAGAAATTTCTTGCTATAAGCAATTTCTTCTTTTCCACAATGTTCTTCCAAAGAAGAGGGTTTTTTTCTCTAGACACTACAGGATGCAAGCAAATGTTTTCTTCAATAACCTTTGTAGTGAAAAGATCAACAGTTTTGGAAAGTGTTAGAAAGGACACTGCTATGTGCATTTGTTTTTCAAAATATTCTGCTATGACGCTTGGTGTCTGATTTAGACTCCTTATTTGCAAATGGATAGAGACCCAACTGGTAAACATGGAGTCTCGGACTCCTGAACTCCCCTTAGTGTTGAACCCTGATTAGGAATAGTTTTCATGAGTGTTAAAAGAGTTAATGCCTCAAAGGTTTTCAAATTATCTTGTAAATACAACATTTTGACATCACAATTTTATGTTTCATGTTACATGATAAATTCTACTATCATATAAACACTATCATTCATAGATATGCTAGTAGGAAATATTTTATATTGATTTGTTTTGTGTGTTTTATTGAGAATAAGAATTTTCGATTATGTATAACATTTATGCAGAGGTCTAGACTAGGGGGAAGTGAAACACACCCGTCACACACCCTGTGTTAAGGATAACAAATCACAAGAAGTACTCTTAAAATGAAGACCTGCATTAGCCAGTAAAGCTAATGTAATATAAGATTCAAAGTTCGGGGTCAGTACTATCAAAATGAAAACCTGTGTTAGCCAGTAAGCAAAATTGATATAAGATTCAAAGTTGAGGGCCAGTACCCTCAAAATGAAAACCTGAGTTAGCCAGTAAAGCAAATGTAATATAAGATTCAAAGTTGAGGGTCAGTACCCTCAAAATGAATACCTGCGTTAGCAAGTAAAGCAAATGTAGTATAAGATTCAAAGTTGGGCCTCTCAATTGTGATTTGTTACCCCGAATGCTGGGCAGTTATTATCCTTGTCATGCTGAACCTAGAATACTCCTGCTGGGCAGGAGGTGTAGACAAAAATCAGTCTGCACATATGTGCAGTCTGATCTTAGTCTAAACCACGTGATTTTCCTTCAAAATTGTATTTTCAAATCAATGACTCACAATGATTGCATCTAATGCTTTCAAGACTTTGACTTTTATGCAATTTAGTCAAGATTTTTATTCAGCATGACAAGGTTTCTAAACTGTTATATCTCATTGAAATGCTTTGTTGTTTTTAGTCATTTAAATTGTTTTGGTATGACTCTTTGAATGACTTACAGCCGTCCCGGGTTCTATCCCCATCTGTGGCACTCATTCTTTCTGACTATTTGTCTCTCACCAATGGGTTGATTTTTGTAGACCTATGTGAGTTAGCAGCTGGAGGCTAGGAAAGGATTTTATGGTTGTACTGGTGAGAGAAATACCAGGAAACTATTGTTAGGTGCTCCAACATCTGCAATATAACTGAAAAAATGTTGAAAGTGGCCTTAAACTTCTTTCAATCAATCAATCTTTGAATAACTAACAACAGCACATGGTTTGTGTGCGATATTTTCATATTTTCTATAGTGGAGTCTTGTAAGTCTTTGCAGCGTGTAGACTAAAAGTTTTTTAGAGCAAAATAATACATGAACTGCAAACTTTAGTGACTCTATAATATTGGACATGGCCACGGCCCACGGTTATAAAACTTTACTCTGGGTCAACTGACAAGTTTTTCAAATTTCAAATTCAAATAAATGTATGAAAATAAAAGATAATATTAATAAGTTGTTATTAATACCAACTTTTAACATATTACCTTTTATGTTAATACATTAAAAAGAGTATTAAAACAGAATTATGGATTTAATCTCAAATTTAAAATCTATTTGTCTCTCACCAATGGGTTGAAAATCGTAGACCTATGTGAGATGGCAGCTGGAGGCTAGGAAAGAATGTGATGGTTGTACTGGTAAGAGAAATACCAGGAATCCATTGTTAGGTGCTCCAGTTGCGGCGATATAACTGAAATAATGTTGAAAGCGGTGTTAAACTCCATTCAATCAATCAATCAATGAAATTTAAAATGTGAGAAAATTTTTAATTGAGAATGAGAAAAGTTTATTTACCTCAGGCCCAAAAAATTTGAATTATTATTTTAGAATTCTTAGAGAGGGGAATGAAATTATATCAATGCCCCCAATGGAGGCTTTGTGACAGTGTTATTTTGTAAACCTGGAGCAAATTGCTTCTCTAGTAGCAGTCTGGTCCGGGTTTGCAATGTTTATTTGTCTGTTCAAATACTTTGGGTCAATATGGTATATGTCCAGCTTTTCAATATGTACTTCACACAAATAAGACATACATAAATGGAAATTTGGGTCACAGGTCTTTTTCATCCCCCTCTGTCTGTATTTCTGAGTTGTATATAAATCCTGTAAATATCACATTTAAAGTAAGATGTTGCTTATTGTTTTAATCTTTTGCTTGCATTTATTGTTAACTTATGCCATTCTTTCTTTAGTCTTAGAATAATAATGTGTTCAAACACCTGAAAAATACATTGATCTTTGTAATTGCCATTTTTAAAACACAAAACAAATAAGCAGAAAGTACAGATATAGGTCAAAGAATTAGTAGTTGAATATGTATTTTAATATGATTGGATAAAAAATGATTGGATAGAAAAAATGTATCGAAAGCCTTTCTTTGAGAAATTCCAGTTTCAACAATTGTCAACCTGTACATTTTCCCATAATTTACATTTCTTTCATATTTTAGGTCATCTTTTTAAAGCATTTACTTCATACTTTTAAAGTGATCAGTAAAAAAATGTGCAGAGACATGTACAGTATGACTGTAGTTTGTGGAGTGTATCTAGGAAGATTTCTAGCTGTTTTCGGAGAAAACCCAAGGTATTGCTATAGCCATGGTGTCGTCGTTGTTGTCGTTGCGCGACAACTTTTGACATTTTGTTATATCTCTAGTTCACTTGAAACTTGGCTCACATGTTCACCATCAAAAGAGCAACCTATAATATCAAGGGGGATAACTGTTTATGCATTTTGTGCACATTGTGCTCCTTTTTTAGACTGAAGATTTTTTTCCACCATCCAGCACTTAATAGCTGAGCTTAGGCACACATAGGTGGTGCTCTTTTTGTTTAAACATAGGCACCAGACAGTCATGCAGTGTATTAAGAATAACCACTAATTGTAAAAAGAAATTGTTGATATGCACAAAGCACATAGAAAACAAGGATCAGTCTTGACCTAGTGTACGGTGATTTTAGCAGGGCTTGTGTTTGACCCTTAAGCCAGGGTTTTGACTCTAGAAATCTGAAAAATTTCCATTTTGACCCGTAGAAATTTCTTCCAAGAGGGGTCATTTTGACTCAAATTTTAATGATGTATATTACAAACTATTTAGAATTTTATTAATCAATTTACTTTATAACTGAAAAGAGAAGGTCAATTGACTCTGCATAGTTTTACAAAATATGCTTTTTCTGTTGTTTTGACCCCCAGAATTTCATGATTAAGAAGTCAATGACTACCTAATTTCAGACACTCGCACAAGCCCTGTTTGAGTATAGTGAGCGCACCATATGTTTTCCCTAAATGTTAAAAAATTTTATGCGAAGGTATATTTCATTTAGGGATGAAGAGAATATCTGTAATTGATGCAGCTATGACACTAAAAACCAAATCAAATTAGTGTGATAAGGTTATTAGTTCAATACCTCCATCAATTCAAAAATAATCTCCTCATATCTTGATTTCCCTCCAAACAAGACAGATTTCTTTGGGACTATTAAGTGTGCAAGCTTACTTTATAGCTGCATAGTAAAGATTGTTTTCATCAAGAAATTAAACCAATTTTTCAGCTAATCCTAATTCTTGATGGACATAACTAAAGTATTAAAGTTTTATTTGTTCTATCACATATCCAAGTTGTTTTTTGTTTAAATCAATCATATTACCTGGCAACATAATTTTAAACAAGACTAAATTAAAAAATGTTATGAATGGCATTTCTTTGTACATGTATGTGTAAATTGAAAAAATGAGTAACCTATATAAAAGAAACCACTAAGAGGATAGAAGTAAAAAAAATTTAATACGTTACTCCCTTTCATTTTTCAAAATTTTATACTTGTCCAAATTCAGAGGACAAAGACCACAATGGTACAATGAAATAAAAAATGGGTGCAATTTGAAATGAAGCTATCTTATTTAATGCCTTTCGGTGGTTTATCAAGGAATAATGAAAGATTAGCATTTTTATAAATACACCTCCTTACCAGTGAAATTATCAAAAACTTAGTCCCTGCTTTCATTCATTTCACCCTATCTTATGTCCATTAAGCGGAGCTGAAAAAGTGACATTCTAGCAAAAATATGAAAAAATGACACACTTTAAGAAAATTTGTCTGAAAATTTTCACATTTTAGTTTTTGTGGTTTTCGAGTAAGAGATATATTTCCTTTTGTGAACCGCAAAAGCTATATTTTCACTTGTGGCGGTGCCGCTCATGAAAATAAAAATTTTGTTGTTCACTCAATGGAATATAAATCGATCTTACACTTTAACAAATGATTTTCTTCTATGCATATGGTAGAAATTATGTGGAAGAGAAATTGCTTGTTATAAGTAATTTCTTCCTTCTCCAACAATATTTTCTCAAGTATAAAATCATAGGAAGGTAAAACCTGAATACTGTGAAAGTAATTTCCTTTTACGGTCATTTTTATCTTGATATTTGTTAGTGGTTTCAAAATCAAAGATAGTATTTAGATATGTTATGCTTTGCTTTTTTCGAAAATTTATTAAATTTGTTAGAGATTTTTCTTCTGATTTTAAAAATCAGGCTCATGCTGTTTAACTGTTGTTTGTCTGTCTGTATAAGTTGTTCAAGACTTTATTAGGAATGATTCCATGGTTCCATTGTATACAGTAGGCTTTGGATATAATGCTTCTCTCTGGAATCATGGAAATACTTCAATGGGACACTGAAACCAATCTTGTTAAAAGGGATATTTAGTATTGGCCAATAATGTTTTAAGTGTAGTTTACTATTATCATAAATTCTATACATATGTACGTTGAAAGTACCCTGTAAGATAGATTTATAGGCACTTACATTAGTTTTTTACTGAATGCATGATATACTGAGCTAAATGTCAAAGGTAAAGAGGCATTACTGTTTCACTAACGTTTCATAAATATGTCAGTTCTTGTGTTTGATAGAAGCAGGTTTTATTGTCATATTAGTCTTCTTGTTTTGTATACATTTTTGTGGTCTTCAGTACAAATATATCAAAACTCAGTGTCTTTTGTTCATTACTTGGTTCCAGTTTCAAGATAAACCCTGTACGGATGACGAAGCATAAGACTGGTCCAATCGTAAAGCAGTTGTAGACAACAAATTTTAGTTCTACTGACCAAATACTTCTAGTGATGGCATGTATCCTGTCCCTTGATGAATTTGTTAACTGTCTCTCTTATTTATGTAAAGTCAAGTTTTCATCTAATTTGCTTTGAAATTCACAGAATGATAGCACCAACATAAATTTTACCAACATATATGTCTTTTCTTTAAAGTGCTTGTTATTGTGATAAGAGTCTATATGTTTCATCCAATTTGCTCCAAACTTTCACAGAGTTATAATTGCAACATCAGAAGTGTTCCTGTCGGAAATAGGTTAGGTTCTTCACTTGTCATGGGAAAGGGAGTTTTATTGAAATTTGATTAAAATATCCTTGAAACTGCTAGTTTTAACCCATCAATCTTGAAGTCGTGGGTTCGATCCCCGGTGGCGGCAAATATCCTTTCCGACGTTTGTCTCTCACCACTGGGAATATAATCGTAAACCTATGTGAGATAGCAGTCGGAGGCTAGGAAAGGGTGTAATGGTAGTACAGGTGAAAGAAATACCAGGAATCCATTGTTAGGTGCTCCGACCGCCGCGATATAACTGCGAAATTGTTGAAAGCGGCGTAAAACCCATTCAAATAAATAAATAAAGTTTTAACCCATTTGTTTCAAACTTTCACAGAATGAATGTACTAACATAAGCATTGCTCCTTTGAATATTGGTTAATCTAGAGGTCCCAGGTTCGATCCCTGACAGCAGTACTCTTTCTTTCCCACTATTGGTCTCCCAACAATGGGTCGACAATCTTAGACCTATGTGGATAGCAGCAGCTGGTGACTAGGAAAGGATGTAATGGTAGCACTGGTGTGAGAAATACCAGGAATCCATTGTTAGGTGCTGCAGCCACTACAAATAACTGAAAAAATTGTTAAAAGGGCCATAAAACCCCATTCAAACAAGCCCTTTGAAAATTGGTAAGTTCCCTCAAGTATCATGGGCATATGAGCCTTATGGAAATTTGATTAATATGTCCTTGTTATTGCATTTAAGTCCAAAAGTTTCAATCGATTTCAATCTTGTTCAAAATGATTTTGTAAAATTGGCCAGGGCTGTCAGGTATCACATGAAAAGGCATCCTAATGAAACATTGAAACACTGATCCCTACCGTTGGTCTTTGACTGTCTTACGAGAGGTGGATTTTCCCTCAATATTTTAACAATCATGTGACAATATTTATATAGACCTATCATATACTAACAGGTCCCTTGTTGATACACTTTTAAAAATCTTTGTCTTTCAGCTAATAAAATATTGTGGACAATAAAGAAGTTTCATGTGATAAGCAGTTTCTTCATTTTCGACAATATTTATCTGAAGATTTTTTTATAAAGGAGTGTCAATTAGTGGGATTGTGTAAGAATTAGTTTTTACAAAAGACTGTACTGGCAACCAGAACCTGTTTCCTCAAAGTCTAATATATGGTCAGCACAACAAATAATGGAATTTGAAATTAAATGGGGTTTTATGCTGCTTTTAACAATCTTCCAGTCATAAGGTAGCTGGAGCACCTAACAATTGGTTCTGAATTTTCTCACACCAGATTTACCATAACATCCTTTCCTAGCCTAAACCTGCTATCCCGCTTAGATTTACAATTATCCACCCATTGGTTAGGAGGATTGAATAATGGACGATTAATAACTAGGAGAAACTCAAGTTGAAACTTAATTACCATACCTTAAGCTTAATTAGTCCCCTACCGGTGTTCACACCGGAGGGGACTATAGGTTTGCCCTCCGTCCGTCTGTCCGTCCTTCTGTCCGTCCGTCTGTCCATCCGTCTGTCTGTCTGTCCGCTCAAATCTGGATCCCGCGATAACTTAATAACTAAGCAAGCGTTTTTGATGAAAGTTGGTATATGACTAGATGGCAATGTGTAGATTATGCACATCATTTTATTTTTGTTTTTAGACTAAAATTGTTGTTGCTATGGCTACGGAAATAGTGAAAATATGGCAAAAAATATTGGATCCTGCGATAAGTTAATAAGTAAGCAAGCTAATTTGATGAGACTTGGTATATGACTAGATGGCAATGTGTAGATTATGCACATCATTTTATCTTTGTTCTTTGACAAAAAGTGCGGTTGCTATGGTAACGGAAATAGTGAAAATATGGCAAAAAATGGATCCTGCAATAACTTAATAACTAAGCAAGCTAACTTGATGAAACCTGTTTTAAAATGTAAAAAAAATTATAAGCCATGTTAGTCAGGGTGGTGATGCAGCAGTATTAATCACCTCCAGTGAAAGTTCTCATTTCTTACCAACAAGACTGAAGAAAAACATCTTGGATCAGACAAGGTAACTGTTATTGATACTATTTCTTGCATCTGTCTATTGCTTGCATGAATTGTATAGTGGGCACAGCAGAGACAACAACTCATGTAAGTCTTGTTTAACCCTTTCCAAAACAAGACCTGGTTTTGACGTCCCTGATAGAATTGGCGTGGGAAAACATTGAGACAAACGAAGCCGGTAGGGGACTTTATGTGTTGCATACAACACCAGATACTTGTTTTAGTAAAGAATTTCATATAGGGTAGAAAAACATTTTGAGAAAAGATGAAAGAATTTTATGCCCCCACATTGATATATCGGGGGCATATTACTTTGTAACTAGTGAATGCAGGAAATTTATAAAAAAAAATTATGCAATATCTCATTGGAATTGTCATCTGAAGATGATGATTCCAATGACATGATGCATGGCAGAATCCCATATTTAGTTACTACTGTAGAAGCAACTTTAATTTGTTTAAGATGTTTAGTAAAACAGGCCCTTGGTGTATACCGGTAATTAAAGCGATAAGAACCTTCTCCATGGCTGTAAATTGGTTTGAAACGAGTACTGGCAATTGTGTCCGGGTACCTGTCTGGTCTGGGTATCCAATAGATAAATGTCCCACTTAATGAGTTTGATCTTGGACCCTAAAAATTCATTCAGAGGCCCTGGTTTGATTGGATTAATCATTTTATTGTAAAGGAAAAATCTACCATGAAGAACCAGCAGGCTAATTGACAGATCAACTCCCCTATGTGTTCCCAAGGATGGGTTTCTTCGTGAGAGAATGAGTCAAGCTATTTAATGTGCCTCGTAACATTTCATGCATATGTACTTTCTTCCCCATCATATAAATTTTAACTGTCTAGATGTGTTTAAACATCCCCAAGTGTTAGGCAAATATGGTAATGGTTACTGTCCGTCACTCCGTCATTTTGTTCTTCCATTACTAAACTTGTCCCGAGCATATCTCCTAAAATATAAATGCTATCAAGTTGAAACTCATAGGTACATAGATCTCATTGAGGAGAAAAGCAGTGCGCAAGAAACACAACTCTTTCTAGCATAACTTTGGTAATATTGCACTTTGTTGTTTTTCTAATTTGAATTTTGTCCAGAGCATATCTCTGAAGGATAAAAGAATCATTAATCTAACTACATAGAAGTGCAATGCACAAGAACAACAACTCTTTCTTTTGTAATTTTTTAGTTATTGACAATTGTCCTTTCTTATTTTAAAGACTTTGATTTTGTACGGAGCATATCTCTAAAAGTATAGTAGCTTATAACTTGAAACTCTGTGAGTTAATTGATCTCATTGAGGAGAGGTGCAGTAAATAATAAACACAACTTATGCTTGTAAAATTTTAGTGTTATTGTCTTATGTTGTTTATAGACTTAGATTTTGTCTGGAGCATATCTGACTTAGAGAATAAATGGTTTCAACATGAAACTTCACAGGCAGATAGATCTCATTCAGCAGAAGTGCAGTGCACAAGAAGCATTACTTCAGATTGCATAATTTTGGTGTTTTTGCCCTTTGTTGTTTTTCAGACTTAAATTTTTGTTCTGAAGCATATCTCTGAAAGTATAATAGCTATCAATTTGAAACTTCTCATTGAAAAGCAGTGCAGTGCATTAGAACCACAACTCTTGCTTGTACATTTTTTGAGTTAGTGCACTTTGTTAATTGAAATACTTAGATTTTTGACCAGAGTATATCTTTGAAAGCATATATATAGCTATCAACTTGAAAATTCAGAGGCGGATGGATCTCATTTAGTAACTTGAAGTGCAGTGCACAAGAACCATAACTCCAGCTTGCATAATTCTGGAGTTTTTTTCCTTTGTTGTTTTTATTGAAATTTTTAATTTTGTTGGGAGTACATCTCTGAAAGTATAAAAGTTATCAACTTGAAACTTCATGGTTGGATAGATCTGATTTAACACAGTTGTAGTGTACAAGAACCATAATTTCAGCTTGCACAATTCTGGAAATATTTCCCTATGTTGTTTTACAGACTTAAGTAAAGTAGCTTTAATCGCCTTGAAACTTCTTATTTCCTCACTTTTAGATTTTAATCCAATGTGTAATCCGCAGAAATTTACCAAGGTGAGTGTAAAATTTAATATTCTGTCGAAAGGTAAACACACACTTCATGGTTGGAGTATGTCACAAATGTATTTGATGTCATTCGTTAAATATTTCGACTGAAAATATTATACATGTGTCTGAAAGGAAAATGAATAGCAAATTCCTTCTAATTTGACCATTTCTTTGTCTTCACTTTGATATAAAACATTGTTTTCAATCTTGGGCAAAGCAGGTGACTGCTATTTTTTCACATTTAGCACGGTCACTATTGGTTGCCGTGTACCAGTTTCACCATTTTCACAGTGAAGGTGCAATATCCTTTTACAACAAAATTATTTTCTGAAAAACTGAAGTTGTTATCAACATAACTTGTAATTTAGAAGAGTTTCCTTTCTGTGTTTACTGTGAACTGGGTCAGTTGGCGGGGAACAGGTGAGTTTTATACAGCAAGAAGAAAAATCTGGCTAAATAAGATTTTTAAGACGTCATAAGAAATGATTTTCAAAATTTCGAGTGAAAAACATTCGCCGTCGCCAAGGCTACTCGTTTTAAGCCAATACAAAACCATCTTCGTTTCCTTATTAAGATATCTTAAGATTCTTATTAAGCCGCTAAAAAAATCTTCATCTAAAAGAACACTACATCTTGAAAATTTTAATGAGATTCATAAGAATCTTTATCTAAGAAAACAGTCAATTAGTCCATTCAGTGATTTAGAATGGGTTTGTGAATATTTACTTAATTCTTCATTCTAGGGATTTAGTGTGCTAAACTGATGCAAAATGTATCTGTGAATACGGCCCCTGATCTGATAAAAGTTTTACTCCAAAATTGTACAGGAGTGACACCTACACAGCGGGACAACAGGTTACACTCCTGTCTGATTTGGCCGTGTTAAATTATATAGTAAATTGGCACATTTTGACAGTACGTAGCTCCTCAAAAAAAGTCGTTTGGGCTATAAAAGTTTGCAAGTCTGAAAGAAAATTCTTTGTTCTTGTAATCTATGTCCAGAAAATGCATTCATGAGCGGTTCATTTTCCCACAATTTTTAACGGCGCACAACCACCCTAAAAATTCTCATGGAACAAACTAGTTTCCTTACTTGGGAACCACCATCAAAGGTCAGGCTCTCAGAAAAAATAGTTCCCACTTAGATTCATTTAAAACTATGCATGAAATGTAGCAGAGGTCTGGCACTTGGCTGAACCTTATTTCAAGCACTTTACTGTTATTTAAACATTAAAACGATGTGGCAAAAGGAGCACACCATTTTTTCTAACCGGACTATTTTAGGGTACAACGACCTCGGAAGTTATTCAAGACCGGAGCGGATCCAACAACAACAATAAACCGCAGGTTTACAAAATGTCAGCTGGTGAATTTTCAACTGGTGTTAAAAGGAGAAAGCTTGAACAAAAAGCTTTGTTGGAAACAAATAAAATATTTCATGACTTTTATAATGTTTATGAGCAGTATAGTGAATTCATTATAGCGTTTAAACAGTTGCTAGAAGGTCGTGAGCAGTGCCTTCTTCCCACTGTGATAGATGAATGTGACGCTTCCTCCACTAACCCATTCCACGATTGTAGATGTATCGCCACGCCAGACACAGATATACCGCTTCATTTTGGAGCCTTCTTCTTAAATGGAGTGAGAATATACAATGATCTTGTCGAGAGAAAGATACCTGATGATGAAAACTTAAGGAATGTGACGAAAATGTTGCTGGAATATGTAATGAATTTAGGTATGATGATCACTCTCTTTTATTTAATTTTACATGGGGCATAATCAATCATTTGTATTGTGTAAGATTGATTTTATGCATTGCCATGAAATGGCGCCTGATAATCATCACGGTCTGTGTTAGTGGGTGCTTGTGTGCAGGGTTCCACACTAAGGTGAGTCCGAGAGTCCTAGACTCCATGTTAACCATTTGCAAAAAAGGAGTCCTGTTGACTCCAAGGGTCATATGAGAATACTTTGAAAAACAAATGCACAGAGCAGTGTCCTTTCTAACACTTGCCAAAGCTGTAGATCTTTTCACTACAAAAGTTGTTGAACAAAACATTTACTTGCATCCTGTAGTGTTTTGAGAAAACATCTTATTTGGACGAACATTGTTGAAAAGAAGAAATTGCTTATAACAAGCAATTTCTTCTTTTCCACAATGTGCTCCCATTATGAAAATTCGGACTCACTGTGAGCTTGGACTCCTTGATTTCATGTGTTAGGGAGTCCAATTGACTCCTTAATCTCAGGAGTTAGTGTCAACCCCTGGTGTGTATCCCATTCTTGTCTGGAGTGAGGTCAAGGTCACAGTTGAAGGTCTATTGGGACACGTGAAAATCAAGTATCCCTGATTTCTATATATCCGTTATTGTCTACTTTGCCGCCCATAAAATTTGAGTATCAATTGCAGGCTGTGAAACCTCATCACACAATCAAACAAAAGTTTCACTGGATGTTTACATTCTTTTTATTACATGCAGCTGGGAAAAGTAGAAAATTAGGGCATTCGAATGTGCATTATAGGTATTTTTGTCAGCTGCAAGAATTTTTTTACAAAACTATCCATTTGTGACTTATTTTTTTGGTAGTGTTTTTAAAAAAAGGTTCATACTTACTCATAAAAGAAAATACATCAGCTCTTCCCTGAACAAAAATTAAAGTATGCAAGTGTTTTAGAAGGCGAATTACAAGCGAAAACAAGGCACAAGTAAAAAATTTGTATCTGATCTTGGCTGAGCCAATATGCAAAAATATTTTTGGGTTAAAGTTTTCTTAGATATGCATTATGCTTAGCTTACAATATATACTTGCCTTTAAGACACAGATTTATCTGAAAAAATGTTGAAAGCTGTGTTAAACTCCATTTAATCAATCAAACCCAATTTTTGAGTCCACCAGACCCTGTTTTGTTGAAGTGAGACTTAAGCCCTGCTAAATGAGCATCTAAACCAATAGGATGATGAATTCTAATATGGCAGGTATGATTCTTGAGAGAAGGGCTTTCAGAATTATTAACCCTTGTCATGCTGAACCCTTAATATTTCTGCTTTGGCAGAAGGTGTAGACAAAGATCAGCCTTAACATAATGTGCAGTCTAATTTAAGTCCAGTCACACAACCTGATTTTCCTTTTTAAACCTGAAAAGTTTAAAAGTAACATATACAACACTGTTTCACTATTGGTGAATTCAATGCTTTCAGCAGTTTGATTAGATTTTAACGCAGTTTTGCAAAGGTTTTTAGGTCCACTGGCTAAAAGCCACTTGGGCTATTGTCATCGCGTTGTTTCCGTCGTGCATCCGTCCATGCGTCCGTGCATCCAGTCGTAAACTTTTTCTTTAAAAATCTTCTCCTCAGAAACTACTCGATGGATTTCAACCAAACTTCACAGGAATGATCCTTTGGTGACCCTCTTTCAAAGTTTTTCAAGAAATTTTGATCCAATGAAAAACATGGATTTAATGGGCGTGGCTAATTTCCAAATATGGTAAAAAGAGACATTTCTCAGGTTCTGATGGATACCAATTAAATTTTACATGAATGATCCTTGGGTGACCCTTTATCAGTATACAAAAAATTATTGTGATCAGATGAAAAATATGTTTTTTATGGGCGGAGGTCATTTCTCTATAATATGTTATATAGTGGAAACTTTGAAAATCATTTTTCTGAGAATCTAACTGATAGATATCAACCAAATTTTACATGAATGATCCTTGGGTGACCCTTTATCAGTCTACCAACAATAATTGTGATCAGATGAAAAATATGTATTTTAGGGTCGGAGGTCATTTCTCTATATGTTATATAGTGGAAATTTTGAAAATCATTTTCTCAGAATCTAACTGATAGATAGCAACCAAATTTTACATGAATGATCCTTTGGTGACCTTTTATCAGTCTACCAAAAATTATTGTGATCGGATGAAAAATATGTATTTTATGGACGGAGGTCTTTTCTCTATATGTTATATAGTGGAAACTTTTAAAATCATTTCTCAGTATGTATAATTGTAGGTTTGGAACTAGTTTAAAAGTGTTTCTATGAATTATTTCGCAATCTCTGTTTGAAAAAATACTTAAATATTTCTTTTTGTGCAATTATAGCGTCAGTTCACATTTTATCGAGCGTCAACATTTGCAGAGGCCCTCAAAATGCATTAACATTTTTCAGGTTTCTGCAAATGCTCATGTCTTCAAAAAGGTGTATTAACCCTATATTATTTACATCTGTGTTTCAGATTGCCACGAAGAATTAAAGAAAATAGAAGACAGAGAATATGTAAAAGGAGAATCACAGCTAATGGTTACACTAGCGGAGCACTATTTCAGTAAACTATCTTTCCCTCAAGGATATGTAATGGGCAACCATGCAAATAAAATGGACATTAGTAAATGTGTTCCTTGCAAAAAAGAGAAGCTGCGCTTTGATGACACATCAATAGGTAAGCTGCTCTATGGTTTCAATAAAGTTGTATTTTTGCAGATTTTAGCTAAACTTGTGTGTTGCCAGCAAGCTATTGTTTTGAAGGGCCATGGTAAGTGCATACCTCAGTTAATATTTTATCTAGTTAATCTTATGTTTAGCTCACTGGAGCACTATATTAATAATAATAATATTATTATATAATGGATCAGCACACCATTATTGTAAGTGTCAATATAATTATAGACACTTACAATAGCGTTGCGCTGACCCCTCAAGTGGCCATTATCAATTACAAACCAATATTCTCCTAAAGTAAAGGTAGACAGGAGAATTCAAACAAATTCTTTGCACAAGTAAATATAGCCTCAAGTTTTCTCACATGGGTACCGTAGTCAAGATCTTTCATTTGTGACCCCGAGTTTGATCTACTTTTAAAAAAAATTAAACCTTGTTAATAGTTTATTCCCTTGGTCTTTCAACCTTTTTTCAACAACTTTCATCTGATAAATATCTTTTGTTCTGTCTCTGATATGGCCCTGATATTTCACACATGATTAGTTTTGCTAAGACCTTTCATTGCCCTTCACCTTTGATTTTACTGTAAGTGACAAGCTGCTAATTAGGAGAACTTCGTTGTCTAACTAATCATGTGTGAAATATCAGGGAAACTCAATCTATTGGCAATTCTAGTTTGATAGTGAGAAACAGGTGGTGTAGACTAACATCAGACTGCACATATGTGCAGGCTGATGTCTATGGCTCCTGTCAATGCAGGAATATTATGGGTTCAGTATGACAAGGGTTAAGTCACATTCTGTGTGGGATAGCAGCTGGAGGCTAGGAAAGGATGTAATGGTTGTACTGGTATGAGAAATACCAGGAAACCATTGTTAGGTGTTCCAACCACTGCATTAAAACTGAAAGATTGTTGAAAGAGGTGTAAAACCACATCCAAACAAACAAATAAAGTCACATGTTTTAACAATCTCTAGTTATCATAACTCTAGTTTTTTTTACATTGTAGGTGACCAAAGGGTATGGCATGGTTGTTTGGATATTCTTTTTGACAGCTGTGAAGTACCAGTAATGATACAGAATAAAGTAGAAGCAAATGTAGAAAATGAAGGAGAAGACAGGGATGAAATAAACATTGAAAACATTGATAATGTGAAGCCTAGAAGTCAGATTTTAGCACAAACAATTGTTTTCTCTATGTTACAGAAAAGAAGACACCCTGATTCACGCCATTTTCTAATCCCTAGTATAATTGCAAATACAAATTGTGTTAAATTCTTTTTCTATGATGGCAAGAATGATATCTTATTGGAATCAAAAAGCTTCCCCTTTCTTTGGCCATCAACTACTAGTAAAATGCCTTGCAGCCTTGTTTTTGAAACAGTTATTGCATCATGGCTTGTTTTAAATTATAAGATTCTGTGCACAGGCCCATATGAGGAATGTCTCATAAAAGCTCCCAAATCAAGATTTAAAGAATTAGCAGATCCTGTTCTTGAAATCTATGAAGATGAGTTACAATTTAGAAATGTAAAGAAAATACCTCAGACAAGAACCTTTGATCAATGGGAACGATTTCGCTATTTGCCATCTTTCGACTGGCCAACATCTCTCTCTGTCAAACCAAAGTAGAAGTGTCATGTTCTTTTTCTCACATGAACACAAATTGATCAAATTGCACTATGGTGGTCACTTGTGGTCTGTATCCGTCCGTCTTTAACATATGTCAGTCTGTCCACTATTTAGTGTTAACTAACTAGCATCCACAAAAATAAGCTAATCTTCATCAAACTCTGTCAAATAAAGTTCTATCTTATAATCTCAGATGAGGTTGGTTATGTCCATGATCAGACCACATATTATTCAGTTAATAAGTCATTTTGTCATTTAATAATTTTTTAATAATTCAACTAAGAAATTGAGGAATGCAGCCTCCATATCAACTAATGAAACAAAACCAAATGGGCAAATAGTAGCTAACGCTTATGTCAATGTCATCAGGCCTCTACAAACTACATGAACTAAATGTACATCAAAAATAGATCTTTTTTTAGTTTGATTATAATCTAGCATCTACAAATTAAATTGTGACCAATTGGTGTCATTGGGTTGACCAAAATGTTATATATATATAATATGTACTAAGTGTTTTGTATGAAAAAAAATATCTAACGAGGTTGGGAGAATTGATCATTGTCAAGGCTCTGCCGAGACAATTATCAATTCTCACAACCGAGTTAGATATTTTGTTCATTCACTACACAAAGTACGTATTATATTTATCTTATAACCTCTATTTGTCTTGTTTTTGTCGATGTTTCTAACTGAAAGGCATGTTTCTAAAAATAACCGTGTTATATCTTTGTTCTAAAAATAACTATGTGATATCATAAAAAATATCATACGCCAAGTTATCACACAGATATTTGTAAAGTTATAAGATAAATTAAGATAAATTCAAGCTGTAGCTACAACTTTACAGTAGCCCACTGATGAAAGGTGTCTGAGTAGATTGGAAAGACAAAGATTAGTGCACAAATTACTGCAGTCTTGTCTATGTGCATGCCACTTTCTGTAGGGATAGGGTGCTATTTATACAAAAATTTCAGACCTTTTGCCAAAGCACCAGCAATTCTTGCAAACATTCCTTCAACATATCATGGCAGATTGGCTGATAAATAACCATGGTTAAAGCCAATCAGACTGCTTGAGAGTCTATATTTAGAAAGGGTATGTTGCATTTTAGAATCACATATTTTATCAATTCTTGCAAAACCCCTATGTTGTTGGTACACTTTTGAAGCATTTTGTCAAGATAACTCAAATTAGTGCCTTCATCGAACGCTTTAACTTACAAGCAATGATTCTAGAACTGCTTTACCTCCTCTCATGTTGTCTACTGCTACTTGTTTGGCTTCCCTGAGCTCATTGAAGAAGCAATCTGAGGTGTGTACTTCAAGAGCCCAGTCTAGCCTTGCAGTGTTATTTCTTGATGCATATCAATAAAATATGAGGGCTGTTTTACGAAAGGAAAGTTTTGTTAAATACAATGTACATTGTTTGAGGGTATGACAATCTCGCTATGAAATGACATGTATATTGTGCTCATAGCATTAATTTGGAGTTGTATAATTAGATAAAAATTAACCTCCGTAGTTCATGTTTGGCTTTCTATTTTAATACCATTAGTAGCTAGAATAATTTTTAACATAGATTCAAGCTATCCTCATCACTTTGGCATTGTTCCTGTGACCGTGACAAAATTAAACTTTGGCCAAATGTCTTTTTTAATCGAAGCTATTTACATACAAGAGGACCAAGATGGTCCTAGATCGCACACCTGAGTCTCTATGACCCCTAGGACATCACATTAATTAGATAGGCAGATGTCAAAAAGAAGATAATTGCCTAAGATCAATACCGTGGAACGTTTTCAGCGAAGAGCAAGACAGATATGCCTTTTTGCTCTTTGATTCTATGTAAAAAGGGATGCACCCGGTCGGACCCCAAAAGTGACCCCAGGGTCTTGATATGAACAAACTTGGAAGAGGTCCATAAGATGATGCTACATTCTAAATATGAAAGCTGTCTGCCTTCTGCTTCAAGAGCAGAAGATTTTTGCACCCATTGTGCTCAGATGAGCTGAAAGGGATGCGCCCGGGTGGAGCCCAAATATGACCCAAGGGTCTTGATATGAACAAACTTGGTAGGGGCCCACAAGATGATGCTACATACCAAATATGAAAGCAGTGTGCCCTCTGGTTTCAATTAAAGAAGTTTTTAAAAGATTTTCGCTCTTTGATTCTATGTAAAAAGGGTTGTGCCCGGATGGAGCCCAAATATGATTCTAGGGTCTTGATATGAACAAACTTGGTAGAGGTCCACTAGGTGATGCTACATACCAAATATGAAAGCTGTCTGTCTTCTGGTTTCATAGAAGAAGATTTTTGAAGATTTTCATTTTTTTACCCTTTGTGCTCATAAGAGATAAAGGGATGCACCCATGCAAAGCCCAAATATGACCCAAGGGTCTTGATATGTACAAACTTGGTAGAGGCCCACTAGGTGATGCTACACACCAAATATTTAAGCTGTCTGCCATCTGGTTACAGAGAAGAAGATTTTTAAAGATTTTCGCTCTTTGATTCTATGTAAAAAGGGTGGGGCCCGGGCAAAGCCCAAACATGACCCCAGGGTCTTGATATGTACAAACTTGGTAGAGGTCCACTAGATGATGCTACATACCAAATATGAAAGCTGTCTGCCTTCTGGTTTCAGAGAAGAAGATTTTTAAAGATTTTCATATTTTCACCCTTTTTGTTAAGGGTAAAGGCAAAGTTAAGGGTGGATTTCATTTATTTGAACAACTTTGGTAGAGCTTGACCCAAGGAACATCCCTGCCAAGTTTCATCAAAATTGGCCCACTGGTTGAGGAGGAGAAGATGTTTAAAGAAATTGTGGACGACGCACGACTGACGACGGACATTCTACGATCCCAATAGCTCACCTTGAGCACTTCGTGCTCAGGTGAGCTAAAAACATTGCATCAATATTCACTAGAGTTTTCCATACAATCAAGAGTGTAAGATTGGTTGCCCTTTCCTCTTTTTGTTCTTCTCCAAAACCATCGGGCCATTTTTAACAAAACATGGTAGAAATGATCCTTGGGTGACCCTCTTCTTAAACTGTTAAAGAAATTTTGATTGTCCCCCAAATAATGGCTGGCAGAGCGTGGCAATTTTCACTTGAAAATCTTTAAACATCTTCTACCAAACTATTGGGCCGATTTCAATAAAACTTGGTATGGATGTTCCTTGGGTGACCCTTTACTTAAATTGTTAAAGGAATTTTGATAACCCCAAAAAAATTGGCATAGCAAGGCGTGGCGCTTATTTTCTCTGTAGCATCTTTAAAAATCTTCTCCCATCCTTCCAAACTATTGGGCCGATTTCAATGAAACTTGGCATGGATGTTCCTTAGGTGACCCTTCACTTAAATTGTTAAAGCAATTCTGATTAACCCCAAAATATGGGTGTGGCAGGGGGTGCTTATTTTCACTTGAAAATCTTAAAAAATGTTCTCCTCCCATTGGGCAGATTCCCTTTACTTAAATTATTAAAGACATATCTTTTTATCCCTCAAATATGGGTGTGGCAGGGTGTGTGGCTTATTTCACTATAAAATCTTTCCCCCAAAACCATTGGGCCAATCTCAACAAAACTTTGCATTAACTTTTCTCGGATGACCCATGACATTAATTGATCAAGAAATTTTGATTGCACCCTTTTTTAGCTCACCTTAGCACAACATGTTCATGGTGAGCTTTTGTGATCATCTTTTGTCCGTTGTGCGTCGGTCGTCGAAAGTTGTCAACAATTCTTCGAACACCTTCTCCTCAGTAACCGATGGGCGGATTTCAATCAAACTTGGCAGAAATGTTCCTCGGGTGACCCTTCTCAAAACTTGTTCGGGGATTTTTGATTGACCCCCAAATATGGCAGTAAGCAATAGGAGGATTTCAACCAAACTTGGCAGAAATGTTCGTTTGGTGACCCTTCTCAAAACTTGTTCTTGGATTTTGATTGACCGCAAATATGGGCATGGCAGGGTGGGGCTTATTTTGAGCAAGAAATCTTTAAACATCTTCTCCTCAGTAACCAATAAGAGGATTTCAACCAAACTTAGAAATGTTCCTTGGGTGACCCTTTTCAAAACTTGGTGGATTTTTGATTGACCCCAAAATATGGCAGGGCGGGGCTTATTATGAGCACAAAATCTTTTAACATCTTCTCCAACGTAACCAATAGGAGGTTTTCAACCAAATTTAGCAGAAATGTTCCTTGGGCGACCCTCCTCAAAACTTGTTAGTGGATTTTCGATTGATCCCCAGATATAGGCGTGACAGGGCGTAGCTTATTTAGAGTCCAAAATCTTTAAACATCTTCTCCACCGTAAACAATAGGCCGATTTCAACCAAACTTGGCAGAAATGTTTCTTTTGTGACCCTTTTCAAATCTTTAAACATCTCCTCAATAACCAATAGGAGGATTTCAACCAATCTTGGCAGAAATGTTTCTTGTGTGACCCTTTTCAAGACTTGTTCATTGATTTTTGATTGACCACCAAATATGGGCGTTGCAGGTTGGGGCTTATGTTGAGCCCATAATCTTTAAACATCTCCACAGTAACCAATAGGAGGATTTCAACCCCAAATATGGGCGTGGCAGGGTGGGGTCTATATTTGAGCACACAATCTTTGAACCCTTTCTCCTTGGTAACCTATGGGCCAATTTCTACCAAACTTGGCAGAAATGTTCCTCGGGAGACCCTTCTCAAAACTTGATTCAGGGATTTTTGATTGCTCTACGCAATTTTATACCATAACATCTTTTCAACTACTAGGCAAATGTGAATGAAATGCCAGAAACTTACTTAGGTTAGATCCACTGGACCTATCAAATTCAGGTGAGTGCTTTAGGGCCATTTTGGCCCTCTTGGTTTAGCTCACCTGAGCACAACTTGCTCAAGGAAAGCTATTGAGCGCACCCCGAGTCTGTCTTCCATCGTGCTTTGTCCGTCTTCAACAATTTAGAACTAGAAAGCCATGAATGGCTTCTGTCGCTCCATAGGCTTGAAATTCATGTAAAAACAAATATTTTGACTAGATTTTTAGATATTTGGGGTTCTACTGATGTTGAAAATGATTTTCAAAAGTTCAACTATATAACAAAAAGAGAAAAGAGCTCCACTCTTAAAAGACATATTTTTCATCAAATCAAAATAATTTTTGGCTGCATGATAATGGGTCACCCAAAGATCATACCAAAAATGTTTGATTGATATCCATCAGTTACGTTCTGAGGAAATGATTTTCATAGTTTCCACTATTTAATATATTGAGAAATGACCTCCACCCATAAAATACATATTTTTCATCCAATCAAAGTAATTTTTGGTACACTGATAAAGGGTCACTCAAAGATCATTCCAGTGAAATTTGGTTGATATCAAAAAATTAGATTCTGAGAAAATGATTTTCAAATTTTTTCCTCTATATAACATATAGAGAATTGATCTCTGCCCATAAAATGCATATTTTTCATCCGATCACAATGATTTTTTGTAGACTGATAAAGGATCACTCAAGAATAATTTCAGTGAAATTTGGTTGATACCCATCAGTTACATTCTGAGAAAATGATTTTCAAAGTTTCCACTATTTAACATATAGAGAATTGACCTCCACCCATAAAATGCATATGTTCCATCCGATCACAATGATTTTTTGTAGACTGACAAAGGGTCACTCAAGGATCATTCAAGTGAAATTTGGTTGATACCCATCAGTTACATTCTGAGAAAATGATTTTCAAAGTTTCCACTACATAACATATTGAGAAATGACCTCCGCCCATAAAATGCATATTTTCCATCCGATCACAATGATTTTTTGTAGACTGATAAAGGGTCACCCAAGGATCATTCATGTAAAATTTATTTGGTATCCTTTCATTAGAATCTGAGAAAACTCACTTTTTACCATATTTGGAAATTAGCCACGCCCATTAAATCCATGTTTTTCATTGGATCAAAATTTCTTGAACAGCTTTGAAAGAGGGTCATCCAAGGATCATTCCTGTGAAGTTTGGTTGAAATTCATTTAGTAGTTTCTGTGGAGAAGATTTTTAAAGAAAAGTTTACGACCGCACGCACGCACGCACGGACGGACGGACGGATTTCAATGAAACTTTGCCAGAATGTTCCTTGGGTGGGCTTATTTTGAGTCTCCTCGGTAATCAATGGGCTGGCAGCGTCTATTTTCACTCTAAAATCTTGGAATAAAATCTCCTATTCAACATTTAGGCAAATGTGAATGAAACTTTGCCAGAAAGTTACTTGGATTAGTTCCACTGGACCAATGAATTTCAGGTGAGCGATTAGGGGCCTTTCTGGGCCTTTTGTTTTTTTTTTATTTCACATTTAAATATCTAAAATACTTCTACCCTCTCTTAGAGTCAATTTTAATTAAACTAGGCATGAATATTTCTTAGGCACACTTATACTTACATTGGTCTACAAATTTTGATGGGCCCGTAAATGAGCATGTGACAGGTTGGAGCCATTTTTCACTTTAAAATCTTGAAAAATCTTCTCCCAATCAATTGGAATAATTTCAATGAATCTTGGTATACATGAATGACTCTTAACTTAAATTGTTCTACTAATGAGTGGTGTACTAATTGCAATCACCTTAATTGTTGTAATAAGATATGTAAAGTGTATGCAGGTTAATAGTGATTGAGTATTTTGTTGCAATGTGGGCCAGACCAAGTAAATCAAGTAACAAAATAGTTCTCAAGAGATTTCAAAGTGTTGATTATAGTTAAAGTAAGCTTTGTTTAATGAAAGTCTAGAGATGTTAAAGCCAGTGGAGTGATACAGGTCCTTTTGGGATTTACATGTTACATCCAAAAACTTAACTGAGGTATTAGTGTCAGCTTATTGGCCCCTCACAGAAGTGCAACCACTACATAAGTACATCCTTTCCTAGCCTCCAGCTGCTATCTCTCATAGAGACAGCTGAGCTGAAAAAATGAGTGCCGCCGTTGGGGATCAAACCCGGGACCTGGATCGGTATTAGAACGTAATTAAATACAGATAACATGTTAAATAAAATCTAGGACTATATATCAGACTTGTGTTCATGTTGATAAAATGGTGCAAACTGTTTGAAAATTATACCCTGTTTAGCTCCTCTGCAGCTCTTTTTGGGCCAGTCCCATCAATCATTGAAACAATTTTATTGCTCCCCACCCCATCCAAAAGACGAAGGGATATTGTTACGGCACTGCCCATCTGTTCTTTCTTCCACCCGTGTCCGTCAGAGCTTGCTTGTCCAGACCTTTAGTTCTTCATTTAATTAATCAATTGATAGATTTAAATTAATTAGGAAATGTAGTTTGTATTTTAGTGCTATTGTGCCGTTTGAAATATTTTTAGCTCTACTAGGTGACACCCAGAAGGGCGACGGTGTGGTTCATATCTGTCAATCAGCAATTCTCGTTGACCAGAGTAAAAAAAAAATATCGGATTTCTAATGTTGACTGATGCTCTTTCAGACTTGTTGTTAGCTTGACAGGAAAGACAGCTATTGCAGTGTGTTGCATTTTCCAATCAGATAAGAACAAATTAAAATCTTTGGTCATTTTTTTTTGTAAATTACTTTTCATATAAGACGGACAACGTTTACATTTCTGACGAATCCAGTTTTGTAATGAATATTATCACTTGTATGAGCACGACCTTTAGAAAAGTGTGTCCGTGCTCACATCTGTTGCTGGTCATGACGTTTTGGTACAGGACCATTGACCATGAGGATCGGTATAAGATTGATTGATTACACCGCTTTCAACATTTTTTCAGTTATATCGCAGCAGCTGGAGCACCTAACAATGGTTTCCTGGTATTTCTCTCACCACTGCAACCACAACATCATTTCCTAGCCTTCAGCTGCTATCTCACATAGATCTACGATCATCAACACATCGGTGAGAGACAAATAAGTGGAAAGAATGAGTGCCGCCGTCAGTGATCGAACCCGGGACCAGAATCGGTATAAGATCGTAATTAAATATGGATGACATGTTAAACAAGTGCATGTCATATTGCGATGCAATACAGGAGTCCCCCACCGGATAACAAAAAATCCTTTCTTATAATATATCTCCTACTTACTAGATCTATAACTGTATACAAAATTTGAAGTTGCTAGCACATTAGGTTTTGAACAAAATGTCCCAAACAAAAATATAACAGTAAAAACAACCAATGGCAAAAACTCCGAAAGTGGGCGGAGATGATTCTTGTACATGCCACCTGTCCACAATAAGATCTATAAGTGTACCAAGTTTGAAGTTGCTAGCACTGATGGCTCAGGAGATATGGTCCAGACAAAAATGTCAGGATAGAAAACAACAACGGACAATAACTAAAAAAATGGATGAGGCAGAGTAACAGTTCTTGTGCATTACACTTCTTCTCAATGAGATCTACAAGTGTACAAAGTTTGAAGTTGCTAGGGCTTATGGTTTAGGAGATAAGTACGGGACAAAAATGTAAGGATAGAAACAACATAGGGCAACACTCAAAAAGTCGACATGGCAGAGTGACAGTTCTTGTACATGACACTTGTCCTCAATGATATCTATAAGTGTAGCAAGTTTGAAGTTTCTAGCACTTATGGTTTAGAAGATATGTTCCGGACAAAAATGTAAAGGTAAAAACAACAAAGGGCAATAACTTAAAAAGTGGGTGTGGCAGAGTAACAGTTCTTGTAAATGACACTTGTCCTTAATGAGAGCTATAGGTGTACAAAGTTTAAAGTTGCTAGCACTTATAGTTTAGGAGATATGATCCTGACAAGAATGTAAGACTAAAAACAACAAAGGGCAATAACTCAAAAAGTGGACATGGCAGAGTAACAGTTCTTGTACATGACACTTGTCCTCCATAAGATCTATCAGTGTACAAAGTTTGAAGTTGCTAGTACTTATGGTTTAGGAGATATGATCTGGACAAATATGTAAAGGTAAAAACAACAAAGGGCAATAACTTAAAAAGTGGGTGTGGCAGAATAACAGTTCTTGAACATGACACTTAACCTCAATTAGATCTATAAGTGTACAAAGTTTGGAATTGCTAGCACACATAGTTTAGGAGATATGTTCCGGACAAGAATGTAAGGGTAAAAACAACAAAGGACAATAACTCAAAAAGTGGGAGTGGCAGAGTAAGGGTTCTTGAACATGACACTTCTCCTCAATGAGATCTATAAGTGTACCAAGTTTGAAGTTGCTAGCACATAATTATAGTTTAGAAGATATAGCCCGGACATAAGTGTGACGGACGGATGGACGAACGGAAAGACAGACGGAATTGAGCAAACCTATAGTCCCCCCACTGGTAACCGGTGGGGGACTAATAAATCTACGACTAAATATCAGACTAGTGTTCATATTGATAAAATGGTGCAAACTGTTTGAAAATTATACCGTTTTGCACATGCATAACGGGGTACAATTGGCAAATAGTTTTCACCGTATTGCCATCATGAACACAGGGAAGATTCAACATACTTTGGCAAATGTTTTGAAAGAGTAACAAACCCCAATCATTTGTGAACTTCACTGCATTAAAGAGAATAATTTGAGTGAAAATGTATCCATTAGGTCGCTTTTTCCGTGTCTTGTGACTGATCAACCAAATTATCAAGAAGACCATGATCGTCCTATATTACTCAAATTATGAAGTTCACAAATATTATTGGATTTAACAGAAACCAACAGATGGTTGTAGAGGCATACAGGGTTTTCTTCGAACATAGATCTGTTGGAAAACATTATTTTTTTATTAAAATTTTGAAAGAAAATCTATACTGCCTTTTTTTCTGCGTTTACCAAGTGAACATCCAATAGGTCCCATTTCCTCGTGTTTTATGATTGATCCTGCCATTTACAAAGGGTACCTTCGTTAAATTATAGCATGAAGAGAAAAACTGTGCCAATCATTTTCATACCCATCCATTATTGTAGAACTAAAGCTTAGGACGAGTAATACAAGCCGAGGGACACTGGGTGGAATAATGGAATAATACCGGATGATTCGGAAATGTAACAATGTCATTACAGTTCATTCAGCTGTAATTGGGTAGCAGTGGATGAAAACCCTTCAACAAGAGGGCCGTTGGCCCTGGGTCGCTCACCTGAGAAAAAAGCTTCATTACCTAGGTATGTCCATGCAACCACAGAAAAAGAGATTTTCACTTATTCAATCAGATAAAATTTGAAATAATCATTCCCCCCCCCCTGCTCCTCCCCTGGACATTATTTATTTAAGCTTTTTCCATAAAAGGTCTGTGATCAGCTAATCTATGCCAGATATACAGGCTGAGTCTGAGACTTTTAAAGTTTTCTTTAATGAGTTGATCAATCCATGTCAAATATAAAGGCCGTAGGGATTCAAAATTCTCAACAAAGCACTCCCCCCTCCCCCAAGATGCTCTGCACCTGTTGAATCTGCAGTCATGATTTTAGCTAATTCAATATATGTCCATATGCTGATCATCCATACCAATTTTCAAGTCTGTAGGACTCCTGGCTCATTAGAAGAAGTTTAAAGATTTCAAAAATGATCCAAAGTACTACCCCCTCCCCAAGACACTCAGCACCCAGTGACCCTACAGTCATGATTTTAGCTATTTTTATTAATGTCAATATATTGATCACCCATGACAATTTTCAAGTCTGTAGGGGGTCTGATCCAGGAGAAGAATAAGGTTAAAGATTTCAAAATTGATCCAAAGTACTACCCCCTGCCCCCTAATGCTCCGCATCTGGTGGCCCTACATTCATGCTTTTAGCTCTTATATCTAAGATCCATATGCTAATCATCCATGCCAATATTGAAGTCTGAAGGGCTCCTGGTTATTTTAGAAGATGAAGGTTAAAGTTACAAAATTTTCACAAAAGTACTACCCCCTCCCCCCTGGTGCTCCGCACCTGGTGGCATTACAGTCATGATTTTAGCTATTTTTATTAAGGTCTATTAGCTGATCCTCCATGCCAATATTCAAGTCTGTAGAGTAGAGCTTGTGGTTCAGAAAAGAAGAAGGTTAAAGATTACAAAATTTTCACAAAAGTACTACCCTCTCCCCCCTGGTGCTCCGCACCTAGTGAATCTACAGTCATGATTTTAGCTATTTTTATAAAGGTCCATATACTGATCATACATGCCAATATTCAAATCTGTCAGGCTCCTGATTCATCAGAAGAAGAAGGTTAAAGATTACAAAATTTTCACAAAAGTACAACCCATTCCCCCTGGTGCTCCGCACCTGGTGAATCTACAGTCATGATTTTAGCTATTTTTCTAAAGGTCCATATACTGATCATCCATGCCAATATTCAAATCTGTCAGGCTCCTGATTCATCAGAAGAAGGTTAAAGATTACAAAATTTTCACAAAAGTACTACCCTCTCCCCCCTGGTGCTCCACACCTGGCAGCCCAACAGATATGGTTTTAGCTAAATTTATTCAGGTCTATGAGCTGATAATCAATGCCAATTTTCAAGTCTGTAGGGCTCCTGGTTCTGAAGAAGAAGCAGCTTAAAGATTACAAAATTTACCCAAAGTACTACCCCCTCCCCCCTGGTGCTCTGCACCTGGTGGCCCAAAAGATATGATTTTAGCTATTTTAATTCAGGTCTATGAACTGATCATCCATGCCAAGTTTTAAGTCTGTAGGACTACTGGTTGAGAAGAAGAAGAATTTTAAAGATTTTCTTAAAATTTTACTGTTTGTTGCCATAGCAACCAGAGTTTTTCATGGATTTCAATTCTTTTAGCTATTTTTGAAGGGGACCACCTAAGCAACATTTCTGTAAAATTTGGTGTAAATCGGCCCAGTAGTTTAGGAGGAGATGTCGTTTAAAGAAATTGTTGACGGACGCCGGACGACCGACGGACGGACGCCGGATGAAAGGTGATCACAATAGCTCCCATGAGCACTTCGTGCTCAGGTGAGCTAAAAAGGTTCCACTGCCTCTGGAATTTCTCATGGCTAGGGAGTTAGATTGATTGATTGATTGGAGTTTAACGTTGCAGAGGCTGGAACACTTTCTCTCACAATTACTACCATCACATCCTTTCCTAGTATCCAGCTTCTATCTCACATAGATTATCAGCTCATTGGTTAGAGACACATAGTCGGAAAGAATGAATGCCGCCATAGGGGATCGAACCTGGGACCTCTAGATTGACAGTCTAATGTGCTACCAACCGGGCTTGGTCCATGATTTTCAAACCAAAATAAAATTCATTTGAGGAATCTGATAGAGGGTCGGTCCGCAAAGGAACATTCCTTTGAAATTTGGTTTAAATCCATCTAATAGTTTCAGGGGAAATGTTTAAGGTTTGTGACAGACACATTGCCATAACAATAGCCAGCTTGCCTTTTGGTCAGTGAAGCTAAAACCAGCTGACCTAAGATTATAGCCTGCCTATATCAATTGTATGAAATAAGAAGTAACACATGAACTGCTGAGGTAAAGTTTTATTTAATAATACAAGTCCAAAGCAATGCTACGAGCACAATATACATGTCATGTCATAGATTAATTTTGTATCACTTATAACCACAACGGATCAAAAAGCTGCCCCTCCAACAGAACTACTTTCTAGTACAACCATTACTTCAATACACCGTGAGATTGTCATACCCTCATACAATGTACTTCAACACAACGTCCCTTCCCTAAAACAGCTCTCCTTATCTTATTGATATGCATCAGGAAATAACACTGCAAGGCTAGACTGGGCTCTTGAAGTACACACCTCAGATTGCTTCTTCAATGAGCTCAGAGAAGCCAAACAATCAGCAAAGGTCTACACTAGAGGAGATTAAGCAATTCTAATATCATTATTTCTCAATAAAACCTAATGATGTGGGTATTCATTTGAAAAATCTTGAGAAGACGATTCAAATAAGTACAAACAACATAGGTTGGGTTTTTTTGCTAGAATTGATAGAATATTTTATTCCAAAATTCAAAATACTCTTTCTCTCTCTGTAGACTCTTCAAGCATTCTGATTGGCTTTAACCATGGTTGTTTATCAGCCAATCTGCTATGATATATTGAAGGAATGTATGCAAGAATTGCTGGTGCTTTGGCAAAAGGTGAGTTCTTGGTATAAATAGAGCCCATTCCTCTGCCCAAACTTTTCTCTTAGTATTTTTGTGCAAATTAAAACAGTCTTGGACTAGTTTTACCTTTCAATCAAGGGTAAGAACCCTTTTCACAGGGGAATGGGCCGTATGTTCACAATAATTAAATACAATTTACAAATATGTACATGTATCTACCATAAATACCTCTGGTTACTTTAATGCCAAAGCAATTCACACATCATGAAAACAACCAGTACGAAGTAAAAATTTTGAAGTGCTTTGACATATTCAAGAATGTTGCACATACACAGCGTAAAGACTAGTCTTCATTTTGCCTGCAGATTGCTAGGCTTTCTTTGGATAATCAGACAATAATTCAACATTCATGTGCCTGTACATAATGGCTATATGTCTGCCATTGAGGTACTTATGTAAATGACGGAAAAGTCATAACCAGCTATACTGGAAAACAGCTGAAAGCCATATTTTGGTCCTATTCCACTTGAAACCTTAAAACAACATATGCATAAAATCCTTAACATAAGAGTAACAATTGTTGGCATTAAAGCAACCAAGAGACCTTTTGGTAGGCAACAAAGCACAATTGCATGATTTCTGGCAGATCTGTAAGGCAAGCTTAAGATCATCCCCAACAAGTTATAAATACTCTATGCACCCTTAACGATTTAATATCTATTTACAATGGCAAGTTTACAAATTGGACGTAAAACATCAAGCAACAGAAAAATCCTCCTCAAACATATATCCTTCAATTTTGAATTTCGATTCGAAACTCAGGACTTTACTTAAGACAAAATGTCTTGCATGCTTGGAGAATTTTTCAAGCTCTTCTAAATGTTTTTAATCAATCAATCAATTGAACATTTACCTAGGCAGTAAATCAATATAAAGATGTCCGTTTGTAAAAGAGAAAAGATCTATAAAGCACATCATGGGCTACATATAATCTATGTACCATGTTTGTAATTCAAGGGGTTAGTGCAAAACCTTTGTAAAGATGAATCATATAGACACCTACAATATAAGGGTTTAGCGCAAAACTACTAAGTGTATATACACTTAGTACAGTCATGCACTGAACCATTGAATTATAGTTAACCACTGATACATCTAATAAACTTTACAAGATTAATTCAGCTAATGACAATGGGGTGCACAGAGTACCATACTGAATCTTGTCACCATTAACACAGGTCAATCAAAAACTGTCCTCCATTACTGATTGAAGGTAAAAGGTGGTTAAGATGACCAAGTCCGATTCTTGTTTTGATCGGAAATAAAATGTACTGGTCAAGACAGTAGAATCTATACAGTATATAGACACTTATGACCCCTTGAAGTTGAAGTTACAGAGGCATGCTTAAAGAACTTCCATGAAGTATTTCCCTCTGAAGTAACTTATCAATCTAAAGATTTTCCATGAAGTATTTCACTCATAGGGAACTTGTCAATCTTTAGAACCGATATGAAGTTTTCCTTTTGAAGTAACTTAAGAACTGATAGGAACTTTTTCCTCTGAAGTAACTTATCAATCTTAAGAACTGATATAAAGTTTTCCCTCCGAAGTAACTTATCAAGATAACACTTCTTTAAGAGGCAAATTTGAAAAAATGGTTTATCCAAGCAAAACTAAGGACAGTTCTTGTTTACTGTGTCAAATAACATTCACAAGTATACCAGGACTAAGCTATCCATGCTTCAACTCAATGACCATGCTAATTACAATGATAATCAATATCTCTTTTCTACCTAAATCAAGGTCATATACCTTTTCTGATATTCAAAGTAAAAAGACCATTTCATATTTTCTACTATGGATCAACTTTTAAAATGGAGCAATTAAACTTCCTAGTGCTCAAAGGCAACCAGAAGTAAAACTAAAGGGTTCAGTGCAAGACTGTACTCAGTGTAAATACACTGTATATACACTTAGAACAGTCTTGCACTACACCCTTAAACTGTGTACACTGTATTTGACACAACCTTCCAGTACTTTGGCATCAAATTATTACTTGAAATCTCAATTGAGAGCATGGTAGTCCTGGTAACATTTTTATATCAAATGTCATAATTATTATCTATAAATACTAAAGAGACGGGAGGTGGGGGTTGGGACACACTGTGCCCTGTCAACAATCACAGAATTATATCATACAAACATCAATGCTTATATACACTGGGTAGGACTGAAAGTGGTCAGAATTGTGACTCTGCAAGACTTGTAAGAATACAAATAGGGGTCAGTGAGCAACTATTGAAATTGCCTTATAAAGGACTTAAGTGAAATGGTTGTAATTGCCTTTATGTTGATAAGCAATTACAACTTCCCACTGAGCCAATAAAATGTAGGCAATTAAAAAGTTTTGGTGTTAAATATTCCATCATTTGATGGTATAAATGACCACATCAAATTATACCATCATATGATTGAAACTGCAGTAAATATCCACAAGCCTCTTTTCAACACTGAACACATTCATTTCTACTCTGTGTTTATACCAACAAAGGATTAATTGACTTGGTGGAGTCACATATTGGCTCATTCCAATAACACAGCTTCAAATAAGGGAAAGGTTACGGCTTTGGATAAATCAAAGGCCTGAAAGGCCTGAATGCAGTCAGGACGGAACAATATTTGAGTATTGAAATATTTTAATCATAACAAATTCTATAAAATCTAAGGCTAAAATCTACACTTCAGATCTTTGGCCTTCTCTTCTGACCTTTCATTCCAAAATATTGGCTTATTCATGCTTAAAGCCCTTGCTTTTGATGAAAAGAGCACTGCTTGGAGGGCCAATGCTTTACTACAAGGTCGGTATAATAATGTAAAAATAATAAGGGCTTAATTCTGATATCTTCCATCGTCATCCACCTTGATAATAGGGATAGCTCCTGGTATGGCTAATACTCATGCCGAGTTAACAGAAAATAGCTTCAGACATAAAACCACCCCAAAAATTGCACTCGAGTCAACAAATCAACATAATATTGTCAACCATCTAACTCTGCTTTTCTCTTTTTTTATTCACAATGAACATGTCATAACGTTGGGTTGCTCACCATACTTAAGCCAGTAATATCTGTCAAGCAAGTAGGTGAGAAAACCCCGCTTTTCTTTGGTTTTTTGATCGGCAAGTCACTTGTTCGTCTGCTGAAATTTCAGAGGGACAGACTGATTTCCGGTGATTGTGTAATATGGATGTGGACCCTGTGAAATCGTCCCGGGTTCAATAAATTCTATTTCTATAATTACTTTTGCCTTCTTTTCGGGAGACCCGGCGAAAAAGTCTTTGATCGCCTTTAATCTTGATCTATTTCGTAAAGGAACATGTTAACATAGAATGGCTCCCGATTTATTGGATTTACGATAATACAGCACCGATTATCATAACGCTGTGCGGGGTACCATAAAGATTTTTATTTGGGAATAGGCCAAAACGGCAGGTCGTCACGGAAGTCCGATTTTCTTCGATATCGTATCTTAAGATTCGGCGCGACGTAGGGGCCATCCCTTTGATTTTTATTCGCAGTCTACAACTTTTTAGTTCTAATCGCGCGGCCTTGACAGAACCCTAACACCGGATATTAAAAAAAACGATAAACCTATCTGAGTAAGGGAAGTAACTCGAAAAGACGAGTCCCTTTAAAAAACGGTCGCTGACTACTTTCTATTTCGTGTTTACTTTTCGGCGCCGTTCAAAATCTTTTTTTTTTTTCCCCTGATTTTTGATATCCAAATTCGAAATTCGGAAATATGGCTTTGAAATCGGAATTGTTCACAAAAAATGTAGGTAGCTAGCATTCAGTCTGATATTATTTCGCGGGCTAAAAATCATGAATGGGTTTACTTTTTCTCGCTCATGGATTTATTCGAATTCGATGTTGTGAGGATCCGATTGCCGGCGACCACTATATGCAAGTCAGACTTTCAGTCTGACTGCATAAAAAATGACCATCCTAAATTGTCAGATGTTTTAACTTATACCCATAACGAAGGGTCAGTGCAACACTGTTGTAAGTGCCTATATAATTATAGGCACTTACAATAGTGTTGTGCTGACACAATCAATATGTTTGCACCAAAAAGGATTGGGTGTTAAAATAACTTGAAAATTTGATGAAAATGGAATAGTTTGTCTTCTTTAAACCTCTGAATAGCTTTTAAATGAAAGTAAATCGGTGTTTGTTAATCATATACATACACATTTCTATTTGTTTCTTAGAACCAATCCCTTATCTCAAACTGTGCATCTCCATAATAACAATTTTTTTGAGCTTCTCTTTAACAAATCATAATATTATACATACCAAAAATAATACCTATTATAAATGCTGCAAGGTGAATCACTACCTTGGCTTTTGATAACAAATTTAGATTATCTATATTACTTTGGAAATAGCATCTAGTACCACTAAGTCCTTTGGGAGAAAAGAAAACAACTTGCTCTCTGCAAAAACTTAATTTGATTAATCTAAGATAATTTCTTTCAACCCATTACTAACTTAAGATTTTCACGAAGAAGAAAACATCAAGCGGAGAAAAAGCCTGTCACCTGTATCATCTTCATACCATTTGATGTTTTCTTCCCGATTGGACACATTGGTTGCAACTGAAAGAATATTTTTTGCACTTCTTTGAATCTGTGCCCTATCTTAAATTATATGTATCTATTACATAGTTATTTCAGAACTTGTAATGGGTAAAGCATGGCACTTTCAGTATGCGTTCAGTATGCAAAACTTTGGAAATGTTTGAATATGGTACACGGCTATGCATGTTAGTCTAACTGCAAAGTTTTGTTCAAACATTTTGCAAAAGGTTTTCATCTTGAACGCAAGGAGGGGTTTTACCATACATCTTTACTTCCTTGCCCTTATAACCACAGCTTAATTAAAACTGTTTCTACAAGGTGTTTGGAAATAAACACATCCAAATGGTAAAGATGGCAATAAAACACTTTTAGATGGATGGAATTCTTCAGCACTTGAAATTATCAACAACATTTTGAGACAAAAAAATTCAGATCATAATTCATGGGGAAGAAATGCCATTTTCGACTATTTCAATACCTTTACACTAGTTTTAATTCCAAAACTGCAATTAATTGAGATTTTTTGCCATGGCAAGATAGTGAGAATTAAAATGCCAAATATTTGTGTACAGAGATTCCTTTGCCGATATTCTAAATACACAATATTTGGCGGTTTTGTTCGGACAATAAATCGATGGCTCAGGGCGAAACAGTTGTAACTCCCTATATGTTTATAGGGAGTTACAACCGTTTCACGCTGAGCCATTGAAATGGCATTTCTTATGGCTTTGCTGGTTCATGAATACAAATTTTGCTTCAGTCTCGCAAACAATTTGTATGCTTTAGCATCTATTGCACAAATTGAAATCTGGTTACTTCTGCAAAACCTGTCTTTGCCCTATATGATAGCATCTACATATATATCTTGATAAAATACTTTTTTTGATTAACAGAAATCCATTGAGGTTTTATCATACACAAATCTTGTGAATTAAGTTACAATTAAAGCACTTGGGGCCAATACATGTATTGGAATTATAATTACTTAATTACTTAATTACTCTTTTTACATAAGAAATATCATTACCTCCCTTTAAAAGTTTGGTACAAAAGCAAAGAGACAGAAGGAAGTATAGCAGATAAGCAATACAACCCTTGTCAGAATATTTTCTCAGGGGTGTTGAATTCCGGTGCCCAACTTGTCTGACACAGACTTTTCCACTTGCGGGTAAGTACATCTTTCCAGGCCACAAGTCAACTTTTACTGGACAAGTGGAGATAAGATGTATTTCCACACCCCTGATTTTCTTTTTACACAATTTGGTTCCCAACACATTAAAGGGAATGCTGATTAGTTTATTGTAACAAAACAAGTGATGCATAACACAATTTTTCACAGATGGAATTCTTTAAGAAAATAGTCTTACTAAGTACCAATGGTAATGTCAACATGTTAGAGCACCAAAAACAAATATGCACGCCAGGTATTTAGTTTTCTTCATCTTAAATGAAAGTACATATAAGAGCCTGATAACTTGCGAAAATCAATTTTGTCAGAACCAACTTCATCATCATGTTAAGTTTATTTTTCAAAGTTCAAGCTCTAGGACAAACTAAAGTGTACATAAAAGGCCTCTTCTACATGGAAAGGATTAAAACAAAAATGTAAGAAAATGAAAGGTTTACAATTTGTCAACAAATAGTTAAAACAGAATCCACTGTTATGGGAGATAAAACAGAAAGTTCAAAATTTGAATATTTTTTCTCTCTGGAATCAAAAGTTTATTACAACAATAACTACATTTCATAAACAAATTTCCTATCCCATTGGCAATTACATGATAATAATACAAGTAAAATTAAATATTGAGACTTGAACAAAGAAATGACTCTCAAATCATATTACAAGATGAACATGGAAATAAGCTATCAACAAGATGCCAAATTGTCACAAGATACGCCCGTCACACTGCTTAGTATTAACTGGGGGTTTGAATAGAACTGAGGATATTTTGAATGAATAATTTTTGCACCCATAAAGTTTCATGATCCTAGCTATTATACTTTTAGAGATATACTCCGGACAAGATTCTAGTCTGAAAAACAACAATGGGAAATAACTAAAAAAAATAGGCCAGGTAGAATTATGGTTCTTGTACACTGCACTCCCCCTTGGTGAGATCTATACACCCATGAAGTTTCATGATCCTAGCTATTATACTTTAAGAGATATACTCCGGACAAGATTCAAGTCAGAAAAACAACAAAGGGCAATAACTCAAAAAATAGCCCAGGTAGAGTTATGGTTCTTGTGCACTGCACTCCCCCTTGGTGAGATCTATACACCCATGAAGTTTCATGATCCTAGCTATTATACTTTTAGAGATATACTCCGGACAAGATTCAAGTCAGAAAAACAACAAAGGGCAATAACTCAAAAAATAGGCCAGGTAGAGTTATGGTTCTTGTGCACTGCACTCCGCAATGATGAGATCTATACACCTATGAAGTTTCATGATCCTAGCTTTTATACTTTAAGAGATATACTCCGGACAAGATTCAAGTCTGAAAAACAACAAAGGGCAATAACTAAAAAAATAGGCCAGGTAGAGTTGTGGTTCTTGTGCACTGCACTCCCCCTTGATGAGATCTATACACCCATGAAGTTTCATTATCCTAGCTATTATACTTTTAGAGATATACTCCGGACAAGATTCAAGTCAGAAAAACAACAAAGGGCAATAACTCAAAAAATAGGCCAGGTAGAGTTATGGTTCTTGTACACTGCACTCCCCCTTGGTGAGATCTATACACCCATGAAGTTTCATGATCCTAGCTATTATACTTTTAGAGATATACTCCGGACAAGATTCAAGTCTGAAAAACAACAAAGGGCAATAACTCAAAAAATAGGCCAGGTAGAGTTATGGTTCTTGTGCACTGCACTCCGCAATGATGAGAAGAATATAATTGCCAAGTTTGAAGTCCATCGGACTTCAAGTGACAGAGTTATGCTCCGGACAAAGAAGTGGACGCCGCCGGACGCCCGGACACCGGACGCTGGACATCACGGGTGATCCCATAATACGTCCCGTCTTCGACGGGCGTATAAAAAGGTAGAGATGGCGATATCTCTTTGCCATCTCATTTAAATTTGCTCTTTTTTATCACAAAGTCAAACTTGTTTGTACTTTGTACAGTTTGATAAGCCTCATACTAAAGGCAAAACCTAAATAACTGGTTGATCCAGCTTTAAAAACAAACAAACATGCGAGTCTACGCACTCAATTGAATTACATATTTCTAATAAGAAATTCTTACATCATGAATTAAGGGGTCATTTCTCTGAGCAAGTCTGAATAATGCATCATTTGACTAAGTTTGTCAAATCCAGCACAAAAAAAATAACCACAATTCTACATGATTTATCCATAAATAATACAAAAATTATAATGCACATGTTTTGCTTAACATGTTCTCCAATCTAAAATGTCTTGTTAAGACACAAACACATTTGGTATTTATTTTTTTTTATATTTTTTTTTACATATTTTTTTCTCTAAATCTGTACTTTGAATAATCCCGAACTAGAACAGAGCAAGACAACAACATGGCCAATATATAAAGATATATATATATATATCATTGATCCGAAGGATCCACATTAACAATTAATCACAATATGCTCCAAATTCATTTATGCGAATGTTATTTTGAATATATATTATAAAACAACACTTAACTATAATTCTACCTCATGATGAGTTAATATACATAAACAAAAAAAACCTGATTGGCATACAACTAAAGAAAAATTAAGGGGTTAATGCAATACTATTGTAAGTGCCCATAAATATATTTGTACTTACAATAGTATTGCACTGACCCCTTGTTTCATTAGGAACCCTTGTGTAAGATACAACAGTTCAGCATAACTCCCACAAGGAGAAAAATTATCTTGCTAAAATGGTTCAAACCTCATACCCTTGTAAAGATTCTATTATTGTATAGAAAATTACAAGTCAAAGGTTCAGTACAAGATTGTTCCAAGTGTCGATACAGTGTAACGACACTTGATACAGTTCTGCACTGAACCCTTGAAGTGTTTAGCAATAACAAGGTATGCTTTTTAGTGGGTAACCAAACTGTCGTATCTACAGCTAAATAAGGACATTTTGGTTGCCAACTAAGCACTGAGCATGTTTGAATCATTTAGGCATAACTATATATTGCCTGAAAGTTGTTTCTATACATCAAGAGTTTATCCTTCCCTTAAATGATAATTAAGCTAGCTAGTTCACATTCATACAAAAACTTGCAACTAGAGGCATCTTATCCACATACATTCATTCTAACACAATCTTCTACCCTATATTGTGGGTACTTATTCAAATAGTCTCGAACAGACTATTCCGGTGAGTACCTCACAACACAACACATTGTATCATTGAAATTTTTAGATCTCAAGTTCATTTACGCCCAAAATCTGAAGCTCTGCAATTATCATGAAGGAAAGGTCGGATATGAATACAAATATTATGACAAATACATGACACAGCTCCGGTGTACGACTCTTCAGGTGAACACAAAGTCAGTTTTATTTTGCTTTCTCTCTGACAGCGGTACCTAAAGCTTCAATACTGGAATATCTTGAATGGCTTATTTTTGCTTTTCAACCAATCAACAACCTCCTTATCCTTGATAAATGAGATCTAAATTATGATTTAGATCATTATTGCATGAAGACTAGGTTAAAGATAAGGTCTGTTATCTACGGAAATACTAATTAGTGCATAAAAGCAATTAATCAAAGTATAGGAGGTTATTTTAATGGTTAAAAAGGCCTTTAAACCAAGTCGTAAAATATCACATGGCATTGTCCACGCTCTGGCAAGTGTTTCGGGACAATAAAAACACAAAATGCTGAATTTACATGACACAAAATCGTAGTAAGCATAAGTAAAACAGGATACATAGAAAAGTTAAAATTTTTCAAATCTCAAAAACACAAGCACAGAATAGTACAAATGAACACATGGATAAGTAATCACAATTCAAGGAACATTATCCTGAAGTATATCACTGGGGCTACTGATTACAAAGAGAAACACATCTTATAAACACCTAGTTGATTATCTTTTCACCCTGAATCTGCTGAATTTAAGTATTGTTCCAAATAAATTGTATTTTTTGAGACAATTTAGAACACACATTAGAACTATGTCATACTTTCTATAAAGTACTAGTCATTTCTATTTTTCCAACAATGTTTTCAAAGAAATTACAGGCCTTGCCCTCAATTCATTTGACACTTGTACAAAAAAGTTTTAAGATCCTGCAATCTAGAAACGCTTATTTCCACAAGACAGCATTAATTTTGCTGAAAGTCTGTGCAGAAGCATTAGTATTATCTGTATCCCTAGCCTTTTTGTAAGAATCATTAAAACTTGAAGAATTTTACTAGTATATGGTAAAATTTAAATCAATCTTCATGTATTCCAAAGTGTATGTAAATCTTTCCATTAGCTTTTTTATTATTATTATAATATATGTTGGTAGGTGGTAAAGGGAAACTGCAGTTGAAAAATCCCATCTTTTTTTCTTCATAGTTGAAAGATCCACTTACATGGCTTACAAATCTAAGGTATCAAGGTAAAGACTGTAGGGCATTCTTTGCCCAATTTTAGCAGGAAAAAGCATGAGTGCCAAAAGGACCTTTTCAAGTGAGGAGTCATAAATACTTGTCAGATTGATGCGCTTCATTGATAGTTATTTGTACATGATGACCAAATGAGCAATAATATAGGAAATAAATATTCATTCATTCATAAAATGGTTGTTCAATGTTTCCTGAAGCTCTTCATTGGTACAATAATTAGTAATATCCATCATATAACCTAATGGCTTGGCTTGAAACAGTTTTAACTGCCTTTAAATTTATATGTAGATACAGCTCGCAACTCTACTAAGAGTTGTATAGAGTTGTATATAAATGTAAATGTATAGGTAGTTACAACTCTTTTTTACAGTCACCAATATAAAAGACCATATGTTTCTCAGACAATTTTAAAGCAATTTAAACCTACACATAGCTCTCTTATACAGTTTCACAATTGTAGATAAGCACTGCTTCAGAACAATTGTAGATAAGCACTACTTGAATATCATTTGTACATTGAATCTGCTTAATACTGATTTTTTGCAGTGTGTATTGAATCAAACTCTTTACTATTTCCATCCTGCCATTTTACACATTCCAGACTAGATAAACACTTAACACAAAAAATCCTTACTGACAATGATTTTTGAGTTTAACACATTGATGGCTTAGAGTGAAACAGTCATAACTCCCTATATGCTTATAGGGAGTTACAACCATTTCACGCTAAGGCATTGAGTCATGCAATAATTTTCATTGATATTAGATAATAAATTTTTTTATTCCCTTTATTTATCTTCATTACAAAAATGGTAACCCCCTACTTTATTTCATTTCTAAATTCATTTAAAGATATTTGTATTAGTAAAGACAGGGACATTAAATAGAATCCTTTGATGTTACAGGTCTGAGAGTTTGAATGGAAAGTTCATAATTTATCAACAGCCCTAATTCCTTGTGGCTTCAGATCTCCTTGCTCATGAGTATATATAAATATGGTGATTTTGGATTAAATATCGTAAGACACAAATTTGAGCTAGCTCATATAAAATAACACAGACATATTTTGTGACAAGGACATAAACAATACTGCACTAACCCTATAACCTTAAATATACAACTGAAACACTTTTTCAGAGGCACATTTGTCTATGGTTGTTTACATTTCATAAGATTTTGTGTATTCATAGCAGATAGAACGGTTACAAAAGCACCTCCCATAATATTTATCTTTCAATCCATTTTTTTCTCTTTTTTTTATAATTAGATTTTGATTACAATTCATATTCAACTTAGTATACAAATAAATCAAACAGCATAGAGCCCAAAGTGCTTGTTCCATTATTTTAGGAATGAGGACTAATTACATTTGGCTTCTTTAAGAATTAGCATAAAATGGGACAAGTATATAAATGTGGTAAACATGATTTGGTATACAATTCTTAAGAAAGCACACAAGTGGCACTAATTAGTTAAGTTTGTGTAATGATATGATCCATAAAGAACATTCATAAATGCAAAATTATTATCTATCCGCAATCTTAACCAAAGACCAGATTACATTTGAACATTTTAAAAGGGTCCAATTTCAAAGAAGTTCTTAAATGATCAAATTCTAAAAATTTTGCCTTTTAGGGAAGACAATGTGGTGGAGAGAATTTCTTCATTTTCCATTGTTTTCCAAACTTTTTTCTTCGGTGGCATCAGGAAGTGGGATTATCTGGGAATGGGTTATGGAAATGAACAATATAATGATTTACTTCTTTCAACAAATGTAACACAAACAAAGCACAATTACTTTTATGGAACAGCTTAAATCATTTACAAAAACACATCTATCCTATTTCCTGCAATTGTTTGAGAACTTGAGTAACCATTGGCCAATGAAGAAAAATGCAAATACGCGATACACTATCAAATGCTAGATACTAATTGTTCCTTCCGCAAACATAAATACATATGAAATACAACTTTGGCTCTATGTTGTGGCTTAAATAGTCATCACATTTCAATAATTTATGGCAATAGAGGATGGTCAGTTGTAAAATAATCTCCAGAAAATCTTTATAAATTACAATTACACATTCGTGAACCGTCACACAAAGGAGTATCTGGCAACTCGGTACAATTAATATTTGACACAGATTGGTTCCAGAAGAAGTAGATTAGAGGTCAAATTTCATGATCATTCAGACTCAGAAATCAGCGTGAAATGTCAACCAAAGCTAGCATACACTGTCTGTGCAGTCAGACTAGGGATGACACGTTATCCACTACCCAGATAGTCCCTTTTCAACAGAAGGATCATATTTTGAACAATGCAATTTGTTTGTTATCCAGCACTGCATCTTTCATTACATTTTATTTTGATTCAGCTTCTAGGAAATTTACTATCAGGATTGCACAAAATATTTGAGCCTGTGTGTGACAGTTCCAACAATTTCACATGCATGCAAAGCATATTCTCTGGCAAGCTAGTGCAGCTGCAGTCTGTCCAGAGTCTTTGCTGTGCGCTCATACAATAGAAAAGGTCCTATTCCCCCTTCAGGCGGACAGTTAGTATTCTAATTACATTAAGCTGTAGAGTGTATGTCCATCACACTCATGCAAAATTGTTGGAAATGTCACCAACTGGCTCATTTTAGATTATCTGAAGTTATACCACTTAATTCTAACCCAATGCACTTTTCTCTTCATCTTTGTTGACTATTAAAGCAAACTAAACCAAGAGCACCACCTACCAGTGCCAACACTCAACTTTAGGCACTGGGTAACGCAAAAAATCCAAGTTGATAAAGGGGTAAAACTTTCCCCCTTGATAGTCACAGATATGAACAAGGATTAAAGTTTGTCATGCCAACGCCTATGACACCAAGGTGATGACAATACCTTGGATTATTCTCAAAACTGCTGAGCTAAAAAAAATGGAATGTACATAAACATTTGAGATTTTCTGATTACCAGACCAACAAAACTGAACAAAATAACTGAGTTTTCTTAACATAAGATTTCGAAACAAATCAGAGTTTTAACCAAAAGATATTCAACACCGGCAAGTTCTGTCGTTGTATCGATGGCGAATACACTATATAAGGATTGCAAAATATACCCTATACTATATTGTATGATATGAGGAAAAATAAATGTCACATTGAGATAACCGATACTGATAAGCTAATAAAGTTCAAACTGTGTCAGATACAGCATAAATAAGGCGCAAGTGAAAAATAATGGGAACTAGAAATTCTACAGCAGCAAGTTTTGAGCTTTTCTCATAAAGCAAACCCTTTTCCTCTATGCTAACACTGGCATAGCCTTTAACCCTCATGAATGCTCCCTCGTAAAAGTATCTCCCCTATATCTATGAAGATTTTCTTCTATTTTGAGGATGATTTCCATACTTCCTATCAAATAAATAAGAGAAATCAAAACACAAAACTATCTTAAGGTTGCTTTAGAGTCAGATAATAAAGGTTTTGTTGGTTTTTTTAACTTGTATAAATTGGAAAAGGGTTTACTAGGAAATAATTAAAAGACTTGAGAATTTGACTTTTAATACATTTTTTAACTTTTTGTGTATTTACGTCTTAAGTTTAACCAATCAAACATTATACAATAATAACTACACATTAGCACTGAAAGACGCCAAAATAATTCTCTATACATAAAAAAGATACTAATCACTGATAGTTTGAATATTTTTATATATTGCAATAAGGGGGAGAAAAATACTGAAATATGCCTTAAAGACACATGACAAACTATTTACAGAGATCACATTCCTGATTTCAACACAGATTTTGAGATGGCAGGTTAAGGGGATCGTACCTGAGCTATCTTCTCTTGGTAGACTTGGTTTTTACCCTTTACAATAACATTACAACTGTTTTGCGCTGTGCCATGGAAATAACTTCAAATATGGTTCAAAACATTTTTCTTTTTCTATTCCTTTAACTTTGGACATTTCAACATCGGCACTGGCTAGCATGGCTTTGAAAAACTGGCTTATAGCCCTATCATTTCATCACAAGTTCTTGGATGAAAATTCAAGCCTGCATTTCTAGTGCTTGATGCTGTCTCCTTCAAAATGAATTTGCTTTTATTGAACTAATATTTGATTTCATTTTTTTTTAAAGGAGCATATATTTTTTTCTTTTTTTGGGGGGGGGGGGTGTGTAATGGTACACATCTATAATATCTGCATGGCACAGTTTGTAATAATTTACTAAAGCATAGTTGTTTTTCATCTATAATGCTTAAAACCAATTGATCTTTTTCAAATGTTTCATCAACTGAACAGATTTAGGAAAATGGCACTTATTAATGCAGAAAAGGTTAATGAAATCTGCAAAAAAGATCAGAATTTGACTAGAATTTGTGACATTAAGCTCTTTTCTTGCCATTAATCTTACATACTTTAATTCATAAAGAAAATTTAAAAATTTGAGTACAAATAGATAAAATGCCACATTTTTAGTAGAAAAGAACGTCTATATTCATTTCTTTGATTTAGATTAATACACAATGAGCATTTTTCCATTTGCATATTTGCCTATGCCATTCTTGAATAAATTTCTTCAATGTGCAAAGTAAAGATACATATCAGTTAGTGTATTTGCAGCCTGATCTCTCTTTATAAAGCTTCTGATTCAAATTAACTGTAGGCAGTGTTAAAATTCTAAATGAAGTGTGCGGCTGCAAAGGTTTCCAATGTATGAGCCGCATCCACATGTGCAATTCATTAAAACGTTCTGCAACAGCTCAAATATCCAAATAGTATAGATCATTTGTTTAGCAAAAACAGTTGTAACTACCTATAAGTTTATAGGCAGTTACAAATGTTTAATCCTAAGCCAGCAAAATACTATGTTGACAAGATTTCTAGCTATTCTGATAGCAACACCAGTTCCAAAATATTAATTCACAAACACAGTGCCCACTTCTTTGAACAAGTTCACAATTCACAGATTTTTAACCCTTGTTATGCTGAACCCGGAATAAACCTACCTTGGCAGGAGCTATAGACAAACTTCAGCCTGCACATATGTGCAGTCTGATCTTTGTCTATAAAACCTGTTTTTCTTCTTTAAACCAGAAAAGTTTCAGAACTTATATTTTCAAAATCAAATGCTGACTCACAAGTAGGAAATACGGAGCTTTCAGCAATTTGATTTATATATAATTTTTCTGAGGTTCTTTTTTATTTTTTTCAGCATGACAAGGGTGAAAGAGCAATTCAGATATCTTTAATGATAGCACCACATTAATAAAGTTCATAAAACTGAATGTTTTCACTCTAATTCAATATTTTCTGCTTTTGCAATTGCAATTAATTTTATGTCTACACCAATGTTCTCAATTGAACATTCTTCTTTCTTGATTTGAAGGCAACCAAAATATTTTAAGTTTGCACCCAACTTAGATTACATGAAATACAACAAATGGAATGTTTACAGATCAGATTTTGGTGGAATTAGATCATAAATTAAAAAAGAAATACTCTTACTTTGTATTACAGAACAAATTTCATTTCCGAGACAAATCAAGTTTTGGTATCCTAGTTTTTTTCCCCTTCAAAGACTCCACGTAACACAAAATCAATTCAAAAACTAAATGTTTTTTTTTTCCTTTATCCCTGATAAGGGTATGACATAGTTTCAACTAGTTACAAATTGAATATTGACAATTAAAGAAGCATTTGTTGTTTTATCGGATTCAACACAAATTTAAGTTCTATAGAGAATATGGTAAAGACTACTTAAGCACTTGTTGCAGGTACCCAGTAGTTTAGTATAATAACTGTTTTATAACACTTAAGTGGATTCAACAAAAAGTAAGAGATACTTTGGAATTATGGCTTAACAAAATAAATACAAACAGATTGACTGGAGACAATAATCTTACATATAAGTAACTAAAGACTAAATACTAGTAAGCATTACTAGCTGTTAACAACTGGTCAGGATTCATATCTTCTAGATAAAGCAAAGGTGAGTTAAATAATGTCTAAATATACTATTATAACCAGAACAGAGTTGTGTCAATATCAAAATTCATTGAAAGTCTAAATCTAAAGCATATTCTTTCACAAGGTAAAAACACTCAAAATAGCTTCTTACATAGTTTTCACAGTATCCTTCATTTTGATTGATTGATTTGAAATGAGCCTGTGTATGACATTTCCAGCAATTTGAAATGTTTGTGCGGTGTAAACGTTGAGCAGCATAGACAGCCTTATACTGTAAATGTAAAGCTACCTGATGGTCTACAGATACTTTGAGACCTAATCTATCTGCAAGGCGTATAGTGAAGACTCTGGTCAGACTGTGTGGATGCACAGGCTGGCCAGAATCTTAGGTTTACATACAATTGAAATTGTTGGAATTGTCATGCAAAGGCTCAAATAGTTGCTTTAAATTTGTTTAAATTTGGATAAGACTAAAATTTTGTCTTCTGGATATGGCTTAACCCCAATTGACTTGGCCCTTTTAGATTGTTTTATAGAAATATGATATGGTTTGAGTGTAAGAAACAGTCATGAGCAAATATATTTTTCATTAAACATTGTCAGAAATAGCACTAATTACACCAAAATTAAAAGCAGTATGAACTGTCAACCTTGGGAAAAGAAAATGACGGCATAGTTAAACAGTTATGGTTAAACAATGAATATATGCAGGCCTATTCCCTTCAAGGATCTTGCACCTATAAAATAAATTTTCACTTTATTTTATTAAAATGTAAGGAACATTTTGTCTTAAAAATAAAGTGACAGTATACAGAAACACTTTTTTTTCTTTTTTTTTTCTACAATTTTTATAGTTTTTATTTAAGTTTTTTTTCCGGTATTACTTGTTTTCTAAATACTGTCACTTCATTTTGTCTTGCAAAACATTTAAACGTGAAAACATTAATATATTGAAAACACCTTTACTCCTTTTCCCAGGTACTTATGATAACCTATCAGTTGGAAGCACATAAAATTCTTTACTTTTTTTTTCAAATTTTATTACCTTTTTTTTTTTTTTTTATAAAAAAATTGTTGGCAAAATAAAACAAGAATTACTTTTTCATAACAAGAAGTGAATTTAACATTTTAAATTCTCTGAAGAATTAAGATAAAACAGTTTAAGAAATCTAATTATCAGAATACTTTCTTAAATTCTGATTGTTAAATTGATCTCCTTTTTCACATTCTCCATCAAAATCGAATCTCCTGGCTGAAATTATACCTTTCTGCCAGACTTAACATTTGCAAAGTTTGACACTAAACACATGTTACCACCAGCCTAAAGGACCCGTAGACCCTAAATCTTACAGGCCCTCCCCCTGATGAAAACAGGTCCTCCATTTTCATTTACAAATTTACAATTAAATTATGAGGACAAACAGTGTGTGGAAATGAAGTTGCTTGTGACATGAAAATCTTAGTAAGCAAAGACAACTTTTTTAGGAAAACTTGGCAGAATTGGAAATAATTTGGCCATTACTTACAGGCCTGAAGGACCTGCAACATGGTAACTTGTACCAGTCCTGTCTAAAATTTACAGGTCTTGTGTCTAAAACTGATGCATTTGAATTGTTCAAGTAGGGAAATGAGTTCAATACAAACTTATCAGGAATCTCAGAAGTATCTTTTGAACACAAACTCTTTGAAAGTTTCAATACAGCAAAAGATTTATCACTTGCCATTTCCTTCAGCACAACCAGTTATCCATCAATTTAACCCATTAACACACAATCACACATTGTGATGCGCTTTTAAACTATTCTACCTACAGGGAAAAAGATTACGATGAAAGGAGAAATTGCTTGTTGCAAGCTAATTTTCCCTTTTTATCAAAATATTTTCTTCCCTATATAATATTTTCAATTCAAATGAATTTCAAGGTGTTGTCCCCGAGGTATGTATTACAACCAGTCAAGTATTTCATCATCAGCTAATGGGTTTATACATATTAATCTTGTCCAAGCAATCTCACAACAATTGCAATCTAAATGATTTCAAACAAATGTACTTAGTTTATAATAGCCATATTGCATTGCAGTCATCACAACAAGCACAAGTTACTGTTTCTTTTACTACTGGGAAATTTCCTATTTCAAAAGAGCTGCGACTTTAAAACAAGAAATTTTCCTTTTTATATTATTTTCTGAAATAGGATCATTTGATTAATGCTAAAACCTTGCAACTTTGATCAAAGCTGAAGTAGAGATTTTGAATTTTTAAACAATAATATATCCAGGCAGCTTCCTCAAGTGTAAATATCTGATTCAGGCTTCTCTGCATATCGATCAATCAGTGCAAAACACCTGTAACTGCCTATAAACATATAGGCAATTACAAGAGGTTTATCTAGAGTATCAATAAACATTAATTGACAGCACTACCCTATTGCCCCGATTTCCTGAAAATGGTTTTTGTTCAGACTTCAAATATTAAAGGCAATATGACAAAGACCTTAACACTAACCTTGCTGAACATGCATCTGTTCAGACTGGAAACAATCAATCCAATATGGCTATTAAGCATGAATGTATTTGACTAAAGACATAGCACGTAAAACAACACATTAACATTCAAACTATGGCCGTTCAGCTATCACAGGTCGAGTACTTGTCTCACCCCCAAGAGAACTTATAGTTTCCACACGAAGAGAAATAGAAACAAAGTATCGTAATACAAACAATTAGGAATCATACTAGTAGATAAAATTTGCACTTTTTTTACATATACAAATATTATAATATAGCAATAAAAATGACATAATATATATCTTCTATTTTTGTATTTTTTTTTAAACATTTTTTTTTCAAGTTTTAATATTTTTTTTTAGTCACATATTATAGTCATGAAATGTCATAAATAATAAAGGAAATCTATAATTTTTATCATGATAACATTAAATGAGGTTAAAGGATATACATGTTAAGGTTGTCCAACTCGTAATGAAAAAAGTTAAAATCTGTTTGACTCAGTTTCTCCAAATGCTTTTTGCTTTTAGATTTTTTAGCAGAACATAATGATGTACAATTATTGTCATTGACTACGTCATTGTGGCACTAAAATGCTGCAAGTGCCTATACATTTCATACTGTTATAACAATGACATTAAAACAGAAATGTTGGTTACATGGAAATACAACAATGTCTTCTAAAGCTTCGACATCAAGCCGATTTCAAAATTTCTAATTATGGGTTGGACTACCTTAAATGGCTTCACCCTTATAACAGATGAACTGGTGCAGGCGGACCTGGCAGACACCATATCTGACAAGACCTACGGAAAAAAATCTGAAAGACATGGATACTTCTTCTGAAGTACAAAAAATAAAACAGGTGCTATGCTTCTTAGAAGCAGTGAGCACCAAAATATTTGCATCAGCTGATATGTGTCTGTCCGTCATGGCCAACCAGTTCTAAGAACACAATTGAAGCAATTACTGGGTCCGTATTTACAAATCATTCTAAATTCTCATCTAATTTATTGCTCCTCCAAGGGATCTTCCTTTTATCAATTGATTGTATAAGACCCTTTCTTGTGCATTCTCATTTTAAACTTTGACAGTGAGGAAATTCCGATAAGTGAGCACAAGATAAGATTATTAAGAATAATTTTTTTTTGAAATACTCTCTACCTTGAGCATATTCAAAACTTATCTTGTCAAATTCTCTACTCAAATTGTCATGACTAATTAGAAATGAATTTAGAATCATTAGTAGAATCTGGCCCTGATCCCAAAACTGACAAACATAACTAACCCGCATACAAGAGATCAAAAGAATGCATTCAGGAGAAACAAATAGATGAATCACAGGGCTTGTGCTAGTGTTTTTCAGAAAGTACAGTAATGATAACTTGTGGGATATAACAAAGTTTTGACCCTTAAAAATTTTCCTAAGGGAGGGGTCATTTTGGAGGGTCAAAATATTTAATTTTGGATCAAAACCCTGTTTATGGGTCAAACACAAGCCCTGAATTATCACAATCACAACTACATTGTTTCGCCCATTATATTGCCCAGTAGGTTGTGTGTTGAGTTGTCATCATCGCCCCAGAGCCCGCCAGCACCTGGTGCACTGCCCATGTTTCCCCACATCCCTGTGCCAGTGAGAGAGCTGGAGGAGGGTGGGACTCCCCATGAAGACAGCCCTAAATCTTGACGTTGAGGGTTATTGCCTCCGATTGCAGACTGGCGATTTTGTCCCGATTGTGACCACTGACTAGGACCGGCTGACATCATGGCACTCTGCTGCTCCATGGAGCGTACAAAATCGTCGGACACAAGTTCCGCTACGATGGTTGTGTTACCCAGAAGGCAAGTGTTGAGAGACTTTTGTGCTTTCATTGCTTCCTCCCTGGTGTTGTATTTGACTAGAGCTTGTCCATGGCCGAGGTTTAGGTGGAAAAACTGTAGAGGTCCATGTTGTATACACAATGTCTTCAGGGTGGAGCCATCAATCTGTTATACAAAACAATATGGTAACAACCCTTTTCTTGTTGAACTTTAGCCCTTGTTATGCTGAAATATTCCTGCTTTGGCAGGAGGTGTAGAAGAAGATCAGTCTGCAAATATGCGCAGACTGATCTTATCTATCTATACCAACTGTTTCTTTCCTTTTAAACCAGAATAGTTAAATGATTAAATTTTCAATATACTGTCTCTCAATTACAAGTGTATCCAGTGCTTTCCTTTCAAAACTTTGATTTTAAGTGCAATTCTGCAAAAATTATTACTCCACATGACAATAGTTAAAGCAGGCAGAGGATGATAAGACTTCATGTCTGTGCAAGCCTGTGCAAGCAAGTTGTAACTGCCTGTAAACCTATAGGCAGTTACAACTGTTTCGCGCTGAGCCATTGATATTATCTAATATTTATTTCATCAAAAGTATTACCAACCTGAGGTGTAAGATTCTTTAGCAGTAAGGCTGTTGAAAATCCACTTCCCCTATCCCAGGAACCTGAAATAACACAACATAATGATTGCCAACACTTGCTGAATGTCAAAGTTGAATACTGTCCAGTTTCTAGTGAACCTTGAAACATTTAGACGTGTTCAGGACCATGACACTTATGATGTGGTTCAATGGAGCTAAAATATGTGGTGTCGAGTGCAAAATAAAAGCTAGAACACGTGTGACCATTACCTTTGACCTAGCTGTAGTAACTAATTTATATAATATCTAAATTATCAATATGAAGGAACAAGTAATAGTATAAAATATATGTGAATAATTTTGAATTTTATTTCAATTTTAAATACACAAGTGCACCAAAACACTAAAACATTTTTGTGAAAAATTTGTTTCTAGGTTACAATCAACTGACCTCCTCTGAGATGCCAAGAGGGCATAATAGGTAAAGTTCAGACTTTTTACTGGTTTCATAATTATGACATATCGGAAGTTCACACAATGAACATTTTCTTAGACACATTGATGGTATTTCAAAGCACTAGATTAAAGGTTGTGGACCCGTAATTGTTCCACAACATTTAGAAAGTAATGAACTTTAACAGCGTTAACTGAGGTTTCCTAATGATTTTCAAAATCATTAAGAAACCAATGTCAACATTGTGATAGTTCATGAGTACCTAAATGTTAAGGAACTATTAGGGATCTACTTCCTTAAATCAAACAAAAATCCATAATTACCTGAAGTTGATCCAGCCCATGAGTTCTGTCTGGAATAAGCATCTTTCTGTGGTAGACCAGGTGGTGGTCGAGACATTCCTCCCTTTGGTATACCCCACACTTCAGATGAAAAGCTTGTTGGTGTAATATTCTCTCCAGCACTCCACGGCTTGCTTTGGTTTGTAGAATTTGGTGGTTTAGAAGGCCATGTAGAAGTAAGCTCATTGGTAGGGCTAGATTTGGTTAGTGAGTTGATATAATCAGGTTTGATTGTGTTGACGCTCAGTGAGCGCTGAAAGCTTCCTGGTGTGATATGTGGGTCATCCTCCACACTCTTGGTAATACCTTGCCATGGCTTTCCAGGCACAAATTCTGGAATAGTTGGAATGGTATCGATGGTAGAAGAAATGGAGGAGGTACTGGTACTTGGTACTTGAGATTCAGTTTTGATACTTCCGTCGGTGTTTGAACTAGTAGGTGTACTGGTGGTTGGCCAGCTAGTGGAGCTAGCCGAGGAGGTGGATGTTGTGGACCAGGTATCTCCACCCAGGTGACTCAGACCAAGATCAAATCCTTTCAGATTTGGCGAGGAACTTGACTGCTGTAGACTGCCCTTAGATCCAGGAGCCTTGTTTAGTGGGTCCGTGTCCGAGTCAGAAGAACTGGTTGTTGTACTAAGGGAGTCGCCAGATGTGGCGACTATATCCGGCGAGTCGGGTGTGGTACGCTTCCACTGGTTCAGTCTCGACTGTGGTTGACTAGCAGACATACTGAGGGCATTTAGGTCATTAGACAGGCTGATCTCATTCTGCTCTGTTGTGGATTGATGGGACTGCGAGTTTTTGTTCTGTAGAGCAGCCTGAGCTTGTGATATACTCCTGTGGATGTGTAATATTTGTTGTTTGATTGAGTTGATTCTCTGAGCCACCTGATCTAGTTGCTGTTTTTGCACCATGACATTCATGCCCACCTTTGGTTGCTGTAACATCTGTTGTGTAGCTATATGCTGCTGCAAGTTTTGTTGTTGCTGGAGTAACTGCTGTAGCATCAGTAACATATGTGGGGGCAGCTGCTGGTTGAGCAGCTGCGGACTGATTAGGCCAGCCTGTACAGACATTCGGAGCTGATGAAGGATTTGCTGTTGAGCCATTTGCTGTTGGACAGCTGGATTCTGCTGTCCCGAAGGCAACTGACCACGCCCCATTGGACCCTGAGATGATGATGTGGAATTCATTGACTGTGGTGTGGGTGGGGGTGGCTGTTGACTCTGAAACTTCTGCATTATCTTCTGCTGCAAGTTAATACTGGGATTATTGGGATTAAGACTAGACGGGTTGAGACTAGGTCCATTGTTGAAAGGGTATTGATTTGGTATCTTCGATTGAGCATTATTAAATGGAGTATTTTGCATGTGATTTAAATTAGGCACAAATGAATTGCTGTCATTCTGAGTATCTGATATGTCATCATGTGCACCAGTGTCGGGCAGCATCCCCGACATTCTCGACTTGTTCCCGTCGGTTTGGAACATGTCCATATCAGTATCTTTCTTACTGCCTATAGCACCTTGGTTTCGATTGTACAAGTCCGCTGAAAATAGAACAGCATATAAAATAGAAAATCATACCAAATGTAATATTACTTTTTCTTAAATAAGATTTTCCTACAAATAGTTACAAGAGGTATTGCTAAAGGGATCCTGTCTTAAACAATGGCATGGTGAGCTCAGAATATTCCTGCCTTAGCAAGAGCTGTAGACAAACATGACCCTGCACACATGTGCAGTTTGATCTTTGTCTATTCTACCCGTTTCTTTTTTTAATCCAGAAAAGCTTGAAAAATTGATTTTCAAAATGAATACTCACATTTAGTGTGCATCCAATGCACTGACTTTGTATCAATTTTGCCAAGAATTTTATTCAGCAAAACAAGGGTTAAAACCCTCTCATCATTGACATAATCCATGATAAAAATTGGTTCCCTCTTTCAGTGAATAGTACAGTTTTTAGAAACAGGTTATACTTTATCAATACATAACAAATGCTATTGATTATAACTACTTTTTGTTACTTCTAATTAATATTCATGAGAATTGAAATATTGTGGGCTATAGAAATTTACAGGTTTTGCAATTACAAAGGTGAGTTTTTATCCATATCTAACACGGCAAGATGAAAAAGTATTATATATTTACTTACTTATTGCATTCTGTATGTTCATATTGTTTGATATCAGTGCTTCTTGAGCTTCATCTTTCTGTAAATGTGACAAAATAAGAAACTTTAAAACAAAGTAAAGAATATTTTATCTGTGTTTCTCCTAATAAATGCTCCTGGGAGCTTTACATAACATGGTCAGGGAGCTTTTATTTATTATACATTATCTGATAAAAAAAATCATAGAAATTGATGTCTTTGTGCCCTTTGCTCTTTGAGGTGAATTTCCTCTTAACAATCATATAAATGAATGTTTAGAGGAAACTATTCTCAAATTCGAGGAGGAGTCTCAAAATTTCCCAACATTTAGGCATTTGAAGAAGGTTTTCATAGTAAAAATGTAGGGATGCTACTTTTAGGGAGGGCTCTATTATTAGAGGAAATACAGAATGTTTACCTTTTAAACATGTCATACAAGGCTAAATAGTTTGTGCAACTTAATGTTTAGACTTTATCTCCTATAGTTTCAACTATTATGATGGACTATATGAGTTTGTGTATGACATTTACAACAATTTCACATTTGCACAGAGGGGAGACTGGCCAGCCTGGGAGACTGGCCAGCCTGCGAGTCCACTGTGACCAAGTTTCCCCTTTTTGATCTGTAAATTGAAAAGGTCTTGGCCATTCTGTAGGTTGTCATAGAACTTGTTGCACTGTGCGTCTGTCTACTCTGCTCAATATTTGCGTCTCCCGCTCACGTAAAATCGTTGAAAATGTCACAATGATGATATATATTTCAAGTAATACAATCAATCTAATGCCTTTACAGATTTTTAAAATCGGCATGATATGATTGATTTTTTCATCCTTTTATCCCTTTGTATTTCAACTAGGTCTTAAAATGAACACTAAGACAGAAATGCTTTTTTTTAATTGTTCTCCCCAGACAATCAAGGGATACACATTATGATTTTAAATGGAGTTTTAAGCCTCTTTCAACAATCTTTTAGTTATATTGTGGCAGCTGGAGCACCTAACAAAAGATTCATGGTATTTCTCTCATCAGTACTACCATCACATCCTTTCCAAGCCTCCAGCTGCGATCTCACATGGGTCTACGATTATCAACCCATTGATGAGAGACAAGTAGTCAGAAAGGATGAGTACTGCAATCAGGGATTGAACATTTGACGTCTAGATTGTCAGTCCAACGCGCTTCAAACTGCTCTATGACAGCGGCTGAATACAGTTAGTGAAGGGAGACAGACTAACTAACCTTGAAGCCCATTTCTACTAGTTGTTGCAAAAGCCTACTTCTCATCTGAGGCTGTTGACTTGCACCAGCAGGAAATTTCATTCCAATAGCACCATCCTGAAGTAAATAATTTAGTCCATGAGAATTTTGACATTTCAATTTTTATGAAATCTAATTTTAGTTTTAGTTCACATACTTCAGTTTGATGCCCCAAACACCAATTGGATGGCTCAGCACGAAACCAATGTAACTTCCTATAAACATATAGAAGGTTACAACTGTTTTGCGCTGAGCCATCGAATTATTAAATATTCCAGATACTAAATTTTCATGGAACAAATTTATAGCAATAGTAGACCAAAATAATTCATACCACGGCAGAGATTGTCTGTTTTGATGGGGTTAAGGGCCAATCCATGAGTATTTCAAACACATTTAGAGAGCTGGAGCATCCACCCAATCTTAGTTTCCTAGGGCCTGTTTTACTAAACATATTACTATCATTTTTTGCACAAGTCAAAAATAAAAGTTGCTTCCACAGTAGTAACTAACAAGAGGGCCATAGTGGCCCTTAATTGCTCACCTGAATGAACTATCTAATTTTTTTCAATATTCTTTTGCCTCTGTACAAATTTGATAATACCTTTCTTACAATGTTCAGGTTGACTTACAATTGACTTACAAGGATTTTCTATTATTTCACTCCGTGACCTAGTTTTTGACCCCAGTTGACCCAATCTCATACTCATCAAAAATTGCATCAATTCAATCATTCTGACGAAATTTCATGTTGATTGAACAAAAAATGTGGCCTCTAGAGTGCATACAAGGTTTTTCTTAGATTTGACTAAGTGACCTAGTTTTTGACCCTAGTTGACACAATTTCGAACTTGTCCGAGATTTCAACAAGACAATCATTCTGACCAAAATTTGGGTTGATTGGGCAAAAAATGTGGCCTCTAGAGTGCATACAAGGTTTTTCTAAAATTTGACCCTGTGACCTAGTTTTTGACCCCAGTTGACCCAATTTCAAACTCGTCCTAGATTTCATCAAGACAATCATTCTGACCGAAATTCAGGTTAAATGGGCAAAAAATGTGGCCTCTAGAGTGCATACAAGGTTTTTCTAAGATTTGACCCTGTGACCTAGTTTTCGACCCAAGTTGACTCAATTTCGAACTCGTCCTGTATTTAATCAAGACAATCATTCTGACCAAAATTCAGGTTGATTGGGCAAAAAATGTGGCCTCTAGAGTGCATACAAGGTTTTTCTATGATTTGACCCTGTGACCTAGTTTTTGACCCCAGTTGACCCAATTTCGAACTCATCCGAGATTTGATCAAGACAATCATTCTGACCAAATTTTAAGTCGATCGGGCAAAAAATGTGGCCTCTAGAGTGCATACAAGGCAAATGTTGACGACGGACGACGGACATCCACCTAACCACAAAAGCTCACCTTGAGCACTTCGTGCTCAGGTGAGCTAAAAATGGAATTCTGCCATGCATGATCTCATTGGAATCGTATTCTAAAGGCGATTCAGATGAGATATTGCAAGGTAGAATCTAACAACGAATGTAAACACCAGGTATGATTTGTGATTTTAACTTACGATGATTTTTTTTGTAAAAAGTTTAGTAAAACGGGCCCCCTGGCATCTCTCACACTAGTAATACAATGACATGCTTTTAGAGTCTCCAACTGCTCCTCCAACTTAGGTTTGTGATTATCAAAAGCTGTATTTTAAGAATTTGCATCCATCATAAATTTTGATGGCCAATGTTATTTTATTGTTTTCCCAGGCCAAGTTTAAGTGAGCATGTGTGCTATCCAAATTATAAGAATACTTATGTACATATTCTGCATTGTTAAATGATTTGTTTGAATGAGGCTTAAAGCTGCTTTCAACAATCCTCCAGTTAGAGTGGGAGGCAGGAGCACCTAACAATGGATTCCTTGTATTTTACATACAAGTACTTCCATTACAACCTTTCCTGCCCTACAGCTGCTATCCCACATAGGTCATGTTTTGGCCATTTATATGACATACAGGGATGTATAATTCCTATGCTCGACTTGTGTGATATAGGCTTTTCAACTTGTAATTTCATTTGTCTTTGCAACTTTTCCCTGGACAAGTAGATACAAAACGTTTATCTTGGAAAGGCACTAAATAGAGATAAATTCTCCTAATGCTTTGTCAAAGGGTACAAAACATTGTTTTAAATAAAGAAAGTTCAAGCATTTTTTTCATCATAAACATTGTTTTCTCAAAATTTATTCATCCACTTTTTGCAGACAATTTCATTTAAATCCTGAATAAGGGGAGAAAACCAATATATCCACGCCTCTGCATAGGAGCAAATTCATTCAATTAACTAATTACCAAGTATGATTGATTGATTGAATGGAGTTTTATGCTGCTTTCAACAATCTTTCAGTTATATCCTGGTGGCTCATGCACCTAGTAATGGATTCCTGGTTTCTTTCACACCAGAACTACCATCAAATCCTTTCATAGCCTCCAGCTGCTATCCCCCATGGGCAAACAACTGCTGAGACACAAATAGTCAGAAAGGATGAGAGCCGCCACTGGGGATCATACCCAGGACCTCTAGATTGACAGTCCAACTCACTACAAACTGCACTATGATGGCCGCGAATACCAAGTATGAACCTTGTATCTTAAATACCATAACAGTCATGGAATTCATGTTTGGTAAAGTTATAAGAGTTTTCTTATTGTTTGCTTTCGTCATTATTGAAGTTACATTTCAGAGGCTGCTGCACCTACCAATGTGCACCAGTACAGCCGTAACATTTCATTCAAGCTACCAGATGCCCATCACACTTAGGCATACTACTCATCATTTGCTCATCGGTGGGGAAAAAAATGTCATGCTTGAAACAATGAATTTTGTCAAACGTCACATGAAAGTTGGCCCAGCTGGGATTTGAATTCACAATTCCAGGATTGACATCCAGACAGTTTTATAACGATTGACCTACCCAGGCTTGGCTTTGATTTGAAATCAGGAGGAAAGGGATAGAAGTTTTACTTCGAGCATGACACACATTAGATAAGAAACAATGACATTTACCTACTTACAAATATGGACTTCTGAATATGGTGAAGGAAAATGTATAATTTCTTTTTTTTTTGTTTGCTTTGAAGGCAATGTGATTGAATGAAAGACAGATCAAGTGGTCAGTGCAACACTATTGTAAGTGCCCATGAATATAATATAGGCACTTACAATAGTGATGTACTGACTCCTTGAGATGGAAAATAGTTTATGAAAAGACCTTCGTTCAAATCCATTGTAAGTGCATATAAAGTTATAGGCACTCACTATAGTTTTTATCCGACTCATGTCTTGTCCTGATCTTTCAATGTGTAAGTATTGTACTCCTGTTAAAGTTTTGAATCTTAATTTAAATGTAAATACACCATGCATCTACTCCAAAGCAAGGGTATTAAATTAGTCTTATCTAAACAAGCAATGTAACCTTTTCTAACAAGGAAATATTTTAGAATTCTAAAACAAACTAGTTAAGAACAAATCAGAACAAAATTGGGCAAGGTAAGAGAATAGTAGAAAAAGCCCTCCTTCATGCAAAATGAAAATATCTCAATGTCCATACTGCTAATCTTCAAAAGCCCTTCTCTGCATTCAGGATGAAAAAATGTGCAAATTGTTAACAAATTATACCCCCTTTGTATGCAGGTGCACTTGCAAAGCGGGGAATGATTTGCAAAAAGTTTGCACTGTATTGGCATTCTGAATGCAGGGCTTGTTTGGTTTTAATCAGGGAAATATTTTGGATCCTTAAAATCTGTAAGTCCAAGAACTTCTTTGCTGTGTGCAGTCTTTTGAATCCTTTTGATAATTTAGAATTAGGCAATAGGGCTTCGAAGTTAACTTTTGTGAGATCAAAGCACTGAAAAAATGTTAATGTAATCTAATTTTGGTCTCATTTGAGACATGTTTGTATTTTATCAAAAGAAGTTTGAAATACAAACCTTGAATTATATGCAGTCAGTTTAAGTCCTTCATTTACAATCATTCAAAAGAAATGACTTAAAGGATTTTTTTTTTAATCATCATGTAAGAAGTCTTATGCAGATAGTGAAACTCCCCATGGTTTAATAGTTTTGTACAAACCCATTCTTTGATTGATAAACTTGCATGAAGAGTTGTCCTTTAAGAAATAATTTGCACAGAATGCAGATGAATAGATCAATACTTCATATATAAAAGATTTTAAACATTTCCTCTAAGCATGAACAAACCAAAAACATTGTAGTTAAATCAATCACAAGAAATAATAATAATTGATAACCCTAAATAAATTGGGCAGATAAAAGCTATTGCATGATGATGTCAAACACTACTTACCAAAATATTAGCATGTTAGTACAACAAACAGTCAACACAGTTTTGAACACCTTCAAACCGTTATTTCATTATAAATCCCAATTACTCAAAAAATTAAAGATTGATTGATTGATTGATTGAATGGAGTTGTACGCAGCTTTCAACATTTTTTTTATATTATATCGCTTTGGCTGGAGCACCAAACAATGGATTCCTGGTATTTCTCAAACCAGTACTACCATCACATCCTTTCCTAGCCTCAAGCTGCTATTTCACATAGGTTTACGATTATCAACCCATTGGTGAGAGACAAATAGTCAGAAAGAATGAGTCCAAAATTATAGATCAAAGATTACAAGTTAAACCAGAGCTACAGATAGAGGGGGTATTTTGGATTTCTGATCAAAGTATTTCAAAATAATAGTTCAAACCCTATGTTGTTGCCTTGTTGGTACTTCATGGGTTAAGTGCATGACTGTACTAAGTGTATATACATTGTATATACACTTAGTACAGTCTTGCACCAAACCCTTGACTTGTCTGAATCGTCTAGCAGAGAGGATTCTAATGAGAATCCATAACATAGGTTTTCATTGAGAAATAAAGATTTAAGACTGGCTTTACCCCTCTCATCTGCTCCTCTATAAACTGTAATAACTAAGATCAGTTAATGTATTTAACCAGCTAGGCTACAGGGCTTAATGTTGAAAACATAAAATTGATGATCAACAATTTCTTAAACCATTATCCTACTGTATTTAGATTATGGTATGTTGAATTGGACAACTTTTTTTTCTTTTCAAAATGCAACCTTTGCACTCTCTTTGATAGCATTGTTTGTGCCAGTAACTGAAAATGACAAGTTTCAAGTAATATTAGAAACTATCGTGATTTGACAGGCTGCTTATGCCAACCTATGTCTACACCCAACAAAAATGTGATTACCGTAAAAACAAATTGCTTTATTGTCAGGCAATTCTCGTTTTTAGCTTCTATAAATCAATACAATTAAACTGCCAGGGCCAAAGCTTGAAGATTGTCATCTTTATTATACTTTTTTTATTTTGTTATTTACATTAACAAAACAAATGTTTCCAATTTTAGTATAATTACTCTCATAAGTGCAGAAAGTTGACAAAACTCTGTCTAATGTATTATCCTGCAAGTATTCTACAAAATTCACAGAAAGTACCCCAGGCTTCATCAGAAAAAAGATTACTTATTTCAAAGTTTGAAGGTGTTCCATTTACCATCAGTTAAGTCATTGATTGTTACAATATGATATACCTTAAGATTATTGAGTTTTTCTCTGTTCCAGCCTGTAGCACTGTTCCAGGAGGAGTTTGCTTGCTGGGCAGTATCATTCCATGTGCCCATGTCAGCATCATCCCAACCTCCCATACTCTCTTCACTCCAAACATCCTCCTGAAGACATGATACCAAACATACACACCTTACATACAGCCCGCCACAGTCCAATGTCCAGTTTTCTAAATTATCTTTCTTTGTTGCAACTTCTACACAAAGCAAGTAATATTTTGCTCTTTTAATTTTTGCATTAATTTTGAGTATCCTTTTTTTCGTATCCTTGATAATATTGAGGACATACACAGCGATACAGATGGAGGGGGAAAGTAGTCTTCCAATTCAAAGTATTCCATAGTTTGTTCGCTTGAATTTGGCTTGAACTGCTTTAAACAGTTTTTCTTTTCATATTTGTCGGCTGGAGCACACAAACATGGATTCCTGGCATTTCTTTCACCAGAAGTACCATTGCACTCTTTTCTAGCCATTCCATAACTATCATCCACCCATTGCCAAAGGAGGATGTGCTGCAGCTTGTCACCCTATGATTGAAGATAGGGAATCTAATGCACTACCAGCCTATTAACTGTCCTATGAAGCCAGCTTGTTTCCTATAGTACTTGTACAATACCTGTGTTGTGGGCATTATTTGAAGGCAATTCAAATGAGTAACCAAATTTTTTTGTATTGTAGAGAAATAGAACTTTTGGACTTGGTTTCCCCCTCTTCACTGAACCACTGCATACACATTTGTAAATAATAACAAAACCTGTACTCTGACATCATCATGTTGACCTTTTACCTGCCCAGCTTTGGCTTAACTGCCATTTCAGTGTTTTAATTGTGTGGGTTTGTGTTTCTATACAACAGGCCCTCACCCTCGCATGTTTTCCTTGCATCATTCCATCATTTCTACCACAACAAACCAAATAAAATACTGACCTTTCAGCCAGCCATGCAGTCAGGTAGCAAGCAAACCAAAATACTCTAGCTAATCAAATCTGGTTTATTAATCCCTAAAGATTGTTACATTACATCTAAATTATTCAAGTCTTAATATTTCAGTTTGGCTTAGCATTGGCCACTTAATTATTTCCACCACCCACAAAGCTCTTCATATATCATACAATTTTCTTCACTTACATGCTATTTCGATACAGATTTACTCTTTGTACAAGTAATCCTATTTAAATTAAGTCCTAATGTTTATTATCTACCCAGTAGCACCCAAATTCCCAATAATTTTAATACCCTAATGTCATTGCTTTGATACAGTTAGATTTACTATTTACGAATACCATGTGAAAAAAAATCCATTTTAAACATTTATTTCTTTTGGATACAAAAAATAAATAAATTCAGCCACAAATTTATCCCTTAACATGATTTTCAATAAATTTTAACAGAAGAATACTGAATACTAAAGAAAGGTTAAAATGGGAGAAAGCGATTGCATAAATAAATGATACATTGATACAAAATGACAAAAATATAGAGCTATTTAGTAAAGGCTTTCTAAATGCTTGCTGCAACCAAGTCGGGGAACATGATCAAAGCTCCAATGCAGCGTAGCATGCTCCATGATTTCCAAGCTATAATTCCTTATATGGTAATGTTTATGAGATACATACATTCATGCTAGTTGTGTACAGTAAACAAAACCCACATGTCAATGACCAAAAGTTGAACAACTCACAAAACAGGAAGGAAGAAACTAAACTAGTTTAAAATATAACTTTTCAATGAAAACAGCCAATTTTGATGATGTCAGAGTCGGGCTGAAATGTCAAGTACTGCTTATCTGATGTAGCTCATCTTTTGTATGAGCCTGTGCACGACATTTCCAACAATTTCATATGTGTGGATGGACTGACATTTAGCAGCCTGGACAATTAAGCAGTGCATTAAATTTAATATTTGGTCAGGAACAGCAACTTTAGCTCCATAGCCATCTGATGAGCACATAGCTGCTGTACAGGCTTATCTGAGTCTCAACATTGCCCACAAATGAAATTGTTGGAAATGTCACACACAGGCTCATTAAGTGTGCTCCAGAGTTGGCTAGTGGTCTTGCCAAGGTGAAGATACATAAATACATGATTTCTTCAAGGAATACCAAAATATGAAGTTGACAATTACTTGATTGAAATTCGTAATCAGTACCAAGATTAAAGATTAAAGGTTTAAGTCGGATTTCAACAAAATGAGGTCGAAAGGACTCGAAAATTGGAATCTTAGGGGTCCCTTCTTTAAGTTTTGGAGTCCCTGCTAAAGATATAAACCATTCTTTTAATCACTAAACTAGTTTCTATATGAATTTGGAACTATTCCCTGGTTAAAGGTAACAGTATAAATATATATTGAAGATATGAGGCTCATCTTCAGGAAAGCATTGAATACTGTTTAAAACTGTCTTTGATTCTTTCTGAAGCTGATCCCCAGAGGGTCTTTGTGACTCACATCAGATAGTTTTGAGGGCCTTGCTACTTATTTGAGTCTCTTGCAAAGCCTGCATCCCTTAAAACCCTGAAGATTTTTGTTCATATTTACACTGGGTCCAACACCACCTGTTCCCCCTTGGTGAGATGTCAGTAACGACATTTTGCATAACTTTTAATCAGAGAAACTTGCAATATTTTGAAATTCAATTTGTGCTTTAAGAAATTGATGGGTAAGTGCAACACTTTTGTTAGTGCTTATTATGAAGGCACTTACAATAGTGGTGCACCAACCCCTAAAAATACACTCAATTGAGAAATTCCTTTCTTTTCTTTCCTCTTAAATCCCTTTCAATAAATACCTCTGGTGCATCTTTTTATCAATAGTTTCTCTAATGCATTTAGTATAGAAAAATTGATAGGCATCGTTGTTGAACAGCATAATTGTTTACATTTTTTGCTTTTGCTCTTTTGTATCTGTACTCAACCCTTTGATATTCTGAAACAATTTTTTTATTCTAATAGTAAAATCACCATATTTGGAGTTTTTGTTGCTAATCTTTTTTTTTTTTAAAAATGTACCATGCAATCAAGCAGCACTTCACATCTCCTCAAATCTTTTTTTTTTTAATTTTAGAATTATATAAAGAATTGTAAGGCGATTATTTTATCTGATTTTTTCCTAGAATTAACATTTCACTACTGAACTTCACAAACTTTACCAACAACATATGAACAAAACTGGCTCTTAAGGCACAGACAAAAAATTAAAAAACTTACCAATTGATAATTCACTCTAAAGTGCATTTCTAGTTTGATTTCAATATTCAGAATACGTAGGCACAAATTTTGAGTACCAGTATAATAAATATTTTGTAATTTGCATGGTTTGCTTCTCCAGTACTCAAATTTTATCTTTCAAACTCGATATTGGAGTGATTTTCCATCCATTACAAGAAACTCCATAATTACAACTGCAGGTTTCAATCAATTTATCGTTTATTTAAAAAAAAAATGCCTACTTTTTCTGAAAATGAGTCAAACAAATAAAGGATAATTGTTTGTTTCAGTGTAAGATCGCTTTATATTTCAATGAGTGAACAACAAAAGATGTATTTTCACAAGTGGAGGAGCCCATTGAACCAGTTTTGTTAACCATTGGGAAACAAGTTAACTGATTACCTTTGGTGTATTCCAGTTGAGCTCATCCACTCCTCCAAATGCTGCTGGGTTCTGGGCGGGAGTTTGAGGCTTAGGTTTACCAACAGCTGGGTTCCATTGATTCTGAGTCCCGGTATCTCCCCATCCTGCTGCCCTAGCCTGGAAAATAAGTAACCCAACTCAGTGTGGAAATTTTAACCCTTGTCATGCTGAATAAAAATATCTTGACAAAATTGCTACAAAATCAAAGTGCTAAAAACACTGGATGCAATGGAAATAAAAGTTTTAAGCTCTTCTGGTTCCAAAACAGGAAAAAAAAAGTAGTATAGACAAAGATCAGACTGCACTTATAGGCAGACTATACGCTATGACGGCGGCTGTAGAGGAATACAGGACTAACTCAGGTTTGCATAGTAATGCAATCATTGGAATATACTACTTGTATGCAACATATAAATGAGCCTATGCATGTCATTTCCAACAGTTTCATGTGCGTGTCTGTGAAGGACAGACTGTCAGTGAAATGAAATTATTCTGCAAATGTGAACAGACTCAAGAGAGAGAGAATTGGTCCCTAGCTACAAATTCAGTGTGTTGTGATACTGTGAAGACTGTTCAGACTGTGTGGCTATACAGGCTGATCCGAGTCTTTGCATTACATAAATGTTGTTGGAAATGTCACACACAGACTCATATTTCAAATTGATTAGATGTGTCAGTATATGTAATTTCTATTGAAAAAACAATATTTTTTCTATTTAGAATCAATCTCAAGTCAAGTTGAAGATTGGAGACAAAGAAATATTTCCTACTTTGTCTGCTTAATTTCTTGTTCATTACTCTGAAACAGAGATCTAAATACAAATTCTGCTTCTGATCAGATATCATTAGATTTGGTATTCAATGTTGATAATTATTTAATATTTTAAACGTAAAACATTTGCTTTGATATAATAAGCAAAACTGTGGTATGCAAAATTAACATTTTTTCTAAAGTAATGAAATTTCTTAAACCTTGTCCAACACAAAAATTTCAGATTCCTATATGAAAGAAGTTGAAGACAATAATTCAAAGTTTTCTCACACCAGAGTATACATAAGATATTTGCAATATCTCATTGGAATCACCTTTAGAAGACAATTCCAATGAGATGATAAATCTGTAAAATGTCTCCCTACCTGTTGTTGACTGTTAGCTGCCCATAGACTTGTACCATCGTCTATTTTCGGATCTGGTGGTCCTATAGGATCTCCCCATCCATTAGTTCCTTGTTTTGGTCGTTGTCCTATGGCCTGTGGATTCGGTGGGCCACTGCTGGGCATGGCCCAGTTTGGTGGTTGTTGTTGTTGTTGTTGAGGGGGAGGCGGCTGTTGTTGTGGGGGCTGGGGACGTTTGATCTGTGGGTCACCCCAGTATGATGTACCATCATTACTACCAGAGTTACGATTATCCCCCCACCCTGACGTGGCATCTTGGTCACCCCAGGACGATAATCCACCTCCGTTACTAGCACCAGTACCAGGGGCTGGTCCAAAACTGCCACCCCAGGATCCCGTCTCCGTACTTCCTCCCCAGTTGTTGTTTGTGTTTGATGGCGCTTCTAGGCCTCCCCATTGACTCTTGTTCTGTCCAGGGACCTGCCCCGGACCGCCCATCCACTGATTACTGTTGGGCTCATTGTTACTAGGCATTTGTGCACCCCAAGAACTTGGAGGTTGTCCCGGAGCCCTGGCTGCTAGGTTTGTATTTCCATTCCATGGAGGCACATTATCCTTGTTAGCCTCCCATATAGCAGTACCATTGTTATTATTCCACATATTATTTGTTCCCTTTTGTTGTTGTTGATCAGGCACCACGGGTTGTTGTACTGGAAATTTGCGTGGAGCTTTTGGCGAAGTTTCAATGTTCCATTTGGATGTTTGATTGATAGGTTTCTTTCCCCACCCATCATGACTTTCTATAGCTTTTCTCATGTTCATTTGTCTTTGTATTTCCTCTTGAGACGGTGCGTTGCCAGAAGCACCAGCCCCAGGGTTGTTGGAATTCAGGTTCAATCCTTTCCCAGCTGCCTGTGCCCATGAGCTAGGGCGCTGTTGATCAGTTGAGTTTGGTTGTGTTGACATGTTGGCATTTTGGAACTGTGCACTGGAAGATGGAGGGATTTGTTGAGACTGGCTGTTAGAAGCTGAGGTTGACTGATCCCAGTCTCCACCAGCACTTGGATTTCCCCAACTAGTTGTTCCCGTAAACCTGGAATTTTCATTTGAACTAGACATGCCCCAGCCAGAGGAGACAATATCAGAGGTTTGAGCATTAACACCACTACTAACATTATTCATAATACTTGTCCCTGGATTCAGTCCTAGACCAGAAGCAGCATTACTGGTGGAGAGTTTCTGAAAGCCCAGATTGCTGTCATTCCCAAAAGCACTATTACCCTGTGATGATGCTGGCAAACCATTAGGCCCCGGTGACTGGGACGTGGAGGCAGAACCACTGGGCTGAGGTCCACTTGGTTGAGCACCACTACCTGATCCTTGCATATTTCCACTAGAACTTGTAGGTAATCGGTTTGTAGACATAGATGGGGGCAGGGTTCCAGGCGCACCCCAACTCCCTCGGTTACTTGTACCCAGTCCTGGGTTGGAATTGATAGAACTTAAGTCACCGAATGATGAACTTGCACCAGATTGCATAAGTCCTGGGTTGTTTGAAAGACTGTTGCTTCCATATCCCAACAAATTCATATTGGCACCTGAGGAATATGGGGTCCCTAGACCCCAGTTTGATTCTAGTCCATTCAAGTTAGCACTGCCGCCCCACAGACTGGAAGCACCTTGAGTCTGCATGGCACTTGTGTCTCTGAACTCTTCGTAGATAGATTTGAGCTGATAAATATCACAGACTTAGATACACACTCGTTTTGTCATTAGCACACACTTGTTCTGTACAAAACAGCTAGTGTATTGTACATACTAGCAATTGTCAGACGAGTATTTATAGGACAGTATTAAGTTATCACAACCCAGATAAAGTGATTTCATAGAATATCCAAGACTAGAGTTGATAATACATCCAATCCTGCAAATAGAATGAATACACATTTAGCCTTGTGTTCAAGATCCTTACAAAATCTTGAACCCTTCTCATGCTGAATAAGAATCATGCAGAACTAGCATTAAAATCAAAATGCTGAAAGCAGTAATTATGAAAAATATTTGTTTTGAAAGAAATATTTTGCATGTTTTCTAGTTGCAAAGGGTAATTCAGGTGGCATAGACTCAGATCAGACTGCATATATGTACAGGCTGATCTTGGTCTATACCTCCTACCAAATTCCTGGTTGAGCATGACAATGTTGGAGAAATGTTAGTCTGCTGATCACAAGTTCTCACATTCACAGTGTGGTACTATTTAAGATATTTGCACAGTTTTCTTGAACACAAGGCATTTAAAAAGAGGGATTATTCCCATTTACAAAATATCCCGTCCCTATGTTGTGGGTTCTCATTTGAATTATCTGATCAACCTGATTATTTCTATCAATGTTTATGAAATCTAGCAATTGCTTATGATTATCTTGTATGTTATTGAAACTAAGTAAACTTTGACCTTAGTTGCAGATAAAAAGCATATCCTCTTGGGATATCCTATCTTTAAATATAAATGATTTTGGCTCTAAAAGTATGTATTGTAAGTACTCAAAATAATCTTTTAATGAATACCAACAACAATGGATTCTAATAAAGTTAAGAATCTAACCAAAGAAATATGAATTATGGAAAGGGTAAAAGTAAGTCCTTTCTAGTTCATATATATAACAGGTCAAGTTTATACCTTGAATCTTGAAATCTGCTTTGAACTTTGGCTCTTTCTGTAATGAAAAAGTTATTTTTTTCACTAGTTATTAAAACTAAAATTTTGTCAAAATTATGATACAAAGTATCATCTGATAACAATGTTATTCTTGTTTGCATTTTTAGACCCATGTGTTTCTTTGATCTTGTTTGCAAATTTTCACCAAACAATTATCTGTGCAACATCAACAATTGAATATACTTGTATAGGGAAGGCAGCCAGATATGCGACATTTAGAACAAGATTTAAATATCTGCTCAGAAATATCTGCTAAGAACTATGAAATAAAAGGGAAATGCACTCGAGAATTTTTGACTTTATGTTGAATGCTGAGGTGGGAACTTTTCACATATTACCCCATTACTGTACATTTATTCTCATACAGGTACAAACTGGAATAAGACTTCCTAAAGTGGTCACAGGGATGTGGAATTCCCATGCCCAACTTGTCTGACACAGGCTTGTCTACCCAAGGACAAGTACATTTTTTTATTCCAGTTGTCCATGGACATGTAAAAACCATAGCAAATCATGGAATGGTACTTAATATGCTCAATAGATTACTTAGCCTAATCCTTGTATCATTGGAAAGAAAACTTTGTTTTTAATGAAGAAAATGCTGGCATCAAGCATTTTCTTCATTAAAGACAATGTTTTTTTCAATATTCATCCATTCTCTTATTTGCGGACAAGTTCATTTTGACCCTGGACAAGAAGAAAATTATTTTTCACTTTTCCAGGGACAAGTGGAGAGAGAAAATCTATTTCCTGACCTCTGTGATAACCAACTTCTCAGAGATTCAAACAGTACCCTAGACTTCCAGTCCAGACCACTAACCACCACATAACAAAGGACTAGCTGGTTTTGTAATTTTTTTTTATTTTTTTTCCAGTCCATGAAAAAATTTTTTTGCCTTACTTACTTTTTTGGAGACAGGTATAATTGCAGGATTGTCCTCTGTCAGATTTGATTTTTACTGGTTATATTTGATCTTTATTTGGACAAGCTTGCAAGCTGAAATTATGCAAAGACAGATACTTAGGGTAGTGGACCTCATGATCTTTCACGATGTTAACAGAGGTTTCCTAATCAAATCATTAGGAAACCTTGGTTATCATTGTTGAAGTCCATATCTTCAGAAATGCTGGTTATCTATTGGGTTTCTTCCCTTAAAATAACTTCTTTTCCGAACATGTACCGTGAGAAAACATTTCTTTTAAGGAAGGAAGGATTACTTTATTTTTTTTCTATTCATTAACAAAATTCATTTCTGGTGCAAATCAAGCAGAAATTTTCTTGTAGAGTGTTTTAGAGTTATACTAATACTGGGCACGCAAAATACAATGAATACAGTTTTGTTTTTTGACCCACCCCTTTATTTCTAAACAAACTTTGATTCGATACAAGCAAGAATTTGCCTTGATAAACATAGGATTTGAATTCCTTTTCAAGCAATTTCTACTTTTTGAATAATATTTCTTTCCATGTATATTGCAGTATAGTTTCATTTTAAATCTGACCCACTTATCATTGGTATCTGTTATCTGTTGATTTACACCAAAATGTTTTATATTGAATTACAGAAAAGGGTTAAACATTGTCTACAGTATATAAAATTGAATCTATTAAATTTCCTGTTTTACTTTATTGGGTCAATCTCCTTCTAGGCTCTGATGATGGCAAAATAACCAATGTAAAGAAGGTGAAAAGAACAAAGTTGACCATTAGAAATTTTGAAAACAGTAGAGGCATTAAACTGGCTTTGGTAAGTTAAGATCCACTTAAGTCTTTAGTCAAAAAAATAATTAACCCTTATTCTACTTAATTTAAATCATGATTAATCACCAAATTGCCAATTCATGAGTTATTTCACTCGGTGTGGCTCAAAGTATCTCCATTGATTAAATAGAAAGCAGGCAGTGAGGGCTAAGATCAGGCTGCATGTCTGTGCAGACTGATCTTGGTCTATACTGTCTGCCAAAGCTTAGTTTGCAGAAGAAACAAGTAATAAACAGCATGACATGGGTAAGGGGGAAATAGTTAAACCTTACCTTTGATATAAATACAACATTGTCACTGGCATGTCAAGTTTGTGGCACAGATTATGATTGCAAGTGGCAGTTGAGTACCTGAAATACAACGACAGTCTCTTTGGGTAAAGACATACCAGTTTGATGAAGCAGTCCACTGTCAATTTTACATTGAGGAAGAAAGACAGTAAAGCCACAAATACATGACTAGTATAACAAGCATTCTGAGGTATTGCATGGCAAAACCAAGTCCCCTACCGGATTTATATATATCCCTAGAGGGGTATCTTTTTAGGGTGGTAAAGGGATTTATTGCTACCTCTCCAAATATCACAGTTAGATAAGATTTTATGTATCAGCTCAATATCTCTGAGGGTTAAGAAAAAAAATCCAGAAATTTCCTGGTAATTTTCTAAGTGCAGCACCCGTATCTTCCTCAAAAATCAACGGACCGGAACCAAACTTGAATTTGTTCTGTATCTCATTGATACAGATTTGATTTGATTTGATTTGAATTGGGGTATTACGTCGCTTTCAACAATCTCTCAGTTATATCGCGACGACTGGAGCACCTAACGATGGATTCCTGGTATTTCTCATACCAGTACTACCACCACATCCCTTTCCTAGCCTCCAGTTGCTATTCCACATAGGTTTACAATTATCTACCCATTGGTGGAAGACAAATGTCGGAAAGGATAAGTGCCGCGGCCGGGGATCGAACCCATGCGAATTTAGACCCCTGGATTAGAAGTCTGGCGCGCTACCAACTGCGCTATTGCCGCGGCTCTCATTGATACAGACTCACATACCAAAAATCAGCTCAATATCTCCAGGGGTTAAGAAAAAAAATCTGGAAAACTGAAATTTCCTAGTAATTTCTAAGACCAGCATCCGAATCTTCCACAAAAATCAATGGACCGGAACCAAACTCGAACTTAGTCTGTTACTCGTTGATACTTACTCACATACCAAAAATCAGCTCAATATCTCCAAGGGTTAAGAAAAAAATTCCGGAAAACTGAAATTTCCTGGTAATTTTCTAAGTCCAGCATCCATATCTTCCTCAAAAATCATTGGACCGGAACCAAACTTAAACTTGTTCTGTTACTCATTGATGCGACCTCACATACCAAAAATCAGCTCAATATCTCCAAGGGTTAAGAAAAAAAGTCCGGAAAACTGACATTTCCTGGTAATTTTCTAAGTCCAGCATCCGTATCTTCCTCAAAAATCAATGGACCGGAACCAAACTTGAACTTGTTCTGTTACTCATTGATACAGACTCACATACCAAAAATCAGCTCAATATCTCCAAGGGTTAATAAAAAAAGTCCGGAAAACAGAAATTTCCTGGTAATTTTCTAAGTCCAGCATCCGCATCTTCCTCAAAAATCAATGGATCGGAACCAAACTCGAACTTGTTCTGTAACTCATTGAAACAGACTCACATACCAAAAATCAGCTCAATATCTCCAAGGGTTAAGAAAAAAAGTCGCCGGTAGGGGACTAATTATAGCAAACACATTATTCAAGAGAGTGAGGTTAATCAATGCAAAGTACTTAAACCTGTATCATCAATGCTTAATTTTTCAGGATTTTGGTTACCATCAATAAGGTACATACAAAATGATAAGACTTTGATTTGATTTGAATTGGGGTTTTACGTCGCTTTCAACAATCTTTCAGTTATATCCCAGCGACTGGAGCACCTAACGATGGATTCCTGGTATTTCTCACACCAGTACTACCACCACATCCCTTTCCAAGCCTCCAGTTGCTATCCCACATAGGTTTACGATTATCTACCCATTGGTGGAAGACAAATGTCGGGAAAGGATAAGTGCCGCGGCCGGGGATCCAACCCGTGTGAATGTAGACCCCTGGCTTAGAAGTCCGGAGCACTACCAACTGCGCTATTGCTGCGGCTGATAAGACTTTGAAATCTCAAAAAGTTTGACAAAGACCTCACTCAAAGAAATAATTTAAATTGGTTGAATAGCCACTGGAACCTATTTTCTTTTGATCAATTTATATTTAGTTTTACAAAAAATTATAGAAAATTTGAATGCAAGAATAACTTACTGTTCAGTTCAGATTATTTAACTGCGAGATCTTCCGAGTTGTAAGGTTCAACTGGTACATAAATAATGAAATACTGAAATAAACAAGAGATGATTCTGTCAACAATGCTTCAATGAATTGAACTTTGACAGGTACAGATAAGAGGGAGTAACGCCAGTATAACATCTTTATTTCTCATTGAAACACTCTGTTGTGTGTACTCATTTGAATGGTACCAGCAAAACGCTTCAAATGAGTGTCAACAATAGAGAATTTGCAAAAGTATATTTGTAATTATCCTCTTTTCTTAATCTTTAATTGTTTGTTTTGTTTGAATGGGTTTTTATGCCACTTTCAACTATCTTTCAGTTATATCATAGTTGCTGGAGCACCTAACAGTGGATCCCTGATATTTCTCACACCAGTACTACCATCACATCCTTTCCTAGCCTCCAGCTGCTATCCCATATAGGTCTATGTTTATCAACTCCTGAGTGGAAGAAAAATAGTCGGAAAGGATGAGTGCCCCCTTTGGGTTGACAAGTTTATGCAAGCCTCATGAGTTAAAGTTTTTCAATGAATTAAAACTATTGAAAGACAGCTTATATTATATTTCAAAAGGAGAGTATCATGATAAATTGAAGCAGATACTTACATTGAGATTGCGCTCACATGAAGGCAGTGATCAGATGATGCAGCAACTGAAATACAACCATATTGTTTATTGATAACTTCAGTCTTAAGGAAGTTCAGCAACATTTTGGAAGTCATGAACTTTAACAGTTTTTCACGAGGTACCTTATGATTTCATTAGGAAACCTTGTTTGACACTAAGAAAGGTCTTTTGTTCTGGAATGTTGCAGAACTATTATTGGTACACTACCTAAATAAGACTAACCCTTTTCCATTATTCAAAACTGAACCCTCATCCAGCTAAATTTAATTTTGTTTCAAACAAATTTCCATTTTCTGGACATTTTTACCAGTCTGGTTAGGCTTAAGTTGTTTTTTTTTTTCAATATGAAGATCTAAATTAAGTTGAAATCAGGCAGTAAAGGCTAAAATTAGATTTCATGTCTGTTCAGGCTGATCTTAGTCTATACTAACTGTGACAAACTGTTGTGTACAGTATGAAAATTTCAAGATCATCGGGGGAAGTGAGTAGCACTTGGGAGTGTGGAATTCCTGTGCCCGACTTGTCCAACACAGGCTTTCCCACTTGCAGGCAAGCATATTTTTCTTTGCCACTGAAATGGTACTTGAAAGAGGTAAGAGAATTAGCCAAACGTTCGTATCAAAAGGTAGAAAATGTTGTTTTCAGAACACAATAATTTCTCTTACTTATCTATTCTCCTTTTTTGCGGCCAAGTTCGTGTTGATCATGGACAGGCAGAAAATCATGTTTTACAAGACAAATGGAGAAATAGAATACTTCCACACCCCCATGTAAAGATCCGTCGAAATAAAAAGTTTCAGATGGCAACTCACATTATAGGATATCCTTATTTTACTTTCACTTTTCGAGTATTCACATTGTTGGAAATGCTGAAATTGTTTATTTCAAACAATTTCTTAATTTCACAATGTTTCAAAGACCTTTTCTCATAGTCACAAGTGGTTAAGTTTTGGGGCCTTTTTTTAAGAAATATGTTTACAATTAATTAACATATAAGCAAAGATACAGAATTTTAAATAATTCTTGAAGACTCTTTATTCAATGAAGCAGACGACTGATGAATACTTTACACTTAATGTTTACTTATTGCAAACAATTTACTTCTATGTCATGAGCAGTCACATTTCATTTCTGGAGATAAATAAATACTTTGCTTGTAGCAAACATTTTTTTTAAAGTTTTTATATCATATGTACAGACTGGAGCACAAATCATCAATTATCTTATCAATCTAGGGATAAACAAGAGCTGTCACTGTAAGATGACAATGCCCCCGACACCGCTTTGATTTTAAATTATGGCCAATCTATGTTGAAGGTCAAGGTCATCCAGGGGTCAAGGTCACCAAAGTATGTGCCTACAGAAAGGTAATGTACCAAGGAATGTTGTGGTAAAGTATGATGCGAATATGTTAAGTAATAAGGAAGTTATGGCCAATGTTAAAGTTTTTGGACGGAATGACGGACGGACGGACGGACAGACGGACAGACAGACGGACGGACGGACAAGTCAAATTTATGATGCCTCCCTATCGGGGGGCATAAAAACAACTACCCTTGTCATGCTGAAGAAATTTTGGTTAAAAAATTTTCACCAAAATCAAAGGGCAAAAAGCACTGAAAGTACCAACTGTAGGTCAATATTTATTTGAAAAGCTAAATCTATTAACAATTCTGATTTGAAAGTGTGAAACAGGTGGTGTAGACTAACATCAGACTGCACATATGTGCAGGCTGATGATTGTCTATAGCTCCTGTCAAAAATATTCTGGGTTCAGCATGACAAGGGTTAAAAATTGCTTGAATGTTTGAAACTAATGCAACAGATTTGTAAAGATGACATTAAGTGATCTGCTTTCTATCTATGCTAACGTACCATCGTTTCAAAAGAAACCTACACTTTAGTACCCTATTTGTTTTTCAAACAGGTCACACTACCCTTGGTTCATAAACTTTGGTAGCTCATTTTGTTTGTGAGGCCTGTCAATTTTGAATAATAATTAAACCTTATTTTGCTTAAACACTGGAGACAACCCCTTGTTCCAAAAAACTTTGCAGAACACTGGGAAAAACAGTAAAGAAGCAACATACCAATGATGATTTAATGAACACCAATCCACATGAAAGGCAAGATGATACAAGATCTTTGGATATCAGCTGAAAAACAGAACAAAATTCAAAGTTTATACTTCAATGGCTTGGTATTTGTAGAGATGGGTCAGGACAAAAAATTGTAAATCAAAATCAAATTGATCCACAAAGAGTGCTTTTATCAGATTCTACAATGTATGCAATTCAATACAGCGTTTTTTCCCCTTCTTTGAACGGTCCGTTGAACGGGTCCGGTAAACGGACCCGTTCCCAATGACAAAAACTACTATTTTTTCCCAAAATGAGAGAATGAAATTCCCAATTCAAAGCTAATTCTTGAAGTAAACATTAACTTTGATTATTTCCTATTTGAAAACCTGGAAGTACTTTTAGCAATAAATATATGTGTTGTAATTTGTCAACAAGAGGGGAATTTCCGAAGATCAGCTTATTTTAGTCACATGGTTCTCGATTTCATAGGCATAAACAATTACGAAGCAGGAAACCCAGTGAATTTAAGATAACTCAGAAGTTATCGCATTACAAAACTGCATATTTTTGTGAATCCAAGATATTGCGATTTTTGGACCTGATTTGCAGTAGACGATCTTTTTTGCATTTATTTATCAATTGATGTAAGATGAATTTTAAAGGAAAAAACTTACTAGAATGAAGGACTTTTGGTCATGGTTGAAGCAAATTATTTTCCTGTTATATAACCCAAAATATAATTGTTTAGCTTTGTTTAATTTTCATAAACAAAGTTGACTTATTCACGATCTCGGCACCTCTCAGAACCAACCTGAATTGTCTTTCAAACATTCTACAGCAGGTAGAACATCTGAGTATATGATCTATTTCGAAAATATGTATAAAAAGTTTCTATGATTTTAGTAGAAATATTCATTTATAGCTCTTTTAAAAACAATAGGATTGAATATGTATTTGTTTTCTGTTGATTCGTACCCAAGAATGTTCAACCCACGAATTTATTATAGAACTTGATTTATCTATATTTTAGGTTTAACCATGATATTTTTTTAACAAAAAACTCAGTAACATTTCTAGATATAATATAAAACATTTATTCAAGCGCAATCAGACTAATTCTTTGTCATTGTTTTTGTTCAGATTTCTTGTTTATTATGCTTTGCTTTTCAGTTAAGATATGACTATAGAGGCATAGGATGTTCTATTATAGTCCAGGGTTTTCTCCCCAGAAAATTTTGAAGGCGTAGTGGCATATGCGCGCGGCTATATTGTCAGATTACTTTGTATTTCTGTTAATAATAAAGGATGGTTACAGTGGTTTTACTGGATAAGGATTTTGATATTTGTGAAGCAGAACTTCTGTTCTGCTGAATATATAATTTGTCTTGAACTTTTTTTTTCTTTGACACCTTTATAGCATCTCATAAATAACTTAACTCCCAAATCATCAATAAAATTTTGCGTGATGGCTTAAAAATACCCCCCCTTCCCTCCTTCCCTTGTATCCCTTCCCTTTAATAGAATATACTGTGTACTAAAAGACTATTACAAAAGAAATGAAGAAAATTGGAATATTTAAGAAAATTAAATTAAAGAGTCAAAGAAAACAGTAAATCAACTGCACTTAGGCTGTGTTATGCTCATATATTTGAGAGTTCCAAGGACAGCACTGAATGTATTGTCAACTTTTATAGGTCTCTATTTAATATATATAAGGAATTTTTAAAATCCTTGGGAAGTCCTTGTTTGATTAAGGAAGGCCCTTCTCCTGAGATAAGTAAAACTAGATTCCATTACAGTTATTTTCTAATGTGTTTACAAACCCTTTTCATATCTTCCCCCCAAAAAATATCTCTAAGAACATTATTTTATTCTACAAAAACCATGTAACAAATTTAAAAGTTGATACCTAGTTTGTTTAGAGAAGCATGTGACAGGACTTTTAGCACTTTGATTTTACAAGGTTTTTTTTTCTTCATTTTTTTTCCTATATCAATTTCTATGACCTAGTTTAGAAATAATAGAATTTATCTTGATTTCAATTCTGGAATGAACAAAAAAAGAAAAACAAGAGGGCCATAGTGGCCCTAAATCGCTCACCTGAATGAACTGTCAAAAATTGTTTACAGTGGTTTAGAAAGGATGAAGAATTCTGACCAAATTTCAGGTCGATTGGGCAGAAAATGATGCCTCTACACTGCTTACAAGGTTTTTCCCAATTTTGAACTTTTCTGAGATTTCATCAAGACAATTATTCTGACCAAATTTCAGATTGATTGGGCAAAAAATTTGGCTTCTAGAGTGTCTACAAAGTTTTTCTAAGATTAGACCTGTGACCTCATTTTTGACCCCACTTGACCCAATTTCAAACTTGTCCGAGATTTCACCAAGACAATCATTCTGACCAAATTTCAGGTTGATTGGACAAAAAATATGGCTTCTAGAGTGTCTACAAGGTTTTTCTAAAATTTGACCCCGTGACCCCATTTTGACCCTACTTGACCCAATTTTGAACTTGTATGAGATTTGATCATGACAATCATTCTGACCAAATTCCAGGTTAATTGGGCAATAAATATGGCTTCCAGAGAGTCTAAAAGAATTTTCTAAGATTTGACCCTGGACCTCATTTTTGACCCCACTTGACCCAATTCCACACTTGTCCGAGATTTCATCAAGACAATTATTCTGACCAAATTTCAGGTTGATTGGGCAATAAATATGGCTTCCAGAGTGTCTAAAAGGTTTTTCTAAGATTTGACCCCGTGACCTCATTTTTGACCCCACTTGACCCAATTTCGAATCTGTCCGAGATTTCATCAAGACAATCATTCTGATCAAATTTCAGGTTGATTGGACAAAAAATATGGCTTCTATAGTGTCTACAAGGTTTTTCTTAAGATTTGACCCTGTGACCTCATTTGTGACCCCACTTGACCCAATTTCAAACTTGTCCGAGATTTTTCAAGACAATCATTCTGACCAAATTTCAGGTTGATAGGGCAAAAAATATGGCTTCTAGAGTGTCTACAAGGTTTTTCTAAAATTTGACCCCGTGACCCCATTTTTGACCCCACTTGACCCAATTTCGAACTTGTCTGAGATTTGATCAAGACAATCATTCTGACCAAATTCCAGGTTGATTGGGCAAAAAATATGGCTTCCAGAGTGTCTACAAGGTTTTTCTAAGATTTGACCCCGTGACCTCATTTTTGACCCCACTTGACCCAATTTCAAACTTGTCCGAGATTTCATCAAGACAATCATTCTGGCCAAATTTCAGGTTGATTGGACAAAAAATATGGCTTCTAGAGTGTCTACAAGGTTTTTCTAAAATTTGACCCCGTGACCCCATTTTTGACCCCTCTTGACCCAATTTCGAACTTGTCCGAGATTTCATCAAGACAATCATTCTGACCAAATTTCAGGTTGATTGGACAAAAAATATGGCCTCTAGAGTGTCTACAAGGTAAATGTTGACGACGGACGACACACGACACACGACGGACATCACTCGACCACAAAAGCTCAGTGCTCAGGTGAGCTAAAAAATGGGTTGAACATATAAGGGTACGAATCTAGTTAAGAAATGGCGTTCCTGTGGAGAATTATCAAAAGTTTTTGTTTAACTGAAATTAGATGTAATGTCCATATAAATTGGGTAGTAAGCTTGAGGCAAGTGAATTTTTAACAGACAGACTGTCTGCGATGTCTTATTCTGCCTAAATCTCGGTAGTAGAAAGATCGCAATAACTGCATATTCTTGTCGATTTTTTGTTTGATATAATCAAAATTCACATTGGAACATAAAGGTAAATCTAGTTTGACTTGAGCAAATACACTGCAACTCCATTAAAACGCTGTGGTCGGGGTCCAAGAAATGAAACAGTGGAAGAAGTGGATGTATCTGCTACAACGCTGTACCCCCCGGCCGCTGCCGATTCCCCCCCCCTGCCGCGGTGAACAATAATGTACCGCGGAAACGTAACAGACACAGGGTCAATATTGATAACGATATCAGATATCTAAATAGGCCTATACATGTACATATTTAGGCCATGGCATTTTATATTTTTATAACTCGGCAATGAATTGAAGAACAAACGCGGTTTATTACTTTGATACATTTTATTTTAAGATCGTTTTGTTGTCCCCAAGCTAAACAAAACTATCTTTGATAAAGTAATCTAGTTTGTAGGGTTAAACGATCGCAGTCTCCTCTTAGTTCTCTGAATCCCGATTTCTCGGGCCTACTCGCCCGGCAGCTGAGAAACACCGATAACGACGATCTCAAAAGGGCAAAGTTAGTAAAATCCATAAAGTTTCATAAGATCAACGAATTTCATATTTTAAATGTTGTCTTCTGGAAAATAGGAGAAAATAATTATCTACGCAATCAAAATAAACAATACCCTACGTCCGATCGAAACTATACCAAAGTAATCAAAGCTCTCAGAATGCAGGACTGCATTCTTCGATGAGCGAGAAAAAATGCCGTAAATTCATTTAAATGAATCTGTAGTTAGGACATTTGGATCACCAGTTTGCAGAGATCATCTTCACGAGTCGAGGGTTATTGAAAGCTTCTTCTCGAAACCCGTATAAGTCATACGTTCGTAACCCTGGGTTTGACAAGGTTAAGTCACGGCTTTGATTATCAGATTGTAGTTCGTCAGGAAAGAAAGTCCAGACATATGCGAAGCAACGCGGTTATCTTCTGTTTCATGCCATTTTCAGTTTCTTTGTTAGACTTATCGGAGCGGGAAATGTAGGTTTATATATAGCTTCCTGTTTAAAACTCAATGAAGTTGTCTATTTAGTGAGAGATAAGAATCAACGATAATGATTCAATCAGGCTTTAAATTTTCAAACCCTGTAAAACATGACTAAAATATAAATAAGTTTAATGAAAAAGACACCAAATTTTATCATATATTTACAAAAAATGTAATATTTATAAGAAAATTCAACAGGATTGGCAAAGGGAGGTATTAAACCAATAAATTGGGTAAGGGGTGAGTCGCTTTTTGAATCGTTTGTCAACAGCGGTGAATGTTCAAGATTTGAGAATAAAAAACGAGATTAGCTCATTTTGCAAAAACACGGCTTCTTCTGAAATTTATTAACTTATTAAGCGGACTGTAAGTGACCGTTTTCGTATTGGTACCCATCTGTTGTTCTTTTTTACTTGAAGTGAGGAACCAGTGAAAATCAACCAACCGTGGAGAAAATCGATAATCACCAATTAGCAAGGATCTTATCAATTAGGGTCTTTGTGTATACATCTTCCCAGATCGCGATTATGTAATGACCGTGCGTCTGCAATCAGTTTTATATCTCGTTTTGACCCTTTGTTCAGAAAGAAATTAAGCTGTATCGGTGATCAAATTTAAGCATATTGGCGTTCCTAAGGTGTATCGGCAACCTGTTATATTTCCAGAGCTACAGATAATTTTTTGCCTTAAAGGGTTTTTACCCCCTAATTTTTTCTGTAATGCTGATTTATAATGCAGCAATGCTGAAAAATATTTAAGGGTTAATATGAATTGTTCTCATCTTTAATTGTTAAAAAACAATTTAGCTATTAACATCCTGAATAATATCTTTGAGAAATATTTTACGATTTTGAAAACCTGTGATGGTGTCACAAATTTAATTCTATATTTAATCGATGCCCTGTTAAGCTGTTGCCAGTCTAGAGTTGCCTTCACAGAAAGAGCATCCATGTTTCCTTGCCAATGATTCGCTGGAGGGAAGGGATGAATTTATTATTTTGAACAACATACGATGAGCAATAGCATGCCATAAGGCCCATTACCCTTTGATATTTAAAAAAAATCAAATTGGCAGATGATGACTGACGAAGGACCCAGAAAAACTGTAAGGCAGTTGGCCTGACAGTCCTCTGTGGACTATATAATATACTGTCAGACCAAAACCAAACCTGTCAAACTGGACATTTTATTGAGCAATTAATATCATCCTTGATTTCTTTCCTCTTTGAGAGAGAAAACTTCTAAAATTAATAGAAATAACATTATAACAAGGTTGTCAAATACCTCTCAATCTGTCAGTGCTTTCAGTGCTTTGATTTAAGACTGATGAATCCAAGGTTAATAGGGTCAAAAAATAGAAACTGTCTTTGTAAGCCACAATGTTACAATCACTTGTGGTTTTCATTGAAAATAAAAACGGATATAATTTGATGGGTCGAACATTCTTGGGTAAGAATAAGCGGAAAATCAATTTAGTCTTTGTGCTTTTCAAACTGGAAAAATACGAAAAATTCAGATAGAATAAGATTAGCTACCAATAATTCTTTCTAAAATTGATCATATCTTCTTCCTCTTTATTGATACAATTTGTAAAAGAGAATTTGCGCTCTAGCGGTTCCGAAAGTCGTGAAGAAATTTAATATATGAAATCTAGACCCATGTAATGTTGAAGATTAATGTTGGTTTCCGTGAGAAAGTTATTCAGATTACTATTTTCAAAGGTGATAGAAATTTTTAACTGTTAAAACATATTGTTCGCAAAGAAAATAGTGTCGGACATTCGGAACAGAATGGTACAATTTAACGGATCTGTTTTTTCGCCATGACTGAAATGGTTGTGTACTTCTGTGTAACTTTTCGCTTTGAACTCGCCAATGTTTGGATGTCCTTCCCCATATTTTGTTCGGGAATATTAAGTCCAGCTTTTTATGTGTTATTCGAATATCAAAATTATAGAAGACTGAGACCTGCACTGGACACGCTCGATAAGTGTCATCTGTAAGAAATTTGAATTATGTTCAGGCGTCATATGTACGAAAATACGCATTAAGAACCATTGGTAATGCTGATCGGCGATTTGAAATGCGTTTTTCTACCCCCTAAAATATCATTAAATGCGTTTTTGTTGATTTTATATGCGTTTTCACGCAAAAACGCATCTTATCTGTAGCTCTGTATTTCTTTAAGGCGTATCGGCGCCGATACGCCATATGGGCCTGAGGAGAACGCTGTATACATATTGTAATGAATACTAATGATATTAATAAAAGTAATGTTTTTAAAACAAGTGTCACAATGAAAATTCCCAATTTTTGAGAAAACAATGCATTTTTCCCAATTGGTCCGGTCTCGGACCCTTTCCCAAAGCTAGGAGAAAAAACGCTGCAATAAATTCCACTGCACAGATTTAATATTAGCACTTTTTTTTCATTCTCTACGAATACCAGGACAAATTGTTCACCTTTTTGGTGACCCAAAATCCCTAAGTTATTCATGATGACATGTTTAAAAGTGTAAATGAAACAATCAAATTATTCAAATGGTTAAGACTCCGGCCATAATAAGCTTCTGGCTTATGTTTGATCCCAAAACCAGGGTTTTGACCCTCCAGCCTCAAAACAAAAACTCTAAAACTTTGATCCCTTGAAATTTAATATCAGAAGGGCTATTAGTATGATATTGCTATGAATTTAGACATTTATTACTTCATGTGGATTCTTTAGAATGAAATGTACAACAAACTCAACCAGCATAAGCCATAACAAAGAAATACTTAATAATCATCTACTCAATTTATCATTTTGACCCATTCAACTGCATAATAATCAAGGCACAACTGTCCATAATAAGTTTGAAAGCAGAAAATATGCTCTGCACCAGACCAGTTTTAATTTATGATGTTTTGCTGTGACCTTGACCTTGGGCAAAACCAAACATATTTTTCATGACAAAAGAACTTCACAACCTTGAGTTGTGACCTTGACCTAAGACATATCAAAACCATGTAAGACGAACTTATCAAGGGGAACAAATGAGCCTAGTAATTTTTTTTAAATACATTTATAAATGTATGTGTAATGTCCCAGGCAAGACAAATTGAATATTTGAAGGGAGCTTGAATTTGGCATACCCAGTTATCTCTGTAACAACTTTGACAATTTGTTTCAAGTCTGAAATCTTTAATGAATGCTCCAAAAGTCTCAAATTCGTCTGCAATCCATTCCTAAAAATTTGAAGATATGCTCTTGACAAGACCAATTTGATCATAACCTTCAGTTGTGACAGTGGTTTTAATTTGAAATACATCCATAAATGTTGAAGTTGTGACTTGGAAAAGAATGGGACACATTCTTCAGGAGAAGCCCTGTATTTTGTTAACAAAAATAATGTACTTTTAAATCAAAATTCTGTGGCGACATCATTTAGCCTTCAATTTTCTGCAAAATCATGTTTAGATCTGGCGACTGTTGATGGGGAGTGAAATTGGAATTTTACTTTGATTAGGAGCAGGAAGCAAAGATTATCAATTTTACAGAGCTTTCTATGGAATGACAGAAATGAAACAAACAGCATTTTCCTGAACTTAGCCTGTTTGAAAATTTTGTAGAGATATTCAACACAAAATTTTCCGTCGTCCTCCATCTTGAATAATAAATAGCTCTGCCGGGACAACAAATATGGCGACCATATTTTACAAAATCTAAGCTTTTCATAAAGACACCAGTCGTACCTCGAAGGACCTATTTCGTCGCCATACAAGATAAATACAATCTTTGATTTCTATCTCAAAAGCAATTATAAAAGCGTAGTCTGCGACAGGCCTTTATCTTTTCGCAAGCGTTCTGTATCCGTGACCTACTTTCCAGCGAGATAAACTGTCTGCAGAATCGGCATATCAAAATATTGTTCTTCAAAACCGATCAAAGAAATTAACATGTTTTCATACATCGTCAAGTAATTTTATAACTGAAGGAAAAGAAATCAAATTTTGGCTGTAAATGCAAGTGCGAAGTCTAGAAAAAAAAGCTTAAAAGTCTTACCTCGAAACGGAATTCAAAACGAGTTTCTACCCTGGAAAAATTGCACTAATATCACAGAATGCTTACAACATACAATTAAAATACAGTCATCAGAAAGCACCGGTTAAGAGACATCATTATTGCCGAAATATACAAATTTTGACTTTTTAAACAGCTGTTCTAACAGGCCCCGAATGAGCCGGGTTAGGCAGCAGGGCTCATCTCCCAGACTGTCAGATTAAATGCCTGGACGCTTAACGCATGCGCAGACGTATCACGTGACTACGCTGCATGTAGGTAGTATGCTAGGTGGTTGTATGCCAAAAATGTGTATTGAGTTAGTGTGTATTCAAACATGATAAACGTCTTTATGCGACAGAAAACCAATACATTCTCAACCCTTGTCTTTCAAAGTTTCTCTACTTATACAAAATGAAACATAATGCGTACGATTAACTTGAGCAACAAATAAACTAAAACATGATTCTTTTTCAATTAAAGTAGATCTCCCAACAAAAACATTTTTCTAGTAACCAACTTCATTTAGAATACAGGTTACTAGATCTACCTTGAGAAAGGATTTAATGAATAAGAGGACATTAAAAAATATACCTTTTTTTCAATTGTTTATAATAGGGCATAGATGGAATAATTAAAATACATGTACTTCTCTTACCCCTTGTCATGCTGACTTAAAAATGTTGACCAAATTACTATTAAATCAAAGTGCTGAAGGCTCTGACAGACAAAATTGTATGCAAATATTTTTATCATAAATTACAAGTCTTACAAAATTCTTGCTGAAATAAAACTAACAGGTGATGTAGACTTAGATCAGACTGCACTTATGTGCAGGCTGATCTTTGTCTATATCTCCTGCCAAACAGGAATATTCCGGGTTCATCATTACAAGGGTTAATGATGGCTCAACCCATTACTATACCTTATCTCGAAAGCCATGAATGGCTTGAGTCGCTCCACAGGCTTGAAATTCTTGTAATAGAAAATCTAAGTTTTGACTAGATCTTTAGATATTTTGGGTTCTACAGATGTTGAAATGATTTTCAAAGTTTCCACAATTAAACATAATGAAAAATGACCTATGCCAATAAAAAACATATTTTTCATCCAATGACAATAATGTTTGGCTGCATGATAATGGGTCACCCAAGGATCATACCAATGAAGTTTGATTGATATTCATCAGTTACATTCTGAGAAAATGATTTTCAAAGTTTCCATTATATAACATATAGCGAAATGACCGCCCATAAAATACAAATTATTCATCCGATCACAATAATTTTTGGTAGACTGATAAAGGGTCACTCAAGGATCATTCCAGTGAAATTTGATTGATATCCATCAATTTCATCCTGAGAAAATGATTTTCAAAGTTTCCACTATATAACATATAGAGAAATGACCTCCGCCCATTATACATGTATACATATTTTTCATCCGATCACAATAATTTTTTGTAGACTGATAAAGGGTCACCCAAGGATCATTCATGTAAAATTTGGTTGATATCTATCAATTAGATTCTGAGAAAATGATTTTCAAAGTTTCCACTATATAACATATAGATTTTGATTTAATTCAACTTTGAGAGAGAATGGAGGGGGGGGGGGGAATTTGGCAAATCTAGCTTTTCCATACAGGGGTTCAAATTAACAAAATGGCTTCCTTTACCTACAATTATGGGCAAACTTTTTTTCCGACTTCCTCATGAAGATGAAATGATTGACTAAAGGGGGTGGTTCAAATGAACCCTTTCTAGATCCGCCAATGATGAAAAGGGCGGGAGGATTCTGAACCAGTAAAATTTTGAGAAAATATCATTGCTTGACTCTCGTAAGAACCAATTCTGCCCCATGCTTGGGATGCAAAAACCAGTGGCGGATCCAGAAGGGGTTCGGGGGTTCAAACGAACCCCCTCTGAAGCTCAATCACAAAATTTATTATCATGTATATTTCAGTTTACCCTTCTCCTGCTGTTAAAGAAATATTCCTGTTGTAAACAAAGCTTTGGAAGACAGTATAGACTAAGATCAGTCTGTACAATTGTGCAATCTGATCTTAGCATTTACTGTCTGCGCTCTATTTGTTGTTATTTTTGTGATATTAAGCCATGGAGCAGTCTTGTTTGTATGCAAACAAAAATAGGAAATTCATTTAAAATTATCTAAATTCAGCAAAATTGGAGGTGAAATTGTGTGAGACTAACCCCCTTAATGTATGATCGAACCCCCTCCATAGAAATCTTGGATCTGCCACTGAACACATTAATGAGCCTGTGCACAAGATTTCCAACAATTCCAAATATGCAAAAAGCAAAGACTCTGACCAGCCTGTGCGTCTGCACAGTCTGACCAGAGTAGTCACTATGCATTTAGTAGCTAAATAAGGTCCATAAATTATCTGCAGACCATCAGGTTACTTTGTATTTACACTATGTGGCTTTTTATGCTTCTCAATGTTTGCACCTTACGCACATTTAAAATTGTTGGAAATGTCATGCACAGGCTTATTTGTGAGCATTGTACAATATTACACTAAGTCTTAACCTGCTGCTTACAACAATTGCTTACTGTGAACAAAATTTTGTCCAAGAAGATAGCCTAAGACAAGCTTGCTCAGATGTTCAGTCTAATCTTAGCCTGCACTACTTCCTTGCTTCATAATCATAGTAGAAAAAACTTGAGCCAATCTCAGGTTGAAAAGGACTAAATTTTGGCAAGAGCGAGAGACAGGTAGTCGAGGGGTCAGCGCAACACTATTGTAAGTGCCTGATAGACACTTACGATAGTGCTGCGCTGAACCCTCGTAGTGTAGACTAACAACAGACTGCACACATGTGCAGGCTGATGTTTGTTTATAACTCCCGCCAAAGCAGGAATTTTCCGGGTTCAGCATGACAAACCTTAAATCTGTTTCAAAAATGGGCTAACAAGTACAGATCTGCAGGGTAATGAGCTAGTAGAATCTATTTTGAGAGCTTTAGCTCTAGCTGTAGTTGTACTCTTACAGAATCAATAAAGATGTCTGCTGGCTTTAGCTATATATATATTATACATTAATTTTGTTGTGAACATAAAATTGGTCATCAGTGAAGCAAGATTATAACCGTCTATAGGTAAACCATGCAATCTGAATGTTTATAAACAACCTTTAGATGAGTTTGATATAGAGAAATCGGGACCAACGAAATTTTGCATTCACAGTCTTTTAACTATACTGAAGGATCACATAAACACAAAACTACCGGTGGTTTAACCATCCTTTGAATTACACCTGTAAACGTCATGTATCAAAGCGTAGAAGTAACATGCTTTTGAAACTGACTTCATCATGAAGAAACTAAAATTGAAACGACAAAGAGCATTGAATACCGATTGGGAGAAAAGGTGTTTTCTTGGTGAGTTCCTTTACTATATCAGTATATAAGTGATTACATTAATTTATATTAAAGTACCGTTATCTCACGCTTGTTAAATTTCACTTCCGCCCACCCCTACTACTGGCTATACCACTATTTCCATCGTTTTCGAATTACGAGGTTGGACTATAGTATCAATAAAGCGGTACACAGCATGACCTTCATAATTGCTTTTTTTCACAAATACCCAGTAGCAGGGTTGTAAGGGACACAGATTTTGCTAGGTGCCAGTACTCTCAAAACTTTCTGATGAAAGTCCTTGAGATCCCCTGGGGATCAACTTCAGAGATGAATCGAAGACTGTTTTAAAACAGTCTTCAATTCATCTCCAAGGTTGAAACTAAAGAATTCATATCTATACAATACATTGTGAAGTTTAATCCAGAGAAAATTTAACATTTACACAAAAACATGGGGATACCTCAAAAGAAATTGTCCACATTTAAAGCAGGGACTCCCAAAACTTAAGCAAGGACCCCTATGAGCCTAACTGTTGAGTCCTTGGGACTCCCTATTTTTGATGTGACACTAAAACCCTGCATGTATTGTTAAATAGTATATAAAACTAATACATAGACAGACAGACAGATAGACAGAAACCAATTGCCATCAACATACAGTATAAAACTCTTGTTTATAAAGATGTTGCCTAATATGTGAGATTGCTTAAAATGAAATAAAGCTTTTTGATCACAACAAACCTTTCTTTTAAGAATAATAAGTTTTTAAGATGAAACAAGAGCCATGTCGGATATGGCCTTCCCCTGCCAAAAAAGCTTGATAGTAAACTGAATCCTAATAGATTAATTATTCTTTTGTACTTTAAGAGATATGCCCCTTACATAATCTATGTCTTAAAATTACAAAGGGCAATAACTCAAAAATTATGCAAGAAAAAGTTATAATTATTGTGCACGGCACTTCTCTTCAATAAGAACTATCCATCAATGAAGTTTCAAGTTGATAGCTATTAGACTTTAAGAGATATGCCCCTGACAGAGTAAGAGTTTAGAATAACAAAGGGCAATAATTCCAAAATTATGTAAGTAAGAGTTGTTGCTCTTGTGAACTGCACTTCTCCTCTATGAGAACTATCCACCTATAAAGTTTTAAGCTGATAGCTTTAATACTTTAGGAGATATGCTCCAGTCAATATCTAAGTATTTAGAATAACAAAGAGCAATAACTCCAACATAGTGCAAACAAGAGTTGTAGTTCTTGTGCGCGTCACTTCTTCTCTATGAGATCTATCCACCTAGAAAATTTCAAGTTGATACCTGTTATACTTTCAGAGATATGCTGTGGACAAATCTAAGTATTTAAAATAACAAAGGGTAATAACACCACAATTATGTAAGCAAGAGTTGTAATTCTTGTGCACTGCACTTTTCCTGCATGAGATCTATCCATCTAGAAAGTTTCAAGTTGATAGCTATTATATTTTAGGAGATATGCTTCAGAAAATTTAATGACGGAATGACAGATGGAGACAATTACTATATCCCCTTTGTGGAAAACAACGGGGGTTAAAAATACTAGTGCACCTGATTTTCTCCACAGCCCTGACTCTTCTTAACATAATTGAAAGAGAACAATAAGAAAGAAACTGTAAGTTCAACAAGAGCCATGTAAGACATTGCCATCCCTTGCCATTAAAGCTTGATTGTTATCTAAATGTAGCAAGATTTAAGGTTCTTGTGCACTGCACATCTCAATTTGATCTATCCACCTATGAAGTTTCAAGTTTAAAGTTGATAGCTAAAATGCTTTCAGAGTAGCTCTTATCAAAATCCAAGTCTAACTCCAAAATTAAGCAAGTAAGAGTTGTGTTTCTTGTGCACTGCACTTCTCATCTGATTAAGATATATGGCTGATTAACATATATGGAAGTGACTTCTCCTCAAATAAGGCATAAATTCTAACTTATTTACACTTACTTTGTAGACTTGCAGAGGGTCACACATGGATTTTTTCTTTGACTATTCCTTTGATACTTGGTTAAAAACCAACATTTAATCTTTGAGAAAAGTAGCCTTTAACCCTATGTGGAAATTTGCCCTGCCCAAAGAACCACATTTTCATATGAACAATACTTTTAATTTCTTGAACAAATCTGATAGAGTTACCCGATGATTGTTCCTGTGAAATTTAGTTGAAATTCATTCAGCAATCTAAGAGAAGATTTTTGAAGAAAGTTTTCAACCAGATGCAAGATCTCACACATGGTAGGATCCACATGTCAATAAATCTGAACCTGAATTTCTTAACCCTTTCCCAAACAGCAAAATTTTAGGGTGATCCTCTTCAAAATCTGCCACAAATGACAAAATAAAGGTTGTTAAAGATAGAATTTGTGTAAAATATGGCATAGAAAATATTGAGACAAGGGATGTAAAAACCAGGTCTTGTTTAGGGAAGGGTTAAGCTACAGGTATAGGACCTCTATCTGAAACACCATACAAAGTTTCCAGTTGCTATGGTTAATAGTTACTGAGAACAATGTGACGAAAATTTCCTATATACTACATTTAGCCGAAATTAAGTTGTAAAACAGTAAGTAGATATCCAAAGGAATAGAGGTAAATGATCTCTAGCTGATACACAGTACCAAGATTCGAACAGTTTGATTTTTGTCATGGCTGACTGCTGAGAAAGATGCGACGAAAGTTTCATCTTTCACCATGTTAGGTCCAAAAATTAAAAGATTGAACAAGAGGGCCATAGTGGCCCTTAATCGCTCACCTGAATGAAGTGTCTAATTTTTTTCAATATTCTTCTGCCTCTGTACAACTTGATAATACCTTTTTTACAATGATCAGGTAGACTTACAATTGACTTACAAGGAATTTCTATTATTTGACTCCGTGACCTAGTTTTTGACCCCAGTTGACCCAATCTCATACTCATCAAAAATTGCATCAATTCAATCATTCTGATGAAATTTCATGTTGATTGAACAAATAATGTGGCCTCTAGAGTGCATACAAGGTTTTTCTAAGATTTGACCCAGTGACTTAGTTTTTGACCACGGTTGACCCCATTTCGAACTTGTCGGAGATTTCATCAAGACAATCATTCTGATTGAATTTAAGATTGCTCCAGCAAAAAATGTGGCCTCTTGAGTGCATACAAGGTTTTTCTTAGATTTGACTATGTGACCTAGTTTTTGACCCCTGTTGACACAATTAAATACTCATCAAGAATTGCATCAAGATCATCGTTCTGACCAAAATTAAGGTTGATTGGGCAAAAAATGTGGCCTCTAGAGTGCATACAAGGTTTTTCAATGATATGACCATGTGACCTAGTTTTTGACCCGAGTTGACCCAATTTCAAACTCGTCTGAGATTTCATCAAGACAATCATTCCGAGCAAAATTCAGGTTTATTGGGCAAAATATGTGGCCTCTAGAGTGCATACAAGGTTTTTCTATTATTTGACCCTGTGACCTAGTTTTTGACCCAAGTTGACCCAATTTCAAACTCATTCATGATTTTACCAAGACAATCATTCTGACCAAAATTCAGGTTGATTGGGCCAAAAATCTGGCCTCTAGAGTGCATACAAGGTTTTTCTTTGATTTGACCCTGTGACCTAGTTTTTGACCCCAGTTGACCCATTTTCAAACTCGTCCAAGATTTCATCAAGACATTCATTCTGACCAAAATTCAGGCTGATTGGGCAAAAATTGTGGCCTCTAGAGTGCATACAAGGTTTTTCTTTGATTTGACCCTGTGACCTAGTTTTTGACCCCAGTTGACCCATTTTCAAACTCGTCCAAGATTTCATCAAGACATTCATTCTGACCAAAATTCAGACTGATGGGGCAAAAAATGTGGCCTCTAGAGTGCATAAAAGGTTTTTCTAAGATTTGACCCTGTGACCTAGTTTTTGACCCCAGTTGACCCAATTTCAAACTCGTCTGAGATTTCATCAAGACAATCATTCTGACCAAAATTCAGCTTGCTTGGGCAAAAATTGTGGCTTCTAGGGTGCATACAAGGTTTTACTATGATTTGACCCCGTGGCCTAGTTTTTGACCCCAGTTGACCCAATTTTGAACTCGTCCGAGATTGTATCTAGACAATCATTCTGACCTAATTTCAGGTTGATTGGGCAAAAAATATTGTCTCTAGAGTGCATACAAGGTTTTTCTAAGATTTGACCCTGTGACCTAGTTTTCAACCCCAGTTGACCCAATTTCGAACTTGTCCGAGTTTTTATCCATACAATTATTCTGACCAAAATTCAGGTTGATTGGGCAAAAAATGTGGCCTCTAGAGGGCATACAAGATTTTTCTATGATTTGACCCTGTGACCTAGTTTTTGACCCCAGTTGACCAAATTTCGAACTCGCCCAAGATTTCATCAAGACATTCATTCTGACCAAATTTCAGGCTGATTGGGCAAAAAATGTGGCCTCTAGAGTGCATACAAGGTTTTTCTAAGATTTGACCCTGTGACCTAGTTTTTGACCCCAGTTGACCCGATTTCAAACTCGTCCGCGATTTTATCAAGACAATCATTCTGACCAAATTTTAAGTCGATCGGGCAAAAAATGTGGCCTCTAGAGTGCATACAAGGCAAATGTTGACGACGGACGACGCACAACGGACGACGGACGACGGACATCCACCTAACCACAAAAGCTCACCTTGAGCACTTTGTGCTCAGGTGAGCTAAAAAACAAGATGTGTTTGTGAAACAGGAATGCCCCCGTAACGGCATTTTTTTTCAAAGTTTGACATTGACAGATGACCTTGACCTTGTCATATGACCTTGACTTTGGTACCAGCGGATGCGGATCATTGAGATCTATCATCATGCCAAATATTAGCTTTGTATCTTGAATAGGCTTGAAGATATTGGCAAGGTTAAGTTTTCGGGTTAAGTTTTCGGACAGACAGACGGACAGACAGACAAACAGACAGACGGATGGACAGACAGACAGACGGACATGAGTAAAACAATATGCCCCCGATCTCTCGATACGGGGGCATAAAAAATATAAAAGGTCATAAAACAGGAAGTAGATATTCAACCACCATGAATTCCATGAGTGACCCATAGGACCTCTATCTCATACACTGCACTAAGACTATGATGCTTTTCATAGTTGCTGAGAAAACTGTGATGAAATTGTTTAATTATTGCACCATGTTAAGTTCAAAATTAAACTTAGTCTTTCAACAGAAAGTAGATATCTGATGGATCTTAATTCAATAAGTCACATAAAGATCCTCTATCTGATACTAGGTGTGATTCATAGTAATTTTGTATTGTAGATCTACCATATTCAGTCCCAAAATAATTAAGGCGTAAAATAAGATGTAGATATCCTACGGACTTCAATTCTGTAGGAAACATACAGGAACTTTATCTGACACACCATACCAAGTTTCAATTTGATCTGATAAATATTTGCTATATTTGGTATAATAATAAATCAAACAAGAGGACTAAGATGGTCCATTATGGCTCACCTTTGTCTCTTTGACTCAATTTATGATTATCAAATTTTCAATTAAGTCATAATTGATGATTTTTTTATGATTTGTCTCTTTAAGATTGTAAACTAAAAAATTGTCACTAAAGCCCCTTTTCCTGTGATATCATATGAATCCTTCCCATTTAAATTGGGTTCATTCTTGTGACATGACAACTATGCTGACGAAGTTTCATGATGATTGGACCATATTTGAGGCCTCAAGAGAGTAACAAGAGGGCCATAGTGGCCCTAAATCGCTCACCTGAGTGAACTGTAAAAAATCTGTTTAAAGTAGACTTAGAAAGGATGAGGAATTCTGACAAAATTTCAGGTTGATTGGGCAAAAAATGATGCCTCTACACTGCTTACAAGGTTTTCCTAAGATTTGATCCCATGACCTAGTTTTTGACCCCACTTGACCCAATTTTAAACTTGACCTAGATTTGATCAAGATTATCATTCTGACCAATTTTCAGATAAATTGAGCTAAAAATATGGCTTCCAGAGTGTCTACAAGGTTTTTCTATGATTTGACCTAGTGACCTTGTTTTTGACCCCACTGGACCCAATTTCAAACTTGACCTAGATTTCATTAAGAATATCATTCTGACCAGTTTTCAGGTTGATTGAGCAAAAAATACGGATTTGAGAGTGTCTACAAGGTTTTCCAAAGATATCACCCTGTGACCTAATTTTTGACCCTACTTGACCCAATTTTGAACTTGTCCTAGATTTTATCAAGACAATCATTCTGACAAAATTTCAGGTTGATCAGGCAAAAAATATGGCTTCTAGCCTGTCTACAAGGTTTTTCTAAAATTTGACCCCGTGACCTTAGTTTTGACCCTACTTGACCCAATTTCGAACTTGTCCGAGATTTCATCTAGACAATCATACTGACCAAATTTCAGGTTGATCGGGCAAAAAATATGGCTTCTAGACTGTCTACAAGTTTTTTCTAAGATTTGACCCTGTGACCTAATTTTTGACCCTACTTGACCCAATTTTAAAGTTATCCGGGATTTTATCAAGGCAATAGTTCTGACAAAATTTCAGGTTGATTGAGCAAAAAATATGGCTTCTAGAGTGTCTACAAGGTTTTTCAAAGATTTGACCCTGTGACCTTATTTTTTACCCTACTTGACCCAAATTCGATCTTGTTCGAGATTTTATCAAGATTATCATTCTGACAAAATTTCAGGTTGATTGAGCAAAAAATGTGGCCTCTAGAGTGTCTACAAGGTTTTTCTAAGATTTGACCCCGTGACCTTAGTTTTGACCCTACTTGACCTAATTTTGAACTTGTACAAGATTTTATCAAGACAATAATTCTGACCAAATTTCAGGTTGAATGGGCAAAAATTAAGGCTTCTAGAGTGTCTACAAGGTTTTTCTAAGATTTGACCCCGTGACCTTAGTTTTGACCCTACTTGACCCAAATTCGAACTTGTCCAAGATTTTATCAAGACAATCATTCTGACCAAATTTCAGGATGATCGGACAAAAATTATGGCTTCTAGAGTGTCTACAAGGTTTTTCTAAGATTTGACCCCGTGACCTTATTTTTGACCCTACTTGACCCAATTTTGAACTTGTCCGAGATTTTATCAAGACAATCATTCTGACCTAAGTTCAGGTTGATCGGACAAAAATTATGGCTTCTAGAGTGTCTACAAGGTTTTTCTAAGATTTGACCCCGTGACCTCATTTTTGACCCCACTTGACCCAATTTTGAACTTGTCCGAGATTTTATCAAGACAATCATTCTGACCAAATTTCAGGATGATCGGGCAAAAAATATGGCTTCTAGAGTGTCTACAAGGTAAATGTTGACGACACACGACGCACGACACACGACACACGACGGACGACGGACATCACTCGACCACAAAAGCTCACCTTGAGCACTTCGTGCTCAGGTGAGCTAAAAAGAAAATTGTCATTAAGACCCCTTTTCCAGTGACATGACATGGATTCTTCCCATTTTCAAAAGGCTTCATCTCTGTGACCTGACAAACATTCCGACCAAGTTTCAAGTTTGAGCTATATTTGTGGCCTCTTGAGTGTAAACACTGAGACTGACAACGGACGATACACGAAGGATGACATACATTTAATGATCACAAAAGCTCACCTTGAGCAAGTTGTGCTTAGGTGAGCTTTTAAAGGCTTAAAACAATTAGAAGCAATTCTAGAAACATATCCGAATGCATCTATTTTCTTCATAAAGCTTGAATCTGGACAAACACTGAAAACAGTATTTTAATTATCAAGGATCAGCCTATCAACACAGTAATTTAGTTTACTGTAACTGTTACTTAACCCTTGTCATGCTGAATAAATTTTGGCTAAAATTTTCACAAAAATCAAAGCATAAAAAGCACTGAAAGTACCAACTGAAGTCAATTTTTATTTGAAAAACTAAACCTATTGACAATTCTGTTTTGAAAGTGAGTAACGGGTGGTGTAGACTAACATCAGACTGCACATTTGTGCAGGCTGATGTTTGTCTATAGCTCCTGCCAAAGCAGGAATATTCCTGGTTCAGCATGACAAGGGTTAATTCCAGTAATAGCATTTTAACCTTGAACCACTGTAACCTAGCATCAATTTTTTTTTTCGAAATAATAAAATTGAGGTTAGTACCGTGAAACATGTATTAAGCAACCAGTTATTGGACCTTCAATAAGCTGTCATTAAAGAGAATGGACACTTAGTATTATTATGTTTTGTTTACAAATTAGAAATATAAATTTGATAGGGTATTTACAGTATTGTGAATTTCTCAATAATCATATATTGTTTAAACTAAATAGAATAGTTTCATTGAGACAATTCTATTGAGTTTAAACAACATAGGATTCAATTACATTTTTTTAGACCAATAAAATCTTATCTTTAAAGATATTTCTTTATAAAGAAGGGGATTTTGAAAACAGCCACTTAATAAAAATGTGGGCGCTTGAGCAAGATGGACAATGGACAATGGACAAAGTTTAAGCAATTAGTTTATACTGATTTATTTTAGTTCCATTGCGACTAAAGCTTATAGAATCGCTCTCTAACACTCAATCCTGATGTTTTCACGTCCCCAAGAGAGAAGCAGTGGTTTAAACCCACTGCTACCCAATTCTACAGCTGGGTGAACTGGGGCTGGCTATTAAGTGTTTTACCCATAAACACACCTCAGAGACTCTGGGGCTCAAACGATGACCTCCAGGTCATGTGTTGAGTGCATTTACCACTAGGCCACCGTGGCAGTCAAGTGGAAGCAATTAAATATGAAACCATCTCATGTGGTTGAAAATATCATAGGAAAGGAGAAATTGCTTGTTACAAGTAATGGAAATCATACAAATGAAAAATCCAGCCTCGGAATGGGAAAGGTATTAACATGGACAAATTTCCAATCACCTATTTTTTGATGTAATGGGGTTTTAAGCTCCTTTCAACAATCTTTCAGTTATATTGCGGTGGCTGGAGCACCCAACAATGGACTCCTGGTATTTCTCACACTAGTACCAACATCACATCCTTTCTTAGCCTCAAGCTGCTCTCTACGATTATCGATCCATTGGTGGAAGACAAATAGTCGGAAAGGATGAGTGCCGCCGTCGGGGAGCGAACTCGGCACCTCTAGATTGACAGTCTGACTCACTACCAACTGCGCTATGACGGCAGCTCTCATCCCATATTAAATATATGTGACCCGTCCCGAGAAAAAGGACCATCTGGGAATTTAGTAAAATAAATATTTAAAAGAGATTTGGTTCTAGAACAGGCTAACCAAAGGTCACATTTCCAAAATCCTTCACAGGAAGGTAGATTGGTTATTCTAGATTCAGAAAATTGGTAAAGCGCAAAAAGTTTCGACCCTAGTCAGTCTGCTCAATCTGCGCAGTCTGACAAGGGTCGACACTTCATGCCATTCCCCGATGGTCCCTTTGCGTATGACAGGTTACATATATCAAACAAATACCGTCTGTATGATATTCTTTCCATTTCTTTTACATTGAATTTCAGAAGGTAGCTGTTACTGTTTATAAGCTGCTGTTACATCAATCATACTCTGACTTCATCAAATAAGATGTGTTTATTGAACATTGATGACCCCTTAATACCCTATTTCCCCTAATAAACCCTCCTGGAAGCTAAACTTAATATGGTCAGGGAGCTTTTATTCAGTATCCATTTTCTGATAAAAAAATCATTAAACTTATGTCTTTAACCCTTTTTCCCTTTGATTTGAGGTGAATTTTACTCTTAACAATCAAATAAATGATTGTTTAGAGGAAATTCACATCAAATTTGAGAAGAAGTCTCAACAAGTTCTTAAAATTTAGGCATTTGAAGTGAGTTTCTATGGTAAAAAAAATAGAGGGGTGCTTACTATTAGGGAGGGTGCCATTATTTAGAGAAATATAGTAACTTTTATTTTGACCTCAATAATTGACCTTGCAAGATGACCTTCAGAGATGTGGATTGTTCAGCGGAATCTTCATGTCTAATAGGAGCATTTTAAATTGAAAAGTATTGAAAATACAGGATAATGTTTGCAAAAATAGGATTATTCCTTATTGAATAACAAATCTTGAAACCCCAACTAGACAAGTCAGGAAATATTATAACCGAATTTCTCCTGATAAACACTCCCAGGAGATAATTATGCAAAGCATGGATATAAAGTTATTATTTAGTACGAATTTTCTGAAGTAAAATTTTCCATCAATTAGATCATTTTTGCTTTATTCTCCTTTTCATTGAGATAACTTTCCTCTAAACAATCAATTAAATGGTTGTTAGAGGAAATAAACTTAAAATCCAAGACAAGAGGACCAAGATGGTCCTAGATCGCTCACCTGACCCCTGGGACATCACATTAATTAGATAGGCAGATGTCAAAAAGAAGATAATTGCCTAAGATCAAAACCATCAAGAGCAACGTTTTCAGCGAAGAGCAAGACAGATATGCCTTTTTGCTCTTTGATTCTATTTAAAAGGGATGCACCCGGGTGGACCCCAAATGTGACCCCAGGGTCTTGATATGAACAAACTTGAAAGAGGTCCATAAGATGATGCTACATACTAAATATGAAAGATGTCTGCCTTCTGGTTTCAGAGAAGAAGATTTTTGAAGGTTTTCCTATTTTCACCCATCGTGCTCAGATGAGCTGAAAGGGATGCGCCCGGTTGGAGCCCAAATATGACCCAAGGGTCTTGATATGAACAAACTTGGTAAGGGCCCACTAGATGATGCTACATACCAAAAATGAAAGGAGTGTGTCCTCTGGTTTCGATTAAAGAAGATTTTAAAAGATTTTCGCTCTTTGATTCTATGTAAAAAGGGTTGCGCCCGGGTGGAGCCCAAATATGATCCTAGGGTCTTGATATGAACAAACTTGGTAGAGGCCCACTAGATGATGCTACATACCAAATATGAAAGCTGTCTGCCACCTTGTTTCATAGAAGAAGATTTTTGAAGATTTTCGTTTTTTACCCTTCGTGCTCATAACAGATAAAGGGATGCACCCATGCAAAGCCCTAATATAACCCAAGGGTCTTGATATGAACAAACTTGGTAGAGGCCCACTAGGTGATGCTACACACCAAATATTAAAGCTGTCTGCCATCTGGTTTCAGAGAAGAAGATTTTAAAAGATTTTCGCTCTTTGATTCTATGTAAAAAGGGTTGGGCCCGGGCAAAGCCCAAATATGACCCCAGGGTCTTGATATGAACAAACTTGGTAGAGGTCCACTAGATGATGCTACATACCAAATATGAAAGCTGTCTGCCTTCTGGTTTCAGAGAAGAAGATTTTTAAAGATTTTCATATTTTCACCCTTTTTGTTAAGGGTAAAGGGAAAGTTAAGGGTGGATTTCATTTATTTGAACAACTTTGGTAGAGCTTGACCCAAGGAACATCCCTGCCAAGTTTCATCAAGATTGGCCCTCTGGTTTAGGAGGAGAAGATGTTTAAAGAAATTGTGGACGACGCACGACGGACGACGGACGACGCACGACTGACGACGGACATTCTACGATCCCAATAGCTCACCTTGAGCACTTTGTGCTCAGGTGAGCTAAAAAAGACATACAAATTTCTTACAATTACTGTAATTATATTTCAACTAAAATAACGTTTTCTTTGAAAATAATAGACTGGCCTATGTTTGCTTTTTTCAGACAGTATTTTTGTTGTAGCCTTTTTAATACAACTTCATATTAATATGTACTGAACAAAAACCTTTTTGGAGACAGGGGACTAACTTGAAAGTTTTTAATGACTGTATTGCATGTAATTCCCTCTTGGAAAAAAATTGTAAAGAAGGGTCTGGTGGCCAGACTATGTAAATTAGTGAAGGGAGACGACTCTATGGAAAGGTGCTCTTATTAGAGTTAATACTGTCTATTACTATAATTTACCGAATGATGAAAAACCATAATGGCCTCCTTGTAATCTTGGCTCCTCAGACAGCACCGGGGTTTTTATATTCATTGATTGCTGATCGTCACATCCTGGTTAACTTCTGCTGTCTGAAACAGGAAAATAATTCACAGTCAGCAACTTTATAGCCGCCATTAGGACTGGAATACTTCTAATTTAACACTTATCCTGCAGAGTTCAAATTTTGTTTCAGACAAATTGCCTTTATTTGACATTTGTTTGAAACTTGCTTTAGGTTTTCCCCCCAAAAAATAATTTTAAAGCAGGCAGCGTAGGCTCAGATCAGACTGCATGTCTGTGCAGGCTCATCTTAGTATAAACTGCCTACCAAAGCTGCAGCAGGGAAAAAAATGTGATGAACAGCAGGATAGAGTGAATGTATTTTCAGTCTCTCTTATAGACAGTCAAGTACACACCTTGGTGAATTTGACCGGAATTTGACCTCTGCGAAAAAATGCTTAAATAACAATTAGTGGCATTTTTATAATTTTACAAAATGTATATTACATTCAATACCGTTTGTTATTCATTCCTATGAAGGCATGTGCAAAGCCGAGTAGGAATAATCAGAATTTTATTCATCTAATTAGCAGGGGTCAGATTCGGGTCAATAAAACTGCGCTATACTACCTGGATAGTACTTTAGACTGTACTTTGTTAAAATATGGGGCAATTTTATCCAACCATCATGCAGTTGCTTGTTCTGTACAAAATAACCCTTTTCCACAATGTTTTGCCCATACCGCTATAGCTACGGGGGTCTTATGTTGCTTAACTGCATGTGCTCATGAATACCTTCATTTTGATATATAATATACCTGGACATACTGCTTTTTCTCGGCTACTGAAGTGCCCTTAAAATTGGGTCTCAAACACTTTACATGAACCTTAAGTATCAAGATTATGGTAAAGGATAAAAATTTGAAAGTATTCAATGAATGGCCCAGCTGTAGCAGTTCTGTTTAATAAGTTTTCTCACAATATTTGGAAACTAATGAATTATTCATGTTTTATACAAGGTTATCGTGTTAAGACTATGAACAAACATCATGATGGCTTAGTGAACAACTACTACTGTATTTCCTATAAAAATAACAACCTCCCTAATAGTAGCATCCCTACATATCTTACTCAGAAAACAAGAGGACCCTGAGGGCCCTAAATCGCTCACCTGATATTTCAAGTAAATTATCATTAAGACTCCATTTCCTATGATATGGCATGAACCTTCCCATTTTCAACAGAAATCATTCTTGTAACCTGGCAAACATTTTGATCAAGTTTCATGAAGATTGGACTATATTTGTGGCCTTTGGAGCTCGTACGAGAAAATTGTCATTAAGGCCCCTTTTCCCGTAATGTGGCACGTATACTTCCCATTTTCAAATGAGTTCATCCTCATGACGTGACAAACATTCTGACAAAGTTTCATGATGATTGGACCATATTTGTGGCTTCTAGAGAGTAAACGAAAAATTTTCATTAAGATGCCTTTTCCTGTGATATGGCACCGATCCTTCCCATTTTCAATAGACTTCATCCTCATGACCTACCAAACATTCTGACCATGTTTCATGAAAATTGGACCATATTTGTGGCTTCTAGAGTCTAAACAAGAAATTTGTCATTAAGGCCCCTTTTCCCGTGATATGGCACAGATCCTTTCCATTTGAGCAATTTTCATAAGGGACCACCCAAGGAATATTTCTGCCAAGTTTGGTTGATTTTAATCCATAAGTTTAGGAGGAGATGTCGTTTAAAGATATTGTTGACAAAATTGTCATTAAGGCGCCCTTTTCCGTGATATGGCAGGGATCCTTCCCATTTTCAATAGACTTCATCCTCATGACCTAACAAATATTCTGACCAAGTTTCATGAAGATTGGACCATATTTGTGGCTTCTAGAGTGAAAACAAGAAATTTGTCATTAAGGCCCCTTTTCCCGTGATATGGCACAGATCCTTTCCATTTGAGCAATTTTCATAAGGGACCACCAAAGGAATATTTCTGCCAAGTTTGGTTGATTTTAACCCATAAGTTTGGGAGGAGATGTCGTTTAAAGATATTGTTGACAAAATTGTCATTAAGGCTGCTTTTTCTGTGAAATGGCACAGATCCTTCCCATTTTCAATACACTTCATCCTCATGACCTAACAAACATTCTGACCAAGTTACATGAAGATTGGACCGTATTTGTGGCTTCTAGAGTGATAACAAGAAATTTGTCATTAAGGCCCCTTTTCCCGTGATATGGCACGGATCCTTTCCATTTAAGCAATTTTCATAAGGGACCACCCAAGGAATATTTCTGCCAAGTTTGGTTGATTTTAATCCATAAGTTTAGGAGGAGATGTCGTTTAAAGAAAAAGTTGACAAAATTGTCATTAAGGCGGCTTTTTCTGTGAAATGGCACGGATCCTTCCCATTTTCGATAGACTTCATCCTCATGACCTAACAAACATTCTGACCAAGTTTCATGAAGATTGGACCGTATTTGTGGCTTCTAGAGTGAAAACAAGAAATTTGTCATTAAGGCCCCTTTTCCCATGATATGGCACGGATCCTTTCCATTTGAGCAAATTTCATAAGGGACCACCCAAGGAATATTTCTGCCAAGTTTGGTTGATTTTGACCCATAAGTTTAGGAGGAGATGTCGTTTAAAGAAAAAGTTGACGCCGTGACGGACAGACGGACGCCGGACAACGATCGATCACAATAGCTCCCTTGAGCACTTCGTGCTCAGGTGAGCTAAAAACACTTCAAATGCCTAAATTTTAGGAACTTGTTGAGACTGCTTCTCTAATTTGGGATGAGTTTCCTTTAAACAACCATTTATGGCGTAAAAGACATCAATTTTAATGTTTTTTAAAATCATAAAATACACACTAAATAAAAGCTCCCTAAGCATGATATGTATAGCTCTTGGCAGCGTTTATTAGGAGAATTATGGTTAGTGCCTTTATAAATTATAAGGCAGTGTCCAAAACCTAGTAACTACAGCTTTATTCAAGCTTCAGTTACAAAGTTTTGGTCATCCAACGATACTTCAGAAAAGGGACACAACAGTTTTGCACTTATCCAATGATTCAGGGGAAAAAAATGTTTATGAAAAAAATCACTTCAAACCAAATATTAGAATTTTAGACAGGCTGGAAGAAATGTGAGGTACTTAAGTAAAGTTTGCCGATGGTTAACCTTAGCTGCAATAATGTGGCCCTCTCTCAGATATTTTGATGACGACATCAGACTATCAAAAGGGATGGGGGTACTTTATCAACTAGTTAACCTTGACAGATGGACTTGACCTTATCAGTACCCTTGAGCTTGGCTTCCTCCATATCTAAACATGACCGTTTCATCATGACAAGTTAAGTGCAGAAAGACCTTCAGACAGACAGACAACAATACAGCAGTTTGCCCCCAAATCTTTCCGGAGTTTTTTTTACTGGAGGGGAAGGGGGCAGGGAGGCGGGGAGGAGACTGAGTGGAGAATATCAAAAGGGGATATTGCTTGTAATAAGCAATTTCTACTTCCAACACAAGATTTCCTTTCAAATATGATAAAAGTTTTATTTTGTTTTGTTGTATGTTTTTTTGTTTTAAATTTTACAAATTGTTCCTTTAGTCTGCATCTTTTTTTCCAATTTAGATCAATTCAGTTTTGAAAATAAATAAAAGCATTGAATTAAGCAGAAAAAGACTGGGAGGTACAGATAAGAGGGGGTAAAGCCAGTCTAAAATCTTTATTTCTTGATAAAATCCTATATGTTGTGGGTACTCATTTGAATCATCTTGACGAGACTATTTCAAGAAATACCAACAACACAAGGTTTGTGATGTCATAATTAACTTACTTTGACCAAAAAAAAAAAAAAAAATATCCCCTCTTTAGACCACGCTTGAAGCGAATCGGCCAATCAGAGAGCTGTATTTCAAAAATATAAATCACAGATACAACTCCTAGTATTGTTTATACAGATATACAATGAAAGAGTGTCGTGCACGTGAATTTTGACAGATTTTGTGTGCCGTGTCATTTTAAGAAAGTTTCGAGCATATTATCAAGTCTTTTTCCAAAAGACTTTCGACAGTTACATACATGCAAAAGAGCTGCAATAAATAACGATAAATGATTCAAAAGTATAGTTTCGGCATAATTACGCATGATAGCAGTAATATATCAGCGAGTTTTACTCGTTTTCGTTGTCCAGATATCGGGTAAAAATTACAGACAATGTTAGAAAGCGTGGTCTAAGTCAGATAGACAATCTCGTGCCACGGTATATGGGAATTAGACACTCGCTGAAGCTCGTGTCTATTTCCCATATACCATGGTACTCGTTGTCTATCCTATACATCTGTAGCTCTGAAATTTATATGACATTAATGAACTCACTCATATAAGCCTATATAAAGCGAGGTCATATCCTTTACTTTTATCACCATGATGAAAAGGGATCCAAAAAGAGAATGTTCTCTTTCACCCTTGTCATGTGGACTAAACAACTTGGCAAAATTACATTGAAATCAATTTGCTGAAGGCACTAATTTTGAGTCAGTAGTTTTATTGAAAATATAATTTATAAACTTTTCTGGTTTCAAAAGGAATATGAGGTGGTAAAGGCTAAGACCTGAATGCACATATGATGTGCAGTCTGATCTTTGTCTATACCTCCTTCTAAGACAGGAATATTCCAGTTTGGCACTTCAAAACAATAAGGCTGTGGCAAACTGCACACAGGGTAGCACTTCTAACTTAAAATCATGAGGTCTATGAATTTATCCTCAACCAAGGCAAACTTCCCTTCTAACAATTGTCATGATCCTACCAATGGGTGGACAATCTTTACCCTTTGCTGTTTAATCCCTGCTTTTTACGTGCCTGTGTTTTTATGATTGAGAAAACATTGTGAAAAAAGTAGAAATTGCTTCTGACAAGCAATTTCTTCTTTTTCCACACTATTTTCTACTCTACAGAATGGTTATTTTTCAAATTAAATCCACTTTAAATTTTCATCTGAAAAACATTTGAATTTGGACAGGTCAAAATTTTGTAAAACAGGAAAGGGTTAAACCAAAGAGAGCTTAGCAGCTATAGATATTAATGCTGGGAAACAATTTGTTTGTTTTGTTTGAATGGGGTTTTACGCGGCTTTCAACATTATTTCAGTCATATTTCAGTGGCTGGAGCACCTAACAATGGATCCCTGGTATTTCTCACACCAGTACTACCATCACATTCTTTCATAGCCTCAAGTTGCTATCCCACATAGGTCTACAATTTTCAACCCATTGGTGGTAGACTAGTAGTCGGAAAGGATGAATGTGGCAGTGGGAAACAAACCCTGGATCTCTAGATTGACCTTTGGATGCACTACCAACTGTGCTTTGACTGTGGCTGCATGCTGGGATACAAGGTCATGGTAGTATTGGAGTAGAAAATAATGGGAACCCATGGTAGGTACTCCAGAAGCCGCAATATAAAAACATTATTTCAAGTGATGTAAATGTTTTATCCTAATTTTAAGAGTTGAGCTCCAAAAAAAGCTTATTTTTCAAAATTTGACCTTGACCTATGACCTTGAACTTTGAAGTATCCAAAAATTACTTTCAAATAGAACATCCACTTATGATTTAAGCCAATTGTGCCTAGCAACTTTCAACCATAAGTGAAGGAGTTATGCTATTGGCAAACTATTTTCCTTGAACTTTAAGGTATCAAAAAATTTCTTTCAAATAGCTCATCAACTAATGATGGAGAAAAATTGTACAAAGTAATTCTAAAATATATCTATTATTGTAGAAGTATCACTTATGGGAAACTACAACTTTATGGCTTGGTGTGAAACAGTTACAACTGAGCCATCAAACTAAATCTAGATTGACAGAAGAACAAAAAGATGAAGGGATGGAAGGATGAACAGAGAAACCCTCAAACAGAGGGTTAAAACCGGGGATAATAAAATTCTAGAAACAACTCTGACCACTGAAACATAAATATACAATTTTACAACCAGATATGTGATATTTTGTTTCTATTCCTGTTGCAATTTATTTTGGTCGCTACATGAGTAATAATGAAATGTTAGGCAGTTACCAGTAATTTCCTTCACCACATTTCAAATGCCGCAGCAGGGATGGAAACGAAATGAAGTATATTTGGTTATACAATCTGTAATTCTGTTTGTTTATCTTTGCTACCATAGTATATGCCTCAATATGATCATGGTTGCACAGAAGACATTGGATTGTTTAATGGGACAGTGCAAGTTTGATTGATTGAATGGAGTTTTACACGGCTTTCAACATTTTTTCAGTTATATCGCGGAAGCTAGAGCACCTAACAATGGTTGCCTGGTATTTCTCTCACCAACACAACAACAACATCCTTTCCTAGCCTCCAACTGCTATCTCACATAGGTCTACAATTCAACCCATTGGTGAGAGACAAATAGTTAGAAAGAATGAGTGCCGCCATAAGGGATCGAACCCAGGACCTCTAGATTGACAGTCGGATGCGCTACCAACTGCGCTATGACGGCGCTGGGACAGTGCAAGAATACATCACAAAACTTAATTGCTGAAATCCCTCATGGTTCTTTGATGTGCTATGTATAAGATACAGTAAATCAGGGCCTTGATTTGTCTCATCAGAAAGACAATTAGTTTGTGAGTGTGCCAGTCTGTGAATGGAACCTACGATACCAAACTTCATCTGTCATTGAAGTTAGGTGCTCTATAAAGTGAGCTAATTTGGCTGAATTTACTTTTACTCTGGAGTAGATCTGGTAGCACTTGTTTTACCTCAAAAGAGATAACCCCCACATACACAACAACTTCCTGACCTAATCTTTTTCTCACCTGGTTATCACAGGTTACAAAGTCCTTTTTGAACTCAGGCAAGTCCTAGCAAGGCTTCCAAATATCGGTATTTAACCCTTGTCATGCTGAATAAATTTTGGCTAAAAATTTTCATCAAAATCAAAGGACAAAAAGCACTGAAAGTACCAGCTGTAGGTCAGTTTTTATTTAAAAAACTAAATCTATTGACAATTCTAGTTTGACAGTGAGAAACAGGTGGTGTAGACTAACATCAGACTGCACATATGTGCAGGCTGGTGTTTGTCTATAGCTGCTGCCAAAGCAGGAATATTCCGGGTTCAGCATGACAAGGGTTAACATCAACAGTATGTGAATAAATGTGGATTTAATGTCTTCATCATTTTCATCAAACCATTAAACTGTAGACATGTCAAAAATTTAAACAATTAATCTGAAAATTAGTCTATAAATTGACTCCCCCCCATTTTTATGGCCCCTTTCAATTCTTTACCAATTGATGACAGTTAGAAAATAATAACTCTTGTGTATATTCCATGATTTTTGCCCTGGCAGGGCGAAGCCTAAGTGACAGGTTGTTGCATGTAAGGTTAAGGTGAATCAGCTTTAATTTGAAATTACTTACTTTTATAGATAGACGAAATTAATAACTCGAGACCTTGAATCGTAGGTTGGTTACCAAACTCTTGTAACTTCAGCTTCTATGAGGATTTGGTGACCAAAAGATGAATTGTGTTTACTTTCTCCAACCACTTTAACCCTCTTGGTTAAGTTACAATTAATTTCAAGCGCAATGATTAAAGCTGACTTACTATACTGAAAGAATCCCAAAAATTAAAAAGTAATCTCACAAATTATGTCACCACTAAGCAATTCCCTGCCAGATGAATAATAACTAATACTATGATCTTTTATAGAAACATTAAAACTATCAAAGGGGAAATTTGTTGTTACTACGATATGTGTTTTTCTCTTAAATTTAACATGAAATACGTGAAATCTATTTAATTAAATGGGTCATGTCTTTTTTAAAATCTCTAAGTTTTCTTCAAATTTCAAAGCTCATTCTCGTGTAAGGGTTTTCAACACAAATAGAAAACCACATATGTAATAATCTATTATCAATATCTATTTTTAATAATAATTCATATTCTGATAAAGATAGGCAGTATACTAAATCATTCAACCAATCTCTTTCAAGCTCATGTCAAGTGAATCGATTTAAATTAGACACAATGCCAAAATCTAGAGAAATGTTTCAATCTTTCCCTATTCCCAGGTAATCCCTCATTTTGTTCCTCTAATTTATAAAGCTTTCCATTCTAGACTTTATTAGGATCAGTTTGTCTCAAACAAAATCCCATGACAGATCCTTTATCAATGGCTCAGTGTGAAACAGTTGTAACTGCCTACAAATGTGTAGGCAGTTACAACTGTTTTGCACTGAGCCATCAATATATTTATACATATATTTGGTAATGTTTTACATATCAGATGATGGCCCGTCCTTCCATGTCTCTCATGTATGTAAGTAATTCTGACTGCCTCTCACTGCCTTTTACTCATCTCTCATTAATTTCCTTCTCCTCTAAGACTTCTCTTTACGTTTCAACAGTAATATTCTCTTTCTGTAACCAAATCACCAAAAATGTCACACCTACAGCTCATTGAAGTTGTAGTAGTTTGGTCATCCAATTAGTATTTTGGATTTTCACACTCAAATACATGTACATCTTGGAAGTATCAATCCATAGTATATCAAACAATTTTAATTAAGAAGGATGATCATGTTATAAAGTTCATTTGTTGACAAATTTTCTGTAACCCACCGTGACAAAAATTATGTTCATTGCGGTCATAAGGCAGTAGGTAGCATGTCCGTCTCTCGTTTATGAGAACAAAGGTTCAATTCAACAACTTGGCATTTAATTAACGATCGGGCATTTGTCATGCACCTTTTCAGTGGATAACTGTAAACCCTAGTGGGACAAACAGCTGCATGCCCAGACAGATGGGATGGTAGTACTAATGTGCAAAATACTAGAAATCAAAGGTTAGGTGCTCAAGACACACTTAGTATGCCTGAAATATTGTTATAAGTTACAGCACCTAACCCAGGGGTGTAGAAATATGGCTTTTCTCCACTTTTTACATGGACAAGTAAAAGTCAATTTACTACTTGTCCAGTATCAAAATGAACTTGCCCACAAAAAAGTAATTTAATAAATATTGAGAAAACATTGTATTTAAATCATTTTCTTCATTAAAGACAATGTTTTCTTCTCTTTGATACAAACAAAAGGTTATCACTTTTCTCCTAGATCTATTAAATTCTGTTACAAGATTTTCTCTGTTATTTACTTGTCCACAGACAAATAGCCTAGAGAAATGTACTTTGCTGCAAAGGGGAAAACCCGTGTCCGACAATTCAGGCTAGGGAATTCCACACCCCTGGCCAAACCTTGTTTTTGTTGAAAGTGGGTTATCATCTAACAAGTCATAATGCAGCAGCCAAAGCACCTAAAAATATCTAACAAGATTCCTTTACTTCACTAACTAGAATCTATCAATAATAGATTTGAAAGTAATCCAATTATAGATGTACAAGTTCAAGTGAGTGATCAAAGGTCATTTTTGTCCATACATTAAGTGAAGAGAAAATCGACCTCTGATCACTCAATAAAACTTACACATCTAGTGCCTGCTTTACTCAACATCTTGCGATCGTTTTTTGCGTATGTCAAAAATTGAAGTTGATACAGTAGAAACTAAATATGGAATTCTGCCATGCATCATCTCGTTAGAGCTGTCTTCTAAGAGATATTGCGAGGCAGAATCTAACAATGAATGGAAACACCAGGTACAATTTTTTATTTTGACTTACAAATAGTTTTTTCGTAAGAAGTTTAGTAAAATGGGCCCCTGTACATTGTCTTTGGACAACCTAAGCGATGTAAATACAGCTTTGTTTTCAACATCTTGGTGGCTTGACCACATCATGTTTTATTATACCTTGTTCAATTTCTTACAAGTAATTCTATTATTTTAAAGATCCATCTTTAAATAAGGTAAATAATAAACTTATTCATTTACCTAGACAAAACGATCAGTTTCAACCCCAACTATCCAATCTAACAATCACAATAATAAATGTACATTGGTATTGTAATATCTATTGGCCGCCCTTCACTTTACATTCAATATTTCAAAATACCATTATACAGTCCATTAAATGTACAATGAAATGCAGAAATTAGTCAACTTAAATAAAATTTTAACGCCATATCTGGCTACCCCAGAGCTACAGATAGAGGGGGTATTTTGAATTTGAGGTTAAGATATTTCAATAGAATAAATACAACCGTTTGGTTACGGATGTTAGACGTTGAACAGCTAGGTGATGTTGCCATGTCCTCGTGGGTTCAAATGCCGTTAGAGTCAGTAATATTATATCTCCATTATGGTTGAAAAGGACAGGAGTCGCTTTCATCAATGTGAGATTTCAATATCATAACCATTAAATTGTTTGGTTATATTTTGCTACAGCTTAACCTTGAAAGCTAGATGATCTTGACCTTGGGACCTGCAGATGTTTCTTTGAAGTCTATTATCATGTCAAAGAACTATGAAATTTGTTTCTTGAATAGTCTTGAAGAAATTGGTTGTGTTAAGTTTTGTCACAGTGTGACCTTGACATTGTGGTATCAGTAGATATGTTTTATTGAAATTTATCATCAAACCAAACAATGAGTTTTGTATATTGAATAGTGTTGAAGTAATTGACAATGTTAAGTCATTTGGTATACTTTTGTCAATGATTGACATTGATAGGCAACTGTACAGTCCTTAACATTGTCATTTGACCTTGATCATGACATTGGGATTTTTCCAACTTGAAATTCCTTTACAACATTTTATGAATGAAACTGGATGGTGTGCTGTAATAGAGCATGTACAGTATTGGCCCTCAGCCAAAAGGATGTGACACAACTGTAGACCCAACTTAATACTAGTAAACTGTAAATCTAGAGTTCCTAAACATCAGGATATGATCAACACATATCACCTGATATCTTTAATTCTATTTCCGTCTCTCATCTGTTGTATTATGCACGCAATTTTATTTCCATCCCCATAATTATCATAATACACCATATTATAATTCCACCACCACATTAATATAAGGCAATGGAAATAAAATCTTGTGTATGATATGTAGCAAAAAGACTGATACAATATTACAAACTATGGTGATCCTATTATTAAAAGCTGTATCAGACATTGTCAAGAGCTTAATATAAAGAAGAGGTGGTATTTTGTATTAAAGATCAGAAGATTTCTATAATTAAAGAACAAACTCTATGTTGTTGGTACTCATTGGAATCGTCTTGTCGAGACCATTCAAATGAGTACCCGCAACATAGGTTTTCATTGAGAAATAAAGAAATTAGACTAGCATTACCCCTCTTATCTATACCTCCCCAGACACATTTGAAAACAGCGAAAGAAAATGAAAAAATCACTGGCCCAAACACAGGCAGAATTTAAAGTTAAGTGTGTTTGGCCCTTTGCCATTTTAAGTTATATATTTTGTCTGGGATCCTTAACCAAATGATAATATTTCCCTTTCCTTCATAGGAGGGCCGCGGCAATAGCGCAGTTGGTAGCGCGTCTGACTTCTAATCCAGGGGTCTATATTTGCACAGGTTCGATCCCCGATCACTTATCCGGCACTTATCCTTTCCGACATTTGTCTTCCACCAATGGGTAGATAATCGTAAACCTATGTGGAATAGCAACTGGAGGCTTGGAAAGGGATGTGGTGGTAGTACTGGCGTGAGAAATACCAGGAATCCATCGTTAGGTGCTCCAGTTGTCGCGATATAACTGAAAGATTGTTGAAAGCGACATCAAATCAAATCCTTCATAGGAGAAAAAATAATCCCAAGAGCCCCATGAAAGCCTCTGGTGCTCTACTAGCAACAAATTTCCATTAATTGCCCTAAGCTCTCAATGCGTTTTTTCTAAAGAAATACTTGAAAACTTGCAAATAAGATTATATTAAGTTTGAAAATGATTATCATTTTAAGAAGACCAATTCTCTGAAGCCCTTTTTTTCCATGCAGACCAAAAGATCCTTTGAATTTCATAACTACAGCCTTTAATAAACTATCTATGATATTTTGTCATTACTGTCTAAGATGTTAAGATCATTGTTACATATTTCTCTTCTCTTCTAGCTTCCAGAAAGATTTAAAATTATAACACCTGCGTTAGGGAACTCTCAGTGGTTAGTGGTTGCTATAGCACACCGTACAACCGGTTGCGACGATGACGGGTGAGAGTCAACGATGACAGCATCGGAACAAAATGCCGAGGAGACGGTAGGTCAAATAAATTTGTTCATGTAAATAAACGATTGAAGCTTCGGTATTCTAAAGCAGATAAATGATCGTGTAAGTGTTCAGCGCTTCTCTAGAATAAATCTTTACTCATATCCCTCGAAAATAAGGCCACAATCACTGATTATTTCGGAGGTTTCTCATGAAAAGTTACGAAATTAGACTTTATGCTCTTATATTTCGCCTATCTCGCAATAAATGCTATTTTAACTTGTATACAGCTGTAGTCTAATCATCCGCCGATATTTATTCCAAATTTGAAGCCAAAATTAAAAAAAATAAACACACAGCGGGTCCCCAAAGACGACATGTGTTAGAAATAATGCTGCCTCTGTAGACAGTCGGAATTTCACGGAGTTGACATAGATGACAGAACTGAATTATTTGTGATTGCCGATGTCGACAGACCTATATTCAGATTTTCGCATAAAAATCATCATTTTTGGTGTCGTATTTTGCAATAACACATCAAAACAATTTAGATCGACAGACATGCTGATATTCATGTCCACTATTTTTCAAACGGTGTGTTATATCGAATAATATTTCAAGGGATTTAATGTGGGATTTCAAATACAAACCAAGAAAAAACAGTTGTGACCAGACTGAATATCTCGTATACGTTTTTTTACTTGTAATTCCACTGACTAAGTATACAATCGATTAGTCAAAATAGCAAATTCTAATGGAAAACATAGTTGGCCTATCACTCATTATCTTTCGTAAACTTTCGATGATATCCACGAGTTCACAAGAATGATTTTTATTTTAGATAAAATAAAATATTGCTAACATAGCCAGGGATCGAAAAAGGAGGATTATGAAAAATGAAAAATCTATCTGTTACTTTTTTAAAACCTAATTTTATTTTATGTATATGCCACTGAGCAGTAGGAAATTACTTCATGCAGATATATAAGAAAAGGTGAGAGGGAGATTCGATCTTCGGACCTCTGCACTGCGAGTCTCTCACCTTATGCATATAGCTCATTCTATTCTGTTATCACGATTGGGTATACATTGTTACTTGAATGTAATGTTTGCATATTGCTTAGCCATATAAGGAAGTGGATTTTGAATACTAAAGAAGGTAAGCAGGGATATTAAACGAGCGGTTGAATTGAGTTCAACGCCGCTTTCAACATTTTTGCAGTTTTATCTCGGCGGCTGGAGCACCTTACAATGGATTTCTGGTATTTCTCTCACCAGTCCAACTATCACATCCTCACCTAGCCTCCAGCTACTATCCCACATAGGTTAACGATCATCAACCCATTGGTGAGAGAAAAATAGTCGGAAAGAATGAGTGCCGCCGTCGGTCAATAATGTTTTACAATACTTATACATCCTGTTTTTGTTTACAAATATAAACAAAAACAGCGATTAAGTTCCTAAGGGCGTTAAATGTAGAGACATAAAAACGAAGAAGAAGAAGAAGAAGAAGAAGAAGAAGAAGAAGAAGAAAAAAGAGAAGAAAAAAGAGAAGAAGAAGAAGAAGAAGAAGAAGAAGAAGAAGAAGAAGAAGAAGAAGAAGAAATAGTTAAATATAAACAAAAACAGCGATTAAGTTCCTAAGGGCGTTAAATGTAGAGACATAAAAACGAAGAAGAAGAAGAAGAAGAAGAAGAAGAAGAAGAAGAAGAAGAAGAAAAAAGAGAAGAAGAAGAAGAAGAAGAAGAAGAAGAAGAAGAAGAAGAAGAAGAAGAAGAAGAAGAAGAAATAGTTGATTAGATTTTCATCATTAATTCAATGTACTTAGTCAGCTTCAAATGCATAGGGTGTTTTCTTGATTTCAAATTAAAACAAAACGTGGGATTATTTTTGAGAACTTGAAAAAGAAAGGCCTACATGCTTGAAATAATATATTTTAGCTTTCTTTAGTTCTGCTTCAATCCGTCTATTTGATAAGTATAAGGTTTGAAATTCCCTAAAGTTTACTTCGAAGCACGGACCTTTCAACTAGAAAAAAGATCAATCAATAAAGAGGTGTTTATAAAGCTGTTCCGCAGTCTGTACACGAGTGTGTATGCTAGCTTTTCTTCCAGCGACGTTTCTATTTTTAACCCAAGAAATATAGGTCTATATGCAGTATTTATGCTAAGCTTTCAAATGTTATTTAGACGAGCAAAGCGTTTACTTTGGTCTTTCTAGGTACTATTAGTCGTATTCGGCACGTGATATTAAACCATAATGATAATTGTAAATTTTATGCTTTAGATATTGATAATGGAGCAAAGAGACACAGTATTGGATTTAGAAACTGTCGATTTCCAGGAGCCATTAGATGGATCATTGTTGGACATTTCCACGGAAGAAGAGGTTAGCGAAAGATTTACGTGTGGCATTTGTGATGCAAGTTTTGTGAGTAAATCAAACCTTAGCCGACATGCAAAGACACATGATGACAGCTACATGTTTGAGTGTAGAAAATGCACTCAGTTGTTCAAATCACAAGAAGAATTACTCGATCATCAGGGAGAAAAACATAGCGATAAAAAGCATTTATGCTCATCATGTAGAAAGGCCTTTTGGAAAAAAGCGCACCTTTTGGGTCACCATCGTAGATTCCATGAGCCTGCAGTTTTAGGATTAAACTACAAATGTCCCTTTGAAAACTGCAATAAAATATTTCTGCAAAAGGAGAAATATTACGACCATATGAATATTCATTCTGGATCCAAACCATATTCTTGTGGAAACTGTTCCAAAACATTCCATGGCAAATATTACAGGAACAGGCACGCCAAAATATGTTTCGGGGAAAGAAAACCAGAGTGCGAAATATGTGGCCTATTTCTCTGCGACATGTCGTCCCTTCAGAGACATAAAGATGCCCAGCATTATCAAAAGACATTCACTTGCCATTGTGGAAAAGCCTTTATGTACAAGTGCTCTTTGACCAAACATCAAAAAATCAAACATTAGAATTGGACAATCAAAATAGAATTTGAATAACATTACAAATACGCATTGTCGCTAAATTGTTAAAGTTCTTATGATCTCAAACAGTCCAAGCAGTTTCGCCAGTTTACCTCAAATTAACCTCTTCTTTATTTTTGTTTCCTTTTTATTTTCTATGTGATATAGATGTCGATGTATCAATATTTGTTTATTTTTATTTTTTAAGAAATAGAGAGAATGGGCTTCCAATAATTTCCCTTTAGTGAAGTTTATTGTTCAGCATTGTAACTACAGTTGACACTCGCTGTCTTGACATCGGATTCGTCGAAATTTTGCTTGAGTCGAATTGAAATATTTGTCGTGTTGTCATCTATGGAAATTGGAAATCAAACGATCTTAAAATAGAACTAATTTGAAATAAATGTAGCTAATGGAATGTAATTCAACAAGGAAATAATTTTATCCTATCCAATAGTTTCTTTCTTAGATCTTCTATTTTAAAATATTGAAAACATTTGAGAGCAATTCAAAAAAATACCATGCCCTGAATCGAAACTGAAAGAAAGAAAGTCGGATGAGTCAAATTTCACATATCTCGAGGTAAACATTTCGTTTCCTACCATTTCGACACAACCAGTTTCAACTGTGCATGAAAATAAGTTCTAAAACAATAGTATGCGGCATGAAAATTAGTTCCAAAACAATAGTGTGTATGTGAATCAAGTCAAAATAACGTAAATGGATATTTCTCATAAAAAAAACTTATACGGCCCTCATGTAGTCTATTGAAAAGAAAGAACAAATTTCTGCGAAAATAGTAAGTGTGTTTGTAAACGTTTGATTTATTGTAGATGAATACACACATTTCAAAGATCGGTCGATTTTTCGCAAATTCAACAGGTGACTTTTTACATAGTTTTTATTTATTTTATTTTTTTCAATACTGATAGATAATCAGTTCACTTGAGATTAAATTGCATGTCCTTTTGTAGTTATGTGATTCTCGTACTTTCCAAACAATCATTTTTTGATATGTTATTTTTCATTCAACTATTTTATACGCATGATTCATTAAATTTGGAAAATCCATTTTCGACCGACTGTCTGACTGTAAAGCATAATTGCCATCAAATTAAGATTATAAACACCTTCAAAGCGTTATAAAAATGTCGGCCACGCAGGCATATCGAGGTCTACATTGTTAAACTGACCACACGCTCCCCTCTAAAATACCTTGTTTTGACGTAAATGAAGAAAAAATGGAGAAACATTGATAGAAAAAAGGATTTTGGGTCTTTTTTCCTTCAAAGTTTTTTATGCTATAAATTATGCATCTTTTTTTTTTTTTTATTATTTTCATTAAATATTGATTCGTCTGCAACTTTTCCCTAATTAGACAGGTCCTAAATTTGTAGTTTGGGATCAGGGTTACGTTTAATACTGATATTAAATTTTTAAAGTTGTCGTCACGCAGGTATTTGGGGGTTTTATAAACACCTGTATTTTACCCACGAACAAGATCTGCTATGCGTTTAGGATGACAAAACGGTGCGAACAGTATTCTAATTATACCCGGCTTTGTACGTACAACTGCGCACAATGTGGGTATGATAAAGCCAAGTGTTCCCGCCGTTTTGTCATCCGGAAGCGGGGCTGGATTTGAGGTTTCTGCTATGAAAGGCTTTTGAAATATTGGGGGGAAAAGAAGAAAACGCTGGAAACAGGCATTTCTTTTTTACCCTCAATATTTTCAATGCTATATTTTACGCAAATCCTACCTTTACTTACAAATATTTTGTTGTCTGCATCTGCTTTAAAATTGGATTACCCGTTAATTTTATCATTTTAGAAAGGTTTTATGATGTGACCAACCCTTTCCAAACCAGTACATGCTTACGACGTTCTTAGAGGAGTGTTATTTTTGAAGCATGTGTTCCTTTATGTCAAAATAAAAATCATTTGCTTTTTTCATTGTTTATTTTTTTACCTCAAACTGCAATCGGTTCAGTAATCTTTTGGCAATAATTTGAGAAAGGATTGCAATCGAAATATTTTTGCTTTTCCTTCAATGTCTTTCAATCTTCTGATTGGGTAGTTAAGTCAGGCCTCCTTGAAAAAAGCGAATATATGCTTGATCCTAAACTCTCAATGGGCACTGATCACGTGTCTATGTCGTTAAAAATATTTTTGTTTGAAACATTTACTGGCGCACTTGGAAAAATGCTTATGCTGAAAAAAAAAAGAATAATCAGATACATTTGTTATCACGATGAATAGAAACAAAAGTTATTCAAACTTATTTTTTATTATAGAAAACAGTTGAGCTGTTTCGAAGAAACCCCTGTTTTGTAAGTTTCTCAATACCGCTAAATGGTTGTGTTTAGCAGAAAATAATAATAATTGAGACACTATTTTAATATGGTAATCTCACATGTAAAATATTAACCATATCAACAAGTGAAATGCACATTCTTCAATTAAACAACAATCGTTCATGTGTTGGTTTGAATGTTACATATGTGACACAATGTATAATTCTAACCTTCGCATATATTTAATATTGTTTTTTAACAAGGTACAATTTTTCCCACGTGTTATAGATTCACAAGTTTAAGTGAGTGATAAAATGTCATTTTTGTCTATACCTGTATAGACAAAATTTACCTTTGATCAATCACTCAAAATTGCGGGTCAATACATAAAGGTAAAATTTGTATATACGTGATATAATATTGCTAACAGACTTAATAATTACTCAAGAGTGACACAGGTTATTGTTTTTTTGTACAATACTTTCACAAACGACAACCTTTTAGTTTGCTTCAAATTGATATCTGCCGTGGACGACAAAATGAAAGTTGATTAAGGGATATAGCCAAGAAAATATTTAGGCAAAAGGGGAACATGCCGGTTATCAGCATTTTCGTCTTTCGCCCGAAGATTTTGCAAAATTACTCGAACAAGTATTGTTAAAACCATGTCTTGTTTTGGATAGGGCTACCCGAGCAACATGTCCGAGACTGGCATTGCGACACCTTGGAGACGGCACTAACGAGGTGATATACGAAGCACGAAAAAATGAGCCCCTGTTACGCTCATTTTTAATTGGTTTCATGCTTTGTATATCATGTCGTTTGGTTGTTTCTTAATCACGAGTCTATGAAAACACACTGGTCATTTTCACATATGCAGTTGCACTTATTATGTTTTTTTTTGGGGGGGGGGGGGGGGGGGGGGAACAGGTTGCTCCGGTTTCTGAATTTAATTCTAGTTCTCTATATTTCAGGCAGTTATAGGCGTGTTGTGACGTCAAATGTTCTATAATGCACTCAAAAGTGTCTAATTTCATTTCACAATAATAACACACGTACTGCTTCATTTTGAAACTTTATGGAGAAATTAAACTACCCGGCATGTGCCTCTTGATCCAGATAATAATACCTGAAATGAGAAACATTGGAAAGCACTGGAATATAAAATTTCAAAATGAGACCGAAGTCTTTCAATGTTGACCAATTACGGACAATTTGAAAGGACAATTTGAAAGGAGTTTTACGTTGACATTAGTAACAAAACACATGTTTTGTGATGTGTTCCTATACACCTTATTTCATACTGACGTCTGTCATTCTAGAGGTCCCGGGTTCGATCCCCGACGGCGGCACTCATTCTTTCCGACTATTTGTCTCTCACCAATGGGTTGATAATCGTAGACCTATGTGAGATAGTAGCTGGAGACTAGGAAGGAAGGTGATTGTTGTACTGGTAAGAGAAATACCAGGAATCCATTGTTAGGTACTCCAGTCGCCGCGATATAACTGAAATAATGTTGAAAGCGGCGTTAAACTCCATTCAATCAATCAACAATTCATACTGACGTCAGGAAAAAACGTCTCAGTAAAATGTGAAATTTCTTTTCCGTCTGGCATTTTAATTCCCGAAAAACATTGGTTAACTTTAATAAACTCCCTCTGCAAGTGACCAATTGAAAAGATTTTGATCTCATGACTTGGAATGTCTAAACTTCAGAAGCGCTTAGTTTGTTTTCGAGCAACATGTGCGCCTTTTTAAGATTGTTGCTTCGATATAAAAAAATACACATGTTTCTCAAGCATTTGATATGAATGTCAGTGATTCACACATGAAGTGTGTATTTCAAGCTTGTAGGTGTTCTCAAAAATAATCCCACATTTTGTTTTAAGTTCAAATCGAGAAAACACCCTATGTATTTCAAACTGACTTATTACATTAAATAAATGATGGTAATCTAATTAACTACTTCTTCTTCTTTATCTTCTTCTTCGTTATATGCATTTTTACTGTTCAATATCAGAAAGCGTTATTATAATGAAATAGATTTAGGACCTTAATCGCCGATTTTGTTTATATTTGTAAACAAAAGCAGGATGTACAAGTATTGTGAAACATTATTGACCTGTCGCTCATTCAATATCCCTGCTTACCTTCTTTAGTATTCAAAATCCACTTCCTTATATGGCTAAGCAATATGCAAACATTACATTCAAGTAACAATGTATACCCAATCGTGATAACAGAATAGAATGAGCTATATGCATAAGGTGAGAGACTCGCAGTGCAGAGGTCCGAAGATCGAATCTCCCTCTCACCTTTTCTTATATATCTGCATGAAGTAATTTCCTACTGCTCAGTGGCATATACATAAAATAAAATTAGGTTTTAAAAAAGTAACAGATAGATTTTTCATTTTTCATAATCCTCCTTTTTCGATCCCTGGCTATGTTAGCAATATTTTATTTTATCTAAAATAAAAATCATTCTTGTGAACTCGTGGATATCATCGAAAGTTTACGAAAGATAATGAGTGATAGGCCAACTATGTTTTCCATTAGAATTTGCTATTTTGACTAATCGATTGTATACTAAGTCAGTGGAATTACAAGTAAAAAAACGTATACGAGATATTCAGTCTGGTCACAACTGTTTTTTCTTGGTTTGTATTTGAAATCCCACATTAAATCCCTTGAAATATTATTCGATATAACACACCGTTTGAAAAATAGTGGACATGAATATCAGCATGTCTGTCGATCTAAATTGTTTTGATGTGTTATTGCAAAATACGACACCAAAAATGATGATTTTTATGCGAAAATCTGAATATAGGTCTGTCGACATCGGCAATCACAAACAATTCAGTTCTGTCATCTATGTCAACTCCTTGAAATTCCGACTGTCTACAGAGGCAGCATTATTTCTAACACATGTCGTCTTTGGGGACCCGCTGTGTGTTTATTTTTTTTAATTTTGGCTTCAAATTTGGAATAAATATCAGCGGATGATTAGACTACAGCTGTATACAAGTTAAAATAGCATTTATTTCGAGATAGGCGAAATATAAGAGCATAAAGTCTAATTTCGTAACTTTTCATGAGAAACCTCCGAAATAATCAGTGATTGTGGCCTTATTTTCGAAGGATATGAGTAAAGATTTATTCTAGAGAAGCGCTGAACACTTACACGATCATTTATCTGCTTTAGAATACCAAAGCTTCAATCGTTTATTTACACGAATAAATTTATTTGACCTACCGTCTCCTCGGCATTTTGTTCCGATGCTGTCATCGTTGACTCTCACCCGTCATCGTCGCAACCGGTTGTACGGTGTGTATAGGTCTTGTATCAAAATGCACAGTAAAGCTTTTTTTTCAAATTTCATTATTGATATATTCTGTGTGGGTTACATTCCGGTCTGTGATGGATTTACTTAGATAGATGCCCACTTTTAGACTTTCTATTTGTAAGATCATCTAAAAATGAAGCTTACAGAAATGAAAAGGCATTAACAAAGACAAGCATTTTTGGTAGACTGATAAAGGGTTTCCCAAGGATCATTGGGCCAACTTATTTCAGGCCCGGGCGGGGCCCGTCGCTGTTGTTTTCTCAGCTTGAAACCAGCTCTGCATTCAGACTAAAAATATGTTTCACACTGTTTTCAAATTATACCCCGCTTTACACGCAAGTGCACGAGTAAAGCGGGGTATAACTTGAACCGTTATGTCATCCTAAACGCAGGGCTGGTTTCAAGCTGAAAAAAACAACAACAACGGGCCCCGCCCGGGTCTGAAATAAGTTGGCCCATTCATGTAAAATTTAATTTGTATCAATCTATAAGGTTCTGAAACTAGAAAGCCATGAATGGCTTGAGTCGCTCCACAAGCTTGAAATTCTTGTTATAGCACATTTGACTAAATTTTTAGATATTTTGGGTTCTACTGATGTTGAAAATAATATTCAAAATTTCCAATATATAACATAATATTAAAGAGAAATGACCTCCACCCATAAAAGACATATTTTACATCCAATCACTAAAATATTTTGCTGCATGATAATGGGTCAACCAAGGATCTTACCATTAATCTTTGATTGATATCCATCTGAAATATACTGAAAAAATGATTTTCAAAATTTCCACTATATAACATCTAGGGAAATTCGTCACCTCCGCCCATAAAATCTGTTGTTTTTTTTTCATCCAATCATAAAATTTTTGGTATACTGATAAAGGGTCACTCAAGGACCAATCCAGTGAAGTTTGAATGATATCCATAAATTACATTCTGAGAAAATGATTTTCAAAGTTTCCACTATATAACATCTAGAGAAATGACCTCCGCCCATAAAATCCATGTTTTTCATCCAATCACAATAGTTTATGGTGGACTGAAAAAGTGTCAACTAAGGATCACTCATGTAATATTTCCTTGGTATCAATCTATTAGAATCTGAGAAAACTGACTATTTACCATATTTGGAAATAAGCCATGACCATTAAATCCATGTTTTTCATTGGATCAAAATTTCTTGAACAACTTTGAAAGAGGGTCACCCAAGGATCATTCCTGTAAAGTTTGGTTGAAATTCATCCAGTAGTTTCTGAGGTTTGGTTGAAATTCATCCAGTAGTTTCTGAGGAGAAGATTTTTAAAGAAAAAGTTTACGACCGGACAGACGGACGCATGATGGACACAATGCCATGACAATAGCCCCAGTGGCCTTCGGCCAATGGAGCTAAAAAATCAATTTTTACCATATTTGCAAATTAGCCATGCCCATTCAATCCATGTTTTTCAACAACTTTGAAAGAGGGTCACCCAAGGATCATTCCTGTGAAGTTTGGCTGAAATTAATCCAGTAGTTTCTGATGAGAAGATTTTTACAGAAAATGTTTATGATTATTATTTATTTGAGCATAAGACTTTAGAAATTCAAAAGGCTTGGGTCTATCTTGTATTATCTGCCCTTGAAATGATTGAAATTTGCTATATATTTCTTTTGTGAGCAACTCGTCTTACACTTTGAATTGAAATGAACTGAAACTAACAAAATGACTGTAAGATGTATAGTTGTGCATAAAACCCAATTTCGATTAAGACTCAAAGGGCCAAACTATGTTATGGCCCCTGTCATCTGTCCGTCTGTTTGCAATTTTTTTAGCTATCATTCAAACTCACATTACTGTATAACTAGCCAAGGTTACTAACAAGCCCCTTCAGGCGTATATGTGCCGCTCTGCCAAGCTCTTGTTATCAATGTGTACGCAACCGCAGTTTTGCATAAATGTCACTACGCTAATGGCATCAAGTAAAATGTGTGAAAGGAAGTAAGGGTTTTCACAAGACAGCCTCTCATATTTCATGAGAATCAATTTTTGTATTTTCAGTTTACCAGACCATGTGATCTTGAAGCTGGAAATGGAAATTGGCATCATTTTGATTTACCAGGAAAATTTCTTCATAAAACATGCAGTGGCAGAAAAATCGATAATGTGCCCTTGCAAACAGCAGTCTGTCTGCTGAACTGACTTCATTCAGATTAAAGGCAGATTTTAACCCTTATCTTACAGAATTTAAGGTAGTAGAACAGTAATAATTCTGCTAGTAATATTTCTGCTACCTTTCGGAAGTAATGAACTTTAACATTGTTAACCAAAGTTTCCTAATGATTTTCATTAGGAAACCTCCGTCCACATGCAATATGAGTGCTGAAATTTGGTGGTAATATTATGGTGCCAATACCTTAAATTTTGTTTTCAACAAATTGCCAATTTTTGAGATGTTTCATTAAGTTCCCTGATTTAGTAAAAGGAATACAGTGTAGGTCTAAGATCAGGCTGCATGTCTGTGAAGGCGGATCTTTATCTTTACTGTCAGCAAAAGCTTTGTATAACTTGTTAACAGCACTAAAACAGATCAATCTAATCCATTTGTGTAAAAATCATGTTTAAAATTATGTTTCTCATTTAAAAGCCTTCAAAAACATTGTAGAAAGGAAAACAAGAGGTCCATAGGGCCAGTATCACTCCACTGGCACTTAAGGCCTAGCAGATTTACAAAAATTCATCAATAAATTGCATTTAAAGTATCTAGCTGTCAATCTACATTTGTATTTGTAAGCTAATAATCATCAATTTTAATACAAGAAGGCCCCTTTTTCCATAACCAGAAATAATATTTCCAAGCAGATGTGCTCATAGTCACATGATTAGCAACATTTTATTTCACAGAAAATCTGCCAATAAAATTAATGTACAAGTTGTGATAACAAGAAATTTTGCATCAAATTTTGATGCAAAATTTCTTGTTATCACAATGACTTAGTCCCCCTTTTCCATGACACATCAATATATTACCCCTATAAAAAAAGAAAACTGATAGAGCATGTCCTAAGGATCATTATTGTGAAGTTTGATTGAATTCTGACAAGTAGTTCCAGAGAAGAAGATTTTTTTTATTTCATCATAAGGGACCATTATTCAGTGACGCAGTTACAGACAAGGTAGGAATTGCAGCGTTACCCAGGGGACAGGTTACCCTGGGACACCAGTAGTCAAAAAGGATGGGTTCTGACATCTGGGATTGAACTAAGGACCGTACCATTGACAGTCAAATGTGATACTGACTGCAATATGATGGCTTTGTGTGAAAAAAAGATACAGGAAGTGACAATCTATTTCTGTTTTATGCAAAAACTTTTTTTACTTACGAAATCATAGGACTCAATATAGAAATTAAGACTTGAAATAAAGACTACTACAATTTAACCCTTTCCTGTTTTACAAAATTTGGACCTGTCCAAATTCAAAGGTTTTGCAGACAAAAATTTAAACTGCATTTAATTTGAAAAATAACCATTCAGTAGGGTAAAAAATAGTGTGGAAAAAAGAAATTGCTTGTCAGAAGCAATTTCTTCTTTTAATCATAATGTTTTCTCAATAATAAAATGACAGACACATAAAAAGCAGGGATTAAACAGCAAAGGGTTAAGAGACCAAAACTAATTGTAAGTGCCTAAATGTGATTTTTGAACTAAGCCTTTCTAACATAATTTAATACCAAAATACTGTAGTAGTTGATGTCTCTATTTTATCGTAGGGAATTCAATATAGGACATGTACAGTTGTCCTGAGTATCAAATGGTTTTATTGCCAGGTATCAGAATAACTCGATACTGCGATCAAGTAATGTACCAGATATTGACCAAGATTTTGTCAAACAATTATCTTTCTACCTTACCCGTATTGCCTCTAATAAAAGCATCTTTCGTAATACTAAGCTTCCCCTTTCAACATTTTTACTATGAAAATCTTTTTCACGTTCATTGAAAATACCTTAACTTCAAGAACTTAGCGAAGCTTTTCTCTTGTTTGAGGATTATTTCCTCTAAACAATCATTTAAATAATTGTTAAGAGGAAATTTACCTCAAATCAACTGGAAAAACTCATCATTTTGAATGATTTTTTGCACCAGAAAATGATTGCATAGCAAAAACATATGTGACCCATCATGTGAAAAGGGACTATCTTGGAAGTGCTTAAAGTCTGGATACTTGTCAGACTGCTCTGATTGCGCAAAGTGATTTAGGCCCGAAACATTTTGCACTTTACTAATTTTTTGAATCTAGATTATTTAGACAATCTACCTTCCAGTGAAAGATTTTTTGAAATGTGACCTCTGGTTGGCCTGTTCTAGAACCATCTCTTTTTCAAATATTTATTCAGGGATTTCCCAGATGGGCCCTTTTCTCATGATGGGTCACATATATATATATCTAAGACATCCTTTCCTTAATAAATGTTTTAAAACCTATTTATTTCACATCCATTGGGAAACAAGTTCTCTAGAAACTTTGATTAATCCCTCTTGTTTCTGCTTCTGGGGAAAATCACCAGTACTTGCAGCAAATATGTGTGGGCCAATGAAAGAACCAACTAGAAAGCCATGAATGGCTTGAGTCACTCCACAGGCTTGAAATTCTTGTAAAGCAATAAAAGTTTTGACTAGACTTTTAGATATTTTGGATTCTACTGATGTTGAAGATGATTTTCAAAGTTTCAACTATATAAAATATAGTGACCTCCGCCCATAAAATGCATATTTTCATCTGATCACAATATTTTTTTGTAGACTGATTAAGGATCACTCAAGGATCAGTCCAGTAAAATTTGGTTGATATCCATTGGTTTGATTCTAAGAAAATGATTTCCAAAGTTTCCACTATATAACATATAGAGAAATGACCTCCGCCCATAGAATACATAATTTTCATCCTATCACTATAATTTTTGGTAGACTGATAAAGGGTCACTCAAGGATCATTCCAGTGAAATTTGGTTGATATCCATCCTTTACATTCTGAGAAAATGATTTTGAAAGTTTCCACTATATAACAAATAGAGAAATGACCTCCGCCCATAAAATGCATATTTTTCATCCGATCTCAATAATCTTTTGTTGACTGATAAAGGGTCACACAAGGATCATTCATGTAAAATTTCATTAATATCCATCAATTAGAATCTGAGAAAACTCACTTTTTACCATATTTGGAAATTAGCCACGCCCATTAAATCCATGTTTTTCATTGGATCAAAATTTCTTGAACAACTTTGAAAGAGGGTCACCCAAGGATCATTCCTGTGAAGTTTGGTTGAAATTCATCCAGTAGTTTCTGAGGAGAAGATTTTTAAAGAAAAAGTTTACGACCGCACACATGGACGCACAGACGGACGGACACACAAGGGACATGACAATAGCCCCAGTGGCTTTCAGCCAGTGGAGCTAAAAACGAAAGCAGCTCCTGGGAATCCCACTGAGGACCTTTGTGACATGAAGCCGGCACCTCAGGACCAAGGACACTATACCTTAATAAATATTTGATAGCAATCCAATTTAATATAAAAATTCAATTGGTTTCATCACATCAATTCCAGCAGCCAAATGGCAATTTTTGGTTGAATCTTTGCAGTTTGAGGTGTCTTGTGTTCCCAAGATCCTCTGATTGAAGAATTCTAGTGGCAGGACACCACCATTTAGAATTTTGAGATATTTAGATGGTGTCTAAAACGGCCGCCAGAGTCAAAACATCCTGAATAGTGGTTTGAAAACCTTCCATTAGAAAATCTTTTTGATGTTGTTGTTGTTGTTTCAAAAATACCATCTATTAGTAGAAATTAGCTAGTGATACAGGAATAAGGTACCATATTTCCTCTAATAATAGCGCCTTCCCTAATAGTAGCTCCCCTACATTTTTCACTGAGAAAACCCACTTAAAATACATTTTAAGAACTTTTAAAGACTTCTTTTCAAAATTCTAACTAATGATAGTAAGAGGTAAAATATTCAATCCAATATATTTATTTTATTATGCCAAATGCCTTAGAGTGCAGTCAACTCAACTCTTTCTACCCCACTCTGAATGTCAGGAGGTCAGAACATCATTTTACACTCTGTGCAGATTCACCCTTCGTTCAACTCACCAATTCTGAGGAGGTATTCTCAGGCTACTTATTTCAACTAATGTTTCTATACATTTGAATTTCAACGAAGGTTTTGTTCCTTCTAATCTATAATCATTATTTTTCATCTGATCACAATGTTTTTTTGTAGACTGATAGAGGGCCACTCAAGGATAATTAATGTGAAGTTTGGTTTATATCCATCGATTACTTTCTGAGAAAAGCCACCTATTACCATATATGGAAATTAGCCACCCCCACTACAGCCATGATTTTCAACCGATTAAAAATCTTTGAAGGAATCTGATAGAGGGTCACCCAAGGAACATTCCTGTGAAATTTGATTGGAATCCATCCAGTACTTTATGAGGAGAAAGTTTTTAAAGTAAAAGTTTACAGATGGACACACGCACGGACACACGCACTGACGACGGACACCCTGCCATGACAATAGCCCGCTGGCCTTTCGGCCAGTGGAGCTAAAAATCTTTCATAGGAAAGTAGATTGATTATTCTAGATTCAAAACATTAGTAAAGTGTAAAAAGTATGGACCCTAGTTAGTCTGAGTGATCAGCACAGTCTGACACGGCTGGCACTTTACGCACTTCCCAGATGGTCCCTTTTTTGACAGACGGGTCCCAAATACAATTAAATTACAAGTCCATTTACAGACTTTGGTGATAAAGGGTCTGCATTGCTTGGAAAAAGTTCTAAGTCCCAGGCAAGGTTTGATTTACATTTCATTTAGCAGTACAGATAAGACGGGTAACAGCCAGTCTAAAATCTTTATTTCTCTATGAAATGCTATGTTGTGGGTACTCATTGGAATTGTCTTCAGGAGACAATTCCAATGAGTATCAACAACATAGGGTCTGGGATATTGTTTTTAAAATACTTTGATCTTAGGCTATTGTTTTTGGAATACTTTGGTCTTAGGCCATTGTTTTTGAAATACTTTGATCTAAGGCTATTGTTTTTTAATTACTTTGATCTAAGGCTACTGATTTTGAAATACTTTGATCTAAGGCTATTGTTTTTGAAATACTTTGATCTAAATTCCAAATCTGTAGCTCTGTTCATTTCTGATTAGTCTTTAATACAAGGTCTTGTACAGGGGTTGACACTAACTCCTGAGATTAAGGAGTCAATCAGACTCCTCACACATGAATTTTTGAAATCATGGCTTTGTCCAAGCACAAAGTTAGTAGTCTGAATTCTCAAAATGAGAATTATGCCAATCTCAGTCAGGGTTAAAATCATGTTTTGTTTGTTCTTTAAAATTATCGATAATGAATAACAGGTGCAGTCTTCTATTATCCAGGTGCAGTCTTCTATTATCTATCTATCTATATATACTGCCTAACTCCCCCTTCGGGCATTACTGGCAGGTGCACGTCTGTGCTAGAAATATAAACAAGAGCACCACAAGGGGGTACCAAAGCTGGGCTGTTAATTATTTCTTAGGCAAATGCAAATATATGAACTTGGTACCTACAGAAAGGTCTTGTACCAAGCAATGATCATGTGAAATATGAAGGCTCTTTGACTTACCATTCAAAAGTTATGACCAAGGTTAAATTTTTTAAAGAAATTTGACCTTGAAAAAATTACCTTGACCTTAAGAGATGACCTTGAACTTGGTACCTACAGAAAAGTCTTGTACAAAGCAATGATCACGTGAAATATGAAGACTCTATGGCTTACCATTCAAAAGTTATGACCAAGGTTAATTTTTTTAAAAAAATTTGACCGTGAAAAATGACCTTGACCTTGACTGTTGACCTTGAACTTGGTACCTACAGAAAGGTCTTGTCCCAAGCAATGATCTTGTGAAATATGAAGGCTCTATGACTTACCATTCAAAAGTTATGACCAAGGTTAAATTTTGTAAAGAAATTTGACCTTGAAAAATGACCTTGACCTTGACTGATGACCTAGAACTTGGTACCTACAGAAAGGTGTTGTCCCAAGCAATGATCCTGTGAAATATGAAGGCTCTATGACTTACCATTTAAAAGTTATGACCAATGTTAAAGTTTGTCACGCCAAAGCCAACTACAATGGCAACGCAAACGATGCCACCATGATGATCATCATACCTCAGGTTTTCTTCGAAAATAGCCGAGCTAAAAATTATATAAAATTCTATTCTGATCACCAAAAGAAAATGTTAATCTGCCACAACCCCTCCCAATTTTACTCAATTTATTAATGTGATTTTGGACTCCTACAGCCGACCAAAATACGGAAATTTGTAATATAAGGGGAAGTTTAGCCCTTTGGGCCAACTTTTTTTTTGGCCAGCTTTCGGGTCACGCAAAGAGTGGTCTCACTGTCAAATATCAGACAAGACTTTTCTAGGCTTGTCTGAAAGTCTTTAATGGGATCAGTCTAGAACTGGTAGTTCGCTGTCTGGAAGGAACTCAGATAAACCAACAGCAGTTCCCGCCTTGGGCCAGAAAAAACTTGACCTAAAGAGGAACAACTTAATTGTCTCTCGAACGGGTCCCGATTTTGTTGTTTTTCAGCGGGGTCACAATTAGAAACCAGCTCCTATGTTCAGGCTGGCAAGATGTTGCATACCCTTGTTGAATTTTATCCTGCTTTGCACATGCAAATGAAAACGTTTTGCAACATCTTGTCAGCCAGAACATACAGCTGAGATGCATTTTTTTAGAGCAAGATGAAAAATCCCACTAAATAAGATTATTAAGACAGCATAAGAAACAATTTTCAATATTTTGAGTGAAAACATTTGACCTTGTCAAGGCTACTTGTTTTAAGCCAATGCAAAACCATTTCCTCATTAAGATATCTTAAGATTCTTATTAAGCCACTTAGAAATTTTAATCTAAAAAACGTTACATCATATAATCTTAATAGGATTCTAAATAATCTTAATCTAAGAAACGCATATCTGAGATGCGTTCGTTAGAGCAAGATGAAAAATACATCTAAATGAGATTTTTAACACGTCGTAATAAACAATTTTCGATAGTTTGCATAAAAATATTCCACGTCGTCATGCCTACTCTTTTTAAGCCAATGCAAAACCATCTTCGTTTCCTCATTGAGATATCTTAAGATTCTTATTGAGTGGCTTAAAAATCTCGCTCTACCGAACGCTTCATCTTAAAAATCTTAATAAAAATCTTAAGAATCTAAATTTAACGAATGCACCTCTGGTTTCTTATTGTGGCCCAGCTGAAAAACGGGACCCGTTCGGGCGATAAAGTAATTGGCCCAAAGAGGTGGGGACACTCTGAGACAAGTGACTGTCTCGTGTCAAGTTTTGGAACACAAAACAGTCTTGAAATCAAGTTCATTTAGTGATACTAACTTGAGTGATAAATATACACATTTAATTACTCTGTTATTTCTATTAGAAAGAGAGAAAAAGATGTGTTTTGACTTACAGGTACATGTATCTGTCGATTACTGCTTTTCTGTTTTCGTTTTGATATTTTTATTTTGTCTGGCTGATTAAAAGGTCAAGGACACATCAAATTGTCTATTGTACGGCATATGTATATTATCCGTCTTTATAATTTTTTAAATAGTGGGCCTTTTTAATCATATTTTCATGTTTCTTTATTTCATTTATATTTTTCGAGATAATCAGTCCTTTTTTTGCCTAATTTTAATGTCTTGATAAATAAATTGCAAACTCAATGGCAATATACTCCGCTTGATACACATAAGTATTGGTAAATAATAATTTTTGCAGAAAAAATCAGAAAAAATACCAGAAATACCAGAAATCAACAAAATCAATAAAGATGGACATGTATGAACTAGAGGAAGACAAACTGTAAGTAAAATGATCATCCCTTGTTAAAAGATAATTTTAGAATGTTTTTGATGGTTCTAAGGAAAGGTTTCAGTAGATAAAAACATATTTGATTGTTCTGAAAGAGACCATAAATCCGGATACTACATATTCTGGTTTGAAGATTGATACATTCTAGTGATATTATTTCAAATTTTATATCCTGTAGATATTCTATTGACATAAAAATGCACTTTCTTGTATCAGAAGACAAACTGATTCAGATAAATTACACGCTTCTTCAAATATATATTCTGATTTTTCGTTACAAAACTATCTGTCCTTTCGGCTTTCAAAAGGTAAAACTAAAGAACTTTCCGAACTTTAAACAATGCTTTGATTGGTCCAATGGAGACTGTGGAAGATTCCCGATGGTGATATTCTCATCCAAGAGAGTTATTAAATACTGGCTGAGAGTAGTTAAACTACCAAATAACAGACTGGTCAAGAAATGTTATATGCTTTAAATATTATGACGCTATGGGCTATCGAAATTGGGTGACGGCAGTTCGTAAAAATTTAAGCAAGGTTGGTTTTGGCTATGTATGGGAATCCCAAAATGTGACTAATGGCGTATCATTTATGTATCCGGATGTGCAAAGATTAAAGGATATATTTACTCAAACTTGGCTTGCAAAATGCAATGAAAGTCCAAAATTGTGTAACTTTAGCCAATTCAAAAGCAATCACATATTTGAAAATTATCTTGATAGTAAAACAGTGATGAAGCTCCGAAGAGCACTTGCAACTTTCAGAACTTCTTCACATTGTCTTATGATAGAAATAGGGCGTCAAATATGGTTACAAGGAAATGAGAGGTTGTGTCCAGGACACAATCTCTCATTTATAATATGTATAGGACTCCTGTGTTCCTCATCAATTGAAACAGAATACCATTTCTTATTGGAATGTCATGCATATTCAGATTTACGCAAGACACATGAACGCATACTATTTCAACCATCCGAGCCAGGAAAAGTTCATATCTTTAATGCAGACAAAGAATGTGGTCGAAATGAATAAGCTCGCAGAATATTTATTCCATGCCATGAAAAGAGAACTATTTCTCAAGATGTTTAAAGCTATCTTAATCACATATGTATTTTTATAATCTGTATTATATATTTGTGTTTGGACCGGTGGCCATATCACTAATAAAGTGTTGATGTTGGGTTATAGTAACTTTGGTAAATTACAACTTTGGTAAATTGATAATATATAGTAAAAAAAACTGAGACTTCGGTAAAAAGATAATTATAGTGTGCATAATGTGCAGTCTGATGTTAGTCTACACCACCTGTTTCCCTTTTTCAAACCAGAATTGTCAATAGATTTAGTTTTTTCAAATAAAAATTGACCTACAGTTGGAACTTCAGTGCTTTTTGCCCTTTGATTTTGATGCAAATTTTTAGCAAAAATTTATTTAGCATGACCAGGGTTAAGTTCCTTTCATTTTAAAATGTTTTTGTAAAAAATGCAAAATAATTGACATTGAAAGAAAACATGATAATAATTACTGAAAATAATGATGTGGATTGGGTGACATTCTGTAGGTAAAAGAAAATCTTTCAAAAGATTACTGCAATGTGATAATATGATAATCAGTGGTGGATCCAGGATCTCTTGAGTTTCAACTCACAAATAGGGATTTGTTTTCCTAATATTACATCATTTTAACCCTTATCCTGCGGTTCCACTATTGTACTATTTTGCAGACTTAACAAAACGTCTGTCTCAATTTTTTTCCACAAAAATCAAAAAGGTAGACAGTGTATGCTAAGATCAGACTGCACCGTTTTGCAGGCTGATCTAAGTTCATACTTTCTGCAAAATAATTGTTCACCACAGGAAAGTGTCCAAAAAGCAGAATGGTTAATTGAAATCCTGCATGAAAATGAAATAATTTGGCTTCAGAGGGGGTAGTTTAAACAACCAACCCCCTCTGAATCTGCTGCTGTGGATAAACTGATTGGATTTAAAAAATACCTAAACCCTGTATTGGTGATAATGCAATCAGCCTTAATCCTTCACAGTAATCAATATTGAAACTACCACTACTTATTGAATTATCTGGCATTATACTTAAGAATGAATGTTTATGAGACACATTTTATTCGGTTCTATAGAATCATACATTTCAAATTTCTCTCTTTAAGGTAGAGGGCCCGTAAAAGTTCTGCTACATTTCGAGCGTAATGAACTTTAACAGTGTCAACCAAGGTTTCCTAATGATTTTCTATGCTCGTTTGCAAATCCTGACCAGAAGGAGTTTATGAAGTGGATCTTGTTAACCCTGTTTGAGTGTAACTGTTTGTACACCGTTTAAGTGACAGAAATTAGCTGTTCACTGGGCCTTGTTTGAGCCTAAGGGCCTTTTCGCAACATGTAATAGATTCTTTCTATCTTAGACAATCCCAACACGAAGATGATTGGCTACATGTGTAGTCCTCGGAGGCTTTGATATTAAAGCCATGGGTATTAGAGATTCTAAGCACAAGTTGGCTATGATGAGGAGAAGAAAGAGAACAGAGTTTGAATGAGAAACATTCAATGCACCTTTTGGCCATTGATTGACAATGCGAAAAGGATCTATGCTTTCTCTGGAGTAAGTGTTTCATCTGTCTGCCAATGCACACGATAGTTACCATCTGTCTCCAACCGATTGATGGTCCTCATATCCAATATGACAAAGGTTGTCATAACAAGTATATGATTTGTCTTACTTCACATTTCTTGAAGTGTAAGTGTGCTTCCAGTACTGGTTGGATGCTCGCTTTGTGAAGGGAACAAACAAGTCCTGAGTCTTGGTAAAAGGTAAAGACAAGAAGAAAAATATTGGCTGCACAAGACTTGAGATATGTTCGTTGATTGACTGGCCTTCTGGAGAGATATTTTTCTCGTTGTTGGACATGCTTTGTCCTGTGAGGTTCAAGACAAGCATGTCTTACAAGACATGCTTTGTTCTTGTTTGTCCTCGGAGATCTGCTTCTGTGGGTGATGATGCAAGATTTGCTCTGTAATTATTAAAGCAAACAAGTCTGCAGAAGACTAAATGCTTTTACTTTGCTAGACAATAATGAGATGCTTAATGCTAGCATCTAGAGTCTGTTAGCAAGCATGTCTAATAGGAGACATGCTTCTTTTGTAGCTTGTTAGGAAAGAGCTGCTTCATCTGCTATATTACTTTCCCGTGGGAATAAGTTGAGTGATCAAGTCTAAGGTGACTTGCTTTTTGTTTCCTTGAGTAGAGAGAGATGCTGCTTGCACTGTCAACCTTCTATCCCTGACCGGTTTCGTTCAAATTAGAACTCATCATAGGGTAGGTACAAGCTGTAGTTAGCTTGTTGAGGATGTATATTTCCTCAATTTGGATGGATAGAGAGACAGGGAACGTCTATAGGTGGCAGGGTGGCCCTTAACTTATATTGTTCAAGACAATATTATTGACCCCAAAGAAGGGCATGTCAGGACAGGGCTTATTTTGATGATAAAATCTTCAAAAATCTTCTTCTCCCAAAATTTCACAGGAATAGTCCTTGGGACATGCTTTTTCTGATTTCTTCATTTAATTCTTTTTATGCCCTCATTGCCCTGAGTGTTTGACTGCCTTTAAAGAGATGATGTTTCCTTAAATGCTTTCAAATAACATGTGATGAATCATTATATCTTTTACAGACCTATCATGCTATTGACCTTTCAAGGGAGTCAGTAGAGCATCCCAGGCCTTCATGGGCCTCTTTTTATCAGACCATGTGCATGCTCATAATAATCATGAAGTTGCATTTGAGGAATATTAATGTAAAGATGGTTATTTGATCAAGGTTAACTTGAAAACCTCAAGCTAGTATTCATATTATTTACCTACAATATTTTCATATGCCATAATATCCTTCAACATAGATTATGTGATATTTCTCAAGATTTAATACGAAGATCCCTTTGATTGATATTTATCAATGCTTGGCAAAGTGAAGGTCATTTGACAGGGTCAAGATCAACAATCAAAGTCAAACTTTTGAAAAGTTCTCTTCAAAGAAGCCATTATGTTTCACAAACACATCTTGAGTGACTTTAATTTTTCACATCAGTGCCCGAGGTTATAAAACTTTTTTCAGGCTCAGGCTCAATTTTCTCAAATTTCAAATTCAAATAAATGTATGAAAATGAAAGATAATATTAATAAGTTGTTATTCATTAATAAACCTTGGTTAACACTGGTAAAGTTCATGGCTTGCGAAACATTGACAATTTTGTGGAACCATTATGTTCCCTTCCCCTAAGATAAATATTTTTAACTCCTGTGGACAAATTCTAGAAAAATGTTTTCATTCTCTTTCATCCATTGTGAATCTTGATGGCAGGTAATGTTTTAAGGCAGTTACATCTGTTTTGCGCTGAGCCATTGATATTTTTAGCTCAGCTGTTTTTGGAGAAAACCTGAGGTATTGCTTAGGGGTGACTATTGAGTTCAAAATTAGTATCATGATAGTATTGCAATAAAGTTGCTATTAGAATAGTATTGCAACAGCCAGAAAACTATTGAAATACTATTACAATAGTTGTTTTTACAGAAAAGTTAGATACTAATCAATGTTAAAGCATTACCTTTTGTTAGGCAGTTACTTTATATTGTTCTTGTAAGATGCTGTTTACCTTGTAATTGGTATGTAAATGATAAAATAAGATATATTCCCTTAAAAAGAATTGGATTTGACCTCATTCTCTGATAAAAACATGCAGAAAGGCAGAATTGTTACTACATTTAGTTTTACTTTCATTTTCCTAAAAACTATCGCGATATTTATTGGCTTGGAAAAATGCTATCGACCTATTGCTATTGCAAGGTAAAATATCACAATACGCGATAGTTCGACCTAATGATACACCCCTAGTGTTTCTATAGCCTTGGTTTTGTCGTCGTTGTCATTGTCTTTGTGCGAAAACCATTTTGTGATATCTCTAGTTCTACAGAAGGCATTCACTTGGAACTTGGCACACATGTTCACCATGAAAAGAGCAACCTTTACTATCAAGGGGGATAACTCTAGATGCATTTTGTTCAAATTATGCCCCTTTTTCAACTTAGATTTTTTTTCCACCATCCAGGAGCCAACAGCCGAGCATAGGCACCCTTAGGTGCTCTATAGAAAGTTAAATGAGGTAGTATAGGTGAGGGAAAAACCAGAAAACCATTTTTAGGTTGGGTTGATAATTTCAGACCTATTTGGGATAGTAGCTGGAGGCTAGGAAAGATGTAATGGTAGTACTGGTATGAGAAATACCAGAAATCCATCGTTAGGTTCTCCAGCCACTGCGATATAATTGAAAGATTGTTGAAAGTGGTGTAAAGCCCCATTCAAACAAAAACAGCATAAATGTCATGACCTTTCAACTAGCTTAATTTTGTAAAGTTAATTGTACAAATGAATGGCAGATGTATGTATTTTATGGTTCGGTGGTTTTTGATCGGCGAAAGTGGGACACACTGCGGTAAATTTATATTAATATTTTTGTATGTCCTTATGGGTCATTTATATGTGTAAAAATATGTGCAATATAGTAAGGAAATATAATGTTGTCATGTAGTTACTTTTAAAGAATAAGTTTGAGCTCATAATGGGATAGCAAATGCATGATATATCAAAAAAAAAAATTTGCAGCAAAAAGAGAACTATAACAAATACTTTACTTATGATACAGTTTCAATTTAATTTACAATCCAGTGTTTATCCTTCTCATGCAGAAACTGGAATATATGGCTTTAGAAAGCAGTATAGGCTTGGATCAGATTTATATATTTATACAGTCTAATATTAGTCTATATGAAATTGATTTTTTCCCCAGATACAGTATAATTTCATGTGGTCATTGTAAAACTATTGAAGTACCTTAACCCTTGTCATGCTGAACCCGTAATATTCCTGCTCAAGAAGGAGGTATAGACAAGGATCAGCCTGCACAATTGTGCAGTCTGATCTTAGTCTTAACCTGCTTTTTGTCTTATCTCACCAAAAATCATTTAAAGACTTAATTTTCAAGAGAAATTTTGGAATACAATATTTTCTTACAGAGCCTTCAGCAATTTAAATTTGGTTTAATTTTGCTAAGAATTTTATTCGGCATGACAAGGGTTAAGATATATAGGCACTAACAATAGTTTTGCGATGACGCTTTGATAGTTTGCTAGGTCATTTCTGCTTGGCAAAACAAGGGAAAATGAGTAAATGTAGATGAATGAAACACTTTTATCGTGACAAGTAACAGTATGACTAATGTAAACACGATGTAAAAGATCTACATGCAGCATGTGTTGGCTGTGACAGCTGGTCCTATGACATAGAGTATCATAGTGTGTGTATATGTATGTCGTGTCGTGTTGTGTTCGTGTGTCAGGATGAGTTTTGGGGAGTATGAGTATGACCTGGTACCCAATGAAGATGTTGAGGAATATTGGACCGACGAAAATAAGTTCTGTCAGTTGCCCTGGGAGGATACAAGGTGAGGATAGGGTCCTCAACTCTCTGCTTTTGAAGTAAGCAATAAAAGTTCTGATAAAAGTGTTGGCTATAATTCTTGATCCAGTATCCTTTTCCCTTAAAATTAGTTTTATAAATCAAAGTGCTGTGTGTGCGCTGAAATTGTGCAGTACTGGATGATTGAAACCATTGATTATTGTTGATTCAGGAGTTTAGTTACCTATTTTTGAAAAACAAAACCCATCCATACCTTTGTGTAAAAATGTCCATAATAGGCATAGACCTTATCATCCATAGTTTAACCCTTGTCATGCTGGAAATCTTAGTAAAATTGTTACAAAATCAAAGTGTTCAAACACACTGGATGTACTACATCTGAGTTGGTTTTCATTTTGTAGATTAAAATTCTAAACTTGCTGGTTTCAAAAAAGGAAAAAGAGGTGGTATAGACAAGATCAGAATGCACATTTGTGCAGGCTTTTCTTTGTCTATAGCTCCTGCCAAGGCAGAATTTTTTTATGCTCCCCTAAGGGAGAGCATATAGCCGCCGCTTTGTCTGTCCGTCCGTCCGTACGTCCGTAATTCCGTCCGTCCGTCCGTCCCGACCTATTTCTCCATAACCCCTGGGCCAAATTCAATGAAACTTACCATGTGAACTCCCTATGATATAGTGATGATGCATGTGTGACAGTTTTTGGATTTGAGGCCTCGTCACGGGAAAAGGGGACTTAAGGTAAAAAATAGTTTTTCCCAAATTACTCCTAGTCTAACAGTCAGAATTTAGTGAAATTTCATATTTGTGTAGCAAATCAGATGCCCTTTACTATAAACAATTTGAAATTAACGTAAAAAAAACCTATATCATGGAAAAAGGGGGCTTACTGTTTGTTACCTTTACGTAAACACATAAATTACAGTTATTCTTTCATTTCTCCTAGTCTTATGCTCAGAATTTGATGAAATTTCACATTTGAGTAGCAAATCAGATGCTCTTTACCCTAAACTATTTGAAATTTGTGTCTTAAAATATGTCATGCAAAAAGGGAGTTTAATGTTTGTTACCTTTATGTTAGCTGTATAGATAAAAGCTTATTTGAGTAATTGAAATCTGACCACAGAGAATATCTCCTAAAGTATAATAGCTATCAACTTAAAACTTTATGGGTGGATAGACCTTATGGAGGAGAAGTGCAGTGCAAAAGAACTACAACTCTTGCTTGCATAATTTTGGAGTTATTGCCCTTTGTTATTTTTGATGCTTAGATTATGTCTGGAGCATATCTCCTAAAGTAAAATAGCTATCTACTTGAAACTTTATGGGTGGATAGATCTCATGGAGGAGAAGTGCAGTGCACAAGGATTACAACTCTTGCTTGCATAATTTTGGAGTTTTACCCCTTTGTTTTTTTTTATACTTAGATTATATCTGGAGCATATCTCCTAAAGTATAATAGCTATCAACTTGAACATTTATGGGTGGATAGATCTCATGGAGGAGAAGTGCAGTGCACAAGAACTACAACACTTACTTGCATAATTTTGGAGTTATTGCCCTTTGTTATTTTTGATACTTAGATTTTGTCTTGAGCATATCTCCTAAAGTATGATAGCTATCAACTTGAACATTTATGGGTGGATAGATCTCATGGAGGAGAAGTGCAGTGCACAAGAACTACAACTCTCACTTGCATAATTTTGCAGTTATTGCCCTTTGTTATTTTTGATACTTAGATTTTGTCTGGAGCATATCTCCTAAAGTATGATAGCTATCAACTTGAAACTTTATGGGTGGATAGATCTCATGGAGGAGAAGAGCAATACACCAGAACTATAACTCTTGCTTGCTTAATTTTGGAGTTATTGCCCTTCGTTATTTTTAATACATTTAATAGGAGGTAAATCTCTGACAGTACAAAAGAATCTTTAATCTATTAGGCTTCAGTTTACTATCAAGCTTTTGTGGCGGGGGATGTCCATGTCCAACATGGCTGTTGTTTTTGTGACAATGCCTTATTCGGGGAGCATAATCCGTCTCTGACGGCTCTTGTTTTGGTTCGGCATGACAAGGGTTAAGTATCACCGAAAGATTTTTTTTGAGAAGCATTCTTACAGATAATTAAATCTTTACCACAAGAAACAATAGACATACGAAGATAAGAGTTTAGAAAGAGATAACTTTAAAAGTCCATGTGGTTTATCAGGATAAATCGAAATATACGATATATTTTCTTAAAATCTTCAATTTTTTAAAGCGTTGAATTTCAGTTATGCTTCAAATTTATACGTCAATTTTAACCTAACGACATTGAAATCAAAGAGGGGTACCATTTATTCTGTATATTTTTTGGACAATGTGTTAACGAAAAAACTAAATTTTGAAAGTGTGTGTGTTCATTTTGGTTTAAAAGTAAAACATGTTCCCTTCAGGTACGCACTTTTATACATTTATACCTTGACAGACGAATATAGATTAAAAAATTGAGAAATCTAATGCTAAATGTTTTAAACCAAAATTAGGTCTGTGAAGAATCCAAACAAGTAAATTCACGTCTAGCTTTTAAGACAAGATCATCGAACACCAACTTTCTACAAGATTCAGTTTTACTGCATGAATGGAATCATAGTCCTAGTAAATAATAAAACTCTTATAGTGAGACCAGTAATAGTGTGTATTATAGGGGTCATTTCTAGAATAGGGGAGAATTTGAAAAAAAAGATAAGTAGCCATACTGACAGAACCAGTTATTACAGTATTTCCTTAGAAATAGTAGTTGAAATCACATTAAAAAAAGAGTTGTTCGTGTGAGAGAAAAAAACTGTTAAAAGATTTTCTTCAGGCCATGCTGGTACTAGCCTCAACTAGAGAACAAAAGTTACTAAGCTCGCCAAGGTTCGTTCCCTAACAAACATTTCAAGACTGGGTTAAAATTGGGTTGTTTGAAAGAAAACATCATGACATCATGTATAAAGTAAAATTTACTTTTAGAGACTACTATGGGGACCACTAAAAAGTGGTCGCTTATGGAAATGGTCGCTAACTAAAATATTTCAGGATGAATAAATAAGGTCATTCAGATAGCATATCTAGTTTATTGCATAATTCATACTGAACCCTATGATGTTGAGACCCATTAGAATTGTCTCATTTAGATGATTCAAATGAATTCAAACATCATAAGATCAATAATGAACAATTTTTCATTGAGGAATGTGCACATTTTTAGAGATTTTGCTTACAGTGAAGGCACAGGTGGCAGTATCAGTATTTATACAAGAGGACCAAGATGGTCCTAGATTGCTCACCTGAGTCTCTATGACCCCTGGGACATCACATTAATTAGATAGGCAGATGTCAAAAAGAAAATAATTGCCTAAGATCAATACCATGGAACGTTTTCAGCGAAGAGCAAGACAGATATGCCTTTTTGCTCTTTGATTCTATGTAAAAAGGGATGCACCCGGGTGGACCCCAAAACTGACCCCAGGGTCTTGATATGAACAAACTTGGAAGAGGTCCATAAGATGATGCTACATTCTAAATATGAAAGCTGTCTGCCTTCTGGTTTCAGAGAAGAAGATTTTTGAAGGTTTTCCCATTTTCACCCATCATGCTTAGATGAGCTGAAAGGGAGGCGCCCGGGTGGAGCCCAAATATGACCCAAGGGTCTTGATATGAACAAACTTAGTAGGGGCCCACAAGATGATGCTATATACCGAAAATGAAAGCTGTGTGCCCTCTGGTTTCGATTAAAGAAGATTTTAAAAGATTTTCGCTCTTTGATTCTATGTAAAAAGGGTTGCGCCCGGGCAAAGCCCAAACATGACCCAAGGGTCTTGATATGAACAAACTTGGTAGAGGTCCACTAGATGATTCTACATACAAAATATGAAAGCTGTCTGCCTTCTGGTTTCAGAGAAGAAAATTTTTGAAGATTTTTATTTTTTTACCCTTCGTGCTCATAAGAGATAAAGGGATGCACCCGTGCAAAGCCCAAATATGACCCAAGGGTCTTGTTATGAACAAACTTGGTAGAGGCCCACTAGGTGATGCTACACACCAAATATTTAAGCTGTGTGCTATCTGGTTACAGAGAAGAAGATTTCTAAAGATTTTCACTCTTTGATTCTATGTAAAAAGGGTTGGGCCCGGGCAAAGCCCAAATATGACCCCAGGGTCTTGATATGAACAAATTTGGTAGAGGTCCACTAGATGATGCTACATACCAAATATGAAAGCTGTCTGCCTTCTGGTTTCAGAGAAGAAGATTTTTAAAGATTTTCATATTTTCACCCTTTTTGTTAAGGGTAAAGGGAAAGTTAAGGGTGGATTTCATTTATTTGAACAACTTTGGTAGAGCTTGACCCAAGGAACATCCCTGCCAAGTTTCATCAAGATTTGCCCACTGGTTTAGGAGGAGAAGATGTTTAAAGAAATTGTGGACGACGTACGACGGACGACGCACGACTGACAACGGACGACGGACATTCTACGATCCCAATAGCTCACCTTGAGCACTTTGTGCTCAGGTGAGCTAAAAAGTAAGAGTAACTAAATAATGTCTATGTTTAGCAAATATATAAATTCTTGTAAAAAATGTTCTGATATGGCCACCTATGAGTGAAGGGACTTTTCATGATGGTTGCTTAATGAAAATGGTCGCTTGATAGAAGTGGTTGCTTGAGCAATATCAACTTTAAAAGAAATATCAAGCCTGAATTTATATTTTCAGGGGAATGACTGTAACATCAGGGAGTGTGTCCCTGTCTAAAGATGAGAAGAACATGATCGGGATCAGTATAGGGGGTGGAGCCCCGGCATGCCCCTGTGTCTATGTTGTACAGATATTTGACAACACACCATGTGCCAAGGAAGGCACCTTACAGTCTGGCGATGAAATTGTTGGTGTGAACGGTCAGTCGGTGAAAGGGCGACGGAAAGTAGAGGTGGCCAGAATGATACAAGCTATAAAGGTGAGACTCAAAAGGTATAAAGAACCCGAAATAGTTCTGCAACATTTTGGAATAAATGATTGTCAACAGACAACAATGTTTACTGAGGTTTCCTAATGATTTCACTAGGAAACCTTGGCTAACACTGTTAAAGACTGTTCCTTCAAAAGTTTTGAGGGACTATTATGGGTCCACTATGTTAAGGCTCATTATCTTATGATAAACTTTTTTCGAAAAGTCCAAAAATTAAGCCAAAGAGAAACAAATTAACACTTTTAAATAATATACCCTATTTCGATACTTTGGCCAATGGCCTTTTCATGAATTATTACATGGAAATGTTTATATTTGAATTTTTCAGCGGCAATGTCAAATACAAACATTCAAATTGGCCACACAGTAAGAATGTAAAGATGTAGTTGTGACATTTCCATGTAATATTTCTTGAGAAAGGCATTAGCCAAAATACCAAGTAGAGTATGTTATTTAAAAGTCTAGGGGTCAATGCAATACTATTGTAAGTGCTTATATATTTATAGGCACTTATAAAAGTGTTGCACTGACCCTTTGAAGTATTTTCAAAAAGTTGATGACTCCTGATATAGATGAATACGGAACTTAGTGTCTGCCAATCATGACATTTCCAACAATTTCAGATGCACACAAAGCAAAGACTATTGCCAGCCTGTTCATCGCGCAGTCTTACCAGTGTCTTCACTTTTCACTTATAAGAGAGATAAGGTCTCAATGTGTCTTTAGACAGTGAATCTATATTTCATTTACACTTTTGCTGTCTAGGTAGCCTTATGTTTGCCCCTCACCCACATGTCGAATTGTTGGAAGGGTCAGGCATTGACTCCTATGAAGTTTTAGTATGGCAACACATGTATCTAAAGTATAAACCTGCTATGCTAATACAGGTAATATGATAAATGTTAGACAACTATATTGATTTTCAGTTTTCATGTATCTTATCCTTTTATACAATTTTATTATAGAGTGTAGTTGATTATTTTTAGCTCTTTTAGTAATTTACTATTTCCTAAGTGGTTGATTTTTTAGGTCCACTAGTCGAAGGCCATTGTCATGGCGCTGTGTCCGTCATGCGTTTGTGTGTCCAATCGTAATCTTTATCTTTAAAACTTTTCTCCTCAGAAACAACTGGATGAATTTCAACCAAACTTCACCGGAATGATCCTTGGGTGATCCTCTTTCAAAATTGTTCAAGAAATTATGATCCAATGGAAATCATCGATTTAATGGGTGTGGCTAATTTCAAAAATGGTAAAAAGTGACTTTTCTGAGAACCGAACTGATGGATATCAATTAAATTTTACATGAATGATCCTTAGGTGACTCTTTATCAGTCTACAAAAAATTATTGTGATTGGATGTGGAAGATTAAATTAGCCTTTGAGCCACATTTCCAACAATTTCACATCAGGGCAAAGCCGCAAGCCAGCCTGTGCATCTGCTCAGTCTGACGAGAGTTTATCTGTCTTCACTATCCGCTCTGTATAAAGATAAGGTCTTAAAACCCCTCTTAGGAATAGTCTAATTGCCCTGTGTAGTTGTCGAGGTTACCTAATGTTTGTAGTATATACTCTAGTGGGATTGTCGGAAATGTAGTATCATATCTAAGTTACAGTATGCAAGATAGTTTTTCAATATCCTGCTAAAAGACAAGGAAAAATATCAAGTGTCAGAGGAAAGATCATTCCTGTTCTGGACTCATTAATAGATTTAGTATTTTCAGCCCTTATAAGTTTGTTTCCTTGAAAAGCCCTTAAAAAATCTATGTAAAATCATTAAATTTATCTTTCATTACAAGTTATTATGTAAGAGCTAGGGATGGGAACGAATATCCGAATATTCATATATTCATTTTTCCACTTGAAAATTTGAATATAATTTTCGAATATGAATATTCATTTTGTTCATGACTAGATACGACATTTTGCCTTAAACTTTTGTAAACAGAAGGGAGAGATCGAAGAATTGTGCGTAGACTTTGAAACAATTTCTTACACTTATTTCAGTCCAAGTATGTATACACATGTCATGGAGGTACTTTCAAATTCATTGATTTTGACAGGCTTCAAGTCTACTCTTAATTGACAATTGATGATGTGTAGTCTTTCAAAGAAACACTGACCGTGTTTGCAAAAGACATTTGTTATCCATACTCTTCTTTTGAAGAAAAAAAGTCATTCTTTCAATAGCAAGTATTCCTTAAATAAAAAAAAAACAGGATTATCATCTGACCTAATTGTTAAGTCTTCCACTATGAACTTTTGGTGTTATTTAAAGCAGTCAGAGTTTTTCTCAATTGTCAGTTTCTTCTGCATGTACTACCAGGTGTAATTTGCAAAATTATTTGACACCAAAATGAGAAATGTGCCTCTTCAACACTTTTATTTGACCCTCTTTCAAAGTTGTTCAAGAAATTTTGATCCAATGAAAAACATGGATGTAATGGGCGTGGCTAATTTCCAAATATGGTAAAAAGTGACTTTTCTCAGGTTCTAATTGATGGATACCAATTAAATTTTACATGAATGATCCTTGGGTGACCCTTTATCAGTATACAAAAAAATATTGTGATCCGTTGAAAAATATGTATTTTATGGGCAGAGGTCATTTCTCTATATTTTATATAGTGGAAACTTTGAAAATCATTTTCTCAGAATCTAATTGATAGATATCAACCAAATTTTACATGAATGATCCTTGGGTGACCCTTTATCAGTATACAAAAAAATATTGTGATCCGTTGAAAAATATGTATTTTATGGGCAGAGGTCATTTCTCTATACGTTATTTAGTGGAAACTTTGAAAATCATTTTCTCAGAATGTAAGTGATGGATATCAACCAAATTTTACATAAATGATCCTTGGGTGACCCTTTATCAGTCTACAAAAAATTATTGTGATCGGATGAAAAATATGTATTTTATGGGCGGAGGTCATTTCTCTATATGTTATATAGTGGAAACTTTGAAAATCATTTTCTCAGAATTTAACTGATGGATATCAACCAAAGTTTACATGAATGATCCTTGGGTGACCCTTGATCAGTCCTCAAAAAATATTGCGATTAGATGAAAAATTTGTTTTTTTATGGGTGGAGGTCATTTCCTTATGTGTAATATAGTTGTAACTTTGAAAATCATTTTCTCAGAATGTAACCAATGGATATCAATCAAACTTCATTAATATGATCCTTGGGTGATCCATTATCATGCAGCCAAAAATTATTGTCATTGGGTGAAAAATATGTATTTTATGGGCGGAGGTCATTTCTCTTTATGTTCTATGGTTGAAACTTTGAAAATCAGTTCAACATCAGTAGAAAGAAAAATATTTAAAAATCTAGTCAAAACTGAGATTTGCTATTACAAGAATTTCAAGCCTGTGGAGCGACTCAAGCCATTCATGGCTTTCTAGTTTGAGGAATTAACGCATATTTCCCAATTAGCTTGGTTTTAGACCTGTTTCCAAACTCTAGAAAAAAAAACACTGATTCATTATGCATACATGTAAAGATAACTTCAAAAGAATCGATGAATAGTAATTGGATATAACCCATTTGTATTCGGATATTGATTTTTATATCAAACTAAAATGAATATTCAAATATATTTGAATATTCAAGATGAATATTCAAATATGCATTTTTTGCTATTTGTTTCCATTCTTAGTTTGAACCATCACCTTATAATTACAGGGAGAAGTAACAATCAACTACAACAAACTTCATGCAGATCCAAAACAAGGGAAAACACTGGATATAGGTGAGCTTTTTATCTGTATATACAGTAAACCTAGAAAGGATTTCACACAATTTTAAGTCGGCATTATTCGCAGGAGGGATGAAAATACAAACTTAAAACACTGTGATTAGCGCACTCATCATGAAAACGCGAACATTAATTGCATGTGCATGTTTTGTTCATTGAAACTTACTGGTAGACAAATTGTTTGCATCTCCACATACATTATATCTATAGGGAATGGGGAAATTTATTTTTGTGCAAGTGTCAGTGAAAAAGTTTCTCTCAAATGCTGTGATGATCAATTTTGCATCATTTTATTTGTTGGGCTTTAATTTTAAATCAATATTAAGTATCCATCAAACTACATTAATAAAAACGATTTTGTTCTCGAAAGGTGACGATATACCCATAAAGGTGTTTATTTTACAAGACAATGGTCACAAACTGTTGAAATTCATAAGTACAATGTGTGAACAATAGTTTTATGGAAATCAATTGCCTCTACAAAATCATTGGTTGGTTAGACTTTTTTGTTGACAAACCTTTTCCACCTGTGATGAAGAGATATTAAGTAGGCCATATTTCTGTAGCATGTTTTCTTTCACGGCATTTGCCGGTAGTTACAATCTGCAAGTTTAAATCGCTGCGAAAACACCTGATATTACAAAAACTTGAACATTTCTAGCCATGAATTTTTCTAGGTTTACAGTACTTAGTACCTGTAGGGCTCCTAACAAGGGAAACGTTAGATATAGTCAAACCTTTCTTAGCGGCCACCTGTATTCAGCAAGCAACCTGTATAAGGACTACCAAGTTCCCAAATGCACTGAAATTTACCTGTATTAAGCAAGCACCTGTTCCAAGCAAGCACTTTTTGAATGTCCCTTCTGTGCTTGCTTAATACAGGTTTGACTGTATATGTGACCCATCACACAAAAAGGGACCATCTGGGAAGTACTTAAAGTGTCGAGACTAGTCAGACTGCGCGTATTGTGCAGACTGACTACGGTCGAAACTTTTCGGGTTTTGCTTATTTTCTGAATCTAGAATGATCAATCTACCTCTCTGTGAAAGAATTTTTAAAATATGACCTCTGGTTGGCCTGATCTAGAACCAATCTCTTTTTCAAATATTAATTTTACGAAGTTCCCAGATGGTCCCTTTTCACGTGACGGGTCACATATAGGTTGTGCTTTTGTCTGTATTACTATTTTTACAGCTCTTAACTAGGACAAAGGTACACATAAGAGGGGGGTAGAGCCAGTCTTTAACAGTGTCTATTCTAGCAGGGGGGATTGCCCCTTTTAGCACATACTTTTGAAAAGTCCCCTCTATTTTTGAAGATGATGGGGGATATTTTTACGAAGAGAAAGAGAAAAATTCCCATCTTTTTAGCAATTTTGCCGATTTTCTATAAAATTCCCCCTACTTTGTGAAACCTAGAATAGACACTGCTATAATCTTAATTTTATTAGGGAAACTCTATGATGTTAGTACTCACCTGAATCGTCTCATGGAGACAATTCCTATGAGTTTCAACAATATAAGATTTAAACTTTCATTATTGAAATACTTTGATATTAAATCCAAATTACTCATTTTATCTGTAGCTCTTAACACTTTCCTGTTTTACAAAATTTTGGACCTGTCCAAATTCAAAGGTTTTGCAGACGAAAATTTAAAGTGGATTTAATATGAAAAATAACCATTCAGTAGGGTAGAAAATAGTGTGGAAAAAGAAGAAATTGCTTGTCAGAAGCAATATCTTCTTTTTTTACAATGCTTTCTCAATCATAAAATCACAGGCACCTAAAAAGCAGGGATTAAACAGCAAAGGGTTAAGGGATAACATAAGATGTAGATAATCTTTTTGTCTTTACATTGTTATGAAAGTTGATAGCTCCTGACATGGGCTTTGTCTTCAAGAAGAGGTTTAATGTTTTTTTCACAAAATTTCTCATGAATGTCTTATATAGTAGCTGATTGTAACGCTGTCAAAAGACTTTTCATGAAAGTGATTTAAACCTTTTTCATGTACAGATTTTATGTCCTTGCATCAATAGATGGGGGCCATATTGCTTTTAGCCTATCTGTTTGTATAATACTATGTTTGTCCGTTTGACAGAAAAACCCTTAAACTCTGGCCATAACCTTTGAATGGTAAGTGCTAGAGTATTCATATTTCACATGATAATTGCTTGGGACAAGAATTTTCTGTTGGTACCAAGTTCAGTGTTATTGGTCAAGGTCATGTTTTTTAAAGGTCACAGTTTATGTATTTAACTCTGTTTTTGTTCTATATTTTAGTACCAAAGAAAGTGAAACACAGAGTTGTTGAGTCAATGTATACAAACACAGTCCATGTACTTTACTCTTTTTTGCTCTATATTTTAGTACTAAAGAAAGTGAAACAGAGTTGTTGAGTCAATGAATAAAAAACACAGTTTATGTACTAAACTCTATTTTTGCTCTATATTTTAGTACTTAAGAAAGTGAAACACAGAGTTGTTGAGTCAATGAATGCAAACACAGCTGATGCTTTAGGACTTAGTCGTGCTATTCTTTGTAATGGTAAGTACCTCAATATTAAACTTTGTTTCTTTTCTGATAAAAAATTTCCATTGAAAATTGTTACATTACCCGAATCTTTTTAAAATTCTATCTTTTCATGTCCATTTTGTTTTTTGCAAGTGGGGTAATTTACTTATTTCTAGTAAAATTTCTTTGGAAAAAGGCAGTAGAAAAAGAATTTTGAACTAGAAATCTCTCTGTTTTTGCATTGTCATTAAATGGTATGATACTCATTTGCAATAAACACAGTATTAATCGCATTCAGTGCTTTCAGCACTCTTATTTTAATTCAATTTGCCTGGACTTTAATTCAGCATGACATGGGTTAAGCTCTGTCACCTGAGTTAGGTTGTAATATCTACCTGTATATTTCCAGATGGTTTAGTGAAGAAGCTAAATGAATTAGAGAGAACAGCCATCATGTATAAAGGAATGATAGAACACACCAAGAAACTATTGAAGGGAACATTTGAACTGTCTCAGTCACATAAAGGTAATATAATTTGCCAAAAGACTTACTGCAGGGAATCACGTGGCACAAATTGTTCAATATGATTCAATAATTCTGTAAATATCTGACTGATTTGAGAGGGTTTGAAGCAGAAAAGGCGGAAAATTGCCAGGGATTCGCTTGATTTAAAAAATCCTTTAAAAATCTACGAATGAAAAAGTTATTGACAAACAAATGCATTTTTCTCGGTTTTCAATAACTTTTTATACCCCTGCCATGAAAGGGCGACTGGCATATAGTGTTTCACCTGTCTGCAAGTGTGTGCTTGGGTATGTAAAGGGTGGGTGTGTAATGGGTGGATTTGTGTGTGAGTCCCATACTTTGCTGGAGCATAACTGCTACACTTATGGCTGAATTTCAAATTTATTTGACATAGTTGTTCCCCTGGGTGAGTACTAGTGTCATGCAAAGAGATGGTATGGATACGCCCAAGGTCAAGGTCATGGCTGACAGTCTAATAGGTCAAGTGTAAAAATCAAGTATTAATAAGGGCATCTGTGTCTTTAACACATTTCTATTTTATCAACTGATTTTCATGCCCCTGATCGAGAGATCCGGGGCATATTGTTTTACTCATGTCTGTCTGTCCGTCTGTCTGTCTGTCCGTCCGAAAACTTAACCCGAAAACTTAACCTTTGCCTTATCGAGAGATCGCTGTTACGGGGGCATTCGTGTTTCACAAACACTTTGTTTAAAATACATGTAGTCCGCAATATTCATAAAAATCCTGACATATTCCTGCCATCTATGCTTCAATTTGAATTTAAATTGGTCACATTTTAATAGATTTATTGACGATTTTCTGGAAGATAAGCCTGCACATATGTGAAGTCTGATCTTAGTTCATATCACCTGAATTTCATTTTTAAACCAGAAAGGTGTAAAACAATGCAATTTTGAAATCAATACTCACTCATATTTGGTATTATCCAGTGCTTTTAGCACTTTGATTTTACATTTATTTGGCAAAGATTTTTATTCAGCATGACAAGGGTTAAAACACAGCACTGGATTGTAATTATTAGCAAATGTTAGCTGATTAACTCTGAATAGCTGAAAAAATACAACCGACACTAAACTTTTTATGCCCCAACATCCATAAATCAGAGGAAATTTTTTTTTGCCCTATCTGTTTGTTGGCCTATCAATTTAACCTTTGGCCATACCTTTTGAATGGTGACTGAAAGAGCATTCACATTTCACAAAAGTATTGCTTGGGTTCAGACCTTTCTGTTGGTACTTAGTTCAAGGTTATCAGTCATTTTTTCAAGGTCAAATATCTGCAGAATTTAGTATTAATACTGATTTCTGTCATTTACTTCTGTGATTTAGAGGTCAAAATGGTAAAATAGACATATCATAGTGGACATCTATGTTTTACTGTCACATCTTACTTTTGCAGCATTTGGCGATGCCTTTACCAGTATTGGTGTGCGAGAGCCCCAGCCAGCTGCCAGTGAGGCGTTCAGTAAATTTGGGGAGGCCCACAGAGATATGGAGAAATTTGCCATCAAAATGTTGAAAACTGTTAAACCTGTAAGTAGCATCCTGACCTTTGACCCTCTTAGCTGGGCTGTATTTGGAGAAAATAACTAAGAAGTGCTATAGCCTTAGCATTGTAGTCATTACATGCAAAAAAATTTGATATTTTAAGTTATCTCTGGAATTACTTGAGGCATTCACTTGAAACTTGTCATACATGTTCAATACAATGTGCAAACTATACCATCAAAGGGATTTACAATAAATACTTTTATGTGAATTATGCCCCTTTCTATGACCCCACATTGTAATATCAGGGGCATATAGTTTTTGACATGTCTGTTTTGTCTGTCTGTTCTCCCCCAAAACTTAAACATTTGCCATAACATGACTGATAAGGCATAGAGCCTTCATATTCACAAGAGTGTTGCTTGACAAGACCTTTCTGTTTGTACTACATTTAAGATCATCTGTCAAGGTCAAGGTCATTTTTCAAGGTCAAATATGTTGAATATTTCTGAAATTTACAGTGGTAGGGACATTGGTGTTTAAAAATCACATCTTATAAGACCTAGATTTTTTGTCCACTAACCAGCACTCAACAGCCAATTGTAAGCACTTGTAGGTATTGCTTTTATTAAAAGCCTTGCATCAGTAAGTAGGGGGGCGACATGGCCCCACATCAAAAGATCTGACATATATTGTTTTGATGGTGTCCATCTGTTTGTCTGTCTGCTGAAAACCTACTATCTAAACATTTTCCCATAACTTCAAAATTTTTCAAGTTACAATGTTCTTATATGGCATATAAAGGTTCTTCTCATCAATTTGCATCTTTGAAAGCCAAGACCAAGGTTATCTGAGAAGATCAATTATCAAGATAAAACTTCATCAATGTTTCATGAACACATCTTGAATTTATTTGATATGTCATTTATGTTTCTTAATAAATGATGTCACTGATGTAACCAGGTTTATTCAGTGATCATTAAAGACTTGAATTGTTTCAGATGATCAGTGACTTGAATACATTTCTGAACAAAGCAGTGCCAGATACAAAACTGACCATCAAAAAATATTTGGATGCCAAATTTGAATACCTGGTAAGAATCTTATGTTAGATTACTTTTGGATACTGTTGTTTAATTAAAGGAACTTAACCATATCTACAAAACATGCTTCAGAGTAAAGAGTCAAAGTCAATCATCATGCAGTGGTATTGAAAAGATCTATGAGTTACAGTTAAGAACGTCCTGAAATTGACAATATGAATGATTCTGGAATGATTTTCCATTGAGATCCAATGAGTGTGTGAGCGGGTTTTGAGCGAAATTAAAGGGAGGTGATCCATTATCACTAATTTTGTTCAATGTAAACAAAATAAGCGATATTTATTACCTCCCTTTAATGAAATATACATACTTTTCTTTTGTGCTTCTTCATGGACCAATCTTTAAAATATACACCAGCCAATAAAATCGTAGAATAATTAGCTTGATTTGAATTATACATTGATCGTCTTGAACAATTTCGAAATGTTTTCTAATGATTTTGGAGCAGTATTGATCGATTTGAGTGAATGTTTGGAATGAATTAATGGAGCGCTTAGTGAACGATTTAGAATGATTTAGATCAGATTGATGGTAATTTCACGATGCTTTTTACTGTATTGTTTATTTGATACCAACTATCTGTCAGATACTTAAAATTTCCAATAGACTTTAAAACTTTATTGGGCACAATTGGCAATAACTAGTATGAAGGCCTTTTTTATCATGCCCCCCTTTTGAAAGAAGGTATATTGCTTTGCACTTGTTGGTCGATTGGTTGGTAGGTCTGTCTATAGACCATTTTTGTCTGGAGCATATCTCAAAAAGAGTGCAAGCTTGAATCAAGAAACTTTACAGAGTGATATATCTCACTGAGGAGAAGTGCAGTGCAGTGCACAAAACCATAACTTTACTGATCATATTGCTTGAGTTATAACCCTTTCATGATTGACAAAGAATAGGCTATTGACCTGCTCTAATGGGGGGGGGGGGCATACATTCTTAATCATGTAGTGATTTGGTACTGGGGCACGGTATCTACGTCAATATGACGCTTAAGAATTTGCAATTTCTGTTGAAAGTCATCACTTTTCAAAATTCTTGACGAAGCTTTCAACACAATTTCTGTATCGCTTCATCATTTGAACAAGTACTGTGTTCATACCAATCTGGTCCAAAGTAATGAGCTATAGTGTGTAATGAGTGTTTAAAATGCTGCAATGATGTTGTTCTGTGACAGCTATAGATCCAACATTGATAAGACGTTAACCATTCTCAAAGCGCCATCCTTCAGAACTGTCTCCATTCCAAAATAAGAAGAAATGAAAATAAAACCATTTAAGAAGAAGATATTTGCTTATATTTGAAGACATTTTACCATGTTTTATCATTTTAACATCCTGGTTAGGTTTTCCAAAGGTCCAGTAGAACTTTATTATTACCTGGTTGTCTATACCTGCGCCAGTACCATCATTTCGACTTACAAAAATTGATATGTACCCCTAGCTGACTGACTCAGAATTAGAAAATATTGAATGGATTACGCTTAAATTATGTCAACACCTAAATAGACAAAGTTTGGAATAGTTTGGTACGAAGTGAGGGGACAATTACGGGTGTAATACTAGAAAGTAACGTTACAAAATGGGTTTCACCTACTCAGGATTATCAAAGATTGGTTATTTTCATCACAGTCATAGCAAACACTTGTAAATTTTGTATTATGTCAACATTAAATGGTTTGAGACATGTGCAAAATTTTATTCATTTCCGTCGGGAAATTTCGAAGTTATAGTGAAAGTCCACGTAATTTTTTATCCACCCTTGTATTTCAGTCTTACTGTCTAAAGATTAAAGAAATGGACGATGCAAAAACAGCTATCAGGCCCTATAGGAGCCTCTCTATAAACTTGTTAAATAACCTCTTAATAGACACTATAACCCCAGTTTATATTTCAGAAATGAAATGGCAGATGAAGAATAGAGCTATGAGGCCTCTCTATAAAGCATATGATCTATTTCTATATTTCAGTCTTACTGTCTAAAGGTCAGGGTCCAAAGAATCCACTCGTCCGCTCGTATTTACGAGTAAGAAATCACGGAGGACGAGTGGAAATCCTAAGTCAGTAGTCCGCCCGGACGAGTAAAGAATTAATGGCACCATATAACAATGCCATGTGTCTGGGTAAATACGAATAAAAGACAGAAAATGGGTTCTAAACAAATTAAATGACGATAGAAGTTCGCAAGAACTCGAATTGTAGACAGTCATGTACTTTGATTTCTAAAAATAAACTTCCGGTATTGGCATGATATAACCCAGTACCCGAACATCGTAATTGTTTATCGATCCCGAAAACAGGGAAATTATCGCGAATTCAACAAGTTTTCACGTGTTTTGTTTACATCTACTACTTCTTTAGTGGTATATAGACACGATCATCAAATTGAACATGAAGAATCCACAATAACGTATGTTAAAAATAAATTATTTTCCTCGTCCGAACCTTTTTACCGGTATTTAAACTCCGAGATAAAAGTTATTTTGACGTCATAAATTTTGTCTTTTTGCTTCGTCTGCACTCTAAAATTACATCTTCAGATATAGGTAAGATTTTTTAAAGAACATTGGCCAATCGTAGGGCGAGTGACATTCAAACCAGGACGAGTAACTTTTTCAAGTGACTTGTCCTGCAGGACGAGTGCCTTTTTCTGAATTCTTTGGACCCTGAAGGTGAAGAAGATTGATGATGAAGAATACAGCTATGAGGCCCTATAGGAGCCTCTCTATAAACTTGTTAAATAACCTCTCTATAGCTTCTATAATTCAAGTCTATATTTCAGTCCTACTGTCTAAAGGTGAAGGAGATGGATGATGAGGAATACAGCTATGAGGCTCTTCAAGAACCTCTCTATAGATTGGAGACAGGAAACTATGAATATAGGTAAATTTAAAAGGTGTTGTTTATGCAGCCTGAAATATACTGTTTCATCATTGTTCATCATTAAAGCTTGTTAGAATATGACCTATGTCATGGGAGTGAAATAACTCAGATGAATAGTTTTGATATTACACAGATGTTATTACACTAGTGCAATAATTAGTCCCCTACCGGTGTTCACACCGGAGGGGACTATAGGTTTGCCCTCCGTCTGTCCGTCCGTCTGTCTGTCCGTCTGTCCGTCCGTCTGTCCGCTCAAATCTTGATCCCGCGATAACTTAATAACTAAGCAAGCGTTTTTGATGAAAGTTGGTATATGACTAGATGGCAATGTGTAGATTATGCACATCATTTTATTTTTGTTTTTTGACTTAAATTGAGGTTGCTATGGTTACAGAAATAGTGAAAATATGGCCAAAAATGGGATCCTGCGATAAGATAATAACTAAGCAAGCTAGTTTGATGAGACTTGGTATATGACTATATGGCAATGTGTAGATTATGCACATCATTTTATTTTTGTTTTTAGACTAAAATTGTTGTTGCTATGGTTACGGAAATAGTGAAAATATGGCAAAAAATATTGGATCCTGCGATAAGTTAATAAGTAAGCAAGCTAATTTGATGAGACTTGGTATATGACTAGATGGCAATGTGTAGATTATGCACATCATTTTATCTTTGTTCTTTGACAAAAAGTGTGGTTGCTATGGTAACGGAAATAGTGAAAATATGGCAAAAATGGATCCTGCTATAACTTAATAACTAAGCAAGCTAACTTGATGAAACCTGTTTTAAAATGTGAAAAAATTTATAAGCCATGTTAGTCAGGGTGGTGATGCAGCAGTATTAATCACCTCCAGTGAAAGTTCTCATTTCTTACCAACAAGACTGAAGAAAAACATCTTGGATCAGACAAGGTAACTGTTATTGATACTATTTCTTGCATCTGTCTATTGCTTGCATGAATTGTATAGTGGGCACAGCAGAGACAACAACTCATGTAAGTCTTGTTTAACCCTTTCCAAAACAAGACCTGGTTTTGACGTCCCTGATAGAATTGGCGTGGGAAAACATTGAGACAAACAAAGCCGGTAGGGGACTTATGTCCATGTCCAACATGGCTCTTGTTATTCATAGAAGCCAAGAGCTTATAACAAGGCTGCATCTTTTTGTGAAAATGACTTAATAATTGATAAGTTAATGTCATTTTACAAATGGCATTACATGTTACACCAATAACTTTATTTAAAAAAAACAATTAAGAATTTTTTCTATTGCAAATATTTGGTTATTTATAAATAGAAAAATAAATTTTTGACCACCAAATACCAAATTTATTCAACTTCTCATCATTTAGAACAGATATAGTCCGTTTGACTTCTATATGGACCAACCTTTTCATCAATTACATAAATTTGCTTTTGAAAGAATGATTTTTATGTGGTAAAATATTAATTTCAGCTTGATACCATTCCAAAAAATATTTTTTGGAAACAAAGTGATTTTAAAATAATGATTTTGTCCGTCTAGTTAATGATAATATTTTCGCATTTTCTGCTCTTAAACACAAGGGGTGGTGAAGGCTGTTTAGTTGTAGGAATATATAAACAAATAGTAAAAACACGTGGTTTTTATACTAAACATTTGACAGAAGAAATATCCATTATTCAATATTTGGCAAAGCTAATTAGCATATCAATGGTCAGGTCGTCTTAAACATAGATATCCCGTGATTTTTACCATTATTACTCGCCTGCTTATCTAGTTTTCCTCGTGAAAATCCCAACGACTTCGTAAAATAATCCCTTTTGATTCGTCTAAATAAGGGAATATGGGGCTCATCTCAGAATGGGTAAATTTTTTTATCAATTATCTTGTCAAACAGTTTTTTAACAAATACAGAATACACTTTGATAAGATATCCTAAGGAGGTAAAAAAAAATGTACAAAATTAATTTTACAAAAATACTCGACTTTACACTAAAATGACTTGTCAAAATTCAGACACTTTTGACCCGGACCCTATGCAAATCAGAGCTATTTTTGGAATGACAATTCGCTGTTCCGTTTATTACAGACACGAATAGGTATGAAAGGTAGAAAGTGAACATGAAGACGGACGGACAAAATCATTATTACACCCTCAAAAATTCTGAAAAAAGAATATTCTTCATGGTATTAGATGGATATTATGATATGACAAGAAAAAAATACGACTCATTAATTCGATTCTGAGATTTTCGGCGAAATGCTGGTCCATATAGAAGTCAAAAGGACTATAAAACTGGGCATAGCCTGACTCATTTAATAAATGTGGTATTTCATGACCACTTATTCAGTATCCTCCATTTATGTCAATAGTAATAAAGCATGTGTCCTACATGACTTATAAAAATTATCACAACGTTGAAAGAAAGGAGGCTTAAATCTATCAACACATCATCTGGCTTTTCTCGCATTCCAGAGGAAAGACTTTAGAAAATATGGTTAACATTAAAGAAATTGCATGAAACAAGCACAATATGTTCTTCCCCAAAAAACACAGATTTTTTAAATAAAAAAACTTAACTTTCAGTCTGCAACTTCTTTGAAATTAGAACAGTCTTAGAGTTTTTATTTTGTTAATTTGATAATTGAACATTGTACTTTACAGATTAGTATTGAGGTGTAGACAAGAAGCAAGGGCCAAGTTTGCCAAAATGAGGTCAGATGTTCTTGTCAAAATGGAACTTTTAGATCAAAAACATGGTTTGTACTTTTGTTATGATAAAATTAACTACAAATGTCATAAAAATGACAATTAGTAGTCATCTTTCACTATTAAGATGGCAATCTATATTATCTTAGCCAATTGGGTCTATGCATGCAACTTGTTTTATTTGTCTGATCATTTAAATCAATAATGAAAGGGAGACAATTCTATATACTCTAAGTTAAATAAAATTGTTTCTTGGACATCAAGATCACTTATATACATATTCATATAGCAACATTTTCAAGGACATGATAGTCTGTTATAAATTCATGTGCCATTTATGCCTGGCTTATTTTAACTTAAATATCCTAGATCTCGGGCCTATATACTTTATCAATTTCTTTGAAACTGATCTTTTTCTACAATATTTTGTTTGTACGAAAAAAGTTAATAAAGGCATTCTGTTTTAAATAAGATGAAGGCTAGATTTTAATGATTTTGATGATTAATTAGTAATATGAGCAAAAATTATTCTTATTTCCACATTAAGTTCTGTGACGTCATTTATTTATGATTCAACCTTGGTATAAACTAAAAAGACAGTGCAGTGCATAGATAATACAATTTTTCGGGCATAATATTTCTATGAATTATTTTGCAATTTATTTCGAAAAGATGCACTATTCTTTCTTTTATGAAATAATAGATTCAATTCACATTTTTGGGGCTTTAACATTTGCAGAGACCCTCAAAATGCTGTAACACCAAAGTTGAAACAGTCTGTGTCTCTGCAAATGTTAATGCCCCAACAAAACGTGAACTTTTCAATCCAAGGATATGTGCTCTATCCACTGCTATATTACTGTAAAATTGTTACAAGCAGTGTTAATTTAATAATTTAATCACCTTTAAAATAAACAAACTTACTTTTGACTAAATTGATAACATTTTGACCATTATAATACAGAGCTAGTTTTCAGAATGTGTTTTTCTACTGACTATTTTTGCTTCTTTCCAGTTCAAGACATTGTGTTCCAATTACAGCGGTTTGTATCAGGGATGGCCAAATACCACAATGACTGTCACACGGTAATGAAAGAGGCGGTTGTGTTTCCTATTGAAGTGGACTTGTCTCGTGGAACATTCACGTACGATACATCAAACCAGTTTAATGACGGCGTCGACGATGACGAGGAAGAGGAGGTGGGAGAGGAACCAGGCATTGAAATAACGGCAGATACTGGCGATCTCATTTCTACAGATTAATCTGTTGTCTCATAATATTGTAAACTCCAGATATAGAGACACTCAAGGGACCAGAGAAAATGCATCGTTTTATCCAAATATCTTTCTGTCAGGAAAATTAATCAACTTCTGTATAATCTATATATTGCATAAATATATATTTTAAACTCCAGAAGTAGCAATGCTCATGATACCAAAGAAATTGCATCATTTTATTTGGAAAATGTGAAAGAAAAAACTTATCCTATAAAAAGAGTCTCTTTGGACAATGAAATTAAACTTGTTGTGATTGATACATCACATTTAAGGATATTATTGCGAGTTTACTGTTCCAACTTTTTTCTACGGCCATTGTGAATTACATGGAAGAAAATGTTTCAGGAAAGAAGAAATTGCTCTTGACAAGCAATTTCTTCTTTTCTGAAAATATTTTCATTATTTTAACATGCTCAGATTCTGTAACTTGACTTCTGACAGTCTGACATTGTGCAATTTGAAATGAATCCATATGATTAAGATAGTGGACCCTTAATAGTTTCGCAACATATCATGAGCAATGAACTTTAAAAGGGTTAACCGAGGATTCTTAATGATTTTCATTAGGAAAGCTCGGTCAACATTGTAAAAGATCATAAATTTTGAAATATTGCGTAACTATTACGGGTCCACTACCTTAAGATGAAAGTTCTGGGTAGATGGTTTCAGTGGCTGATCCAGAGGGTATTCAGGAAGTTCAAACAATCTCCCTACCCCTCTATAGCCCAATCATTTCATTATACCCTCAAAACTAGGTGTTGGAGGTATACAGGAGACAACTTGTTGGTAGAAAGGGCTGTCCATCCGACTGTCTGTTGCTTTTTCTTGTCCGCTCAATTTTTCAGCAACTAATGATGGATTCCATCGAATTTTCATTGATATAATCAGTACCAATCTGAGATGTGCATTTACTTTGGGGTTTGCACTAACTTTTGTCAGAAAAATGGACATTCAGTAGAAAATGTAGAATGTTCAAGACATTTAGGGATTTGATTCAAACTTCATAAAGGACTCTGCTTAATATTCAAAGCAAACACATTCTGCACTGCTGACACCATATAATTGACAAAGTGATTTTGTGGGGTATTTGTGTATAGAGTGAATCAAAATTATATAATCCTAGGAAAACCAATTTCCCTTCTTACTTTTTGGAATCCCCTGGAAATCCTTGATCCACCGCAGGTTTTTAAGTAACATACAGTAAAACATGTTTTCAGCCGCCACTCATGGCGACAAACAAAAAAATAGTTGTTACAGAAAGTGGTCGCTTAGTACAAGTTTTGATTACAAATAAGGAACTTACATTTATTGAATGTGTATACTATTGTGATTTCTCGATTATTTTATGTTATGTAAACACAATAGAACCGTCTCAATTGGAGACGATTCTTTTGAGTTTGTACAATATAGAATTCATTTACAATTATTATTTGAGCAATAGTTTCAACTTTTGCATATTCTTATATAAGGAAGGGGATTTTGAAAATTGTCTCTTTATCAAAATGGTTTAACAATAGACGAGGCTGCTCTAGTATGTTTGACTGTACTTTTATATTATGACATTCTGTCTTTTATAGTAACATTTATGTACATGTATGTTGATTTATTGACATTCCATTGGAAAGTTCATTCCATTCATCTCATTTAATCAAGTTTGTTTAGACCAGCAAGATTTAGATCCAAGACTTGTCCCATATAACATTTGCTATTTACATAACTAGATTTTACATATGTAAGAAATCCAAACAAACAGCATTTGCTTTTCTTTAATTTTTTGTGCGATATTCATGTTGTTGTGTTTACTGAGATCAATCATGGGAAAAAGAGTTCATCGACTCAGTGCTAAAAAGCAATTATAAATTGCTTCTCATTCCATTCAATCACACACTTTCTGCCCCCAAGGAAAAAAAAGACTTTATTTTTTTTTATATTTTGGAATTTGAAGAAATGTCTTTTAATAAGCAATTTTATTGGTTAGCCCAAAACTATTGCAAGTACCTATAAATATACACTTACAATAGCTTTAGGCTGATTCCTTAAACTTATTTGGTCTTAGAGATTATTAGCTCTACTGACAGAAGGTCAACTTTTTGACTGGTGGCCTTTATCTGTTAGCTTCGTCGAAAAACAAAAACTTATGCCGAGAAATGACCAATCAAAGTGTTGTTGTATCTCTAAATGTGACTTGGAGGGGTTTATGTTCCACAGGGCTCGTGTTTGGTGTTTGACCCTTAAACAATGGTTTTGACCCCCCCCCCCCCATGAAAATATCTTAATTTGACCCCTAGAAATTTCTCCCAAGGGGGCCATTTTGACCCCTTTGAGAGGAATTACTAAGGGTCAAAACATGGTTTTATACCTAAGATTTTCACAAATTACAATCTAAAATTCTACAAGTTAATTGCTTATTTCATATCATTACATGAAACAGTTAAAGTGACTCTTACAAATACAAAAATTCTACTTATGATTTGCTATTTCTGTCGTTTTGACGCCTATAAATTCAGATTTGACCCCCATAATTTCTTAGGTGAGGAGTCAATGACTCCCAAATATCTAACACGAGCCCTGTTCCAGATCTGATGCATCATTCAAATTTTTCTGTGTTAATCTAAGTGATTGTGTAAGGATGATGTCCTTCTCAATGAAGGATAGATCTGATTTATATTTATTTTTGGTTATCTTACCTTCTTATGTTTAGAATCTCAGATTATAAGGTTGTCTATCTTTGCAATTAGTTAATATTCCCTCTTTTAATTCCAGAGATTGGGTTACATGTATTATTATCAAAATTCTGAAATATCCATGTCATGAATTAATCTTTTTGTTTTAGCTAACCCTTTGTTTTGCTCTACCACCAAGGGGTTGATAATCATAGACCTATGTGGGATAGGAACTGAAGGCTAGAAATGGATGTGATGGTAGTACTGGTGTAAGAAATACCAGGAAACCATTGCCGCGATTTGACTGAATTATTGATAAAAGCGGCGTAAAACTCCATTCAAACAAACAAACCCTTCTTTCTGTTTTTCAAAAACTTTTTTTTGCAGACTGTATAGGCTAAGATCAGCCTGCAGAGATTGCAGTCTGATCTTAGCCTACACTGTCTGCTTTCTACTGAATTATTATGAGAAAACTTGAGCCATAGTGGTTAAAATGTCAAAATTTGAATTCAGCAGGATAAGGGTTATATATATAATTCTTTTGGGCCAGCATTGAAAATTTTTCCTTGCAAAATTGGATTGTATATATATAAACAATCATAAGTCATTGTTGCCAGGCACACATTATATCTTGTGATTTATAGAATCTGTAGACACATGTTAGCGGGTGTACTTTGTATAAGATTCAACTACTACCATAGATGCACAAGTTTGAGTGAGTGATGAAAGGTCAACTTCGTCTATACCTGTATGGACAAAATTGACATTTGATCACTCACTTTATTTTGTGCATCTATACAGTACTTAAACAAGCTCTGTGCAGTTCCTACTCATTATTGAAATAACTGGTATCTTGTGAGAAAATTAAAGTGAATTTTAGAACATTCGGTGAAAGTAATTATTTTACAGGGGTACAGATAAGAGGGTGAAATGCCTGTCTACAATCTTTATTTCTCATTGAAATCCTATGTTGTGGGTACTCATTTTAATCGTCTTAATAAGATGATTCAAATGAGTACCCACAACATAGGAGTTGTTCTAGTATAATTGAAATAATCTTATCTGAAATACAAAATACCCCCCTCTATCTGTAAGTCTGATTTTAAACCCATGTTACTCCATCTAATCCATGCATCTTAACCTTTATCTTGCAGAATTTCAATTTCTTTATAGGCAAATTTTTCAGTCTGACTTTTTTTTCCAACAATGATTAAGAAAAAAATAGGCAGAAAAAAATGAAATCAGACTTCGCATCTTTACTGCCTTATTTTAGTCTATACTGTCTGCCAAAGCTTTGTGTACACCAGGTTTATGCTGTGAACAGCATGAGGAGGCTTAAACCAATTGCACCGTATTTTAGTTATCCAAAAACTATGATCTCTTGAAATTACTTAAGATTTGTTGTTGTATGAATTGACTATGTTGTGAAAAATACACATATGTGACCCCTCACGCAAAAAGGGACCATCTGGGAACTTTGAAAAATGAATATACAAAAATGAGATTGGATCCAGCATTGGTCAACCAGAGGTCGCATTTCAAAAATTCTTTCACTGGAATGTAGATTGAACATTCCAGATTCAGAAATTAAGCATATTTTTGAAAAACTCCCGACGCTAGTCAGTCTGCGCAATCCACACAGTCTGACTAGGGTCCTAAATTTACGCACTACCCAGATGGTCCCTTTTTGCACGATTGGTCACATATTTTATTTTAAAGAACAGTGAAATCTTATTATAAATACTGTTTATTATTTATTACTTCCTTATGACAATTACATAGTTTTGTTGATGTTGTTTGTATTGAATATATAAAAATGTTTTATTAAAGATAAATTATACATATACAAACTAAATTACTTGTTTGTGGTATTTAAATACCATTTTCAAGAATATTAGCTCTATTATTATTCCTTAAGGCATGAAATGAATGTCATAATGCTATACAGTCCATCTGACCATGTTTATGAATTGACCATTTCTATTCAAAATCTTCTTTCAATCAAAACATATTTTAAGAAAAAGCGTAAATATAATTGGTAAGAAAAAAGTACAAATGAAATCGTTTTCTTAGATTTGCTTGCATTAACCAGCACCTGTAGCCGAGCTTTGGCATTTGTAGGCGGTGTTCTTGTTAGCTTTACTTACCAAAGAACAGAAGAGATAAAGCAATGGCGTATGTTTCCCCGGCGTGCGTCCAGTTGTCTGTCAGTACATCTTTATTATTTCTTAATTGCGACATAGTCCCCATTTTTTCTGATCCCGTCATCCGAATTGATTCAAACTTTCACAGAATAATTGTACAATATAGGGATCGTTCCTTTCGGAAATGGACCAGATCAGCCAAGAGTCACAGGAAAAGCGGCCTATGATAATTTGATTAAAATATTCCCGTTATCGTTTTATGGCCTAGTTTTCGTCGGATTTGCTTCAAACCTGCTCATAATAAGGATTGTTCATTTCCAAAAGGAGGCCAGGTCCATCAAGTATCTCAGGAAAAGGGAAAAATGATTAAACTCTTCTTTAGCGTGGTAGAGAAGTGTTCACCCGAATTGCTAAAAAACTTTCACAGAAAATTGTAACATTATAGAGATCGTTCCTTTTAATTAAAATATTCTCCATATCGTGTTATGGCCTAGTTTTCGTCGGATTTGCTTCAAACCTGCTCATAATAAGGACTTTTCATTTCCAAAGGAGGCCAGGTCCATCAAGTATCTCAAGAAAAGGGGAAAAATGATTAAACTATCCTCGTTATCGTGATTGAACCCTGTGTTCCAACTTCCATAGAATGAGTGTGACAACACAAGATTGACTTTTTAAATGGCCTTGGTCTGTCAAGTATCAAAGGAAAATGGGCCAAACAAAAATTGGGTTAAAATATCCTCGGTATTGAAATACTATCTATTTTTCCGCTGATTCGCTGCAAACCTTAACAGAATGATTGTAACAATGAAAGATTTGTTCTTTTTAAAAATGGATAGAGTATGTCAAGTATCATGGGAAAATGTGCCTTGCGCAAATTCAGTTGAAATGTTCTTGCTATTGCCAAATTGTCCTCAGTTTTCATTCGATATACTTCCAACCTGTACAGAATGATTTTATCAAATTGGCCTAGGCTGTCAAGTATCACATGAAAAGGGGCCCGAATGAAAATTTGATAGAAATATCTCTGTCCTTTGCCATTTACTGCTTTAAGACAGATGGTTTTTCCTTATAAACTTTAAAATATTATGTGATTATGAATTAATAACTGACCTATTATGTCATTGGCTTTTCAGCGAGTCAGTAGAGCGTCCCGGGCCCACAAAGCCTCTTATTATTAGATCGGCGACGCGTGTGTGAGTTTCATGTTTACAGCTACTGTCACAAACTCTCTGACACGCCATATCGGCGTGAAAATCGGTAAGTAGCGCCTTGAGTCAATTTGATAATAGAATTCCTGTCTAATCGCTACCCTAAAAGCGCAACGTCGATGCCCAACCGACGCTATTTTTACTAGTCTGCCGAGAAAAATATTATTACATTAAATATACATTTTCGGGTCGTAATAGGCATACGTTTACGGACAAAACCTGTGCGTTAACGTGGACTAATAAGTAAATTCACGTGCCGTAATCGCCCGGCTTTTTTTACTAAAATATCCTCGTCTGGGCCAATACACTTTGCCAGTTTCTAGATATAGAGCTTAAATAAAGACGTTGGTCCTATTCCCGGGTAAAGGGCAGAATTCACGAATTTCAATTTTTGGCCCTGTAATTTCGCATTTTTAAATCTTTGAAAAACATACTATTAGCATTGTGTTTGTATTAAATGACCTTCCTTTAGTTCCACAATATGAAAAAGCTTTTCGTAATACCTTTCTGTCATGCCGAAAAACACCTCCAAATAACCCCTGTTTTCACAAAAATAGCCTTTTACCACAGGCTTTTTGTGAAAAGTTTCACCAAAAACTATGTTCACACTCATGCGACACCTTGTAATTTTGAAATCATTTAAATAAACTAAAGAGGAATCTTATTTTCAGCTTTTAAAAGTGTGGCAGATATGTGATCAATATTAAAATAACGAAAATGAAAGTACAATTTTGCAATATTTCAACAATTTTTGAAACAAGTATTATTGAAAAAAAAAAATAGATGTCTGTGACACCAAACACAACAATATAGTTTGAACTATTTTGGTAACTAATTGACATGTGATAAAGCAGGATTTCCCCTTTTCCTTCAAACTTACATTATCTCCAATAATTCCGATTGAAGTGTGCCAAATGCAAATTAATTATTAGGCATGATGTCGAAATGACGTCACTTTCTGTATTTGACGTCATTATCGCAGACAACGTTAACATTGCGTTGAATGTTCCGAATTTTTTCGTATATGCTAATTCAACAAAAAAGAACATAAAAATTGATAGCATGAGTCACCAAAACCATTCATATTAAAACAACCAAAAATTGGTTGGTATTTTTAGCTCACCTGAGCACTCATGCAAGGTGAGCTTTAAGGATCACCCTGACACCATTGTGCGTAGTGTGTCATGTGTCATCAACTTTCTTATGCCTATTTCTTGGGCCTAATTCAATGAAATTTTGCATGAATATTCTCTGTATGACTCCTTTCAAAAATTGTTCGAGAAATTTTGATTGGCCCATTTATATGGGGTGTCAGGGCGGGGCTTATTTGGAGCCGGAATCATTGAACAACATCTTCTCCTGAACCACCGGGCTGAAAATTCCTTGGGTGACCCTTTTCAAAAATTGTTTGCGAAACTGTGATTGGCCCATAAATATGGGTGTGGCAGGGCGGGACTTATTTTGTGCCGGAAATCTTTGAACAACATCTCCTGAACCACCAGGCCGATTTCGATGAAACCTTACCAGAATATTCCTTGGGTTACCCTTTTATTAAATTGTCTGCAAAATTTTGATTGCCCCATAAATATGGGTGTGGCAGGGCGGGGTTTATTTTGAACCTGAATGCTTTGAACGACAATTCCTCCTGAACCACTGGGCCGATTTCAATGAAGCTTTATAAGAATGTTCCTTGGGTGACCCTTTTCAGAAATCGCTCGCAAAATTTTGATTGGTCCTTTACTATAGACATGGCAGGGTGGGACCTATTTTGAGCCTCCTCAGTAATGAATGGTTGGGCAGGGCCTATTATCACTTTTACTTTTGAAATAACATCTCCTGTTCAACAGTAAGGAAAATGTGAATGAAACTTTGCTAGAAAGTTACTTGAAGGAGATCCACTGGACCAATAAAATTCAGGTGAGCGGTTAACGGCCATTCTGGCCCTCTTGTTTAAAAAAACTCTTTATTTCATGTATATTCCAATTATTATAATATGTGCATCATAAAGCAAGATAAAATATCAACACCAAAATAACCAAGAAAATTTTATATTTTCAATATTTATGGGTATAAATATAGTTAGAACATAGTTACTATTACCCAGGCTACTTAATTATACAGCGAGCAATTAGTAGATGATGTTGATTATTTACTCATTTTACAAAAACAGATTCCAACCTCGTATCATATATTATAATAAGTAAAGAAAATGCGTAAATAGTGAAAAAGCTTAAAATAAAAAAAAAACAAAAAAAAACCATTAAAACCAGCTATTTTAATTGTCATGGTTACCAGTCTTTTTTAAAATTACACCATGAGTTTGATAAGTAAAAACTTTGGATTCTAATCTACAGGATGCATACACAATATTGCATTTATATAATACTTATGGCCAAATCATATTTCAAAGAAAGGGCTTAACTTAACAATTGTTTAACTTTATGGCCTGTTGCCATGGTAACCAGTTTATACCGGAACTCTTTTGAAGGTAATTTCCACAGTTTTAAAATGGTCTTTACTTTTGTGTCAAATTAAATCTGAATTAGAGAACACAAGTACAAATATTGTTAAAATAGTTACAGAGAATCAAGAAAAAAATACTTAATGCATGTGAGCAAAAACTCTAATAATTCAAAAATATGTCCTTTGGTTAAGATCGTAGCACACACATTAAAATCTAGGAGACATAGAACATGCTTTATGAAAACTTGTGTTTAATGCAATCAGTTTTCACAACACCTTTAAAACATTAAATTCATGTTTTTTTGTGCTTGATTATGTGTATTTTCTACAGTTAATAATGCTCTCCGCAAATAGAATCTTTTTCGTTTCCATGGCAACAAAATTCGAATATGGAATTTTGTTCAAAAGGAAATTGTCTAAACACATCATTTGCCTTTTCAAAGGTAAAAGAAGCATAATAAACTGATTTTAAATGATTCAATGTCAAAACATGATGAATTTACTAGGTGCTTGTTAGTTGTTGCCATGGTAACATAGAAAAAAGAAACATGACTATGAAAGATCATTTTGTTACACATAGATGCAAAACTACCATTTTATAACATTTTTGCAAAAAAAAATAACACAGGGCCAAAAACACCCTTTCGTGAACCTAGCCCTTTTGTGACGTCATAAATTTACCAAGCAATGTCGGTGTAAACAAAAAATGACGGTGCAATGCATATCGCATTTTTTCTGACACATTACAGGGTTTGGAGCTAGTTTTAAAGCGTTTCTAAATGCAAAATTCTTTCTTTTTATGCAATAATGGCGTCAATTCACGTTTTTTTCGGGCGTTAACATTTGCGGAGACCCTTGATATGCTTTCACGCATTCGTGCTCTGGCGTTAAACCATTTTTCGGGTCTTTGCAAATGTTAACGCCCTCAAAAAATGAATTAATCCTATAGTAATCGCTTACGCGTCGGCGTCGCCGATGTGACTTTTCCGTTTCAAATCTGCGACTAGTCGGAGAGGCATCGCCGGCGTTTCGGCGACTAGTCGACGACATCTAGTCGGTGTATCGATATCAATGTGTAATCGACCACCCAATTTTTGTCTTATCACTTGCATAGAATTATGAAAGGAATCGTCCCATCGGCGGTTTTGTGACTGTTAAATAAAAATACTACTCAAAAGTATTGCTCAATTCTTACCAGATGATGAATAAACGGACATTTCTTTTGATTATGAAAATATGTTCAATTGACAAAATGTTAATGCTCAAATGCGAAAGTGTAAAGTACACTAAGGAAGCGGAACAGTGGTTTAATCTAAGGAGGGCTTAAATAATTCGGGTTAACAAAGAATTGGTTGTTGTTGTTGTTGTTTTTAATCTAAGCATTGGATTTAATGTTAATGTTAAACTGTTTGTTGCTTCACCTTCAGAATCATTGCTGGCTCTACTTGGCAGGCAACTATTGCAGTCTGTTACAATTTCAAGACTCATGTTAGCATATTAAGATGGAACGCGCCCTTTGAAATAAACTTCGTTTAAACTTGGTTGAGTTGACGTCATTATTTTTAGAACACCATCATACATTCGAATGTGGTATATAAAATGTTTGTCCCGACCTGATATAATGAATTCGTAAATTTCAAGGTATTTGGAGAAATATGATGGACGCGTTCGCATTTTAAACGGGTAGTGTTAATTCACAACGTCATGTTAAAAGTATGCGTTACTAGGCAACTTGAGAACATTATATATCTAAACCTGAAGAATATATCGCAAAATGAAAACCGTTACGAAATCGGAAATATAGTCAATAACCAACAAGCGAAGTTTTGTAAAATTCAGACGAAGTTTTTCAAAAGGGCGCGTTCTACCTTAAGGTACAATGGATACATGGCGTCATTTTTCCACCCAATGATTTTTTTCTTGTTCACATATGTTGTAGATTATCATTGCATTATCATTATATCAAAATTGAGTTTTGCTTAGTTAAGATGTACTCAGTCATTCTTTACCTCTGCCTTCTGCAGATATTTTGGCTAGATCAATGAAACAAACCCCAGAAAACAAGTCCAGCCAGACGAGACCATAAGCATCTACGGTGTTATTGATTTATCAGGAATTAACCTTTGTGACTTTTTGAACGATATGTGTGACCGTTTGTTTTTTTTTTTTTTTTGTTTTTTTTTTTCACTTTTATAACCAGTCATACCGTCACTGATTCCATTTCAAAAGGTCATGACCAAAAACGGATACGGGTAAGGGACATTCTTTTGAGAGAAATCCCCATCGGAAACCCTCGGAGATTCTACGAAATAGACCTTGGGAAAAATAAGGGCGCAGCCATTTCGCACGTGGGTTTATATGACCTCACTAACATAACTGAGGAGAACGTTGAAAAAAATCAATGTAAGGTAAAAATTGGGCATATCATAATTTGAAAACAAAACTGCGTTTTGCTTACATATTATAAGATGCCAAAAAAGATATCAATTGCGATCGAAAAGCATTCGGCCTAAAGGAATTTGCTATTCTTCAAGAGTATTAACAGAAGTACAACCAGGAGCCGAATTACCTAACATATGACCAAAAAATAAATACACTTATGTCCGAGGTACTTTCCAGTCTACGGAAACGTCTGAGCGATGCTCCGAATGGAGTAGTTCATGCCCATACAAGTCGAACGATGGTGTTATTGCAAGATCTAAATTACTCAGAAATCAGATGTGGCACAGTCATACAACTTTAATATTCATTAAGAGCACTTCTGCTCGAAACTTGCCAACCTCTTTTTAATGTGATTTGGAATACTTTTCTTTTAGTCGTCATTAAGGCCTTTGCTGACGGTCTCTTAGCTATTTCAAAGAAAATTCAATTTAAATGACATTGCTGTTTAATCCCTGCTTTTTCGTGCCTGTGATTTTATGATTGAGAAAACATTGTGAAAAAGAAGAAATTGCTTCAGACAAGCAATTTCTTCTTTTTCCACACTATTATCTACCCTACTGAATGGTTATTTTTAAATTAATCCACTTTGAATTTTCGTCTGCAAAACCTTTGAATTTGGACAGGTCCAAAATTTTATAAAACAGGAAAGGGTTAATTGACATTTGGCAAGGTTTTTAGAAAAAAAAGTGATCGTCATCGAATAAAGGGTAAAGTCAAGTTTTTGAGGGCGTTAACATTTGCAGAGACCCGAAAAAATGGTTAAACGCATTTTGAGGGTTCTGCAAATGTTAACGCCAAAAAAACCCGTGAATTGACGTTATTATTGCATAAAAAGAAAGACTTTAATATTTATTCAAACAGAGATTAAAAAGAGATTAATATGGAGGCTTTTAAACTAGTAGTGGATACGTTATGTAAAAGAACCGGAAAATTACATGTACAAATATACATTCTTGACATCCCTACGTGCATATTATGCATTGGTCCAACATTCTTTGTCTGTAATTTGTACCGTTGTGATAGCAATTTCGAAAAATGGAAATTTTAAAGAAAATAAGGAACGAAAGAAACGAACGTTCTCCGTCAATTATGTATAGCTGTACGTCGAAATAACGTCGTTTCAGGCGGGTTGGGACATTTCTGTTGACAAAGGAAAAACTAAGATACTTTCTCATTTTCCATTCGATTTAAAACTCAACAGATTTGGAGATCTTAAAGAAAAAAACTATTTTTATTGTCAAGTTTCCTTTCTATAAGAAGGGTAACAAATGCGTAATGCTGGATTGAAATTTCAATTGATTTACAAATGCCGATTTTTAACCGATATGGGACATTTCTGTGGACAAAGGAACTTTTAGATAAATTCTCTATCTATAAACAAGACTTTAAGACTTTAACATATTTCAAAACAAAAAAGAAAAAACCATTTTCTCTCACATTTTTTTTTTTTTTTTTTTTTTTTTGCAAATTCGTTCATAAATGAAAAAGGCATAGACTTTTCATTTTTCCAATTTCATTTTTTCGAGTAAAATTTTGGACATAGCCATAATTGAAAATTTGATACAATTACAAATTCAGAAAAAAATAAGTGTGAAAAATGAAGGTTTGCAACTACATGTATCTTTGATGTCGTTTTCATTCAAGAATGTAGGACGCCAGGCTTAAACGATTCAAGATTTATTCAATGTTGCATTTAAAGTTTAGTATGTATATTAAGTGTTACTAATGTGATACTTCGTACTTGTACGTGTTTTTAATAGCCAAGTGGAGTTTTGGTAAGTTGTATCTTGTTTTTGAAACAGGAAAAAAAAAAAAAACAAAAAACAAAAAAAAAACACCTAGCTTTAAATGACGCGTTCACGATTTGGTCTTGTAAAAGTACAGTTTTACTACGTATCTTTAAATTTGTCAAAGTATTCAAATAGATAGTACTTGTCATAAAATTATACAACAATTGAGCAAAAATGGTAATACTCTTCTATTCTTAAAATAAATCGACTCCACATTTCCTCGATCATCAAATCTAATTGAAACATGCGCAATAAAATGTGGCCTGTGTGCTCGAGTTGGCTGCCCAGTCACAATTTCTCAATCGCAAAACTTTTTAGGCCACTGGGCACAGCGTCCTGAGTTGGAAACGAATTGGAAGGATATTGCAATTACGTTGGTTCATTTTTTCATAGCTATTAATTTATTATTTGCCCAATTCCAGGGCTTTAATACTTCTGGTTCAGAAGAATAAAAATGTTAAAGATTTTCTTATAAAAAATCACTTTTGTTTTGGTAACCGGAGTTTTTAACCGATTTCAATTCTTTTAGCTATTTTAGCAGAGGTCCGCGTAGGGAATATTCTTGTATGATTAAGTGTAAATCGGCCCTAGTACTTTATAATAATAATGATTGTAATAATATTTTTATTTAAAGAAGGTAACATGTTAAGACATGTAACATAATATCTTATTTACAACATGGCCTTCTAGACATATAAAAAATGAATGAATAAAAGACTCTCTCTCTCTCTCTCTCTCTCTCTCTCTCTCTCTCTCTCTCTCTCTCTCTCACTCTCTCTCTCTCTCTCTCTCTCTCTCTCTCTCTCTCTCTCTCTCTCTCTCTCTCTCTCTCTCTCTCTCTCTCTCTCTCTCTCTCTCTCTCTCTCTTGATTCGCAAAACGTTCAACATGCAAATGTAATCATGTAATCAGATTTAACAATAATAAATGTAAATACACAAATATTTCTGACAGATATTCTGCGTAATTAATGAACTGGCAGGGCGGGGCTTAACCGTGACGTAATTTGGCGAGTTTACTTTTCAATAGTTTGGGTTCTATCAAATTTTAGTCGGTAATCATCGTTTACGCGTGCAAATAACTGTATCCTAAAACCTAAAGGATTCACGTGCTTTGAGAGAGAGAACACATTATATCGTTTGGTTACCAAGTTGATTAAGCTGAAGTTACGATGATTTGGTTGCCAATCCACGATTTAAGGTCTCGAGTTATTTATGTCGACTTTCTTTAGAAGTAGGTTATTTTAGATAAAAGCTGATTTCCCTTAGCCCTAAGTGCAACGACCCGTTACTTAGGCTCCGCCCTGCCAGGGCATTAATCATGGATAATACTTGTGGTAAACCAAAACTGCATAGCGTTAGATCATATGACTGTAACTTTGTCTTAAATGTAAATGTAAATATATCGGGTGGAATATCGTTCCAAACTTGAACACTATTGTAATTGAAACTGCTCTTGTATATATTTGTTCTTGGAATTTTATTCAATTTAAGATTTGTTAGCGTCTCAGATCTCAGCATATATGTATCATTTCTGGAAACATGAATTAAATCCAACATGTAATCAGGCGCATTGTTACTTAACGTTTTATAGATAAGCACGGCAATGTGGTAATTGCATCGATTTAAAAAAGATAGCCAGCCAAGTTCTCTGAATAAATCCTGTAACGGTGTTCTAATTGGTTTTCCCAGAATTAATTTTGCAATTCTTTTTTGAAGTGTGTATACTCGATTGATGTAACGTTTGTCAGTGTTAACCCATATAATTCAGCAATAATCAAAAATGGGTAAAATGTATGAGTTGTAAAAGAGGATTTTCATTTCTTTACTAAAATAATACGATAAAGATTTAAAAAGAGCAATTTTCTGTTTCAGTCTGGAGCAAGTGTAATCTATTTGAGTGTGCCATTTCAACTGATCATCAATGTAGATGCCAAGCATTTTTTGCGAGGTTACATTTTCCAATGCTACACCATTAATGCTCAATGTTAAAGAGTTTTGGTTTAAATTTTTGTGTTTTGATCCAATTAACATACATGTTGTTTTTGCGGGATGTAAGGACATATTAATTAGAGCACACCATTCCTGTATCAAGGATAAACTTTCTTGAAGTTTATTTTGTATCGCAACTAATTCGTAGCATGACTTATACATGGTAGAGTCGTCCGCGTAAAGATCGATATCACCGTCCGAACATGTAAATGATAAATCATAAATGTTTAATAAAAAAAAAACATGTCCAAGAATCGATCCCTGCGGTACTCCAGATTTAATTTTTAGCAAGTCAGACTCACAATTTTCAATATGAATAAGTTGTGTTCTGTCAGATAGATATGACTTGACGAGGTTAAGTGTATTATCTGTGAAGTGATACAACTTATGTTTGTGCAAAAGGTTTGATGGTCAACGAGATCAATTGCTTTCCGAACGTCCAAAAAGACAGCCCCTATCAATTTACCATCATCAATATCTCGAAGCCATGCATCTATCATTTTTGACAATGCTGTAACGCAAGAACGGTTTTCTCGGAACCCAGATTGGGAGCGATTTAAAATGTTTGTCTTTTGTAAGAAACTTCGCAATTGAGAAACAATGTGGTGATCGAAGATTTTTGGGATCGCTGACAGAATGGAAATTGGTCTGTAATCATCTTTATCACCAGATTTAAATAAAGGGATAACCCGTGCTAATTTCATATCATAAGGATATATTCCAGAGGATATACTTTTGTTTATGATTGAAGCTATAATTGGAGTTATGATAACGCCGCATTGTTTCAAAATGTGAGTGCTTAAAAGATCCAATCCGGTAGCTTTGTTCATGTAAAGTTTTTTTTATAATACAGTGCACTTCATACGCAGAAATGAAGTCTACTGAGAATGTATTAAAGCCTAACTTATTGTCAAGAATATTTTCAAGATATCAAAAACAATCTTCGGAAAATTGTTTTTTAGTAACAAAATCGGAAACACTTACAAAATGCCAGTTTAATACATTTATAATGTTTTGACGCCCCTCAACAACAGATCCAGAATGGACACTTTTCTGCGGGATCGTTATGTTTTTTGACTGGTTAATGTTTAAAACATCTTTTATATTTTTCCATAAAGTTTTTGGCTTTGTCTTGTTTTTAACAGCTTTGTTAAAATATTTTTTCTTACTCTGCTTGATCATGTAAGTAACTTTATTTCTAAGTAATTTGTAAGTGTAATGATTACCATTCTTATGAGCCATATCTCGTTTAAAAATCATTTCTTTAATTTCTTCATCAAACCACTCAGGCTGTTGTAATCTTTTTATTCGCTTGTGCTTTATTGGTGCATAAAATGAAAGCGTTGACTTTATGATATTATAAAATTCAGTCAGAGCTTCATTTCGATCAGCTATCATTTCTATAGACTCTAATTCTGAATGTGTTAAGTCATGCATAAATTTGTCATGGTCAAATTTATTATAAAATGAATATTGAATGAAGTTATGGTTTTGACTTAAACCCTCTTTGTTTGCACGTGCTGATATTCGGGTACAACAGATTTGGTAGTGGTCACTTATAGATAATTGGGACACAAAAATTTCTCCAATGTTCTTAGAACAATTCGTATAAATGTGATCAATAATTGTTGAACTTGTTTTTGAAACTCTTGTTGGACTTTTTACAAGTTGTTTTAAATCAAATTTGAAATTAGATTTGCCCATTTCATATTTTCAAACTCTCTTTTGTTACTTTTATCATCAAATTTGATGTCAAAGTCGCCGAGAATATGATATTCTATATTAAGTAAATCATCTTTTTCAATTTGGTCACAATAAAAATGTATCCAAGATTGTAGTGAGTTCGAAGGACGATATTCAATATTCAAAAGGTATGGTTCACATGTACTGATAGAACCTTCGATCCAAATAGACTCAACTTCAGGTGATTCAAGATCATTGCGCCTTGTATATTGTATTCTATTTGAAATATAAATTAGAATGCCACCTCCTTGCTTATCCCCCTATCCTTCCGTTCTAAAGCATAGTTAGTTATCTTCAAAGATACCTAACATTAGGAGGAGATTTCCCTCGAAAATTGTTGAAGGACCTCGGACCACGGGCGACAGACCGGGGGGGAGGTGATCACAATAGCTCACTTCGGGCTCAGCTGTTCCAAAATCATTGAAATAATTATTGTAGATATGAAAATTAAGAAAAAAGATACATTAAAAAATAATTTTCATATCAGATAGCCTTTCTATAATTAACTTGAGTCGCTTGAATGAGTGATTTGCAAGTTCGCTAAAAAAACTTGGGTTTCGAGCAATATCATGCACTCGGTCTTTCATCACTACATGGGGTTTTATCGATATGTATTGTTTCCTCGGAAAGCAAAACGTCTTCGCTAGACAGTCGTTTACTTTTATTATCATTGTCATCTCTATTGTCCACAGGGTCAATATACACATCCTGGTTATCTTCACACAGAGTGACAGAGCTCATAACACTTACACTGTGATCATAGCATGGTCTTTTGCTGTTGTTTGTACTGTCTATATAAGGCAGACTGGCCTGTCTATCGTTACAAGCTGAATGTGACTCTATTCCTACATCAAATGTTGAAGAATCTTGTCTCATTATATCCGCGTTGGAATTTTCTGTTTCGTTTTGTGTATGGGACGAAAAATCACGTGTTCCTCCAGATATACGTCGGTACTGTATCAAACTTGCATATGTAGTGCCTAATTCCATTGAGCTACAAGGAGAAATGCTATCTAGTTCAATGGAAGAATTATCTGATTTAAGTTCAGAAAACTTTGGAATACATGATGTAGAACTGTCATCGGTCTGACTACCAAAATCAGACACAAGTCTTTGTTGGCGTCTATTGCGAAATCTCCCACATGAGCAATGTAGTTCAGACGTAATTTTGGAATTTTGTAGATGTTCTGCAGCAAAGTCATATTTTCCTTTGAGTGCTGAGTGTAAATGGCTCAGTGCAGCGTCGAAGCTATCCCATTTATTGACATTATTCAAGATGGTGGACCATAAAAAGTATTTATTCGTATGTAGCGCACTAGGATCTAGAATAATTCCGTAAATTTCCTTGTTGATAATCTTCGTCTGAAATAGGAAGTCACTTTTATCACGTAGATCTACATTTCTTTTCATATAACAAACAATGCACTGTATATCAGCTTTGTTCTCCGCGGCTTTTATTTTTTTGGCTGAATCAAATACACCTTTTGCAAGAAATCCGTACTCATGTTCATCTAACATCTTTAAAAAGAATAAATCATCCTCGGCCCCCGATTCATTAGCTTAAACAGAAGATGTCTAATTTGATCTTTTTCATGCTTGGATCGTATGACAGAACACTCATCCTCACTCAAGCAGTCCTGTTCTACTAGTTGGTCCGGTATGGAAGTGTTATTGAATGATAAATGATCAACGAACGAAGTAAAGTTCTCCTGCAGCGCTTCTTCTAAGTGGTTCAACTGTTGTAAATCACGGTTTGAAGGACCTACAGTATGAATCGAAGACTGTGTGGTGAATACAAGTAGTTTCTACATTTTCAGCTTTCTTTATTTGAAAAGGTAAATTAAAGATATTTGATGTAGAGGCATTGGAAATACTTTGGAGGAAAATATTATTCGATAATTTTTCGAAAATTTCAACTACAATATTCTTTTACGCAAAGTTTTACATATCATATTTTGATACGACGCACTTTACGTGTAAAAAATTCATTCAAATACAGTTTTGGAAATTCTTACTTTTCTTGGTAGCTGAAAGAGTATCCCTATCCGACAGTCTGTGTTTTGATTTCTTGTCCTTGGAGCCTTGTATTTCTCTTCTGATTGCCTTAAGTGACTTTTGCAAGCCCGTTGCTATATCACGTAATTTGTTATTTTGGTTAACAAGATGATATACGGATTCCATCAAAATATTGACCTGATCATGTAGACCTTTGGTTGACCTTTGGTGCTCTTTTATTTCTTCTATACTTGCTGATAGTTGTTTCATGTGATTCAAAATCGTCTGCAAAATAAATATCTTCAAATTGAGAAGCTTTAATTGTTAGTGGGCGATAGATCAATTTGTATAAATAGCAATATTATGAGTAAGAATGTTAAAAATACAAATCAAAATGGCTTGATGTTAAATGCTTTATTCTTTTAATAAAGACAATTATATTACTTTTTTGATAAAAAATTGCTACAGATGCGAGCAAACAGACACTGTACAAATGCGTAACTAGGAACTTGAAATTTATACGCACTCAAAAGACGACCAACATAGAATATATATGATCTATGGACTGTGACAAAAGATTGATGTCCTTCGTCTGCTCTCTTTTTCTATGATTCGATCGTTGTGAATAATCGAAACATCGTAACTACAGCTTGAATAAGCTGTAGTTTCGATTCTACAGCATGAATAAGATGTAGTTTCGATGTTATGATTGATCATCCATCAACGACATTTTTCGCAAGAGGATTTATTTCTATAACGCACTTGCTTAATGTGAGTAATCGCAGTTTCTCCCAAAGCTAAATTTCAGTATATGGCTTATCATTCTAAAATAGGCGAATGGAATTGCTACACTCAGGGGTGTGGAAAAAAGCATTTTCTCTACTTGCTTGAACAAGTATAAGGTAGTTTTTTCCTTGTCCATAATCAAAATGAACTTGTCCACAAAAGAAAATAGATAAAATTTGAGAAACATTGTTTTTTTTAAGAAGAAAAATGTTGAAACTCAGCATTTTCTTCATGAAAACAATGTTCTCTACCCTTTGCTTTGAATATTCGGCTTATAAATCCCATAAATCTATCTTTGCCATTCCAAGATTTGTCTTGGTAATTACTCATCCTCGGACAAGTTGCATTGAAAAATTTATTTGTCCGCTGGTAGAAAAATCCAGTGTCGGACAAATCGGGATATGAATTCCATATGCCTGGCTTCACGATATAAATATATAATACGTATTTAGTGTTTTGTATGAGAAAAAATATCTAACGAGGTTGGGAGAATTGATCATTGGCGAGGCTCTGCCGAGATAATTATCAATTCTCACAACCGAGTTAGATATTTTTTCATACAATACACTAAGTATGTATTATATTTATCTTATAACCTCTTTTTGTCTTGTTTTCGTCAATGTTTCTAACGGAAATGCAAGTTTCTAAAAATAACTGCACGATATTATTGTTCTAAAAATAACTATGTGATATCATAAAAAGTATCATACGGGATGTTATCACACGGATGTTTATATAGTTATAAGATAAAATTAAATACGTTATGTTTTCGAATTTAGACTTCGCTTTTTTGACTCATCGATTGTATAGAAAATACTGTAATCACAAGTCGCAATAGCGTTTTCGGGTTATTTAACCCGAATTCGCGCTTATTAGCAGTGGTTACAGTATATTTGCATACAAAACACAGGTCAAATTAGCGAATTCGACTCGTACATGATCTTACACTGTGTTGTAGAAAAGTATAGTGCGAAATTATTGACATGACTTGACCTTTATGCAATGAATAAATTAGCTGATGAATACATTTATCATCGAGGGTAGCCGCAAGCTTTCGAAAAACATCGTAAATCCGTGTAGTGTGTGGGTTTTAAAATGTTTGTATAATGTAAAAGTACCAACACACAATGATTGACTGTGTGATTGAGAGGTTTAGTCTGATGACTACAGATGCAGGGATCATGAGTTCGAATCTGCTTTCATCCCACTGTTTTTATTTATTTATTTTTCTTTTTCCTGTAAGTCCCTTTTGACTACTTATCTCATGTTTGAATAACGATAATTGTTTTGCACAGCGCGTTTCATTTATCGCATTCTATCTCCTGAACTCAAATATGAAAAAACATAAGACGCTGTCAAATGGCCTAAAGGAAAAATTTGGTTCATAATCGAAGAATGGAGTCTCGGAAGAGTTGTCGTTGTAGTATTCGTAAGAGAAGTACCACAGTTAAGCGTTCCAGCCCCCGCAATATCACCGAAAAAAAATTTAAAAGAGGCGTTGAACCCCATTCAAACAAATAAAACATAAAGAAACTAACGGACAAAATAAAAAGTTTATTACATACAGCAAATTTCTTTGAGAATCGAGTGATCTTCAACATTATTCAAAAGAAAAAAAATCTATAAAAATGGATTGAAACCTAGCGGAAAAAAGAACGTGCTGTCATAGTGACTCGAACCTATGTCTTTCGTCTTCCGAAGCTTTGTCTACTCATCACAGTGTCATTTTATAGGTATTTATTATGAAACCTAGTTTACGAAGTTAAACGAGACCTAACGGGGATACCATGTGACAATCAGTCAAGCATGTAATGTATGCTAATAGAGGTTACGGTCAGTCATGTCAATGTTTTCCCACTATAATGTATATGGTCAACTCCAACGTATTTCATTTCTCGGAGTTGTTCAATTAAACCAATGTACGGAAACCTTTATCATTTGCTGACTACATTTAACCGTGATATAGGAACAAATGGTCAGACCCCACCCGATTTTTGGCATTCTTTGTTCTATATAAAATTGCTCAACTTTCAGGTGGTGTGCACAACGCTTTCTACAACACTTCTCTTATATACTACGTCATTAGCGCTTCATCACATTCATAGATCTATCTTTTGAGACTAAAGAAACTTGGTCAAATCAGATTAAGTTTTTGGCTATTCAAGCGAGAGTAAAGGCACCGTCTTTTTCCCACCCATGAAGAGGACAGTTAGTTCTGATACTCGCCCGTCCCTCATCCGTCCTTCCGGAAAGAAAATCGTGCACAAAAAGATCGAACCAAGCGTTATATTAAAGAAGCTATTCAAAATTAGCAAAAAATCAAATAAATATGCACGTGGATCAATATTCTCCACTTCCAAATGCCATTTTTAAGCCGAAGTATTTTTCTTTAAGATCAACTTTTACTGTACAACGACCTCCGGAAGTAAGTTCCAGTGAGGTCACTCCAAAGACAGTGTCATATAACAACTTACAAATGTTGTATCATTAACGACCAGTGGTATAGACTCACACGTTCCCGAGTCAAGCTGTCTGAAACAAAAGTACAGTAAAACTTGTATCAAGCGACCACAAACAGGACCCCCCAAAAGCGGTCGTTTAAGAAAATGGTCACTTAATACACGTTTTGTTTACCAAATTTGATTGAATATGTATATTATTTCGAAATTCTCAATTATCCTATGCTGTTAAAATTTAATATAATCGTCTCATCGTCTCGCATTCGGTTCGGATGCTATCATCTTTTCACCCGGGATTGGCTGGAAATTATCATGTACCCTGGCCCAAACCGTATAATGATTAAATGCTGCTGAAAAGCATTTTTCTTCGAAAAATTAGGTAACAAATTGTTAATTTCCACTACAATTTGAGATTTATGAATTTTCCACTGACTCGCATCAACGCTTCAAAGTGACATAACGTAAAAAAATATTTGCGAAATAGTCGGTCGTTTACAGACTCATCTATTTCTCTAGAAACTGCATTCTCGGAATTAAACAAAACTAGTCATTTATGATAAAGACTTCTTTTTGAAAAAAAGTGAAATCGACCGCCAAAAGCTTTATTTCTCAATCCTGTTTAGACAAAAAAATTCAAGCGAAAGCTGGGTCTGTCGCCATTTTGATAAAATATTAAGGCCTACGAAAGAACAATGCTACCTAAAGAAACCTGTAAGTTTATTGCGTGCTTATACACGTACCGTGAATATATAAAAAGTTTCCAAACAATCCAAAGGAAAACATTTTGATTTTAGTTAAATTAGTGCAATTTTTCCGATAAAGGGGAGTTTGCGTCGAATTACACCCTCTTATCTACCTTCGATCAAATATTTTTGTTATTTACGATAAGCGATTTGACTATCTCTCCAATTCGAATTATAGTTCAAAGTTTATAGCTCACCTGAGCACGAAGTGCTCAATGTGGGTTATTGTGATCGACCAATGTCCGGTGTCCATCTGTCTGTCCGTCCGTCCACAAGTTCAAACAATCTTCTTGCCCCAAGCTATCCATCAGATTTCGAATCTGGGAAAACCTTGGAAAAATTCGATGACGTCAGTTAAAATGTCGCTAGCCCTCGAATTTTTTTGAGTGAATTTATTCGACGTCGCCAACGCTACTCATTTAGGTTTCTGTCGTGAAACAATCTTACCCTTATATAAATATCTTTATAATATGACCGACGTCGCCGGAGTTAAATAATCCCGTTGAATATTTTTGATATTACACGGGTGTTTTTACACTAGTGGAATAACTATGCAAATGAGCTCAGAGCGAAAAGCAACGCTATATTGTAACCACGAAAATGACGTCATAATCTATGTTTTGTGACGTCATTTTGAAACGGCGTTATAAGTTTCGCGGAAAATAGAAAAGTTGAATTTCAAGAATTTTGACGATCTTTCGCTAAAATTTGGGTCATATTATAAACAGAATATAACATTTTTTGCTCATAAAATACAGAATTTATTAAACTCGTCATCTAAAACAGATAAAAACTCGGTACAGCCTCGTTTTTATTTGTTTATAGATGACTCGTTTAATAGATTCAGTATTCAATGACCACTCATTCAATATCCTCTATTTAGATCATAAAATATCGGCAGAAAAATCTTAATTTTTGAGAATGATTCTTCATATTCAAAAATTAAGATTTCTCAGCCGTTGTTTTCTGTAATGTTATAAATCTAATGTTATAAATCTAAAGATAGCTCCTCTTGATTCCGCGCTAGTTATTCTTACACTGTTTCCGCCTAACAAAATACACAATTTTGTTTCATACCCACTCGCCTTACATACATCCGAGGTCTGTTGCAGTTTACGGAAATGGCCGAGTGATGTTCCGAATGGGATATTGCTTTCATATTTGGTATGGAGCATAACCCAATGCGTATCTACCAAAATACTTCAAATTATTTCACTATCTTAAAAGTTAACCCTATATTGTAGGATCCCAGATCTTACATTGAAATAAAGCACTTTTTTTTTATAAAATCGTTTACTTCCAAACCAGAAGGGTAAATCTGATTTATTTGGAATGGCACATTTGCCTAAGATCATTTTAAAAAATACATATATTTTGCCCTTGCTTTATTATTAGCTATTTAAGTCGAGAAATCCCCGATTTGACATAGAAAAATAGAACATTTTTTAATAAATGTTCTATTCGACACAATTTAGCTTAAAACTTTGCTATTACCTATAATTCTAGGGATTTTAATCAGGAATTGGCGAATCTATTGTGCTTTCTTGTGTTGTGGGATCTCTAATTTTACATTAGAAAAAAGAATCAAATGCCAATAATCGTCCCCTTCTTTAAAAAAAAAAAAAAAAAAAAAAAAAAAAAAAAAAAAAATCCTTCAAATTTGGCCTAGAGAATTGCCTTTTGACTCAGGGCAAAACACTGTAAATTGCTTTCAGATCAAAATTAAGAATTTATCATTGGGATTCTTTTCTAAAGACAGAGATCAAAAGAAATTTCTAAAATCTTTTCCTCTATTACATTTAGACCTGATACTTTAAAATTGTTGTTCCGCATTAATTCATTTTTTCTGCAAACACTATTGAAATTGTTGCCATAAAATCGAAATAAGCCCTATGCTGTAGTGCCACATTTACGTTAGAGGTGATAGAGGTTCTAGATTATTAGAATATAATTTTCAAAATTTTGCAAAACAATTCACAGTACCTTTCATTCTTATATTGGAGGTTATACTTCTGTATATGACTACGAGTCGCAGAGAGCTTGGAAAAAAACCTTGAAAATTGGCATTCACATTCTCAGATGAGCGATATATGACCATTATGGTCTTCTTGTTATAAAAATGGCTGAAGCAACCGAATACATACCTTTTAAATCTTTTTAATATCAATATTTTCCTAGTCCTGTAGATCAGATTAATATTTCAACACTCGATACAAAGTCAATATAAGGTAATGCCATGTTTCTCTTAGCTAACACATTTTATTTCAAAGATAAGCACAAGTCGGACTGTCAATCAAGAGGTCCCGGATTTAATCCCCGATGGTGGCACTCATTCTTTCCGACTATTTGTCTCTCACCAATGGGTTGATAATCGTACACCTATATGAGATAGCATCTTGAGTCTAGGAAAGAATGTGATGGTTGTGCGGTTGAGAGAAATACCAGGAATGCGTTATTAGGTGCTCAAGCCTCGCGATATAACTGAAAAATGTTGAAATCCATTCAATCAAAGATAAGTACAATTTTTTTTAAAAAAAACCCTCGTGATAGAAAGTAAATCTTTCACTCTTTCTTTGGCTATCTATTGATTTGTCATTTAAAACGGGGAGGTTCCGCCATTACGGTGAAAAAAATAATAATAAGTCTTATGATGAGGTTCCGCAAAAAAGAATTATGACGGTTATCCATCAGATCACTGACTGATAAAAACGAAAGTTTGGTTTTTTTTCATTGAGAAGTTTGGTCCGTCAGTGAAAATTCCGTCTATTTCGCACGAAATATTTGACGTGACGTCACCGTTTAAAGTTACAGTGCGCCTTGGTATAATTACAAATGCCGTTGTAATGGAAAACTACAATTTATCACTAAAAATAAGATTAAAAATTTTGAACTATAATAAAATCATTATAAATACTTTTTTTCTGGTTACATGACTTTTTATTCCCTTCGGTTCGGGCGACATTATTAGTTCAAGACCGGAATAAATCGTCGTATTCTCTGGCAAAAACTCGTATAACTGATAACGTTTACGTTTATCCATCTATTGGTGGGAAACAAATGTCAGAAGAGCGGGTATTTTCCGATACAGGAGATAACAAAAAGACGCATAGAAACATTCGGGAACTTTCGGACCTAGGAATAATGAGGGCGCTGACATGAATGTGCGTCATATCGCACATGGGTTTATTTGACGTCTCAAACATTACTGAAGATGACATTGCGAAAAAAAAGGCCGCGTAAGGACAAAATTGTGCATGTTATGATTTGAAAACAGAAAGCAGTGTTTTAATATGTTTTTTTTTCAAATTCAAATTATAATATGCCCAAAAGATCTCCGCAGATGATCGGAAAGAATTAACAAGATGTGTTTTTCTTCAAGCCTATGGAATAACCGTAATATTCAGAAGCCGAATTACCTAAAAATTGACCCAAAATTACTACTCTTACGTCCGAAGTACTTTACCAGTTTAGGGAAAAGTCTGAGCGAGTAGCCGAATGTCATGGAAGTAGTCTAACGAGGGTCTACATATTCGCACTTTGGGTCTACATATTCGCACTTTGAAGAATACTCATTTCGAATGAAGGGTCGTGAGCATGTAATCAACTAACACCCTCTTATCTGTTACACATATTGACATAATATCTTGGCGAAGATCCACTAACTTTATTCAAATAACACTTTTTGTGCAGATTGACAATCGCAGAAACTTTTTTTAAATAAATTCATAGTCATGTTTCTTAAATGTGACATCCGAAACTCGTGAAAGGCATTGGTTGACATATGTTTACACCCAACATCGACCGGTTTAAGAGCAAACAAATAGTCGAGGCTACAGCATGAATAAAGTTAAACTAGTTTTTTGTCATCCTAAATGAACTACAAATTGTTTTTTTTTTTTTTTTTTTTTTTCACGCGTTTGTGTGTACGGGTTATAATATATACTTGAACCAACGATTAAATCTAAGACGTGAAGAGTTACAGAAAGATGGGGTATTTCAGATTAAATGAAGGGTTTTCAACAAATCTTTTATAAAACTTATGGTTGGGATAGTCATTAGCAATGTCTCTTTGGTGCTATCTGTAAACCGACAACACAAGGTTATAATCTAATTTTAGCTATGTCAATTAATTGAGTATTCTGATTGGATGAAAAATTAATTTCTTTAATGCTTTTCGGTGGTTTATCGAGAAATAACGGTAGATTATCACTTGATAAATTCACCACAAAAGCAGTGACATTAACAAAAACTTATACCCTGCTTTTGTGCATTTCATCCAATCTGACGTCATCTATGCGGGGCTAAATAAATGACGTCACAATGCACCTTGCATAGCAATCACGCGCAAAATGACGCGCTTGACGAAAATATGTCCTAGAAATTTCACATTTTGTCTTATTATTGCAATAAAGAAATGGAATAATCGTTTGTTTTTCGAGTAAGATCGATTAATATTTCATTTCGTGAACAACAAAAGCTATATTTTCACTCGAGACTCCACCACTCGTGAAAATATAGCTTTTGTTGTTCACTTAATGAATATAAATCGATCTTACACTGAAACAAACGATTGTCCTCTATTTATTTCCCCGTAGCAACAATTTTGAGTGCGCAGCTATTCTGTAAGCTCCAATACAAAGTAGTTCCATTAGACAACTAGTTTCATTATGGATAAATCTTAACATTTTTGCTTCGCGGTATATATATAATATATCTAACGAGGTTGGAAGAATTGGTCATTGTCGAGGCTCTGCCGAGACAATTATCAATTCTCACAACCGAGTTAGATTTTTTTTTCATATAATACACTAAGTATGTATTATATTCATCTTATAATGTCTATTTGTTTTGTTTTCGTCGATGTTTCTAACTGAAATGCAAGTTTCTAAAAATAACTGCATTATATCATTGTTCTAAAAATAACTATGTGATATGATAAAAATATCATATGGGTTGTTAGCACACAGATATGTGTATAGCTATAAGATAAAAAAAAATGTAAGATATGAAGAAAGCGTGTGTTGATTTATTGAAGGTATGAAACTAAAAAAAAAACACCCCATATAAAACAAAACAAACAAAAAAAAAGAATACTCTCTTCATCTTTTGGTTTTAAAAATCGCAATTTCTAGCATGGCGTTATCCCCTCTAATTTACCCGTCTGGGCATAGGTAGAGAATGTCAGCTAATCGACGAAAACTAAATGTATCAAATCAACAAAGAAACAAACCCCGCATAATTAAGCTAGAGCTCCAACAAATTAATATCCCTGTCAAGTTTCATTTAGATTGTTTCACTGCTTCGGGAGTTGATGTTTAAAGAAAAAGTCATCCTTCACTCGACGATGGCGACGACGATGTCCGACGGACGTTCGGCAATCACAACAGCTGAATTTTGTGCTTAGTTGAACTGAATTGCCGATACGAAGAGATTTAAGTTTCATCAATGAGTCTTTATTTTTTGGCGACACTTAATTCAGTTCAGTCTAAAAATATAATCGCATTCAGAGAGCAGCAATGTGTACTTAAGTTTGGACTTGAAAGATAATCGATATAGTAGGGCCTACATAGATATGTAACTCTTCTTCTTCTTTCTTTAAGTTTGTTCTTAATCTAAACATTTGGAAATGTATGATGTTAAAGATAAGACTACGTGCATCTTACTTTGATCCAAAATAATCCATTTCTTTATATAATCATATAGATCTAATATGAGTACACACACCCGTCGTTGTCAAGTAATATTATAGTAAGCATTTTCGTGAATACGATTTTCGGAAAACCAAAAATATATTTTTAAGATAAGTGGGGCTCTTTAGGGGTCTAGTAGACTTAAAATATATTATTTTACATCATTGGCGCTAAAAGAATATTAAGATCCATACGCACAAAATATGTGACCACATAAAATATATGGGCGTTAGGGAGACCCTTAAACAAACCGGCGTCCATCTGCTCCCTTTTGCGAGAAATTGAGAAAATAGCATAGGGTCGCACGGGATTATTTTAATGCTTTAAGTTTAACATGAATGAATATTCAGTACATCGTAACTATAGCTTGAAAAGCTGTAGTACCGATGTTATTATCATTCATCAACGATAATTTTTCGACAGAGGATTTATTTTGTAGGGGTGTCCGTGTCTATTTGTTACAATTTTATACCGTTCACTATTGAGTCCCCATCATTTACCCGAATCGCCTACATGTATACCATTAACAAAAGTCTTCAGTCAAAAGCAGAACTAGTGGACATTAACAAATGATAATTGGTAATCTGGTTTTGTCATAACTAAGATTTTAAAACGTTTGGTGCTATGTAACAACTTGCTCCGCCACTGGGGCAAGTTGTTACAGGTACCGGGGCAAGTTATTACATTAATGTTACTACATACATAAGTATGTTGCATTGTAAAGTATTCATTCATTCAACTTGCATGAGTATCTAAATACCTTTTAAAATTATTTAAACTAGGTAAGCGAATATAAAATAGCATATGTGTTAGATAGATGGGAGCAGAAAGGGAGGAAGTGGTAACCCAATTTTCACCGGAACATATTTTTTCGTTCATTTGGTTTAAGACGTCTTTTATAACATATCGGAAAAAAAGTAAATACATAAAACATTATCGAAAATGATAAATTGTACTTAAATGCATTTCTTCTTTTAAAATGTTGCGTGTTTTCTTTCTTTTCTTCTTTTCTTTTTTGTCTTTGTTAGCTTCACCTTTTGACCTACATAAAGGTTTATGTTACATTTTATCGTGTCATTCGCGTGGTCTTTAATTTATTTGATTATTTTGCTTATTTCAGTTTTCATAAGAAAAAAGAAATGGGTTTAGTCTTCATTTTCATTTCATTGTAATACATATAATGCTGAAGTTGTGCGATTGGCGTCTTCTTAGATTTTTTTCTCCATTTTTGTAATGCGTCAAAGTGGCTATGAGAAAGACCATTCCGGATCATTTCTTTTACCTGTAATCAAATAGAAATTTTAGAACGTGTGGGATCCATTAGCTTAGAAATATTCTTGAGAGCAACGTTAACACATTTATAAACCTCTTTTTATGGAATATATAGATGATAATCGTTTGTTTGAGTGTAAGATCGATTTATATTCATTGAGTGAACAACAAAAGCTATATATTCACGAGTGGCGGAGCGACGAGTGAAAATATAGCTTTTGTTGTTCACGAAATGAAATATAAATCGATCTTACACGAAAAACAAACGATTATTCTATTTCTTTAATGCAAAAATGAGACAAAATGTGAAATTTCTATGACATATTTTCGTAAAGCGCGTCATTTTGCACGTGATTGCTATGCGACGTTCATTTTGACGTCACTTATTTCGCCCCGCATAGATGACGTCAGATAGGATGAAATGCACAAAAGCAGGGTATAAGTTTTTGATAATTTCACTGCTTTTGCCATGAGATTATCAAGTGATAATCTAATACTCGATAAACTACCGAAAAGCATTAAAGAAATCAACAAAATTCTGAAAAATAACCATTGTGGCAAGTTGTGACAGTGTAACAACTTGCCCCGCACATATTGTAACAAATCGCCCCATTCACCCTTTTTGGGTTAAAGCTTAGTTCATGCCACGGCTTGAAAAGAGGACGCTTATCACACCAAATCACTCCAATAAACAACCAGTTACTATTCGGAGAAATAAAGATATTTTATAATTCACATCAGTGGAGGTAGTGCGACGATATTTTAAAAGAATTTCTTAAACCTATTTATTTTACATCGATTGGGAAACAAGTTCTTACAACTTAGATTAATCTCTTTCGATTCTGCTTCCTGGAAAATTCACCAGTACTCGCGGCGAATATGTGGGCCTATGAAAGAACCAAGATCGATAGCCGCTCCCGGGAATCGAACTCAGGACCTTTGGGTCAAGAGGCCGACGCTCTACCCCTAGAGCACGGACACCACTTTAAAAGAATCTTAATGTTTACTTTGGTTAGACTTGTAAGATTTTTCCCATATTTTTTTCAATATTTTCACAAATCAGCCGGATTTTCTCAGAGAATGTTTAAAAGAAAGAAACTCTCAAGTTATCAATATCCGAACGTGATCCCTTTTAATATTTATTCGCTATATCGAGTGTAACAAATGGCCCCGTTTAACAGAAAGCGCTGGTCTCTCCTATTACGCAATTGTGTTATGTGCGTAATGGTAGATACGCCCGTATACATGATCCCAAAATTATTTATCATATCCAGTACCGTCCAAGGAATTTACGTCACTAAAATGGAGAAATATTGTAGAAAAAGAGGAAGAAGTTGCTTGTAACAAGCAAATTCTTTTTTTCTAACAATATTTTTCACGTTTCTTCTATTCCCACTAAATATATTTCTACATATGATGGTTCTGTTTCAAATTTTATCCACTTAAAATTGTCGTATTATAAACTTAAATTCCTAAATCACGGAAATTTAAATCGGAAAACGTGTAATATAGCCCATATATCGACGAAACTTGAAAAATCGTAAGTTCGAACACCTCGCCGTGTAAAACATTCAGAATAAGTTTCCATGTGGTTTTATAGGTAGTGGGTCCGTATTAGGTCCACAACGTTTCGGAATTCATGAACTTTAACAGTGTTAACAGGGTTATTCTTATGATTTCATCAGGAAACCTCGGTATACTTTGTGAATTTATTCAAATTTCAATTTTTCCTAGTATAAAGAAAAATGCTAGATGACGATAACTGTCCTATATCGTCTCTCTGACTCCTGCATTGGAAAATTATATTTCTTTAAAAGATCATTAAGTGATACTAAAATACCAATTTTTCAGCAAAATCGATTTTGTTACCTCATACACTTTAAACTTACTGGGTATTTTTAACCCTTTGGCGAATGCTTTCTGTAAGAAATGATACACAGCAATGTTCTAAATTCAACATTTATCTTCTTTTGGTTTATATTGAAAAAAAATCTTATGGAGTTTTGTATCCTTAAATATATGAGCTCGTGCGTGTCATTTCCAACAATTTGACATGTGCATTTGCTGTTAACATTCGGCAGCTCTGACAGCAACACAATGTAATTTTAGGTCGCCTGGTTGTCTGAAAATACCTTGAGGCCTTCTCTATCTATAGACCGAACAGTGAGGAATCTGGTTAGACTGTGCAGATGCACAAGCTGGTCAGTGTCTTTGCTTGACGAATATTTGAAAGTGTTGGAAATATCACGCAGAGGCTCATTTACATCTACTCTTATGATTTCAAGCTATTACGACACCTTTTAAGCTCGGATATTAATATACAACATACATTATAAAAGATTATAGGCCAGCGTATTTTTTTTAAAGAGTTTATATAAGAAAAAGCCAAGATGAATCAAAATATGTATCGCTTTTAAAATATTTGGTGTTAACTGTTTATTTTACTTTCAATTTGTAGATTCACTTTAAGAATATAATTTACAAAATGTTATATTGTAATATAACTGTTGTAAATGCTTAGTATATTACTGAAACATAATTGAAACCTTACTACTTGAAAAAAAAAAGAAAGGAAAAAAAATACTGATTTTGACTGTTGAAGTAGTGCAACATTTTCATTTCAAATGAGGGTATTAAACAACATGTATGAACTCATGTATGAATTAATTTGGGTAAAATATACACAGGCTCAAAATGTATCCTATTCCTGGCTAGTGAATAGTCTAATATAGATTCATTGCTGTATTTCGCACCAACTTCGTGTTTAGATGACATAAGTTGAGTAAATGATTATATATCTGGATTTTCAATATAAACTGAACGCAAAAAGTTTAGACGCACTTTTTAATACATCACAAAGAAGTCAACCAATAAATGTTAACGAAAATTTCCATTTGTAATATATTTGGCATCCTATTGGCTTTCTTTTTGTCATGATTTTTCAATTTAACTCGCATACATACGTCTAAAGTGACGTTAATGTAGATTTTACCTACTTGGTTAATATCTGGGTGTAACAAAATGACATAATTTCCGTTTTTGTTTTATTAGAATACTCTTATTCCGGGTAAATATTTAACACTTAAAGAATCACATCCTTCGAAAAAGAGCGAACTTTTGACATGACGTAAATCAAATGGATACCGCATGGACATATCGAATACGGTGTGCATATTTCAGAGATGATAAAATTGACTTAAGATTCTGCGACTTGTGTTTTATTGTCATATGGTTGATTGTAAATAAATATTGACATGTTATGACCCGCTTTCCATTTACATATCTTGTTAAACGATAATAAGAGGACAGCCGAACGTCATGACGTTACGTTAAAAAATGGAATGAATTCATTATCCAAATTGGTTCTAATTGGTCAAAACATCACTGAGGAACATTTGTGTCTTATTTTTTTTTTATCTATGGAAGCCAATTGAAAAGAGCCTACCAGTAAACGTGAAAAATTAACGTCCCCGTTCCGTCGATAGAACGTAGGTGATCGCTTAATCAGAAAAGTGCAAAAATTCAATTTCTGAGGAATTAAAGAAACAGAGAAACTTTTTTTCCTTCACGATTAACAATTTTGTAAATAACTAACTCTGTTAAAACAATTGTTGCATTTTTTGTGAGTTGGGTCTAAAGATTATGCTATATAGACGTTTGAAAGATTCCATACTCTAACCAACTTCTTTTTTATTCCGACAAGATACCCCAAAATGATGTTGATCGCAAGAAACATTTTAATGTGATACAAATTGGAAGTAACGTCCCATGTTTAAACTGTGTGACATTTCCATTCCACCGTTCTATTCAAAATCATGTCGGTACGGCTAACCAGTTTAGTCTAACATGACAAAATGATAGGATTCTGGAAGGAAAATGGGCAAAAATATAATTAATGTCGACTTTTTTGCGAAAGATGAATCACATCTTGAAATATATCCCATCGAAGAGGAAACGACTAAACTTTTTGCGCTCAGTATATTTATGATAGATATATTTGTCACGTATATTTTCATACACAGGACATATTGATAAAACGTGCAAGTCAGTCTCACCTAAGCCATCGCAATAAACACAAAATCTATTTACCCTCGGTATATAATATTGTCCATCCTTTTCAATCATCAATGAATGAGTTGAATTTCCAAATTTTGCCAACCATGTTCTAAACTTTTTTACTTCAAAAATTGTTATATATGGCTCTATCGAACTATTCGATTTAAACTTAGACCACGCTTGAAGTGAATCGACCAATCAGAGAACAGAATTTCAAAAGTATATACTCCGAGCGTTGTAAATACAGATATACGATGGTAGAATGCCGTGCACGTGAATCTCGACATGTTATGTGTGTCGAGTCATTTCTAAAAGATGACGAGCATTTCATATGGCTGTTTATTTCCAAAGACTTTCTACAGTCGCAAAAACGAACAAGATCTGCAGTAAGTAACGAAAATAGACTAACAAGTAATACTAGCATATTTACACATAATTACAGTAATATCAAGGCGAATTGTACTCATTCATAGTTTAGAGGTACGAGTAAAAAAGAAGACAACATTGGGAAAGCGTGGTCTAAGTCAGATAGAAAGTTTCGTGCCGCGGTATATGGAAAATAGACACTCGCTAACGCTCGTGTCTATTTCCCATATACCGCGGCAGTCGTTTTCTATCCTATACATAGTGTAGTAATATAATTTTGGATTTTCATATAAACTTGATCTCAATTTTTGTAAGTACTGATCCTTTAATCTTTGTGTATAACAATAGAGGAAGTGTTTTTCATTATTGACATTTTGAATATGACCAAAACCGTCTTTAACCGTCCCATGACATAAATCGGAATGCCACCGAAATCAAAAGGAGCCTCCCTTAAGACGAGACAATGCTGGTTATAAAATTATGTCAGACTAAAAAAGGGGTTTACTAAAGAAAAAACATTTATTCTAAAAACGAAAATACATGTATTGGTAAATCATTCAAAACGGGCGACGCAATCATTCTGACTAATTTTCAGGTTAATCGGGCAAAGAGATTAGGCTTCGAGATACAATGTTTTCAAAGATTTCACCCCGTGACCTTGTTTTTTGCCCAAGTTGACTCAATTTCAAACTTTTCCGACATTTCGTGTGGGCGTTCACTCTGACAAGTTTTCTGGTTAATCGACAAAAAGTGGATTCTTGAGTAGATAGCAGTTTGTTTTTTAAAAGATATCATCCCGTGACCTAGTTGTTGGCCCAAGTTGACTGTATTTTGAAGTCGTCAATTTTCAAGTTGATCGGACAGAAATGAGTCTTTTAGAGTGCAAACAAGGTTATTGTTGAAAACGGACGACGGACATCCTCCTTATCAAGAAATTTCACCTTGAGCACGTCATGCTCAGGGGCCCGTTTTACTAAGCTTCTTACGAAAAAAATATCGTTAGTCAAAATCACAAACCGTACCTGGTGTTTTCATTCATTGTTAGATTCTGCCTTGCAATATCTTATTGGAATCGTCTCTAGAAGACGATTCAAATGAGATGATGCATGGCAGAATTCCATATTTGGTTACGTCTGAAGAAGCAACTTTAATTTTTGACTTACGCACAAAATGATCGTAAGATCTTTAGCAAAACGGGCCCCAGGTGAGCTAAAAATTGGACAATTAATGATAGTTAATATGAAAAGGGGATATGTGCTAGTTGTCTTTGAAATAAATTTCATTCCAAACAAAAAGAAATACATCAACGTATTTTGGCATTGAAATTCGTTAACTTTATATTTTATATTGTATATTCAGTTTCACTTCCTTCTGTCCACGACTGATCGGTATTTACTTCAGCTTTTCCATCATTTTTCGCCATTCGATGGGACATCAGCCAATGACGACGTGCCTGATTGTAGTCCCAACTACTTGTAAGAGGTTTCTGAAGATGCGTGCTCCATGTGGGATTATAGGGCAAACGTCTTTGAATTGGCGTTTCAAGAACATTTCTCGAAGGTTCTCCGGAATTATAATTCTCCAGTTTCCTTTCACGTCGTTCTTTCCGCTTTTTGTTATTCTTTTTAATATGAGGCGATTTTTCAACCTGCCTTATTCCAGCTGGTACTAATTTTAGCTTAGCTATTCGCAAATGTTTATGTTTCCGCTCAGCTTTTTTTCTTCTGGTCCTTGTTTTTCTGTCAAAATTAAGTGCTCTTTCGTCCTCGCTGTATGCAGACGAAGACCCATAGTTATACTGATCAGACGATTTGGGCTTCGATTCAAATTGATCTGTAACCCATCTGATTTCTGAATCCTTAGGTCTTGCATCAGATGTTTGTTCAATTTGATTACATTTGTCCTCAATAGGTGAATCTATTGTGTGACTTTGTGAGAATGATAGGCGATGTTTACTTTCACTGCTATTCGTTTTAGATACTTTGTCCTCAGATTCAGTTGACTCTGCTTTTTGAAGAGTTGTTGAACTAACATGGCTTATACTCTGTTCTAAACTTGGACGATTTGTCGAATTACCGTTGTCTAGATATGGCACACTTTGTTGACTGTTGTAGACAGGTTTCGTTTCAGGCCGGATTTGTTTCACAACAAAATTACCAGAAGTATATCTCACCCTTTCCTTTGATTCAATACTTATTTCTTCCGCCTCAGCAGTTGTGGAATCACATGGCCCAGATGAAATTCGCTCGTAGGAAGATAAATTGGCGAATGTTGTACCAAGATCCATAGAACTAACAGCTGAAGTGCTGTCAGGTTCAGACACTGAGTCATTTGATCGCAAGTGTTTGAGTCGTGGAACATCAGATGTAGTACTTATGTCCGTTTGACTACCCAAGTCTTTTAATAGTCCTTTTCTAAGACATCGACGCTTAGCACCGCAAAGACACTCAAGTGAATAGGACTTCGAATTGTGAAGGTGCTGCCCTAAATAACCATACTTGTCGCTTACCGCTTGTATAAGATTGTTCTTTGCTTTTTCAAAGTCTTCTGCCTCGTTTACACAATGTAGAATCTTATCCCAGATAGATTCTCTATTTTCATAGAGTGTTTGGCTATCCAGAATAGCCCCATACATTTCCCTGTTGATCATTTTGACTCTGAATAGATAATCACTTATATCTCGTAGGTCTACGTTTCTTTTCAAAAGACACACGAGACAATTCATCCTACTACTATTATCTCCTGACGCCAGACGCTCCAGAGATTTGTACACGTTTCTAGCAAGTGCCTCGTAGTTACTTTCCTTCAGTATATCTAAGAACGCAAAGATCCTCTCAGGCCCACGTGTCATCAGTTTATACAGTAAATGTCTCACTTGATCCTTCTCGTTTTTTGACCGCAAAACTGAGCATTCGTCATCGCTCAGACAATCAGACTCTAGAAGTCTATCAGGAATGGAGGTACTACTAAATGATAATGTGTCCAGAAAATGGTGGAGGTTTTCCTGGAGAGCTTCTTCTATGTGTACCATATGAAGCCAGTCTCGTCTTGGTAACCCTAGAGCAGAAACAAAATAATACACTTTTTTAAGGAATTAAAATATTTGTTTAATTAAAATATTTGCCTTTGTTCTAAAGTACGCATATTTCTTTGTTCTTTTATTTGTTTATATTTCTCTTTAATCACAATCGTTGACAAATAAAGGAAAAACGTTGTGAAAATCTTTGGATTATTTAAAAAAGCAGAGACGAGCGTCTAAGTTGAATCTTACAGGCGATTTCTTCCTTGAAAATAATAATTTTACACGTATTTTAAATGTCAATGAAAAGTCTACAGTAAGAAGGAATCTTGGTAAGAAGCATGGATACCGACTTATAAACAATGAATTGGGAAGCCTTATAATTCCTGAACAAACCTTTTCTGGAAGTCGCATTACGTTTTCGTTCCGTGCTTTTTGGTATTTTCTGTTCTGATTTATCCTTATACATCAAGCTGTGTAGATCCGTGGCCAATTGTCGCACAGACTTCTGAACACTCTTCGTCATGTCTCGAAAACTATTGTTCTGTCTGATGACAAGGTTGACCATATGCGCTAAATCATTTATTCGATTGTTCAGATCTTCCAAGGCTGATTGGTTTTCTTTAATTTGTTCGATGTCGCTTGATATTGCTTTCAATTGAGTTACTATCATCTAAAATGAGAGAGTCACTTTAAAAAAACCAAAACATTTAAACAGACAAAATCAAATTAAAAAATCTTCAATGACGACATGTCAAAAAGAGGTATGTTATATCATTTCGTAGATTGGCGTCTTAAATTGAAAGAGCCGTATCGAATAAAAATACAATTTGAAAAAAAAAAAAAAAAAAAAAAAATCACACCACATTATTAAGCAATCGTTTTTGTCTCTTTATGACTCTCTAGTTATTTTTGTTCTGATTTTAACAAATGTTAATGTTTTTAACTTTGGGTGTTTGGAACATTGGTCGGGTGGTTTGTGCTCACCTCATAACCAAATGATTGAGGGTTCGAGATCCACCATAGTCGGATAATGTATTTGGGTACTGTACTGGTTACAATTAATGGCCCCTTTCTGTGAAGTGCATGCTAAATTATGGTATGATTTAGATCCACGATGGAAATAAGATTTCGTCTATTTTATAATGCTATCCTCAGAAATGAATAAATCATAATAATTATTGTAAATGAATTAGTTATCGTCCTAATTTGATTTTTACACACGTCAAAATTAGAGATTTAAACATAAGAGTCTGAATTCATTCATTTTTTTCGGATGAGTAACATAAAAGAATCCTTGATTTTTTTTTAACAAAGTGTAAACGTCATAACTGCTTCTTTACGGTAAACAAGTATGTCAACAGTAATGTGTCTGAGCAATGATTAGCACTGAGCAATGGTTCGCACTAAACATTGAAAACTTCAGTAAATGGTTCAGTTTTGGAAACAGTCCACTTTTATCAGTTCATTAAAGTTGAAACTTTTTTCTGAGAGTGTGTTATTATAAGGACTCCCAACTTATGAAAAGGGAGTCCGAGCTATAAATGGGGAGTCCGAATTACATTTTTCAAATTTGGGGAGAACACTTTGAAAATAAAAAAGTTGCTTATGACGAGCAATTCATTTTCAACAATAGTTCCATTCAAATTATAAAATGGTTTATTTTAGAAATGATAAGTAGACACAAGCAAATGATTTAAGCCAAAACTTTTGTTTTGAAGAAATCTGATTTATGCGAATTTTAAATTGTTGAATCTTAGGTAACATTTCTGATCATTTACTTGTAGAAATATTCTATGACTAGGGAGTCCGTAGGATTCCTTACTCGCAAAAAAAAGACAGTTCTGTCCACAAAATAAGGAATGTCAGACTACCAGACTCCCCTTAGTGTCGAGCCCTACATCAATCATACCAAAACATTCAGCTGCCTAGTTGACTGCTCGTCCAACTAAGTTTACGAGTTATCACTACTTGACGGGAGACTTTCGGAAAAGATATTTGTCAAGCCAATCAATTTCTACAAATACTGTAACTTCCTCTGTACTATTGACAGCTCTTTCAATAGCAAATTATACATGCATATTACCGTGGGGGATATGTGTAGAAATACTTTTATTTGGAATTCTAACCTATTTGTGCAGTATCGTAAGCTGCTTTGTACTAGCTGAGTCCGGTTAGCACAGTCGGTAATGCGTTGGGCTATGAATCTGGCATCGCGAGTTCGATTCCTGGCTTCGCCAACTTTAATCCGACATTTGACAAAAGTAATTTTGACAAGAGTCTTTTGGCGCCAACCTAGTGGTTGTAGTACGCCTAAGTGAAGTGGGAAGCTGGTGGCTCGGATGTACTGGTGTGAGAAACAACAGGAAACTATTGAATGGTGCACCAACCACCGAGATATAACTGCGATAATGTTGAATCAAAACATTCTTTGTACAACATAACATACTGGGTTAATCATCATCTTCGCAAGCCAATGGTTGTAATTTCATTATGCTCCTTATTTTGTTCGCAAGGAGCAAAGTAGAGTTTGAGCCCTTAGCTTGCGAAGATTGGTCGAGCATATGCTCCCGCATTTGATGCTCTCTTTCACCGTTATCATTTTTAAAATGCCTTACAAATGTCGAATCGACGCTCTCTTCATAGACAACATGTGGAATAGATTCACCCGTCCCTGAATCCACCGACCTGAAAAAAACACGAAATGTTACTATGATATGAACTGAAATCCTGGAAACAACAATTGCGTCTGTTCGCCAATAATCTGGCATAAATACAAATTTTTTCTTCGTTTTTAGCTCCAATGGCCGAAGGCGAGGTTTCCGTCATGCGTCCGTCCGTCCGTCCGTCCATACGTGCGTGCGTAAACTTTTCTTTAAACATCTTCTCCTCCTGAACCAATGGGTGGATTTTGACGAAACTTGGCCAGAATGTTCCTTGGGTAACCCTCTTTTAAATTTGTTCAAGAAATTTGGATTGACCCCAAAATATGGGCGTGGCAGGGCGGGGCTTATTTTAACCCTGAAATCTTTGAACGACATCTCCTCCTGAACCATTGGGCCAATTTCAATGAAACTTTACCAGAATGTTCCTTGGGTGACCTTTTTCTTAAAGTTGTACAAGAAATTTAAATTGACCCCCAAATATGGGGGTGGCAGGGCGGGGCTGATTTTGACCCCGAAATTTTGAATGACATCTCCTCCTGAACCTTTGGGCCAATTTAAAAGAAACTTTACCAGAATGTTCCTTGGGTAACCCTCTTTTAAAGTTGTTCAAGAAATTTGGATTGACACCCATATATGGGCGTGGCAGGGCTGGGCTTTTTTTGACCCCGAAAGGTTTGAGTGACATCTCCTCATGAACCATAAGGCCGATTTCAATGAAACTTTACCAGAATGTTCCTGCGGTGACCCTCATCTAAAGTTGTTCAAGAAATTTGGATTGACCCTGTAAACAATAAGCTGAGGACGGCTTCAAGGTCATAGCAATAAATTCGTGGAAAGGGGGCTGTTTGACTTCATTTAGGTTAGAAATAATATGCAAACTCTATTTTTGATGATGATGATGAATTTAATTGATGTTTCTTACTTTGAGAATTTTACCCTAAGTTGACATACATGGGTGAGTCTGATACTGAAGATTGATTCTCTGCTAGGATCTACCCCTATATATAAGCTTTTGATCACCATAGTGACAGCCTTACAAACCAATCAGAGGCAGTGGAAGGTCTCACTAGGCCAATCAAAACGTTCCTGGCTGACAGGATTCCTGGCAGCTAAAAGAACAATTCCTGGCAATGTCGGCCATATTGCCAGGAGCAAATCCTTCCAAATGCATTTACTACAAACATGAAAACAATATGAATAAATAATGATTATAAATAGCTAGATAACAACAAGACCTAAACATTGATACCTTACACAATAAATAAATTACACAGAAAAGCTAGAATTGGTCAATTGAAAATCTGAAGTGGTCAGGAATTCAAAGATTCCCTCCTTCCAAACTTAAGGTCATTGCCAGGAGTTCAATAACTTGTTAAACACAAATAGTTCCTTAAAGTTAATGCTGTAAGGTTAAACAACAGTCAAAATGTAGTGTTAGTGATAATATAAGGACTTCTGTAGATAGTTAGATTAGATAAAACAGGAATAAATAGTTTGTAGTCAGGGGAGATAATCACTGCAGTCTAGTAAACAATCAGACGACAAATGTTAAAAAGAGGGGATTTCTCTAGCTAACTGCTGCAAACAGACAAGTTTCAACATTAAAATAGTCCTTAAATACTTCACAAACTCAAACAAACACATTTCAATGTAAACTGGGCAGTTCAGCAATACAGTAACTATTGCCAGGATTCCTGGCAAGGCTAAAATAGTGGGTGGGGTAATATTTCCAAAAAGCACTATTTCCTTACACTCACCCCCACTTAAATGAAACATTAAACAACTGGAAGTGATAAGAAGGAACAAGTATTGTGATGGCAGAGGAATAACAGTAAGAGTGAGTATCTTTAAATTCTAATAGGAACATGTTGGATGGAACTAAGATATTGATCTGCATTGTTTGACTTTTTGATGCAACCTTTACTTGAGAGCATTTCAGCCAAGACTTTATTGTTTTTGTTTTTAACATAATCCCGCACAGCACAAAAGTTCAGATGTCTCATATGAGCGCTCTGACCCCCTTGAGCTGGTGGGATGGTTCCAGGCAACATGAGAAAATTGTACGAATCAAAAATTTCATCTTCATTAGTAGATGGCAGGCCATTGCTGTTTTCATCCAATTTGAATACTGCAGCCATAAAAAGAATCTGCTTCTTATGTGGAGAAAATGCTTTCCAATCATGTGGTGGCCAAGTCAGTGTCTGTTGTGTTGCAACATTCGTGAATGTTATTTGACATTCAGGAATGTTCCAATCACGCAGAGCTGGTGGAAAAAGAGGCATGCAGCCCGAATATAAGGAAGAAATTGCCTGAACAGTTATTGGGCAAATGATATGAACTTCACCCACATCACACTGACTAATTGCTAGAGAAGTGGATATAGATGAACTTACATCATAATAGTCTTGGCCTAGAATTTTTTTGTTGCTCCCATAAGCCAAAGGTGGAATGCCATCTACATTTTGAAAATTTGGTTTGCAAAATAAGTTTGCAGTGTAAGTGGAATCATTCAAGGTGAAAACTGTTTGAAGAGTATTATTATTTAAGTATATGATATCACCAGGAGGCTTATGTAATTCAGGACGGGAAGGCGAGTAACATTCAACCGCTAAAGTTTGAATCGCAGTGGCCTCATTATCCCCTGTTGCATTAATTGTAGCAATGTTGTTGTTGTTGTCATCCTGTAGAGGGGTCCCAATGGCTTGTAACCAACCTGACTCCCATTGGCTCAAATCACGGGTAGGTTTGGCAATAGCTGGAACAACCAGCCTTATTGCCTCCATGGCCTGCACAGCTTCTGGGGAACTTGTAGGAGCGGGACTTATGTGGCGAACATACTCATGGGGAAAACAAGAAAGGTAAAATCCATTACTTTCGTTAAAGAAGGCTTTAGATAAAGATAAATATATGGGCTGGTGCTTCTTTTCTACGTGTTTCCTTAAATCATTAACTCTTCCCAGTAAAGTCTCTTTTGGGTAACAATATGGGCACATCACTGAAAGATGTCTGTGCTCTGATGCAACATGGTTTTTCAGCATTTTTCTATTACTTTCATTTTTCCCACACGTCCAACACTGATATGCCATGTTCTGAAAATATATTTAGGAAAAGAAACTGTTAGGCTAGAAGATTCACTGTTGATCTCCATTTCAGTTAACACAGGCTACAAGTAGAAGTTAATGACACAGAAGCTTGATATTCCAGGACAGTTCTCAAGCTATGACAAGTTCCGGTGCTTTCCAAGTGAATGGAGAGATGTTTCACCTCCTGCCACACAAGAGAAAGGAAACCCTATTCCAAGCTACAACAAGTTTCGGTGCTTTCCAAGCGAATGGAGAGATGTTTCACCTCCTGCTGCACAAGGAACAGTTAACACCTCCATACATGACTGGCTCTCCTAACCATCATTATGGGTAACACGACAAAAGACAATGATTGGGCCCTAATCATTTCTTTCTATACACAACAATATCAAATCAACCTGTCCATGGCAATCTCAAAGTTTCCAGTACATCAAACTTCAGCTTGCACCAATTAACTATCACCATTAATTTCAATGAATTAGATTACAAGGTATGTTAGAGAAATAAGTTATTCAGATTTGATTAATCTTCAGATTTGAAATTTAACTGTTAATTGCTTTTTAATAGCTTCTGAATCCATCTTTGACTTGATATTCCCTGGTATGGCTTCAATTTGTCAATGTGATAAATGCTTGGTTTAGACCTGCATGACCTTTGAACTTTATAAGTAGTGTCATCAATTTTCGCTATAACAACGCAAGGTCCCTTCCACTTTGGAGCAAGCTTCGTACAAACACCTACTTTTCGCGAGGGGTCATATAGCCAAACTAAGTCATTTTTAAGGAAAGAGCGTTCTTTAGCTTTCTGATCATAGTATGTTTTCCTATAAATTGCATTTTGTTTCAGGGTCTTTCTTGCTACCTGGTGAGCTTGTATCAAGTTATTTTGAATCCTAACTACATAGTCATCTGTTGAACTGGGTGGACACTGTGGGGGAAGACCAATTACAGCAGAAATAGGGAGTCGAATTTCTTTACCAAACGTCATCATATTTGGTGAGTATCCAGTACTTGAATGTACTGAAGCTCTATACGCCATCATTACCTGGGGTAAATACTGGTCCCAAAGTTTTTGATCATGTCTACAGTACATAGACAACATGTCCGCTATACAACGATTCATGCGCTCAGTTATACCATTAGCTTGTGGTCGATTTACGGATGTTTTAATTTTCCTAATTTCTAATAATTGACAAATTTCTTTGAAAAGTTTTGAATCAAAGTTCGAACCACCATCTGAAAGAAGAGTCATTGGCGCGCCAAAACGAACCACAAAATTGTTAACGAAAGCCTCAGCAACCGTCTTTGCTTCCTGATCTGGGAGTGCAATTGCCTCACACCATTTGGTGAAACAATCATTTATAACTAAGATATACTGGTTTCCAATATTTGAGCGTGGAAGTGGACCAAGGATGTCCAAGGACACCTTTTCCATTGGTTCTCCTACAGAATCTTGTCCTAATGGGGCTTTTGGTGGCCTTTTGAGTTTTCGACTAGAGCATGTATCGCATTGAATAACATATTTCTTAATACTGTCTGTCATTGCTGGCCAATAGAAGGACTGTCTAATTCGACTTAACATTTTCTCAGTACTTAAGTGTGCCGCTGTAGGTAAATCATGATAGTACGCAAGGACTTCCTGTTGAAGTTTCTTCGGAACAACATACTGGATAATATCTTCATTTTCTCCAATCCATCGACGGAAAAGCAAGCCATTTTTACACTCAAGTCTATCAAATGTTGACCAAAGCTTCTTTGTTGTGGAAGAGTAGGCTGAAACATCCTTCCAAAGTAACGATTTACCGTCTTCTTTTGCAGTGAAAATAATACCTATGTCAGGATCTTGGATTTGTTTTTGACGTAAATCAGGGGCAGTCCAACCTTCTAACATGAACTGTAAATTCTGAGTTGTTTGTTGACGGGTTACAACACGGACTTTTTCATTTTCCTTTTTCTTATTTTCAGGGTCAGGATCACAAGATGTGAGTGAGGAGACATTGCAGGCAGTATGAGGTAAAGTACGGTGTCGTTCAATTAGCTCACTATCTTCTTGATAATGGATGTTTTCATTGTTCTCTTGTTTACCGCATACACGGCATAATGGTCGGGATACAAAATCTGCATTCCTATGTTGAGTGCCTGGCCTATGAGTAATCTGGATGTCATAGGTTTCAACTGTTTGTAACCAGCGTGCAATCTGTCCACTGGGGTTTTTAAGCTTCTTAAGCCAACTGACTGCTGCATTATCGGTTCTTAATAACACTTTTTGTCCAAACAAATAATGGTGAAAATGTTTCAATGCACGGATCACTGCTAACAACTCTTTACGCATCGTACAATAGTTCATTTCATGCTTATTCAAAGTTTTACTATAATACGCCAAAACTCGCTCTTGTCCATTTTGAACTTGGGATAACACGGCACCTGAGGCGTGATCAGAGCTATCTGTATCTAAAATCATTGTCTCCCCTGATCTCGGATATGCCAATATAGGAGCAGAAATAAGACATGACTTTAATGTATTAAATGCTTCCTCCGCTTCATCAGACCAAATGAACTTTCCCCTTTTCTCTGTTAACTTGTATAATGGCTTAGCTATGGTCCCAAAGTCCTTGACAAATTTTGAATAGTATGAGACCATTCCAATAAAACTTTTTACTGTCTTTTTGCAGGTTGGAGCTTGGCAAATCTTTGATGACAGCTATTTTCCCTGGATCAGTTTCAACGCCATTTTCACTGACTTTGTGTCCAAGAAATGCTATAGACTTTTGGAAGAACAAACACTTTGAGGGTTTGAGTTTTAGATTTGCCTCAAGAAGACGTTCAAAAATGTGTTCAAGCCTTGTTAAGTGTTCATCGAAATCTTGACTGGGACATATAATATCATCCATGTACAGACAACACTCCTTGTATTGTAATTCTCCCAAGACTTCATTCATCAGACGAGAAAATTCTGACGGGGCAGCCGCAAGTCCCATGGGGAGCCTCGTATATTGAAAAAGGCCGATGCTAGTGGAAAACGCTGTCTTTTCCTTATCCTCAGGAGCTATACTCATCTGGTGGAAGCCCATGTTCAAGTCCATAGTGGAGAACCATTTGTTTCCTCCAAGACTGTCAAGACATTGACCTATATCGGGCAATGGAAATGCATCACGTTTACAAAGAGAATTTACAGCACGGAAATCAATACAAAGACGCCAATCACCTGATTTTTTACGGACTAAAATAGTGTTACTGCTCCAAGGCGATACAGATGGTTCAATAATACCGTGGTCAAGCAATCTTTGGACTTCTTTCCTCTCTGCCTCCCTCTGCGAAAGTGGTATTTTTCGTGAAGGTTGTTTTATAGGCCTAGCACCTTGAGTATCGATGTGATGTTGCACCTTATCAGTATAGCCAAGGTCAGTGGAAGATTTCGCAAACACATTTTGGTATTTGATTAATAGATTTTTGAATTGTTCTTTTTGATCAGAATTTAAGTGCTCAGAACTTCGTTCATAACAATCCAACAAATGGTCAGGTAATGATTCTTCTACACTTACTCTCCTACAGTCTGCTGTAAATGAAGTATTCTCATCTATAGATACCAATGTGGTGCAACTACCAACAACTGTGCCTTGTTTTATACGTATAGGGGTATCATTACAATTGACTATATTTATAGAGTCAGAGTTTTTAGCACTGAATAGGCCTTGAACAACTGCGAAACTTCGTTTTGATGTCTCTGGAATAGCCTCTATCAAGATATTTTCCGATAACTGTTCTTTATTGGGTATTTCAACATCAACCCAAGTACTTGTATTTGGCTTAATCGTTATTCCCTTTTTTACTGAAACTTTACATGTGCGAGAATACCCATTCCCTTGTTGTAAGTGAATAACACCTTCATTCAAGACAAGTTTAAAGTTCTGATAGTCAATATACTTAGCACTTCTGCATAAAAAGTCTTGGCCTATTATGCATGGATTTTCTATATCACAGACCATCATCGGTATCATTATCTTAAGGTTATGTTCAAATTCTAACTCGAAATTGGCTTTACCAAACGTTTTGATTTGCATGCCATTCACATCTTTCAATGTATAGTCTACTGTGTCAAGTTTGTCTTGGATGGTCAAAGAGAGATAACTCTTATAAGATAACAGTGAAAGGGTAGACCCATTGTCAATTAAGCATTCAATGTTCTGGTTACCAATTTTTGCATAGGTGTAAAAGCTTATGTCATAATGTTCTTTTTCAGGACTCTGATCAGGCCTCTGGTTTTCCATCACCTCACGGCCTACTGAGAAGATGGGTTCATGTTTCCCTGGGACTTGGCGTACTGTTCTTGGGCGTGTGGGCAGTCTCTCTTGAGATGTGTATTTGAATCACATACAAAACACCTTCTGTCATTGTAATTTCGGTTCCTGTGCCTATAATGATTGGATCCAGTGTTCTCAAGACGCTCAAGACGGTCGTTTATTTTTTGAAGAACTGATTCTATGCTACTGCTGGATTGCGAAGTGCTTGCCACAGCTCGGACAGACATAGGCTGGAATTCAGTACTGGAGCCATAGACACCTTCATATGTCTCTACAATTTGTACAGCTTGGGCAATACTTTGACAATTTTCAACAATACACTTGTACTTGAGATCTGGGCCAAAAGTCCTGTAAATGGTCTGTAGTGCCATAAGCTCTTGAGCACTTGATTCCATGCTGGGATATGATTTCCTGACTAACTGATAGATGGTATCCGCATATTGTGAAATTGACTCATTTGGATATCGTTGTCTTGTTTCAAGCTGGGACAGCCACTTTGATTTGTAGTTAGTGCTGCTGAACCTTTCACCAAGCTTTGAGACTAAACGAGTGTAAATGTTTCGTGTTTCCACAGGGAGTGAGGTGTAGAAGTCAAGAGCTTTGTCCTTCAGAGATACTCCTAAAATCAAAGCCTTTTCCCTCTCGGTCCAATTTCCCAACTTTGCGCAAGTTTCAAACTGTGTTATGAAGTTTTCCCAGTCAGATGAGCCACTGAATGGTTCAGGGCGAACAGACGGAGTATCATGTCGGGTGAAGGGTGGAGATTGTAATCTAAGCAAGCGGTTCCTGATAAGAGGTGATCTTGAAACAGAGTGTCCCTGAGAATGTGTAGAGCCCTCATCCTGAGAATTGTCACTTTCCCTATTATCACCAAGATTATTGTTCCCATTTTGATTTCCCCTGTTTATATTAATTTGAATTTCACTATCAGATTCAGACATTGTCACTTATTTTTCTGTATACGGGTTGAATAGACTTGTTATGATGAATTTGATGAAAATTGTCCTTTTCTGTAATTTTTGTCCTTTCTTCTGAATTCCAGTATTGGGTTCTTTTAATCCTTCAATTCTGACACCAATGTAAACAATAAGCTGAGGACGGCTTCAAGGTCATAGCAATAAATTCGTGGAAAGGGGGCTGTTTGACTTCATTTAGGTTAGAAATAATATGCAAACTCTATTTTTGATGATGATGATGAATTTAATTGATGTTTCTTACTTTGAGAATTTTACCCTAAGTTGACATACATGGGTGAGTCTGATACTGAAGATTGATTCTCTGCTAGGATCTACCCCTATATATAAGCTTTTGATCACCATAGTGACAGCCTTACAAACCAATCAGAGGCAGTGGAAGGTCTCACTAGGCCAATCAAAACGTTCCTGGCTGACAGGATTCCTGGCAGCTAAAAGAACAATTCCTGGCAATGTCGGCCATATTGCCAGGAGCAAATCCTTCCAAATGCATTTACTACAAACATGAAAACAATATGAATAAATAATGATTATAAATAGCTAGATAACAACAAGACCTAAACATTGATACCTTACACAATAAATAAATTACACAGAAAAGCTAGAATTGGTCAATTGAAAATCTGAAGTGGTCAGGAATTCAAAGATTCCCTCCTTCCAAACTTAAGGTCATTGCCAGGAGTTCAATAACTTGTTAAACACAAATAGTTCCTTAAAGTTAATGCTGTAAGGTTAAACAACAGTCAAAATGTAGTGTTAGTGATAATATAAGGACTTCTGTAGATAGTTAGATTAGATAAAACAGGAATAAATAGTTTGTAGTCAGGGGAGATAATCACTGCAGTCTAGTAAACAATCAGACGACAAATGTTAAAAAGAGGGGATTTCTCTAGCTAACTGCTGCAAACAGACAAGTTTCAACATTAAAATAGTCCTTAAATACTTCACAAACTCAAACAAACACATTTCAATGTAAACTGGGCAGTTCAGCAATACAGTAACTATTGCCAGGATTCCTGGCAAGGCTAAAATAGTGGGTGGGGTAATATTTCCAAAAAGCACTATTTCCTTACAACCCCCAAATCTGGGCGTGGCAGGGCGGGGCTTATTTTGACCCCCAAATCTTTGAACGACATCTCCTCTTGAACCATTGGGCAAATTTCAATGAAACTTTACCAGAATGTTCCTTGGGTGACATTTTTTTAAAGTTGTTCAAGAAATTTGGATTGACTCCCAAATATGGGCGTGGCAGGGCGGGGCTTATTTTGACCCCGAAAATTTTGAACGACATCTCCTCCTGAACCATTGGGCCAATTTTAAAGAAACTTTACCAGAATGTTCCTTGGGTGACCCCCTTTTAAAGTTGTTCAAGAAATTTGGATTGACCCCCAAATATGGGCGAAGCAGGATGGGGCTTATTTTGACCCCAAAATCTTTGAATGACATCTCCTCCTGAACCATTGGGCCAATTTTAATGAAACTTTTCCAGAATGTTCCTTGGGTGACCCTCTTCTAAAGATGTTCAATAAATTTGGATTGACCCCCAAATATGGGCGTGGCAGGGCGGGCCTTTTCTGACCACAAAATGTTTGAATGACATTTCCTCCTGAACCATTGGGCCAATTTCAAAGAAACTTTACCAGAATGTTCCTTGGGTGACCCTCATTTAAATTTTTCCAAGAAATTTGGATTGACCCCCAAATATGGGCGTGGCAGGGCGGGGCTTATTGCCCCCGAAATCTTTGAACCTCATCTCCTCCTAAACCATTGGGCCGATTTCAATGAAACTTTACCAGAATGTTCCTTGGGTAACCCTCTCCTAAAGTTGTTCAAGAAATTTGGATTGACCCCCAAATATGGGCATGGCAGGGCGGGACTTATTTTGACCCAGAAATCTCTGAACGACATCTTCTGAACCATTAGGCCAATTTCAATGAAACTTTACCAGACTGTTCCTTGGGTGACCCTCTTTTAAAGTTGTTCAAGAAATTTGGATTGACCCCCAAATATGGGCGTGGCAGGGCGGGGCTTATTTTGACCCCGAAATGTTTGAAAGACATCTCCTCCTGAACCATTAGGCCGATTTCAATGAAACTTTACCAGAATGTTCCTTGGGTGAACCTCTTCTAAAGTTGTTCAAGAAATTTGGATTGGATGAGATCCACTGGATCAAAAAAATTCAGGTGAGCGGTTTAGGGCCATTCTGGTCCTCTTGTTTCAAAGTGATATCTAAATAGTATTCTTCCTCGTAATTTTACATATTAGTTAACTAAGTTCATTCCTTCTTAAGTCAGTTTCAACATAGAAAAAATCTATTTTCCTTCTGAGTGCTTTTCACTATCATTATTTTCTATCTTCAATATCCCTCTTTCAAATCTTGAGATTTTTAAGCTAGTGGAGCGATACAGGCCCTCTTGAGCCTCTTGTTTTAGAGGGAATTTTGTGCTTTTATGCTTAGAATGCATAATGTTGAAGTTATTGCCCTTCCCTGATTTGAATTTTATTCAGACCATTCTTTCGTAAGTAGACCTCTTCGGGAAGCAGTGTAGTACATAATTACCAAACACGTTTGTTATTCAGGATAAAAATTCATCCCGGAATTATATCTGACGAAGTGATTTCTCATTTAATACATGGAAAGGTGTGTAAAACGAAGTAATTTTGCATATTTTAGTAGTTGTTTTTCTGCAATGATTGCAATGCTTGTATGGTTCCTGTGGTAAGTGCATACAGATGGACGGACAGATAGACGCCGGAAATTAATAGATAACAAAAGCTCACTTAGAACAAATCGAGCTAATGTCAGCTAAAGAAAATATCGTGTTCAATCGTATTCAAATAGTCATAAATCACAGATATCATTCAATTTAATTACTATCAATACCTTGAACTTTTTAAATGCCACAAGCTGCATACTCACGTTATGTTATACGCAAACTCTGGTATAATTTAGGGGGGGGGGGAGGGACATAAAAAACGATCGTCTTCTGTTTCAAACAAAGCCTTTAAATATAACTTATCAATTCCATGTACTTCCAATCTGGAAGTCGTGGGTTCGATCCCCGGTGGCGGCAAATATCCTTTCCGACGTTTGTCTCTCACCAATGGGTAGATAATCGTAAACCTATGTGAGATAGCAGTCGGAGGTTAGGAAAGGGTGTAATGGTAATACAGATGAAAGAAATACCAGGAGTCCATTGTTAGGTGCTCCGACCGCCGCGATATAACTGCGAAAATGTTGAAAGCGGCGTAAAACCCATTCAAACAAACAAACAATTCCATGTAGCTTAACAACGCATTACCGTGAATATGTCACCTTAGACAGGTCAAGATTTTAAGGGAAAAAAATTTAAGACATTTTTTGTGTGTTTTTTTATTCTTCCCAATGGCGTCAAAACGCAGTTAGTATTGCAAGTTTTTAACATTTTAATACTCTATCTTGATATGTATTCACTTGTGAATAAAGATTACATTAACCTGTGGTCAGATCTCTTAATCCATGAATCGGTGTAACAGGTAGTCTGTATTTCTGGTGATAAATGTGTTATTGTTTTGTCGTAAAGAGTCATTCTTACATCAATAATTATGTAGGTCATTTTCCTTGGTGTAAACACGACGCATCTAAACGCCTAAAAAACGATACGTTGAAGAGTACACATCAAAAGGGTTGTAGTCGATAAGTAAGACGGAACCTAACCAAAGAAAGATGGGGTTGGGGCATCCTAGATTGAAATATTTCAATAATACTTCTACAAACCGTATGTTGTGAACACTCATTCGAAATAATGTTTCAAACATGCGTTGCCTCCTCTTATATTTCGGATAAGGCCTCAGCCAAACTACAAGGCTATATATAACACATCACAAATTCGTCTAATTTTCAATTCTGGTAGCATGATACTGTATAATGAGGCACTTAAGTTCCCTTAGAAGTTATTGTAGCTGGTAATATCGACCCTGTAGAGAAATCAGCGTGGAAAATGAAATGAAAGGAAATGCTTGAAGCAAGCAATAGATCGAGAGTTCAGTGCAAGACTGTACTAAGTGTATATACAATGTATAATACACTAAGTATAGTCTTGCGCTAAACCTTCGAGATATCCAGTGTCGCCAGTTAACCCTTTCCCGTTGTACAAAATTTTGGACCTGTCCAAATTCAAAGGTTTTGCAGACGAAAATTTAAAGTGGATTATTTAATTTGAGAAATTACCGTTCAGTACGGTAGAAAATAGTGTGGGAAAAGAAGAAATTGCTTGTCAGAAGCAATTTCTTCTTTTTTCACAATGTTTTCTCAATCATAAAATCTCAGACACGTAAAAAGCAGGAATTAAACAGCAAAGGGTTAACACTTAGTTTGATTTGTCGTCTTCACTCGCATTGAGTTGGTTAACTCCATGAACCGCATATAGACAAAAATCAAAATGAAACTTATTACCTTAGCCCAGCCAAAGAATCCATTTCGAAGTATCAAAGTAAATTTAAAACACAACTTGATAATAAAAGATAATTCGGTAATGCATATATACTACTGTGTGTAATATGAAAGGGACTAGGTAGTTTTATGATCATGGGGAATTCCCAAAATGTATTTTAAGATTGCGAGAAGGGCTCGCGAAAGGAAAATTACTAGGTTACCGGCTTAAATAAATTATCATGAGGTCATGGCCTAAAAGTATTAATGACGTGACTTGAATGAAAACGGTGCTATACTAGTGTAAATTTTGCGTGGTAAGCTGTGAAATGAACTTTTTACTGTTACATTCTAGTGCCATTTGTTCGACTAGTAGATAAAACATGTTAAAAAGATACATGAAGAAAATTTAAAATTCCTTTTAAACCAACGCCATTGCTTTTCTTAAACCGTAAGGTTCAGTCAAAAATGTGCTTTCATAGTTGCAGTGAAGGGATTAGTTTAAGTTCCTATCATTTGCTTTTCAATTATACCCGATTTACCTGTAGTAATGGACTCAGCGCCTACGTCAGAGCTCAGTTTTGAAAATACACCTATATATGAATTTTGCATAATAAATAGCTAAACTAGGCAGATTCCTGTCCAAGCGAAAACTATTGTAAAGTCCGCAATTTTAAGATCAATTACGATTTGATTTTGACTTGGGGATATCTGAATTCATATCAAATATCACATAAACTCATTGGATGGAGAAGATTACTGAAATAATTTTGTTATCTTTTCAAGAATTTATGAAGTATGCTCTGGATAAAACTAATTTTCATGTTTAACACTTAATGGTTTCATTGACCATGGCGTTAATTGAAAATTAGATGTATTCATTTTGAATTTCACCCATTTTTCTAAATCTAAAATTAGAATTAATTTCCGTGTTCTAGTTCAGGAACTTATTTAACTTTAATCATGAAACATAATAATGGTTATAATTATTTCACGTGTTTCATCTTATTTTTAACCTTTATTTCTATACTCTTCAAAAAATGTTCTTTGACATTTAATCTAGATATGCGGATTTCAAACCAGGACAAATATGTGTGTTTATAAATGCTTTCAAAGAAGATGATATTAATGCATTTTTGACACTGTATTACATAACTACAGTTTTTTACCGAGGAGTTGCAACGAGATGACGTCGTAAATGCATTTTGACACTGTATTACATAACTACAGTTTTTTACCAACGAGTTGCAACTAGATGACGTCGTTAATGTATTTTGCCACTGTATTACATAACTACAGTTTTTACCAAAGAGTTGCAACGACATGACGTCGATCCTGTCTACAGTAAAAATAGTCCGTCTATGTACATCCGAGGTTGATTGTGAGATTGGCCGAATGGTGTTCCGAATGGGACTGATAGGTGGTCGCGCCCCTTTGATACCCGCCAAGACATTATTTATCTGCAAAATATTTAGTAATAGATACGTTACAAAGAGCAAATCGTTTAAGGGTGTCCTAAACTTGGTAACTTCAGCTTTTTCCAAGTGTAGTTACGACGTTTAATTGCTCATTCGCGAAAAGAATTAAACAAATTACCAAGAATATTCTGAGTTCAACAGTCATCTCATTAAAAAATGGGTATTTTTATTGGACAACTGATTATTTTTTCCATTGGCAGCAGCGAGGTGTTAATTTTACTGTATGATTGGACACAATCCGTCCTTCTCTCTTTCAACAGTCTGTTTTTAATCTAAACGATGGCATATAACAGTTTAATCTAAGAATGTTGAGAGTAGTCATGCGTTACTGATTCTTATCCCAGCAATACCACTAGTTATGTGGTCGTCTCATTTGCTCTAAGTTTTCACTAATTCATTTTAGTTCGATTGTGACAAAACCCTAAACATATAAGTGGACTGTGGCTGATTACTCTAACTATTCAGTATTTTGCAACTAAACACACACAGGTGATGATTTGGCTCGAAACACGCACTCTCAGATTTCCAGCCGAGCTACTTTACCGCTCGGCTATGGAGGCAGTCGTCCTTTGTACATGTTGTTGATATGAAAGCGTGTTCAGAATACAATTAGCCCGATTCCGAGACGAAATAAAACAATTTTGGTTCCTGTAGTTACGATTTGTATTCGCTGCTCAAGTCACAGACTCATAATACTCTGTATTTTTACCTTAAAGTCGTGGAGAACTCGAAACTTATGAGCGTCAGTCATAGTTTACACTACAGTTATTTCTCCTTATCATTACACAAATTTTGTTGCATTTTTTCGTCAATTGTCGTCTCTTTAAAGCTCACATCACATATTGTTTTTTCTTTCGGGGAGGAACGGAGAAAATTTGTTGTACCGTAATGAAAAGGAGAAAGATATAAATTTGAAAGATGCGCTTATCATCTCAGGTCTGAAATTATACCATAACTACTTTCATTTTGCCTCATGTATTTTCTATTAACACTTTTAGGGGGTATCTCATAGCCCAATGTGCAAAGCAATGTTTGATTGTTGTAAAACCAACGTGTCACAAGATAAAAACGTCTTTCATATGTATATGTCTGAAAAGAAATCATGGCACGCTTCATAAAGCATATTCTTGTAAAGTATGTACCTCTTGTCATCCTTTAATAGCTAGGCCTGGTTCCAAATATTACTAGTTCCATGTTGATAAACATATATGCAGTTACAACTGTTTCACGCAGAGCCATCGATGTATTCTCCCTTCTTCGTCTATCTATTTATTCATTTGGTTCCAGTTTTGTCTTTTTTTATTTGAGGTAAGTATGATCAGTCGAGAGCATTTTAATACGATTATACTTATTAGTCGAAACTGGGGCATGAAGTTTCTATGTTTGACAAGCCATTGCAAGCTTTGTCGGTTTTGTGTTATGACAAGCGCCCAAGTGAACAGTATGTGAATCTCATTATAAGTGTCCCGAATTCACTCCCCACCACCCCAAATGCAAGTATTTTAAATATTATTTATAATATCGATATCTGTCTATCAGGTAGTGGTAGATTAAATTTAGGAACCCTATGATTGCATCTTGTAGTGCTGATAACTTAATGAATAAGCAAGAAGTTGTTATGAGAGACAAGAGCCGCCGTGGTACAACCGAAATATTGCTCAAAGTGCTGCTTTACCTGAAAAAAAATCAGGGTTGAGTATGTATGATCATGCCTTCTTTTTCAACATTCAAGGCAAGCGAATTGGAGTCAAAAGATGGCATATTTACTACGGTGGTAAACAAATGATATGGGAGTAGTACGCTGGCTTTACCCTACAGATTGTCAGCAATGGGATTCGCCTACATCATTTATTTCCGAGTATAAACAGGCGCATAAATATGAGGTTGAACAGCAAATGACGATCGTTGATCGTTAAAGAGATACGCATATGAGTTGAGTTTTCTAAAACGTTTACGGCTTCATGACAACGACCAGATACCATCCAGGCATCCACTGGCATAATTTAAGTGCTTTATTTGGTAAGATCAGAATAGTTCTTGATATGTTCTTTCTGAAAGTCCGCTTTGTTTTTTTTTTAAATATAGTATGTATCGTTGTATAAAACATAGAACTCTGTTTGAAAATTGTCACGCGTTAAGCCAAATAGGCCTACCACCAGCGCATCTGGGACCTCAAAAAAGAATTTTTTGGGAGAGAAATTGGTCCCAGTAGAGGCCAACCGGATATCAATTCAATAAATGGGTAGAATGATTATTCTAGATGCCACAGTGTTTAATGTTGATAATTCAATAAAAACGCTTAAATTTCTAAACTTAAAATGCAGCAGCACTTTACAGGTTGGCGAGTTGGTTTATGAGTCTGAACACTTGACTTCTGTACTAGACGTAAACTAAGTTAATGCTTAAAAAATATCTTAAAGCTGTGATGTTGATAGGCCGTGGCGATGTGGATACTTCTCTAAATATAAACAATGATGGTTCTCTTCTTATTGAAGTAGGTAGATACGGTAAGTCTAAAAACGTACCGTGAGATCGCTGCTGTCCTTTGATTTTGAGTTCACAATATTATTAATGCAGTTTATAAGCGAGGCTTTTCTGGTGAGGCACGAACCCTTAAAAGTTAAATAGGGCTTTCTGTGATAAAATTGTTGGATCTCTTCTTGCACCATCGGGCAAAAATATATTGTGGTATAGAAGTAAGTAAATATAGTTACATGTAAATTATATTCAGTATGTATATGCTGTTATATAAACTTTTGCTATGGTTGATAGATTTGATCTGTATCTATATACTGTAGGTTGTATATATTTGTATGTTTCTACATGATTCTCTATGCATATTGAGGTCTAGAAAGCTATACCATAGGTATACTGTCATATCATTGGTTGTCATGTATCCATGCTTCTTAAAATAATGTTGTTATGTCACACATCTATGTAAAGGTGTAAATGACAATCAATTTATTTGATTTGATACCTTAAACGTCATATTTATCTAAAGAAGAACAGATCGGTGCTGACAATAATAATAATTGATTGAAATTTCAAATCAGTCATTTAGACAGACATTGCTCTTTTTACCTCCGTTATTTTACGAAGTTTTAGTGGATGTGAGACTTTAACGTCGTTAAAATATGGTTTGTTGATAAATGAAGTCATTCGGAACACCACTCGGCCAATCTCACGATCAACCTCGGATGTACATAGACGGACTACTTTTAAAAATTAAGGGAAACCCTTGAAAAAACTCGATGACGTCAGTTAAAATGGCGTTAGCTTTGAGTGAAAACATTCGACGTCGCCAACGCTACTCGTTTAAGTCACTGACGTGCAACCATCGTATTCTTATATAAATATCTTTAGATTCTTAAATAACGGCTGAAAAATTTTACATTTTGAGAATGATTCGTCATCCGCAAGGCCATTGGGCGGGGTCAGCAATCCACTAGAGATCGAAATATTAATCCATTATAATCGATAATCAGTTGTTTTGAGCTTCTGATTGTATTAATCGACTAACAAATGTCATAAACGATTTATCGGGTCCTAACATATAAACGAAAGCCATTATATTTTGTTTACGGAACTGACACTAGACGTCTCAACATAAAACAGTTGTAACTGCCTATATGTTTATAGACAGTTACAACTGTTTCATGCTGTGCCTTGAAGTTGGTAGAAAAATCTGCAGCACGAGTCTTTAGGTCACAAATTTCAACTAAACTTTCATATTCTTTTTTTTTTCAATGGAATGATACTGGAGGTGCTGTATTATTTTCTTAGAAAACGATTAAACAATCGATCATTAGTTGATTTACTCTTCCAACTAAAACCGATAATCGATTGTGATTTAATCCGATTATCCGACACTACAATCCACTAATACGGTGGCTTTTAAAAATCATCCGAAACTTTTATAGCTAATAAATAGTTCGATATATGCATTTCGTGACCTTTTCTGGTTTTAAATATTTATAATCCAACCACTCATTAGACAGAAACATTTAGGAATGAATTATAAGCATAACAGCAATCATCATTTTTTTTAAATAATATTTACATTGATTACAAGAATACTCCAAATGCAATGTAAAACATCGCAAAAACCATGGCCTAATTGATTTTTTACTTGCCCCTTTATTCGGATTCGGAATTCAATATACTAGTAGATCGTCCTTAAGGGTCCACCGGCTGTCCGGCTCCTCTTTTCTAATGTTTGTTATTATACCCCACCTACGAGGTAGAGGGGGTAAATTGGTTTCACCTTGACTTTATGTCTGTCCATCCGTCCGTCCAGACTCTTACTTAAGAACCAAGTGACGTAGAATCATGAAACTTCATACACATACTGCGTATGACCCAAAAAAGTGCCCTATTGTTTTTGGTTCACATAGATCAAATGTCAAGGTCACAGTCAGCCTTTGTTCATTTTTTGTTAGACCTTTTCGTTTCCAGACTATAACTTAAGAACAAAGTGACCTAGAATCAATCATAGTCATATAACTTGAATTCCCAATATTTGTCACAAACACATCCTGCACTAATGGCACTTTTATTTTGACAAAGCACTACTAGTCCGCATTGCGACAGCAGATAGTTTACACAGATGACACGTCCTGCCTCTCTACAATCGTTGCAACAGACATGCAGTCTGAGCCATGTGTTTCAACCAGATGTATCTAGCTTAATGTTATGTGTTAAAGTTTAAAATCTTGAATCTGTGATAAGGTATTTGTTAAAAGTACAATACGGATAAGAAAAATGATAACAAGATATTAAAAATAATAAATATTAATTTAGAGAAGACTAATCACTTAGCTTTCATCATACAATGTACATTTTATAATTCGTCTAAGGTGTTAAGAAACAAATAAATTCCTATATGCCTTAATTCATTTTATAGTATTGACAAGACAACTGTTTGATGACTATAACGTTGGAGTTATAAGAAAATACCACAACAATAACAACAGCAACTAAGCAACAACAACAAAAACACAAAATGATAAAAATGTTATATTATAAAAGATCCCTGTGACGGAAACGTCAATTAGGCGAATACAAGGATTACATTAGTTTTGAGCTTAACATGGTAAAATAAACAAGAGCACCACTTAAGGTTGCCACGCTCGGCTGTTGGTGCTGGATATTGCAAAAAAATCTAAGACAAAAAGGGGCATTACTCTTACAAAAAATACATGCAGAGTATGTATAGCTCTTGTGATGGAGAACAAACATGCTAAGTATCACAAAGATATCTTCATTAACAATAGAGATATGACCAAGGTTAAAGATTGTCTAACAAACGCTAACACCGACGCGAACGACGCAAAGGTGATCATAACACCGAATAATAACACCGAAAACACGGAGAAAAAAGCCGAGCTAATAAACACGTAAGCACAGCTGCCTTAAAACCTCTACTATGCGTCAGAGAAATACACTCTAATGTTCGACGCATCACACGAACTAACATTATGTGATCCGTCACGCGAAAAAGGACCATCTGAGAACTCTGTAAAAAGAATATTTGAAGAAAAAATATCATGTCCAGTATAAATCATTCCGACGTCGTATTTCAAAAATTCTTCCATGGGATGGTAAATTGGTCATTCTAGATAATTATAAAAGTGCGAAAAGTTTTCACCCTAGTCAGTCTGCGCAATCCGCGCAGTCTGACAAGGATTGACACTTTAAGCACTACTCAGTTGGTCCCTTTTCGCGTGACTGTTCACATATATTTTTCATGAAAAAGGCCGCTGGCCTGAGATACTAGACATAATAAATTCACTATTTAAAATGTGATACCGAGGGGGGTCAATGCAACACTATTGTAAGTACCTTTATATTTATAGGCACTTACAATTGTGTTGCGCTGACCCCTCGAATCGTAAACATTACGAAATAACACATTTTTATCACATTAGGACTCTGCCGAAGATACAAAAACATGATACTATTTATATTGGCAAATGCGGTGCGTGTGCATGTAACATAACATGTATAAAATGTAAAAAGCAACTAGACAAAGGTACTTTAACCTGGCAATTATCAATCCAATAAAAGGATAATGACTGAAGATAAAAAAAAAAAAATACACACGAAACTTAAGAACTATATAGCATAAAGCATACACGTATTCATAGCAGAAAATCTTTAACCAATGCTTTACTTTTGTCCATAGTGACCCTCGAAAATTACAACATAACAATTATTCATCATATATCGTTCCTTTGTATTGACAAGTGTTTCAACTAAAAATATTAACTCAACCAAACAATTCAAATTTCTGAATAACTTTATACCGAATAAAGTGTTGAATTATTGCTTATAAAGAGCGATAATGTATTTAAAATAAAATACTCAGGTCTATTTCGTAATCTTATTCCGAGCTAATTTCACTTTTATGTTACTTTGCCACGGCCAGTCTTGAACAACTTCAACAAATTCAACGTGGCATCATACAATAAAGACGTAACGTCCAAAGTTGGAGAAAATTTGGTTTTAAGCCCGACCGCGTTTTTTATATATATATATATATATATATATATATATATATATATATATATATATATATATATATATATATATATATATATATATATATATATATATATATATATATATATATATATATATATATATATATATATATATATATATATATATATATATATACATTAAATAGTAACCCCTTTCCATTTCTGCAAACATCTCTACCTCACTAAAACTATTTGTATTTTTTTCTCATGTAAAAGTACCATACATCATATGAAAAAAAAAACGTTTGTCTAAAAATAACTGTAGAGATGTAACACTACTTTTTACCGATTTATATTAAAGTTGTTATAAAGCAATACCTATTAATGAAACTGTTACAGTTCTTACTGCAAGATTTCTCTATATTGTATGCTAAAGCCGAGACCTCTTAAAAGATAAACGATTTGGCTTGATTTTAATAAACTGGTATTTTTCAGAATGAGGAAACTCGAAATAGAGTTTTGAAAATTTTACTTTATAAAAAATAAGTTCGGAAAAATTAGAACTCGATATCTGTTTTTCTTTCATGAACGAATTTACCTGAAATCTTGCAAGTAAAATAGTTTTGTTTTTTTTTTTTTAAATATATACATGTTTTAGAGATTGATTATAAACAAAGAAATTATTCAAAAACATTCTTTGTCCACAGGTAAGTCCAATATCGGTTAAAACGTACAGTATTTTCAAATGCCACGGAATGAAATGTCAATCCAGTTCATTTTTTGAACTGTCATAAAGATGTTTAGTTAATCCATCGAAAATTTGTAGATTGTCCTACCAAATTTTTTTCAAGTAATTAATGAAGTTTTTTTGCGATATTGACTCATAAAATACTCCAAAAGCAGTTAAAACAATAAATGTTTTGAGACCTTTATTTGTAAGGTTTTAGAGATTTTGTTGAATTGAATGAAAGACAAACAATTTAAAAAGTAGCGTGAACATTCCTTTACCAGGCTTCTTAGAGTACAGTTTGATATGGGACTCTTAAAAAGAGTCTAGTTCTAGTACAATGTCTTTATATTGGAAAGCTAAACTGTGTTTGGAATCTGTCAATAAAATCGGTTGGTACCAGTCTATTTAAACGAGTAAATCCAGACTAATAGTATAGAAAACAACAACATCAAATGGTTTCCGGTTTCGTTCCTTATTTTTTGTAAACAGGGAGACACGAGGTTTTGACTATAAGATGTCCACAGAACGACAGAAAAAACGAATCGATTCCAAGAAAAAGAAGGCCAAAGCATTTCTAGACTTAATAAAGACCCAAAAAGACGTAATGACACCGTTCAATATGCTTTCTATCTCATCTTTGTTATTGCGCAGAAACGACGTCTGGGTGATGAATGAAAATTTTATTTAAATGAAAATAACATAATGTCCAATAAATCCAGAGATATCAACATCAAATTATTCGAAAAATATAAACAAAATTCGTACCTTTCTAAGGCAACCCTGACTCCTTCTCTGTCACACAGATGCTCTCATGGATTCGTGGGTAAACAAAAAACATGCTCTGACGTCATCAGGTACAGTTACCAGCCAAAAGTAATTGTGCTTAATTTCAAGTTTGGTATATATGGATTGTTTAAGCGTCAAATGTTATTTCCTAAAGGTGAAAGTTATGATATAATATTGAATTCTAAGTTATAGGGTGAAATAGATTTTAAAAAAGATGAGAGGGGAAAACTTGGGTGAGCCTATTCTCGCCTCAAGCAATCATAAATCCCTTCATTTAAATTAATGCAAATCAGAGTATGTCATTTCAAAAATGTTTTTTTTTTAACATTTAACTAGAAGAATTGTAAATAAAAATAACTCTTAACATATTAAAAAGAATAAATGATATGCATTTTAAAAATTAGGTGCAATGGGGACAAAGGAATGTGCTCTGACGTCGCACAACTCGTGTTGCGGTGCAAATTGCAAGATGAACCCAATGCTGGCATTGATCACACTGTGCCCAATTGACGATTTTAAGTTCTGAGTAGGAGTTTTTACAAGGAGGGGACATCTTTTTGCAGACACAACACAAGTCATTTTCGGCAACATCATCCTCAGAACTAGAGTCTGTGTCTGTATTGTGATGGATTGATTTGTTCAGGTTAAGTCCACTTGTTGAGGGTTTGGGCTAGTTTGACATTTTTTATTGTCATTTCTTTTGCTTGGGAATGTCTTTTTTATTGTTTCATAAGCTGATATCTCATTGATGTATGTTTCTCCAGTTATATTTACCCCACCTGCGTTAGGCCTTGTAACAGTAGACTTCTTCTTTCCACAGGAACACTGACTGGCTGGGTGTTCTTGGTGCTGACGTTCTTCTTTGATTCTTCCATAGCCTCTTTTCCTGCTTTCTGGGCCTTTACCTTCTGTATTGGATTCGATTCACGGAATGTCTTACAAGGAATGAGTTTTTCAGCAGAAACGGTATCCTTGTTCAGAGGGAAAATCCCTGAAGCCAGCCTGGATATTTGAAGGTGTCATTGCTCTCAGATACGCCTTAGAAGATAAGGAGCATATGTCATATTTTGTGACCACTTTTCCAAGATTGTAGAACATGTATGATGAGCATTCTCCATAATAATAATTCTTAAATGGCCCAAATACAGATACATCAAGGGGCTGCAGTATGTGGCTGGAATGTGCTGGGAGGACAAATAAAATGAGACCTTGTTCCTTTGCCCAGTTGATAAGTTGGGGGGTTTTGTGGGAACTATGTCCATCATATATGAGAATAATCTTTTGAGTAGATGCTGCAGGTTTAACATATGGCATGAAATGGGTTTCCAGGTACTCTTTAAAGATTTGAGCATTGGACCATCCGGATTCAGACATGACACCTTTTGACCCAGCTGTTGCTCCTTTCATTAATTCAGGATTGAACCTCTTCCCCTTAAAAATATAGAATGGGGGAAGGGAATTTTCAAGTGCGTTGACACATGCAATGAGGGTTGTAGTTGTACTTCTAGGTGATGTTATTGCCTGGGGTTTTGTTTTAGGATTTGCAATAATGTTGGGTGGTCGGTGGTCAGACTGTAGTCCAGTTTCATCTAAGTTAAAAATTAAATGGGGTTTGTCAAGGAGGTTATTTTCTTGCAGAACATCTTTAAGATTGTTGAAGTATTTTTCCAAGACTTCTGGGGTACTACTTTTGGCACAGGAACTTTCTAACTTGCGAGGATTCACAGAAGATAGCCTCCCACTCCATCGTCTTAGAAAACCAGCCAGCCAGTTATTACTCAGTGGCTTATTTGATTCACGCTTCCCTAACTCAAATGCAAGTTCTCCCGCAAGCTGTTTTAGTCTTAAATTTGTGTAACCATATCCTAACTCTGCTAATGTTTCAACATGAGAAACAAGTGTCTGCTCTTCTTCCTTTGAAAACATGGTTTCACCTCCAATGCTGTACTTTTCTGGATCAATATTTCCTAAAACACGGTCCCGTAATGTCTGTGATGGGACTCCAAACATTCTAGCTGCCTTTTCTACGCTGATTCCTCTATCTTTGACTTGCTGATAAGCCTTGAATAACACATCTGGTGTGTACTTCCTGTACCTTTTCTCGACCCTTGTTGGTTTCATCTGTTAAAAAAATGTAATAATCATTTTATGGCTAAACCAAGAATATGTGAAAACCAAAGAGCACAGTCATGAATAGGTACATTCAACATGTCTAGAATAGAGAAATCTGTAGAAAATATCACGAAAGTTCAGTTCAATAAATATCATATTTTCTATTGCAAATATAAAATGTTATTCTCTAACTGATATTTTACATGAAATATTTGAAATCCCTGTTCTTGATTACTCATTGCTTTAATAAACAAAAATGCGTTCCAAAAAGTTATCACGGGCACCTTGCGCTTCTAATTGTATTAAAACGTCGGTCTCGACTGAGAGATCGATCAGGAGAAATAGCGCAATACTTTTGGTGAAGTCTGTCCTTATCAATCGTCTCGGTGATTCAGACGTCGGGAAGACAGCTTCTGCATCGAGATTGAAAACGGAAGTTCGAGAAAATGTTTGTTTGAGAGGTAATTTTGTGCTAAAACTGTTTAAATTACTAAAAACTTTTGAAATTTTGCATCTATTTTACCACTAGTTGTTATGTATACCTGTTTTTTCCGCATTTTCTGTGCTTCTAGCGATCTCTTGTAATGGCGTCAAAATTTTTCGAAGGTCTGTGCCGACGTTCGACAACGCACGCGCTTACGTTCAACGCATTTCTAAATTCCACGAATCGATGGGTAACCACGAATCGATGGGTCTAAGGCATATCACCTTTTCTCCCAATTTCGTGCATCTTGATTCTTAATGATTACACCCGTAGCCTGTAGTCTCCCATATTCGAGCACCTTAAGCTAATATGAAATAAGGCAAGGCCTTGAAAGCGATCGCAGCTTTTAAATAATATCTGAGTTTGTTATAAGAGAGAGAGAGGGTAGAGAGAGAGAGAAGGGGAAAGAGAGAGAAAGTAAGAAAAGAGAGAGAGAGAGAAAAAAAGAAAGGAGAGGGACCGAGCGAGAGAGAGAGTGGGAGGGAAGGGACATATGTACACTACACGGATTCTAGACTGAAAACGACTACGTGTAAATGTGTCCTACAGACAAATGAAATCACTTTTTGCTGGACGAGATTTCCCAAATTATAAAAACAAAACAATAAACAAAGAAAAGAAAAAAACAAAAACATTACATTTAATGAGCCTTAATTCCTATTGTAAGACTTAATAATAACTTTTTGTGTACCGATTGTATATTACCTACATAACATTTCCCAAAGTTCTCGAACTTTACATCATAGGTTTAGCAGACACAAACATTGATAGGAAATTTCGATCATTTAAAATAAGCTGATAAACTTACAGCTTTTGAATACAATTACACGATAAGAACTCATCTTGATTAATATCAAAATATTTTCTAAGCAACCGCTTGAACTATACAATAGAATGTGCATTTTCTGCACCAAGAACATAGATATAGTCATTGGGTTATGAATTCAAGATTTATCAATAAAAGTAAGAATTCTTTATGGGGCTACTTTCCGCTGTATCTGTATCTGTATCTTTACGTCGCAGTTTCCACTTCCGGGTTTTAACGCGACGGGGGAAGTGCGCGATTAGATGTTATGGATCACATTGTCAATGGCTGATTTGAATGCCCCCACTGATTTAGCGCAAACTACTTCTTCTGGTAATTTGTTCCACTCTGTTATTGTTTTCACGAAGAAGGAATGTTTGTATTGGACATTTTTGCTTATGTTGTCTCAAAGCACTTGGAACTGTTTTTGATTTGGTTACTGACAATGTTTACTGATTCACATTCCTCAAATTTTCTGAGGAAACAAATTTTTCAGCCAATAAGAATGCATAAACCGTTTTAACATAACTGGAAATATATTAACATCTTTAAGAAATAAAGGCTTTTGTCGACGGGCCCTTAGGCGCACACAACAACAAAATCCACACACAATAACATAAAAATAACAAACAAGCATTTCCTTCTTTCCCACAACGCTTTCTCTTGACCTGAAAAATCAACAAATTACATTTCTTGTTTTGGATGTCACAAGACAGCTAGGGTCGCCATTTTCTGTTTTAAACTCGTTGAAAATCGCAAGAACAGTGTTGCATGCATTTACTTATTCACTAGTCTATGATTGAAATATTTGTAAAGTTCTAGACTAAATATAGTATTCGTGACGTCATTAGCCATCTTTGATGACGTCACAAAAATTTGTTGTCATTTTAATATAAATGTGCATGCATCATGTAAATCTGAGGTTTTAAACGTGTTCCAGGTCGTATATGTGTAAGGACTAAAGGTAAGGATGTTGAAATTAACCTTGTCATTCTTTATAGCGAAAACTATTAACATTTTGTGGGAATTTCCGCGTGAATTGCTTCGGTCGGCCTCGATTTTGGCTTTGTTTATGTTGCTTCCGGTAGAAACATCGTCTTAGAAACATCGTTTTTTCGGGATAGCTTAAATTAATTTTCAATTTTTTAATCTTTCATTTACAAAGGATACATTGAGGTATTTTTTCAATAAAATTTTTAAACTTTTTTTGGTCCTGCAAGTAAATTCACTCCGGGTGGAAAATGACACGTTTTTTTCTTTTGACAGTAGAATAGAATAGAATAATACACATTACCATAAACGCTCGCTTCGCGCTCAATGTTGAAATGTGCACTGGCATACTGGAACAATGCAAAATTTCCCTGTAATCTACACCAAAAGTTGCATAAACTTAATTTTGATTTATCCATGTGAAGAAAAATTAGATTTGTAACATAAATAAGTGACAGGGAGTGATGATTGCATGTACACAGACTGAATAGAAAAGTTTAAAAACAGTCTCCAGTATTCGAGCACCATGATAATTTTCACCCTGACATCAAAATTACAAACCACACAATATTGAAACAGACTTACAAAATCAAAGAGACCTCTTCCTTTTGACCTTGAATTATTTCAAAGTCATTCACACGACGCCTATCAAGCAATAACATTTTCAATAGAAGGGCCAGAAAAAAATTAAAAATGGCCGATTTAAAAATAGAAGGGAAGAAAAAAAACTTATATTTGGAAAGTTTAACACTTTTTTATCATCCACTATGCATTAAAGTTTTCTGAGAATGATTTCTAACATTTTACAAAGTGTAAAAAAAAGTGAGATATTGCAATATCTCTAAAAAACGAAGTGATCGAATATGGGAGCCTGCTCGAATAGGGGAAACTCAAGGCTATGTAAATTTTTAAAAAGTGTACATCAAAATATTTTCTTGATTTTCTATTGTACAATTATGTTATCTATTGTATAAAATAAACAAAAAAATAATATAATAATAGGTTTAACCTATAGACAGGAAAAATAATTTGAAGAAAGAACCATTCTTGTTTCACTAATTTACTCAACTTAAGCTACCGAATTTAACAATAAAGCTCCCGCACCCCAACCTTTTGCTATATCGACACGTATGAATGATGTATCAAATTCAATATTATGTGTGTGTCTGTTCCGACGCTCTTTCTGTTTTTCGCTTGAATGGGGTTTAAGGCTGCTTTTCGTCATTTTCAAGTCGTATGTGAACAAAACAAAGAAAATAGAATCCTTTATTGACCATTTTCTACTCCAAAGATATTGTCACTGGAAAAAATAAGTGCAGTAAAAATGTGTAATAAACTTCCCCAGGTGCTGGCTGTACAAAACATGCACATGATGATAGGCTACTTGATTTTTCTCATTTATTTCCAGAATGATTTCCACATTCACAGTCATTTAGGATAAGTGTTAACATCGGAAGAAATTATCATAATATGAGTTAAAGATACTCAATACAATTCTTATTGGTTTTTCTTTGTAAAAAATGTAAAGGAGGGGGGACTTTGAATATGGGCGCAGGTATTATAGAAACTGCGTCAGGTCTAAATCCTTAAGGATGCGATTCCGACAAGATGATGGCCGGCATAGATTTAGCTAAAATAATTGTATTTACAATTATTTTAAAAATCAAACTGCGAATTTTGTGAAAGATTTTAATTTTTTTCAAAGCTTAACCAAGAATATTGCCCCAAAAGATTTCATCGAAAGGCTTTCAAGTCTTATCCCGCTTTTTATCCCAACGTTAAAACACAGCGAAAAAATGACGTTGTTTTAGCGGGAAATATATATAACATCTTATTTCCCCAAAGTGTAGAATGACGTCATATGGGGAGGGTAAAAGAAAGTCATCTTGACGAAATTCTAAGCAAAAATGTGCAACTTTTTACATGTAAGGCTGATTCTTATCCAAATTTAAGTTCACTACAATCTAAATTTTGATAATGATCGACAGGAATAAAATCGAAGAAAAAAGTAGATAAATTGAAATATATAAAACAAAATGGCGAAATCTCACGAGGTCACCATCCCCCATGTAGGCGGCCATTACGACACAAAATTAAACTTTGATGGTATATGTTTTATATGGTATATGCGTTTATGGTAACGTGTGTTGTTCTATTCTATTTTACAGTCAAACGAAAAAATCGTGTCATTTCTCACCCGGAGTGAATTCACTTTCAGGATAGAAAAAAAGTCAAAAATTGTATTGGAAAAATACCTCAATGTAGCGTTCGTAAAAGAAAGATTTAAAAATTGAAAAATAATTTAAGCTATCCCCTTAAAACGAGGTTTCTATAAAAGTTTTATTTTCTACTGGAAGCAACAAAACAAAGCCAACAGCGAGGCCGACCGAAGCGATTCATGCGGTCATTCCCACAAAATGTTCATTAGTGTTAGTTATACAGAATGACAAGGCTAATTTTAACATTCTTACCTTTAGTCCTAACACGTATACGACCTGGAACATGTTAAACTCCCAGATTTACGTGATGCGTGCATGTTAAGATTAAAATGTCAACACAAACATTCTTGATGTCATCAATAATGGACAATGACGTCACGAATAATTTAGTCTGGAAATTTTAATTTTCAATCATAGACTTGAGGACTTGTTATGCATGCAAGATGTTTCTTACGATTTTCAATGTGTTTAATATAGAAAAGAGTGGCTTTAGTTGCCTTGAAATAACCAAAACAAGAATGTAACTATTTATTTTTTTTCAGGTCATGAGGAAACATTGTGGGAAAGAAGGAAATGCTAGTTTGTAAAGTTTATGTTAATATGTTTGTTTTTAGCTCATCTGAGCACGAAGTGCTCAAGGGAGCTATTGTGATCGATCGTTGTCCGGCGTCCGTCTGTCCATCTGTCCGTCACGGCGTCAACTTTTTCTTTAAACGACATCTCCTCCTAAATTTATGGGTCAAAATCAACCAAACTTGGCAGAAATATTCCTTGGGTGGTCCCTTATGAAAATTGCTCAAATGGAAAGGATCCGTGCCATATCACAGGAAAAAGGGGCCTTAATGACAAATTTCTTGTTTTCACTCTAGAAGCCACAAATATGGTCCAATCTTCATGAAACTTGGTCAGAATATTTGTAAAGTCATTAGGATGAAGTCTATTGAAAATGGGAAGGATCCGTGCCATTTCACAGAAAAAGCCGCCTTAATGACAATTTTGTCAACAATATCTTTAAACGACATCTCCTCCTAAACTTATGGGTTAAAAACAACCAAACTTGGCAGATATATTCCTTGGGTGGTCCCTTATGAAAATTGCTCAAATGGAAAGGATCTGTGCCATATCACAGGAAAAGGGGCCTTAATGACAAATTTCTTGTTTTCACTCTAGAAGCCACAAATATGGTCCAATCTTCATGAAACTTGGTCAGAATGTTTGTTTGGTCATGAGGATGGAGTCTATTGAAAATGGGAAGGATCTGTGCCATTTCACAGAAACAGCCGCCTTAATGACAATTTTGTCAACAATATCTTTAAACGACATCTCCTCCTAAACTTATGGGTCAAAATCAACCAAACTTGGCAGAAATATTCCTTGGGTGGTCCCTTATGAAAATTGCTCAAATGGAAAGGATCCGTGCCATATCACAGGAAAAGGGGCCTTAATGACAAATTTCTTGTTTACACTCTAGAAGCCACAAATATGGTCCAATCTTCATGAAACTGGGTCAGAATATTTGTTTAGTCATGAGGATGAAGTCTATTGAAAATGGGAAGGATCCATGCCATATCACGGAAAAAGGCGCCTTAATGACAATTTTGTCAACAAAATCGAAAAAAGTTTGATAATCCCATTCCATAATATTTTCCGACAAACGCTATCAGAATTACGAAATTCACGATTTTGATTGTGATGCAACATCTACGATAGAATTAGGTGTTTTAGCCTTTCACAATCTTTTTGTGTCTGCAAAAATGAAAATGATTTATTATTCTTTATACCCCTGCAAAAAAAATGTCTGTCTGCCTATCAGCCTGTCTGTCTGTCCAACAGTCTGTCTGTCTATCCGTCGGTCTGTGGACATTTATACTAGTAATTTTGTGTCACAAAGTCCTTCTTCAGTCCTTCTTCAGTTTTCTTTTAAAAGCACCTGACCTTGCACAAATTGTCCCGATTCGGTGAATTTAACCTGCGTCATGTAAAAAGGGGGCTTCTTGTTGAAATTCTTGTGACCACAACTTCTCCCATCTTTATGGACCAGTTCCGATGAAACTTTAACAAAATGTTCCTAGTCACCAGTGCTTATTGTGGCGGTTTGGTGAATTTTAACTGTGTCATGGAAGGGGGCTGTCTTGTAAAAATTCTTTTGACCGCAACTCCTCCTTCATTTATACACCAATTTGGATGAAACCAACACAAAATGTCTCTTGTCACTTCACCTTGGGCCTATTGGTGCTATTTGTTGAAATTCAGCCGTGTCATGGTAAAAGGGACTTTTATATAAAATTTATTTTGAAATTTGAATGCAACTCCTCCTTCATTTATGGACTAATTTTGATGAAGCTTTCACATTATGGTCCTAGTAACCTGACCTTGCTCATATTATGGTGGTTTGGTGATCTTATGCTGACTCATGGAAAAAGGGGCTGTCTTGTAAAAATTCTTATGACCTCAACTTTTCCTTCATTTATGGACCAATTTGGATGACACTTTCACAAATTGTTTCTTGTTTCGTAGCCTTGCACATATTGGTGCTGTTTGTTGAAACAGCCTTTATGTGAAATTTATTTTGAATGTAACTTTTCCTTTTATAAATTTATGCACTAATTTTGATGAAACTTTCACATTATGATCCTTGTCACCTGACCTTGCTCATATTGTCATGGTTTGGTGAATTTTAGATATGTCATGGAAAAGGACCATGTGCTAATTGTCCTGATCTAGTGAACTATGCAATGTCATCGAAAAAGTTGCCTTATTCTAGAAATGAAAGGAAACAACTCTCCATTTAAGGATTGATTTGGTTGATACTTTCAAAGGATAATCTTCATCTTGTGAACAGGAGTATTCTTATGATGCACCATCACAATAAAGGGGGCTTTCATTTTAATGATAATCCTTTTGGTGGCAGCGTATCTTGTGTCAATGGCATTCTTCTTAGTCAAAAGTGTACAATCAACTAATGATCGATACTACAATCGGTTCTTAGAAATCATTACAATTCTCAATGAAATTACACTATGGTATTAAAAGGTATGTTGCAAAACTTCTTATCTATGGTTTTTGATATAGTTAATGAAAAACTATGGTATGTGTTTTTGTATCCTTTAGCATATATGGAATGGGCCAACACTTTACCATCAGCAGTCAGTGACTGCCAATAGTTAAGTGTAGGTCCATTCCCAGTGTTTGCTTAGAATAAATTGTTTTTCTCAAGTAAAAGGATGTTACCAGAAAATAAGAAGTAGCCCAGACTAAATAAGAGGCATTTATCTTTTAAAACATTAAATGGCTGCATTATAATAACTGATAAATCTATTATGAGATTTCTTAATTGATTGTTGTCATTGGAAGCTCAAACCAACTGAGTATCTAATATATTGATTAATCAGCCCATCTTTTCACCCTGACCTGTTTTCTGCAACCCTTTTTTAAGGAGTCAAAAAGTGGGATTGTGTGGAAGTGGTTTAATTTAAACCCTTGTCATGCTAGATGAAAACATTGGTTAAACTACATTTAATTCAAAATACGTAAAGCACTTGTTGCTCTTATTGTAAGCCAGTATTTACTTATAAATATTATTTAAACTTTTACAGTTCAAATAAGAAAATCGGTTGGTATAGACTAAAATCAGACTCTTTGTCTATACATCCTGCCAAATCATTGATATTCTGGGTTCAACATGACAAGGGTTGAATAAAATGATTTTCTATTACAGGTGCAGGAGGATGAAAAAACAACAACTAGTCCCCAGAATGAAGAAGTCATAGAGACCAAGAAACAAAAGATTGATGAAATACAAACAATAGATATGACCATAGATCAGCCAAACCATGATGTCAAACATGAAGAAATTGATGATGTATTGTTACAGAAAAGAAAAGTTTTGAGAGAAAGACAGCAGGCAGCAATGGTGAGTATATTTATTTTGAGGAATCATCTCAAAAGCAGAGGTACAGATAAGAGAGGGTAAAGCCTGTCTGAAACCTTTATTTCTCAAGGAAACCCTTTGTTGCGTGTTCTCATTTGAATTGTTTCAACAAGACAAAGATGGGATTTTGAAAACGGTTGCTTGATGAAAAAAGTCACTTAATAGATGTGGTCACTAAAGTAAGACTGACTGTAGTTAATAATAAAAAACAATACTCAAAAAGAGAATAAGTGGAAAATGAGGAAAATACTTGTTACAGCAATGGTGAGTATATTTATTTTGAGGAATCATCTCTATAGGTGTATTTTCAAAACTGAGCTCTGACTTGGGGGCAGAGTCCATTACCATAGGTATATTGGGTGTGATTAATAAAGCAAATGATAGAAATTGAACCTAATCCCTTCACTGCAATAATGAAAGTACATCTATGAGTGAACCTTATATTGTAAGACAAGCAGTAACGTTGGTTTAAAAGGTAAATTTTAAACATTCTTAATGCGCTATTTTAACCTGTTTTATCTTTTTATGCCCCCGATAGGGAGGCATCATAAATTTGACTTGTCTGTCCGTCCGTCCGTCCGTCCGTCCGTCTGTCCGTCCGTCCGTCATTCCGTCCAAAAACTTTAACATTGGCCATAACTTCTAAATCAAAGCGGTGTCGGGGGCATTGTCATCTTACAGTGACAGCTCTTGTTTTTTATCAAATGGCATGTGATTCTAACGGTAAAAAGTTGATTTCATGACTGCGCAAAATCTGCTTGTACAGAAGAGGTATGGATAAGAGGGGATAACTCCAGTCTTAAATCTTTATTTCTCAAGGAAAGCCTTTGTTGTGTGTACTCATTTGAATTGTCTCGATGAAGGATGGGATTTTGAAAACGGTCGCTTGATAAAAATGGTCACTTAATAACGTGTTCACTAAAGCAAGATTGACTGTAATTTAATAATATTGATAAATACTCAAAAAGAGAACAAGTCGAAAATGAAGAAAATACTTGTTACAAGGAATTTCTTGAGAATCATTATCACTATTTCTTCAAAAAAAAAAAACACACAGAGAATATTATAAGGGCATTGTGACTGTCTTTATGAGTAGTCTTTAGAAATGCTTTAGAAAGGCTTACTATAAACATTTACAAATCTCTTATATATGATCTTTTTCTAATTTTAGAAAAGACCAAAGATTTTCCTCACCCTTGATGAATTAACAAGAGACTCGCCATATGAATCCACCAATGGAGTAAAGGAAACACCTCCCCTCGTTATGATGGATGTGCAACAACTTCTTCTATATGGTTTATTGGGAAATAGGGCACCTTGTAATATATTAAGGTGATTACAGATATCAGGTTTGATTAAAGTTACTGTAAACATTCTAATAGTGCACCATGCTCTAATACAACCCGATTTACCTTTTGGGGGGTTGAAATCAATCATTTTTGAAGTGATTTTATAAAATCTTGAAGTCTCTTATATAGACCATACCCTCAAAATCAAGGTCGTTAAACATTCGACAAAGGTTTTATGCAATCAAATGTTAAAGGTCAAATGAAAAGCTCTTTTGACCTTACATAAATTCAAAGAGATGTATTAAAATAATCTGATGCGATACTCAAAATGAAAATAATATATACGATAATGGTAAAATCGACGATTTTCTCTTATCACACCTGTAGCCCGCTATTGAAACTGACCTGTGACGTCATTGCAGTTATGAATGTATTGACGGAATAAGCAGATCATATAAAATTACAGAATTTCGTTCAACCTAAGACAGATTTTTCACAAATTTGTCGTAAAAATGATTGTCTGTTAGATGTTGCGGCAAGATGCAAGGGTCTAATTCATTTAAAATGTCTGGATGTAGCATTTTTAATAGTATTAATTATCCTAATTAAATAGAATCGGGACCCGAAACATTTACTATACACAAAGACATAGAAATATCTTTCGGTGTACTGATTGGTTATTCTTGCGCATGAATTGTCCGATAACCACGCCTCGTCAAAAGGTAATGAACCAATTAAAAGCCTTTTGAAATTTCCAGTGAACTGATTGGGTAAAATTTTGTCAAGTGTCAATTATTATCATGTATATCATTGGAAAACCACGCCCCGTCAATAAATCAAGGTGTAAACAGATGTCATAATTGCTGTAATTAGTAAAATAACTTTTTTTGGTGTTCAATGATGAAAACATTTTGTTGTTGTAAAACCAAAATATCGCACTTAGTTTAAAACGATATTATTGAATTTTGAAAATGTACCCAATATGTTCGTTTACGAAAAAGGCTGGTTTAGCAGCTTCTGATCAGCTAAAACAGATGTTTCAGTACCAAATTCTAAATTCTTCACCAAAGAACGTAAGGCTAGTGCGCAAAGAGACGACCTTACTCAGATTGCGGACCGAGAAGGTTCGAAAATTGTCCAACTATGATGATTTTCTTTTACAAGAATAATTTAGCTATTTGTTCCTTCCCTTGAAAGAGTTTTTTATGCGACCTCTTTTTATGTGACCTGTACTTGAACCAATCCTTTCATCACATAATTATTTTAATTTTATGGATTTCCCAGTCGGTCCACTTTCGCGTGACGGGTCACATATAATGAAGCTGGAGCTTAATGAATGGTATCTTCGAAATTTTGCTCTGAGAAATTATTTCTTGAGTTCGAAGTTAACGTATAAACTTGAACAATACGAAAGCCGGGAAGAAATCTGCCTCTGTTATAATTTTGTCCAAGGAAGTAAAAACATGACACGCAGTACGCACAAGCGTAATAAGTAATATATTATTCGTTGAACAATATCGTCGATGGTTGATAAATTAGCGAATCAACGCAAGTACTGCTTTTTCAAAGCTACATTTGCGACTTTTTGAACACCCGTCAACATTTTTATTTAGAACATTCTCTCTGGTTTGGCGCATTCTGTCTGTCTGTCTGTCCGCCTCTCTTTCCCTCTCCCTCTTTCAGTCTGTTTTTAGCTCCACTGGCTGAAAGCCACTGGGGCTATTGTCATGGCGTTGTGTCCGTCGTGCGTCCGTCCGTGCGTCCGTGCGTGCGGTCGTAAACTTTTTCTTTAAAAATCTTCTCCTCAGAAACTACTGGATGAATTTCAACCAAACTTCACAGGAATGATCCTTGGGTGACCCTCTTTCAAAGTTGTTCAAGAAATTTTGATCCAATGAAAAACATGGATTTAATGGGCGTGGCTAATTTCCAAATATGGTAAAAAGTAACTTTTCTCAGGTTGTAATTGATGGATACCAATAAAATTTTACATGAATGATCCTTGGGTGACCCTGTATCAGTTTACCAAAAATTATTGTGATCAGATGAAAAATATGCACTTTATGGGCGGAGGTCATTTCTCTATATGTTATATAGTGGAAACTTTGAAAATCATTTTCTCAGAAACTTACTGATAGATATCAACCAAATTTTACATGATTGATCCTTGGGTGACCCTTTATCAGTCTACCAAAAATTATTGTGATCAAATGAAAAATATGTATTTTATGGGCGGAGGTCATTTCTCTATATGTTATATAGTGGAAACTTTGAAAATCATTTTCTCAAAAACTAACTGATAGATATCAACCAAATTTTACATGAATGATCCTTGGGTGACCCTTTATCAGTCTACCAAAAATTATTGTGATCGAATGAAAAATGTGTATTTTATGGGCGGAGGTCATTTCTCTATTTGCTATATAGTGGAAACTTTGAAAATCATTTTCTCAAATTGAAAGTGATGGATATCAACCAAATTTAACATGAATGATCCTTGGGTGACCCTTTATCAGTCTACCAAACATTATTGTGATCAGATGGAAAATATGTATTTGATGGGTGGAGGTCATTTCTCTCTATGTTATATAATGGAAACTTTGAAAATCATTTTCTCAGAATGTAATCAATGGATATCAATCAAACTCCATTAGTATGATCCTTGGGTGATCCATTATCATGCAGCCAAAAATTATCGTGATCGGATGAAAATTATGTCTTCTATTGGTGGAGGTAATTTCTCTATATGTTATAAAAGTGGAAGCTTTGAAAATCATTTCAACATAAATAGAACCCAAAATATCTAAAAAAATCTAGTCAAAACTTTCATTACAAGAATTTCAAGCCTGTGGAGCGACTCAAGCCATTCATGGCTTTCTAGTTCTCTCTTTATATCTTTTTTTTGATATAAGACATTTAACACAACATTTAAATATTTTTTCGATATTTACAATATTGTGATAACTTTTTTGTTGAAAAAAGAGAAGAACTTTTCTTGGTGTAAACGATATTGAACCCGCTTAACACTTATTACAGCTTGAAATGGTGACCATTTTTTAATATATAGAAATGTTTTGTGTGCCAAAATAAAAAAAAAATGTATGAATTTGAAAAATGTTTCAGAAATGATTTTGAAAATAATTGGCGCATTAGATGAATTATCGGTACACAGACTAGCACACACAGAAAGGGTTACCTTCGGTAAATCATTTGTCATGTGCGCTGTTGTGAAATCGGCAAGATGTCACAATGCTTCCAATAAACAAAACCATCCAGCTACATGTAATTTATAAAACTTTATGACTTAATTAAACACACATTTTATCCTTTAATAATTCTACTGACATGCCGCAGAAGACTAATTTTCAACCGGCGATATACCTAGACACAACCTTCAATCGACAACGGAATACCATCAAATTTGTGTTTTATTGAATTTATTTTTCTAATTATTTGTTCATGATATTCATTCGTTATATTTTTGACAAATTCAAAAAAAAAGTGAAATCATGGGTGAACATTTGTGGATTAAAGAAAATGGAAAAATCGTGGAAAAGGAAATTTGTACCGACAAATAATTAGTTTGGAGGAATTTCATACCATTTAATTGTCAAAGCCCTGTTGAGGTAGGGTTATTCAATGTCTTGATTTAATTTTGCATATTATATTTGATTGACTTTGTAGTAATATGGTTTTGACCAACCATCAAATGTATTATGTCAAGCCTTTTTTTATGTTTTTTTTTATATATATATATATATATATGTATAATAAACAAAAATTGAAGCTAAATGGTTGGTCACTGTGAAATATTACTCTCAATTAGATCAAATTGGATTTCCTTCCGAAGTTTTTACCAAATTTACTAAGTGAACAGTCTGAAAAATGTTGATTTTAATTTGTGAAAAATGTTTATTTTTTAACAAGATTGCATCGTTACAACGGCGTGAATACACTCTAACCATGCCATAGCTTCCGACGTACGTTTGTTAGACTCGTGACTAGATATCTCAGATTTCCGGCTTAAAGTAAACATATCTCTATTTTCCGCTTGCTAAGGTTTAAACTGTTCTGACTGCACAAGTTGATAGCGGTATAACAATATCGAACCTTTGTGTTGTTGTTCGATAGCTGTGATAATAACAAGCGTTCGCAATGTTTACCTTCGAGAGGAATGACTACAATGACGTCACACCCATTGCGCAAGTGCAAAAATCTGTTTTCGGCCAGGTGAAAATTTCCAATAAATCACGGTCGTTCTTTTGTAAATATTGTCCCTTTGGGGGTGTGTTTTTCGACGCGGAATTTTTATACCTTTTTATTTCAATTAAACTGATTGAAATATATATTTAGTTCTTGTTCGAAAAATAGCTTTTCATTTGATCTTTAATATTTTGTGTGGTTTACATTTAATTTTGGCCATTTTTTCACTGTCTAAACAAATATCGATGGCTCAGGACAAAACAGTTGTAACTGCCTATGTGTTTATAGGTAGTAACAGCTGTTTCACACTTATTCATAGATTTGTAACTAGCCTCTAATAAAAGCCTATCCTTTCTAATGGAAAGGTGATGATTCTAATAAATCCGGGGGTTCTAATAGAGCTCTTACGATAACAGTATTTTTAGAGTTTTAATGGATGCAGGTGTACAAGTTTGAGACTCTCAAATAAGAAGCTTGTACCCTAAAAACTGTTTGACTTTGCTCATGTGCAGAGGTAAGGATAAGAGGGGGTAAAGTCAGTCTAAAATCTTTATTCCTCAATTTAAGCCTATGTTGTGGGTACTCATTTGAATCGTCTTGATGAGATGATTCCAATGAGTACCAACAACTTAGTATTTGTTCAACTTTAGTTCAAATAATCTCATTTGAAATCCAAAATGCTCCCTCTTTCTGTAGCTCTGACATAGACTCTCTAGGAATCAACTTTAGAAATATCTCTCTGAATGTTGGCAATACCTGCTTGGTAACCAAAGGAAAGAATACTACATACATGAAATGCAAGGGAAAAAGCTGAAATGAGAATACATTTCAAGCAAACATCGAATAGCATAGACAGCCACATACTGTGAATATCAATCTACCTGGTGGTCTAGAGATACTTTGAGAGCTATTCTATCTACCGGTACTTATTACATAGCGAAGAAGCTGGCCAGACTGTGCAGATGCACAGGCTGGTCAGAGTCTTTGCTTTGCACATATTTGAAATTGTTGGAAATCTCTCGCACAGGCTCAAATACAAGTATCCTTAATAATATTCAGGACTAAATCTAAAGTGATTTTCGACAGCTGAAGCATGCATTCCTAAACCCTTATCAAGGACCTCTATGATTCCACCTATTGAGACCTTTGGACTCTAATTTTCTGATGTCACTGTAAAATCCTCTATTTTTATGTAATGTCAAAGGTGATCTTATATTTGTATCATTGTGTCTGTCTTTATGTCAGTATGTCAACAACTTGTGAATCCAACTCCTACAATCATGAATGGATTTGGATGAATTTTTCACAGAATGCTCCCAGTCAGAGGCATATCTAGTTTTTTGAATTTATACACGTGAAGGTGACAACCAAAGAATATTATTATAGGATAAAGGCAATATGTGGACTGTGACAAAAGATAAATACCCTCCATGGGTCCCATTTTATGATTTGAGCGTTTGTGAATAATCAAAAACATTGTAACTACAGCTTGAATAAGCTATAGTTTTGATGTAGTGATCATTCATCAACGATATTTTTCAATAGATGATTATTTCTTTTACGCACTTACGTAAAATGCTTAATTGGAGTTACGCCCTTGCCAGTTAACTTGCCATGTTGATATTCTCAGGGTTGGTCATATCCGAGGGATTGACACTAACATCAGTCCACGATTCTATGACCTGTGGGTTTTAGGGAGGTACAATTTTCTCTTGAATTGCTTAAAAATAAGCATACTTTTCAAAGAGGACATGTGTTAATCAGAAAGGACCTGTAATATTGAGGAATAACAGGTCCTTCAAGCTGATGGAAAATATGGTTATTGTCCAACTCTGTATTCTACCACATACAGTCAAACCTGTCTTAGAGGCATCCTGTATTCAGCAAGCAACTCGTATTAAACAAGTGACTGTTGAGTTCCCAAATGTAGCATTTGCATAAACTAACCTGCACTTAGCAAGTGCCTGTCTTAAGCAAGCTTTTCTGAACATTGACCCTTGAGTGCTTGCAGGTTTGACTGTAATTATTTGGTGTTTTGTGACTCTGGCATCCTTGTTTGTAGATGGTGTAGATTGTTGCGAGTGACCAAGGTCTCCAAAGTCGTTGCTGTAATATTGGATTCTGTCAGTAAGGAGGAACTGACTGATTACCCTGAGAGTCTACCAACATTGATGCAAGCTTTTGATGTGGTAGGTCTACTTTTTTTGGTCAATCTTCACAAACTGAAGGAATACTTAAATTTGAGGAAAACACAGTTGAAAACTGTAAAAAGAAATATAGGATATTGAATGAGTGGTCATGTAATACTGAAGTTATTCAATGAGTCATCCATAAACAGATAAAAATAAAAACAAGGCTGTGCCAAGTTTTTATCTTTTTATAGATGACGAGTTTAATAAATTCTGTATTTTATGAGTACAAATTTTATATTCTTATGATGAACCGAATTTTTCCGAAAAATCGTCTAAATTCTTTAAATTCAACAATTCATTTTCAGCAAATCTATAATGCGGTTTGAAACTGACGTCCTAGTATATGTATTATGACGTCATTTTTGCGGTTACAAATAGCATTGCTATTCCTACTAAGCTCATTTGCATAGTTATTCCGCTAGTGTAATAACACCCATGTAATATAAAAAATATTCAACGGGGCTATTTCATGTCCAAAATGTAGGTCATATTATAATTCTCTATACTGCACTGTGTGTTTTTCATACAATATATTCTACTGTAAAAAGTAGATATTGTGTTCGCTACATAATAAGTTATCAATAGCTGTTACATAATTTGAACTTGATTAGAAAAGAATACCTTTTAAAATTACCATGGTTCTATTAAAATTATTTTAAAAAGCTTGCTTACATTGACACCAATTTGTTTTACAATCTTGTAATCTCATTGCATTGTTAGCTTTCTTGATATGATTGAAGAATTTGTTTTTCCGTTAAGCAAATGTGCAGAAAAGAGGGGGTGAAGCCAGTCTAAAATCTTCATATCTAAATGAAACCCTATGTTGTTGGTACTCATTTGAATAGTCTCGACGAGACGATTCAAATGAGTACCAACAACTAGGGATTTGAGATATTCTTACTGGTTTACTTTGATCTAAAATAAAAAACAACTTCTCTATCTTTAGCTCTGATTTAGATATCCCCCCACCCCTCTCCAAAATTTAGCTTCTTGTTACATGTCATGACCACTTATCTGTGACATGCTGGTCGTCATTGGTTGTGCTCAGCTATCTACTAATTCAAAGGTATACATGTTTCTTTGGTGCTTTTCGGTGGTTTAACGAGAAATAACGGTAGATTATAACTTGATACTCTAACCGCAAAAGCAGTGAAAATTTCAAAAACTTATACCCTGCTTTTATGCATTACATCCTATCTGGCGTCATCTATGTGGGGCAAAATAAGTTCTGTCACAATGAATGTTGCATAGCAATCACATGCAAAATGAAGCACTTTACGAAAATATGTCCTAGAAATTTTCACATTTTGTCTCATTTGTGCAATAAAGAAATAGAATAATTGTTTTTTTTTCTTGTAAGATTGATTAATATTTCATTTCGTGAACAACAACTTCGCCACTCATGAAAATATACCTTTTGTTGTTCGCTCATTGAATATAAACCATTTCTAATTTGTGTTCCTTATTATTAGGAAACAGATATAATTCCCCCGGAACAATATGGGAGCTCAGTGAGAGAAGATTTACTGAATGTACAGATATCTGTTGGTGAACTGCGGAGAAAAATCTTAAAGTCTAAAGGTTAGGATGGCAATTTTCATGTACTATTTCTATTTATGAATTAAGGAAGTGCAACCCTGAATAGAAATTTGAAATCGGATTGATGTAGGAAAGTTTAAATGAAGTTGAACCATAATGTGAACAGTAATAAGCAACGCTACTTGTTTAAGTCACTGATGAGAAACCACTGTATCCTTATATAAATATCTTTCAATTCTTAAATAACGACTGAAAAATTTTAATTTTTGAGAATTATTTACTTTAAAAAAATCAATTTAAAGATAGCACCGATTGTTTCCGAGCTACTTTTTCTTACATTGTTTCTGCAAAATGCACAATTTTGCTACATATCCATCCGCCTTATATACATCCAAGGTCTGTTGCAGTTTACGGAAATGGCTGATGGTTTTTTTATACCCAGGCGTTCGGCGAAGGGGATATAGTAATGGTGTCTGTCCGTCATTCTGTCACTTAACTTGTCGGGAGCATATCTCCTAAAGTATAAAAGCTATCTCCTTTAGACTTATATTATGTTATATTAGGTCTCAGTTTACTATCAAGCTTTCATGGCGGGGAAGGCCATGTCTGACTTAGCTCTTGTCCTGTTAAAGGTTCCATTCAGATTTACTCTGTTATTTGCAGTGTTTACCATATTCTCACAGATCACCATCATTAGAGAAGGTGAAAGCTAGTCACAGATCCTAAACTGTTGAATTTTTATACCTCCAACCTACAATGTAGAGGGAGGTATATAGAAAATGGTCGATACTTTAACATTGCACGAAAAGACAGAATTTGTCGACACTGCAATACAAATTTGGTCGAAACAGAATTTCACTTTTTACTTATTTGTTCAAAATACTCCGATCTTAGAAACAAATATATTAAAAGATACTATCATACTTGGCCTACTATTCAAAAATTTACGAATCTTATGACAAACAAATCGAAGTCTGTTGTTTTAAATTTAGCGAAATATCTTTATTACGCATTTTCTCGTAGAAATTGATCAAACATGTTCACGTTTACTTTATGTTCTTCTGTTAATCCATGCACTTCTCTTATTTGTCTAACTTACATTGATATTTGCTGTAAACATTGTAATATTGTTTAATGCAATAAACTTCTTGTATTGTATTGTATTGTATATTAGTTTCACCATGTCTGTCCGTCTGTCTGTCCATCGGTCACTTCATCCATCTGTCCATTCTTAGACCTTTTCGTTTTCGGATTCTAACTCAAGAACCAAGCCATCATGAAACTTCACACAAATGCTGCTTATGACCCAAGGAAGTGCCCTATTGTTCTGGTTCACATAAGTTAAAGGTCAAGGTCATGGTCAGCCTTTGTTCAATTGACAAAGTGCCAGTGGGGGGGTATTAGTCTGCTTTGCGACAGCACTAGTTTAATATGCCCCTGCATAGAAAGATTCGGGCATATTGTAATACCATTGTACATGTGTCCTTCTGTCTGTCTGCAAAACTTATTATTGCCGATTACTTCAAGGCTATTCAAATTGCAATGTGCATATTTGGTATGATAATAGATCTCGATGACGAGCATCCACAGGTACCAAAATCAAGGTCATATGACAAGGTCAAGGTAATATGTCAAGGTCAAAGTTTTTTTGCTGTTTTTTAAAAAAAATGCCATATGGGGGCTATTTGTATTTCACAAACCCATCTTGTTTTTCTAGATAAAGAGGAGACAGTAAGAGAGAAATTCAGTTCTTTAAAGGAAAAAAGAACAAATTCGAAGAATTCTGAAAATATACAAGAAACATATGATTCAGTGACTTGTTTAAATACTAGTGATTTTATAAAGCCATCCCTAAGTCAACAAGAAAGCAATCAGACTATGGTAGAATCAGAACTAAGTCAACAAGATAACGATCAGACTATGCTAGAATCAGAACAAAGAGAAAGGGAAGGTGAAATGAAAAATATGCAGCTAGACAGGCGGAGTTTGATGCTCAATACAGCACAAATGTTAGGAGAAGGAATTCCAATGCCATTTGGTCCGAAAGGTATGTTAACCATGATGAATAATTTGTAACAAGAACCAGTAAACATATCATTTGATAAAAGTTGTAACTTGCAGGGCTTGTGCTATCTTTTTATGCCCCCGTATCGAGAGATCGGGGGCATATTGTTTTACTCATGTCTGTCTGTCTGTCCGTCCGTTTGTCTGTCTGTCCGTCCGTCTGTCCGCAAACTTAACCCGAAAACTTAACCTTGCCAATATCTTCAAGCCTATTGAAGATACAAAGCTAATATTCGAAATGATGATAGATCTCGGTGATCCACATCCGCTGGTACCAAAGTCAAGGTCATGTGACAAGGTCAAGGTCATCTGTCAAGGTCAAACTTTGAAAAAAAATGCCGTTACGGGGGCATTCGTGTTTCACAAACACATCTTGTTTATTCTCGGAGTTGTTGACCCCTTGACCATAAAATTCTGGGGGTCAAAACTGCTTCTGGAGGGGTCAAAAAAGAGCAAAACATCAAAACTAATCAGTCTTTAAAAGTGATCAATATAACTGAATCAACAAAAACAATAAAGTGTAGACACACTTTATTGTTTATGTAGATTCATTCATATTGATCTTTTGTAATAGGATTAAGAAAACAACTGACCTATATTATCTTTTATATTGCATCACTGGAAATTCAGTTGGTCAAAAAGACCCCCTTCAAGAAATTTTTGAGGGTCATAATGGGATTTTTGGGAGTCAAAACCCTGGTTTAAATGTCAAACACAAGCCTTGACTTGTTTTTTACCTGCTCATCTATAAGATTTATTTTTGGGTGTTATGGAGGTACAGGTAGAGTTAGTATTTTGGATTTTAGAAAATATTTCACTAATCACAGCTCAAACCATATGTTGTTGGTACTCATTGGAATAATCTCGTAGAGACGATTCCAATGAGTACCAACAACATAGGGTGTCATTGAGAAATAAAGATTTATGACTGGCTTTACCCCCTCTTATTCTGTAACTCTGTGTTAACAGAGACGCTGAAATTGGATTAAACAAGGGTGAAACTACCATGACCCACACTGTTTTATGCCTGCTCATCTAAAGATTTATTTTTGGGTGTTATAGAGCTACGAATAGAGTTAGTATTTTGGATTTTAGAAAGTATTTCACTAATTACAGTGCAAACACTGTTTTGTTGGTACTCATTGGAATCATCTCATAGAGACGATTCCAATGAGTACCTACAACATAGGATTTCATTGAGTAATAAAGATTTGAGACTGGCTGTACCCCCTCTTATTCTGTAACTCTGTGTTAACAGAGACCCTGAAATTGGATAAATCATGGGCGTAACTACCATGACGTACTTTACACTAGTGCATAATAGAAAATTATACTGTTTCAAAAAATAATGTTCATGCATAATCATAACATTGAAACTGCAGCTTATTCAAGCTGTAGGCACGATGTTTTGATTATTGAACAATGCTCAAATCATAAAAAAGGAGAGTGTATGAAGGGCATTCATCTTTTGTCACAGTTCACATATCCCCTTTATTCCTTATATTCTTTTGAGTATGTATAAATTTCAACATCCTAGTCAGGGCTATGTTAACACACTAGTTTTTTAGTGGTGTCCTTGGTCTAGAGGTAGAGCGTCGGCCTCTTGACCCTAAGGCCCTGAGTTCAATTTCCAGGAGCAGCTATCGATCTTGGTCCACACATTCGGCGCGAGTACTGGTGAATTTTTTAGGAAGCAGAATGGAGAGGGATATATCTAAGTTGTAAGAACTTGTTTCCCAATTGATGTAAAATAAATAGGTTTAAACCACTAGTGCTTTCACCTGTGCATTTGTGTGTGTTAATTTTTTTTTCATGTCTGTGCAATTGCAAATACCCTCCAAAATGTGAATTCACCCTATATTGTATGAATCTACTGAACAATCTGAACAAATTTCTCGTTTACTTCATACCTATGGCAGGGTTTGACACTAAGGGGAATCCAAGAGTCCGGGACTCCCTTTTTCTAGGTAGGACTCCTTCATTTTGCAAATTCTCTTAGACTGGCTTTTTTTTAAGTCATGACTCCTTAAGGGTAGTGGACCCGTAATAGTTCTGCAACATTTCGGAATGCATGATCTTTCACAATGGAAATCATTAGGAAACCTTGGTAATCACTGTTAAAGTTCATTACTTCCGAAATGTTGCGAAACTATTACTGTTCCACTACCTTAATTCCATCACTTTGGAGCCTGCTAGACCTCTTACTCAAGGGAGTAAGTACCAAACCTTGTATAGGCTGGAAAGGGTGCGATGCTTTCTATTGATATGAAATCAGTTGGAGCATTTCTTATTGATATTTATTTTATAACTATACAAATATCCGTGTGATAACATCGAATATGATCTTTTTTATGTTTTCACATAGTTATTTTCAGAACAATGATAATACATATAGTATGTTTATTTTTTGAAACTTGCATTTCAGTTAGAAACATCGACGAAAACTAGAGGTTTTTAGATAAATAAAATACGTACTTAGTGTATTGTATGAAATAATATCTAACTCAGGTGAGGTAATTGATAATAGTCTTGACAATTATCAATTCTCCCAACATTGTTAGATATTTTTTTTCATACAAAACACTAAGTATGTATAAGATATTTATCTGTCAATATATCAAGAAAACATCATCTTCTAAGTATTGTCATGTTGAATTAATTTCTTGACAAAATTATAACCAAAATGAAAGTGCTGAAAAACTAGATGCACCTATTGTTAGTAAGTGTATATATATACTGAGCGACTTTAAAAACGCAACAAAGTAAATTTGAAATTTTAGCACGGAAAAGTAGATTTTTTTACTAAATTTTACTCAAAATAATACAAAGAAGATACTCTGTTGAATCGACTTAATCTTTATTTAATCTGAAGCTGTGATTAATTTCGGCATAGCAGTTTACTGTTCACTCTTTCTTTGTCATTGCACTTTTCATTGTTAATTGATTTAAAAAATCAGATGTGTGGAAGGTAATTAACGATAGACATTTCAAAAACCATTAAAAAAAATGAAACCAACTCATTCACTTTGCAAAGACTGTACTCTGAATCGAGTATGTCAAAAGGGAAATCGTTCCTTAGAATCGGAACGTCGTTAACCTGTATTAGACTTAAAAAAATATTGATTTTTTCCATCAATACTTGATAATCTGTAAGGTAGGACCTTGCAAATAAGAAATTTCAGGAGAGTTTGCGTGTTGAAATGACATTAGTGTCATGTCGTAAACATATCAAAATGTCATCTCAGTTCTAAACGACATGTCTGCTAAGGATTTAAAAGCGTTAACGGGCTTTGTTTGCCAAAACCGCGTCAGATGAACAACGTTTCTGATTCTACGAAAGGAATGGAAAGGCATGTTAGTGACGTCATTTCTGGTAAAAAAGACAACATTTTGGTGTCGTCTTTGGACAAAATGTGCTAAAACGCAGTATTGGTGATTTGTTTGACCTCTTGATTCATTCAACATAACTCTGAAATTTGTTTGGCTTTTGTTACATTTGAAAAGAAAATATCGTCCAAACAGTAGGGCTATGGAGAAATTTCAACTTTCAAGGGTATGTTTAAAAATGTCACCGTATTTGAAATACAAGAGAATGTTTCAAAATGACATTGATGGTGGATAAAGGATAACTTGTTAAGGTAACAAAAAGTTTATTTTAGTTCGAGTCTGTTCACTTATATTTGCTTTTTATTGATGTTTTCAAGTATTTCGTTTTTAAAGTCGCTCAGTATATATAACTAAACTCCAATAGATACGTCCAGACAATATAAATTGAAATTCTTAAAAACCTTTATACAAATTTTAACCTTTCTTTGCAATGTCTGCGTCAAGTTTTTAGCTCCACTGGCTGAAAGGCCAGCGGGCTATTGTCATGGCGAGGTGTCCGTCGTCCGTGCGTCCGTGCGTCCGTCCATCCGTAAACTTTTACTTTAAAAATCTTCTCCTCATAAAGTACTGGATGGATTCCAATCAAATTTCACAGGAATGTTCCTTGGGTGACCCTCTATCAGATTCCTTCAAAGATTTTTAATCGGTTGAAAATCATGGCTGTAGTGGGCGTGGCTAATTTCCATATATGGTAATAGGTGGCTTTTCTCAGAAACTAATTGATGGATATTTACCAAACTTCACATGAATTATCCTTGAGGGGCCCTCTATCAGCCTACAAAAAATCATTGTGATCAGATGAAAAATATGTTTTTTATGGGCGGAGGTCATTTCTCTATATGTTATATAGTGAAAACTTTGAAAGTCATTTTCTCAGAATCTAATCGATAGATATCAATCAAATTTTACATGAATGATACTTGAGTAACCCTTTATCAGTATAGCAAAAATTATTGTGATCGGATAAAAAACATATTTTATGTGCGGAGGTCATTTCCCTATATGTTTTATAGTGTAAACTTTGAAAATCATTTTCTCAGAACCTAATTGATAGATATCAACCAAATTTTACTAGAATGATTATTTAGTGATCCTTTTTCAGTCTATTAAAACATATTGTGATCAGACCAAAAATATGTCTTTTATGGGCAGAGGTCATTTCTTCATATATAGGGTAAAACAAACTATCCTGAAAGGTTAAACAGATGGATTAGATATCATGGAAATTTCATTTCTGTGAAGTTGTATCAGTCTGCAAAAAAATATTTTGATTGGATGAACAGCATATTTTTTTTATTGGTAGAGGGTATTATAACATATTAAGTGAATATTTGATCACCCTCTTGGTATCTTCTCAATGATGAATTTTTCTAGACTTGTTGAATTTAATAGGTGTAATGATTATAGATTAGAAGGAACAAAACCTTTGTTGAAATTCAAATGTATAGAAACATTAGTTGAAATAAGTAGCCTGAGAATACCCACTCAGAATTGGTGAGTTTAGTTGAACGAAGGGTGAATCTGCACAGAGTGTAAAATGATGTTCTGACCTCCTGACATTCAGAGTGGGGTAGAAAGAGTTGAGTTTACTGCACTCTAAGGCATTGGGCAGAATAAAATAAATATATTGGATTGAATATTTTATTTCTTACTATCATTAGTTAGAATTTTGTTTTGATGACAAAGAATTGTGAAGTAACATCTTTTAGTAGTGTTTAATTAAAAGTGGAAAGATCTACAATCAAAATTTTGCAGACCAACACCAGTATATTGTGCAGTAACATTCTGTTTGTTTTGAAATTCTTATATTTGGATTTTAACAAAATATCACTAGAATGATCCTTGGGTGACCCATTATCAGACTGCACAAAATTGTTGTGATTAAATGAAAAATATTTGTGTAACAGGTAGAGGTCAATTTTGTTATTCACTGATCATGAGTTTTTTATGCAGAAATATTTCAGCATATGACCCTTATTTACTTGAAATAAACATTCACTCATTCATTCACTTCAATTCTCATTTAAACAGCTTTATCATCCTCTAATAGTCATTATTTGGATATTCAGGCCTGTGGAGCGAATCAGGCGCTCAAGCGCCTCTAGTTATCTGTTTTAGATGACAAGTTTAAATAAATTGTGTATTTCATGAGCATAAATTTTATATTCTATTTATAATATGACCCGATTTTTTACCAAAATTTGTCGAAATTCTTGAAATTCGACATTTCAATTTTCCGCGAAACCTATAACTCCGTTTAAAACTGACATTGCAATATATAGATGATGACTTCATATTTGCAGTGACAAAATAGCGTTGCTTTTTGCTCTGAGCTTATTTGCATAGTTATTCCACTAGTGTAATAACACTCATGTAATATTAAAACTATTCAACAGGTTTATTTCACCCCAGCGACTTAGGACATATTAGAAAAATTTTTACAAACCTTTGTGCATCAGCCCAAGCAGGCATAGGAACACATTTACTAAAAGGGTGTTTTCCACAAAAAAGAACATGGAGCCTAACAGTCAAAAGATCTGTCTAGAATAGAAAGTGAGTTTTGCCAGATATTTAAATAAAAAAATGCAGTTAAGTCATGATACAGTTACATGTGTAAAGAGAACACATTTGTGGATGTTTCTTTTGGAGTGAAGTATACTTTTTGAAATGCATTTTTTCAACTTTTCTGGTTTAAAAACGAACATCAGATGGTATAGTCTGAGATCAGACTGCACATATGTGCAGGCTGTTTTCTGTCTCTACCTCCTACCAAAGCAGGAATATTCTGGGTTCAGCATGACAGATGTTAATGAGTAAAAGTTTAATGAGACTATTCTGATTTCAGTTTTCAATGACTATGTATTCTCCAAGGACAAATATGATAAAGTCACCAGCCAGAGTCCAATGTTTGGGATTGATTGTGAAATGGTAGGTTTGAAGCTTGTCAGACAAATAATAAATTAAAGTTCTACATGATCTAATTTCTCTATATATGTATGCCAAAGGCGACTGGGGCTATTGTCATGGCGTTGTGTCTGTCGTGCGTCCGTCCGTCCTGTCATTTCTTTAAAAATCTTCTCCTCAGAAACTACTGGATGAATTTGGACCAAACTTCACAAGAATGATCCTTGGGTGACCCTCTTTCAAAGTTGTTTAAGAAATTTTGATCTAATGAAGAACATGGATTTAATTGGCGTGGCTACTTTCCAAATATGGTAAATAGTGACTTTTCTCAGATTCTAATTGATGGATACCAATTAAATTTTACATGAATGATCCTTGGGTGACCCTTTATCAGTGTACCAAAAATTATTGTGATCAAATGAAAAATATATATTTTATGGGCGGAGGTCACTTCTCTATAAGTTACATAGTGGAAACTTTGAAAATCATTTTCTAGCTATCTAACTGATGGATATCAACCAAATTTTACATGAATGATATTTGAGTGACCTTTATCAGTCTACCAAAAATTATTGTGAATGGATGAAAAATATGGTTTTTTTTGGGGCAGAGGTCATTTCTCAATGTGTTATATAATGTAAGCTTTGGAAATCATTTTCTCAGAATCTAACTAATGGATATCAAGCAAACTTCATTGGTATGATCCTAGGACGACCCATTATCATGCAGCCAAAAAATATTGTCATTGGATGAAAAATATGTCTTTTATGGGCGGAGGTCATTCTTCTTTATGTTATATAGTTGAAACTTTGAAAATCATTTTCAACATCAGTAGAACCCAAAATATCTAAAAATCTAGTCAAAACCTTGGTTTGCTATTACAAGAATTACAAGCCTTTGGAGCGACTCAAGCTATTCATGGCTTTCTAGTTCAAAATTACATTCCTTTATTCTGGAATTTGTCTCCTACCCTAGGGTGGATAACCTATGTGTGATAGCAGCTGGAAGCTAGGATAGGATGTTATGGTAGTGCTGGTGTAATAATACCAGGAAATCCATTGTTAGATTCAGACATAATTTGACTGAAAAATTCTTAATAGTGGGATTAAACATTCAAACAAATAGAACAATTATTTTCCTTTAAATACACATTGAGATACATTGAAAAGAGATTTTATTATGCTCAGTTTGTTGAATTGAATATAGTGAAAGCATATTTTAATGGAGGGTAGGATCCAATCAAAGACTTTGTTCAATTCTTTAGATCACATTCTCATAAGATTATGAAGGAGCTAAAATTGCAAGAATAGTCTTTGATTTAACATTTTCTCATGCATTCATCTACAGCCATGTTAGGCAACTGCCCGTTGTATCCTTGTTGTAAGAGCCACCTTGATTCAAATTTTATCTTTTAATGAAGCCTGTATTGACTTGATATCACCTGTGTGATAACATAAAATGATATCAGGTAGTCTATTTTTAGAAATAATTCGCATATTCGTGATCAGAACCACTTCTACCTGAATTTAATTGATTTTAAAGACTTAGTAAAATTTTAAGCACTGATAAAAGGATTGCATGATAAATAGACTAATGTGTCAATGTCTCAAAATATCAATACTTTCTTTACTGCTTTTTGGTGGTTAATCGAGAAATAATGGTAGATTATCACTTGATAATCTCACTGCAAAAGCAGTGAAATTATCAAATACCCTGCTTTTGTGCATTTCACCCTTTCTGACGTTATCTTTGCGGTACGAAATAAGAAGCGTCACAATGATTGTTTCACTCATGGCTCTACCTCTCATGAAAATATAGCTTGTTTTGTTAACTCAATGAAATATAAATCGATCTTTCACTGTAACAAACTATTGTCCTCTATATATTTTATCGACTGCCAGAATTTATCAAGATGCAGCAAGGCTTCATCTTTATAAATTCTCCCAAACTGGACAAGATAACATTGATATTCGAAGACCAGATATATTATTCTATATATGTATTCATACTTCAGGTTCAATCAGTAGAAAGTATGATGGATTTAGCTAGAGTGTCAGTGGTCAACGATAAACTTGAGTGTGTATATGACAGCTTTGTAAAACCAAAGGCACGCATCAAAAACTATGTTACCAAGTAAGTCACTCAGACATACTAGATTGTGTATTTGATTAAAGGTAAGTCAATCCCTGTTCACACATTAGAAATCATATTCAACTACCATCATAGCGCAGTGGTAGTGCGTCAGACTATAAATAAAAAGGCTGGGTTTGATCCCTGATGACGGCACTAATCCTTTCCGACGATATTTCTCCCACTAATGGGTCATTAATCCAAGACTTACATCAATGGCTCAGTGTAAAACAGTTGTAACTGCCTATAAACATATAGGCAGTTACAACTGTTTAGCGGTGAGCCATCTATATGGGATAGTAGCTGGAGGCTAGGAAAGAATGTTCTGGTAGTTCTGGTGAGAGAAATACCAGATATCCTTTGTAAGTTGCTCCAGCTGCTGCTGTATAACTGAAAGATTGTTGAAAATGGCATTAAACCTCTAAACAGACAATATAAATAGAAATCACATCATCAAAAAAGTCAACTACAAACTAGAGTATTTTGATAGTAATAAGTTAGTTAACCCTTTCCTGTTTTACAAAATTTTGGACCTGTCCAAAATCAAAGGTTTTGCAGACGAAAATTTAAAGTAGATTTAATTTGAAAAATAACCATTCAGTAGGGTAGAAAATAGTACGGAAAAAGAAGAAATTGCTTGTCAGAAGCAATTTCTTCTTTTTTCACAATGTTTTCTCAATCATAAAATCACAGGCACGTAAAAAGCAGAGATTAAACAGCAAAGGGTTAAACACTGGGCATGCATTAAAAAACCTCATCGAGCAAATCCATGACAAATCAAGTGCATACATTACAAGGTATGTCAATAAGGTAGTATGAAGAATTGTTTGTCAGTGAAAAAATTGAATAGATCCTTGACAGCTTTCAGAACATGGCTTTGACTTTTCAATTAATTGGAAAAAAGATGTAAGTTCAGTTATTTTGGGTTTTATTTTAGGTAATCCTATTTCTTGCGATACTTGATCAATGATTTAATTTTGGATGATTGGATCAGTTTTTATGCATTCCGGTAGACTGAATAATTGGGTTTTTTTTCTTAATGAAAACTATTTTGATTACACAGCTATTTTTAACCATGTACGCAAAGTAGTTCCATTAAAGATCTGTCTTATTATGGACAAATTCATTCATTTTTCATAAAATATTAAATTAATATCATATTAAATTATAAGATATGAATAGAGGGTGTTTTTTATTTATCTTTTTTCTAAGTCTTCAATGGAATAGTCTAATTGTAATAATCCAAATGTCTACCCAGAACATATGAGACCCATCACACGAAAAGGGACCAACTGGGTAGTGTATAAAGAGTTGACCCCACTCAGACTGTGCAAATTGATAGGCTGACTAGGGTCAAAACTTTTCGTACTTTACCAATTTTCTGAATCTAGAATAAACAATCTACCTTCCAGTGAACAAATTTTTGAAATGCCACCTCTGGTTTGCCTGTACTAGAACCAATTTCTTTTTCAAAAGTTTATTTTATAGAGTTCCCACATGGTCCCTTTATTGCCTGACAGGTCACATAGGGTTTCATTGATAGGAAGCTATCAATAGGTGCACCAGCTGCTTGAAATAATTCTATACTATACTTTTGAAAGCAAAGCTAAACCCATTTTAAAAAAAAAACTATGGCTCATGATTCAGTTTTGAGACTATTTCAATTGTATCTACAAACTGAAAAAAGATTGTTGTCATTTTTGTGAAGGGCTCCTTTGTTTGTAGAAAATATGAAGCTCATCATCTTTATAGATTAACACTTTACTAGGCCAAATTCATGATAGGTTAGAAACGAAATAACCTCTAGACAAAAAATTTTGATTTAGAAAAAAGCAATATGCTTTAGCTAGAAATCATCTTGTAAAAAGGTTGATTTTTTGCCGCAAGCAAATCATTTTTCGACTCAAAAGTTTTCCTGAGATTAGCCCTTGTCATGCTGATCCCAGAATATTCCTGCTTTGGCAGGAGGTATAGACAAACATCAGCCTGCACATATGTGCAGTCTGATGTTAGTCTACACCACCTGTTTCTCACTTTCAAACCAGAATTGTCAATAGATTTAGTTTTTCAAATAAAAATTGACTTACTGTTGGTACTTTCAGTGCTTTTTGCCCTTTGATTTTGATGAAATTTTTTAGCCAATATTTATTCAGCATGACAAGGGTTAAAGTGCCATTACCTTGATAGTCATTGTTTTTTAAGTGTGAAAATGTATGTTTCAGGTTTAGCGGTATAACAAGAACTATAATGGAGTCCTGTAATACATCTCTAGAAGAAGCTAGAAAATGTATACAAGATATACTTCCTTCAGATGCTATCTTATGTGGCCAGTCTATATCTGGCGATCTGAAGAGTTTAAAGGTAAGGCATCATTCAAAAGGTCCTAAGATCTCCCCAAATGTGTAAATACCATTACACACATTACACAAGTGCGTAATAGAAATGAACCCTCTTTTGAAAAATGTTGTTGATGAATGATCATAACATCAAAACGACAGCTTATCCAAGCTTAAGTTACGTTTTCTTTACTAAATACCAGGTTGAGTTAAATAAGTCTCAATTTTGGATATATTTCATAACTCTACAAATCTAAAAATAGCATCGCATTAGGAGAACAGAAATTGGTACTAGGATCGAAAAAGCATATCAGCCTTTGCTTTGCATTTCCTGCTTTTATAAATCAGAAATGAAATCTAGACAAATGATTCCATGTAAGTTCCTTCTTCTCAGGCCGACATGAATTTTTTTTTCAACTAAGCATTCTTTTGTAGCTCGCCCAGGACAAAAGTCTCGGAAGACCTATTGTCATACCCTCGGATGTCGGCGTCAGCGTCGGTGTTAAAGTTTTTTTATTTCTATCAATATTTATCCTAGAAGCTTTATTTTTTACAGAAACACTCATAAGGGCATAGGCTTTCATTTGAGACCAACATCCATGTCGAAATGACCTTTAGACTGTGACCTTGACCCTTTCATAAAAACTTTAACCAAAAACTTTAACCAAAAACATTAACCAAAAAACTTTAACCTTGCATATAATTTTTTAATGCTCTAACCTAGGGACATCATAGCTTCATATATATACTCACCAGGTGATAGGCTTTCACCAGAGACCAAGGTCCTTCACAATTTGACCTTGACCTTTACTATTTGTGGACTTAGAAAAACTTTAACTGAAAACTTTAACTGAAAACTTTAACCAAAAACTTTAACCTTGCTTATATTTTCTGAATGCTTTAACCTAGGGACATCATTACTTCATATACATACTCATTAGGTGATAGGCTTTTGTGAGAGACCAAGGTCCTTGATAATTTGACCTTGACCTTTTATGAACTTTTATGAATACTTTAACCGAAATTCTTTTACCAAATTTGACCTTGACCTTTTATGAACTTCTATGAATACTTTAACCGAAATTCTTTTACCAAAAACTTTAACCTTGCTTATATTTTCTGAATGCTTTAACCTAGGGACATCATTACTTCATATACATAGTCACCAGATGAAAGGCTTTCACCAGAAACCAAGGGCCTTGACAATTTGACCTTGACCTTGACCTTTTATGGACTTGGAAAAACTTAAACTGAAAAACTTTAACCAAAAATTAAACCTTGCTTATATTTTCTAAATGCTTTACTCAGGGACATTATTACTTCATACACATACTCACTATGTGATAGGCTTCTACAGAGACCAAGGTCCTTCACAATTTGACCTTGATCTTGACCTTTTGTCAAGCGCTGTTTGTGACAAGCAGCTGTTTGGGCTAGCTACGTTGTCCGCGGACAACTCTTGTTCTTTATCTATGCATCACAAAAGCCGAACTGCTACTTATAAAACGCAAAAATTGCAGTAGTTGCAGTTATCAAAATATTTTTCTGATTGTTCTGATTAAGTAATAGTTATAGTTCATTTCTGACAATTTACGCGATATAACCTAAGCGGAGTGTTAGAGGAGCTCAAGGTTATACGCGTAAATTATCAGAAATGAACTATAACTGTTTTACCGATCGACTTATTTTTTCATCAAATAACGCCTGGTTAAATGAGCTGCGCGTCAATCAATGATGTCAGTCATTTTGGTTGCGTCATATATTCTTCAATCAAATCGAGGTAAACAAAAAGTGGGAGGAGCGAATTTGATTTCTATTGGATTTATGTAATTACTTTGTTCTTTTGCGGTACAAAAACAGTTGAGGACGTTTGGTAAACTCAGCCTCGTTGTTGCTGCTAGTGGGTTTTTTTTGTTTGTTTTTCTTTTTAGTTTTTTTGCGGACATACTGCCTCCATTTTTGGAATTTTGTATCGCATATAATCAGCCGCGCAGTGGTAGCAAGCCGGACTACACTCAAAGGGTCCCGGGTTCGACCCCCGACGGCGGCACTCAGTCTCATCCTTTCCAACTAGTTGTCTCCCACCTATTGGTCGATAATCATAGACCTATGTGGGATAGCAGCTGGAGGGCAGGAAATGAATGGTAGTGCTGGTTTAGAAAATACCATGAATTTAATGTTTGGTGATCCATGCAGCGTCAGAGATATTATCGTTAATATAATGCTTGCAACAATACGTAAGTTAATAACATTCATAATGTATTGAAAAGCTGCAGTTACCAAGTTTTGGTTCCCCACCCATTCGTCACGAAGAAACGGGTCACGTTGGCTTTAGATATTGGTCAGCTATCATAGGCCTAACATGCTTTGAATCAATTTCTTTCCATAAATGTTTGTATACCTAGAATCCTTGAAGTAGATCTAGGCATTTTATATTTTTCACAAATTAATTTGCATACATGTACCTTTCATAGGAACATTTGATTACATTTTGTTAAAATTGGGACTCTGAACACTACGTAATTAAAAGGTCGTTCAAAAGATCCAGAGTATTCAGTTTAAAAAGGAAGTGAATTTTTTATATCGTTTCAACCTTGTCTTATTTTATTTTTTAAGTCAATGTGAAAATGTAGAGTACAGAAAGGTTTGGTTCGAGCAAACTCGTCGATGTCATTCTTACTGCTGCATACCATGTAGATTAATATCTTATTTTCAGAATCATTGATTTATCAGCTAAATCTTCTCTTGATAAACATACAGACAAATTATTCTAGAATTTTCTCCTCCTTTTAGTGTTTATAAGCATAATTCAAAAACCAATCACAAAACTTTCTTTTTCATAAATACACGATTTCAAGTTAAGGGTCCTTCGGGACATTTTATCAGACAAGGTTATGATGTCACTGTCTGGTTTTGAATGTAGTCCCCGCCCTTTATGACCTAAAGTCACTTAACTCACTTATTCGAGCAGATCGTCAGGTTACGGGATATATTTTTTGAATTTCAAACGAAATAGCGGCCTTTCATTGGAGGAAAAAATAGGGCGATCGGTAAAGCCCCTTCTGATGACTAGTAAGTTTCATGCTGATAAATTCCTCATGAGTAACCAATGCACCGTTAGGTGACATGGTAAACAAATCCTCTTCAATTTTATGCAGTAATAAATTGGCCTATTTAAAATGAATAGCCTAATAATTTACCAATGCTCAAATCATGGAAAGGGGGAGTGGACTGAGGACATTCATCTTTTGTCACAGTTCACATATGGCCTTTATCTTATATATTCTATGTTGGTAGCCTTCTCAGTATGTATGAATTTCAAAATCCTAGTTACACCTATGCTATCAGCAACAGCAGCATTTGTCCTTTCTGACTATTTATCTCCCACTGATGGGTGTGATAATCTTTTACCTATGTTGGACAGCAGCTCGAGGCTAGGAAAGTATGTAGTGATAGTACCGGTGTGAGAAATACCAGGGATACATTGTTAGGTGTTCCAGCTACAATAAAATGACTGTAAAATTGTTAATATCTGTGTAAAACTAAATTTCAAACAAATAAAAGCTAGCTCAGGGGTGTGGAAATACAGATTTTCTCCCCTTGTTCCTGGACAAGCAAAAGACGATTTTATTCTGGTCCAGGACAAAAATGACCCTAATCAGCCTGCGCAGTTTGCACATTCTAATTGGGGTCAACAATTCACACGCTATCCAGATGTGCCTGTGCGTGACATTTCCAACAATTTGAAATGTTCGTGAGGTGTAACTATTGAGTTGTGTAGACAGCCACATACTGTAAATATAAAGTTACCTGATGGTCTACAGATACTTTGAGACCTTATCTATCTACTAAGCGCATTGTGAAGACTCTAGTCAGCCTGTGCATATGCACAGGCTGGTCAGAGTCTTTGCTTTGCGCTTATTTGAAATTGTTGGAAATCTCACACAAAGGCTCAGATGGTTCCTTATGGTACATATTTTAGCAAGGCAACCTAGATATTAATGTCTAAGCATAAAACAGTTGATTCTGCCTATATTTTTATAGGCAGTTACAACTTTTTGTATTGAACCTACATTATGAGATAAAAGGAACAAAAGCAAAATGCAGAAGCTCTTAATAATAAGGTCACACTTGCTCATATTTTATAAAATCCTACTAAGGATTCTACTGACATAAGTTGGAATGCTTTTATTTGGCGTTAAGGTTCCTTTCATCAATCCAAATCCATCAATCCAAACTTTGAATGTAAAGGTCATCTGATAAGCTGAAGGTCAATGATCAAGGACAATCTTCAAAAAATGGTCGTTTTGTGCACATACCAACACTTCTTGATTTGTTTTTAAAAAGAATACTATTGTTTTGTAGATGTTCCATCCATATATAATTGATACAAGCGTGATTTACAACCTCACTGGTATGAGAAGAATGAAGACCGGGTTAAAAAGACTATCAGCTCATTTTCTCAGGTGAAATTTTTGATATACCTATAAAATACCACTTGTAAAATGGGCCTCATTGTGTGAACCAAACAATGTTTTTAGCTCACCTGAGCACGAAGTGCTCAAGGTGAGCTATTGTGATCGTAGAATGTCCGTCGTGCGTCGTCCACAATTTCTTTTAACATCTTCTCCTCCTAAATCAGTGGGCCAATCTTGATGAAACTTGACAGGGATCTTACTTGGGTCAAGCTCTACCAAAGTTGTTCAAATAAATGAAATCCATCCTTTAACTTTCCCTTTACCCTTAACAAAAAGGGTGAAAATATGAAAATCTTTAAAAATCATCTTCTCTGAAACCAGAAGGCAGACAGCTTTCATATTTGGTATGTAGCATCATCTAGTGGCCCTCTACCAAGTTTGTTCATATCAAGACCCTGGGGTCATATTTGGGCTTTGCCGGGGCCCAACCCTTTTTACATAGAATCAAAGAGCGAAAATCTTTAAAAAACTTCTTCTCTGAAACCAGATGGCAGACAGCTTTCATATTTGTATGTAGCATCACCTAGTGGGCCTCTACCAAGTTTGTTCATATCAAGACCCTTGGGTCATATTTGGGCTTTGCCCGGGTGCATCCCTTCGTCTCTTATGAGCACGAAGGGTTAAAAAATGAAAATCTTCAAAAATCTTCTTCTATGAAACCAGAAGGCAGACAGCTTTCGTATTTGGTATGTAGCATTATCTAGTAGACCTCTACCAAGTTTGTTCATATCAAGACCCTAGGATCATATTTGGGCTCCGCCCGGGCGCAACCCTTTTTACATAGAATCAAAGAGCGAAAATCTTTAAAAATATTCTTTAATCAAAACTAGAGGACACACTGCTTTCATTTTTGGTATGTAGCATCATCTAGTGGGCCCCTACCAAGTTTGCTCATATCAAGACCCTTGGGTCATATTTGGGCTCCCTCTGGGCACATCCCTTTCAGCTCATCTGAGCACGAAGGGTGAAAATAGGAAAACCTTCAAAAATCTTCTTCTCTGAAACCAGTAGGCAGACAGCTTTCATATTTCGTATGTAGCATCATCTTATGGACTTCTCTCAAGTTTGTTCATATCAAGACCCTGGGGTCACATTTGGAGTCCACCCGGGTGCATCCCTTTTTACATAGAATCAAAGATCAAAAAGGCATATCTGTCTTGCTCTTCGCTGAAAACGTTCCATGGTATTGATCTTAGGCAATTAATATTTATCTTCTTTTTGACATCTGCCTATCTAATTAATGTGATGTCCCAGGGGTCAAAGAGACTCAGGTCTAGCGATCTTGGTCCTCTTGTTTTATGAAAATATCCTTCTGCACGCCTGTCAAAAAATTAATCTTTGAATTGAACTCGGTTACAATAAGACTGTTACATAAAGTAGTTGTACTTGATATCTAAACTTTATCTTATAACTATACAAATATTCATGTGATATCATCCCTTATGAAATCTTTTATGATGTCATATGTTTATTTCAAGAACAATGACATAATGCAGTAATTTTTAGAAACTTGCATTTCTGTTAGAAACATCCACAAAACAAGGCAAATAGAGGTTTAAAGATAAACATAATACATATTTAGTGTATTGTATGAAAAACATCTAACTCAGTTGAGGGAATTGATAATTGTCTTGCCAGAGCTTTGACAATTATCAATTTCCCCCAACCTAGTTTGATTATATAATAAAATATATATCTATTAATACATGTACTCGATCCATGTCATGCTGAACCTGGAATATTCCAGCTTGGGTAGAATTAATATAGACAACTATCAGCCTGCATACTATATTTTTCATAATGAATGCTCCCATGGGGCTATACAAATATGGTCAGGGAGCTTTTATTTTATTGTATGTATTTTCTTACTTAAAAAATCATTCAAATTGATTTAATTCGAGGTGAATTTCCTCTAACAAACATATAAATGAATGTAAAGAGTTTATTAGTCCCCTACCGGTGTTCACACCGGAGGGGACTATAGGTTTGCCCTCCGTCTGTCTGTCCGTCTGTCCGTCCGTCCGTCCGTCCGTCTGTCCGCTCAAATCTGGATCCCGCGATAACTTAATAACTAAGCAAGCGTTTTTGATGAAAGTTGGTATATGACTAGATGGCAATGTGTAGATTTTGCACATCATTTTATTTTTGTTTTTCGACTTAAATTGAGGTTGCTATGGTTACAGAAATAGTGAAAATATGGCCAAAAATGGGATCCTGCGATAAGATAATAACTAAGCAAGCTAGTTTGATGAGACTTGGTATATGACTATATGGCAATGTGTAGATTATGCACATCATTTTATTTTTGTTTTTAGACTAAAACTGTTGTTGCTATGGTTACGGAAATAGTGAAAATATGGCAAAAAATATTGGATCCTGCGATAAGTTAATAAGTAAGCAAGCTAATTTGATGAAACTTGGTATATGACTAGATGGCAATGTGTAGATTATGCACATCATTTTCTTTTTGTTTTTCGACTTAAATTGGGGTTGCTATGGTTACAGAAATAATGAAAATATGGCCAAAAATGGGATCCTGCGATAAGATAATAACTAAGCAAGCTAGTTTGATGAGACTTGGTATATGACTATATGGCAATGTGTAGATTATGCACATCATTTTATTTTTGTTTTTAGACTAAAATTGTTGTTGCTATGGTTACGGAAATAGTGAAAATATGGCAATAAATATTGGATCCTGCGATAAGTTAATAAGTAAACAAGCTAATTTGATGAGACTTGGTTTATGACTAGATGGCAATGTGTAGATTATGCACATCATTTTATCTTTGTTCTTTGACAAAAAGTGTGGTTGCTATGGTAATGGAAATAGTGAAAATATGGCAAAAAATGGATCCTGCAATAACTTAATAACTAAGCAAGCTAACTTGATGAAACCTGTTTTAAAATGTAAAAAAATTTATAAGCCATGTTAGTCAGGGTGGTGATGCAGCAGTATTAATCACCTCCAGTGAAAGTTCTCATTTTTTACCAACAAGACTGAAGAAAAACATCTTGGATCAGACAAGGTAACTGTTATTGATACTATTTCTTACATCTGTCTATTTCCTCCATGAATTGTATAGTGGGCACAGCAGAGACAACAACTCATGTAAGTCTTGTTTAACCCTTTAACAAGACCTGGTTTTGACGTCCCTGATAGAATTGGCGTGGGAAAACATTGAGACAAACAAAGCCGGTAGGGGACTTATGCCCATGTCCAACATGGCTCTTGTTCATCTCAAATTAGAGAAGAAGTCTAAAAAAATTCCTTAAATTTAGGCATAGGTGGTCCTCTACCTGTAAAAAGCTAAAAAAAATTTAATCAGATTTAAACTGTGGTTACCATGGCAACAAACATGATTTTTTGAGGGAAACCTTTAAAATTCTTCTTCTGCACGAGAAGCCACACAGCCTTTCAATTTGGCATGGATCATCAGGTAACTTTATTTTTACAGTAAATAGCTGTCTATGCTTCTCAGTTTTTACGCCCCACAAACATTTCAAATTGTCACTCACAGGCTCATTTTGTTTTCTAGCCAAGACATTCAGAATGATCCAAGAGGTCACTCATCAGTGGAGGATGCTAGGGCTACTATAGAACTGGTTTTGTTGAAACTACAAAATGGTAATATCATTGTGTTTAAAGCTCTTAACCCTTACCTGCTTTACAAAATTTTAGACCTGTCCAAATTCAATGGTTTTGTAGATCAAAATTTAAAGTTGATTTAATTTGAAAAATAACTATTCAGTTGGGTAGAAAATATTGTGGAAAAAGAACAAATTGCTTGTGATAAGTAATTTATTCTTTTTTCACAATGATAACTTAATCATCGGAGCCTCGTTTTTATCTGTTTATAAATGACTCGTTTAATAAATTCGGTATTCTATGACCACTCATTCAATATCCTCTATATACCCCCACCTATGAAGTAGAGGGAGGGCATGGTTTCACCATGTCTGTCTATCTATTCATCTATGCGTCCATATGCCATCTTTTGACAATTTTGTTTCCCTACTCTAACTTAAGAACCAAGTGACCTAGAATCATGAATCTCCATAAAAATGCTGCTTATGACCAAAGGAAGTGCCCCTTTATTTTTGGTTACACATAGATCAAAGGTCAAGGTCACAGTCAGCCTTTGTTCAATTTTCCTTTCCCAACTCAAGAACCAAGCAACCTAGAATCATCTAGGAAACTTCTAGTTTATTTCAATTATATGTGACCCATCATGCATAAAGGGACCATCTGGAAAACTCTAAAATGAATATTTGTAAAAGAAATTTGCTCCAGCAAATGTCAATCATAGGTCGCATTTCAAAAAATTCTTTCACAGAAAGTTAGATTGATTATTCTAGATTCAGGAAATAAGCAATGTGTAAAAGTTTCTACACAAATCAGTCTGTACAATCTATGCAGTCTTACTAGGTTAGAAACTTTACGCACTACTCAGATGGTCCCTTTTTGTGTGACAGGTCATATATTGTGTTTTTGTTCCCTGTAGGTGTTGATTTTGGTGATTTAGCCTGGGATATGTCCAGTTCTATAGCAAATACAATAGCCAGCCTAAAGGAAGACCCTCACCAGAAAACTGACAACGAGGAAGGGAATGAAACCGTGAAAAGAAAATGTGCGCCTGAAAACAAACCCGAAACAACAGAGGCACCCTCTCTTAAGAAACCTAGATTGAGCAGACGGATTGTAACTGGTAAAATAACAGATGGAGAAACATACAGACATAAGCTGTTCTTTCTTGGTTCTGGAGAGTTGGAATTTCTCTTAAACAGAATACACTTTTATGATAAATCAGGTAAATTGATTGCTAGACCTAAAAAGATATCATATACTTGCTTGCCAGACTTCTTAAAACTTGTGAAATTCAATGAAAAAAAAGTTTTATCATGCAATGAAGCCTATATTGACCTGATATCACCTTCTGATAACATAACATGATATCAGTCTATTTTTAGAAACAATTTTACATACACATCTCCTTCTTAACCATTTGTCACGTTTTGATGAAACTTGGCAGAAATGTTCCTTGGGTGACCCTCTTCTGAAGTTGTTCAAGAAATTTAGATTAACCATGAAATATTTGCTTGGCTAGGCAGGGCTTATATCACTATGAAATCTTTAAAAATCTTGTCCTCCAAAGCCATTGGCCTTGATTTCAATGAATCTTAGCATCAATGATCGTTGGGTGACCCTCTTCTAAAGTTGTTCAAGATATTTTGAATAACTCCAAAATATGGGCATGGCTCTATTTCACTATAAAGACTTTAAAAAATCTTCTCCCAAATCATTGTCCCGATTTCAATGACACTTGGCATGAATGATCCTTAACCCTCTTCTATAGTTGTTCAAGAAATTTTGATTGACCTCCAAATAAGGGTGTGGCATGGCTGGGCTTATTTTCACTTAAGAAATGTTCTCCTACGAAACCATTCATTTTCACGTTGATATGTCCATGAATAAAATCTGATTGGGAGAGGAGTAAAATGCAAAGTAAAATCCTTGGGCTCTGCCCTTGGATTTTACCTTTTGCATATAACTCCTCTTTCATTAGACTTTATTTCAACCAAACATTGCAGAATAATGTTTCTTGGGAACATCTCCGCCTAGCAGAATTTTGATTGGCCCATATATGGGTGTGGTATGGAGGGGCATATGTACTTAAGTGTACTTATCATACAAGCCTGTGCATGACATTTTCAAATGTCTTGTGTCTTATGTCAGATGAAAGTTTGCCAAGCAAAGATTCAAACTCATGACCTCGGGATTGTAGGCCAATGCATTTCTGCTAGGCTTGGCTGTCGTGGTACTATAGTCCTTAGGAATACATATATAGCCATTAAAAACCAAAACAAACTACTTTTATATCACAGATGAAATGAGCATGTGCTTGACATTTACAACAATTTGAAATGTTCATGAGGTGTAAACATTGAGCAACTTAGACAGCCTTAGAATGTAAATATATGGTTACTCAATTGTCTACAGATACTTTGAGACAATTTCTATCTAATAAACGCATGGTGAAGACACTGGTCAGACTGTGCGGATGCACAGGCTGGGCAGAGTCTTTGCTTTGCGTAAATTTGAAATTGCTGGAAATCTCACGCCCTGGCTCAAATATCGTGTATTGAAGAAAGCTTTTTTTCATATTTCAGGTATAGTTATAGAAGAGCCCAAGTCCAGTCAGTATTATCCAGATAACAGTGATGTAATCTACATGGACACAGACAAACAGAGATACAAGGAAGCAGTTAAATCTGTGACGGACAAAGATTTGGTTGTGACAAACTTATATTCTTACAGAAATCACTTAGAAACTGTAACAGAGGGTGAGACCTTGGAGGAACGTGTGGCAGCTAAAAAGGTATGAATAATTATGCAATCTCTGTTTGAATATATACTACAGTCTCTTTTTTTTTGCAATAATAGCATCCCCATTCAGTGGTTAAACCATTTTTCGAGTTTCTGCAAATGTAAAGGCCCTCAAAAACATGAATTATCCCTTTATAAGACAAAAACTATACTAATGGAACAAATTAATTAATCTTTTCCCACAGAAAACTAATAGTTATTTTACAAATAATATCAAGTTTTTTTTACACGAACTCAAATTGTTAGATACCTTAAGGAGATTTAGTATTATATTTAGTACCATACTAAATTGCCTATTGGGACTGAATTATTTAAATTAATGATATGAAAATTCAAATTATTTGCTAAACAGGTACTATAACAATTTTTGATGCATGTATTACCATTATCCCTTTGATAACCAAATTATTTTCATCATCGTTGTAACTGCCTATTGAAATAAAGGCAGTAACAACTCTTTGGCTCTGAATGGTTGAATTATTAAATACCTTTAAATCTGGTTTTTAGCTCACCTGAGCACGAAGTGTTCAAGGTGAGCTTTTGTGGGTAGGTGGATGTCCGTCGTCCGGCGTCTCTCTGTCAACATTTGCCTTGTATGCACTCTAGAGGTCACATTTTTTGCCAAATCAACCTGAAATTTGGTCAGAATGATTGTCTTGATGAAATCTCGGACAAGTTTAAAATTGGGTCAACTTGGGTCAAAAACTAGGTCACGGGGTCAAATCTTAGAAAAATCTTGTACGCACTCTAGAGGCCATATCTTTTGTCCGATCGTCCTGAAATTTGGTCAGAATGATTGTCTTGATCAAAACTGGGGCAAGTTCGAAATTGGGTCAAGTGGGGTCAAAAGCTAGGTCACAGGGTCAAATCTTAGAAATACCTGGTATGCACTCTAGAGGTCACATTTTTTGTCTGATCAATCTGAAATTTGGCCAGAATAATTATTTTGATAAAATACCGCACAAGTTTAAAATTGGGTCAAGTAGGGTCAAAAACTAGGTCAAAGGGTCAAATCTTAGTAAAACCTCCTATGCACTCTAGAGGTTGCATTTTTTGCCTAATAATCCTGAAATGAGGTCAGAATGAATGTCTTAATATAATCTTAGCTAAGTTTGAAATTGGGTCAAGTGGGGTCAAAAACTTGGTCATTGGGTCAAATCTTATGAAAATCTTGTATGCACTCTAGAGATCACATTTTTTGCCCAATCAACCTGAAATTTAGTTAGAATAATTGTCTTGATAAAATCTCTGACAAGTTTCAAATTGGGTCAAGTGGGGTCATAAACTAGGTCACAGGGTCAAATCTTAGGAAAACCTAGTATGCACTGTAGAGGTCACATTTTTTGCACAATCATCTGGAATTTTGGTCTGAAAGAATGTCTTGATAAAATCTCTGACAAGTTCCAAATTGGGTCAAGCTGGGTCAAAAACTAGGTCATCGGGTCAGATCTTAGGAAAACCTTGTATGCGCTCTAGAGATCACATTTTTTGCCCGATCAACCTGAAATTTGGTCAGAATGATTGTCTTGATCAAATCTTACACAAAATCGAAATTGGGTCAAGTTGGGTCAAAAACTAGGTCACAGGGTCAAATCTTAGAAAAACTTGTATACTCTCTGGAAGTCAGATTTTTTGGCTGAAAATTAGCCAAAAAAACCTTTTCAAACCCTGCTTTAAATGTGTTAAGGACAGTTCACTCAGGTGAGCGATTAAGGGCCACTATGGCCCTCTTGTTGATATCCAGGCATTGACAGGTAAAATGATGTTGTTGCTTTTGATTGACTTTATAAACTCTATAACTTGAAAGCCTGAAAATTTCGTGTTATCTCTGGTCCTACTGATATTTTCACCTGGAACTTGGCACACATATTCACTATCTAAAAAGCAAGTCATGCGAAAGTTTTTACATTTTGTGATACCCCTGGTTCTTCTGAAGTATTCACTTGAAACTTGGCACACATGTTCACTACCTAAAGAGCAAATTGTGCAAAAGCTTTGACATTTTGTGATATGTCTGGTTCTACTGAATTATTGAAAGTATTGAAACTTGGCACACCTGTTCACCACCTAGAGAGCAACCTATACTATAAAGGGGAAATAAGGCCCCTTTTCAACTTAGGCACCAATAGGCAACACTCTTGTTTTTAGCTCACCTGAGCACAAAGTCCTCAAGGTGAGCTATTGTGATCACTCACTGTCCGTCTGTCTGTCCCTCCATCCGTCTGACCATCCGTCTGTCCGTCAACAATTTCACTAAACATCTTCATATCCTAAACCACTGGGCCAATCAAGCTGAAACTTGGCAGGGATGTTCCTTGGGTGGAGCTATTCATAAGTTGTTAAAAGAATTAAATTCTATAATTAACTCTGGTTGCCATGGTAACAAAATGCTGAAAATCGCGAAAATCTAAGAAAAAAGTCTTCTCCTCCTAATCACTAGGTCAATCAAGCTGAAACTTGGCAGAGATATTTCTTGGGTGAAGCTCGTCATAAGTTGTTAAAAGAATTGAATTTAATCAAAAACTCTGATTTCCATGGTAACAGAAAGGTTGAAAAATGGCCGAAAATCTTAGAAAAAATTCTTCTCCTCCTTAACCACAAGGCCAATCAAGCTGAAACTTGGCAGAGATATGCCTTGGGTGAAGCTCTTCAAAAGATGTTAAAAGAATTCAGTTTCATCAAAAAATGTGGTTTCCATAGTAACGGAAAGGTCGAAAAATGGCCAAAAATTGACAAAAATATTAAAAAAAATCTTCTCCTCCGAAACCACTAGGCCAATCAAGCTGACACTTGGCAGGGGTGTTTCTTCGGTGAATTTTTTCAAAAGTTGTTAAAAGAATTTAATTTCATCAAAAACTCTGGTTTGCATGGTTATGGAAAGGTTGAAAAATGGCCCAATTTTGCCGAAAATCTTATAGAAAATTCTTCTCCTCCTAAACTACTAGGCTGATCAAGCTGACACTTGGCAGAGATATTTCTTGGGTGAAGCTCTTCAAAAGTTGTTAAAAGAATTTTATTTCATCAAAAACTCAGGTTTCCATGGTAACGTAAAGGTTTAAAAATGTGGAAAATCTTTAAAAAAATCTTCTCCTCCTAAACCACAAGGCCAATCAAGCTGAAACTTGGCAGAGATGTTTCTTGGGCAAAGCTCTTTAAAAGTTGTTAAAAGAATTCAATTTCATCAAAAACTCTGGTTTCCATAGTCACGGAAAGGGCCAAAAATGGCCGAAAATCTTAGAAAAAAGCCTTCTCCTCCTAAACCACTAGGCCAAACAAGCTGAAACTTGGCAGAGGTGTTTCTTGGGTGAAGCTCTTCAAAAGTTGTTAAAAGAAGTCAATTTCATCAAAAACTCTGGTTTGCATGGTAACAGAAAGGCTGAAAAATGGATGAAAATTGCTGAAAATCTTAGAAAAACTTCTTCTCTTCCTAAACCACTGGCTAATTAAGCTGAAACTTGGTAGGGATGTTCTTTGGGTGAATTTTATTCAATCAAAATCTCTGGTTTCCATGGTATTGGAAATGTCAAAATATTGCCAAAAATATCAGAGAAGGTTTATCTTCGCCTTAACTTTTCGGCATATCATGGCAGGGATATTCTTAAGGTTTAGGTCTACTAAACTTGAATTCAATTCCGTCAATAACTTTGTTTGCAATTAAAAAGAAAATCAAATTGCAGTAGGAGGATATTAAAGTCTGTTTCTTTTAAATCCACCCTCAATGGACATCAGACAATCTCTGGTATTTATAATATTGTTGACAAGTTATGAGTTGACTTACTCAGGTGAGCGATGTAGGACCATCATGGTCCTCTTGTTTCATCTTATTTTGCCACAAATATTTTTATGCCCCTGCATCAATAGATCTGGTGCATATTGTTTTTGGCCTGTCTGTCTGCTTTTCCCAAGTAAAACTTTAACATTGTCCATAACTTTTGAATGGTAAGTGATATTTAGAGCCTTCATATTTCAAATGACGATTGCCTTGGGCAAGGCATTTCTGTTGATACCAAGCTCAAGGTAATATGTTAAGGTCATTTTTCAAGGTCAAATTTATGAATAATTAAAACTTTAACGAAGGCCATCACTTTGGATCGGTAAGTGGTAGAGCATACATATTTCACATATCGAGGGTTAAGCGCAAGACTGTACTAACTACGTTTTTGAAAATTTTACAGGAGGCGAAGAAAACATTCTCTCTTTTGCATTGTTCAATGAATGATGGATTTTTTTGGTGCACTCATTAAAAATATAAATTCTTATAGAGGCATGTAGTTATTTAAATTTACTTTTAAATATTTTTGAAGATATTTGACATTTATTGACTTAGTACTGTATTGCACTCAATTTTGTAATTTTCAGCAAAAATATTTTGTGCAAGACTGTACTAAGTCAGTTAGTACTCTCTTGCACTAAGTTGTTTTTGTCAGATGGTTAGATTCTTTTATGCAATAAAGTACTAACTCACTTCTTTTTCTTTTTCATTGAATAATAATCAACTATTATGATGTAAAATAACAAAGTATTATCTATTCATCATACAGTAACCACAACTTTCTTGTTAAAGAAAAATCAGTTGATCAGCAATTTAAATACTTTCTTCAAGGACACCATTTATGACAATTTATAAAACAAAATATTGATTAAACATTTAAGAAATAAGAGATTTAGATATGCAGAGTATAAACCTTTGGAATTCAAACTTTGCATGAGACTGCAATGATTAAGCATTTATCAAGTTTGCATTATTTAGACCAAAATGAAGGATGAAAGAATGAATATAACTGTTTTTTAATGACTTGAAAAACATTTTTACTACGTTTAAAGAAAATTCGGCTAACTTGTTGCTCCTTATTTCACTGAATTTGTGATTAAAGACCCTTGTCCTATATCTTCAAAAAGAATTTTTTTAGAATTCAGATAAGTTTTTTTTACCTGACCATAAGTCAGCCTAAGTTTCATGAAGATTTGGTAAAAATGGCTCTACAGTAGAGTTTGAATAACACAAAAGCATGTTTTCTGATGGAAGATTCCAAAAAGGAATATCCATATGATCATATGAACTTTTCTGAAAAAGATTTCTTAAAAATTTAGTCAATTAAGTACATGTATTGTCCTAGATTGTAAATAACATAACTTTATTAAGGCCCCTTAATGTCCCCTTTTTGCAATTGATAATTTTATGAAACATTCTGTTTTGATATGGTCTTTTGTTATGACCGACTGTGACCATATTCCATGAAGATTGGATGATAATTGTGGCCTTCAAGAGTAAAAACAAACTAAAATTTTGGAACATTCCAATTTTGACATCAAATACATTTTTCAAATCATACCAAATTCCATGAAAATTGGGCCAATTTTATGACCCTCAAATGTAAAACAATATTTCAATGTAAAATTTACAAATCTAGCATCAAGGGACTACTTTTCAGTACACAGTTAAGGTATTTTGACAGAGGACAATAAGGCAAAACAAATGTAAAACCTCCTGGAAGAGAATATTTTGAGAGTTTTTCTTGAATTCTTATAATATATGAAGGACTTTTAAAAAAAATCAATCAAGGATAAAGTTTGTATTATGTAATTGTGAATAGCTAGGAAGGCAGACAGACAGACAGTTCGATGGGCATATTTTGACCAGACAAAATATTCAGTTATTCTGAAAATATTTCTTGAAGATTTTCCTGTATTTTAAAAGGGTCTATGCCTGTGCCATATAAGAGACCCAACATTCTGATCATGGTTAAATGAAAATTAAGAGAAAAAATTTAGCCCCTAAAATGTAAACGAAGAAATGAGGTCCATTTTTAGCTCATCTTAGCAACAAAATGCTAAAGGTGATCACCGTATGTCTGTCAGAATTTGTCAATTATTCTTTGAATACTTCCCAATTAAATATGGACAGATTTCAATCAAACTTGGCAAAAATATTCCTTGGGTGACCCTCCTCAAAACATGTTTACCCAAATTAGATGTGGCAGCGGGCAGAGCTTATTTTCGCCCTTAAATCTAAAACCATCTTCTCCTCAGTTACCTGTCTGCACAGATTTCAACCAAAAAAAGAAACATTTCTTTGGTGACAGTTCTCAAAACTTGTAATTAAATTTTGATTGATCCCCAAATATTGGCATGGCAGGGTGGAGCTTATTCTAAACATATTCTCCTCATTAAGTAAGGGGCATAATTCAGCTAAACTTGGAAAAACTTTACTTTGGTGATCCTACATGTGAAATTTTCATGGACCCCATAAATAAATGTGATTTTGACCTTAAAATCTTCAAATGTTTTCTCCATCTAAAAATTAAGAGTGGGTCAATTCCAACCATACTTGGCGTAAATTCTCCTTTGGTGACCCTTTTCAAAACTTGTTTGTTTTTGTTTTTTTAGGTTCTGGAATGACCCCCAAATATTGGCGTGTCAGGGTTGGGTTTATTTTGACCCTGAGATCTTTAAACATCATCTCATCACATAGCAGTTTCAACAAAACTTGGTCTAAATGTTCTGTAGGTGACCCTTTTAAAAACTTGTTCATGAATTATGATAGGTGCCAACATATTTGTGTGGCAGGATTGAGGCTTATTTTGACTTTGAAATTATAACACATGATTCTCCTTCCAAAGCCTTAGGCCAATTTCTTTCTTTTTTTTATTGCAAGCTTCTTCTTATTCATCTACTATTATTAAGGTGGACAAATTAAGGTCATTCTTGGACTCTTGTTTTTCATTGGAATGTTTAAATATTTGAAACATTCTAGTGACCAGACAAACATAATCTGACCAAATATGTTGTAAATGTTTTGTATGAGCCAGATATAAGGTGAACTATACTGAACCACAAAAGAAATTTTCAGTTTTACAAAACAATCTGACATGTTTATAAATTTGAAATACTTGATGCACTTTTTAAAAAAAAACACCTCGGTTTAACTTCATTTAAAGTCAAAAGGTAACAGACTATTTCACAGTAATTTTTCGATAGATTCTGGATGTCAATTGAATTTTATGACTCATATTTGAAGAATATTGCAAAAGAATTTTGCAGAATTCAAGTGTCCCATTTTCTTCTCTTTTGATTTTCACAGTAAAAGGCAGTAAATTGTTTTTATTATTTGCATAATCAGTCAATATATTCAGGTTTTCACATTAAGTTATAGTTAAAAAGAAAAGTTGACTGAATACCTGTGCAACAACGGTTGTTGCAAACAGCATGAACATAATGATCATCGTTAGTCATAGAACATTGAAACATTTAACACAAAAGCTTATGGCTAACTAAGGAGGTGTAAAAAAATCTTCGGAACCCTAATTCAACCTAGAAAGTAAAGGTGCTAAAAAATATTGTCTTGACTCACTAGTAACCATTCAGTCATATCACCCAACTCAATTTGTTTCATTACCCAGACAAGAAATTTTCTTCTCATGGGTTGAAATAGACAAGCTAGTTAAGCAATTTGGCAAAATTGATATATAGTGTACAAACCTTTTTAAAACAACTATGAAATGTTATGAAAAGCTTGTGTTCTTCTACCATTAAGGAGAGATTGATATTTGAGTTCTATCATTCTATTTCTTTAGTCCATTGAATCAGAATTGTAGTATAATAATTTACTTTTATGTACATGTAGTATGTTTTAAATGCAGCACACATTGGGACACAAGTTAAAGCCACAGTCTGCGTTTAGAGTAAAAAAATCGCTCTTTTGTGAATATTCTTTGAATATTTTTTCTTGACTTGGTCTTATGAAACATGAGTTACATAGAAATACAAGTCAATCAACAAACGGCGGCTTTTTCGTGAAACGCATGATCTGCCATATAAAGTAAATATGTAAATGCGATTTTGGTCACATGAAATACGTTCATGTGCAGGAGCGGTATAAGAGCGGTATTCAAATCGAAGTCCGAAATACTGCCGGTCATAAATATTCATCAAGTTGGGCCTATGTTTAGATCATCACATCATTATCATTTGAATTACAGAATATTGGAATAACAAATTCAAGCTTATCTTTGAGAATAAAAGTCTTGTTTTTGTGTATATTGTCGTCTAAGATCACTGTAATGCCTTTCGTAAATGTTCACAAATACAGACGGGGGATTTAACAACAGATTAATCTCTTAAAACTCTTCTTCTTGAAGAATTTTCAAGGAAACACAAACAACTAATGGCTTATGAAGTAAATCATTTTGAAAGACTGAAAAAGACTATTCATTCTTATTTTTATAATCATAGCCGCCGTCATAGCGCAGTTGGTAGTGTGTCGGACTGTCAATCTAGAGGCCCCCGGTTCGAACCCCGACGTCGGCACTCATTCTTTCCGTCTATTGTCTTTCACCAATGGGTTGATAATCGTAGACCTATGTGAGATAGCAGCTGGAGGCTAGGAAAGGATGTGGTGGTTGTACTGGTGAGAGAAATACCAGGAAACCATTGTTAGGTGCTCCAGCAGCTGTGATATAACTGAAAAAATGTTAAAAGCAGCGTTAAACTCCATTCAAATCATCAATTATACTTGCTAACTGAGCCTTGATTGCATTTAACTGAAATTCCACATAATACTACATTTCTAACAAATCTAACCTAATTAAGCACATTACTTAAGGCTAAATTGAAACAAGATATGTTTTGAAGCATTAATGCCTTGGAAATAGCATTTTTCCAGAAATATGACCTTAACAGATGACATTGACCAAATGTCTTGTCTTTGATGTCTGCAGATGCATATTAAAATTACCTATTATCATGCCAAAAATAGATATTATGTGAAGGGGCTTGAAGTGATTTGAAAGTTTTTGATAATTTTGTGTATGTGTTTAATTGTTACCTTCAAAGTTAACCAAGCTGAACCTTAGCATGACTTTAGCCTTAAAAAATGAGAATTAATGATATCTATCATCAATTATGAAATATAATCATTCTATCTTGAATAGGCTATGGGTGAATGGAATCTATTATTTTAAAAAAAAATGGTTAAAATATAAGAAGTTAGACCTTGCTACATGACCTTAATATCATCAGATGACCTTGATATTGGTATCTGCAGATGCATATCAATAAGATCCTTCAATATACCAACATTATATCTTGGAAATTTCAGGCTTAGGTAATTTTTTTTTTTCATTAATGTTTTGAAAGTTTTTTTTAATTTTGCCAAGTTTGACCTTGATAGATGACCTTGTCCTTGGACAGAAAAACGGGAACTGGTGAAACAATATTCTCTAATCTTATAGAAAAGGTCAAGGTGGTATTTTTCTCAGAATTCTTTGATTCTTGGTTTTGAACATTACTGTCAACACATAAATTGCTTCAAGCATTCTCAATTTCACTCATTTTTCAACGTAATTTGTAGAAGATCGTTGAAATGTGTGGTAATGGGTGAAGCAAGACAGCTTTTCCAATTGTAAACAGTTAAAAAATGGGAAAAAATAAGAGGAAAATGCACTGTAAGACATTCTAAAAGATCTCGTTTTGTGAGTTAGTACTGTCTTGCGCTAATTATTATAACTAAATTCAGAAATGTTTTCAGTGCAAGATAGTCCTAAGTGCAGTTAGTACTGTCTTGCATAAACTTTGGTGGTACACTTGAGTTAGAACTATATTGCACAATAACAATATCTTTTTTATCTTTAATATTTGGAATGCAATGTTTTCACAGGATATCCATCTTGGAAAAATAAATATAATTCTTTAAAAAAGTCATTTTTGAAAAAAATGTAGTTAGAACAGTCTTGCGCTGAACCCTCGATATGCATTGCTTGTGACAAGACCTTTCTGTGAATTAAAAAGTCAAGGTTGTCTGCCATGTTCAAGATCAAAACTTTAACATTCGACATAACTTTGAATTGGCCTTGATATTTCACATGTGCATTGCTTGTGACAAGGCCTTTCTTAGAATACTTAAGTCAAGGACATCTGTCAAGATCAAGGTCATTTATTCAAGGTCACTATTTTTCAACATAATATCTTTAATTTTGGCCATAACCTTGCATTACTAAATGATTGAGCCTTTATATTTCACATGGGCATTGCTTGTGACAAGACCTTTATGTGACTACTAAATTCAAGGCCGTTTGTCAAAGTCATTTTAAGGTCACTATTTTTCAATACATCTTTAACAGTGGCTGTAACTTTTGATTGGTAAGTGATAAAGCCTTCATACATGTTTTTGATTGATTTCACGATGATTGCTTGGGATAAGGTCTTTCAGATGGCACCATCTTTAAGGTCATAGGTTGAGATTAAGGTCATTTTGGAAGTCAAATTTAGTAAAATCAAAAGAAACTTTTGCCATATCTTTGAAATGTTAAGTCATAGAGCCATGTATTTCACATGTGTAATGCTCATGACAAAACCTGTGCATGCATAACAAAGTCAATTCTAGTGATCAACATCAAGGTCATTTAGTGTTGGTCTCTCATTGATGACATAAAAACTTTAAAATTAGGTATAACTTTTGATTTGTAAGACTCTAATGGTTGAAAATTGGTATGAAGCAGCAGTTTCAAAAAACAAAATACTTAAATGAAGGATTTACATACATATCAAACCTCTATTCCAAAGAAGAGCAATGTCTGACATGGACATCCCCTGCCATGAAAGTTTGATAGTAACCTGAAGCCTAAAAGATTAAGGATTCTTTTGTACATTAAGAGATTGACCCCCTACAAAATCTAAATCTTTAAAATAACAAAGGGCAGTACCTCCAAAATTATGCAAGCAAGAGTTGTAGTGTTGTGCATTGCACTACTCCTCCATAAGATCTATCCACCCATAAAGTTTCAAGTTGATAGCTATTATACTTTAGGAGATATGCTCTTGACAAAATCTAAGTATTACAAATAACAAAGGGCAATAAATCCAAAATTGTGAAAGCAAGAGTTGTAGTTCTTGTGCACTGCACTTTTCCTCCATGAGATCTATCCACTCATGAAGTTCAAGTTGATAGCTATTATACCCTAGGAGATATGCACCGGACAAGTTTAGTGACGGATCCTGGCAATGAGGAAACGATGGAATGGCGGGCGGAGACCATTACTATATCCCTTCGCCGAAAACGGCGGGGTATGAAAAATGGCAGTTGAGCGGGCAATCATGTTTAACAAACACATCTTGTTTTTGTAATTTCAGAAATGTTTGAAGAAGCTAGACAAGCATGTTGGTGAAATAATGTCCAGTTTACCAGACTGTGGTTTATTTATGGTGATATTGAGTGGAAGAAATACATATGGACAGCCACCAGCTAAAGTGTTCTGTAAAATAACAGGTCCCTCACAAACTGTATGACATCTTTTGGTGACTGTTTAATTTTAGAATTGCCCAAATTCAAAAATTTCATTCACCCTTGTCATGTTGAACGCGGAATATTCCTGCCTTGGCAGGAGCTACAGACTAACATCAGCCTGCACACATGTGCAGTCTGATCTTTGTCTATACCACCTGTTTTTCCTTTTTTGAATCCATAAAAGCTGAAATTTTTTATTTTCAAAATGATATTACGACCAATAAGCCCATTGGTAGCGTCTAATATGAATTAGTGCATCCAGTGCTTTGAGCACTATGTTTTTGTTGCAATTTTGCAAAGATTTTTTTTTATTCAGGTTAAACAATGAATAGTGGGACTTGGGGAGTCAGTGCAGACTATTGTAAGAGCCTATAAATTTATAGGCACTTACAATAGTTTTGCACTGAATCCCTGTGTGCTTATTGAAAATAATGCCACCCAATTTGGAAATACATATGGACAGCCACCAGCTAAAGTGTTCTGTAAAATAATAGGTCCCTCACAAACTTTATGACATCTTTAGGTGACACTTTGATTTGAGACTTGCCCAAATTCTAAAAATTCATAAAAGCATGAATAGTGGGACTTGAGGAGTCAGTGCAGACTACTGTAAGTATAAATTTATAGGCACTTACAATAGTTTGGCACTGAATCCTTGTGTGCTAATTGAAAATAATGCCATCCAATTTGGATGTGTTGCAAGTAATAACTTCTTTATGAAATAGTTTCTTAACCCTTTGCTGTTTAATCCCTGCTTTTTACGTTCCTGTGATTTTATGATTGAGAAAACATTGTGAAAAAAGAAGAAATTGCTTCTGACAAGCAATTTCTTCTTTTTCCACACTATTTTCTACCCTACTGAATGGTTATTTTTCAAATTCAATCCACTTTTAATTTTCGTCTGCAAAACCTTTGAATTTGGACAGGTCCAAAATTTTGTAAAACAGGAAAGGGTTAAAGCATTGAATTTCAGGGGCATAAAAACTAGGAATGTAAAGGAAGTACACGGTTAAATGAATAATACAACAAACTTTTGATATATCTTGATTGTTCTTAAATGAATTTTAACTGTTAAAGAATAAACACATGTGATAATTATAACTTCCATTTGATTTTTTTTCAACAACAAGATAAATTGTATTAACGCCAGACCTGAAGCAATTGAGTTAAAGCCAGAACTTGTGCAAGTCTGTTTATAGACTGGTCCCACTGCCGACTTGCAAAAACTCCAGCTATTCTGATAGATGACAGTGGGAGCAGTGTAATCTCTATTCCAATTGTAATTTTCTTGATCTAGCTACACTTATGGATAATTTCGTTCAAACAATTTCCTTAACCCATAACTTAAGAATGGATCTTTTTTAGCTCGTGCTCAAGATGAGCTTTTGTGGTCGAATGATGTCCGTCGTGTGTTTTCAACATTTACCTTGTAGACACTCTGGAGGCCACATTTTTTGTCCAATCAACCTGAAATTTGGTCAGAATGATTTCTTGTTGATATCTTGGACAAGTTGAAATTGGGTCATGTGGAGTTTCAAATCTCAGAAAAACCATGTAGACACTCTAGAAGCCACATTTTTGCCCGATCAACCTGATATTTAGTCAGAATGATTGTCTTGATGAAATCTCTGACAAGTTCGGAATTTGGTCAATTGGGGTCTAAAAATGAGGTCACAGGGTCAAATCTTAGAAAAACCTTGTAGACATTCTAGAAGCCATATTTTTTGCTCAATCAACCTAAAAGAGTCAGAATTATTGTCTTGATATAATGCTGCTTAAGTTCAAAATTGGGTGTATGGGGTCAAATATGAGTTCACAGGGTCAAATCTTAGAAAAACCTTGTAGACACTCTAGAAGCCATATATTTTGCCTGATCAACCTGAAATTTGGTCAGAATGATTGTGCTTGATGAAATCTCAGACAAGTTCAAAATTGGGTCAAAAATGGGGTCAAATCTTAGAAAAACCTTGTAGACACTCTAGTAGAAGCCATATTTTTTGCTCAATTAACATGGAAATTGGTCAGAATGATTGTCTTGATGAACTCTCGCTCAAGTGCAAAAATGGGTCAAGTAGGGTCAAAATTGAGGTCACAGGGTCAAATCTTATGAAAAACCTTGTAGACACTAGAAGCAACATTTTTTGCCCATAAACATGAAATTTTGTAAGAATGAATGGCTTGATAAAATCTCACTCAAGTTCTCGTCATCGAGCCTTGATACTTAATTTAACCTATAACCCTTTTTTTCAAAATTTTAGACTGGTCTAGATATAAATACATAGTAGGTTGGAAATATTGTGAAAAGATAGAAAGAAAGTGGTTGTCACAAGCAATTTCTTCTGTTTTCCACAATTATTTTCTCAATGTAATATCAGGTACGTTAAATGCCATAAATGTGCAGAAAAGGATACATTTTTTTCTCGTGAAGCATTCTGGTTTATTTCCCGTCATTAAGTTATTTACCATCATGTCACAAGTAATTTCTTATTTTTCCACAATATTTTCTTAGGTATGAAACCATGTGAAAGTTTAATGACGGGTTTATGCTGGACAGCTTAGAATCTAATTTTGTAAAGTTTTCCGATTTATTTCCTATCGTCTAGATATTTAACTTTAAGATAATACACTGCCTCCTCATCCTCGTTCTCAAAGAAATATTTTGGTAGTACGTCAGATTTAGACACGCTCATAAATTGTTGGTAAGCGTCAAAACCCAGGGGTTTATTCGTCAGTAGTGACGTCATTGGTAGGTTATTATCAAAACCTGGCTGTTCCGAGAACAAAGATCGCCGAGCCCTTATTTGCCTAGAGTGCGTGAGGCCTGCAGTTGTCATCCATCTCTCTGACGCTGGACTTATGTTTAATAGTCCATCTACCGTGTCTGAAGTCGAATGCGTTGGTATACGTTGTTCATTCGCTATACAATAGTTTGTAAGTTGTCTAAGGCTGAGAAGTTTGTGGAAAGTTCTTGTCGCCAAGGATGAATTCAAATTAGACTCTGTAGAAGACGCTACCAATGGGCTTATTGGTCGTAAAAATCTTCGACAGTGGGTTCTTTTGGGACTGATTTTCGGACTTTTTGGATGTTTGAAATCTGGAGACTTGTTGTGATGTGTTTTTGTTGACAGAGCGCGCTTTTCTGGTGTTGATGTTTTGTTTTTACAACCGCTCAGGTAAAGAATATCCTTTTCGAATTCCTTTAATGCTTCGTCGGTTTCCGTATCAACACTAGGACATATACACGAATCTTTTGTGTTTGTATCAGACGGTACTACATCTTTAGTTTTAACGTTGAAAAAGTTCTTTCTATTTGTAGTCCTTAGACATGATGGATTGTTGGTAACGTTAGGTCCGTCCTCTGTATACACTCGATCGTTTTGGCCATTTGACGGGACATCGACAATTTTATCCAAAGGCAGCAGTTCATCTTTGTTTATGTAGTCTAAACCTAACTGTTTCAAATCTTCATTAGTGAACGTCGCGACGCTCTTTAAAGGCTTGGAATGGACAGTTCCTGTTGAGTCTTGTATTCTGTCATTATTTGGTTTGGCTCTCTGGATGGTGACATCTTTGTTATCTTCATCTCTTTGTGCAAGATGTTTTAGTACATTATCAACTGTATCAGATTTGATCAAATTCGCCGATGATAATTTATTCTTATGTTTTACAAGATTTTCAATATAGTTGGACAGCTTTTTCTCACTATCATGTGATATTGACGGTTCATTTCTTGGCGGTTGCGGTTCGTCTTGAATCTGTATAAGGTATGATTCCAAGTCTTTGTCATCTCCAAGAGTCAATAAATGTTCGTCTTCATTCCATCTCACGCCGGACCTGTCTGTATCAGGATTTATCAGAAAGTTGGACATGGCTGACCGGACCTTATCCGTGAGTGACCGCACCAGACGTACACCATCTGTGAAATAACATGGTCGTTGATTGCCTTAAGGTAGATAACCTGTAATAGTTCCTCAACGATTCGGAAGTCATGAACTTTAATTAACAGTGTTAACCGAGGTTTTCTATTGATTTCATTTGGAAGATCATGAATTCCGAAATGTGGAACTATTACGGGTCCACTACCTTCAATGTAGCTAGGTCGCTTATAAATGAGCCTGTACGCGATAGTTTCATGTTTGCGTAATAGAAAAACATTTTGTAGCCTAGACAACCAAACAGTTCGAGAAGATTATTAGCTGACTGCATGAATAACAAAGCTCACTGAAGAATCTGATCAGGCTGACCAGAGGCTTTTCTTTACGCACATGTGAAATATGTTGGAAATGCCCCGCACAGGCTTGAAAATATTGCGAACTCGAACACCTAAAATAGCTGAGCCTGTGTGTGACATACTCAACAATTTTTCGTGTATAAACGGCCAAACATTGAGCAGCTAAGTTCTGTACAATGTAATAAGGATATTCTCTGACCGCCTGAACAGGGGTTAAGATCTTATCATTCTACAAACTGCAAAGCGAAGTCTCCTTTAAGACTGTGCGGATGCACAGAATGACCAATAGTTCTTGTTTGCGCACATGGGATATTGTTAGAAATGTCACGCACATGCCCATTTTATATACATTAAAAAACAAAGTAATGCGAAAAATCTCCATTCTGCTTGCGAGCTTTGTACACGATAGAGCTCTACAGACGGCATTGCGATAAACGAATAAGTATGGTATTCACATACAAACCTTTACCGTATATATTTTAGAGTTTAAATGTTTTAACAAAATAGAGAATCATGATAGTCCTACGTGGCTCATATGAGTTCTCATATTAAGTCATATCACATGGAAGGAAATCTTGAACGTTTGAATATTTCATTCTATATTTCTACATAAATCGGAGTGCTGAGACTAAGCCCAGCCATTATTCAAATACGCTTGGTATATATTGGTCATCTGAATGATTAGCAATATCGAAACATACGGCCTTTTGACTTCATGGCTTACGAGCGGTTTGTACAAATGTGACCCAACATGCGAAAAACGGGACCGTTTATCGAAATCGTAAAATATTAAATTGAAACAGAGATTGGTTCTAGCTCATCTTTACATGTCAAGCAGGAGTCGCAGAAAATTAGTCGAGTTAGAAAGGTTTCGATCCTAGTCAAACCTCGCAGTCTGACAAGGTCTACACATTTTTAGCTCTCCCCAGATGGTCCCATTTTGCTTGCCAAATGTATTTTTGTTTCCAAGTAGGTTGGAGAGTTAGAGGGGCGAGCATAAAAATGACCTGGGGGCCTTACGGTCAACTTTGTAGGTAAGTTTTTGGTGTGTTCTAACAGAGTCCAATTATAACCGAAGAGGCAAATGGTTTGACTTGGCAGAAGTCACCATACTCAAGGGCGTAACACCCATTACGCAATTTACGCAAGTGCGTAAAAGAAATAATCATATGTTGAAAAATATAGTTGATGAATGATTAAAACACCGAAACTACAGCTTATTCAAGCTGTAGTTACGATGTTTTGATTATTCACCAACGCTCAATTCATAAAAAGGAGTGTACGGAAGTTACTTATCTTTAGACACAGTCCACATATATATACATGTATAGACTTTATCCTATATATTATATGTCGGTCGCATTCTGAGTGCGTATAAATTTCAAAGTCCTAGATACGCCCATGATACTGAATACCAAAGTTGTCTGCCATTTAGTTACAGAGGAGGGGTTTCGTTTTTAAAAATGTTGTCGATCAAAATAATTGTATTACATTGAGCAATTCGTGCTAAGTGACTAAGATGTGCTTAGGATTCAGAATTTCAATATTTCTTAAGATTTTTAATCAAAATATCTTGTACTGCGTCGTATAATTTTAACTAAATCGCATTAAACCTTCTGATAAAAAATCCGAAGAAATCTTAAGAATCTTGATAGTGAAAGGACAAGTCTGTTTGTTTTGATTTTTCTCTCAGAAACTGAGAAATATATTAGACAGCGATACATGTTGTTTATTGTTGTTGTTTCCAACCAGCCATATGACCGAGTATCTTCATAGAGAGGAACATTTCCAGTTTAGCGGTCCTCAAGTAATCCAACCTTTAGGTACACGAGTAAGTTCAAATTTGTTTCGCATTCCAATAGACTAACTAATGGAGGGCTACCGCTGCCACAACGAAGTTTTGTTCAAGTCGAGCTAGAGCTTATTTAACCCTTTGCTGTTTAATCCCTGCTTTTTACGTGCCTGTGATTTTTCTTCTTTTTCCACACTATTTTCTACCCTACTGAATGGTTATTTTTCAAATAAAATCTACTTTAAATTTTCTTTGAATTTGACAGGTCAAAAAATTTGAAAAACAGGAAAGTGTTAAATAAATTTGCTCTTACCCTACAGAACATATTGTCGGAGGATTACCAAACTGGAATCTATCCGAAATAGAGATAATGAACAATGAATACTATACCGTCAACGCTGAACTCCATTCCTATTTACTGGTGCTATTCTTCTTTTCTTAAATCTACTTCCGCTTTTTTTCTGCAAACGTTTGACGCGTTGCTTAGACGACTGAATACAACGTCGAACGCAAAACCTCGTGAATAAGTTTGGCGGCAAAAGTGTAACGTAGTTATGCGTTCTTGAGGGCGAGATTTATTAGGGTTATATATGTTTTAATCAAGGTATCGCTCGCAATTCAGTTTTAAGTCTATGTATGTAAGTTCTATAGATAACTTTCAATGTCTTAACAAACCAGGCCGTCACCATAGCGCAGTTGGTTAGGCATAAGACTTCCAATCAGGAAAACGTGGGTTCGATCCCCGGTTGCGGCAAATATCCTTTCCGACGTTTGCCTCTCACCAATGGGTAGATAATCGTAAACCTATGTGAGGTAGCAATCGGAGGCTACGAAAGGGTGTAATGGTAGTACAGGTGAAAGAAATACCTGGAATCCATTGTTAGGTGCTCCGACCGCCGCGATATAACTGCGAAATTGTTAAAAGCGGCGTTAAACCCATTCAAATAAACAAACTTGACAAACCAATAAGACGCTTACAAAATTCAATTATCATTAAAATCTTTAACATTTGCTACCGATTTTAATTTTGAATGTTGTTGATTTTATCATTTTTTAGTGATTTTGGAGCGTTTTTGAATGGCTTGAGTGAGTGAAATGATGAATGGAGCACTGCGTGAGTGATTTAGAATGGTTTCGATCGAGAGTCAATTTCACGCTGCTATTAATTGCACGAAGTTTGCTTTAGATCTGGCTCGGTTATGAATGAAGATATTTTGTAGAAACTTCGCACATGTTTCACAACCGCAATCTATATTGTCAAGTTGGATAACTTTTGAATTTTCTCAAGAATTACTCCCTTTTTCGCCATCAATATCTTTACCGTGAAGCGCATAATAGGCCCAAAGTCAAGTGTTGTATCCGCTTGTGGTTTTCTTGTTATAAGTTGATTAGAAATATTGCCACCAGTTAAGGCAAAGAGCACATAGTGAATTAGATCTTTTGAACACAATCTATTAGATGCATTCTACGGAGGGGGAATAATAATAAAAAGAGACAATAACAATTTAACGATTTAAAGAGCTTCAAGCGAGTAATGCATATAAAATAGAATAGCTAAAAAGTATTTAATTTACTTTTTACACAAATATGAAATGTTAAGTGGAGACAACAAATTCAATCATTCTTAATACTCGAGAAAAAGTAACCAATATTTCAAAAGTATACAGTCAATCATTTGGTGACACACCGCTCGAAAAAGGACCATCGTGGATTCTAATTAAAATAAAGATTTAATAATAAAATGAATCTTGCTAAGATTTATCAAGAGGCTACACTTCGAATATGATCATATTGTATGGCCGACTGATCATTCAAGATAAAGAAAATTTGTTAAAAAATCGAAAAGTCCCTACCCTGGTCAGACTGCGCAGCCCGCGCAGACTGACCAAGGTCTACTTTTCACGCAAGTTTCCGAAACGGCCCTAATTCATAGTACGGTTTTAGAATTTACAAAATATCACAGCCAGCACAAAATCTCGCACCCATATCTACTGATCGTAACTGTATGCGGGTGGTGGTGAGTCGAATGGCCGCTCCGGGATGGGTTGTCCGCCCTTATTCATGTCTTGGTAGTTTGGTGAGATGTTGTACACAGCTGATGGGTTGGTGTTGTAGTCCGTGGACAGGTCCTTCTTGGCTGGTAGAGGATCAGCTGTTAAAGGAAAGAAAAAATGACTTATGGTAACTGATAAACTGGCTTTTTTGCATTCATAAAACTCTTCAATAGAAGATGAATTGTTTGTTTCAGTGCAAGATCGAATCATCTTTAATTGAGTGAAGCGGCAATCATTCTTTCCGGCTATCTGTCTCTCACAAATAGGTTGATAATCGTAGACCTATTTGAGATAGCAGCTGGAGGCTAGGAAAGAATGTGATGGTTGTACTGGTGAGAAAATACCAGGAATCCATTGTTAGATGCTCCGTCCGCCGCGATATAACTGAAAAAATGTTGAAAGCAGCGTAAAGCTCCATTCAATCAATCAATTAATTGGGTGAACAGCAAAAGCTATATTTTCACGAGTGGCGGAGCCACAAGTGAAAATATAGCTTTTGTCGTTCACGAAAAGATTAATCATTAATCGTTCTTGCTCGAAAAAATAAACGAGTATTCTACTTCTTTAATGCAAAAAAATGGAGACAAACTTTGTTAAATCGCGCCATTTTGCACGTGATTGCTATGAAACGTATTGGCGTCATTCGTTTCTTTGGTTCCGCTTAGATAACGACAAAAGGGCGAAATAAACAAAAGAAGGGTATAAGTTTTCGGTAATATCACTGGATTAGCGATTAGATTATCAAGTGATAATCAACCGTAATTACTCGATAATCCACCGAAAACCATTAAAGAATATAAGATAAACAAATTAGATCGAATTTGTAGCATATGCTGGATCATAGAAATCAGGTGAGGAACAGGCACGATGAAATAGGCCCATGTTCAAATTCAATTCTATTGGCAAATAGAGCCTGAAGGAATGATTAGTTGGAAACTTTTCCGAATCGAGAGTGGTCAAATACGCCATTTTAATGATCGAAGTGCGTCTAGTAGACTGAAGTCAACTTGTTGGTCTCTCTTAACCTTTTTATTGCCCTATGATTTCATCATTTTCTACAGAATTAGGTTCATTCTAAAGTTCATTCAATGACTTATGCCCACCAATCATAAAAACATACAGATATATATGGTTGCATTTTTGTTACGACTCATTGGCTGTTCAGAGTTACGGTCCTTTGGTTGCCAATGTTATCCGCTCATCAACTAGGACTACTAATAGGATTTAATATACATACGAAGGTAGATCGAGAAATTCGTACAATGGGGTTATAAAAGTTGTGCCAAACTAAAGTTACAGTCGTTTAATGTGACACGTGCAACAAACATAGAAATTGTGAATTTTTACATTCAAAAGCGGTTGTTGTGACCAATCTAGGACATAACGCCCAAAATCTTTTAGTATGTTGCCGTTTTTGAATTCTTACCTTGAATGACAATACCAGAAGGTTCTGTACGTTTAAGGTGAGCCTTCTTCTTCTTGCAGATACAGACCACAATTATAGCCGTGACAATGGCGAGTACCACCACTCCGAGTACAGACATGACAATGGCCTTCTTCCTGAAAAATGTTTCATGTACAAATCACAATTTTAGCAGGAACAATTGCGAGTTCGACACCCCCGAGTACTGACAAAACAATGACTTTCTTCCTGAAATATGTAACATGCCAGATCAAGATCAGGCAGTGCAAATGGCGAGGACAACCACCCCAAGTAATAACAAAACAATGGCATTCTTCCTGTATGTAACATATACTGACACAACAATATATGTAACATATACCGTACTAACATAACAATAAATGTAACTTATCTATATATATGTAACCAATATCTTACTGACATAACAATATATGTAACATATATCGTACTGACATAACACTATATGTAACATATACCGTACTGACAATGATGTAGGTAACATATACAGTATTGACACAACACAATATGTTATATATCGAACTGACATAACAATTTTTGTAACATATACAGTACAGACATTAAAATATATGTTATTTATATCGTACTGACATAACAACATGCATAACATATACCGTACTGACATTACACTTTATGTAAAATATGGTATTCTGACATGACAATACATTAACATTTACCGTACTGACGTATCAATAAATGTGATATATGTCGTACTGACATAACAATATTTACACAAGGAAAAAAGTATTGCAACATCAAGATTATGGAGATATTAAAGTGCTTTCAATAAAGCCACAGATGAACCACATAATGTATACGTTGGACATTACTTGGGTCGCCGAATATGTCAGCTAGTACCTCAAATTCAAAATCTGGCATATCGTGACAGGTACCGCAAGAGAACGGCCGTGAATGTCGTTCCCCGTACATAGATATACGCGCTTTTCACTGTATGTTAATTGCTATTTTGTTTTTTTTACTAATGGTAAAAGTAAAAGCTCCGCAACATCTCACAATATATTATCTCCTACAATGTTAACCGAGATTTCCTAATGAAATCATTAGGAAATCTCGGTTAACAGTGTTGAAGTTTATGACTAAATGCAGGAGTCGGGATCGAGGGATCCAGGAGAATTAATCAGAGCAAATTATGTTAATAAGGTCTAAAAGTAGGTGCTGGGTGCACGGTTAAGGTAATATGCAAATGCGCCGTGGATGCACTTGTCAATACTATCACCAATCGACTAATAACTTAGTTCCTATTTGAAATAAACTCTACGATACAATTACTCTATTCCTACATAATATTTAGGTCGAGTGAAGATACAGCTCATCGACATAAAACATTTTACCAATGTAGACTTCTTAAAAAAAAACCTATAAAAAAGGCTCTAAACTTCAATATTTCGGAGACAAAAACGCCTCTTTTTTCAAGAAAAAAAATCATCCTTTTATTTGAAATAATGATATAAATGAACACGGCCATTTTGTTTTATTGAATAAAATTAAATTAAATGGCTATGTTGATTTATATCATCATGTTCTTATGATTGTATTGTTTGTTGTTGTTGTTTTGTTCTTTGTAATTTTCTTTGATAAAGACAAAGTTGATCGACATTTGAAATTTGGAGGTTTTCTTCGTAGTATTTAAGGTAACTGCGGACAGATAACATTGTCGAATTTTCGATTTTCTTTAAATTTCACAATAATTTCTGAGATTTATCTTTGAAGTGTGAGCATTACCTTAAGCGCAATAAAAAGGTTTTGAAGCACGTTCATTTGACGTCGTGACGTCATTATGGGGCCAACCCTTTTTCCACCCGCCAAAATCAGTATTTGCAAATATCTTTTTAATAAATCGGTCGATTTTTACGAAAAAAGTTTAATTTAGAAAGTCCAAGAACGCCAGATTTATTCATTTACTTTCTGTGCACATTTAAACAGAAAAAAGGTGTAAAACGCTATCTATTTCGAGATTTTTAAGATTTGACGTTACATTTTTCATTTTGTTGTTTGTAAAGTTATAGAAATTTCTCAAAATTTTGTCCGGTGACCTATGCCGATTTTTTGTTATTTTGTAGCGAAACAAATACGCTTCACATTTATCAAATAAAAATGATATGTCTTCGGGATATTTTTTTCATCAAATTCGATTTTGTTAAGTTGTTGCAACATTTTTCGTCGAATTCGACGTCGCACCAAAACCATCGTTACTATGCTTATTTGAAGTCAATCTCTATGCAATAACGTATTCTAAAATATTTGGAATTAAGGTTTATTTTAAAATTCAGGCTTCAGAAGTACTAAATCTGAATTTGATTTTAAGAAAAACCAAAATTCAATAAATTTTCAATCCGTTTAAAAAGACAGCTTTTGTGAATATTCGGCGCGACGTTCAAATATCCTTTGATTTGCGATATCTTCGCGGAATCGAATTTTACAAAAAATCGAACCCGAAGATACATGGATTTTATTCTAAAAATCTTCAGTGGAATGGTTTGGCAGCAATATATCTAAATTTCAGCATAGGTCACCGGACAAATTTTCTAGAAAAAGGTCAATATTTCAGTAACTGCACTCGATAACAGCAACGCAGAAGGCATTTATATTTGGAACGTTACACCTTATTGTATTTCTTACAATGATATCTTCATAGAAATCAAAACAATACACCAGGCGTCTTTTTACGAATCAAATAGCGTTTTCGGAATAAAAATCGGTTAATTATTTCCGAAAAAATCGACAATTACTGAATTTGGTCCCTTAAAAGAGGTCGGCCCCTTGATGACGTCATGACGTCATTTCTACGTTATGATATTCCTTTTTATGACCGACATAAGGAAGCGGGTATTTCAAAGTTCAATATTATCGCATTAGGCAAGATTTGCAGACGATTTAAAATTTGGACCTAAAATGACACTCTACATGTATATGTCCGCAGTTACCTTAAACTAACCCCTTGTAAAATAAATTTATGATTTTGATGTTCTACCTCTTGTGTCCATGATGGTCTCCCTCCTCGCTACTCTCACTGCTGTGGTCGTCACCGTGACGGTCGCCGTGACGGTCACAATAAACACTACACACCACTGTAAACAAAAATTTATGATTAATGTAACATACTCTGATATATATTTTTATCGTATTAAATGCATTATCACAATTTATCATGTATTGTCAACATCATTTACCGAATAAAATCTATTTATCTACCCAACAATTGTTTAGGTACCGGGGGCCCGTTTTACCAAACTTCTTACGAAAAGTTAATCGTTAGTCAAAACCCAAAATCGTACCGGTCGTTTTAATTAATTGTTAGATTCTGCTTTGCAATATCTCAGTTGAATCGTCTTTAGGAGACGATTCCAATGAGATGATGCATGGCAGAATTCCATATTTAATTACAACTTTATGAGCAACTTCAATTTTTGACTTACGCAAAAATGATCGTAAGATGTTAATGTTTAGTAAAACAGGTTCAAATTGCAGATTTTATGGTTTTCCGTCACAATGCAGTTTTCCGAAGGATCGCAGTCTGACAGTCTGGCTCGTTAGCCGAGCGGTTAGCACGCTCGACTAAAAACCGGGTTGTTGCGGGTTCGAGACCCACCGGAGGCGGGTAGTGTATTTGGGCAGGACACTTAACAGACAGAGCCCAAGTCCATTCAGCTGTAAAAGTAGTTAGCAGTGGTTGAAAACTATTGCCCCTCTCTCTATGTGCAGGATAAGAACTGGGATGAGTTAGGACAGAGATAGAAATAAAGTCATCCGACGCTTTATCGTGTTATCCTCGAGAAAGAAAAAAAAAATAGGGACGACACTTCCCAGATGGTCCCTTTTCGCTTAACCGATCACGAATATATAAAAATCTATTTACCAACTAGCCACGCTTGTCGTTAGATAGAATAAACGTGTTTTTATTTATTCAATCTGTCACATTCGCAGTTAATACGTGACCCGTCAAAAAAGGAAAATACATCTAAGTGAATACATAAATACACACCGGCGAAAAAGCATAAGCTGACAGGGGTAGAAATTTTTCACCCTCTTCTAATATTTTTTAGGATCTGGAACTTATTCAAAATCTCATTTTCCCTTACATTATCAGAATAAAGACATCTAGGTGACCTCCGCTAAGTTCCAACATCTTTCACAACTACTAGTTAGTTTTTACAGCCCTATGTTCAGGATGTTAAAACGTTTTGCGAGCGCTTTCAGATGATACCCCGCTTTGCACGTGCACATACGTGCAAAGCGAGGTATCATTTCGAAAGCGCTTCGCTAACATTTTCATCCCAAACGCATGACAGGTCTCCCTGATGATCCTTTTTGACTGTTTACAAGTTGACACTTATTGTTTTTTTCTTTTTCTGGAGTTAACGATAGCTCTTAGTTGATAAAGCGTAACCACAAAACAAAAGAATTTTTGAAATGCGACTTCTTACAGAACAGAAATTTCTCCTATTCGAACAGTTATCTAGCGGAGCTATTTTTTCGACCTACTTTAACACGACGGGTCACACATGTTTTACATTTTAGGATATTAAACAAATGCTTACCAGTTAGCAGTAGACCGAGCCACAATGAAATATTTAGCTCCATGTTATTTTATGTGACACGTTTAAAAGTCCTGTTTGAATAGCCCGTGTCTGGGTAGGTATACGGGCACTTGAATGCTTGGGACATTGATTATCTATTTATATCGGAGAAAAAAAAGTTTCACGGTGATCGATCACCAAAGGAAAAACGTGACGGCGCTTTAACAAAATATGTAGAGCAATTTAAATAATTAAAACATGTTCAAATGCAGTCTGTGCAATACGATACTTATTCACGGCTTTTCTTTGTGCATTTCGTCTTGCAGCCGTTATCTAATGATGTTGAATAATCGATCACCTTAATATTAATGCCATTTTATTGTTTGGATTTATTATCATTTGAGCAGCCGTCAGAGAGCAGTTGATGGCAAAGAGTTCCGAGTTTTAACCGCTACTATCTCATAGGCTAACAGAATAATAGGCTATGGAAGGGTAGTGGCTTTAATTCGGAACCTCTATGGTTGGTAGCACGACGTAATCCTCATCATTAAGTCTCGGTATGGATTCCTGGCGTCGAAAACTTTCAGACCGTACGTTATTAATGAGTCTGTGCAATTTATTTCCAACAATTTGACATCTGCGTGAAGTGCAAACATTTAGCAGCCCAGACAGTTACAAAGTGAATAAAAAGATCGGCTGTCTACAGATACTTTTAGACTTTAATCATAAACGAATCGCAAGGTGACGATTCTGACTAGACTATGCGGATGAACAGACAGGGCAGTCTTTGCTTTGTGCGCATTTAAAATTGTTGGAAATGTTATGCACATGTTAATATGCTGTCCCCTGATGAGGATCAACAACCTTGAAGCTTTTGCTTTATTTCGTAGGCAATTAACAGAGTAAGATGAAAAATTCATCTAAATGAGATTTTTAAGACGTCGTAATGAACAATTTTCGATATTTTGAGTGAAAATATTCGACGTCGTCATGACTACTCGATTTAAGCTAATGCAAAAACATCTTCGTTTCCCCATTGAGATATCTTGAGATTCTTATTGAGCCGCTTAAAAATCTCGCTCTACCGAACGCACCTCAGATCTCTGCTGCCAATAAAATTGATTGACCAATCAAAATACTCTTAAAATTAACACACTAGTCATGCGTTCTGGAAAACAAAAAAGGTACAAACAGGTGGCCAATTATACCCCGCTCTGCACGCAAGTGCAAAGCGGGGGTATAACTGGCAAACAGTTTGCACTGTTTTTTTTTCATCCTGAACGCAGGGCTGGTGAACTCAGACATTTTGTCTCCCTCCTATTCCCTCCAACGATACCTCGCCGACGTTTAGCGAAATTGGTGACAAACTTGGCGACTGATCAGTGTATCGGACGATTCAATAGCGGTATTTCCAAAGATAAGATCGGCGACGCGTCGGTGACTTTTATCTTCAAGCTAAAATCTACCGACAAGTCGAGGACGTTTTTAAGGTACAGATATGGAGGTCGGTATTGCATCCACCACTTATAGCATGCGATCGGCTGGGTGATGGTCGTCTTTTACATATGGGAGGTGTATTTTAAGAGCAATCTCAAATATCTTGACAAGCAATAAGTTAGCCAATCATTAAGCTACAACAAAATCAGTTAAATGAGAGATTCTAGAGAACTCTAAACGTAATTTCTCTCAAAAAAATTGTTTACAAAAGTATAGATCCATTGATTCATACGACTATACAAAGAGACAGTATCATATTACAGCACGATTTTGTGAATATATTATTAAGATCGGGTTTATATTTCTATTATACAATTATCACGATATTTGGTAACGATCCAATATTAGAGTAATCGTTCGTGATCTGAATCAACTATGGCAATGATGTACCAGAAATAAACACAGAGGACAGATTTCTCCACAGATTGAACATTAGAAAATTTGGTCAGTTGGATGGAGTTTAAAGCCACCTTTAATTGATTATCAAGTATGCCGCGGCTGGAGCACCTAACAATGGTTTTCCGTATTTCTTACACCAGCACCACCGCTATATACCATTTCCTTACCTTCATCTGTTACCTCACTTAAGTTTACGATTATCTACCCATTGGATCAGCTTCAGAAATGAATTGAAGACTGATTAAAACAGTCTAAAATTCTTTTCTGAAGTTCCAAATATTCAATATATAATGATATAATCAATACTATCTTAACCTTTAACAAGGAAATAGAACTAAATTTATATTAAACAAAATAAGTGCTAAAACAGAAATAGTCTTTATTTAACCCTTTCATGTTTTACAAAATTTTGGACCTGTCCAAATTCAAAGGTTTTGCATACGAAAATTTTACGTGGATTTAATTTGAATAATAACCATTCAGTAGGGTAGAAAATAGTGTGGAAAAAAAAGAAATTGCTTGTCAGAATCAATTTCTTCTTTTTTTCACAATGTTTTCTCAATCATAAAATCATAGGCACGTAAACAGCAGGGATTAAACAGCAAAGGGTTAAAGCAGGGACTCCAAAACTTTAAGTGAGGACCCCTAGGATCCCAAGTATTGAGTCCTTTGGATCAAGATTTGTTGGAGTCAAACTAAAACTCTCAAAAGATAACCAAATAAATCAAAAGACAGATTTTGTAAACAGATTTTATCTCTTTATTAATCAACTTGTAAACTTTCCACAACAAGCATGCAATATCTATAACATTATTATCAAGATAAAGTATTTAATGAAAATTCATAATACATCTTTTGGTATTATCGACTAGTTTGTTCCAACATGAGATATCAACATTTTTTACTCCTCTTGTTTAAAAAGTAAACAAAACAATGCTAGCAAAAGTTTATCAAACATAAGAACAAAATCAATGAAGGAATAAAATAACCAAATAAATAAAAAAAAAACTGAAGTTTTAAACGATTTTTATCTCTTTATTTATCAACTTGTAAACTTGATCACAACAAGCATGCAATGTCTAAAACAGTATCATCAAGATAAAGTATTTAGTGAAAATCTCATAATACATCTTTTGATATTATCAACTAGTTTTTCCTACATGGGATATTAACATTTTTCTCCCCTCATCAAGATGTGTTTGTGAAAAACAAATTCCCCCATAACAGCATATTTTTCTAAATATTTACCTTGATGGATGACCTGAAACCTGCTCATCAATGAGATCTTTCATCATGCAGATTATGAGAAAGGTATCTAAAATAGACTTGAATGTACTGAACATGTTACCTTTTAAAGTTAAGTTTTTAAGAAGTTTGACCTTGAAAGATGACCTTGACCTTGTCACATAACCTTTACTTTAGTATTAGCAGATGCACATTATTAGGATCTATCATCATGTCAAATATGAGGCTTGTATCTTGAATAGGCTTGGAGATATTGGCAATGTTTTTTGGTAAAGTTTTTGTGTTTTTCTACCTTGACAGATGACCTTGAACTTGTCACAGGACCTTGACTTTGGTATCAGCAGATGCATATCATCGAGATCTATACTCATGCCAAATATGAGGTTTTTATCTTGAAGAGGCTTGAAAAAATTGGCAATGCTACATTTTTTGGTTAAGTTTTGCAGACAGACAGGCAGACCGAAAGACAGATGGATGGACAGACAGACAACAGTAAAACAATATGACGATGATATTTCAATGTAGGGGCATAAAAAGCAACAGAAGAGGTAAAAAATGCAAAATTTTCATGTTTATCTGTTTTTTTTTTGCCATTGATTCTGTATCAATCAATTTACACTAGGCCTGGGTTACATTTAAAGATCTTTTATTTACACAAACTTAAAGGTAAATATCATTGTACTTGACATAAAATTTACAGTCCACTAATTTAAATTCTGTCTTTGAAGTAAATCGCTGATATCTAAATTGACCAAGTCCTTCTAAACCACTTACCAAAGTTTTCTGTAATTTGACTTTTGACCATCTGGGAAGCAAGCTTGCAATGATTAATTTCATCTTCTCTTACAATGATTCCTTTTGCATGACACATATTTTCCAAATTTAAGCAGACTCTTAATTTGGCTTGTGCATGATATTTCCAACAAATTAACATCATGTACAAAGCAAAGACGCACAGTGAATCTTATATTGCAATGTGTGGTCATCTAAGCTGCATAATTCATGTTCATTACATGAACATGAAATTGTTTGAAATGTTGCAAATAGGCATAATTATTATGATTTTACCTCCTTGTGAGTAAATATGTAAAAAATGTGACCTGTCAGGGAAAAAGGGACTTTCTGGATAGTGTTTAACCCTTTCCTGTTTTACAAAATTTTGGACCTGTCCAAATTCAAAGGTTTTGCAGACGAAAATATAAAGTGGATTTAATTTGAAAAATAACCATTCAGTAGGGTAGGAAATAGTGTGAAAAAAGAAGAAATTACTTGTCAAAAGCAATTTCTTCTTTTTTCACAATGGTTTCTCAATCATAAATTACAGGCACGTGCAGGGATTAAACAGCAAAGGGTTAAACAATTAATTCTAGTCAGACTGCACAGATTGTGCAGGCTGACAAGCATCGACTCTTTAAGCCTTTACTGCTTTTCTTGCTCAAGAATGATCATTCACCTACTAGAATTTTAAATTGCAACTTCAAGTAGACCTATGCTGCACTTAATCTCTTTTTCAAATATTCCCAGTGACGGGTCACATGTAAGAATAAGGTGTCAAATAGTTATGAGATAAGCCAGTTACACTTCTTGATATTGGCCGGGGGAGGGGATTGAACTTATAATGTGAAAGCAACAAAGAGCAACAACACACAAGATGAAGTTATGGCTCTTGTGCATGTTCTTGTGACTATGAAATCTCCTGATCATAATAATCACACTTTCAGAGAAATGTTCTTGACAAAATTGAAAGAGTTATGGTTCTTGAGCACTGCTTTACCCTTGATGAGATCAACCCACATATGAAGTTTCAGGGTCATAGTTATACTTCTTTCAGAGATATGCTCCAGAACTGAGAATGTAAAAATAAAAAGATGTGTTTGTAAAACACAAATGCCCCCCTAAATGCATTTTTTGTCAAAATGTTGACCTTGACAGATGACCTTGGCTGTTTAACATGACCATGACCTTGATACCGACAAATGAACATCACTTAAGTCTTTCATCATGCCAATTATGAGAAAGATATCTAACATATGCTTGTAAAAAGTGAACATGTCAAGTATATGGGTTATGTTTTTTAGAAGTCTGACCTTGACAGATTACCTTGATATTGTATTATGATCTTAACCTAGGTATCTGCAAATGCACATTATTGAGATCTACCCCCATGCCAAATATTAGGCTTGTACCTTGAATAGGCTTGAAGATATTGACAATATTAATTTTTTTTTGGTAAATTTTTTAGTTACTTGACCTCGACAGATGACCTAGACCTTGTCACATGACCTTGACTTATCTATCAGCATGCCAAATATGAGCCTTGTATCTTGAATAGGCTTGAAGTTATTGGCAATGTTAAGTTTTTGAGTTATTTGACCTTTACAGTCTGACAGATTACCTTGAATTTGTCACATGACCCCGACTTTGGTAATAGCAGATGCGTATCATTGAGATCTTTCATCATGTCAAATATGAGCCTTGTATCTTGAATAGGATTGAAGATATTGGTAACATTAAGCTTTTCGATTTAGTTTTTGCACACAGACAGACAACGGTAAAACAATATGCCCCCCATCTTTTGATGCAGGGGGCATAAAAAGGTTGAAAAACACACCAAATTATGCATAGCAGAGTTTCAGTTCTTGTGAAATGTACTTACCCTTGGCAAGATCTATCCACACAAGAAATTTCATAATCAAACATTCCATTGTGACCTTGACCTGCGTTTACCCCAAAAATAAGGCATTTCATTTGGTCACAGGCAACATTTGTATAAAGTTTCATGATTAAAGGTTGATATCTTCTTGAGTTAGATTTTGATTGAAGTTTTTTGACAAAGTTCAACTATGACCTTGACCAGCATTAGCCTAAAACAACAGCTCAATTCCTTTTGTTATCGGCTACAATTGTATCAAAATGTTGTATTTCTAAGTCAATTTGGCTATTGAGTTATTAAAAAGAAAAGGTTACCGAATTTCTCCTAATAAACACTCATGGAAGCTATACATAACATGGTCAGGGAGCTTTTAATTAGTATGCATTTACTAATAAAACAAGAGCTTCGCAGAGCGGCGCATATACGCCCGATGGGGCTTGTCAGTAACCTTGGCTTGTCAGTTAGGTGAGCTTGAATGATAGCTAGAAAAATTGCAGACAGACAGACGACTGGGGCCATAACATAGTATGACCCTTTGAGTGTAAATTTGAGTGTAAATTGAAAATGGTTTTATGCACAACTATACGCCAAACAGTCATTTTGCAAGTTTCAGTTCATTCCAATTCAAAGTGTGACCAGGTGCTCAAGGGCAGACAATACAAGAAAGACCCAGCTTTTTGAAGTCTTATGCTTAACCAATTATCAGGGTTATATTGTGGCAAGATTCATTTCAATCCAATCAAATTTGTAGGAGTTGTGCACACACACAGAAAAAATCTGTAATTTTAAACTATTTTGTGAAGTAAAGGGTAGATAAATCAGGAACTTCCTAACATGTGAAAAATATTTAGTCCTAAGCACAAATAGAAAACAGAGTCATTGTGGCAAGTTTCCTTATATTCCCATCCAAAATGTAGGAGAAAGTGAGCTGACATTTTTTTATTTATTTTTTTTTTCATTCAACTCAATGGCAGATAGTTCAAGATTTCTCAGGAATGACTGGAGCATTTTGAATTGAAAAGTCTTATGCACAACTAGACATAATATAGAGTAATTGTGTCTAGTTTCAGCTCATTTCAATTGATAGTAAAGGAGCTGCACACAAAAAACAGTGGTTTTTATTTAATTCAAGGGCAGATAATTCAAGATTTCTCTGGAATGACTGGAGCCATTTGAATTCTAAGATCTTTACACAACTAGACATCATAGAGAGTAATTGTGTCTTGAACCCTTTCAGTGCAATTGGCTTTTGGAGGAGTTCTGCGCACAAAATATAGTGATCAAAATATAGTGATTTTTGTTAAATTCAAGGGCAGATAATTCAAGATTTCTCAGGAATGACTGGAGCGATTTGAATTTCAGAGGTCTTATGTACAACTAGACATGATAGAGAGTAATTGTGCCAAGTTTCAGCTCATTCCCATGGATATTTTAGGAGGAGTTGCGCACACAAAAATTGCTAACGGACGGACAGACAGACAGACGGACTACCCGGGCCATAACATTATACAACCCTTGCACAACTAGACATCATAAAGAGTAATTGTATTTAGTTTCAGCTTATTCCAATTGATAGTTTAGGAGGAGTTGTGCACACAAAAAATTGTAATTTCCTTAAATTCAAGGGCAGATAATTCAAGATTTCTCAGGAATGACTTAAGGGATTTGAATTTCAAAGGTCTTATGCACAACTAGACATCATAGGGAGTAATTGTATTTAGTTTCAGCTCATTCCCATTGATAGTTTAGGAGGAGTTGCGCACACAAAAAACAGTGATTTTCGTTAAATTAAAGGGCAGATAATTCAGGATTTCTCAGGAATGACTGGAGCGATTTGAATTTCAAAGGTCTTATGCACAACTAGACATGATAGAGAGTAATTGTGCCAAGTTTCAGCTCATTTCCATGGATAATTTAGGAGGAGTTGCACAAAAAAAAAATTTCTAACAGACGGACAGACAGACAGATGGACAGACAGACGGACGACCGAGGCCATAACATAATACGACCCTTCAGGCGTATAAAAAATGATGTCTTCTATACCCTTTCTCTTTAATTTGAGGTGACTTACCTCTACACAAAAAGATTCTTTAGAGGAAATTCACATAAAATAAGAGAAGAAGTGTCATAAAGTTCTTAAAATTTAGGCATTTGAGGTGGGTGCTACTATAAGGGAGGGCACTATCATTAGGGGAAATACGGTATAAATGCACATGGGGTTTTATAGACAGACGTTGTAAAACAAATAAACCCCCTTTTACTTCAAAGTTGGAGGTATAATAATAATAGCAATTATTAATAGAAATCCATTTCCAACATAAACTATTTATCAGCCAACTCTTACACAGGTAACATTGATCAGACCACCTCACTTCTTAGTACAATATCATAATAACACTTTACCATGGCACTCATTTTCTTAAAATGTAGAAAACCAACCTTTTCTCTCAAAACATAAAATGCTTGTCCTAGTGAACACAAAAATACAAACAATATGAGATCAAGAATAATATATTGCATAGTTCTAAATTGAGATTGAACTGTATACATTGCTAAACAAAAGGATAGCTACAAATAAGAATTAACAAGTGCATGTCGTATTGCGATGCAATACAGGAGTCCCCCACCGGATAACAAAAAATCCTCTCTTATAATATATCTCCTACTTACTAGATCTATAACTGTAAAAGTAAGTTGCTAGCACTTATAGTTTAGGAGATATGATCCGGACAAGAATGTAAGACTAAAAACAATAAAGGGCAATAACTCAAAGAATGTAAGGGTAAAAACAACAAAGGGCAATAACTCAAAAAGTGGGCATGGCAGAGTAACGGTTCTTGAACATGACACTTTGCCTCAATGGGATCTATGAGTGTACAAAGTTTGAAGTTGCTAGCACTTATAGTTTAGGAGATATGATCCGGAAAAGAATGTAAGGGTAAAAACAACAAAGGGCAATAACTCAAAAAGTGGGTGTGGCAGAGTTATGGATCTTGAACATGACACTTCGCCTCAATGAGATCTATAAGTGTACAAACTTTGCAGTTGCTAGCACACATAGTTTAGGAGATATGTTCCAGACAAGAATGTAAGACTAAAAACAACAAAGGGCAATAACTCAAAAAGTGGGCGTGGCAGAGTAACAGTTCTTGAACATGACACTTCTCCTCAATGAGATCTATAAGTTTACAGAATTTGAAGTTGCTAGCACACATAGTTTAGGAGATATGTTCCGGACAAGAATGTAAGGGTAAAAACAACAAAGGGCAATAACTCAAAAAGTGGGCGTGGCAGAGTAACGGTTCTTGAACATGACACTTCTCCTCAATGAGAACTTTAAGTGTACCAAGTTTAAAGTTGCTAGCACATATGGTTTAGAAGATATAGCCCGGACAAAAACGTGACGGACAGACGGACAGACAGACAGACGGACGGAATCGAGCAAACCTATAGTCCCCCAACCGGTAACCGGTGGGGGACTAATAAAGAAAACCTTAATTTGCTGGGGGTTTTTTTTTGTTGTTTTTTTTTTTAAAACCCTGTATCATAAATATATCAAGGCATTCTTCTGATTTTACGATTCATTAAGTTCTGAAGGCAATATTATGGCTATTACATCACCACAAAAATTTCTGACAAGTTAAAGTTGAAAGAAATCCCAGATGGCAATTTCAAGTTGATATAGTTTTTTGTCTTTCAGGGTAAAAAAAAAATGTTGGAAATGAAGAAATTACTTGTCTAAAGCTATTTCTGTATTTTCAACAATGTTTTTCAAACTGAAAATGAACCTATCAAATAATTTCACCTATCCAGAGGTTAGCATAATACTATTGTATATGCCCACTTACACTTACCACCACCAGTTTTGCACTAACCTATTGATATGACAAAATTATGCAATATCTCACAAGGTCATTTCCGACAATATTTTAAAGTACATGAAATAAAATAATTTGAACACATTATCCATTAGTATGACTTGAAATACAATGACTGTTTAAGTGATGTTCTATGAATAGGATTATGACAAAATCAAGAATAGACTAGAAAGACACAGATGTCACACAAATATTTGATTTCTACTTGTGATCCATTTGATCTTTAGCCTTGACCTTGACCTATGGCGTATCTGGACAAACTCCTTGTGTGACACTAGTACCCACCCATCAGTACTTGATTAATGAACAACTTTAAATAATTCCACATTTCAATTTATAAAAAAAAGATTTGTTTTTCAATTTTTCAAAACTTTGACCTTGACATTTGCTTTGGTATAAGTAGAAGCTCATTATCGAGATCTATCAACATGCAATATTTGATCATAGAATCTAGAATAGCCTTGATTTAAAAGGCGTGATAAGTTTTTTTTGTTCAGTTTTGAGCACAGACATACCTATAGACAGACAGACTAGGGTAATAAATATACCCCTGATCTAAACAATACAGGGATATAATAATGGCACAAAGGGATTCTTAATACTGCTTTGATTTCATTAAAATTTCTTAACCCTTTGCTGTTTAATCACTGCTTTTTACGTGTCTGTGATTTTATAATTGAGAAAACATTGTGAAAAAAGAAGAAATTGCTTCTGACAAGCAATTTCTTCTTTTTCCACATTATTTTCTACCCTAGAGAATGGTTATTTTTCAAATTAAACCCACTTTAAATTTTCGTCTGCAAAACCTTTGAATTTGGACAGGTCCAAAATTTTCTAAAACAGCAAAGTGTTAAATCAAAAGGGGAGAGGGCTGTTTTGGTCAAAGTTTCGTCACACAATTATTATAGGATGATTCTTGATAATATTTTATGCAATGATAGCTTAAATCAAACTCAAAAGATTGATTCAAATAATTTCACAAAGAAATTATCAGTATGTTATTTGTAATCCCAATAGCAATGTAAAGTTGGCATAAGCAGGGCTCTTAAATGAAAATATCTTAACCCTTGTCATGCTGATCCTGGAATATTCCTGCTTTGGCAGGAGGTATGGACAAACATCAGCCTGCACATATGTGCAGTCTGATCTTAGTCCATACCACCTGATTTTCCTTTTTAAACCAGAAAAGTGTCAGAAATTATATTTTCAATATCAAATGCTGACTCACAATTAGGAAATACGAAGCTTTCAGCACTTTGATGTATTTATAATTTAGCCAAGGTTTTTTATTCAGCATGACAAGGGTTAAGATAGTGTGGTGCAAGGTGTGAACAAGTTATTAAATTACCAAAATACTCCCCCACATACTTAATGCTAAGAAAATACATAAGAACCAAAACTAGATATAAATGGCTCAGCGGGAAAGAGTTATAAATGGCTCAGCAGGAAAGAGTTGTAACTGCCTATATGTTAAGAGGTAGAGTTGTGGATTTGCACACAGTGTTCTCTAATCATGTCAAGTTTCATGTCAATTGGACATGAGTTGACAGAGTTATGATGTGGACAAAGAAGTGGACATCCCCCTCCCCCCCACACAAACAGCAGACATGCACGCGCTACAAGCCTCAGGTGTTTACATTAAACATCCTGTCAAGAGGCGTATAGAAACCAATCATCTAAGAAATGAACATTGTCTCTGTCATATTACCATTTTATATTTTGAGAGGCTAGCTAAATACTATTGTTAGTGCCTATTTAGTTATAGGCACATACAATAGTTTTTTATTGACCAATTGATTTATCTATCTCTTTTCACTACCACCTCTATTATATCTGTAATTACTGAAAATGATATTTAATTCTACTGAATTACATAAATATGATTTGCAGCACTTTTCCCAAAACTTTTTGGACAGGCCTTGTATTTCAAAATGAAAAGTACACAACATAGAGAATTCTTTTTTTAAGAAAATTTCAGCCAACTAAAAAAAAAAAGGCAAATTGTTACAAGATAAGGACGAGAAGAAACATATCGCAATTTTATTCTAATCAAATTTCAAAAGTAAAAAGAAAAAAAATAATAATTCAGTTTTACTTTTATTTTTACTCCAACTACAAAATTGAGGGCATCTTATTTTTTGTTCATACATCTGATCCTTTGTCTTTTTTGATTTGATTGATTGATTGATTGAATGGAGTTTAACTCTGCTTTCAACATTATTTCAGTTATATCGCAGCGGCTGGAGTACCTAACAATGGTTTCCTGGTATATCTATCACCAGTACAACCACTACATTCTTTCCTAGCCTCCAGCCGTTATCTCACATAGGTCTACAATTATCAACCCATTGGTGAGAGACAAATAGTCGGAAAGAATGAGTGCCGCTGTCAGGGATCAAACCCGCAAACTCCTGATTGACAGTCCGACGCGCTACCAACTGCGCTATGACGGCGGCTTTGTTTGATTTGACCCAAGAACCAGAAAATAAAATAGTCTTGCATCATTACATCATGTTGGACACTTGCTGCCTGCAATTACTTGAGTAGGTGACAAAGTTCAATGCCTGGGGCCCGTTTTACTATAGTTCTTACAAAAAAAATAATCGTAAGTCAAAATCACAAATCATATCTGATGTTTTTATTCATTATAAGATTCTGTCTTGCAATATATCATTGGAATCGTCTGAAGGAGACGATTCCAATGAGATAACGCATGACAGAATTCCATGTTAAGTTACTACTGTAGATGTTTAATTTTTGACATACGCAAAAAATGGTCGTAAGGTCTTTAGTAAAACGGGTCCCAGGGGTATAAAACTTTTCTCATTCACAACTCAAAATTTCCATGAATTTCAACTTTATATTAAAGCTGTAATTCTGCTTTAATACTAATAAAAATATACGAACAAAGAGATAATATTGAATAGTTGATATAAATAACAACTAATTAATCTAATCCTTAATGTTTATAATTTATATTCTAATTTTGTGAAAATTCTCAGTTGAGAACAAAAAAGATCAATGACCTTTGACCCAGAACCCTAACCCTTGTCATGCTGGATAGAAACCTCAAACCTTAAAAATCAAAGTACTGACAGCTTTGGATGCATTAATTGTAAAAATGTATTTACTTCAAAATAATAACTTTCATTACTTTGATCTTTATCATTACCTACCAAAGCAGGAATAATCTGGCTTCAGCATGACAAAGATTTAAAATATTCAGTAGAAAAATTGCCGAGCATGGAGAGATGATTTCTCTCTTGCTGTTCAATCTTTTCATGTAAATCTCAGTTTTTCAGTTTTAATTTGGAAATTCAGATGGAAAACAACAGATGTTTGTAAAACATTTATGCCCCCATAAAAGTAGGTCAATATCCCATTCTTTGTTAATCAACAAAGGGCAGTAATTCACAAAATATAATGAGAAGAGATATGGTGCTTGTGCAATGCACTTCGCCTCAATGTGATCTATCCAAGTTATAAAAGTTTCATGATTCTTACTTGCATACTTTTTTAGATGTGCTCCAGACAAAAAAGCTTCTACGGACAGACTGCACGAAAAGTGCAAAGCAATAAACCTCCTTCTTCGAAGGGGGCTAAATAATGTGCAGGCTGATCTTTTTTCATTTACTCCTTAAAAAGCTGTAAAGTTCCAAGTTCAGTATGACTAGGGTTAATATTCAGTAGAAAGACAAGGCTCTATTCAAATGTACCCTGAGAGTGAAAATTGATGAACATGGAGAGATGATTTCTCTCCTGCTGTTCAATCTTTTCATGTTAATCTCAGTTTTCAGGTTTAATAAGGAAATTCAGATAGTAAATAATGTGCAAGTTGATCTTTTTTTTTTTTGTTACTCCTTAAAAAGCTGAAAAGTTCTAGGTTCAGCATGACAAGGGTAAATTTTCAGTAGAAAGACAAGGCTCTATTCAAATGTACCCTGAGAATGAAAATTGCTGAATGTGGACGGATGATCTCTCTCTTGCTGTTCAATTTTTTCATGTAAATCTCCGAACATTTCTTCCATCATCACAAACTGTTTATGTTTTTGCGCTAGTGGCAGTTGATCTACAAGGGATGAAAACTCTGATCCAGATAGAATTTTGGATCGAATCATGGCACGACAAATCTCCTGAAGGTTACGCGGAGTCCTGGTATGATATTGAAATAATTCATGTATTTCTACTTTCAATACTGGTGTAAAATGTGTGTTTAGCTCCGGGGTTGATTTGAACACTTTATCCAACATGCGTATCATTTTATGGGGTATTTTCCAGTAACACTGACACAAAGTCTGTAAAATATCCACACTTTTATGGGTCAAAGCCAGAAACAAAGGTTCAAGATCAAAATGGGGGTGTCTATCGTCATGCTGAAGACAACACTTGAACAGTCGAGAAGTTTTAGCATGGGCTTCTATATCACAGTTGTAGCTAAGTAATAGTTTTATTACGAAGGGACAATTCTCTTGCAAGGCAAGCTGTAATGGTGTAAGTCCATCCATATTTACCTGCAAATATCAAAATACAGGTCAATGAAACTTATAACTATAGTAAATTTTGTATTAAGGAAGTGGAACTGTAATAAATCCACAACATTTTAGAACTCAAGATCTTTCACATTGTTGACTGAGGTTTCCTAATGAAATCATTAGGAAACCTCGGTTAACACTGTTTAAGTTCATTACTTTCAAAATGTTGAGGAACTATTTCGGGTCCACTACCTTAAGCAACAACCTAAGGGACCAACAAAATGTGGTCACTTAAAAATGATAAATTTATTTGATTGAGGTCAACAATTTTTCAGCCTTTTCATAGCAGCTGATGCACCTAACAATGGATTCCTGGTATTTCTGTCACAAGTACTACCACAACATCCCTTCTGAGCCTCCAGCAGCTTATCCCTCACATACAGGGATAATTCTGGCTCATTATGGTGTGTGCAAAAATATATCATTTAGCTGAATCTAATTAGAAATTAAAAATTTTTGAGAATAAATTTTGATGTCCCAGCTCAAAACAGTTGTTACTACCTATAAAATTATAGGCAGTTACAACTCTTTTGTGCAGAGCCAACAAAATCCTTCACTAAATTTTATTTTGTTTTTGAGATTTTCCCCTCATTTAGCTAGTTTCAATGAGATTTCAGGCAGAAAAATGTCTCACCCAAAATGATCCATGCAAATGTTTTTAATCATAATTCAATGGGTGGGAGACAAATGGAGGAAAGGATGTGTGCCCCCATCAGGGCCCCAATCCATGACTGGGAGACAAACAAACTACTAACTACCCTATGGCAGCTATTCACTTAAGAAAAAGGGCACTCAATACCAATGTGTTGATACTATACCAACAAGAGGGCCATAGTGGCCCTTAATCGCTCACCTGAATGAACTGTCTAAAATTTTCAAAAGAAGTATGAGAAATAGAATGATGAATGACCAAGCTAAACAAAGCTGTTGCATCTATACAACTTGAGAATCCTTTTTCACAAATGTAAGGTTGACTAACAAGGATTTTTATGGCCCATATCGAGAGATCTGGGGCATATTGTTTTACTCATGTCCCTCTGTCTGTCTTCATCCAGACAATCATTCTGACCAAATTTCATGTTGATTGGCCAAAAAATATGCCTCTAAAGGGCAAACAAGTTTTTTCTTAGATTTGACCCTGTGACCTAGTTTTTGACCCCAGATGACCCAATTTCAAATTTGTCCAAGATTTCATCAAGACAATCATTCTGAATAAATTTCATGTTGATCGAGCAAAAAATGTGGCCTCCCTAGTGCATACAAGATTTTTCTAAAATTTGACCCTGTGACCTTGTTTTTGACCCCGGTTGACCCAATTTCGATCTTGTCCTAGATTTCATCAAGACAGTCATTCTGACCAAAATTCAGGTTGATCAGGCAAAAAATGTGGCCTCTAGAGTGCATACAAGGTTTTCCTTAGATCTGACCTTGTGACCTTGTTTTTGACCCCGGTTGACCCAATTTCAAACATGTCCTAGGTTTCATCAAGACAATCATTCTGACAAAATTCAGGTTGATCGGGCAAATAATGTGGCCTCTAGGGTGCATACAAGGTTTTTCTTAGATTTGACCCCGTGACCTAGTTTTTGACCCTGGTTGACCCAATTTCTAACTTGTCCTAGATTTCATCAAGACAATCATTCTGACCAGAATTCAGGTTGATCGGGCAAATAATGTGGCCTCTAGAGTGCATACAAAGTTTTTCTTAGATTTGTCCCCGTGACCTAGTTTTTGACCCCAGTTGACCCAATTTCGAACTCGTCTGAGATTTCATCAAGACAATCATTCTGATAAAAATTCTGGTTGAACGGGCAAAAAATGTGGCCTCTAGAGTGCATACAAGGTTTTTCTAAGTTTTGACCTTGTGACCTTGTTTTTGACCCTGGTTGACCCAATTTCGAACTCGTCCTCAATTTCATCAAGACAATCATTCTGACAAAATTCAGGTTTATCGGGCAAATAATGTGGCCTCTAGAGTGCATACAAGGTTTTTCTTAGATTTGACCCCGTGACCTAGTTTTTGACCCTGGTTGACCCAATTTCTAACTCGTCCTAGATTTCATCAAGACAATCATTCTGACCAGAATTCAGGTTGATCGGGCAAAAAATGTGGCCTCTAGAGTGCATACAAGGTTTTTCTTAGATTTGTCCCCGTGACCTAGTTTTTGACCCCAGTTGACCCAATTTCGAACTCGTCTGGGATTTCATCAAGACAATCATTCTGACCAAAATTCTGGTTGAACGGGCAAAAAATGTGGCCTCTAGAGTGCATACAAGGTTTTTCTAAGATTTTACCCTATGACCTAATTTTTGACCCCACTTGACCCAATTTCGAAATCATTCAAGATTTTAACAAGACAATCATTCTGACCAAATTTCAGGTTTATCGGGCAAAAAATGTGGCCTCTAGAGTGCATACAAGGTTTTTCTAAGTTTTGACCCTGTGACCTAGTTTTTGACCCCACTTGACCCAATTTCGAACTCGTCAGAGATTTTATCAAGACAATCATTCTGACCAAATTTCAGGTTGATCGGGCAAAAAATGTGGCCTCTAGAGTGGATACAAGGTAAATGTTGACAACACACGACGGAAGACGGACATCCACCTAACCACAAAAGCTCACCTTGAGCACTTCGTGCTCAGGTGAGCTAAAAAGAAAGATAGTTTTGATTCAATCTACCTTCATTTCCTCTAATAAAAGTGACCTCTCTTATAGTCCCCTCCACTACAAAAATTTACTTCAGTTAGTTAAAAATATTTTATTTTGTAAGTCATTTTCTCTTAATATTTCAAGAGATGAAGAGAGTATTTTTTAATTTCATTGAGGTATGAAAATAAAAATCTAATGACACACGTGAAGCGGATTCATGCATGTGTGTAATTATGTTTTCTTTTCATACCTCAATGAAATTAAAAATATTCTCTTCATATCTATTATTTCTATATCATGAAGCAAAAATGGAAAATTTCTCCATGATAAAACAGATTTCTTGTGGGATTACTTTGTGTGCAAGCTCAAGAAATAGATGCATATTTTAAATTGTTTTCATTTAGGAATAAAATCAATTTTTCAGCCAATAAGAATGCTAGAAAAATGATGGAAACAATTAATACTAAACATTTTCTTTGAAAAAAGAGACTATCATCATTGATGTAAAAACATCCATTTTCCCTGGTTCTCAATTACAGTAACAATGAAACGTACCATGTTAATATCACAACCACATTGAAGCAACAGATTGACAAGCTTCACATGGTTGTTACTAATGGCTGCGTATAATGGTTGAGGTATGGTGTACACAGAAAACATTTTCTTTGAAAACTTGGGAGATTCTAGGATCTTTTTGACAACATTCACTTCATCTCTTTCACAGGCTAAATACAGTGGAGAATGTCTTCTACCATTTAGAGCATTAACATCACAATCTGTTTGGGAAAAAAAGATATCAGTAGATTGTTTGATGAAAAATATTCATGAAACCTATCAGAATTGATTATACAAGACCTGCCACGGTCAAATCTTTTTAAACTTGTCTGATATTCTGAATCTACAAGAATCATTCTGACTTCTTGTCTAAAAATCATTGAAATTCAACTTCTGTTTCACCTTTGTTAGATCTGTTCTCTCTTGAAAATAATCATTTTGCTTCATTCTGAGATGGTCCACTTTCAGAGACTGGTCACAAATATTTTTTTTCTGTCGCAAGCTACTTATCAGACCTTGGGTCGATTACTTGCCAATGTAATCGATTACGATTACAATTACTTGCGGATTCTATGATTACTGATTACAAAATGATTACTCAGTTTTTCATTGTAATCAATTACAATTACAATTACTTTTATAATGTAATCATGATTACATTTGATTACGTGATTACATTTTTATTTCAACCTTACTCATAAACATTTTTGTCTTTTTATGGAGTTAGTTCATTCAAATTAAGTTTGTAAACAATTAACAAAATGTGGAAGGATAAACAATAAATAATTATGCCAATTTTTCTCTTTGGTCTGTTAATTTATACCTTGGTGCTCTTTATGAATTTAGATATACCCAAAGCTCTTATATCATTGCGCGCCTATAACCTAGGTTGACATTTATAAATGCTCTTATAGGTATTTTTGCATATTTGATGAACCAATAAAAGATAAAATTTAGATTTTTTTCTGGCCAGAATTTTCTCAATTTGCAATAATATTTAACATATTTAATATTTTCTTGTTTTCATTTTTGTTTAAGTTCAGAAAATGTGAGTTTTTGCTATAAAATAATTCAGTATGATTACCATTGTGAAAAAAAAAAAAAAAGTAAAGACCTTAGACAGAGTCAATAATTCTTCTTTTTTTCAATTCAATGAAACGGCATGTCAAACTGTTAAACATAATGGATATGTCAAATGTCTTTTAGACTCATTTAACTTTCTTGGAAAACTTCAAAAGATAGTGTAAAAACTATCCCGTGTTTTGCAGTACTTTATTGAATTTTTCCCGATGGACTTTAAAATTTACCCTATGAACCAACATCAAGATTCCTGCATGGTATTGTAATTGGACAACCATAGCATAGATTCATTTCCAGGGAACTTTTGTCATGTTATTGCATTTCAGAAAATCATCAGACAATTGGATATTTTTATAAGAAGAGAAGATTAATTTGTTTTGCCAGTATATAAATGAATATCTAAATATAACTATCATGGGCTGTCAAATACTAGTAAAGGGTTATTTACAGGTAATTGTTTAATAAGTGCCAGCGGCTATAGATTATCTTAGATGAGACTGACACTTCTTTTAATTCCTTAACACCTTAAACATTATCAAAATAGCATGCCATGTTCATTAGACATTTGACTAGTTTGAATTTTTCAATACATGTGTACCTAAAACAAGAAACCAGGATGTTCTAAACTAGGAAAAAAACAACATTTGGGTATAAGACAATAATAGAAAATTCCTATTAAGCATAATGAAAATTTTACTACTTGATTATTTTCCCCAATGCATTATCTGTTTTGGGAAAAATCTTTTTCTCAATTCAAGTTCTATATAGTCACTCAAATTACTTTGAAAGTATTTTCATTTGACATTTTTGTATTCAATACTAAAACCTAGGACCATTACTAAAGTATAATTAAAAATTACCCAAATATGACTATTATTGAAAATATTTTACTTGCAAATACAACAAATGTTATCATAATGTAATCGAGAGGTAATCACGATTACAGGCCTTTTTTGCAATGTAATTGATTGAATTACAATTACATGTAATCAGAAATGCTCCGATTACCTATTACAATATGATTACCTGAAAATTGTAATCGATTACATGTAATCATGATTACCGATTATGATTACCCCAGGTCTGGCTACTTAGGACATTTTCTTATCATAACCCTTATAATTCGGTTAAAAAAGTATACTTTTGAGGTACAATTTTAAAGCATTATTCAAGCAATATGTGTGTTTTTATTAGGAACAAAGATTATCTATGCCCTGTAGTATGCAATCTACTTCATTCATTCTCTTACTGTTCACAACACAATCCTTTTGTACATGGATATTTGTCAGACAGTACAGGCTAAAATCAGCCTATGCAGTCTGATTTCAGCCTCTACCACCAGTTTTCTTAACAATTAATGATGGAAAAGAGCAAGAGCAAGAGTGGTTTAATTGTCCTCAAAATCAGCATTTCTTTTAAAGAAATTGCAAATTCAGCAAGAAAGGGGTTAAGATATGATATTCCTATGGTATCAGAGCTACAGATAGAGGGGTATTTTGGATTCTAAATAATATTGTTTCAATACTGCAAAAATCCTATATTGAGGGTAATCATTGGAATCAACTCACCGAGACAATTTAAATGAGTACCCACAACGTAGGATTTCAGTAAGCAATAAAGATTTTAGACTGACAATACCCCCCTCTGTACCTCTCGATATTCAAATGACAAAGTTTACCTTGATCAATCAACATTTCTGCAGCCTCACTGTAATAATGAAGGATAGCATTGTGTAAAGGTGTGTTGGATCCTGCTTTATCTTTGGTATCTAAACTGCTCCCATTGGTAATTAACATTTCTATAATCTGAAATACATTCAAAGAATTATGACACAAATTTTGTCAACAAAGAATCCCAAAAGTTCAAAAAGTCTAGTTCAGCAAGACTTATGCAGACTTCCTAAACTAGAGACACAGCATTTCCTCTCTTTGTGGTCTATCTTCTTGAAATATTTCAAGTTAACAGCTTAATTAATTAATGACATGCTCCAGACAAATTCTAAGTCTTTAAAACAGCAAGGGGCAACAACTGTAAAATAATCCAAGCTACAATTATGACTCATGTGTACATAGAGGATATTGAATGAGTGGTCATTGAAAATAGGATTTATTAAACGAGTCATCTATGAACAGATAACAAGAGGCCTAAGGGGACCTGTATTGCTCCACTGGCTTTAACATCTTTAGACTTTCATTAAATAAAGCTTAATTTGAATGAAAACATTAACACTCTGAAATCTCTTAAGACCTATTTTATAACTAGAGCTTGTCACTGAATGTGACTTAATACCCCCGCAAGTGCTTTCAGAGAATGAGATACTTTGACAGAAGAAACAAAATGCTTCAAATATAAAGATAACTCTTGGATTTGAGACCTCTAAATTGCGTCTTGCAAAACTGACACATGTGATAAATGTTTTCAAGCTATTGAAGGAAAACTGAAGGAGGAGTTTGGGAAACAAAATTACAAGTATATGTGTTCAAAAAGAAAAATTGTCTTAAGTTTAAGGGGAGATAATTCATAAACCTGTGGGAGTTTACACTTGAAATTTGTGTCTTGCAAAACTTCAACATGTGATAAATGTCTGTATACTGTTTCATTACTTTTGAATGGAAATTGCAGGAGGAGTTTGCGACACAAAATTATAAGTACATGGTAACAAATAGGAAAAAATGTCAAAGTTCAAGGGGAGATAACACATGAACCTGGGGAAGTTGACACTTCAAATTTGTGTCTTGCAAAACTTCAACATGTGATAATTGTTTGTATAATGTTTCATAACTATTGAATGAAAATTGAAGGAGGAGTTTGGGTCACAAAATTATAAGTACATTGTAACAAATAGAAAAAAAAATGTCTTAAGATCAAAGGGACATTTTTCATGAACCAGGGGGAATTGAGACTTGCAATTTGCGTCTTGCAAAACTTCAACTTGTGATGAATGTTTGTATGATATTTCATAACTATTGAATGAAAATTGAAGGAGGAGTTTGCGACACAAAATTATAAGTAAATGGTAACAAATAGAAAAAAATGTCTTATGTTCAAGGGGAGATAATTAGTGAACCTGGGAGAGTTGACACTTGAAATTTGCGTCTTGCAAAACTTCATTATGTGATGTATGTTTGTATAATATTTCATAACTATTGAATGAAAATTGAAGGAGGAGTTTGCGACACAAAATGATAAGTATATGGTAACAAATAGGAAACAAGATGTGTTTGTGAAACACTTATGCCCCCGTAACAGCAATTTTTTCCAAAGTTTGACCTTGACAGATAACCTTGACCTTGTCACATGACCTTGACTTTGGTACCAGCAGATGCGGATCATTGAGATCTATTATCATGCCAAATATGAGCCTTGTGTCTTGAATAGGCTTGAAGATATTGGCAATGTTAAGTATTTTGGTTAACTTTTTGAGTTATTTGACCTTGACAGATGACCTTGACCTTGTCACATGACCTTGACTTTGGTACCAGCAGATGCGGATCATTGAGATCTATCATCATGCCAAGTATGAGCCTTGTATCTTGAATAGGCTTGAAGATATTGGCAATGTTAAGTTTTTTGGTTAACTTTTTGAGTTATTTGACCTTGACAGATGACCTTGACCTTGTCACATGACCTTGACTTTGGTACCAGCAGATGCGGATCATTGAGATCTATCATCATGCCAAATATGAGCCTTGTATCTTGAATAGGCTTGAAGATATTGGCAATGTTAGGTTTTTTGGTTAACTTTTGCAGACAGACAGACAGACAGACGGACAGACAGAAGGACAGACGGACAACGGTAAAACAATATGCCCCCGATCTTTCGATACGGGGGCATAAAAATGTCTAAGTTCAAGGGGAGATAATTCATGAACCAGGGGAAGTTAGGACCTGAAAATTGCGTCTTGCAAAACTTCAACATGTGATGAATGTTTCTATGAAGTTTCAAGGCTTTTGAAGGAAAACTGAAGGAGGAGTTCGCGACACAAAATTACTACTATTTGTGTCCACAGACGGAAGGACAGACGGACAGACAGACAGACAGACGCACGGACAGACAGACAGGCTGATTCCAGTATACCCCCGAAAACATTCGTTTTGCGGGGGTATAATAATTCACTGGTTCTGGTCCACATTGCACCAAAATACTCATTCACAATGAACCTGCATCCCTTTACCTATCTCATTAAAACATCAGGTTCAGAAGGAGATGTCGTTCAAAGATTTAGGGCTCAAATAGGCCCCGCCCTGCCATGCCCATTTTTATGGGCCAATCAAAATTTCTTGAACAATTAAAGAAAAGAGTCACCCAAGGAACATTCTGGTAAAGTTTAATTGAAATTGGCTCATTGGTTCAGGAGATGTCGTTCAAAGATTTTGGGCTCAAAATAAGCCCCACCCTGTCATGCCCATATTTATGGACCAATCAAAATTTTGCAAGCAATTTTTGAAAAGAGTCACCCAAGGAATATTCTGGTAAGGTTTCGTTGAAACCAGCCCAGTGGTTCAGAAGGAGATGTTGTTCAAAGATTTCGGGCTCAAAATAAGCCCCACAATGCCACACCCTTTTTAATGGGCTAATGGAAATATCTTGAACAATTTAAATAAAGAGTCAACCAGGGAACATTCTGGTAAAGTTTCATTGAAACCAGCCCAGTGGTTCAGGAGGAGATGTCGTTCAAAGTTTTCGGGGCTCAAAATAAGCCCCGCCCTGCCATGCCCATATTTATGAGCAAATCTAAATTACTGAACAATTTCAGTAAACGGTCACCCAAGGAACATCTATGCCAGGTTTCATTTAAATTTGCACAATGGTTTGGAAGGAGATTTTTTTTAAGATTTCAAGGTGAAAAAATGCCCCGCCCTGCCACGCCCATATTTGGGGTTCAATCAAAATATTTTGAATAATTAAGAAAAGGGTCATCCAGGGATCATTTCTATCAAGTTTCATTAAAATCCACCCATTAGTTTGGGAGGAGAAGACTTTTCAAGAAAAAGTTTATGCACATATGCACGCAACAACAGACGGACACATGACGGACACTCTGCCATGACAATAGCTCACTGGCCTTCGGCCAGATGAGCTAAAAATGGGGCTGCGACAAGTTTTTATCTGTTTATAGATAACGAGTTTAATAAATTCGGTTTTCGATGAGCACTAATTTGATTTTCTATTTATACTATGCCCCAAATATTGACGATAAAACGAGAAAGTAACAATATTTGTCAATTTGTGTAATTCCGTAAAATGACATCAGCAGATCCATTATGACCTCATTTTTCTAACAAAATTACAGTGTTGTTTTTTGTTTTAAGCTCATTTTCATTTTTATTCCACTAGTGTAATAACACCAGTGTAATATCAACAAGAGCTGTCACTGTAAGATGACAATGCCCCCGACACCGCTTTGATTTAGAAGTTATGGCCAATGTTAAAGTTTTTGGACGGAATGACGGACGGACGGACGGACAGACGGACGGACGGACGGACGGACAAGTCAAATTTATGATGCCTCCCTATCGGGGGCATAAAAATATTCAACAGGGTTATTTAACTTCAGCAAAGTAGGTCATATCATAATAATACTTTTCTCCAACAAGATCTTCACACCTATGATGTTTCATGATGATAGTTATTAAACTTTCAGAGATGTGCTCTGAATAAAAGTCTTTAAAACAGCTAAGTGTAATAACTTCAATATTAAGTGAGCAAGAGTTGTGGCCTTTTTCCTATGTAATTCTCTTCTATGAGATGTACCAAACTTTAAAATTGATTACTAGTGAAATATGTGCTTGAAACAAATCATGTCTAGAAAAACAACCAAAACTCAAAACGAAGCAGCAAGAGTTGAACACTGCACTTCTTTTCAATGAGATTGTATCACTTCTATAATTTCAAGTTGATAGCATAAACACTTTTGATATCAGGGGCCTGTTTTACTTAACATCTTACGATCAATTTTCAGGGCCTTCTCCAGACTGAAAATTCTTTTCCCCAACACTTTGGCCAAATCAAAAAAATGGAGCCAAATTTGATTTTTAGGAGCCAAATTTGGAGCTATTTTTCTTCTAAAAATTGTGCTTGATAAAATATCATGTTCCTTTTATATAGCTCATTGTCGAGGGGGATCGTATTTAAATGTCAATTAACATCTAATTGACAGTTAATTTTTGTAAACAATCACAGAAGTCTTATGGGTAGCCAAGAGGTTACTAGTTCATATACATACCTTTTGCCTCAATTAATTGCCAGTCACTTGTGAGTGTGTCTACACAATATCCTCTCAGCCTATGTCATATCAAATAATCGTTAATGGATTTTTTGTCACCAGTCATTTTGCCAATTTCTTTTTCTTATCGCCAAATTCATTTCATATTCACCTTTGGCAACAAAGGCTACCCCCAAAGAAGGCCCAGAATTTTTGCTTCAGCAAACATAAAGTTGCTACCACAGTAGTAACTAAATATTAAATTCTGCTACGCAACATCTTATTGGAATAGTTTTCTAAAGACGATTGTAATGGGATATTGCAAGGCAGAATCTAGCAATGAATGAATACACCAGGTACGATTTGTGATTTTGACTTGCAATTATTTTTTTTAGTAAGAAGTTTAGTAAAACAGCCCCAAGTGATTAAGAGACAGAATGACATGTACAAATGGTATACTATAAAAAAAAATCAACCCTGAAGCACAACCAGTACATTTAAACATCATTCAAATATGCCAGTGTCACAAAAACTTCACCTTAAACAAGGGAAGTTAATTACCTTAAAATTTCTTTGAATACAAAAATAACCTACCTTTATATTTGAATGGTGTACAATGGCTGCCAACAGGGGATGTTCACCTGCTTCATTTTTCTCATTTAATAAACAACCTGGAACAAAAATGGTACCAAATACATACATGGCATATATACATGTACATTCTCATTAAATAAACTACCTGTACATTTAATTTTGTACATGTATTATATAAGATATCTCTGATACAAATAATTTCAAAATAAACAACCTAGAACCAAAATGGAGCCCAATACATACATGGCACATTTAAGTTTTATATGTGGTACATGTATTTAGGAAATATCTCTGATTTGTTTGAATGGGTTTCAACAAATTCGCAGTTATATCGTGGCAGCCGGAGCACCTAACAATGGATTCCTGGTATTTCTTTCACCTGTACTACCATTACACCCTTTCCTAGCCTTCGACTACTATCTTACATAGGTTAACGATTATCTACCCATTGGTGAGAGACAAACGTCGGAAAGGATATTTGCCACCACCAGGGATTGAACCAACAACTTCCAGATTGGAAGTCTTATGCCTAACCAACTGTGCTATGGTGGCTGCGCAAATATCTCTGATACAAACAACTGAAAAAAAAACAACCTGGAACCAAAATGGAACCAAATACATACATGGCACATTTAATTTTTGTATAAACAACTTTGGTAGAAATTTACCATAGGAACATCCCTGCAAAGTTTCATCAAGATTGGCCCTACAGTTTAGGAGGACAAGATGTTTAAAGAAATTGTGGATGAAGGACGACGCACCAACATGACAGACACCAGACATTGTACAATCACAATAGCTCACCTTAAGCACTTCATGGAACCAAAATGGAACCAAATACATACATGTGAAATTCAATTTTTGTATGTGGTACATGTATTATAGCAAATATCTCTGATACAAACAACTTTAAAATAAACAACCTGGAACCAAAATGGAGCCAAATATATACATGGTACATATACATGTTGTATGTGATACATGTTTTTAAAGAACAGAGCTACAGATGGAAGGGTATTTTGGATTTGAAATTAAATAATTTCAATCATATTTGCACAAATGCTATATTGTGGGTACTCATTGATATCGTCTTGTTGAGATGATTCTAATGAGTACCCATAACATAAAAGTCCAAAAAGAAATTAAGATTTTAGACTCCCTTTACTCCTTCTGAGCTGTACCTCTGACAGAATATACTGTATTTCCCTTGATAATAGTACTCTCCCTAATAGTAGTACCCCTACATTTTTTATTAAGAAAACCCACTTCAAATGCCTAAACTTTAGGAACTCTTTGAGACTTCTTCTCTAATTTAAGATGAATTTCCTCTAAGAAATCATTTATATGATTGTTTAGAGGAAATTCACCTGAAATTAAAGGGAAAGGGACCTCAAAGACATTGATTTAAATGATTTTTTACATCAGAAAATACCTACTTAATAAAAGCTCCCTGACCATGTTATGTATAGCTCCCAGTAGTGTTTATTTGGAGAAATACGGTATATTTAATACAAGAGGACCAAGATGGTCCTAGATCGCTCACCTGAGTCTCTATGACCCCTGGGACATCACATTAATTAGATAGGCAGATTTCAAAAAGAAGATAATTGCCTAAGATCAATACCATGCAACGTTTTCAGCGAAGAGCAAGACAGATATGCCTTTTTGCTCTTTCATTTTATGTAAAAAGGGTTGCGCCCGGATGAAGCCTAAATATGATCCTAGGGTCTTGATATGAACAAACTTGGTAGAGGTCCACTAGATGATGCTACATACCAAATATGAAAGCTGTCTGCCTTCTGGTTACAGAGAAGAAGATTTTTGAAGGTTTTCATTTTTTTACCCTTCATGCTCATAAGAGATAAAGGGATGCATCCGTGCAAAGCCCAAATATGACCCAAGGGTCTTGATATGAACAAACTTGGTAGAGGCCCACTAGGTGATGCTACACACCAAATATTTAAGCTGTCTGCCATCTGGTTACAGAGAAGAAGATTTTTAAAGATTTTTGCTCTTTGATTCTATGTAAAAAGGGTTGGGCCCGGGCAAAGCCCAAACATGATCCTAGGGTCTTGATATGAATAAACTTGGTAGAGGTCCACTAGATGATGCTACATACCAAATATGAAAGCTGTCTACCTTCTGGTTTCAGAGAAGAAGATTTTTGAAGATTTTCAACTTTTTACCCTTCGTGCTCATAAGAGATAAAGGGATGCACCAATGCAAAGCACAAATATGACCCAAGGGTCTTGTTATGAACAAACTTGGTAGAGGCCCACTAGGTGATGCTACACACCAAATATTTAAGCTGTCTGCCATCTGGTTACAGAGAAGAAGATTTTTAAAGATTTTCGCTCTTTGATTCTATGTAAAAAGGGTTGGGCCCGGGCTAAGCCCAAATATGACCCAAGGGTCTTGATATGAACAAACTTGGTAGAGGTCCACTAGATGATGCTACATACCAAATATGAAAGCTGTCTGCCTTCTGGTTTCAGAGAAGAAGATTTTTAAAGATTTTCATATTTTTACCCTTTTTGTTAAGGGTAAAGGGAAAGTTAAGGGTGGATTTCATTTATTTGAGCAACTTTGGTAGAGCTTGACCCAAGGAACATCCCTGCCAAGTTTCATCAAGATTGGCCCTCTGGTGTAGGAGGAGAAGATGTTTAAAGAAATTGTGTACGACGCATGACGGACGACGCACGACTGACGACGGACGACGGACATTCTACGATCCCAATAGCTCATCTTGAGCACTTCGTGCTCAGGTGAGCTAATAAAAAAAAATTACGATGCTACAGCCAAAATATTGTTTATACAAATTTTACTTCTTTACAGCAAAATTATGTTATCATGAAAGACTTACCCCAACCAATTAGAAAGCATTGTGCATATGGAGAAATTGCTTGTTAAAACACACCAATGAGGTTGTTAAAAGTAGAATTTTACTTAAATATGGTACAATAGATTATACCTATACCTACCAGCTTTAATGAGTGAATCCACAACCAGGGGTTGATTTCCATAGACAGCACCATGAAGAATTGTCTCCCCTGCTTTAGTTTTCACTGTTAAATCAACACTTTTTGTTAAGAAATACTGGGTCAGTTCTGTAAAGAAATCATATTGATGGGTTAATGCAAAACAATTTTAAGTGTCTGTTTGTATATGTAGTCATTTCTGAGATAAGATTATTTTGAAATATTCTAGATGAAACAATTTAAACATGAGGAACTAAAAAATTTACAATATCTAGATCAAAAAATTTAAATGATAGACATCCTTCAAGAAAGAAAACATGGTGGAAAACAAGGAATTCATAAATTGGGTCTTTTCAAGGCACATTCTGCCATCCTAATTTTAAGTTTTTATATAAAATCTATATTTACCTAGATTTCCTCCACAAGCACTCTGATATAAGGCTCTCTCACCATCCATATTTGGTACATTCAAGTCACAGCCTGCCTCAACAATATTTCTTATTAGTAACATTACTTGTTCAACCTCCTCATGGAAAAACTGAGAAACTGTCAATAGAAAAAGTAATAAAATATTAGCCTTAGGATATCTCATTTTGGACAATTTCTCATGATAGAAATAAGCATCCATAAACCAGTCTGAAATTGATCTTTATATCTCTAGACATAATCAAATTATACCAGTTTAAACATATTACCTTGAAGTGTTAAGAGTTTAATGTTTTTTCAATCCGCATTTCTTCTCAGACCAAGAAAAAAGTTAAAGGTGAAGTTTAATTCATATGGTTTTAAACCAAAGTTTGCTCAAAACCTACCTTTAACCCTTTACTGTTTAATCCCTGCTTTTTACGTGCCTATGATTTTATGATTGAGAAAACATTGTGAAAAAAGAAGAAATTGCTTTTGACCAGCAATTTCTTCTTTTTCCACACTTTTTTCTACCCTACAGAATGGTTATTCTTTAAATTAAATCCACTTTAAATTTTCCTCTGCAAAACCTTTGAATTTGGACAGGTCCAAAATTTTGTAAAACAGTAAAGTGTTAAATTAGACACATATGAATGGCTGGCATACTGATAGACACAATTCACATTCAAAATTGTAACACTTACCCTCTGTTCAAGATGACAAAACGGTGCAAACAGTTAGCAAATTATACCCAGCTTTGCATCTACCCATGTGTGCAAAGTGGGATATAATTTGCAAACAGTTTGCACCATTTGTCATCCCAAACACAGACCTACCTTTAGATACAGCTAAATGAATAGGAGCAATTTTACGTCTGTCCATTTTGTTGATATCACATTTCTTCTCTAACAGAAACAATGAAATATCCATGTGATCGTTGCTTATTGATTCTGAAAGTATACAAATACATGTAACATTTTTAAAAGGCAAACTCATTTTAACATTAGTTTGTACACATTCATGGCTTGTAGAAGATTTTTTTTTTGAATAAACAGTAATCTTTGAATATTTCCAGAAAACTCTAAAATATTTCCTTTCTGTAATACAATTCCTTCATATATTGATAGATATTCGGTATGAAATTAAAGGATTACTTCATAAAGAATTCAAACAATTGGACCATGTTTGTCCTTCATTTGTGATACAAGTGTTCTTAATCCTCACTCATTTAATCAGCTGATCACAATCAATAGAGGTCTACTAGTGGATGTTATATTAAATCTACTTAATAGATGACCTCTACCGTGTCAATGTAATTTGACTAATGCTACCTACATACCAAATCATTGACTCATTGCAAAACAGATGTACAGTTAAAACATTGTGAAATTGACAAGATGAATGATTTTGGAAGGATATTGGAATGAAATTGAAGGAGTGTGTGGAGGGATTTTGTTCACAAACAGCCACCAAAATGGGCATTGGGTCTTCAATACTCTTTGACAAGCAGAGAATTTATCTTTGTTAGTTTTTTTTACAGACAGATAGACTAAAGTAGAGCAATATGCCCCTCACCCTATCTATGAGGGGACACAAACAGTAGGGATGGGCACTGGTACTTTCGTATCGGTTACTGCCTGTACCATGATGTCCTGAGTAATTGGTATCGATTCATTTTGAAAGTACCGGTTCCTACTTCCAGGACCTATGTAATTTAAGAAAATTTCATTACAGCTTTGCAATATTTGTAACAGAGTTATTTACTCGCTAAATATTTAATGTAACAATGCCAACAATCTTACTGATTCGTCGTGTTTGAGTTCTGTGCAATAGTGAAGGAAGTTTATACCAGACAATTGTGTAATGTTAATTATACTTATTGATATTTATTCTTTTTTCATTTTGCCAAATGCAGTTTTTGGGTGAAGAATTATATCATTTGATTGATAATTGTAAAATAAAAGTTTGCCGAGTCTCAGAAATATTGCATTATTCTATGTTTTCAAAGATTATAAAGTCTTGCATGTCGCCGCTTTGCAACCAAAAGATTGTACCGAGTGCCGATCTAAGCTCCTATTATGACTTTATGGCAATCAATCGAAAAGTAATGAAAGTTGGAAACTGACGAGAAATAAATCAAGCTCTAATCGCAAATTATAATTACAGTATTAAGAATTCATACTTGCATACCCCACTCGATCCGGAAGGGTGAAAAGATTATTTTACATTGTCTTAAAATTTTTTGGATAATGTCCTACCTGCCGTGAAAAAACAAAGAATCTCATTTCCCCAAATTAAATCCAACAACAGAGGCAAATAAATTTATCCTCGTAATAGAAAGGGTTTTATATCTCACGTGAATTTACAAGCGTGCGCCGCATGCCAAGTCTAGAAGCAGCCCCAAAAATAGCCGAACACCTGTTGTCGGTGCCTTTGATGACCCATTTTCTCCCTCCTTGAAAAATAAACTGTTCTGGATGCTTTACTCGATTGCAAAAAGTTTTGTAGATTCGCCAGATAGCCTTGTGGACTTAGTGTCGGATTATTAGAACAAAACATAAAAACCGGTAATTTCTTTCTTTGATTATAATTGCACAAATCTTCCGTATGCGGAAGCTACTGTTTTGAAGATAAGGCCTAATATAGCTGCTGAGGTTAATGTTATCACAACTTATCCTAATGATAATTTAGTTTTGATTTGATAGGCGTTTCCTCCATTAGAAAGAGCTCAACGGTACTTGCAAGAGTACTTATTGCTTATTGACTGTCAGACTGTTCACATATGAGTGAGTGCTAGGCAAGTGTAAAGTAATTGGTATTGGAATCGCTAGGAATCGGTATCGGTTAAAAAGTATCAAGTAGGTACCGGAATCGGTTAAATTCTAACAATGCCCAAACTTAATAAACAGGCAAAACACTTAATAGCCAGGTCCAGGACACCCAGCTGTAAATTTATGTATCAGTAGAAATAAGTCACTGCCCCTCTCTCTCTCAAGGACATAAAAACACCTGTATTGGGTGTTCCACAACAACTATAACCTGAAGCTTTTGTCACAACTGAACCAAAATAAATCACTGTAAAACTTGTGTTAAGCTAATACTTAAGGGACCACCAAAAAGGAGTTTATAATAAATAAGACAGGACATATTATTGATTGTCACAAGAGACTTTATGAATCATATGATGTTCAGAACCATTAGAGACAATTTCTTAATGGGTTCCAAATCATAAGATTCAACAAGAGGACCCTGAGGGCCCTAAATCGCTCACCTGATATTTCAAGTTAATTATCATTAAGACTCCTTTTCCTATGATATGGCATGAACCTTCCCATTTTCAACAGAGATCATTCTTGTGATCTGGCAAACATTTTGATCTAGTTTCATGAAGATTGGACTATAATTGTGGCGTTTGGAGCTCTTATGAGAAAATTGTAATAAAGGCCCCTTTTCCCGTGATATGGCACAGATACTTCCCATTATCAAAAGAGTTCATCCTCATGACCTAACAAACATTCTGACAAAGTTTCATGATGATTGGACCATATTTGTGGCTTCTAGAGTGTAAACAAGAAAATTGTCATTAAGGCCCCTTTTCCCATGATATGGCACAAATCCTTCCCATTTTTAATAGACTTTATCCTCATAACCTGATAAACATTCTGACCCAGTTTCATGAAGATTGGACCATATTTGTGGCTTCTAAAGTGTAAACAAGAAATTTGTCATTAATGCTCCTTTTCCCGTGATATAGCACAGATCCTTTCCATTTGAGCAATTTTTACAAGGGACCACCCAAGGAATATTTCTGCCAAGTTTGGTTGATTTTGACCAAAAAGTTTAGGAGGAGATGTCGTTTAAAGGAAAAGTTGACGCCGTGACGGACAGACGGACAGACCGAAGCCGGACAACGATCGATCACAATAGCTCTCTTGAGCACTTCGTGCTCGGGTGAGCTAAAAATAAACATTTTATTTTGTTTACAAATGTCCACCTTTTCCGAGATTTTGTTTACAATGACCCGACTAATTATGATGATCTCTTAATAAAATTGGCCTTTATTAGGAGTTGATGCTCGAACAATAAAAACTGTTAAATTGATTATATTGTCATAGATTAAACTTAAACTACGAACCTAACAAAGGTGTAGCCCCCTTTGTTGTTGGTAGATTGATATCAGCAGATAATGAAACAAGCTCCTCTACAGCATTTAAATGTCCATTTCTAGCTGCATCACACAGGGCAGTACTTCCACAGTTATCTCTCTTGTTAATATCAGCACCTAGGGTTAGTGAATAGAAATAGAACATCTAAAACAATAGGTACAGTAAAGCTTGTGGTAAGTGACCTCTAAGGGGACCACATAAATCGGTTGTTTAAAGGAAAGGTCGCTTAATACAAAATATCATGATAAATGTGACAGTTCATTTTGAAAGCATTTATAGATTGTTGGTCAAGTCGTACTGAATCCTATGATGTTCAAACCCATTAGAATAGTCTTTCTGAGACAATTCAAATGGGCTCCAACAACATAAGATTCTTTACCAACCAATTTTTCATTAAGAGTGTCCTCTTTTTCAAAGATTTTGCTTACCGTGAAGGGGCTTAAAAGACATGGTCACTCTAGCAATAATGATGTGGAATTATCATGTTTTTCTAGTCAGTGGTCAAGTAGATTGATTGATTGATTGAATGGAGTTTTTACGCCGCTTTCAATAATATTTCAGCTAACAGTGGTTTCCTGGTATTTCTCTCTCAGTACAACCACCACATTCTTTCCTAGCCTCCAGCTACTATCTCACATAGGTCTATGATTATCAACCCATTGGTGAGAGACAAATAGTCGGAAAGAATGAGTGCCGCCGTCGGGATCGAACCCGGGACCTCTAGATTGACAGTCCGACGCACTACCAACTGTTCTATGACGGCAGCAGTGGACAAGTAGATGTTCCTTGTGAATTTGTCCAAGTACAAATAGAATCAACAGCAAAATTGCAGACCAACCAATAGTAAAAGGGTCAAAGATCTTCAGAATTCAATATAAGTTTAAGAGGAATAGGCCCACCCATTACATCCAAATTGCAAATCAAAATTCTGTTACCAAATTTTAAAAGGGTCACAAAAAGAACATTCTGGCAAAATTTTACTGAATCCGCCTAGTGGTTCAGGAGAAGAAGAAATTTCAAGAAAGTTGATGCATGACAACACTACACTCACCAGAAACAGAATGATCCTAAAAGCTCCCTTTACCATGTTGCACTCAGGTGAGCATGCTTTCCAAAACTGGTTTACCTCCAGATTGAAAAGAGATTTGATTGTGAGGTACTATCTTCCTGACAGAAAAATTATCCTTACATCAAAGAAAGAATAACAGAATAATTGGACAATTAATTCTTCAAGTCAGACAAGAGAACTTTTAATGTCAACTTGACCAAGGTCAAGGGAGAAAATTTTCAATTTGCACACCCTTAGTTGGATTTTCTGTTTTATCAATATTAAGTGATGTGTATTGTGAAAAGGGACCATCTGGATAGTATAAAAAGTATCATTGCTAGTCAGACTTCTCAGACAATATAACAAATTGTAATAGTTTTGTAAGCTTTTCACTATGGAGTCCTTGACACATTGGCCATAAAATTCTGGAGATCAAAACTTGTTCTGAAGATACAGGGATGTTCATCTGTTGGCTATATTATAAAAGATAATAATTTGAGGTGTTAGTGCGACACTATTGTAAATGCCTATATATCTATAGGCACTTACAATAGTGTTGCACAGACCCGTTGATTTACATACCTCCATGTACAAGTAACTTAATATCTGCATATCCAAGTTATGAGCGCATATATCAATTATATTATATGCTAAAAATTCAGGGGAGTTCTTCTGTTGGCTGTGTTATAAATCATTACATTTCGAGGGGGTCAAAGCAACATCATAGTAAGTGCCTATATATGTATAGGCACTTACAATAGAGTTGCACAGACCCCGCCATTCACAAACCTCCATGTACAAGTAACTGTATAATATCTGCATATCCAAGTTCTGACGCCAGCATCAGCGGAGTTCTTCTGTTCTCGTCTTCTTTATCAACTTTACATCCACCAATCACCAACAGTTGAACCATCTCGGTCTGCTGTAAACTGACTGCCATGTGAAGAGGAGTTTTCCCGTTTAGTGTAGAGCTATCTAGATCTCCGTCGTAACTAATCAACATCTGCAATATGTCCGCCTGACCTTTCTGTACACAAGTGTGCATGCTCGTACAACCCTGAATGTTCTGATCGTCAATGTTGGCTCCATTATCTACGAGTATTTCTGCGATATCTTTGTAGCCTTTAGAAATAGAGGAAATTGTAAAAGTAGTAATCATATACATGTACCAATATTTTTTAACAAGTACAGTCAATCTTTCTCGAGCGACCACTTCTATTAAGCAACCATTTCTATAAAGTGACCGCTTTAAAAATCCCCTTCTTTAAATTAAAATTTCCTAAAAAGAAGGTATTGTTGTTCTAAAAATATTGAGATGAGATGATTCTATTGAGTTATATCAACATAGGATTTTGGGAATCTGGCAATTATATGCATATTCAAATTAAAAGTATGTTTCTTATTTGTAATAAAAACGTGGTTAAAGCGACGATTTTCTTATACGACAGCTTTTTGGTGGTCCCTGTAATGGTCGCTTAATACAAGTTTTGCTGAAATCTATTACGATAAAAACAAGAGGCCCAAGAGGACCTGTATGGCTCCACTGGCTTTAACATCATTAGACTTGCATTAAATGAATCTTTCTTTGAATGAAAACAACACTTTGAAATCTCTTAAGACCTATTTTATATTAATTAACTGGGTATGGCTCACATTGCACCGAAATTCTCAAGTTTCATTGAAATTGGCGCAACCTTCATCAGGAGGTGTAGTTCAAAGATTTCGGGCTCAAAATAAGCCACACCCTGACATGCCAATATTTAAGGGCTAATTAATATTTCGCATACAATTTTTGAAAAGGGTCACAGAAGGAACATTCTGGTAAAATTTCATTGAAATCAGCCCAGTGATTCAGGAGGAGATGTCCTTCAAAGAAATTCGGGCTCAAAATAAGCCCCACAATGCCACATCCATATTTAAGGGCCAATCAAAATTTTGAGAGCAACTTTTGGAAAGGGTCTCCCAAGGAACATTCTGGTAAAGTTTCATTGAAATCGGCCCAATGGTTCAGGAGGAAATGTCGTTCAAAGATTTCGGGCTCAGATAAGCCCCACCCTGCCACGCCCATATTTGGGGGCCAATCAAAATTTCAGGAACAATATTTGAAAAGGGTTACCCCAGGAACATTTTGGTAAAGTTTGGTTGAAATTGGCCCAGTGGTTCAGGAGGAGATGTCATTCAAAGATTTCGGGCTCAAAATAAGCCCTGCCCTGCCACGCCCATATTTGGGGGTCAATCAAAATTTCTTGAACAATTTAGGTAAAGGGTCACCCCAGGAACATTTTGGTAAAGTTTGGTTGAAATCGGCCCAGTGGTTCAGGAGGAGATGTCATTCAAAGATTTTGGGCTCAAAATAAGCCCCGCCCTGCCACGCCCATATTTGGGGGTCAATCAAAATTTCTTGAACAATTTAGGTAAAGGGTCACCCAAGGAACATCCATGCCAAGTTTCATTGAAATTGGCCCAACGATTGGGAGGAGAAGATTTTTAAAGATTTCAAAGTGAAAAAATGCCACACCCTGCCACGCCCATATTTGGGGATCAATCAAAATTTCTTTAACAATTTTAGAAGAGGGTCACCCAAGGAACATTTCTACCAAGTTTCATCAAAATCCGCCCATAGGTTTTGGAGGAGAAGATGTTTAAATAAAAAGTTTACGCACGGACGCATGCACGCACGGACGGACGCACGCACGACGGACACACCGCCATGACAATGGCTCGCTGGCCTTCGGCCAGTGGAGCTAACAAGGCTATATCTGACTTTAATTCCTTTTAAAGGACTAGTTCAATACATCCAGTATTCTATTACAAGAATTTGATATCAAAATTTATAAAATGACTTGTGTCTTTATGAATTGTTTGAATTTTTCACACTGATGTATGCATACTCGTACAACCTTGAAAGTTTTGATCATCAATGTTGGATCTGAAATCTACCAGTTTTTCTTCAATATCTTAGTCTCATTCAAAGAAAAATATGTACCTGTTAAAGCTATCGATAGAAAGGATGATTTTAGATTCAAATATTCAAATCTTATGTCGTAGTTTTACATTTGTGACCCATCATGCGAAAAGGGACCATCCGGGAATTCTGTAAAATGAATAATTGACAAAGAGATTTGATCCAGCATTGTTCAACCCGAAGTCCTATTTCAAAAATTCTTTCACTGGAAGGTAGATTTTCATTCTAGATTCAGAACAAGAGGGCCATAGTGGCCCTTAATCGCTCACCTGAATGATCTGTCTAAAATTTTCAAAAGAAGAATGAGAAATAGAATGATGAATAACTGAGCTAAACAAAGCTGTTGCTTCTATACAACTTGAGAATCCGTTTTTTTACAATTTTAAGGTTGACTAACAAGGATTTCTATAATTGATTTCGTGACCTATTTTTTAACCCCAGATGACCCAATTTTAATCTCATCCAGACTTCATCTAGACAATCATTCTGACCAAATTTCAGGTTGATTGGCCAAAAATTGTGGCCTCTAGAGTGCAAACAAGGTTTTTCTTAGATTTGACCCTGTGACCTAGTTTTTGACCCCAGATGACCCAATTTCAAACTTGACCCGAGATTTCATCAAGACAACATTCTAACCAAATTTCAGGTTGATCTGGCAAAAAATGTGGCCTCTAGAGTGCCTACAAGGTTTTTCTTAGATTTGACCCTGTGACCTAGTTTTTGACCCCAGTTGACCCAATTTATCAAGACAATCATTCTGACCAAAATTCAGGTTGATCTGGCAAAAAATGTGGCCTTTAGAGTGCCTACGAGGTTTTTCTTAGATTTGACCCTGTGACCTAGTTTTTGACCCTAATTGACCCAATTTCGAACTCATCCGAGATTTCATCAAGACAATTATTCTGACCAAATTTCAGGTTGATCTGGCAAAAAATTTGGCCTCTAGAGTGCCTACAAGGTTTTTCTTAGATTTGACCCCGTGACCTAGTTTTTGACTCCAGTTGACCCAATTTCAAACTCATTCAAATTTTGAGCAAGACAATCATTCTGACCAAAATTCAGGTTGATCGGGCAAAAAATGTGGCCTCCAGAGTGCATACAAGGTTTTTCTTAGATTTGACCCGTGACCTAGTTTTTGACCCCAGTTGACCCAATTATGAACTCATCCGAGATTTCATCAAGACAATCATTCTGACCAAAATTCAGGTTGATCTGGCAAAAAATGAGGCCTCTAAAGTGCCTACAAGGTTTTGCTTAGATTTGACCCTGTGACCTAGTTTTTGACCCCAGTTGACCCAATTTCGAACTCGTCCGAGATTTCATCAAGACAATCATTCTGACCAAAATTCAGGTTGATCGGGCAAAAAATGTGGCCTCTAGAGTGCATACAAGGTTTTTCTTAGATTTGACCCCGTGACCTAGTTTTTGACCCCAGTTGACCCAATTTCGAACTCGTCCGAGATTTCATCAAGACAATCATTCTGACCAAAATTCAGGTTGATCGGGCAAAAAATGTGGCCTCTAGAGTGCATACAAGGTTTTTCTTAGATTTGACCCCGTGACCTAGTTTTTGACCCCAGTTGACCCAATTTCGAACTCGTCTGAGATTTCATCAAGACAATCATTCTGACAAAAATACAGGTTGATCGGGCAAAAAATGTGGCCTCTAGAGTGCATACAAGGCAAATGTTGACGACGGACATCGCACGACGGACGACGGACGACGGACATCCACCTAACCACAATAGCTCACCTTGAGCACTTCGTGCTCAGGTGAGCTAAAAAAAGCATGATGCAAAAAGTTTCAATCCTAGTCAGTCTGCGCAATTCACGCAGTCTGACTAGGGTCGACACTTTACGCACTTCCCAGATGGTCCCATTTTGCCTGATGGGTCACATTTGAATTGTCTCGTCATAACATACCAACAACTGTGTAATGAGGGAAGCTTGTATGGATTATAAAGAAAGATGAAATAACTTTTTGAAAATAAAACTGTGATGGACCCAAGAACAGGAGGCTCATTGGACAAGTGGTATGACTACCATAGGAACCCTCCAACTTCCAATGCTCCAAAATAATGACCCCCACCAATAGGTTGAAAACTGTAGACCTATGTAGGATATCAGCTGGAGGCTAGGAAAGTATGGTAGTACTGGTGCGAGAAACACTATGAATCGATTGTTAGGTGCTACATCCTCCATCTAAACTGAAAGATTGTTAAAAGAGGAGTAAAAACTCAATTCAAATATTCAATTATAAAATGAGGAGTCTGCCTCTTAAGCCACTGAGCTAAGTAGGACCCATTTAAGCAAAGAAACATAAAACCAATCAGTATATTTAAAAATTACTCCTTGAAGTAACCCATATTCAAAAAGATATTCAGGAATTACCTCTGGAGCAAGCCATAGAAGACAAAGTACTGTAAATCTAGAAAAGTTCCCGGCTAGAAATGTTCACGTTTTCGTAATATCAGGCTTTTTTCCGCTATTTAAATTTGTGGATTGTTACTACCCGTGAAAGCCGCGAAACAAAATTCGCTACAGTAAATTTGCATGTTTAGGCCCATTGAATATGTGTTCATCACAGGTGGAAAAGGTTTTGCCAACAAAACAACATAGCTCCTGCTTATCAAAGTTGTAGTTACGATCTAAAGGTCGTCAACAAACCAGTTTACAAAGTCAATCGATTTTAATAAACTTATTCCTTAAGTTCACACATTCAATTTATAAATTGCAACAGTTTGCAACCATTGGCTTGACAAATTATTACCCTAACACATATATTTTTGCCAATTAAATCCCCAAAAAACAAAATTGCTAGTAATTTATGAAGTTTGGTGGATAAACTTAACATGACTTAAAATTTTCGGCCAAGAAATTGATTCACACAATTACTATGATGAGTGATGAGTGATGATGAGTGGGCTATTCACGGCGTTTTAAGTTCGGGTTTTCATCCCTCCCACTAATCACCCTAACTAAAATCAAGCAAAACCAATTCTAGGTTAACAGTATTCTTTGAGAATTATCTCTGAAGGAAGCCATAGTTAACAAGCTATTTTCCAAGCATAACCTCTAAAGGAAGTCATATAAAACAAAGAATTCATTTGGAATTACCTCTAAAGCAAGCCATATTTAACAAGTTATTCATCTCAGCATCTTTCATATTTACATTTGCGCCTTTCTCAATCAGGAGTTTACAGATATCCTTACAGCCTTCTTTAACAGCAAGTTGTAGCGCAGTCTGACTTCGATACTGGAAATCAACATCGAAATCGTCATCAAGGCACTTCTTCACTACTTCTACATCATGGTGGTCAATAGCTTCTTGTAATGCTCGGATTTGACGTCTCTTTTGACGCTTTTCGAAACCTTCCCTTGAGTTATCTAGAAAACAAATTAAACACATTACCAAATGATCAATTTTCAGATTGATTATTATTCCTGAGGTCAACTAAAATCAAAACTAAAGGTTCTGAAGGAGAAAACATGCTTAACATGTAAAAATTCCCTTCTCTTCTTAACCCTTCTCAGGGTTAATTCTGGCTCAGAATTTCATGTGCGAAAAATCTCATTCAGTCGGAACTTTCGAGAAATACCAAGTTTACAATGGTAAATTGAACCAAATCCTTTGTTAAAAATATATTTTGGTGTGAGATTTTTCTCTCATTTAGCCAATTTGAATGAGATTTCTGGCAGAATAATGAGAGAATTTACACAGATCTCGCCAAAAAATGATCCCTGCCTTTTGCATCATTTACTGGTTATACTGCTTCTTGGTGGGGTATAATATTATGACGATTCATTCCCAGCTGGAAAAAAATCATGTCATCCTAGCCATAGGCAAGGGTTGATATCATTTTTACTGCTGGGAATAAATAATCATTTACCTAGGCAAGAAATTGTATTATGAATTTATTATACCTTAAAGTTTTAGACTAAATATCAGTCTTTTGCCTATTTAAGGCATTGGTATGAACCAAATTCTTTTAAACAACCAATATCCCCTAATGCACCCCAAATGAAAAGTAAACATGTTCAAAGTGACGTGAATTTCTAGTTGTGACGTCACACTACTACATTCTGCGATGTTGTGATATGAAAGTGGTTCTTGGCACTATAAATGGACAGATTAGTAAAATTGAAAGGTATTTATTGGTATTTATATCATTTTTTACCTTTGTAAAATGTTATCAACTGACATGCTTTTAACTGTAGCATAACGTGTATACTCGGGTTGTGTTATCAGGAAAGTGAGAGAATCATGGCTTCCATGACCAGTTCAAATTTTTGTCCATGTTCCCAGTATGGCGCCTTGAAGTCATACAGGAGTGGCTGTAGATATCAATGTTCGGCAGGTCAGCATTAACAAATGTGAATGTTGAATTTTTTTTGCAGTGTAATAAATTTTCCCTTTATAGTTTAGCACCATTTCACCAGCAGGTCCTTTGGATTTGGACAAGTCCAAAATTATTTCATTCAGGTATGAAACTAAAAAACCTAATCACACTTTAAGAATACAAAAAGTTTCATAGTCTGCATATAAATAATTTTGTGTGTACAGAAGGACAGGGCTAGTCAAACCTTGTGACATAATTGATAGATAGCTTAACTTACTGTGTCTTTAGGCCAATTGTTCCTTTTTTTGTATGGGGTTTAATGCCACTTTCAACATAATTGCAGTTATATTAGGAGACTTGTGCACTAAACCATGGTTTCCTGTTGTTTCTTAGACCAGTACAATTCATCTGAGCCACCAGCCACCACCCACCACCCACTTAGACACATTACTTATCAAACATCCATTGATGTGCTACAAATTAATAGTGTCACATTGACTTCTTTCAAATATCAGATGAAAGTTGGCCACAAGGGGGTTAGCTAGCAATGAAGACAATGAAGAGCCTGCAAGAGCCATACCCTGCACTACCAAGTGAACCTTATCCAATTTGTGTTAAAAGATTGAGGCAATCATCTTTCTTTTTAATTTTATTAATATGTTTCTAAATCCTTTACCATATTTCAATCCACAAGCCAGTTATTAAGCACAAATGGATTGATGGGTGGCCTTTCAACCAGTGGAGCATGCAATGATTTAGACACCATCCTTTAGTAGCCCAACAACAATAAGTCATGCTTTGTACTTGATTGATAATTACGGTAATTGTGTCCAGGTTTGTTCTTGATTGGAGCATTTTGAAATCATTGAAATATGTCATTTATAACAAAATATTCATCAAATGTATGTGGTTAGTAGTTTCTTTATAATCTTCTGCTTATTGCTGTTTAGGACCCTTTTTAAGATTTTTTTTTAAAAATCTATTTCGTTTATCAATAAGCCTCATCATGAAGTCACTTTTTTCAAAGATTTTTTATAAGTGGAAAATCAGACTTCGACAAATACTATATTGTGAGTACTCATTTGAATCCTCTCATTGAGATGATTCAAATGAGTACCCAAAACATAGGGTTTCAATGAGACAAAGATTTAAGACTAGCTTTACCCCTTCTGATCTGTACTTCTGGGAAAATGTCACACAACAACAACTATTTGTTCATATACAGTAATAATTATTTCTAATTTTTACCATGACAGGTATTTGGCTTTCTTTTTAAAAAACTAGAAAGCCATGAATGGCTTGAGTCGCTCCACAGGCTTGAAATTCTTGAAATCAAAGTTTTGACTAGATTTTTTAGATAATTTGGGTTCTATTTATGTTTAAATGAATTTCAAAGTTTCCACTATTATAACAAATAGAGAATTGACCTCCACCAATAAAAGACATAATTTTCATCCGATCACGATAATTTTTGGCTGCATGATAATGGATCACCCAAGGATCATATTAATGAAGTTTGATTGATATCCATCGATTACATTCTGAGAAAATGATTTTCAAAGTGTTTTCATTATATAACATAGAAAGAAATGACCTCCGCCCATAAAATACATTTTTTTCCTTTGAGCACAAAAATTTTATATAGACTGATAAAGAATCACTCAAGGATCATTCCTGTGAAATTTGGTTGATATCCATCACTTACATTCTGAGAAAATGATTTTCAAAGTTTCAACTATATAACAAATAGAGAAATGACCTCCGCTCATAAAATACACATTTTTCATTCGATCACAATGATTTTTGGTAGACTGATAAAGGGTCACCCAAGGATCATTCATGTAAAATGTGGTTGATATCTATCAGTTAGTTTTTGAGAAAATGATTTTCAAAGTTTCTACTATATAATATATGGAGAAATGACCTCCGCCCATAAAATACATATTTTTCATTTGATCACTTTAATTTTTGGTAGACTGATAAAGGGTCATCCAAGGATCAATCATGTAAAATTTGGTTGATATCTATCAGTTAGTTTCTGAGAAAATGAATTTCAAAGTTTCCACTATATAACATATAGAGAAATGACCTCCGCCCATAAAATGCATATTTTTCATCTGATCAAAATAATTTTTGGTAGAATGATAAAGGGGCACCCAAGGATCAGTCATGTAAAATTTTATTGGTATCCATCAATTAGAACCTGAGAAAAGTCACTTTTTACCATATTTGGAAATTAGCCACGCCCATTAAATCCATGTTTTTCATTGGATCAAAATTTCTTGAACAACTTTGAAAGAGGGTCACCCAAGGATCATTCCTGTGAAGTTTGGTTGAAATTCATCAAGTAGTTTCTGAGGAGAAGATTTTTAAAGAAAAAGTTTACGACCGGACGCACAGACGGACGGACGCACGACGGACACAACGCCATGACAATAGCCCCAGTGGCTTTCAGCCAGTGGAGCTAAAAATCAGTTTTGTGTGTACAAGCTGGGCCAGGGGTGTTCCAGAAGTTTGTGGACTTTCTAAATTTCTCCAAAACTGTGCGGCAGAAATCATTGATTTTGCACATAATGAATTTTAAACATTTAGGTGTTAATGTACAATATTTTTATCACATTAATTTACATGACACGCTCATCAGGTGTTGCCATAGAGACATGCATAACGTCAAGCGAGGCATGGACTAATTTTCATACCTAACGTCTATTCATTCTGTTATTTTAACACCAAAAATATGATCTAAAAGACATATAAATTTCTCAGAATTCTGCTCACTTTTTCAATACTGATACAATGGTATTTTCAGTTGAACAATTTTGTTCCTCGAATAAAGTGCCCTGACTGACGATGGTGGTAGTTGACTAAAGCCACCAGAACAACGTCGAGTTGCATTTTCGAACTAATGGAAATTGATTCTAGGTGAGAGTAGAGGATCGAAAGCATTTTCACTGACATCCAGTTAAGCAATTTCAGAAATAATTCCAAAAAAGCATAAAGATTAAGTAAATTGGAAAATTCAAATGATAGAATACATTTTTGTGACAATAAATGAAGGACGAGTATCAAATTTTTATAAAAGCTGTAATAGAGTTGCAAAACAGAATATAGGGGTATTTAAGCGTCTGCCAATGGCTGGTTATAGCAAAATCATTTTGGTATTGATGATGTAATAACACACTAAGTAATTGCTTATAGTAAAATAACAAGTTTGGGTGGTTTTATTGAAAAAGTTTGAATTACAGTTTGTATTTTGATATGTGAGTAAAGGAAAGATAACTCTATAAGATGGTATGATTTATGATTTCATACTGGCCTCAGTATTTGATATATGACGTCAGTCCACCAACTTCTAGAACACCCCTCGTATGTTTGTTTTGGTTTTCATTTTTCTAATCACATAAAGGCTTTTTGTTTATGCATAAAAGCTTGAGCTTTCCCTTGACATCACAGGAACCTTTTTTTTTTAATTTTGGTCTTGGTGGGAGCATATTTTATTTCAAATTTGTTTCTGTAGTTTCCAATGCATCATTGACCAGGTGGTATCATCAAATTCAACCAGGAAAATATCAACAAAAAATTGAAGAACTATTATACAATATTGATCAGATGGTTCTAAATGTATATTCCAATTAAATTTATAGATTACTAGGGCATCTTTCATTATTTGCACTGCATTTAGTATTCAAATCAACTTATTGTTTAAACCAACAAGAACACTATGGATGTCGTACTTGGCTACAGATGTCGGATAGTGAAAAATATTAGCAAAAAAATGTTCAATTCTCATGAAAATGCATTTGAGATTGTATTTTGAACCTCTGATATTGAAATCTCATGCCAAGTTTCAAGAATATATCTTCAATATTAAGTTATAGATTCTACAACCAACAGTCACAGGATGACAATATTTCACCTTTTTTCTCTGAACAGACTGAATCTATAAAGATGTACAAGATTGCAGAATTTTAAGCTTAAGATATTTAAATTAAAATGGGTACCAGTTGAGATTAACCCTTGTCATGCCGATCCCGGAATATTCCCCCTTTTTGGCAGGAGGTATGGACAAACACCAGCCTGCACATATGTGCACTGCAGTCTGATCTTAGTCCATACAACCTGATTTTCCTTTTTAAACCAGAAAAGTTTCAGAAATTTTATTCTCAAAATCAAATGCTGACTCACAATTAGGAAAAACAGAGCTTTCAGCACTTTGATCTATATGATATTTTGCCAAGGCATTTTATTCAGCATGACAAGGGTTAAAATATGCACATGAGAATAAAATAATTTAGCTATTAATTATTCAGTGATTCATAACCATTTTGTTACTGTTACTTCAACAATATTACTTTGATTAATGGACTCCCAAAAGGCAAACTGATTTTTGAGTTATCTTGAAATGGAAATATAATAACATGTAATCAGATGTAATCATGATTACATTGTTGAAGTAATTGTAATTGTAATTGATTGAATAGAAACACTGTGTAATCACAATGTAATCTGTAATCATAGGATTTGAAAGTAATTGTAATCGTAATCAATTACAATAGCATGTAATCAACCCCATGTCTGCTTGAGACCTGACAAACATTCTGACCAAGTTTCATTAAGATTGGACCGTATTTGTGCCGTGGCCTCAAGAATGTAAACAAAAAAATGACATTAAGGCACCTTTTCCCTTGGCACAGATCCTTTCTATTTTAAATAGGGTTCATCCTTGTGACCTGGCATACATTCTGACCTCACCAAGTTTCATGAAGATTGGGCCATATATATGTCCTCTATATTGTAAAAAAGAAAGTTGTCATTAAGACACCTTTTCCCTTGGCACAGATCCTTCCTATTTTCAATAGGCTTCATCCTTGTGACTTGACATACATTCTGACTAAGTTTCATATAGATTGGGCCATATTTATGTCCTCTATATTGCAAATAGGAAATTGTCATTAAGGCTCCTTTTCCCATGATATGGCAGATCCTTCCTATTTTCAATAGGCTTCATCCTTGTGACTTGACATACATTCTGACTAAGTTTCATATAGATTGGGCCATATTTATGTCCTCTATATTGTAAAAAGGAAATTGTCATTAAGGCCCCTTTTCCCATGATATGGCAGATCCTTCCTATTTTCAATAGGCTTCATCCTTGTGACTTGACATACATTCTGACTAAGTTTCATATAGACTGGGCCGTATTTATGTCCTCTAGAGTGTTAAAAGGAAATTGTCATTAAGGCCCCTTTTCCCATGATATGGCACAGATTTTTCCCATTTTCAATAGGTTAAATCTTGTATTCTGAACAAGTTTCATGAAGATTGGACCATATTTGTGGCTTATTTGTGAGAGTAAACACCTAAATTGTCGATGTCTGAAGACATACAACCCACAACAGACATTAAAAAATCACAAAAGCCTACCTTGAGCACAATGTGCTCAGGTGAGCTAAAAAAAATACTTCTGCTCCCAAATATGGCAAACTGTTTTAGCATTATGATAAATTTTGGCAGGAATGGCAAGTACTCATAACATTTTCAACAACACCAAAAATGGCTGACTTTGAAGGAAACAGTGCAATCTTCAAACAGTGATTATGATTAAAATTGAAATTCCTAGGTTGTTCAAATTTGCTCCAATAAATTTTTATTTGGACTTATAATTAAATCACCAAGGTTGGTTTAGATTGTAAATTGGTAATCGTAGCATTATCACATTTTCCAAGAATTGACCTTTAAGTGCCTGGAGTAAACCATTCTAGGCGCTGCAATATAGAATAAAGAGGGACGGCGTTGTATCCCTCCAACATCAGATTATCAAAGGCGGGTTAGGTTATCGCATCTAGATTCAGGGCAAACAGGTTTTTGGGCAAATGGGAATAAGGGTGAACAGGAAATAAAACAGACATAATTTGGTGACCAGAATATGAAATAACAGATCAAGCTGGATGTAGACTATGCCAGCTCTTGCTTCAAAAGCGGGTATAATTTGCAAACAGTTTCCACCCTTTTGTCATCCGGAACACAGAGCTGGCTAAGGCTATTATGAAAAATAACCTGATAGTTATGAATTATGGATGTTTCGTACCATAACCATTTTGTACCAGACGTTTCGTACCATAGGCGAAGACGTTTCGTACCATAGGTGAAGACGTTTCGTATCATAGGAAAAGTCGTTTCGTACCATAAAATTACCATTTCGTACACAGGATAATCAATTTCGTATCATTTTGTTTAGTACCATATGTGTGATTTTTGGAAGACAGAAAAGAAGTCAAAACTTATTTGATACTATTCCGTTGATATTTTATCATTTTATCAAAAGATTCATGATACATACTTTAAACAACAGTATATGCATAACAAATAAAACTACACAAAAAGTGGATGGATGATGATATTTTTTTCTGTTTATTTCTTTTTACTTATTTTGCATTGTTGATTAATTTTAAGAAGGCACCTGAATTTCGTGAACTTATCATCATCTTTACCTGAAAAATCATAAGTTGTGAAACTGAAGAAACAAAACAAAACGTCGTAACTAGAACTTAAATCATACTGGTTATATTTTATTTCATTGCCTAAATTGTTCTATATTTCTTTAAAATCTAAAGTTTTATATTCTTAATATATATAGATAGTGCTAAATAAACAAGTCCATATTCATTTCTTGAATTGTGTATTAACTACTTGACGACGTTCTGCAAGTTTAGAACATTGAATACAAAATCCTTTATTCTTTTGTAGTCAAAAAAAAAAAAAAACATGTATCACTAATCTTATAAACTCTCAAAAGCATGTCGTTATTTATTCAATTAAGAAACACGGCTTATGGTTAATCAGTTGACAATTAATAAATGAAGGCAAACACCAAACATTTCATGGTCAATTTGTACCAAATGTTGTAGCAAACAAGAGTCAAACAACATACCAGCCAAGCAACCTTTTCTTAATTTGGCCTACTCCTTTAAATAGTAAAAAGGCTATAAAATTGATAAGGCTGGCAGCACAAGCAAATACAACATTTTTGTGCGATTTTACAAAAAATAAGTTATATAAGAAAAAAGCAAAATCATTCAGTTAATATTTCAATTTTGGTACTATATGGTCAATGTTTGGTACGAAATGGTTAACATATGGTACAAAACGTCTTCGCCTCTGGTACGAAATGGTCATCATATGGTACAAAGGAGTGACCTCACTGGAATTTACTTCCGGAGGTCGTTGTATGGTAAAAGTAGATCTTAAAGAAAAAATAGTTCGTCTTTAAAATGGCATTTTGAAGTGGAGAATAGTGATCCAAGTGCATATTTATGTGATTTTTTGCTAGTTTTGAATCTCTTCTTTAATATAACGCTTGGTTCGATCTTTTTTGTGCACGATTTCCTCTCCGGGAGGACGGATAAGGGACGGGGGCGTACCGAACTAACTGTCCTCTTCATGGGTGGGAAAAAGACGGTGCCTTTACTCTCGCTGAATAGCCCAAAAGATAACCTGATTTGACCAAGTTTCTTTAGTCTCAAAAGATAGATCTATGAATGTAGATGAAGCGCTAATGACGTAATATATAAGAGAAGTGTTGTGGAATGCGTTGCAGCACCTGAAAGTTGAGCAATTTTATATAGAACAAAGAAGGACAAAAATCGGGTGGGGTCTGACCCGAAATGGATATATATTTCAGTGTACGAAATGGTTAAAGTATGAAACGTCTGTATACCATAGTAGCAAGCGCAGCTCGCGAACGGCCGAAGGCCGTGAGCGCGAAGCGAGCGTTTATGATAACGTGTGTTATTCTATTCTATTCCATTCTACTGTCAAACGAAAGAATCGTGTCATTTTCCACACTGAGTGAATTCACTTGCAGGATCGAAAAAAGGTTGAAAATTGTATTGAAAAAATACCTTAACGAATCCTTTGTAAATGAAAGATTAAAAAATTGAAAATTAATTTAAGCTAACCAGAAAAAACGATGTTTCTATGAAATTTTTATTTTCAACTGGAAGCAACATAAACAAAGCCAAAATCGAGTCCGACGGAAGCAATTCGCACGGAAATTCTCAAAAAATGTTTATTAATTTTCGCTATACAGAATGACAAGGCTAATTTCAACCGTTACCTACATTTAGTCCTTACACATATACCGCTTGGAACATGTTTAAAACCCCAGATTTACATGATGCATGCAGATTAAAATGACAACAAACATTTTGACATCATCATTGATGGTTAATGACGTCACGAATACTATAGTCTAGAACTTTTAACATTTCAATCATAGACTTGTTAACTTGTAAATACAAGCAACACTGTTCTTGCGATTTTCAACGAGTTTGATATAGAAAATGGTTACCTTAGTTGAATTTGTAACATCCAAAAAAAGAAATGTAACAATAAGTTGATTTTTCAGGTCCGATGAGAAAACATTGTGGGGAAGAAGGAAATGCTTGATTCTATGTGTGTGGATTTTGTTGTTGTGTACACCTACAAGGACTAACGCCAAAAGCCTTTATTTCTTAAAAACTTTAATTCAATCCCAGTTTTGTTAACTTAAAGGTTTATGCATTCTTATTGGCTGAAAAATAGAAAAAAAACCAACAGCGGAATAGTGGCCACATAGAGAATTTCTTCTTTTATCTTCACGTTTTTGAGATTAAATCTAAGGTTATATAGAAGTCAGTGCTCCAGCAAGGCCCTTTCAGAAGGGCGCCCCGCCCTGCCCTGCCCTGTCGGCCAAAATCGGCGCCCTGCCCTTTTTCCCATCACCCTGTTCTAAACTAGTCCCTAAATCGTAGCTTTAAATGACAAACAAACGCTTATCTAAATTTAACGCCTTTCCTCGATTGATTTGCTAACTTTGACGTGATCGCCGATGCGTATAATCAACCCGCGAAGGCAATAACTAATTACAGCCAGTAGAGAAGAAGGGCGGGACTTAAATCGGCAAGTCAACCAATCATAACGCGCGATTCTTTATCGAGGAAGCAGTATCCGATAATCTGTGGATGGAAATCAGCGCGTGCCCGTAAACTAATTTGACAGTCAAAAACAAACAGCGATTATCGAGTAAATGCTTACGATAAGCTATTAACAAGGTTTAAAAGGGGTAATGATCAACCTTTACACCCTTCATAACGAAAATTTAGAGTCGTTGGAGGTCTCGGAAGCATATATTTCAATCCCCGAAACCCGTTGTTTGCCCCGTCCGTAACGTGTTTTTGTGTTCGAAAATTTGTCAATTTACCATCTTCGGTAAACTTAATTTAAAAAATAAAGGATGCCTTTCTAAAGGGAATAGAAGCCACGGTCAATAAAATCGAGCCACTTTGATGTTTTAATCGGTATCGGCTGCAGATAACAATTTATAAGACTTGGATAACAGAATTCTACAGATGGAAAGAAAAAGGTTTAATGGAAATAATTTTGAGAAAAAGAGACATCTTTTGGAACAAGAAATTTCTCTTTTCACACTAGATCTATTATTTCCTTTGTATCAGGCTTCATTATGTATTGGGGGTTTTTTTTGCTTAATATTTTTTATGATGTAAAAAATGTAACATATATTTGAAAAAAAAGAAAAAAAAGGGGACATTCAAAAGCGTCTCACATATTGAAAGGACTCAAATAAAGACAGTAGACTAAGGTTTAATACTGTTGACTGAGTTAGCAAAAATGAACTTTCTTGTCTGCATGTTCAGTAATTCTAATGAATAAATGCAAGTTTGCTTAGGGTTATTCCTTGTGACCTGACAAACATTCTGACCTAGTTTCATGAAGATTGGGCCATATTTGTGGCCTCTAGAGCGTAAACAAGATAAATGTCATTAAGGCCCCTTTTCCTGTGATATGGCATGGATCCTTCCCATTTTCAATAGGATTATTCCTTGTGACCTGACAAATATTCTGACCTAGTTTCATGAAGATTGGGCCATATTTGTGGCCCCTAGAGTGTAAACAAGAAAATTGTCATTAAGGCCCCTTTTCCTGTGATATGGCATAGATCCTTCCCATTTTCAATAGGGTTCATCCTTGTGACCTGGCCAACATTCTGTCCAAGTTTCATGAAGATTGGGCCATATTTGTGGCCTCTAGAGTGTAAACACTAAGATTGTTGACGACGGACGACGTACGACATACGACGCATGACAGACGACGGACATTCAATGATCACAAAAGCTCACCTTGAGCACGATGTGCTCAGGTGAGCTAAAAAGTTAAAAAAATAAATAAATGAAAAAATAAAATAAAAAAAAATTAAAAAAAGATTAATGATAAAGAAAAATAGACTGTAGCAGGGGAATATCTGCAGTATTTCACCCTTTTTTAATACCAAAACCCTTTTTTAAACTCACCAGAGCCCATCTTTAAGCCCTTAAAAATCAAAAATTTCTTGGGGAGCAAACCCCCCTTGTCGGAGGGGGACACCCCATCCCACACCCTCCCCCTCTCGTCCACAGGTAGCCAACACGGGTGGGGATAGTGTAAATTAACCAAAACTTAACCACAAAAAACTTAAATACTATTTCTTTTTATCACAATGTATAATATAGACAAGGTCCCGAACTACCCTCTTTTATGCAGAAAATCTAGTCGGTCGAGATCGCGCAATTCAACTTTACACCTATAAACCCAAGTTAAATATAATGCTCTACTTAAATCACTGATTGCATTCAAAAGAAAACATTTTTTCCTGTCACTCAGTACCTCATTCTTTTCAGAAATGCCAACAATTCAGTTCATATTTACTTATCAATTTGGAATCGCAAGGAAAATATTTCTGCAACGGCCATGTTTGTTTATAACCTCTCAACCAATCAGATAGCCTGTTACAACTGAACTGTAGAATCAGGCTATCTGATTGGTCGAGAGCTTATAAACAAAAATGGCCGATGCAGAAATGTTTTCTTCCCGATTCCAAATTGATGAGTTAATATTAACTGATTTGTTGGCAATTTTGAAAAGAATTAGATCGTGAGAGACAGGAAAAAATGTTTTCTATTGAATGCAATCAGTGATTTAAGTAGAGCATCATATTTAACTTGGGTTTATAGGTGTAGAGTTGAATTGCGCGATCTCGACCGACTAGATTTTCTGCGTAAAAGAGGGTAGTTCGGGACCTTGTCTATATTACACATTGTGATAGAAAAAAATAGTATAATAATTTTTTGTGGTCAAAATTTGGTAAAATTATACTATCCCCACCCGCGTTGGCTACCTATGCTCTCGTCGCTTCCCGACTCGAAAGTGCCCTTTCAGGACACTTTGCACCCTGCCCTTTTAGTAACCTAGCTGGAGCACTGCAAGTTGTGTCTTGATTTTATGGTGGTGTGAAACTCAAAACCCAATCAAAATCATGTGTGAATCTGCATTAGTTATTCATACAGTTTGATTACTTTTTCAGTTTCATACATTGGTGAAATCAAAAAATAATCTCTTTATCTCTGAAATGATGAAAGGATTACGAAGTATCGGAGGAACAGGCTGTGCTTCAGAAACATAAATCTAATCAATACATTCTCACTAAACTATAAACTACATATGTCCCCCCTCTCTCTCCCTCTGTCTCTCTGTGTTTCTCTCTGTGTCTATTTCTCTCTATCTCTCTGTCTCTGACTCTCTCTTTCTCTCACTCTCCTCTCTCTCTGTGTCTCTCTCTCTCACTCTCTCTCCCCTCTCTCTCTCTGTCTCTCTCTTTCTTTCTCTCTCTCTTGTTACAAACAATTTTTCGGATAAGCTGCGATCGCTTTTAAGGCTTTGTCTTATTTCATATTAATTGCCGCTAGCGAACATCTGGTAATGATTTAATAATCTAGTAAAAATACTTTTAAGTTAGCCTGAGATTTTGGTATTCAGACCGGTAATAAGCATGCAATTTGGTTTATACCTCTCGCATTTCTTCTACCGTTGGCAGCCATTTTGATTACCTCTTTATTGAAGAGTTCAACCTGGGTGACGTTCAACTTCGTATAAAACTGTAGTACATACATATCAACTCAACTCGACTCAATTTTATTTGCAAATCAACGAATACGTAAAATGCGACCAAAATAGGCAGAAAATGACTATTTTAACAAATAAAAGTATGAACTATTACTAAACCGATACTATTTTAAAGTTCGGGAATCACCGACCAGTTCCCGTACGTCTATTATATACCGGTAGCATCCGGAAATACCGAGTACTGTAATTCAATAAAATATCGTCACCTTAGAATAGAAAGGTTCTATCTAACATTTTGGTCAAAATTGAGATTTTCAAATTTTTAAAGATGGTATAAACCAATGCAGCTCCTGTGTAAAAATCAGATCTCCATGGCAATTAATGGCAAAGATAAATGTAAAGGTTCTATGTACCTATCTCAGCCGATGTGTTAGCGGAGAAAGGTTCTAAGAGTATACCAGTTTGTAGAGAAAGGGCCTATTTGACAAATAGGCCCTTTCTATTCCAACATATTATGTTGAAAGCTTGGCATATTATGACGGTAAAAGGTTCTATATGACAAATAGAACCTTTCAATTATATAAAAATTGTCTCTTCATGCAATATATGCCCTCTTATCAGTGATAAAGAACAGCGAAAAAGAAATATAACTTGATAATATTTCGCACCTTGCTAGAAAACAAATAACACTATACAGTAAACATACAAATAACTTCATTTTATTCACCAGGTGTTGAAAACTTGATGTTCTTGAAAGGATAAGTGAATATTTCAAATAAGTAAGACAATGCAATCGTTGAAGAACCACATGAGGGATATAAATCATGCTAGACTTACAACCTTAATTTTTACATACAATGAGAGACAACAAGATAAATGCAGGTGGAAATTACATTTTTGCTACAGTGCTGCATGCATTAGAGATTTTACATTCGATGACGGAGAGAAACTGTTGTAAATAAAATATTTCCTTGTAAATGAAGTCACTAGTTTGCGACAAAGTGGACGATATAACGCTCGTTTGGCAGATTTTTTGACATTAGCAATTGATAAATATGACATAATAGCATGGATCTACTCAAGCTCTGTTAGTTCTCCCATCATTAAAATTAAGCCAAGTGTCTGGTCCGAGAGCAAAGCTACCAAACTTGAATTCGCACATATAGCTATTAGAAAGGAAGAGACTTATATGACTAAGTATGTATCAAAGAGCATGTCCAATCAAATTTTTACATTAATAGACAAAGAAATTGCTTCTCATCGGAAGAGAACAATGATACAAAAACTCAACACCCCTATTTTAATCACACACAAAGTCGTGGATTATGAATCTTCTATTTAGAAGAAATCATCCAGGAAAAGGGTATGGAATGAAAGTAAGTAGAGTTTCTTCTATATGGAAGCAAAACAGGAATGAAAGCGAAATCATATAATTTGTATTTATTATCTATTACCAAATTATGAGAGACAGCAAAGAGTCATGTGTTACATTGTAACTCAAAGCATTCCATTATGAAAGAAAATTGGTAAGAAGCAAAGTAAAAATCTTCAATTTTATCTACCAGTCTAATGAAAATGTAATTTAAAAGTATATGTTCTTTAGAAAGACCATGGACATAGGCCACAAGCTATTAAGCAATACACTTGTATGAAAACTACATGAAACAATTTAAGGATAGAAGGAGACAAATCCAGCATGGTACAAAAAATAACGGACAAAACCACAAATTTGTATGTGAGCACATTGGTAGTTTCCAAAGGATGGAGCCACTATATTCAAGGAAAGGTACAAAGAAAGACTTTTGGGCTAACAATCAAATAGGAAGATGTTGGAACGTAATAAAATCTGGTGCAGACACAAAGGACAAATCCCTTTTAAGGAGAGAAAAAAAATATTTTTTTTTACTGTGAGAAGTTTAATCCATCTTTTTTTAACTAAAAAAGATCAATGTTCTACTTGGGCTAAGTATCAAAGCCATCAAAATGCTGGAACAGTTACAGATGCAATCTATCTACAATTTGTATAATAAACAAGTGTTTTGTCATCTGTGGCATGAAACTTTTTGAAAAAGAGGTTCTTGTGGGATAGCCACTTGTAATTTTATAAGTCCTCTGAGATTTTCTCAGGGGATGTTGAAGAAATTACTTTTTTACTTTGATGCATTCAGAGGGATGAACAGAAATAAATATCTAAGCGTATCATGCTTGTATTATGTTTCAAAATTACCCCAGTTAAAGTCAGTTAGTGTTTGCAATCTGGTCATAGTCCAATGGAATGGAACTCTGTTCATCTACAATCAAACAATCTGGAGTACAGTCATCAAGAGCTAGTAGGAAATGTCCGTACACTGCAGTGCCATTAAAAGTTGACCATGTAATAGATTTAAATTCTTTTTTTTACAAAATAACATTTCAACCTACAGTCTATTACTGATGGTTGTAGAGTAAAGTGGTTGAATATCAAATGGATTTATATTGGGAAAGAAGGACAAAAGATTATATTAATTATTCTTTGAAGAAAAACAAGGAAAGAAGTTTTAGGCTACACACTACACATGATCGATATATAACTCACAAATAGACAAGTGTTTTCATAAACATCTTCCATTGTTAGAACAAAAACATGATTAAGCTTAATTTTGTAAAAAAAAAAAGGGGGGGGGGAGGAAATCGCTCCAAATCAGTTGGAAGGATGAAATACCATGTGGTTCAGAGGATGAAGACTAGAATATCTGATTTTTTAACAAAGAACTTTTTCTGTGAAAGCATGAATATAAAATATGTTTAACAAGCATTAAATAACTACCCTTTGTCGGCACTCCTTCTTTGCTTTTTAGTGAAACTGGCCCTTTTTAACCTCATTTTGGGAAAATACATCCATATAAAATGTCTAATTTCAAAAATTCTTTCTAATCTGTTGGTATATAAAGGATCTATTTGTCACATATTCCATAAAATCACCGTTTATCACCAATGTGATTTCTAATAAAAAGGATCTATATGACACATGGAACCTTTCTATTCATGCCATAACACCCTCGTCTCTATAAACTAAGTTGGAGGTGAAAGGGCCTATGTACAAAATCGATCATATTGATCAAAGTATTGATCATAAACAATTAAAATATATACAAAATAAAAGATTAGATTAAGATACATAATCAATGTATATGTTGTTATTGTGGACAGATTTCCTGATTTATGCCAGAGCTTTGAACCTTTAAACGCGATTTCTCAAGACTATGAAAATGTTACATAGAACCTTTCTATTCTAAGGTGACGATATATAAAAACAAAATAACAAACAAACAAACAAATAAATATTGTTATTCAATAAAAAGTGAAAAATTGTTGAGAGACCCACTTATAAACAGACATATTGCTTAGGGATTTGGCTGACTTAACTTGTCACCTGTAAGTGAAGAGAGTAGTTTATAAATCAAGTAAAGCACTTTCAAGTCTTCATTGGACATGAGCCATATGAATTTATCTTTGTCATTTAATTTTTCTATATTTGGATACATCTTATACATCCGGGTAAGAAAAGGGTTCCTTGTATTATTTAATAAATGGCATTGTAACAAAAAATGCAACCCATCTTCAACGCAGTTATTCCATAATTTACATAATCTTATGTCAGCAATTAATACTCTTGTAACGTCCTTGTTCAATTTCAAGTTTATGATTGCTTATTCTAAATTTACATAGGTTTCTCCTCTGATTTCTACTTCCAAATTCCAAGTACTTTTCCATCTCAAAGTTCTGTTTAAAGAGACAGTATTTACTTTATTTGTTGCCGTTCTGTTTATTATTGTTGCTTTTTTAAATTTTAATTATATCTCCAGTTGTGAGTGAATTTTGAAATTAAAGCTTTTAAAACTTTGTTATACATAAGTTTGCCATCACAATTAAAATTGGCGTTAATGTTTAAGAAATTTAGATTACTTCTGATGAAATTGGCCCATGAATCAATCCCTTCATTACTTAAATTACTTGACAACTTTTAAACTTCTTTTAGCAGTTCATTCTTTGCTGATTTAATATGAACCATATATTTGAACATATTTGCTATAACTGAGGAGAGTGTATCTCCAAGTTTCACCCCGTACAGCAAGATTACTGGCTCGTGAACTGACTCCCAACATATACTTTCAAAATTTCAAATGTAATTTTTCTTGTGATAATTTCTCGCACATACCAATAAAATAGATGTCTCGTTTTTCTAAAAGTTTTTTTTTGATGAAAAAGGTGCCCAAAGGTGCCCAAATTTCAGATCCATAAGTTAGAATTGGTGTGATGGTATGGTCAAAGATATGGAAACAAGTTTTTACACTTGGTGGTTGTGAAAAAAATGATTTAGATAACTTGAAATGCCCCTTTAAGCCTTTTAGATATAGTTTTTGTTTTGCCTCCTGAAATGACTCTGAATGAGGAAAAAGTAACCCCAAGGTATGTATATGATTTAACATTTTCAATATCCTTTCATTGATACTTCAGATGTACATTTTGGACCTAAGAGCTTCAGCTAAAAACTAGGGATTTGGTTTTATCTAGATTTACATTCAGTCCCCATTCACTACCTAAAAAAATGAGAGTTTGTCTAAACTATTTTGAAGCCCTTTCTCGCTGTTGGATAATTGCACCAATTCGTGAGCTTATAATAGACAATTTATATTTCTTTCCGTAAGACACACTGCGTCACATGTAGAATAAAAAATAGAAGGAATGTCATTTACAAAAATGTCAAAGAGTGTAGGACTTAAGTCATCGCCTTGTCTGACACCTACAGAAGAAAAGGTGTCTGTGCAATGATTTCCAACATTTATTGATAAACGAGTTGAAGTGTACATGCTTTTTATAGTTTGATAGAATTTATCGCCGATACCAATTTCCATTAACTTGTAAAAAAAGCCATCGTGTTAGACAGAGTCAAAGTCAACAAAGCAACTGTACAAAGGCGAAGAGCCTTTTTGAGTATATTTATCAATAAGATTTCGCATGATAAGCATGTGATCTGTTATTCTGTTTCCTTTAGTAAAACCAATTTGTTCTTTACATAAGAAGTTCTGCTTTTGTTATTTAGGACTTTATTGAAAAGTTTACCGATGCAGCTATTTACTGTGATGCCTCTATAATTTGAAGGGTCAGTAACGGGACCCTTTTTATGTAACGGGGTTATGGTTCCCATTGACTTGGATATGGTGATGAGCTTAGAACTAAATTGAACATTTTTTTAAAGGTTGGAATAGCTGGATATGTCCATATTTTAACATTTCGTTTATGAGGTTTTTCAATTTATCTGTAACTTTAGAATTTCAGATATTAGTCTTATCATTAAGTAATGAGAAATTGTTAATCCAATCAGAGCTTGATATAGCTTCGCTTTTGTTTGTCACATCAGATTTTTTTTTAAATTCGTCTAATAGTTTCCAATACAGGGGGGGGGGGGGTGTTTTTATGCATTGTATCCAGTTTTTTCAGGTATTTCTTGTTGGTATTGATGAAGCTTTTGTTTCCGCAGTTTTCTGAATTCTTTAAGTGTTTTGTAAAAAGAAGATCTGATATATGGGTCATTACTAAATTTGATAAAAAGTCTTTCTTTATCTTTTAGAACTTGTCTCATCTTTCGAAGAGATTTTTCATACCATTTCAAACCTTAACTTTTCTTTCCATTCTGTAAAGTTTTTTTGGTTTTATTATTTTTGAGTGCAAATGACGCTGCGTTACATGTATAAGTGTATTCAAAAAAAACATTCCATAAAAGATTTGAGCTTATTTTGAATTTCAAAGGAAGCCAAAGCTTGTTGGAACAGAAATTGTGAATCTTCGTTCCATTTAAACTTGTGTGGTAAAGGATGAAGTTTTTCATTGGATATTATTTGAAAACACATGTGTTTGTAATTGCATAGTCAACTGACAATGATCTGATAAATCAACCTCTAGACCGTGTACGTAAAGCAGGATATAAGGATCAAAATGGATTCAGATGCAATGAAATAATCAATCACACTGCTACCAGTTGGTTGATGTGAAGTGTACTGTCCCAGTGAGTTTCCCAACATTCTATCATTCAATAATCTAAGGCCACATTGTACACAAAGGTTTAACAAGCGTTTGCCTCTGGTGTTCAGAATAATATCTTTGCTGTGTCTTTTAGTTGGTATACTATCAATTATGTATGAATCAAATAGATGCAAATGGCTATCACAATCTTGACCAATAAAATCATAATCCTGACCTACTCGTGCTTTGAAATCACCACCTAACAAGATCTTGCCACATTTTTGATATTGCGTAATCTCTTTTTTTGATAAATCAAATAGGCCATATTCTAATGACTGGGTATAGAAAGAATATTCATGAGAAAAATATAAAAAGCATAGGTAAATATCCTCAGAGAACCCCCAATGTCACATACATATTTCTTAATGATAATGCCCGTTCTTAATGATGTCCTCTTGACGAAAGTTTTACTATGTCACGAAAGGCAGGATTGTTGGCATATTTACTGAGTGATTTATGACGAGAATATGGTTCCAAAAAAGGAAAGCACTTTTAGCCATAGTTGTGAATTTCGTACAAATCAATCTTACAATTCCCACTCATCTGAGGAAAACGTTAAAAGACCTGAGCTCCCTGACATAGCTTTGGTAAAAAATGATTATTATGCACCCCCAGCATAAAGTGAAACGCCTACTTTCAACTCTAGTACAAATCAAGACTGTGATAATACCTTGCCAAAGAGTGTTATAACCGAAACAAACACTGGTTGTATTGATAAGAACTGTTTCCTTCCTGATGATGGTGCCATGCTACAGTGTTGTTCAAGTAAAAAAAGGGGTACACTTTAGATGTTCCAATCTCTCTCCCCCCCCCTATATGCTGTACACCTTGGTGAACTCTAATAGAAAATTCTCATGTGTAAATTGTGTCCAGATAACTGATGAGTGGAAAACAATCAACATAGATATATTTAGGAAAACAATTGACAGTACTATTCAGACTATCGACCAAACAACTGAACTCAACAATGCTATCCACACTATCGACCAATCTTCTGAAATAATCATTAGTAGCCATCTTAAGTTGAGAAGTTCACCTGAACTTATTGATAAATGTACTCAAACTGAAACATATATAATTAAAACTATAGACGGTGGCTCACAGAAGATTGTAATTGGTGAAGAACATGGATTGAAGAATCTTGATAAAAAAAGCTCGTGCTCACAAACCTGTCCAAACGAAATAGTAGAACGTGCTTGCCTAACTACAATGTGTCAACTGTCCACTCATTATGTTCAAAAAGAAGAACAAAACAAAGAAGCAACACAGCACAAGGAAGAGAATTTCAGTGTAAATGAAGTGAAAAAACATATTGATGATGTAGTGCACCAACTTGAATAAACACTAGTCAAATCTCTAGCAAATTTTGAGCAGAACGACAGAGAGACCGAGACAAACAAAATGAAAGAGGTCGTACAAATACTCCGCAACGAAGTACAACAGAATAAAAACAAATCTGAAGTCCTGAAACAGAATATTCAAAATGAAAAAGAGAAATCGGCTAAACGTGAAGTTGAGGTGAAAAAAACTTTAAAATGAGATCAAGGGGCTTAAAAGTTATTTTCAAAAATCAGACAGACAAAGTTCAAAGCTTAAAGATACAATTTCAAGTCGAACATGAAAAACTATCAAAAGAAAAATATGAACATGAAAATACAAACACTGAACTTAAAAGCTTACAAGAAGATTATAGACTTAATGTAAGAACTTAAAACAGCAAATTAAAACTGAAAGAGAAAAACAAACGATGTTTGATCAACATAAACCAACTGTTCAAAACAGCCATACCAAGAAAACTGAAACAACTAAAACTGACTCTCAAGAGAGAACCTTTAATATCAGGTCCAATTCTCCTGTATCTTCTAATAATCAAATATGTGAGACGACTGAAAGCCTTTTTGCGACTCTAACCGATTTGCATCCCTAGCAAAAACTCCACTAATAACAATGATAATGATCCTTTAATTTCAGGTGCAGCCTTATAGGATCCTGCGACCGAGAGGGAATATGTGCTCCTTCTTGGTAACTCTCACCTAACACCTTTTAGGGAAAACTTTTTATTCAAATATCAAAATGTTAAGAAGCAATCATGCTTCACAGTACAAGAAGGTGTTAACTTTATTTTGATATTACATATCAAAACAGCCCGTATCAAGGATACCACATAGTGAGTAAAACTTTTAAGAGTAACCAAATCATTCTTCATACACTGACACGTCGCGACTCCAATTTAATTTGAGCTTTAGGTGAAACGTTTCCTTTTTCAAACCTATCCGGATCCAGAAGGGGAAGATGATTGGCCAATATTGAAGAGTACAGAATATAGTTTATTGGAACATATCCAGAGGGTCTTTGACCCAAGAAGAGAACACAAAAATAACACAAAATTACCTGAAAAATCAACTCCGTACGGCTGAATGGGAATATGTCAACAGAAAAATCATAGATGGCCTAGAAAACTAACAATCATAAACCTGTCTGGAAAAACATCAAATACAAAAAAAAGATAAGAAACAGGAGGAATTGCCCCATTTTAAAGATTGGACAAACCTATGGACCGACAGCAAAGGAAATCCCGAGGTCCTTCTTAAGGAATTGAAATCTGTATTTACTAAAACCACATTTCAAGGAGATCTTCCAACAACATGACTGAAGACAACAATTAAACCAAACATTGCAATCAAAAAAGGTCTATATAACCTCCTAATGAAAATAAATACTGATAAGGCATCAGGACTAGACAAACACTAACAAAATTCTCTCAATGAAAGTGCTAAAGAACTAGTCCCATCTCTACAGATCATGATGTAAAAATCCCTTGACACAAGAGAGCTACCCAAAGGCTGGAAGAATTCAAACATCTCTAGCATTTACAAGAAGGAAGATAAACATATGACAGGAAACTACAGACCAGTTTCCCTTACATCATTTCCTTGTATGATACCTGAAGATATCATCTGTAGACATTTGCTTAAACATCTTGAACAAAACAAAATTCTTCAAGACCACAATCATGGATTTAGATCAGGATGTTCATGTGAAACCCAACTGATAACAACAATAGACGACTTCTTATCTGAAAATGACAAAAACAGCCAAGTCGATATGGCTATCATAGATTTTTTGAAAGCTTTTGATATAGTTCCAGTTCCGCGTGATGATATATTACACAAACTCTACCAATATAGAATACATGCATGAATTCACAAATGGCTACCGAACTTCTTAACAAAAAGGACAATGAGAATAGTAGTGGATGGGGAGTCAGAAGAAACAACAGAAGACTAAGGTGTACCCTAAGGAAGTGTATATGGCCCACTGATGTTTTTATGTCACACAAATGACCTCCCAGATAGTCACATCATCAGTGCAGCTCTTTGCAGATGATTGCCTCCTTTACCGAACCATCAAGAAAATTGAAGATCGTACAAAAGTTCAAAAGGACTTAAAAACTTAGAAGCTTGGGCAGATAAATGGGAATTAGATTCAATGCCAAAAAGTACAACATAAGGTACATCAATCATCTAAATTCTATGAACTAAATAATCACATTCTTCAAGAAGTATAGGGCGCCCATACCTCGAACTAGAAATCTCTAACGATATAAAATGGAACAAGCATATCACAATTGTCTCAAACAAAGCCGACTCTAGTCTTGGATTACTAAAAAAGAAATCTAAATAAAGTACCATAAGCATGCAGGAAAACGGCATAATAGCACTAGTAAGATCTACCATAGAATATGGAGCAACAATCTGGGACCCTTACCAACAATCAGTCATAGATAAGCTGGAGAAAATCCAAAATGAAGCTATACGGTTCATCAAAAACGACTATAGAACTAGAGAGCATATTCATCGATTCAAAAGAGAACTGGACCTTGAGCCCCTAGAAAAAAGAAGAAAAAATCTGAGCCTTATTCTTATGTACAAGGTGGTTGAGGGTTAGTACCGTCCCTGTCTGCATCGAAATTCCATTCACATTCTAAAAGCCAAAAAGTTCAATAAGAAGAAAGGAATACACTGATCACATCAGCACAAACATAGTCGAAAAAACATGTTTGCAACAACACAAAAATTCAAGTCATACCCGCAGCAAAAACACCACGATACAAGCACTCATTCTTTGTTAACACCACTATCCAGTGAATCACCAGCCAAATGCAACTGTGCATTCAGGCTCGTTAGTGGCCTTTAAGACGGCCCTCAAAGACGAGGGCGAATACGGCAACACACACTGCCGTTGTATAAAAGCCTCTTAAGGATTCTACAACATATACATACAGACGAACAATAATACAATATGACACACAACAATATCTGCATGATTATTTGCCACCATAATAATAAAATATGGCTCCTGCCCTGTTCATATTTCTCGAATGCGATATTTAGCAAAATGAACGGTGGACAGGAATGAATACAAGAATCATTAAATGAGACATGGAATTTTTAGAAAAGTACAAATATGACTCAAGCTTAAGCATTGCATGCTTACGACCATCTGGAAGTAAAGTGGAGATTCAAAAAATTGTATGTTCAGTATTTTACATTTAGTGACTTTATTTATCAAACACAATATAATTGGCGGATTGTATCCAAACATCGAAACCACAACTTTAACAAAACTGCGGTCTAAAAAAATAACATTCATAATTATAGAATTATATAAAGCGAAATAATATTAATAGAAATTTGCAGATACAGAGTGCAATTAAAAACCAAAATTTTGAATTCTAAAGCTTGTTAAGCGAGAAGCACTTTATAGTATTTGATACTTGGTACAGTTTACACTAGTTATAGAAGAGTTATCATGCTGTCTCAAAACGAGTATTGAATCTGATCATGAACACATTTTTTACAGATTTCTTCTTCTTTTCCTTTCCAGTAAAGGCCAGGAGTCTTCCAAGACTGTAAGTGTTAACCGAGCACAGAGGGTTGAAACAGCCATATTGTTTGCAGTTAAAATACAAATATCAAAGTCTTATGTACAAGTTTAAAACCATTTACACAGGGGCTCTGGCTAGTTATATGTCCCGGAAGGCTTTACTATTTGTAGGTAGAGCTGTATTAAATCCTAGGCTTTGGCATTAGTCACGGAAACAGTTAGTTTGTTCGATTACCTCTGGTCTTAGCATCAGATGGTTTCAAGTTCCATGTATAATAGTTTGCTGTTTATCTTATAGAGGGGTGTCAGCCACCTAAGCTCCTGGGGGCATTTTTACTAACCATCTTACGATTGTTTCTTGCGTAAGTCAAAAATTAAAGTTGCTTCTACACATGTAACTAAAAATGGAATGCTGCCATGCATCATCTCATTAGAATCGTCTTCGAAAGACGATTCCAATGAGATATTGCAATGCAGAATCTAACAATAAATGAAAACACTAGGTACGATTTGTGATTTCGACTTACGATTAATTTTGTCGTAAGAAGTTTAGTAAAACGGGCCCCTGGATCAGGTGGTAACGAAAATCTATAAAAGTCCCCTTACGTGTTTCACGACATAAACATGGACTCCAAATGTACTTGTATATTAAAAGTCCGTGGTCTAAACGACTATTGCAGTCTTGTAAAATCACCTTTAATCTTTTGTTTACTAAGGTAAGAAATACTTTAGAATTTCCGACCATTTGTGACATCCTGAATATCCTGATATTAGTCTTGTACACAATGTGAATGGGTTTTTTTATGGTAGGAGGATTATATTTTTAGCCATGTCATGTTTAATTATTTTTCCTAGGGATTTTTTCTAACAATTAGGATATCTCGTCCCGAAAATAACGATTTCATTTGTCTGTAGTCCACATAAAGTTACACTTAGTTGTCTTCAGTCTAGTATCTGTGGTGACTTCAGCTTTTTTATACGCCCGAAGGGTCGTATTATGTTATGGCCTCGGTCGTCCGTCCGTCTGTCCGCCCGTCTGTCCGTCTGTCCGTCCGTTAGCAATTTTTTGTGTGCGCGTCTCCTCCTAAACTAACAATGGGAATAAGCTGAAACTACACACAATTACTCCCTATGATGTCTAGTTGTGCATAAGACCTTTGAGATTCAAATCGCTCCAGTCATTCCTGAGAAATCTTGAATTATCTGCCCTTTAATGTAACCAAAATCAATGTTTTTTGTTTGCACAACTCCTCCTAAACAATCGATGGGAATAAGCTGAAACTACACACAATTACTCCCTATGATATCTAGTTGTGCATAAGACTTTTAAAATTCAAATCGCTCCAGTCATTCCTGAGAAATCCTGAATTATCTGCCCTTGAATATAACAAACATCACTGTCTTTTGTGTGCACAACTCCTCCTAAACTATTAATGGGAATAAGCTGAAATTACACACAATTACTCCCTTTGATGTCTAGTTGTGCATAAGACCTTTGAAATTCAAATTGCTCCTGTCATTCCTGAGAAATCTTGAATTATCTGCCCTTGAATCTAACGAAAATCACTATTTTTTTGTGTGCGCATCTCCTCCTAAACTATCAATGGGAATGAGCTGAAACTAGACACATTTACTCCCTTTGATGTCTAGTTGTGCATAAAACCTTTGAAATTCAAATCGCTCCAGTCAATCCCGAGAAATCTTGAATTATCTGCCCTTGAATTAAACGAAAATCACTGTATTTTGTGTGCAACTCCTCCTAAACTATCAATTGAAATGAGCTGAAACTAGACACAATTACTCTCTATGATGTCTAGTTTTGAATAAGACTTTTCAATTCAAAATGCTCCAGTTATTCTAGAGTTATCTTGGATTATCTGCCCTTGAGTTGATGAAAAAAAACAAAATTTCTTGTCGGCTCATTTTCTCCTACATCATGTATGGGAATGAAAGGAAACTTGCCATAATGACTCTGTAGGTTGTCTTTTTGTGCTCAGGACTAAATATATTTTCATATTTAAATGTTATGGCACCAGTTGTCTGTCTGTATGTTTTCAATATTTTTAGCTATCATTCAAGCTCACGTTACTGACAAGCCAAGGTTACTAACAAGCCCCTTCGGGCGTATATGCGCCGCTCTGCGAAGCTCTTGTTCCAGGAGAGGAATAACAAAGATTTTTTTTATTCTCTAGAGCAAAATTGAATAAAAGGTAAGGTGTCAGTTTATTTGCGCAAATCTTACGTCGCTTTCTTACTTTCAAGTTAATTTAAAATAAATATGGGAAACATATGGGACCAGTATGGGCTTAAAAATACCCATCAGGGACCCATTAGGTACCCAGATTTTGATTTTATGGGTCCAATATGGGAATAATTTGGCTCCAGTATAATCAACATTTAGCCATCATGGTCCCATATTGTTTCTATATTGTTTTCTTATATTGTTCTTTAATTTGAGCCAGTTTTGACCCGTATTGTATATTTATGATAAAAGCAAATAAATCTGTTAAATTTGTACAATGTCGATCCTCAAATCCTTGATGCAAATTCCAAAAGCATTATAATGATTAATCCTTTCATTATCAAAATTGTGTTGTTTGCTTTTTTAGCTCGGCTGTTTTCGGAGAAAACCGGAGGTATTGCTATAGCCTCCGTGTCGTCGTTGTTGTCGTTGTCGTCGTGCGAAAACTTTGACATTTTGTTATATCTCTTGTTCTATTGAAACTTGGCACACATGTTCACAATCAAAAGAGCAACCAATACTATCAAGGGGGATAACTCTAGATACATTTTGTGCAAATTATGCCCCTTTTTCGACATAGATACTTTCCACCATCCAGCACTCGACAGCCGAGCGTAGGCACCCGTAGGCGGTGCTCTTGTTAAAGCGAATTTCTACTTTAAAGGGGGGAGCATTTTGAAAAGTTTGTATCCAAGTAATTCAAATTTTCTGAATTTAACTCGACTTGGTGAGTCCTCGGGTCAAATGTATCAAAGAGGCCGATATGCTATCAATTATTTTGGCAATAATATTGAATCACCATGAAGAACAATCTGGGGACAGAGAAAAAATGTTCAACATAGTAAATCAATATTTTTGGCAATAATTTAGAAAATGTTCCGGATACTTATAAAAACAGACCGCTAATGTACCTGAAAAATTAACATAGCACTCAAATCAACCATTTACAAAGATGAGCTGTGTTGACTACAGAGATTCATTTCAAACTTTTTTGTTGAGGTTAAATGTGCCGAATATTGCTTATGCAAGCAGCAGTAATGATATTTAAGTTGATCCCTCATTCTTGTGTCCGTTTTATTAAGTTTAGGACATTGGTTATTGATTCATTATCAATTTGTGTCGCAAAGACTACTATATAATATCCTAAATGACAAAACCGTATTGAGAATTTACTTGCTTGTGGTTCATACTTTCCAAAGTGTCGTATGAAATTTCAAAGAAAGAACTCTTCGCTGCTAATAAATAAACAAACAAAAAAACCTTCTATTAAAATTTAATAAGACACATTAATATCTAGTGGAAATTAAAAATAAAATCATTGTTATCAGATATAAATAATTGCCTGTGGTTCAAGGGCATATTTTATAACTAGCCATCTGAAATTTAAAAAAAAATCGCTGCTTATCAACAAAAAAACTACATGATTTTTTGGTTATTTCAACAAAACAATTTAATAAGACATAATTAATGATTATTTAATTACAATTAAAAAGTAATACCAATCGCGCGAAAAAGGGACAATCCCTGTATTCAAGATGGAAATGTTTTCGACACTTTTTTGAAATCGTGCCCCACTTTGCACGTGAACTCACATACAACGTGAAGTTATTTTTTCAGTCGTTTACAGAATGTTTCACTTCCTGAACGCACGACAGATCATAAATGAAATGATTTTGACTCCTGTTGAATCTCATACTAGAGAAGAAACAGATTCTTTTTTGGTAGAAAAATGGTTATTATACCATCATCAATTTCTTTTTAAAGTAGCAATGTAGATCTGCGTTCAGGATGAAAACATTCACAAAATTGCTTGACATATGTTACCCCGCTTTGCAGCTGTACTCATATTCAAAGCGGAAACAGTTTCTAAATGTTCCAAAACGTTTTGAACGTTGGACCGATTCAACAGATCAATCTTTCTAATAGGATCCTTAATTGAATTGTTTCTGAATCCTGTCACATTGATATTTTTTGATAATTTCCAACGTACAAATTGTTTGTAAAGTCGTGGTGTCTCTTGTGACAGAAACTTCTTAACAATAACTTAATATTAGAGATGGTCTTTTTATGAGTTTTGAGTTACCAATCGAAGATAAGACATGACATTTTTGTTCACGAATACCACAACTATACAAAGATCATTAAAACACAAACAGCTTACACACTCAGTCTAAAGAAGACATAGAATCAGAAAATATTTGAAATGAAACACACAAGTTATAATAACACACTTGTTGGAAAATCCCACATGATTTCTTTAGATCGTACACTGGGCACACTTTGAATACGCTATTGCTGGAATTCAATCTTGAACTCATGAATAACACTGGAGTTATTGAAATTAAGACGATGATTAAATGAGAGTTTAAAATTCTGCTTCTTCCCATCTTCGTAAAACTGTATAAAGTACAAGTGGCTTTTGTTTCTGGGATCCAGTAAGTTGATTGCTCTGAAGTATCTATACTCTCTTTATTCATGTATGTCCGGGTTCGAATGTATGGAGAAATCTAGAAATAAAAATGCACATTTTATGAAAAACTAATATCTCACACATGTTGAGGACTAGCAAATATGCTTCTACAGTAACAAAATTTGATACTTAGATAATTTAGTATCACTCTATTATAACAACTTTATGCACTTTTGTCTACTTATCATTTAATTTTACAATATTTTAAATCTTGATGGTGAAACATAAAATTGTGTTACATTATTTTTCCCCCGATTTCTTTCTTGTCTTTTTATTTGTGTAAAATGAATATCAAGAGCCTGTGGTGTACAACCAGTTTTAATTAGAAAAAAAGGCATACACACATGTTTTTTACATTTTTTAAATACCATATTAAAACAAAAAAAATATATAGATAAAAAATATCTCACCTTTCAGATGTAACCTTTATGATATCTTCAGTATTTCATTATTCGTCATAATTCCATTACAAAGATAGTCATATAAATACTCGAACAATAATAATTGTAGATGATGCTGGGTTCATTATAAAAATCTTCATGTAGCACAGTGTTATTTAAAAACCTCTACATGTGGCTATATGAAAGAAGAATTAAATGAGGATGAAAATATTTTTGATAGTGTAGTAAGGAGAATGTAATCTCTTCACGCCTTCAGGGCATTCTGTATTGTTATTCTTTCTTCTTAATCCATCTTATAGCTGATAAACATATTATACAGATTACTGCACAGTCCAAGTCTATCTGTATTATTGAGATATACCAACGTCAGCACAACCTTAAGTTAAAATTTTAACAATTTCAAAGCTTCGTGTAGCTAAATACATTTGAAACATAAAACAGCTTAAACAATTCATGTTGGGTTGATACTAGACGTATATACTAATGATGTGCAGATAAATATTTTTTGTTTGGAATTGTCTGGTAAACCCGTTTCATTTAGTATAAAACATAAAATAAAAAAAACATAAATAAAGATAGAAAAAAAGACTGTCACTGACAAACTTTGCATGTTTAAGTGTTTTGGGCCCATCGTGGGTCCTTTATGGGCAATCTTTTCAGTAAGAGACCCATATGTGGCCCACAATCTGTCCATGTGAATCCCATGCCATGTACATGAGGAAAATAGTCACATGGGTCCTATGTGGACCCTACATGGGCAATTGTTTTACAAACGGGACCCACATTGGCCCATATCACAATATTACCAAGATTCTGCACATTTTGGCCCCAAAATTTCATGCTTGCTGGGGCGCTCTCTTTTAAGGCGTTGCCTTATTTTATGTTAGACTCAATTTTATCAGAGCCAACTTATTCGTTGCCCGAATGGATCCCGATTTTTTGTTGCTTTTCAGTCGGGCCACAGTTTAAAACCAGTTTTTTAATTAAACCCCGCTTTGCGAGTGCACAAGCGCGCAAAACAGTTTTAATTTGAAAAACGTTTGCAACATCTTGTCAGTCGGAACCAAGAGCTGGTTTCTTATTTTGCCCGGCTGAAAACGGGATCCGTTCGGGGGACAAATAAGATGGCACTCACTTTTTTCAATCAGTGCCTTGACAATAAATTAATCTCTCAAATTGGGGCCGCCTTGAATGAATATATGCCGGCGATTTGTCACCGGATATTATCAGTCCGTTTGGAAACGGAAGTTTTTCTACATGCGCGCGCATGCTAGCCTAGCAGAAAGCTCATGCAACGTGTAATACCGATTTTACGCACGGTTTCTTGTCGTTTTTGTAAACAAGACAACGTATTTAGACATCCAAAGGTCTTACTCAATCCCTTTAGTTTAAAATTTTCCAATTCCTTTGCTGTGACAACTCAAAAGATGGCCTACGACACTATTGAAAGAGGGCGACTGAACGGAGAGGATTATAGAATGTTTATCAGTAAGTGTCTGACTCTGTCATTTTCTGATAAGAAGTCATATAAATGCTGTTATCAGTTTAGTCTCACATGGGTACCGAGATCTAAATCCATGATAAAGGTCTGTAAGAATTGTGTTTAGTTCAAGATGTTTAAGCAGGTGTCTGCAGATGATGTTCGTAGTTAAACGAACTATTTGTTTGATCGCATCAACACACCTAAAGTGTGTTGTTATTCGTCTTATCCATGCGCAATTTTGCAGGGGAGTCCAAACAAGAAATAAGTCGGGAAAATCTTCATGAAAAAGGGGCATCGGGCGATGACAAGTTTATATACATGAGCAGAGATGATGAACCAGGCCTTATTTTGCAACGTTTGGAAAATCGAATGGATGATTTGGAATTGTGTGTTAAGGAATCGAGCAAGGAGTTCCCATGCTTTTGTAAGGCAGTCGCCATCTTTGTTAAATCAACGTCCGCCAAACTTGGCTGAGTCACACTTTAGTCAACCGCCACACCAGGCCAAAGAGAACCCGTTCGGTCCTGATCAAGGTGTCACAGCCGAAAGTTCTGGGTCCAGTGAGATCCAGGAGAGGTTTAATGCTATTAAAAGCTCTGTAGAGAGGGTGGTATTGCCAGGTCATTTAAAACTGCAAGATTCTAGAACAGGGATTAGACGTGATGATCAGCAAACTTTGAATGTTATTTCAAAATGTGGGCGTTATGTTGAGACAATCTTGAAGTTGCTTTCTCAGTCCAAGGAAGGGGAAGCTTTAAATATAGAACCTATTACTGCAACCTTAGAGGCACACATGAATTACCATCAAGACGAATATGCAGCGCTTCTCGTGAAGGGCAAGTTTAATGATAGTACTGCGCAGTTCTTTCGTTCCTTACAAAAGTCAAATTCTGGATTTGATAGTCAGAGTAAAAACAATGTTCGAATAGCAGCTGAGTTGACAGGTATTGCTGCAAAATCTAATGACAATAGAGAAAGTTTTTGCCCAAATTACCGTGGTAATAATCCATACAATAATAATTGGCAAGAACTTGCAAGGAACCATGTTGATGTAGAATTCAGAGCATTTGTATTGATTGCAATGGTTTCTCTGATTGGTTAACTGTTTACTGTAAGTTTCATTTTTATTCACTCGGCTGTTTTCGAAGAAAACCCGAGGTATTATGATCGCCTTGGTGTTGTTCGCGTTGTCGTTGGCCTTGTTGTTGGCATTGGTGTTGGCGTGACAAACTTTAACCTTGGTCATAACTTTTGAATGGCAAGACATAGAGCCTTCATATTTCACATGATTATTGCTTGAGACAAGACCTTTCTGTAGCTGCCAAGTTTAAGGTCGTCAGTCAAGGTCAAGGTCATTTTTTCATGTCAAATTTCTTTAAAAGATTTAACCTTGGTCATAACTTTTGAATGGTAAGACATAGAGCCTTCATATTTCACATGATTATTGCTTGGTACAAGACCTTTCTGTAGGATCCAAGTTGATATATTTGCATTTGCCTAAGAACTAATAAACAGCCGAGCGTTGGCACCCGCTTGCGGTGCTCTTGTTTGTATAAGACATCCAATGAATTTTGCTATAATATAAAAAAAAAAACATTCAAGTTTTGACATAATGAAAATTCACTTCTGCATTATAAACTTGCTGTTTTATGTTTTCGAGATGGCAGAGTAAAAGATAATCAAAATAATCTCGAGCTTCTTTGGCCAAAGAGAGCACAAACTGGCATGGATGATCAGCCAAATGAACCTGGGACATCAAAATCCACAGAATCTCAATTGGAATCTGGGGGTGAAAAGTAAAATCAAGCTATGAAAAAACTCAACTGCTCTCACTCTTTTTTGGGCTGTGTTATGATTCAAATAAAAACTCAATGAATTGTTCTCTTTGTATTAGGAACTAGAAAAATAATTCAATAACAGTTCCAAACACAAACTTTTTACAGTGCTCTCAATAAGCAGACGTTGACAAAGCTCAGAAAAAAATGTCCCGAAAGTCAGACCAGGACGTATGAAAATCATCCAGAGGTTGGAGAGAAAATGTCCAGTTACTTTGCAACTCCATTATTACAAAATCTATTAGACCCCTGAATCCATTAGAACGCAGGTCCACTTGGCTCCTGAAATTTTGGGGGATTGACCATTTTGGGATGCTGCGAAGATATTACACGATAGGCTGTTAACATTGTTTTGATCCCGATTTTAGATCGAAAGATGGAAACTACATAAAAATGAAAAATGTGCAAAGCCATGTAAATCAATACAAATGTTTTCACAGCTCCGAGCAGCAGTGGTGGTAATTAATGCCTGGTGTGAGAAAGAATTGGCTAGTTTGATTGCTGACAGGTGTAACCTATTTATTGATGAATTGGTTATATTATTTGGTCAAACTGTTTGACATTGAGTGAGATGTCTCAAACAAGCATTAAACACATCAAGTTGTGAGATTTGGCTACATGTACAGAGAAACATGATTGAACAGCGAAAAGTCTAACTCGCACGCTTTTAAATCAACGTAAATAAGCTTCACAAGAAGCCATGTGTTCACAAAATAAGCAAGACGCTTATTCTTGAATCTGAAACATTTACGGCGGTTGACAAACATTTTGAATAGAGACCTGCTGTAACCAACTTAAAATGTTTTATTACCTCGCTTCGAGAAAATATCCCATTGAATTTTCCGTCAAATATTAAGTTGTTTTGAAAATTTGATGATATAGTTTTGTTTTATAATTAAAGTTATTCATATTATAAATATGTTCAACAGGATTTGAAGATTTAAAGTCTTACTTGAATTATTTTTCGGCGATTCTTATCTCTACCTAAAACTTGATTTATCGTATGCTAATTAGACAGCTTCACTTTCATTTTAAACTGGAAGCTATATTTGCCTACATTTCCTGATTGAAAGCTTCAAAAAGAAAAACTAAATATGGCGCGAAAATGTTAGTGATTGCATTGCTTCGCATTCATCTGGACTTTTTTCCCTAAATGAATTAGTTTATCTTTCGTAAAACCGGTTATCATTTAGTCTTAACAACAGATTCATTATATCATATTTACGGCATTTCACTCGCTCATTGAAGAACTCAAGTAACACGGTCCTACACTCCAATTTTCCAAAAGACAATATTTAGAATTGAAATTCGTTGATCTAATGAAACTTTATGCATTTTACTGTACTCTTTTGAGATCGTTATTGATGTTTCTCAGGTGCTGGACTGGTAGGTCAGATACTTTTTTGCAGGGGGGACCAGGAATGTTTGGCAACAGGGGATTACAGCGTTATAGCAAAAAAATCTACTTTGTCTGCAGTTTAATTTCTTGGACCCCACCCACAGCTTTATAATGAATTTGCAATGAATTTGTTTGCAGACGTTTTAATAATTTACCTAGTAAAGGGTTGTATCACACATGTGCATTAAAAGTCGATAATTTACCCTTGTATCAATGTGTATCAGGCCAAAACAGAAATTACATATAGCATCGTGCCTAAATGTCGCTATGATAAAATACTTAATTGCATTACGTAAGACAGCTTCGTGACAAAAATAACTGGAAGTGGAAACAGATTCGTTGTCGTTGCACATCATGTCTGCTGTCGTAATAGAAACTCCTTTGTTAGTCACAAGCAGATTGTGAGAATATTTTATATGAGTAAATGATCACGAGCGATTCAAGTAGGCCCATCAGATGGAATTGCAAAAGGTTGTTCATTCAGGAAATTTTAGGAATTCAAGGTTTGTAATTGGGAGACTGAATAGAAACACTACCGGTAAAGACGAAAACCATTCTGCAAAGTCAATAGGCCCTCATCGTTTTGAATCACTATCATTGGAGAAAATGGGGAAATCCCAATGATATTTAAATTGTCTGCGTCAGTATGTCCAACAAGAGACGTTAATGACAGTTTTCTTGCATTTGCCAATATTTCTGTTTGAGAATTGATTAACATGGATATGATTACAAGTACATTTGCACACTACTTAATTTTTCAGAAAAACATTTCAGTCAACATTTTATCATACCCCCCCCACCCACGAAGTCTATCTGTCCATCCATAGACCTTTTCATTTTCTGACTCTAACTTAAGACCCAAGTGACCTAGAATAATGAAACTAAACAAATGCTGCTTTTGACCAAAGGAAGTGTCCTTTAGGTTTTGGTCCATGTCATAGATCAAAGGTCAAGGTCACAGTCAGCCTTTGTTGAATTTTCGTTTCCGATATCTAACTCAAGAATCAAAGGACATAGAGCTATGAAACTACATGCAAATACTGCTGATGACCCAAGGAAGTGCTCTATTGTTTTTGGGTCTCAAAGGTCAAGGTCACAGTCAAATTTTGTTAGAATCCTGCACTGATAACACTTGAATTTGGGCAAAGTGCTGTTGGGAGGCATTAGTCCGCTTTGCGACAGCTCTAGTTAATTTTGCTGTTGTTGCTGGGTACCAAACGTAGTAACTGCAACTTGAAAAAGCTATAAATGTATCTTTGATTGGCCAACCTCTGATGGTCGTGGTATAGTGGCAGCATATTGACCTAAACCTGGCCTTTGTCATTTAAATAAATTAAGTATCGGTCGACAAAACACGACTTACCTGCGATTTCAATCGTGAAATTGGAGTGCACGTGTTCGCTCTGTTAACCCGTTATCGCCCATGCTTTTTACCGTTACTTTGACGTTAAATCACCTTGATTACCAAGAGTGAATCATAACATAATTTGGGCCTCCTATTTAACAATCTTGAGATGCGGGCGAAAGAAATACAAAATTTCTAATTTTTTAAAGATGCAATTTGTATTGTTTGACTGGAAATGAAATCCCCTCTCACAGTCTCTCACAAGCAGGAACAATTGTTTTGTGTTTTTTTTTTATTTGAATCGTCTGCTTCTTGATTTGGTTCCTGTATATCGGTAGATTATTAAGTCAACGCATACCTGTAATTTGTACAATATAACGGATTGTCCATGCTTGATCACCACGTGCCGAAGTATCTTCGGGATTGTATTCATGAGCCTAATTATTTATGCTGCATAAAGGTTAGGTTCAAGTTAATATGCGCTCGCTATAGTATTGGTTATTCAATGCCTAGAATCACAGAAAAGTGTATTCAAAATTTAGTTGATAAAAATAAAAATCATTAGAGGACAAAAACTCTTACCTACAGCTTGAAATATTAGGAATTTAATCCCTGACAGTCTTTTATTTATAATGATTTTAAGAGATGTCTAGCAAAGTGGATTTTGTAGGCAAATAGTAAACTTATTTTGTATTACAAAAAATGCATTCTGAAAGGTTCACAAGGGAGAATGGGGGTTGGGTTGGGGGGCTTAAAATTTCTTTCTATTTGAAAAAAATTCCAACCAGAGAATTCCTGTATTTTTTGCCTTTATTGAGAGCACTGCTATTTCAATTCAATGTATCATTTACTTTTAAATGAGTAGTGAGCTCTTGATATTATTTCTTATAGATTGTGTTCACATCATATGTCCAACCTCATGATATAGTCGCCCCATGTTTTTGAAAAAGGGAACTGCAATGTTGAGGTCCTGGGTTTGATCCCAGACAGCAGCACTCATTCTTTCGGACTATTTGTATCCCACCAATGTATCGATAATCGTAGACCTATGTGGGATAGCAGCTGGAGGCTAGGAGAGGATGTAATGGTAGTACTGATATGAGAAATGCCAGGAATCCATTGTTAGGTGCTCCAGCTACCGCGATATAACTGAAAGATTGTTGAAAGTGGCGTAAAACCCCATTCAAACAAACTTTAATAATGATATTAAATTTGTACACTAGCTTACAGTGGCACAGCCGCCTTCATCAGGTGAATCCTTTGAATTCATAGAATTCACCTGATGAAGGCGGCTATGCCGCTGAAAGCTAGTGTATAAATATAGTAGTATTATTAAAGAATTTATCTCAAGAAGAGAACTTTTAATTTGTTCAAACAAATCTAAAATGTGAACACCTCCCCTATCTGTTGCTCTGTATTCATTTTCAGCCAAGGATGGACAGGTGGTATCGCCATTTCATGATACTCTGTTGTACTCAAATTCTGAAGCCATGGAGGTGGTTGGAACATTCTTGTCAACATTATTCAAATGAGTAGTTAAGATTGAAATACTTTGATCCAAAGAGCCCCCTCTATCTGTAGCTTTGTTTTCATTTTCAGCCAAAGATGGACAGGTGGTATCGCCATTTCATGACATTCCATTGTACTCAAATCCTGAAGCCATGATCTGTAACATGGTGGTGGAAATACCCAGGTGGACAAATCATAAAATGGAGGTAGGTTGATGGAACATTCTTGTTAACCCTTGTCATGTTGAACCTGGAATATTCCTGCTTTGGCAGGAGCTATAGACAAACATCAGCCTGCACATATGTGCAGTCTGATGTTAGTCTACACCACCTGTTTCTCACTTAAAGTCTTTCAAACCAGAAGTGTCAATAGATTCAGTTTTTCAAATAAAAAAAATATCTACAGCTGGTACTTTCAGTGCTTTTTGCCCTTTGATTTTGATTAAAATTTTTAGCCAAAATTCATTCAGCATGACAAAGGTTAAGACTCTTCAAATAAGAACCTACAACATAGGGTTTGGTTTAGTAGAATAGATATAAGAATTATATTATCCCCTCTTATACAGCTGGTCGCCATCATAGTGAAGTTGGTACACCATCATGCTATTACTCAAAAGGTCCGGAGTCCGTTTCTCGACGGCGGCACTTATCCTTTCAAACTATTTGTCTTCCACAAATGGGCCAATAATCAAAGATCTATGTGGGATAGCAGCTGGAGGCTATGAAAGATGAAATTGTAGTAATAGTGTGAGAAATACCAGGAATCCATTGACCGATGCTCTAGCCTCTGTGATATAACTAAATGATTGTTAAAAGAAGTCTGATCCTAGTCAATATTTTGGACTTTTACACCTGTCTGGTTCAAGTTTTTCCCACCAAATTAAGTTCAAAGCAGGCAGTGTAGACTAGGATCATGTCTGCCAAAGTTTTTTTATACACTTTTTGCATGCCTCGTCTCTTATCCCTTCAGATTAAGTATTGGATAAACTTAATCTATTTCAACTGGGGTCCTAGGGATTTACATCAGAAAGTTTTTAAGGGTCCTGGCTACATATCTTTGAGTCCTCAGACTCGTAAAACCTGCGTCCCTTAAAACCATGCAAAGGAATCTGCAGGGGTGTAGACTAGGAGGATACCACATTTATATGCGTGACGATCTTTTTCATCACCCTGTTAAAAGGGGATGCCGTAAAAGCTGTAATAGAACTCCAGAGTTCTATTACAATAATCGTAATTTCGTCAGAAAGAGATGGGCTTTTATAAGAGGCTTTGCTACATATGGATGGTTTGGTGCAAAAAAGTTGTAACTGCCTATTACATATTACAACTGTTTTGCACTGAGCCATCAATATTTGTTAAAGGCTTTATTAGTTTGTAAATCACATCAAAAATGGTAGACTTTAACCTTTGACAAGGGGGATGTGGTTTAAATAGAGTATGGAGCTCTAGTAGAGTTGAAATGGTATTTAGTATTCAGCATGATAAGGGTTAAAAATCACTGAACAGTTTTATTATGTTAATATTTAAAGATTACTTCAAGCTGTCACAAAACAAACAGATTTATAACATAAACCTGGTAGTACATAAAGATATAAACATTTAACCATTTAATGGTAATGAAAGATGTTGTGCTATGAAAAATGTATAAGAAGTATTTTTATTCACTCTGTACCAATAGACTAGAGGAATTGTGTTTTTTCATCGGTCTGTCCATGTGTTTGCCATTCAAAACTTAATCATTTCCTTAATTCCTGTTTAACCCTTGTCATGCTGAATAAAAAACCTTGGCAAATATGTAAAAATCAAAGTGCTGAAAGCTCTGTATTTCCTAATTGATAGTCAGCATTTGATATTGAAAATATAATTTCTGAAACCTGTCTGGTTTCAAAAGGAAAATAAGGTTGTATGGACTGAGATTAGACTGCACATATGTACTAAGAAGAGTGGTTATATTGCATTGTCGGTTGCTTTGTCCATCGTTAACATTTTTTTTCTGAAGCATATCTGAAAAAGTATGCAAGCTAGAATCATGAAACTTCATAGGTTGGTAGATCTCAATGAGGAGAAGTGCAGTGCACAAGAACCGTAACTCTACTAATCATAATTTGGAGGGATTATTCTAAGTTGAAAGAAGTTGTTTCCCAATCAATGTTAAGGAAATAGGTTTAAACGAATGTTGTGGGTGCTCATTGGAATTAACTCATTGACTGAGATGATTCCAAGGAGTTCCCTCATTTGGCATTTGAAGTTGAGGCCTAAACTAGTTAAGGTGTGTATCTGTGTATACTCTTTTTTTTTTTCCTTTAAGAAAAAATATTTACATTGAAAAGTGTAAGAAATAGTCAACATTCAATGAAGTGACCCTGAAAATTTACAGCTAGGACAAACTGACCCTACAAAAATTGTGTAATTTCAGATTAACAAGGAAGAGCTAATGAACCCAATTAAACAAGATGTGAAGAAAGGAAAAGTTAGATTTGTAAAGAACTGCTTCCCTCATCATGGTTATATATGGAATTATGGTGCATTACCTCAGGTAAACTTATACATTTGTATTTGTGACCCGTCACACGAAAAAGGCCCACCTTGGAATTCCATATCAAAGGGTCAGTGCCACACTATTGTAAGTGCCTATACATATATAGACACTAACAATAGTCTTGTGCTAACCCATTGATATACCTGTTATAATAATTTCAAAAAAAGACATTGGTTCCATTATAGGTCAACAAGTGGTCACATTTAACAAGTCTTTTGCTGGAAGGTAGAATGATCATTCTAGGAAAATGAGCAAAATCTAGGTTTACAACAATTGCTTTTCACTAAGCCTCATTTGGATAGAATAACATGTTTCTATTTTGACTTAAGAATTTAAGATGTGTGTGATAGATGTCCAAATTCATAGAGTAATTACCGTATTGTGTTTTATCTTATATCTATACAAATAACCGTATGACAACATCCTATATGATATTTTTTATGATATCACATAGTTATTTTCAGAACAATGTTATAATGCGGTTATTTTTAGAAACTTGCATTTCAGTTAAAAAAAATCGACGAAAACAAGACAAATAGAGGTTATAAGATTAAAATATTACGTACTTAGTGTATTGTATGAAAAAAATATCTAACGAGGTTGTGAGAATTGATAATTGTCTCGGCAGAGCCTCGACAATTTTCAATTCTCCCAACCTTGTTAGATATTTTTTTTCATATAATACACTAAGCATGTATTATATATTTCTACTTCAGACATGGGAAGATTGTGAACACGTGGATGAGGAGACCGGAGGAACAAAGGGAGATAATGATCCACTAGATGTTTGTGAAATAGGACAGAAGGTTGGTATTCGTTGAGCTAAGCTATTCCTGTTAGCTCGACTGTTTGAAACAAAAAGTTGAGCTATTGTCCTCACATTGGCCAGGGTTTTAATCTGATTTTAACAAAATGGTGTCCAAAGGACTTAATTTGGGGATCTTGGGGGTCCTTTCTTAAAGTTGGGCAGTCCCTGTATAAAATATTTCCTTTAAGCACTAAACTTGCTTTAAAATGAATTTCCTGGGTGAAAGGTAAAGAAATTATGGGATAAATAATGGCTATTTAGGGCTCAACTTCAGGAAAGAATTGAAGACTGTTTAAAGGGCTGTCTTTGTTCATGAAATATCCAAAACGCAAGACAAAAACTAGACTTCAATTCTCAAAGATAAGCTTGAATTTGTCATTCTAATGCGCAGTAATGCAAATGATTATGACGCATTGATCTAAATATAGGTGTTACTTGATGAATATTAATGACACACATCATTTTGGACTCCACTTTTAAAAGAGCGCATTACTGCGCTTTCGCGTGGGTGTATTTTATATATATTACTTTATAAGGCAGATTATGCATTTTCCGAAAAAGCTGCAGATTGTTGATTGATTTGTATAAATATGTAACTCATCTTTCATAAGACTAAATCAATAATAAATATTCAAAGAAAGGTTAGGAAATAGCGCTTTTCTTTCTCTAACCACAGACAGGGGCTTTAAAGCAGTCTTCATTTTTTTTCTGAAGCTGTTCCTTTAAGGGTCTTTGGGACTCTGATCAAAGTTTTGAGGGTCCTGAATACTTATTTGAGAGTTTCAGACTTTCAAAACCTGTGTCCCCCAGAAACCTGCTTTGGCGTTGTTGTTGGTGTTAGATTTCCAAAGTATGATCTTGATCATACGCTTGTTACTTCTGAAGATATTGTTTTTAAACTCAGCATGTGTATTCACAATAACAAGAGCAAAAATGTGACTAAGGGGGATAAATCTAGAAACATAAGTTAGAGTTATTTCCCTTTAATGACTTAGATTTTTTCACTAGCAAGTACCTGCAGCCAAGCATTTGCAACAGCAGGTAGTACTGGTTAAAATTAAAAAATGCAGATGACATTACAGTCAAACCTGTCTTAAGCAAGCACCCAAGGGACATTCAAAAAGTACTTGCTTAAGGTAGGGGAACCATAATAGTTTCGCAATGCTTTGGACGTAATGAACTTTTACAATGTTAACCGAGGTTTCCTAATGATTTTCATGTGTTTGGAAATGTTGCGGAACTATTATGGGTCCACTACCTTAAGACAGGTGCTTGCTTAAAACAGGTCAATTTCAGAGCAATTGGTTCATTTAGGAACTCAGTGGCCGCTTGCTTAAGACAGCTTGCTTGCTGAATATAGGTGGCCGATAAGACTGGTTTGACTGTAATTCAAATTTGGAATGAAATATTCTATGTGGTAGAAAATATTGTGGTTAAAAGAAAATGTCTTCTTTTTCCACAATATTCTCTCAAGCATTAAATCACAGGGATGCTTAACCCAGGACTTAATTGGAAAGAGTTTAAAAAAAACCCACAAAAATCTAATAGGTCCATCTGAAGAAAGTATAGTTAGTACTTAGCATTTTTAGCTCCACTGGCCAAAAGGCCAGCGGGCTATTGTCATGGCAGGGTGTCCGTCGTCCGTGCATGCGTCCGTGAGTCAGTGCGTGCGTCCGTCCGTAAACTTTTACTTTAAAAATCTTCTCCTCATAAAGTACTGGATGGATTCCAATCAAATTTCACAGGAATGTTCCTTGGGTGACCCTCTATCAGATTCCTTCAAAGATTTTTAATCGGTTGAAAATCATGGCTGTAGTGGTCATGGCTAATTTCCATATATGGTAATAGGTGGCTTTTCTCAGAAACTAATTGATTGATATAAACCAAACTTCACATGAATTCTCCTTGAGAGGCCCTCCATCAGCCTACAAAAAAATCATTGTGATCAGATGAAAAATATGTACTTTATGGGCGGAGGTCATTTCTCTATATATGTTATATAGTGAAAACTTTAAAAATCATTTTCTCAGAATCTAACCAACGGATATCAACAAAATTTCCCTGGAATGATTCTTGAGTGACAATCAACAAGTCTATAAAAAAATATTGTGATCAGATGAAAAATGCGTATTTTATGGGCGGAGGTCATTTCTCTATATATGTTATATAGTGAAAACTTTAAAAATCATTTTCTCAGAATCTAACCAACGGATATCAACAAAATTTCCCTGGAATGATTCTTGAGTGACAATCAACAAGTCTATAAAAAAATATTGTGATCAGATGAAAAATGCGTATTTTATGGGCGGAGGTCATTTCTCTATATATGTTATATAGTGAAAACTTTAAAAATCATTTTCTCAGAATCTAACCAACGGATATCAACAAAATTTCCCTGGAATGATTCTTGAGTGACAATCAACAAGTCTATAAAAAAATATTGTGATCAGATGAAAAATGCGTATTTTATGGGCGGAGGTCATTTCTCTATATATGTTATATAGTGAAAACTTTAAAAATCATTTTCTCAGAATCTAATCGATAGATATCAACCAAATTTTACATGAATGATACTTGAGTGACCCTTTATCAGTATAGCATAAATTATTGTGATCGGATGAAAAATGTGTTTTTTATGGGCGAAGGTCATTTCTCTATATGTTATATAGTGAAAACTTTGAAAATCATTTTCTCAGAACCTAATTGATAGATATCAACCAAATTTTACTTGAATGATACCTGAATGATACCCTTTATCAGTATGGCAAAACTTATTGTGATCGGATGCAAAACATATATTTTATGGGCGGAGGTCATTTCCCTATATCTTATATAGTGTAAACTTTGAAAATCATTTTCTCAGAATCTAATCAATGGATTTCAACCAAATTTTACTAGAATGATTCTTTAGTGTTCCTTTATCAGTCTATTGAAAAATATTGTGATCAGATCAAAAATATGTCTTTTATGGGCAGAGGTCATTTCTTCAGATAGGTTATATGGTGGAATATCCAATATACGGTAAAACAAACTATCCTGACAGATGGATTAGATATCATGGAAATTTTATTTCTGTGAAGTTGTATCAGTCTGCAAAAAAATATTTTGATTAGATGAACAGCATGTTTTTTTTTATTGGTAGAGGGTATTATAACATATAAAGTGAATATTTGATCACCCTTTTGGTATCATCTCAATGATGAATTTTTCTAGACTTGTTAAATTTAATAGGTGTAATGATTATAGATTAGAAGGAACAAAACATTCGTTGAAATTCAAATGTATAGAAACATTAGTTGAAATAAGTAGCCTGAGAATACCCCTTCAGAATTGGTCAATTTAGTTGAACGAAGGGTGAATCTGCACAGAGTGTCTAAAATGATGTTCTGACCTGACATTCAGAGTGGGGTAGAAAGAGTTGAGTTGACTGCGCTCTAAGGCATTGGGCAGAATAAAATGAATATATTGGATTGAATATTTTCCTTCTTACTATCATTAGTTAGAATTTTGTTTTGATGACAAACAATTGTGAAGTAACATCTTTTAGTAGTGTTTAACTGAAGGTGGAAAGATCTACAATCAAAATTTTGAAGACCAACACCAATATATTGTGCAGTAACATTCTGTTAGTGTTGAAATTCTTATATTTGGATTTTAACAAAATTTCACTAGAATGATCCTTGGGTGACCTATTATCAGACTGCACAAGATTATTGTGATTAAATGAAAAATATTTGTGTAACAAGAGGTCAATTTTCAATGTTATTCACTGATCATGAGTTTTTTATGCAGAAATATTTCAGCATATGACCCTTATTCACTTGAAATAAACATTCACTCATTCATTCACTTCAATTCTCATTTAAACAGCTTTATCATCCTCTGATAGTCATTATCAGGATATTCAGGCCTGTGGAGCGAATCAGGCGCTCAAGCGCCTCTAGTTTAAGGTTAAGCAAATGCTTGGCTTTAAAAGGTTAAATGTCAGAAACACCTTCCCCTTGCCAATGTATAGCTCAGGGAAAACAGTTGTTACAACCTTTAATAAACATAAGGCATTTACAACTGTTTTGGGCTGAGTCATCAAAATATACTACATAAGAAAAAAATGTAAGAAAAAGGAGAGAAATAATTACTGATTGACAGTTATGCTAAAGATAATTTTTTATTTTCAACAGATTCATAAAAGAGGGAGTGTAATTCAAGTAAAAGTGTTAGGAGTTATATGCCTTATAGATGAAGGTAGGTTGTAAGATTTTAATCAGTAACTGGACAACAAAATTTTAGACTTGTACAAATTGAAAAAAAAAAAACACCTTGGGTAAAACAATTTTGAGTGGATAAAAGTTTCATCTTTTGTGGAGGAAAACATTGTGGATGATAAAGACATGCAATTTCTTCATTTCATACAATGTTTTCCAAAGCTACTTTTTTCAGGAATGTCAAAAAGTGGGGGTTGTGTGAAAGGCATTGGAAGAAAAGACTGTTGTTTCAAAGGGTGACATTGATCTGATTTGTAGGTTTTCTTAGATTGCAGATACTTTTTAACACTTCTGACACTAATATCAAGATTGTTTGATTGATTGAATGGATTTTTACGCCGCTTTCCAATTTTTTTCAGGCATATCGCGGCAGCTGGAGCACCTAACTAATATTGAGAATGCTTTAAGTTGTTCAATTGTATTCATTATTCTGTCTCAAAGAAAAGAAAAGTAAGGTAGCCATATGAATTATATGAAGTATTTTAAGTACCATCTTGTGGCTGTTATTTGAAAGTCTATGTTAGCTTCATAATTTCAAGTTTTATAGTGTAGTGAAATCTAATTTAATTTTGTTGCATTCTTATATTTAAGGGGAAACAGATTGGAAAATAATTTGTATTGATGTAACAGATCCATTAGCAGATAGTTTAAAAGGTAAGTGAAATACTCTTTTAGACAAAGACAATTATAGAAATTGGCTTGAAATTATATAATTGGTTAATTTTGTAAGAGGAGGCTTGAACCCAACATGGTGTTCTGAACTAAAGTGGTACAACTTATCATAAGTCAATATTTTCATGTTTCAACGTCATAATATATTATTGTTTGTTTTAATGTGAAATGGATTTGTCTTGAAAATACAGCTTTGTTTGTTAAAAAAATGGAAGATAATTGATCTAACACATAATCAAACAAAAAAAATCTATGCAAAAATTTAAAACAATATGAAAAACTTGGATCCAAATTAAGAACATCATTCTACACAGGAATGATATGGCAATGTAAAGAATTCACGGGTTCAATTGACCCTGCAAAGATGATGTTCATTAGTATGAATTGAACAAAAGCAGGGTCTAATCTATTGCAGTTGGTGTACAAAAATTGTCAAGTAGGGGCATGGGAGTACTGATTTTCTCTCTTCCTCCCTGGACAAATGGACAAATTAGAAACAATTTTCTGCTTGTGCAGGATCAAAATTAATTTTTCTGTAAAAAATGAAGAATTGAATTTTGAGAAAACACTTTTGTTAATGAAGAAAATGCTTTAACCCAGGATTTTCCCCATTTACAACAGTATTTTCTACCCTTTGATATATGCATTTGGATAATGTATCTTTAAGATGTAACTTATCCGTATTAGATTAATACAGGTATTTACTTGTCCAGGGAAAAGTAACCATGAAAAATACAATTGTTGACTTGTAAAAAAAAAAAAAGTTGAACTTTTCACATACCATATTTCTCCTGGAAGCTATACATAACACGGTCAGGAAGCTTTTATTTAGTATGTATTTTCTGATTGTAAAAAAAACCACATCAAAATTATATGTCTTTTTGGCCCTTTTCCATTTAATTTGAGGAAAATTTCCTCTAAACAATGATATAAATGATTGTTTAGAGGAAATTCACATCAAATTAGAGAAGAAGTCTCAACAAGTTCTTGGGCAATGTACACAATCCTAGTAGAACGACTGGGGTTGACACTTTACACACTTAACCAGATGGTTCATTTTTATTGAAGACAGGTTTACCTGTCTTTCAATATAGGGATCGTCGCCATCGGATTCTGATAACAAACCTACATATGTCATTATGCTCAAAAAAGTAGACCCATTCATAAAAATAAACGCGGCAAAAATAATCAATAGTGTAGCAATATACCGTAAAATTTTGGTGCTGACCTAAATTCTGGCCGGGACCTCAGGGGAGTGAACACGTGATCTATGCTGAAGTTGCCTGCAGAAACGTGTTTTACATTCGTAAATGGTGCTGTTTTATGGCGTTTTCGGCTGCAATCTTTTGCATTTGCTCCAAATTTTCAATTGCATCCTACAACTGTTTTTTATACATAGCATTGGCAAGCTATTTTCAGTTCCCCATTTTAGACTCCCTATTTCTCGTTAAAATTGTGTGTTTGTGTGTCCTTAAGGTTGCTTTATTTATCCGTCTCCCGGGCCTGTCGTAGTGTAAATGGATAAAAACTAAAATAGCACAAGGCTATTTGAATAAACTCGTAAACCCTTGGAATTTCCTAGGTTTGAATTTTTACTTGGATTTACGGAGAAATTTCGATGGCTTATCAAATTACTTTATCATAAGGCTTGTTTTGTCTATCCATATTGTACAAAATTTGGAACATCACTCGGTCATTTCCGTAAACGGCAACAGATCGTGATCGGGCTCTCGGAAACGACAGTAGTGTCGTCTGAGACGACAACTTTTCTCAGCGGACGACAAAAAATCCTATCAAAGGATTCCACCGGACGACAAGTTTTTCTAAGGCACGCGTCCCTTATAACCTCTCGGTTGTGTTTGATTGTTGATAACTGTCGCGTGAAAAAATCGATAATAGCCATATCTGAAGTCCGATAGACGGGTGCGGTAGGCGTGGCGTTAATTGATGCAAACAGCCAATCGTAATCGGTTATTCGTAGACCTTGTAGGCGGAGCTTGACTATCAATGAATGGAATCTAGACTCTGCCCGGCGATGTGTTTTCGCGATTATGCATAAACGAAACATGTGAACCATTTATATATTGACTGAAGCAGTTGATTCACTAATTATATAACGGTAATTGAATTCGTGCAGAGCCCCAATGCGACGAAGGTTATAGTAAGACAACATAATCGACCCGATTTATTCGTAACAAGTAAATGATTAGACCGTGTCCTTCGAACTGTCCCGCACCTTTTTTACCTTTTGTAAAATCGGTAATTCGAGTAAAAACAATTATTAAATTAAAGAAATGTTCCGGAAATTTACGAAATAAATTATCACTAGCGGTGAATCTCTGGAACGCCGTGCGTGTGCGTAATTCCGTCGGATAACGAAAATGGAAAGCTCCGGATCAGCCTACTGATCAGACATGTGTTGAAGTAAAAAAAAAAAAAATGAACACAAATCAAAAGATAGGTGGTTCGGAAAGGTTAATTATTTCAATCTTAAAAAAGAAAAAAAAAAGAGATAACCAATGCAATTCAAACATACAATCTTTTTTTAATGAATATCAATTCTGAACTTTTTCCTCTCAATTGACAACATCTGCAAAGAGAATCATGGCATAGACTTACCGGTATATGTTGAGATTTTTTAAAGTCTAAATAAATATAATAACATTTTTTTTACTTCTTTTTAACTTCTTGCAAAAAGAAGATATAACTGTTTCAAAGACTTGCTTCTGTACAAGTCAATGGTTTTAAACTGAACGAGGAAAAGTTTTGTCATCTACTGAGCCCATCTCCAAAAATGAATAAAAAAATGTAAAAAGCATTGGTGTAAAAGAAGAAAAATTTTTTTACAAGCAATTCCTTCTTTTCAACCAATGTTTTCCTTTAGATAACCATCCTGGTGAATAAAACATTGGAATGTGTAGTAAAGGGTTAATAAATTGTAGTTTCAATATCATAGTTTTGCACGGTACAAAATCCATCCTCATAATGATGGAATCCAACTTTTTTGTGTGGAATCCAACTTTTTCTGAAGTTGGATTCCTGGAATCCTACTTTCAAAACCCTAGTGAAAGCCCTGTCTGAATTTCACTCGGCAATCATCGGGCGATCTCTGAAGTCTCAGATAAATGTAGGTTACGGAATCGGCCGAGTTTTGACGAATGCGTTAGATTGGCCGAGTGGTGTTCCGAATGGCCTATACGGTAGTACCACGCATGCGCGACCCCGGTTTTGAGTTTCCGCTTTTGTTTTCAAAAATTTTCTGACAATAACGGAAACTGATTTGGAAACTGGAATGGATTTATTTGTAACATTCTGGAGTGGACTTTGAAAGAATTCTACTCAAGGTGATAAATGCTGTAGCTAGGGATTTCATTTAACGATCTGTCATTTTGGCAGTTTTGTAAAAATTGATAGTTCACCGGATAGTTCAATCCGAATCTTGATCTAGAAAAGCAGTCCCGTGGAAAAGGCCTGAAAGGTTGGTTGTCTTAACAGGTTTATATATTATTTTGTAGTAAAATAATTTTCTACTAAGTAAGACCATATGCAAGGAGAATAACCTGAAATGGAGATCGAAATATCTCAATGGCAGGGCGTCAACTTCTGTCCTATATCCTATATTTGTCCTATATTTTGATGGCTGTCCTATATTGTCCTATATTTCAAAGGTGTCCTATATAGTTAACACCTTTGCTATATTTCCAGGAGATAATATAGTGAAAAAATTAGATGGTCAATAATACACTTACTACAGTTCCATACTACAGTGAAACTCTATTGAAGTTTCTGTGAAATATTGTACTGTACTTGAACTGAGATAATTGTATTTCTATTACTAATTTGTAAAGCAATTGCATGATGAAAATGAGCTGCCCTAGATTTCAATGTCCTTCAGGCGTCATTCACTATTTCTTTAGCTTCAACTATTCAATCATTTGGCCAATCTTGATGAAACTTGGTATAAATGTTCCCATAATGTTCCTAGGGTTTTGCTCTACCAAAGTTGTTCAAAAAAGTGTAATCCACTCTTCAGTCATGTTGCCATTATATCTATAAAATTTTCTCCGAATCTAGAAGGCAGACAGCTTTCATATCTGGTATACGTAGCATCATCTTGTGGACCTTTTCTAAGTTTGTCCATATCATGTCTTTGGGGTAATATTTTTGCTCTGCACAAACCTTATTACACAAAAATAAAGGAGAAAATCTACAAAATCTTTTCTGAAACTAGAAGACAGACAGCTTTTGTATTTTGTATGCAGCGACATCTAGTGGACCTCTACCAAATATATTCATATAATGCATGCCCTTATGGTCAAATTTGGGCTCTGGGTGCATCCCATTTTCCATAGAAATAAAAGGAAATTGTCAAATGATGCTTTTAAACCAGACAGCAGGCGGCTTTCATATTTGATATTTATTGCTAAATATTGAACCCTCTACCAAGTATCACTTGTTCATATAAAAGCACCATGTTCAACTTTGTATTTAGCTTCATCAAGTAGACTTAAACCAAGCTAGTTCATATCATACTTCTATGATGATAGTTATTATGTATTTGCTCAGCCCATGTGTATCCCTTCTCCATAAAAAAGTTGGAAATTATTCAACTATCATCGGGGGGTATCTACCACAAAAAAGTTTCTGGCATCTGATATTTGGTACAAAAGATCTTCTCTCAATCTTATTCATGTGGTGTCCCAGGGGTCAAGGAGACTCTGGTGAGCAAACTAGCACCATATTGGTCCTCTAAATTAGGTTAATGCTTTTTAGCTCACCTGAGCACAAGGTGCCAAAGGTGAGATATTGTGATAACTCACTGTCTGTTGGTTTAACATTGACTCTCCCTCTGTCTGTCCATCAATAATTCCTTTAAACATATTTTCCCCCAAACGCCAGGCCAATCAAGCTGAAATTACCAATGTAACAAGACAAAAATCCATCAAAAACTGATTGCAGTGGTAGCAAAAGGCTGAAAATTTACAAAAATCTTAGCAATTTTTTTTATCCTCCTAAACCACTTGGCCAATCAAGATCAAACTTGAGAGGGATGTTTCTTGGATGAAGCTCCACCAAAAGGGTTAAAAGACTTTAATTTTATCTAAAACACTGGTTGCCAGATAATTCTATTTAAAACACTGGTTGTCAGATTAGATGGAAATGCTAAAAATAATGAAAATCTTAGGAACAATTCATCTTCTCCTTAACCACTGAGCCAATAAAGCTGGAACTTGACAGGTATACATTATTTTTTTGTTGAACCTCTATTAAATTTGCTTAAGGATTTAATTTCATTACCAAAACATTGGTTGCCATGGTAACAGATGGATCTAAAACTTAGAAAAACCTTCTAAATTCTTTCTTTCAAAGTCCTCTTGTATCTGTGTAGCCACATGCTGTAAGCAAAGCTTTTAGTATACTGCTATTAACAGGCAATTGAAGGTCTAAGGGTTGTGTTCTGTTGAATTGAAATGTTCACATTGTTTCATCTTACAAATTTTACTTTGTAGTAAGAAATAATAAAATGATGGTAAGGGTTGGTGGCTATTGGGACATTGGCACCCATGAGTATTGTCCTATATTTGTCCTATATTTTTACTCTGAAATGTCCTATATTTCTATATAGTTTTCAAAATTTTGAGTTGACGCCCTGCAATGGAAAAATAGAAATAGAATGTTTCACTCCTGGAAGAAACTTAAACAGTATTCATAAAAAAATTAAGCTACAGCTATTGTACGGGAAAATACTTCTTCTTAGTATTGACTTTGACTAGTAAAAGTATAAGAATATTGGTATTACTTTCATTGCTTCTTCTATGTGGAGATAATTAGTCAAATCCTGGATCAGATAATAAATGTAAAAGAAATTTGAACAGATTTCCAATTCAGGGCAATATTCACCATGGCAATGAAATATTCAGCTCTTCATCAAGGGGTGTGTCATGTGGATTAACATTTTATTTAAGATTTTTACACATCCACTTAATAAGTTTGACTGGAAAAAAATCGGATTTGGATCATATTGGATTGCTGGGGATAATCTATACAATTCTATAAAACAGGGTTGCAATAATTCATATGAGTTTTTAGAATACAGGAATTGTCACCATATTTCTATTGGTTAGATGAATATTTTTCATTTAGGATATTGAAAACTTACACTTGGGGATGAATAGCGATTATGAAGGCAGTTACCCTCTTGTTAAGCTTGAATTGGCTAGAGGGATAGGTTTATCTGGAAGTGATGAGTCTTCAAAGTAAAGCATATTCATTTGTTAGGAAGGTGCAGTTTCCATATGTAACCATCAATGATTGTTTTAAATTTTTGATTCCCACTCAAGAGATCTTCTCAAAACGCCACAATTTTCATTCCAATTGTTAATATTCAGTCCTGTCTTCAATTCAGGCCTTTCAGGCCTTTGATTGTGTGATAGTCATAATTTCTTTTATTGCAGATATAAATGATGTCCGAACAGCAATGCCAGGATTCTTAGAGGTACTGTACTTTATATTGGACTGTGAAACTTATTTTAACTAGAAAATCACAATATATTGTTCATTCCTTTGAGAGATACATGAAGTAAGCTGAATCTTAAAACCTTTAGAAAAATTATGTTAAATAGTGAACAAAATAATTAAAAACAGAATGGCATTTTTATGCCCTGCAATAATTAAGAGATGCAGAGTTTATTTGTTGGTTTCATTGAGGTATGATACTCAATTTGATATCATGAAGCAAAAGATACAAATATTTGTCAATAATTAACAGATTCTTTACTGGACTACTTTTTGCAGAAACATAGAAAATGGCTGCATACTAAAAATTGCCTTCATGGATTAATGAAAAACTTTTTTTAAGCCAATCATAATGCATAAATCTTGACAGAGAGGACTAGAATTTAATTATATGGATTTAGCATTTATGTTTGCCAAACTGCCCAAAATCAAGGACTCGGACTAAAGATTTTCCTTTGATCCTAAAATAATTAGCAATGCTCATGTTTTGGTCATCTGACAAGATCAAAGTTCCAGAGACAATCTCAATGGACTTGTTAAATTGTAAACCTGGGTTTTAAGGGACGCAGGATTTGTGAAGTCTGAGACTATTTCATTATTTACACAAAAAACATAAGAATAGCTGCAAAGAAAAAGTTAGAATTTAAAGCATGAACTCCAACGACCTTAACCAAAGACGCCTCTCACCCCTTACAATTGAATTTTAGGCATTTTAATGATGTCATACCAAAACCTTGGTTGGTTGACTTGTGGTTTGAGAGAAACAGAGATTTGTTTAAATCCAAGCTGTGCCATACCACATGTTGTAAACCTCTGGACAAGACATTTCAGAGCCTCAATCTAGTGCTGGTTATACCCAGGAAACTACTGAATAAAAGAACATTACTGTGGTTTGAGTAAGAGATTGTTAAAGCTGTGTTTAATACTATTTACATTTATGGTATATTTTCATTCTAGGCTACAAGAGAATGGTTTAAAATCTACAAAATACCTGATGGAAAACCACCAAATAATTTTGCTTTTGATGGTGAATACAAGGGCAGGGTAAGAAAAATATGGTATTTCATTTTTCCTATTATTTGTCAGTGAACAAAGTCTGATTGAGGATGAAAAATATGCAAAAGGTAACACACAAGGGCAGAGCTCTTAAAACTCCTTCCCCCCATCAGTCTTTATTCATAAACACATCAACTTGAAAATGAAATTATATCCTTTGTAACCCAATCCCAAGTCTGAAATTAGTTATGTTACCCTTTTCTTGGTGTAAAATAGTAAAATTACATTTTTCTGGCTGTAAAATTGATAAATTAGTAATGACTTTGACTTTTGGAGAATTTCACAGATAACAAAGCACATCATTTAGTATGTGGGTTATATGACGTCAAAAGCATCATCTTTGCCACTAAAGCTCAAGTATGGTATGATAAAAGGGCAGAGCTATGTACACAAAAAGACCTATGAATTTTATTGTGAATAAAGTTGTATGTAATTCTTCTAACTTTATATATGTGGTTTACACCATTGTGTTATGATATATTTTACCATAATGACACTAAATATTCAGACAGACATAGTAGACCCAGATCTAACTGCTTATATTCACAGTGGGGAAACACTTGAAACACATTTTACACTATATTTCAATAATTCTATAAATACAAGGCCAATTCGAAAAAGGTTTGAAGCAGAGAAAGTGGTAAAGCGCCAGGAATTTGCTGGATGTGGAATATCTTTCAAAAGTCTGTTGATAAAAAAGTTATTGACAACCAAGTAAAATTTTATTTTGTCGTCAAAAACTTTTTAATCAGCAGATTGTTAAAAAATCTGACAGGCTCAGTCAATTCCTGACATTTAATCACATTCTCTGCTTCAAACCGAATTCAAATTGGTCAAATATTGACCGAGTTATTAACAATTTCCTGAAATTGTTTAATCATTTGATTCTCTGCCGTGAAATTGGAACAGTTTGATTTGGGACTAGAATGTTTGCCTTTCTATATGCTTTAGTTAAGACACATAAAAAAGTTTGGATGCCACTGCCAAGAATTGTAGAACAATATTTACATTTTATAAGCAGCTTTTGCTCGATTTTGAGGCTTTTAACCTCAAAAGTGAGGCTTTCAACCTCTGAACAATTATTGAAAGGATTGTAGACTATATTTATCTCAAATGAGAGGAAAACAAACAATAGTATTCATTATAAAGATAAAATAATGTACCAATTAAGTACTTCATGTCTGTTTTATTTTGTACCTACGATTTATGACACCCCAAAACTAGGGGGGGGGGGGGTATATAGGAGTCAGCTTGTTGGTCTGTTGGTTGGGCAGTCTGTCTATACCATTTTTATGTCTGCTCGATTTCTCAGGACCTATTTGGCGGACTTCATTCAAACTGTACACATGTTATCAGTATCAATCAGACATGTGTAAGTGATATTTTGGTCATGATCCATCAACTTTTGACACTGCTGAAAGTGTTGATGATATTAAAGTATCAGAATGAAAAAATATTTGATATATTTTGTTGCAGGATTATGCTTTAGATGTGATCAAAAAGACCAATGAACAATGGAAAAGACTAGTTAGTAGTGAGGAGAATGTAGCTAGGACAGGTCTCTGTTGGTAAGTATTATCTCCCTTTATATCTATTACCTCCCTTTATAGATGTATTGCCCTCCTTTAGATGTGATCAAAAAGACCATAGAACAATGGAAAAAAACTAGTAAGTAGTGAGGAGATGGTAGCTAGAACAGGCCTCTGTTGGTATGTTTTACCTCCCTTTAGATGTATTACCTCCCTTTATATATGTTCTGCGCAAAGTAGGAATTGGTACAATTCCAGAAGTGTGCTGCCCAAAGTAAAAATTCTGATTTAACAAAAAAATAAACAGTGGAAAAATTAAGTTAGTTTTGACAAAGGTAACTAGGACAGGTCTCTGTTAGTATGTCTCGTATAAGACTAGGTTTTATTGAAGGGAGTGAAGCAAGATTAATGTTGTCTACTGGTAAGTAGTATTGTCTCCCTTTATATATGGTTTAAGGGACAAAAAAGCATGCTATTAAATATTACAAGTACTATTATTATTAGTTCAGCAATTTTGGAACAAAACGTTGAGGCATTGACTTTCCCTTGGTGTAGATGGTACGGCTGCTGTTGTTTTTCTGACAAACTTTACTCTTGTTGTATCTCTATTTAATTGAAGATATCTTTTTATGCCCCCGATAGGGAGGCATCATAAATTTGACTTGTCCGTCCGTCCGTCCGTCCGTCCGTCCGTCCGTCCGTCTGTCCGTCCGTCCGTCATTCCGTCCAAAAACTTTAACATTGGCCATAACTTCTAAATCAAAGCGGTGTCGGGGGCATTGTCATCTTACAGTGACAGCTCTTGTTGAAACTTGGCATGAGTGTTTATCATCACAAGAGCTACCTAGTCTAACAAGGGGCGTAAAGAGTGATGACTCTTTCTATGCCTCTGCATCAATAGTTTTTGTTCTTTTAGTCAATTTATCAAAAAGAAAAAAATAATCTTGCATTTTGCCATAACTTTTGATTGGTTATGGGGTAGAGTCTTCATATTTAATGTGTGTATTGCTTGTGACAAGATCTTTCTATATGTAGCTATTTCAAGGTCCTGTGTCAAGGTCATTTATTAAGGTCAAATATGTGGAAACTTTTACTTCGAACTTAATTTCATGCTGTTGACTGCTGTATTGTATAAAACTAAAGTGTCAGATGGCAGTGGCTGGGGATTAAGTATTTTACAATCATAGGAACTCCCATACAATGGGATCTAACTGAAAAAAATAACACAGAAACAACAGTAAGTTGAGGAAGGCGTCTATCTGACTGTCTAACTTATCAAATCAAGGATTGATTGATTGGAGTTTAACACCGCTTTCAACTTTTTTTCAGTCATATCGCAGGCAGCTGGAGCACCTAACAATGGATTCCTGGTATTTTCTCACCAGTACAAACATCACATCCTTCCCTAGCCTCCAGCTACTACCTCACATGGGTTTACGATTATCAACCCATTGGTGAGAGACAAATAGTCTGAAAAAATGAGTGCCACAGTCGGGGATCAAACCCGGGACCTTTAGATTGACAGTCAACTGCGCTATGATTGCCGCTATATAAAAACAAGGAGTCCAAGTTTGAAGTAAAGACTAAGTTTTCTAAATGGTATGACATTATGGAAAAGATGATATTGCCTATCACAACCAATTTCTTCTTACCACAAGTTTCTCTACCATAAAGAAGATGCTTTCTGTAAAAATACCAGATGCAAGCAAATGGTATCTTCAACTCTGTTGTAAAAAGATCAACAGTTTTGACAATGGTTGAAAGAAAACCTATATATTTTCTGTAAGAATATTCTCATATAACCCTTAAAGTCTATTTTACTTGCAAAAGAGAGAAAAATGAAAAACTTAGAAAAACTGGTAAACAAGAAGCCTTGATTTCCCAGACTCTCCTAACCTTAGTATCAAACCCTTGAATTAAGGAAAAAAAGGAGTGTAGTGAATGTAGCTACCTCACTTGACAGATAAGGTTTAAGCTGTAACTGCTTGTAATACTAGCTTCTGTACATTCCAAGTTTTTCCAAAGTCATGAAGTTCATAGAGTGTTACCAAGATATCTCAATGATTTTATTAGGAAATCTCCGTTAACATTGTGAAAGATTATGATTTCTGGAATGGTGTGGAACTTTTACAGGTTCACTAGCTTAATAGAGGTAAATTAATAGAGTAAAGTGAATACTTTTCATGAAGTGGTTCCCCCTGCCAATAAAAAAATAAATGAGATTGAAAGTAAATGCTTAAATTCTTCTTAGATTTTTCTTCCAACAACAAAACCCTCTTGTAGAAACTGTTGATATGTAAATAATACCCATATTTTATCTAGATACTAGACAAAAGCAGCCCATTGGAGAAAATGAAAAAATAAAATTGATGAAAGGTCATTTTTAACTTGGCTGTTTTTGGAGAAAACTCGAGGTATTATTATCACCTTGGCGTTGTTTGCATTGGTGTTGGAGTGACATTTTTTTAAACTTGGTCATATTTCTGTTGTTATGGAAGATTTCTTCATGAAACTTGGCATGTGTGTTCACCATCATAAGAGCTGCATAGACTATCGAAGGGCATAACTCTGGAAGGGCTTTTGTAAGAGTTATGTTCCTTTTTCAACTTCTGCATTATCCAGCACTTGCAGCCAAGCCTTGCTCTAGAGGTCCGGAGTTCTATCTTCCATGGCAGCACTCATTCTTTCCGACTATTTGTCTTTCACCAACTAGGAGGGAAAGGATTTTGTGGTTATACTGGTGAGAGAAATACCAGGAATCTGTTGTTAGGTGCTCCAGCGGTATTAAACTCCATTCAATCAATCAGCTTTAGGCTCTGCTCTTGTAATTTTATTCCAATTTTGAGACAAATTTGATCACCTCTCCCAAGAATCAAGAAATAAAAAAGGAATGGCCTTCATAACAAGTACTTCAAAGTCAAGGTTGTACATGAAGGTCAAATGTTGATTTGAGCTTATCCAAATTGTAACTTCAAAATTTTGATTGATTCAAAGTAAAGCTTATCAACGTCATAATGCAGTGATAGAGCTCAGATTATCATTCCAAAGGTCCTGGGTCCAATTCCTGAAGGCGGCACTCATCCTTTTCAAGTTTTAATCTTCCAACAATGGTTTGATAATCGTAGACCTCTATTTGATAGTGGCTGGAGGCTAGGAAAGGATGTAATGGTAGTACTGGTGTGAGAACTACCTTGGATCCATTGTTAGGTGCTCCAACTGCCACAATGATATTGAAAGATTGTTGATAGGGGCGTTAAACCCCATTCAAACAAATTTATTAAAGTAAGCCGCTCTCAGTTAAGTAAATATGAAATGAATAGTTGATAAGGTCAAGGTCACATAGGTAGGTCATATGTAGAACTATTTTGAATGGAAGAAATGATTCCTTTTACAAGAAATTTATTCTCACAGATTTATAAAAATAACAAAGGGTTTATACTTCACTTCTGTTTTTGGCCTATTACTGCTGTACACAAGTATTTGGCAGACAATATCAAGGGTCAGTGCAATACTATTGTAAGTGCCTATATATTTGTAGGCACTTACAATAGTGTTGCACTGACCCCTCAAATTATATAGACTAAGATGTGCATTTTGATCCAAAATACTACCTGCTTTCTCCTTAATTATTGTGGGAAAAGCCTAAGTCAGCCAAGTTGAAATGTCCAAAAAATTTACAATCAGTTTGAAACAAAATTTAAATACCGTAGTATAAGGGTTAAGAGGTTTTGGATTATAACTTGAACATTGATAAAGAAGAAAGAGCAGTTTCAGGCAAACTTGTGTGATCTCAAGATGAAAGGGAAATAACCTTTGATTCCCAGAAAAATAAATGTTGCCTTTGCTTTGTTCTATGTAGACCAAAGTTACTTGCTCTTAGATGCCGTTCTGACTGACCCCCTTTCATCTTTGGTCTTTATATAGAAGTTATGAGAACAGAGTGATAGACTACAAATGTTTGTAATTGAACAGAATTAGGTTACAGTTTGTTGGTTGTGATCTTACCAGTTACCATTTACTGAATGTCAACATTTTAGGCTGTTTTATATAAACAGAATTTGATTTTAATCAAATTTCAAAAGAAAGAATAGAGAAAAATCTGGATTACAAGCAAAGTCTTCTTTGTCGACTATGTTTTCTATCCCCTAAAGGCAGATTTTTAAAATTTGATAAAAAAAAAAAAATGTTGTCTGCAACTTACATAGTAAGTAAACTATTTATTTTATTTTCAGTAAAAATGTTTTGGTAGGAGGCAGCCCTTACAAGATAGAAGCAGATGTTGTGAAACAAAATGTTGAACAGGTATGGAAATGAGAGGATTTTTTAGCTCCACTGGCCAAAAGCCACTGGGGGCTATTGTCATGGCGTTGTGTCTGTTGTGCGTCCGTCCGGGCGTCCGGTCGTAAACTTTTTCTTCTATGCAGAAACTACTGGATGAATTTCAACAAAACTTCAAAGGAATGATCCTTGGATGACCCTCTTTCAAAGTTGTTCAAGAAATTTTGATCCAATGGAAAACAAGGATTTAATGGGCGTGGCTAAATTCCAAATATGGTAAAAAGTGACTTTTCTAAGATTCTAATAGATGGATAGCAATTAAATTTTACATGAGTGATTCTTAGCTGACCGCTTATGAGTTTACAAAAAATTATTGTGATCAGATGAAAAATATGTATTTTATGGGCGGAGGTCATTTCTCTTTATGTTGGCAACTTTGAAAATCAATTTCTCAGAAACTAAGTTATAGATATAAACCAAATTTTACATGAATGATCCTTGGGTGATCAATTATCAGTCTACCAAAAAATAATTGTGATCGGATGAAAAATATGTATTTTATGGGCGGAGGTCATTTCTCTAAATGTTATATAGTGGAAATTTTGAAAATCATTTTCTCAGAATCTAAGCGATAGATATCAACCAAATTTTACATGAATGATCCTTGGGAGTCCCTTTATCAGTCTACCAAAAATTATTGTGATTGGATGAAAAATATGTAATTTATGGGCGGAGGTCATTTCTCTATATGTTATATTGTGGAAATTTTGAAAATCATTTTCTTAGAATGTAACTGATGGATATCAATCAAACTTCATTAAAATGATCCTTGGGTGATCCATTACCATGCAGCCAAAAATTATTGTCATTGGATGAAAACTATGGCTTTTATTGGCGGAGGTCATTTCTGTATATGTTATAATAGTGGAAACTTTGAAAATCATTTCAACATCAGTAGAACCCAAAATATGTAAAAATCTAGTCAAAACTTAGATTTGCTATTACAAGAAATTCAAGTCTGCGGAGCAACACAAGCCATTCATGGCTTTCTAGTTTAAACCCTTGTAATGCTGAATTGAAATCCTCTTTCAAAATTGCACTCATATCAAAGTACTTAGAGCCCTAGAATCCAAGGATGTAGGGCAATCTTTCTCTTTGAAAATAAATTTCATGAACAACACTGTCTTGAAAGTGGACAAGTAGGTAATGTAGGCTGCACATAGGTGCAGGCTGGTTTTTGTCTATACCTCCTGCTAAAACAGGAATATTGGGTGTTCAGGATGACAAGGTTTAAAAGAAAAAGAAGAAAACTAAAAGCTTTTAAACAGGGTCAATGTCTTGAAATTTAAGATTGACCTTTTGATTAGACTAATTTAAGTATCCTGATTTAAAGAAAAACTGAGACTGTTGAAGTAGTAAAATTTATGGACTACCTAAAAGAGATTATCATGATTATTTTATCAAACAGCAAGATTAGATCCAGTTCTGTAATGATATGCTAAAAAGACAAAATAGTTGTTTGCTAATTCTGTAGATATGAGCATTCAGTGAACAACAGAAGCTATGTTTTCTGTTGTCAAAACATAGCTTTTGTTGTTCACTCAATGAAATATAAATTATTCTTGCACTATAACAAACAATTATCATGTATGTGATGTATATTTACAGTGTGCAGCAGTAGGTCCTCCACAAGAAATGCCAGATGACGGTAAGTCTATAGAAAATGATATGATAGTGTCTTGAAATTAATGAAAATCAATGTTATCTGGTCACAGTTGGGAGAATTTGCCTTGTTGTGATAATTTTTTGCACCAGAAACTAGTCCTGCGTTCAGGGTGAAAAAATGGTGCAAACCGTTGGCCAATTTTACCTCGCTTTGCAGCAAGTGCATTGACCTTGTTCAGAGCATAGCTCTTACATTTATGGATGGATTTCGAAAATAGCTTGGCACAATTGTTTTCTATCATGGGTAGATGTTCTATTGAAAGAAACTTTATTTAAGCTATAGGTCAAGGTCAGATGTTGAAATTAAGTTACGGTTGAGCTTTGGGTGCTCAACAGCATGAGTATAATGACAACCGTTTAGTAAAAAAAAATTTAAGGTGGTTCAAATTAGAAAAAAGTTACAGACATGAAAGTGATTGCAATTTGAAAGAAACTAACCTATTGGGTAGAAAATATTGTGAGAATAGGAAAAATTGTTTTTTTGAAGTATGTTATAGGCGGAAGTTAAAGTGCAGGGAATGTAGAGGAAAGGGGTTTTATTGTATATTGATGACTCAGCAAGAAAAAGTTGTAACTGCCTATAAGAAATAGTTGAAACTATATGTTTATAGGCAGTTACAACTGATTCTTACTGAGTCAACAGAATATGTGTTTTATATTTCAGTCTACAAGTGGCATTATGTACCTTCTAATTTATAACTGGGTGCTGACCCAGCAAGAAACAGTTGTAACTGCCTATAAACATACACCCTTTCCTGTTTTAGAAAATTTTGGACCTGTCCAAATTCAAAGGTTTTGCAGACGAAAATTTAAAGTGGATTTAATTTGAATAATAACTATTCAGTAGGGTAGAAAATAGGAAGGAAAAAGAAGAAATTGCTTGTCAGAAGCAATTTCTTCTTTTTTCACAATGTTTTCTCAATCATAAAATCTCAGGCACATAAAAAGCAGTGATTAAACAGCAAAGGGTTAAGAGAGGTAAAACTGATTCTTGCTGAGTTGACAATATGTGTGTTTTATATTTCAGTTGACAAGTGGCACTATGTTCCTTCCAATTTATAGATGAAATGACCAAAACAGATTAGATAACACATCCATTATATCATATCCATTATATCAATATGTTCAAGACATATACAATAGTTCCACATGTACGTAAAGGGACAACATTTAGCAGCCTGGACGGCCACACAGTGAACGAGGAATTTTGGCTGACTTTGTAAAGTAAATGCAGTCTGTTACACAAGATTAGACCATCTTTGAACTCCCAGAATAAATATTCGAAACAACGGTTTAGTTTTGTCCAAGCTGTGAATTTTATATAATCTGTATTTTTTAACTGTCAAGTGAAAAGGGACTAATAAGGAGGTAAGATTAACAATCTTGTCAATCTTATCTATCCATTTGGCATATCAGGATAAAACTTTTTAAATGCAAATTTGTTATTTTTCATAATAGTTTGTTTAATGAATGAACGAATACAAAATCTTACATACTTCTACTGGATAGGATCTCATTTCCCATATTTGTTTGATGGAATTCCTGAATGGTCCTTTTCTTGTATGACAACACATTTTTAAAGGGAAAATTATTTGTAAAATCAGAAAATGTTAACCTGAACACAATTTTAATGATTTGATACGGATGAATATTATTTCAATACAGTAATTGTACTTTTTGTTGCTCAAATATTTGAAAATCATGTATTGCCATGATTGTAAATGATTTATGAGCCAGTTAATATGCATAAATACATATATTTGATACCTATTGGATGTTTATTTCGGTAATCAGTGTTACAATTTTATTTATATTTAATGATTACCCTGTAGTTATATAGGAAGGTATGTTGGATTTACATTGTACTTCTTTCTCAAACCCTATATTGTGGGTGCTTATCTTAATTATCTCATTTAAGAAAGTCACCACAACTTGGGTTTTTCATAGAGAAAAATCAATGTAATTTAGATATGGCTAATTCAATGTATAAATTAATAGATCTACAAACTCTGTCATTATTCATACAGAATATATATATAGAACCCTCGACAAATAAGTTTCTCTTTTGATAATAAACACCATTTTAAAATTTTCATGAATGCCAGCGGTTGTTATAGCACAGTTGGTAGCCCATCAGACAATCAAACATAAGGTCCCAGGTAACATATCCAACAGCAGCACTCATCCTTTGCGACAAATTGGCTACAGCAAATGGGTTGAAAAGCTTTAACCTATGTGAGATAGAAAAAGGAGGTGCTCAAGCTGTCCTCATATGACTGAAAAATTGTTGAAAATGGCCTTAAACCCCATTTAACCAAATCTATGAATGCCTTTAGAAATACAATAGATCACATATCGATGGCTATGCATGAAAGTGTTGTAACTGCTTATTCATTCATAGGCAGTTAAAACTGTTTTGCACTGAGCCATCAAATTGAGATAAATTTTTACCCTCATTGGCAACTTTACCTAGGGGCTAGTATTACTTTAGGATTTCTCAAAAAGAGGCAAGCCAAAAATCATGTACATGTATAAAACTATTGCCTGTATAACAAGGTATGATCCAAAGCCTTCATGAGATGCCATATTTTGACCCATAATTTTCAAGGACAAGTCACAAAAAATGGGTCAAGGAGACTTTCTCAAGTGATTGTGTGAAACTTTTGATAAACTTTCCTGCAACATTACTCAGGGTGTCACAAAATTCTGTTGTTGTTAGGCAAAATTAGCACATTTTTAATCGGGGGAAAAGGTATTATTAAAGTAAACCAAAGTTAGTGCAAAGCTTTCAAGTGCTTATATTTTTATTTTGCCCCAACTTCAATACAGGATGCCTAGAAAAAGATCAGCATGCTTTTTCATCTTCTTGTCAATCTCTAAAGATGCGTGAGCCTGTGAGAGACGTTTCCAAGAATTTCACATGAGCACTTAGCAAAGACTCTGGCCAGCCTGTACATCTGCACAGTTTGACCAGTCTTTACTGTTCACTCTGTAGATAGATGAACTCTAAATCCCTATTCAGATGGTCAGCAAATTTTCTTTATGCATTGTGTGGTTGTTTTGGCTGCTTAATGTTTGTGTCTCACACACGTGTAGCATTCTCGGAAATGTCACACACATGCTCATTGTTTGAAATGTCACACACATGCTCATCTGTTGTCTTTTGGTTGTGCTTCATTACCAAAGAAGCATCTATATACAATAAAAGTGCTATAAACTGTTTGTTTGTGTCACAAATTTAACCATTACCGGTTTGTTTACAATTTATGTTGTGTGTTTCAACTTAGCCAGCTATAGATCTTCATGTTTAAGTGAGTGATCAAATGTCAATTTTGTCTATTCAGGTATAGACAAAATTGACCCTTGATCACTCATTGAAACATGTACATCTATTAAAACTGATTTTAAGCTTGCAATTTCATGTTGAGTTTTTGTGAGTGATCTTCTACAAGGACTGACAATATTTACCTTTGATCACTTACAGAATTTTGGGTACCAAACTAGAGTGAAAGTTTATAAGTCATATCGTAAATAAATTAAAAGCTATAAGGAGTTTGTTTGTTTGGCTAGGTAAACAAAGCAGTATGAACACAGCTGAATTTCTTTTCCCACAATACTTACATTTTTACCCTTCGGCTGGACAGATCCTAGTTTGTTTGGTGAAGGGTTAATGTATATTGTGCTCCTGGTATGTTATTTACTAATACTGTGTTGTGACCATTTCGGATAGCAGCTCTCATATACATACTAGTAAAATAGGAAACTTTTTACATCTCTTTTGTTGATTTTCTTTGTCAATTACCAATCTCGGCCCCGAAAGTGTAACTTTCATACATTTATTTCAATTTAAAATTTGAGAAAATTCTCAGTTAAGCCTGAGAAAAGTTTTATAACCTTGGGCCCAGAAGGATCCTTCCTATTTTCTTTTGAAGTTTCATGAAGATTGGCAATATTTGTGACCCCCCAATGAGTAAACGAGGCCCCTTTTCTGGTGATATCGAATTGATTCTTTCTTTTTCAATACCGTTCATTCTGTGACCAGACAAAAATTCTGACTCAAATTTATTGAAGATTGGGCCATATCGTTGGCTCAGCGTGAAACAGTTGTAACTCCCTATATGTTTATAGGGAGTTACAACTGTTTCGAACTGAGACATCGATATTATGGCCTCAAGAGTGTAAACAAGAAAATTGTCATAAAGACTTCTTTTTCCATGATATCAAATGTCCTTCCTATTTTTTATAGGGTTCAATCAGGTGATAAACATTCTCACCAAGTTTCATGAAGCCTCTAAAGTATGAACGCTTAGATTGTTCACAACAGATGACAGAAATTCAATGATCACAAAAGCTCACCATGAGCATGCTATGCTCAGGTGAACTAAAATTGATTCAAATTCATTCAGCAACTCCTGATGTTTAAAATCTTTTCTTACAAAGCTGAAGATATTTATTCCTTTGTAGGAAAGGCAGAGAAGTAAAACATGACATGCTCCTCCTTTATGAGTCACCATATCGATGACTATTAGCCTCTGTTAGGCAGGAATGTGTTTATTCCCATATAAACAGGGTTCGATACTAAGGGGAGTCCAGGAGTCAGAGACTCCTTGTTTACCAGTTGGACTCCTTCCATTTGCAAGTAAGGAGTCTGATGGACTCCAAGGGTCATATGAGAATATTTTGAAAAAACAAAGCACAGAGTAGTGTCTTTTCTAACACTTGCCAAAACTGTAGATCTTTTCACTACAAAAGTTGTTGAAGAAAACAGTGTTTTGAGAAAAAAAACATTTTGGAAGAACATTGTGGAAAAGAAGAAATTGCTTATAACAAGCAATTTCTTCTTTACCACCATGTTCTCCTATTATGGAAATTCGGTCTCCTTACTTTGAGCTTGGATTCCTTAATTTCATGTGTAAGGAGTCCAATTGACTCCTTAATCTCAGGAGTTAGTGTCAGCCTCTGATAAATAGTTCTAGAGCTGATCTTGGTCCAGCCTCCAACTTACAAACAACAAGTGTGCAAGTTAAGCATAGCTGCAAATAGATGGACATCAGCCGGTGTCAAACCAACATTGGACTACAAGTCATATATTGATGACAAAAGCTGTTATATTGGAAGTAATGTGCATTTTGGCACTAACATAGTTGGTATAGTCCAGCACAAATCACTGAGCGGCAAATATTGGACAAGCCATAAGTTAACTTAAGAATGGAAAGTCTACAACAACGCAAACTTGGGAAAAAAACTTTACCCACCTAGGCCGAACCCACGTGGACAAGCTATATTGAAATATTTTAGTGAACAATACCAGTGTGCTAACAACTGAGTCAAAGAAGGACTTCCCTGACTCAGTTGTCAGGCAATGTATTTAAAGCTTTGTGAAATTTTTATCTCCACTGAACGAAGTCCAGCCTGCCTATTTCATGGCCTGGTGTCTGTTGTTAGTGCATCCACCTGCGTACATTTACTTCAAACACCTCCTTTGAAACTTCTGGGTAGAATTCAACCAAATTTCTCAGAAATGATTCTTATTGCATGCTCTTTCAGATTCCTTTTTTTAAAAACTGTTTGGTCTGATAGTGCTCTACGGGCTGCTGAGTCGCCAAACAAGAGCTAAACCGCTCACCTGGATTTTATTGGTCCAGTGGATCTCACCTTAGTAACTTTCTGGCAATGTTTCATTCACATTTGCTTTATTGTTGATGAGGAGATATTATTCAAAGATTTTAGAGGGAAAACAGGCGCACATGCTACCTGCCACTCCCATATTTATTGCCAAATCAGAGTGTTGTCACAATTTTTTTAAAAGGATCACCGGAGATACATTCTAGCAAGTTTTCAATGAAAATTGTCTTGAGTTTAGGGGGTGATTATGTTCTCAGATTTCAAAACGAGAAAAGGTGCCACACCCATGTTAATGGGCATAACAGAATTTCGCAAATCAAATTTCAGAAGGGTCATCCAAGGAACATTCATGCAGAGTTGAATTGAAATTGCCCAATTGATTTTGGAGAGAAAAACATTTAGGGATTTCAAAGTGAAAAACTCAGTGATTCATCCAGGAATTTGCTAGAAAGGGGGAGATCCCCAACTGGATTAGCAAAAAGGGGGGAAAAAAATTTAGATGGGTGAGTGCAGAGTTGATGCTCTGAGTTGGTGATGCCCTGAATTTGCTGGTAAAAAAATTAAGTGAGCCTTTGTGTGAGATTTCCAACAATTTCGAATGTGTGCAAAGCAAAGGCTCTGACCAGCCTGTGCATCTGCACAGTCTGACCAGAGTCTTCACTATGCGTTTATAAGATAGATAAGGTCTCAAAGTATCTGTGGGCCATCAGGTAACTTGATATTTACAGTATGTGGCTGTCGAGGCTACTCAATGTTTGCACCTCACGGACGTTTCAAATTGTTGGAAATGTCACACACAGGCTCAAGTAATATTTTTTTTAAATGTGTCCTTTATATGAGAGATAGCAAAAACACTACATACACAAGTAAGAGAAAATAATGTGGGGATCAATCTCAGCTCAATTTCAGAAAAATATTGGATATAAATTTGATGCTTCTGCAGTCTACAATGGCATTGGAGAACCAGTATTTAATAATATTTTGATGGCTCCCTTCGAAGAAGAGGGGGAACGTTGCTTTACATTTGTCGGTCCGCTCCGTTGGTCGGTCAGTCCGTAGACCAGTTTTTGTCCATAGCATATGTCAAACAAGAGCTGTCAGAGGACAGGGAAGCTCGACTATTCCTAGTGCTGGATAGTAACAGCAAATCAATATCGACATTGGAATTTCAATAGAATGAAAGTCAAAGAGAAAAGAATTTTTGTCTAGAGGCTGATATCATGGTCACAGAAGCATGTGCAGAGTTTCAAAGCAATAGCTTTAGTAGGAACAGAGATACAACTATCATAAAACAGTTGCACATAAAAACATAACCAAGATTTCTAAGTCCGAAAAGTGTTAAAATTCCACTAAATTCAAAATCAGAGTATTGAATCTTTTGTCAAGAGGCTGATATTATGGTCACATAAGCATGTGCAAAGTTTCAAAGCAATAGCTTTATTAGAAATAGAGATATTACAGAAATACAACATTTGCACGTAAAAACTTAACCAAGATATTCTAAGTCCGAAAAGGGTTAAAATTCCACTAAATTCAATATCAGAGTAATGAATCTTTGTCAAGAGGCTGATATTATGGTCACAGAAGCATGTACAAAGTTTCAAAGCAATAGCTTTATTAGAAATAGAGATATTACAGAAATACAACATTTGCACGTAAAAACTTAACCAAGATATTCTAAGTCCGAAAAGGGTTAAAATTCCACTAAATTCAAAATCAGAGTATTGAATCTTTTGTCAAGAGGCTGATATTATGGTCACATAAGCATGTGCAAAGTTTCAAAGCAATAGCTTTATTAGAAATAGAGATATTACAGAAATACAACATTTGCACGTAAAAACTTAACCAAGATTTTCTAAGTCCAAAAAGGGTTAAATTTCCGCTAAATTTAATATCAGAGTAATGAATCTTTATCAAGATGCTGATATTATAGCCACAGAAGCATGTGTAAAGTTTCAAAGCAATTGCTTTTACAGAAACAGAAATATTACAGAAATACATCATTTGCACATAAAAACTTAACCAAGATTTTTAAGTCCGAAAAGGGTTAAAATTCCACTAAATTCAAAATCAGAGTAATGAATTTTTGTCTATTGCTGATATTATGGTCACAGAAGCATGTGCAAAGTTTCAAAGCAATAGATTTAATAGAAACAGAGATTTTTAACACTTGCTCGTAAAAACTTAACCAAAGCATTACGCTGATGCCGACGCCCGGGTGACTTGAATAGCCCCCCTATTCTTTGAATAGTCCAGATAAAAATATGCAAGCTAGTATTAATGAAACTTCACAGGAGGATTGATTTCATTGAAGAGAAGTGCAGTTCACAAGAACCATAACTTTGCTGATCATATTATATGAGTTATTGCCCTTTGTTGATTGTCAAAGAATAAGCTATTGACCTGCTTTGATGGGGGGGTAAACTGTTTTACAAACACCTCTTGTTTTTAGCCCTACTGGACAAAGTCTAGCAGGGCTATTGTTGTGGTCTGGTGTCCCTGGTGAATGTGTGTGTCAGTTAACTTTTTCTTTAGACTTCTGTGAAACCACTTTGCCGATTTCAATGAAAATTTACCAGAATGAGTAAAACTGGGGTATTGCCAATCTCACGGGCTGGATTCAACACTGAAAACTGCCCCACCCCTGCCACGCCCATATTTGGGGGTCAATCAAAATTCGAAAAGTTTTGAGAAGGTTCACCCAAGGAACATTTCAGTCAAGTTTGGTTGGAATCCGCCTATTGGTTACTAAGATGTTAAAAGATTTTTATTTAAAAATCTTCTCCTCAGAAACTGCTGGATGAATTATAACCAAACTTAATAAGAATGATCCTTAGGTGACCCTCTGTCAAATTCTTCAGGGTTTTTTGATTCAATGAAAAACAATTGGCTTGGCTATTTTCCATATACATGTATGATAAAATATAACTTTTCCCAGAAACCCACTGAAAGATTTCAACAGAATTTCAATGGAATGATCCTTTAATGACCCTTTATCAGTCTACACAAAAAAATTATTATTATCAGATGAAAATATGTCTTTTATGCAGTGGTCATTTTTCTATATTGTATAATGTTGAAACTTCCAGTGGAATTTGGTTGATATCCATCATTTAATTCTGTCACAATTAAACAATTGTATTTTTTGTAGAGATGTTATTCTAAGAATTTAAAGTAATAATAGACCCTGTCCACCCATTCATTACAGAGGAGACTCAAAATAAGCCCTGCCCTGCCACACCCATATTTATGGGCCAATTAAAATTTTGTCAACAGTTTTTGAAAAGGGTCATCAAAGGACCTCTGGTAAAATTTCATTGAAATCAGCCCAGTGGTTCAGGAGATCTCGTTCAAAGATTTTGGGCTCAAAATAAACCCCACCCTGCCACACCCATATTAATTGGCCAATCAAAATTTTGAGAACAAATTTTGAAGAGTGTCATCAAAAGAACATTCTGGTAAAGTTTTGATTGAAATCAGGCTTGTGGTTCAGGGGAAGATGTTTTAAGATTTCACTCAAAAAAAACCACCCACCCTGCCACGCCAAAATTTATAGGCAAATCAAAACTTTTGGAACACCCTAGCTATGAGATCTATACACCTGTGAAGTTTCAAGACCATAGGCCTTATAGTTTCAAAGTTATGGACCAGACACGAATTTGCTAACTGAATCAAACAAAGGGTAATAACTCAAAAATCACAAATGGTAGAGTTGTGGTTCTTGCGCTCTGCACATTCTAGCTATGAGATCTATACACCTGTGAAGTTTCAAGACCATAGGCCTTATAGTTTCAAAGTTATGGACTAGACACGAATTTGCTAACTGAATCAAACAAAGGGTAATAACTCAAAAATCACAAATGGTAGAGTTGTGGTTCTTGCGCTCTGCACATTCTAGCTATGAGAAATATACACCTGTGAAGTTTCAAGACCATAGGCCTCATAGTTTCAAAGTTATGGACTAGACACGAATTTGCTAACGGACAGACAGACGGAGAGACAAACGGACGACCCTTCGGGCATATAAAAATCTTCTCCCCAGAAACTACTGTTTGAATTTCAACCAAACTTCACAGGAATGATCCTTGGGCGACCATCTTTCAAAGTTGTTCAAGAAAGTTTGATCAATTGAAAATCATTGATTTAATGGGCGTGGCTTATTTCCAAATATGGTAAAAAGTGACTTTTCTCAGAACATAATAGACGTATACCAATTAATACCTATTCTCTGTAACGACTTAAACACTTTTGGCACACATGGTCTCAGATTTTGATGAAATTTCACATACAGGAAGGGACTAATAATAGGAGAAGAAATTGACAAAAATAATGTTTTCAGATCATCTGGTTACCATGGCAACGGCCTTCAAAGCACAGAAATTTGCAAAATTAAGCTTTTTTGAAGCTATATAATTTGGTCTTTATATGAAGATGATGGTTGTTTTGGTATGTTTTTGATAGAATAGGACCTAAATTTTTGAACTAGATCTTTTGTTGTGTCAGTTATTGTCAAAAAGATTGGTTACCATGACAACAAATATGGCTTATTTTGATAAATTGATCTGAAAATGTTGTCTATAGTTTCCTGTTTTTCTTGACAACGGTAACTATGACTCATAATATGGCTGTTTTTGTGACTTCTGAGTTATTTTTTGAATTTTTGCTGCATGATGAACTGATGATGATTATTGGGACACATCTAACAAAAAGTGCTCTGTCAAAAACCGCAAAGAAATCATTGGGCCTTTTTGTTACCATGGCAACCATTTTTATTATTTTCTTAAATCAGTTATGCTAAGTACCTGAAAGTTTGCATGTGATAAGAAAAGAGATCCAATAAGCTTCTATCAAAATACAAGAAAAAAGAACAAAAATTGTAATAGTTGCCATGGTAATTTGCCGATACAAGCAAAAATTAAGCATTTTGGGGGTCATTTTGTAGCCTTTTCCCTAAAAAATGAAACCAGTTTACACAACTATTTTGATATATTAGTTAGAGGAAAGTTTGAACTTTATTTAGGATTAAGAAATATTCAGGTTGCTTGGTGTTGGATACCCGTATCCAAGGACTAAAAATGGGCTTTTGTTCATTTTTACATAATTGTTCCTATAGCAACCGGCTATTTCCTGCAAGTTTTTGAAAAAAATTCTTATATGTCCTAAAAGGTCTATCTGAGCAATTTTGTAAATTATCATAACATTGAATGGGAGTTCAATTATCTAGTCATTTGAGGACTCTCAAGATGTTCTGAAATTGTCTTCATTTATGGGATATTAATTCACGTTGCCATAGCAACGAACACAAAAGTTATTATTATGTGAATGTTAATGTGGTATTTCCTTGTAAAACGGAAAACAATGTCTGTATTTTGTCATAACATTTGAAAAAATTCAAAAATCAATATTTTAGTAGGGTATGTGTGTTGTTGCTATGGAAACATAAGTAAACAACGTTTGCCCAAGAATATTATTAATTCATTTAAGAGAACCAAGATGGGGAACTTATATCTTATGTGTTTTTATTTTAGTTTGTGCTGCATTATTGATATATTTGAATTTAAAAACTCGCAAAAACGGACTTTTTCAATCTTTAACTTCTGTTTCCATGGCAACCAGAAGTGATTTTAAGAATTTTTTTTATCTTATTTTTACGTTTGGGTCAGCCCTATCCTCATGTTTAAATTTTATCAAAATTTGAGACATAGCGTGCCACACTCCCTATTCAAAAGTGTAAGTGCTTACAGAGAATTGCTATTAAATTTTACATGAATGATCCTTGGATGACCCTTTATCAGTCTGCAAAAAATTATTGTGATCAGATGAAAAATATGCATTTTATGGGCGGAGGTCATTTCTCTACATGTTTGAGAAAATCACGATCAATTTTAAAATAACATAGAAAATTGACCTCTGCCTGTTAAACACATATTTTTCATCCAATCACAATACTTTTGTGCAGTCTGATAATGGGCCACCTACGGATCATTCCAGTGAAATTTGGCTGAAATCCAAAAATAAAAATTTCAACACTAACATAATGTTACTGTATATTATACAATGTACTTTGTCTGCAAAATTTTGATTGTAGATCTTTCCACTTTTCACCAAGGTGTGCGGTAAAAATGCCAGAGGTAAAAATGCCATAGGTAAAAATGTCAGAGGTAAAAATGCCATAGGTAATAATGCCAGAACTAAAACAGTAAAAATGTCATAGGTAATAATGCCATAGGTAAAAATGCCAGAGGTATATCATATCTTTTATTTTAAGACTTTAGTAAATAGAAAAATAATTGTATTTTCACGCACAAAAGGAATTGTTACAAAAACCTTTTAATGAATTGTTCAATTTCATTATTTATTTTTTCAAGACTTTGATATTGAATTAAGCAAAAGGGTAAACAAATTAGTGGCTTGTAAATGAATGACAAAGTTTGTGTATATATGATCATTAACCTGAAAATAGATAAATAAATTAAAAGAAATAGCGAAATGAACTATGTCTATATATTTATTTATTCACATGTATGATATAGATTAATTTTTAATTTACTTTAGTAGTGATATTTCACACTTTTCTTAGTAACATTTTGGTAAATCTGGCACATTTTTATGCCCCCGTATCGAAAGATCGGGGGCATATTGTTTTACCGTTGTCCGTCTGTCCTTCTGTCTGTCCGTCCGTCCATCTGTCTGTCTGTCTGTCTGTCTGCAAAAGTTAACCAAAAAACTTAACATTGCCAATATCTTCAAGCCTATTCAAGATACAAGGCTCATATTTGGCATGATGATAGATCTCAATGATCTGCATCTGCTGATACCAAAGTCAAGGTCATGTGACAAGGTCAAGGTCATCTGTCAAGGTCAAATAACCCAAAAAGTTAACCCAAAAACTTAACATTGCCAATATCTTCAAGCCTATTCAAGATACAAGGCTCATATTTGGCATGATGATAGATCTCGATTATCCACATCCGCTGATTCCAAAGTCAAGGTCATGTGACAAGGTCAAGGTCATCTGTCAAGGTCAAATAACTCAAAAAAACTTAACATTGCCAATATCTTCAAGCCTTTTCAAGATACAAGGCTCATATTTGGCATGATGATTGATCTCAATGATCCACATCTGCTGGTTCTTAAGTCAAGGTCATGTGACAAGGTCAAGGTCATCTGTCAAGGTCAAATAACCCAAAAAGTTAACCCAAAAACTTAACATTGCCAATATCTTCAAGCCTATTCAAGATACAAGGCTCATATTTGGGATGATGATTGATCTCAATGATCCACATCTGCTGGTTCTAAAGTCAAGGTCATGTGACAAGGTCAAGGTCATCTGTCAAGGTCAAATAACTCAAAAAACTTAACATTGCCAATATCTTCAAGCCTTTTCAAGATACAAGGCCAATATTTGAGATGATGATAGATCTCAATGATCTGCATCTGCTGATACCAAAGTCAAGAGTCAGGAGAATAAGAAGTTAAGATTATAGGCAAAGGAGGACAGACTTAGGATGATCCTCAAAGCTCCCCTTGAGCACATTGTGCTCAGGTAAGCTAAAAAGTAGATGGATGGACAGACATGGTGAAACAAATATACCCCCTTTACTTGGGTATAGTAAGTGTAATCAGTGCATTAAGTACTTTGATTGGTTTATTCCCACTTCGTCTAATCCCATTTCGTCTACACTATAAAATTATTGGTTTAGACCAAAAATTCCCATTTGGTCTAAATCCTTTTGACACCTTACTGTATCACTTTCCCATTTCGTCTACAAAATGGCTTTTGACATGTTATGAGTGTCATAGAGGTGTTAATGTCACAAAGTTGTCACATACAGCCGCCTCCCCCCTCCCCCCCGTACAAAGTATTTTTTGATAAATGAATAAAATCAATTTATATTTTTGAATAATAACCTCTTAAGGATTAAAAGTTTGTTATTTTCAATAAATATTATATTGTTTCTAATAAAAAATCATCAAGAAATAAGTTAAAAGCAAATTTTTCAAAATCTTTTTGCTATGAATTTAAATATAAAGGTAAACTTATTTTTATGATATTATGAGGAAATATATAAGAAACATTAGCCAAAGCCTAATTTTTATACAAATGAGTGAAATAACTTTAAGACCAAATCGGAATTTATCAAAATATTGGTTTTAGACAAAATAAGAATTTGACTTTTAGACCAAATGGGATTAGACAAAGTGGGAACAACCCCTTTGATTTACATGAAATTTCACCAAGGTGTGACAAAAAGTACTCTGATATAATACTTAGGTATGATGAAGGTTATCAGAAAGCAGGCTATGTGGGCTTAGATCAGACTGCACATCTGTGCAGGCTGATCTTAGTCTATACTATCAGCCAAACCCCACTCTTCAACAGAAACTTGATGTAAACAGTAAAACAAAAGTTTAAATCTCTGCCTCGGCGGCCTAGTGGTAAATGCACTCGACCCGTGACCTGGAGGTCCGTGGTTCGAGCCCCACTGTCGCCGGGGTGTGTTTATGGGCAAAACACTTCATAGCCAGCCCCAGTTCATCCAGCTGTAAAATCGGGTAGCAGTAGGTTTAAACCACTGCCTCTCTCTCAGGGACGTGAAAACATCAGGATTGAGTGTTCGAGAGTCATTCAATAAGCTTAAGCTTTCAATCGAACTTACATAAATAAGTATAAACTAAAATCTTTATCAATGGTTCTACACTTTGGCACTGATTTGGTTCACAATGTTTGTAGGGAAAGAAAAGATGAATTTCGACTCAAATTTATCAATGTAAATTTATTACTGAAACAATGCATTAACATAAAAAATACACAAGTTTTGATCAAAATCAGAAAAGTGATAAATGAAAAAGAATCAATTTCCTGAAAATAAACACAGAAATATATTTGTCTATCAAATTATAAGCTCTTGATAAAAGAGAACAGACAAAAAAAGAATCAACATGAAAGCTGTCCAGCTTTCATACTCTGAACAAATATACATCAACTTAAAAATAAGATAAATACATGAATATTTAAAGGCTATGCACATCTTTGTGAAAGGCAAATACCTTATTCATACATCCTAATCAACTCAAAACAACAAAATTCTAGACAAGTTTAAATTGGTTGAGAAAGATTACCCAATATATAAGGGCTTTGCACTTTTGAGTGAAATTCAGATATTATTAAGACTTTCTCTTTTTTTCCAAAGACCTTTTATACAACAAAATTCTAGTCCAAATTGATTGATGAATATCATTAAAGAAATCATTAAAATATGTGACCTATCAAGCCAAAAGGGCCCCTCTATGGAGTTTGTTATATATAAACCTAAACCCTAATCAGACTATGCAGATTGTGCTGGCCTACATTCAGGATAACAAAACATAGCAAACTTTTTGCAAATTATACCCTACTTTGCACATGATTGTGCGTGCAAAGCAGGGTATAATTTGCTAACAGTTTGCCATGTTTGTTATTCATTTTGTAACAAAGCACGCTGACCTAGATCCAAATTTAACAATATCCTGATTTTCTGGATCAACAGTCATAATCTAATTTTTCTGTAAAAGAAATATTGAAAGAAACATTCAAGTGCATACTTTGGTTTACCCATACTAGAAATAATTGATTTTTCAAATATTTATTTCACCAAGTTTCGAGATGGTTCTTTTTAGCATGATGGATCACATATATAGAGAATAAAATGTTAGTGTCTTTAAATACCATTGTTACTGGTCAAGGTTTGGAGATCTTACAATGATAAGGCTTTGCAGTCGTGATAATTTCTCACAGGCCAAACCAGATAACATGCATATTTTAAGACATTCTAATATTAATTCTTTTTAAAATGAAATCAATAGATCTGATATCATTTTGGATTATCAGCCAAGTAATATCAGGTCAATACAGGCTTGCAAGCATGATAAACATAGGTTAATAAATAATATTGAGAGCATTCAATATAGTTTTTGAAAGGGATATGATATTTCTATCATATTAAATCATTTGATCTGTTCAGAAAATTAATAAACCAACAATAGAAAAGCAGAATAATTAATCATAATAATAATAAATACTCAAAAAGAAAATAAGCTCTAATAATTAATATACATGCATGATAACTTTCATACGAGTTAAAATTAACACAACTTTATGACTTTTGATTTGATCAAATTACAAATAATTACTATTACATTCAAAAATATGTATCATTCATCATGCAAAGTTGATTCTTTCAATTCATCTGACTTTTTTTTTTAATCTAATTCATTTAAATTCATTGTTTGCAACTTACATCTTTTGGGAAATCACTTTGAGAAAAGCAGAAATTGCTTTTGCCCGATCTGTTTTCACAAATGTTGAATCAAAAATCAATGCCCCTCAAACAATAACATTACTAAAGCTTTTTTGGCTTGCAATCTTGCTAAACATCAAATATTAACATTGTAGCTTAAATACCAGTATTGAAGTAAATAAGAAATTTTTGGTTCATGATTCCAAGCTTTTATCAGACGGACAGTTTAACACTCTGTTGGTTCAGCGCAAAATGGTTGTAATTGCCTGTTTGTTTATAGGCAGTAACAACTTTTTCACACTAAGCCATCAATTTGTAGTACAGTCTAAACATCTATCCTTGCCAGGACATGAAAGCATTTGTACAAAATATTATGGCACTTATTTTAGCGGGAAGATTTCATGATATCCTGACTACTACAGTAAAACTTGTGTTTAGCGACCACTTAAGGGACCAACAAAAAGCGGTCGTTTATCGGAATGGTCGCTTAATACGAAATACTTTGATAAATGCGACAGTTCATTTTTATTCCATTTATAGATTGTCGATCAAGTCGTCGTGAATCTTATGATGTTCGAACCAATTAGAATCGTCTTATTGAGACGATTCTAATGGGTTCCAACAACACAAGATTCAACAATTACCAATTTTTTGTTAAAAATGTCCTCTTTTTCAGAGATTTTGCTTACAATGAAGGGATTTTTTATGGTGGTCGCTTAGTAAAATTGGTCGCTTAATAGACGTGGTCGCTTGAGCAATGTCGACTGTATATCTTTCAACAAAATTATTTTACAGACAAATTTTACATACTGACTGATGGGTTCACGGAATTCTCAACAATTTTTCCACAACATCTAATTTTTATAGGTACTTTAACCCTTTCCTGTTTTACAAAATTTTGGACCTGTCCAAATTCAAAGGTTTTGCAGACGAAAATTTAAAGTGGATTTAATTTGAAAAATAACCATTCAGTGGGGAAGGAAATAGTGTGGAAAAAGAAGAAATTGCTTGTCAGAAGCAATTTCTTCTTTTGTCACAATGTTTTCTCAATCATAAAATCACAGGCACGTAAAAAGCAGGGATTAAACAGCAAAGGGTCAAAAGTATAGGGCTAATCACTTCCACACAATGTATATGAAATGTCTCCATGGTCTAAACTTTTTTAGGGAACCCTTGCATTTGTAGTTCATTCTAACCTAGAAAGTGAGATCAAATTCAATGTGTGTGATTTTATATAAAGTATAAAAGGCGAAAAGCCAGTCTAATATCTTTATTTCTTAATCAAATTCTATGTTGTGGGTACTCATTTGAATTGTCTCGATGAGACAATTCTAATGAGTACCAACAACATAGAGTTTGTACTCTAATTATTGAAATACTTAGATCTAAAATCCAAAATACCCCCTCTAACTGCAGCTCATGATTATGTTAATCTCTTGCAAAATTACTCAAGCCAAATAAAAATCATAATTTTAACAAGAGATGTTTGTAAAACATTCCCCCCCCCCCCCCATTTAAGCAGGTCAATAGCCTATTCTTAGTCATTCTGGAAAGGGCAATAACTCACAAAATATGATGAGAAGAGCTATGGATCTCCTCAACGAGATCTATCAACCTGTGAAATTTCATGAATGTAGCTTGCATTTACTTTTTTTCTGAACAAAAAATAGTCTACCGACCGACCGACTGACCAACAAGTGCAAAACAATATACCCCCTCTTTTTCCAAGGGGTACATAATACATGTAATGACTTATCAGAAAATCCCTACATACTGAAAGAGAGATAATTAACTGTTTTAAAGCTGGGCACTAACCTACTTTATTATTTCCATCAGTGCAAAATACTGATTTTATAGCAGACATTTAACATTATTCTTCTACAAAAAAAATCACTTTACATGTCTTTTTGTATCTTATAATATAATCTATGATTTAGAAATAAAACTTTTAATTTTAGAAATAAAACCGTTCACAGACAATAAATCATTTTATTCCAATTCCAGTAACATCTTTTTGAAATTTATGTTACAGAGATTGATATGTTTTTACATTTAACATTATACAATTTGTAATTAAGCTCTAACATTATGGTTGTGGACCCTTTCAACAAATTTCTGATAAATCTGATGGAAAAATGGAAACCTAGATTTTTCTCTAATTTTCTTAAAATTCTTTATTCTAAACCCCTTAATTCTCAATTCCACATTACAATAGAGAAAAGAGAAATCAATTGATTGAATTGAATTGGGGTTTTTAGGCTGCTTTCAAGAAACCTTCAGTTATATTGCGACTGGAACACCTAAAATTCAATTCCTGGTATTTCTCACACCAGTACAACCATTACATCCTTTCCTAGCATCCAGCTGCTATCCCACATAGGTCTACGATTTTCAACCCATTGGTAGAAGACAAATGGTTGGAAAGAATGAGTGCTACTGTTTGTAATCCAACCTGGGGCCTACTGACTGATAGTCCAATGCGCTACAACTGTGCTATGATGGCAGCTTCAAAAGAGAAATCAATTGTTACAAACAATTTCTTGATTTACCTGAATGAGAATGTGTTGTACAAAATATATATATAATTTTTCAACCCTTAAACTGCTGAATTTCATTTTTGTTACAAACAAATTGCAATTTTTGGAACATTTCAACTAGTTTGGCTCGATTTTTTCCAACAAAAGTTAATTAGAAATGTGGTAGAGTAGACCACAATCACACTGCATGTCTGTGCATGCTTATCATGGTCTATACTGTCTCCCAAAGGCTTTTGTACAGTAGAAACATACTGTGAGCAGCATGAGAAGGAGTTAGATACCATAAATTTGGGAATGGGTCCACTGTTTGAATTGACCAGTCTACAAAATTATCTGTTTATAGTATAATAAATACCATATTTCCTCTAATAATAGCGGACTCCCTAATAGTAGCACCCCTACATTTTTTACTAAAATAACCCATTTCAAATACCTAAATTTTAGGAACTTTTTGATACTTTTTCTCTAATTTGAGATGAATTCCCTCTTAACAATCATTTATATGATTGTTTAGAGGAAATTAACCTCAATTTAAGGGGGAAAACGGCCCTAAAAGACGTCAATTTTAAATCAGAAAATGCTTACGAATTAAAAGCTCCCTGATCATGTTATGCATAGCTCCCCAGAGCGATTATTAGGAGAAATATGGTAAGTGATAAAGAGATTTCCATCAGAAGTTATAAATTTCAAAAGTACAAAATAAATTTGTTTCCATTAATTTTAAACAAAGAATAAATAGGACAATTAGTCTGTGAAATTCGGATTTTTCAGGACTTTAAGATTGTTTTATAGCCTTTTATATGACTTAGCCACAGGCAGATTGACTTGTTTGCAACAAAATTCTGTATCTTCTCGCAGAAAATCCATTTAAATACAAAAAGTAAAGAAATGAGGCATTTTGGTAAGAATAAATCATTCATATGAATTTCTTACTAATCATTTAATTTGAGAAACAAACTAGATTTTCTTCTGCATTGTCTTATTGAAAATCTTTTAAATCCTTGCCATTCTAAGTCCAGAATATGGCTTCTTTGGTTGGAGGTATAAACAGAGATCAGCCTACACATAAGTGCAGTCTGATCCTAGTCTATACCACCTCATAATCCTTTTCAAACCTGAAAAAAATTATTTTCTTTTATCTGAAAATAAACATAGATTCATAATCATGCTTTCAGCACTTTGATTTAACATCAATTAGTCATAATTTTTTATTTTGTACGACACAGGTTAACAAACCATCTGCAATATCAACTCAAGAAATCACTTCATATTAGGGAAAACCACAACCAATTATGTTGTTGTTACTCAATGGAATCGGATCAAAATTATCATTTAAACAAATACCTACAACATAATTAATATTGTTGTCATATTCTGTTAACCCTTGTCATCAAAATCAAAGGGCAAAAAGCACTGAAAGTCCCAACTGTATGTCATTTTTTATTTGAAAAATTAAATCTATTGCCAATTCTGGTTTGAAAGTGAGTAACAGGTGGTGTAGACTGACATCAGACTGCACATATGTGCAGTTTGATGTTTGTCTAGCTCCTGCCAAAGCAGGAATATTCCGGGTTCAGCATGACAAGGGTTAATTACAGCCCCTAAAAGTTCCAAGTTTATTTGTTTATCTTTTCTATGAATTGAACTCATTTGTCATTATTCTTTCAATTTTTCATTTTTTCTTGATACAAAATATTTTGTACAAAATAAGTAATACAGTAGAATATCATTGCTTGGCAACCATGATGTCATATCTACAGCTTGAATAAAGCTGTAGATAGAAAGTTTTGGTTGCTCACCCACGATAATTTTTAATTTTATCAAATTACATATCTAACGTACCTCTTCAGAGAATCAACAACTCACAGAACTAAACGACAAATATCTATAATGTATCAATAAAGCACTTTGATATTAGCTCAAATAACATGACGTGACCCATCACACAAAAAAGGACCATCTGCCAATTTTGGTAAACAAACATTTGGAAAACAGATCAAATGCGCATATGTTAAACCAGAGATTCTTTTTCGCAATCTGACTTATAGAAATGTGAAAGGAAGATTTACAAAATTTCTAAAAACAGCCCCCCCCCCCCAAAAAAAAAAATCTGGTCAATGGCTGACTTAACCCTTCTCATACTGAACCTAGAATATTCCTGCTTTGACAGGAGGTTGAGACAAAGATCAGCCTGCACATATGTCTATACCACCGGATTAACATTTTCAAACCAGAAAAGTAAAACACTTTAAATGAATATTCAAAATAAATATTGAACATAAATGCATCAGTTGCTTTAAGCAATTTGATTTTAATTCAATTTTGTCAAGGTTTTCTTTCAGCATGACAGGGGTTAGATACATACTTTTTCTAGGTAGGTGTTGCTCTGATTATCAGATGAATATTTTTCCTTTCTAACTAATTCATTTTTAAATGCCACGTCTGGTTGACTTTTTACTGGATCTAATCTCAAACCTGTTTCAAAATCTATTTCAAAGATTTCCCAGATGGCCCCTATTTGTGTGATAGGTTATATTTAATACACAATTACAATATACTGTATTTCTCCTATCAAATTATTCAGAGCGACATTAATGTAGGGGTAATGTTAGTAAGATATCCATATTTTTCAGCAAAAACAAAAAAAAAACTTTCTTAGTTTTTGATATTCATAGGAATCCCCTAAAAAAAATTGTAACAAGTACTGAACTAGCTGTGTCGCAAAGCAGATTAATAGCCCCCACCAGCACTTTGATCCAATTCCATAAATAATTTTCGAACAAAAATCAACAGTGACCTTGATCTTTGACCTTGGTAACCCTAAAACAACACGGAAATTCCTTGGGTCATGGGGCAAAAGTTTCATGATTCCAAGTCACTTTCTTTTTTGAGTTGGAGCTTGGAAACAAAAAGTCCATTGACAGATGGATTGACAGACAGACATACATGGTGAAACCAATGTTCCCACCTCTAGGGATATAAAAACAGAGTTTGTGTAAGTTTTGCCAAAATATTCAATTTCAAAATAACCCCTACCTCTAGCTTCGAATGCTTCTGGCAGCTGTATTCAGGGGGTGGGTGGTTAGCTAGAATTATGAAGCGATGAAGAGACAGCCTATTAGGAGAAATACAGTAGTTTTCTTATTTCAGATTTAATATTATATTCACAGTTTATTGTCAAAACTGAACAAAATACAGCTTTAACTTACAAATTAGACAGTAGGTCTGCAGAATATTTAAGTTTTTACCAGTATACATTTCCCACAAATTGTTTTCTAACTTGAACAGTTAAATTTGTCAATCTAATAACACTTCTTAAGAAGTGGACCTGCAAATGGCTCTTCAACATTTCGGAACTCGTGCTCTTTCACAATGAAATCATTAAGAAACCTCAGTTAATACTTAAATTTCATGACTTCTGAAGCGTTTCGGAACTATTACAGGTCCTTTCACTTATAACTATGACAATAAAACAGATAAATAATTCATTTTTGTCATCAATGTTAAGAACTTTCACTTTAGACTTAACAAGTTCATTATTCTACTTTGGTATGGGAAAAGGTCGTGGCTTTTTCAGGCTTTAACTTTATCATTTATCAGATGAGGAAAATCCTTTATCCAAGAAAACATTTTTCAAAGCAAAAATCTATGAATCATTAGAATCTTTTCTTATTCGACAAAATGTTTTCTACCTTTTTAGATATCTTTTTTTAAAATGAATATTCATCTAAATTTTCTTAAGTGGACTAGTGTACATTTTTGTCATTTAGTAAATTGTACATACTAAACAGTTTTACCATTATATAAATATGGGTGGTTACAAGCTATTCTTGGGAGTTAGGGCAAACTTTTGTAAGTGCCTCAACACATTAAGCACTATCAAATGTTTCGCGCCGACACCTAAATTCTGTTTTCAACACTCAGAAGCCTTTAACAGGAGAATTTTTATTACTATGGGTCAGTGCAACACTTTTGTAAGTGCCTATTCATTTATAGGCACTTACAATAGTGTTGCGCTAACCCCTGGAAATTCAATATTCTTTGTTACAATCTCTTGTTTTGATGACACCAAATTACAGTAGCAAGGAAAACATTGTGAAACAAGGGCAATGCAAGGTGATGTTTGACTCTAGAGGCTTGATGGTGATTTGTTTGTTTGAATGGGGTTTTGAGCCACTTTCAACATTATTTCAGTCATATCGCGGCAGTTAGATCACCTAACAATGGATTGCTGGTATTTCTCACACCAGTACTACCATCACATCCTTTCCTAGCCTCCAGCTGATATCTTACATAGGTCTATGGTTATCAGCTCATTGGTGAGGAAGAAATATGGTGATTTGTTTGTTTGAATGGGGTTTTGAGCCACTTTCAACATTATTTCAGTCATATCGCAGCGTTTAGATCACCTAACAATGGATTGCTGGTATTTCTCACATCAGTACTACTATCACATCCTTTCCTAGCCTCCAGCTGATATCTTACATAGGTCTATGATTATCAGCTCATTGGTGAAAAAGAAATAGTCGGAAAGCATGAGTGCCGCCGTTGAGGATCTAAAGCTTGATGGTGAAAAATTGAAGTTGAAATGGAGTAATAATGAACTAGGCATGACCATCTCCAGATTCACAATGTTTTCCGTATATCAAGGTTATAATTTGAGCCAGTGTGTGACATTTCCAACAAATCACCTTGAAATTCATGTACATCAATTCCAAGAAGGACCAGTCCTAAACTTTGTTCAAAAGTTGTCTATTCATTTATCAATCATATTTTTGTTAAAAATTTAAAATTATATCTGTCATAACAATCAAAATAACATGAGAAATACTCTATTCAAGAACTCAGTTTCTGAACACAGGCTTCTTTTATATGATTTAATTGGCAGTGTGCCAAAAATGCAAATGAATGATATCATCACTGAGTGTTTATTGCACACTCTGCCAACATCTGCGCACGCGAGTCCCTGTCTCACAACACAAAATCCATCAATTAGGTCAACTGGCCTCACTGTTGTCATGGCAACAGGTGCAAAAAAACGATTCATATAACAACTCTTACGATATGAACACCTTTCTTTTCTCCCAACAAGTAAAATCTCGAAGAGAAAATCGTCTATCCCTGAATTTGCACCAACTTTCAGAAAGACGGTTTATTTGACAGATTAGTTTAGTTCACATGGCACACATACAAAGAAAAAGACTCTCCCATTTTGGAGGTATTTTTCCCTATCAAGGTCAGGTTTAAAGGTCACGAGGTCACACTGGTTCAGCAACACCTTTGGTAAAACATTTACAAGCACGCTATCACACTGTTGTCTACGACAAAATTTGTTATTTATCCAACATTCAATCCTTTCTTTTAAATTTTCTGTAAACTAATAACAGTATATAGACTGAGACTTTAAGAAACAAGTCAGTGAGATCCCTTTATTATGCAAGAAGGAATGAAGACGCACACCACACAGTAAGTCAAGGAGTATCAGTTATAGAGTCTGTATTATCCATGCACTATTTTAAACAATTACTACAATCAACTGTCCGACAAAAGCCTTACTGTACTTTTCCTTTTTTCATCATTTTTTTCTATTTTTTAAAATGAAGAAAATCTTTGATGTTTAATTATCTGTCAATTTATCTAATTCATTGAACGATCATAGATATCTCAAATTCCTTCGTTGTTAAATAGTCTATACATTTGATTAACTTCAACAATTAAATCATGATATAAAATTTTGTAGAAAAGACATTATTCATGGGCTTTGATTATGAGCAGTAAAATTACATGATTTAAACAAAAACTTTCATTATTATTTGGCAGCCAAAGACAAATATTTCATATATTTGATTGTTCAGCACAAAAATTTTGTAACTGCCTATATGTTTATAGGCAGTTACAACTGTTTTGAACTGAGCAATCAAACATTGTTCTATGAACTCTGGTCAGGAACACGATAATCTGGAGGGAGTCACGGCCGACACCGACAGACTGGAAATACTGAAGGAACTGTTCAACCCACTGGGTTTCTTTTTCGGACTTATATTTTTGTTAATATCCTCCGAGAAAGTGGAAATACTAAATCGCTCCGATGGAAAATCATTCGGACTTGAAAGTGGGGACAGGTCATATGATCTATCGTCTTTGTCTTGATGGTTTGACGGTGAATTATACGATGGTGAATTAACAGACGACTTCGCAAGTGATTCTATACTGTATGATCTGTGTAAACCCGCATTCGTTTTTGAAAAGTTTAACGGTGATGATGGATAGAGCGGACCAAAGTGCGGGGTAAAATTATCCGTCCTCTGTCTTTTCATCATGGAATACGGTGAACTTTGACCCGGTAAAACGTCTGTATGGGTTTTAACTAATGTTGAATCATACTCCGCGAAGTCTCTAGATGAATCATGCACTAAAGGGGACTCCACATTTTTCAGCCTAACTTTATGGGGAGTTGAGAGAAGGTCCTCGCTTCCTGTCGAGTGGGCGGGGCTTCCAAACATAGAGTCGCTGTCATGGATACTGTCGCTCCCGTGATCATCCTCGTCTGTGTAGTTGCCATCTTCGTAAACCCTAATGCATTTTTTCTTCCTCCTGTAAAATATTGAAACAATTGAGATTTTAATCAAGAAACAAAGATATTTTTTGGACCTTAATTTTTACCTTTTAAACCAAGCCCAATTTTTTCAAAGATTTATATATTTTAATTCAGCCATCAAATATTTTACTTTTTGCTTTATGTTCACGAGGATACATATATTTTTTTAAAAGTGAATAAGCCTTTTTTTTTAACAATCTCTTGAGATTCATTTCCCAGTGTTTTTATAGTTGAGAAAATACCGTGAAAATAAAAGAAATTTTCTTGTAACAAGCAAAATCTCCTTGTCATGAAATATTTTCATACCATAAAGAGCACCTTGAGTCCAATCAATTGCACCCACATTTTAAAATTTTGATAGGTTAATGCAAGACTATTCTAAGTTCCTATAAATATATAGGCACTTAGAATAGTCTTGCACTAACCACTTACAATAGTGTTGCACTAACCACTCCAATTTTCAAATGCATCCTCTTTGAATTTGGACTCTTCCAATGTTTTATTCGATAATTGGGATCTTGGGGGTCCTTTCTTAAAGTTTATATCATATATTTGGGGGCTCAACTTCAGGTAAGAATTGAAGACTGTTTAAACGGTCTTCAATTATTTTCTATAGCTCATCCCAAGAGGGTCTTAGTGCCTCTCATCAGATTGTTTTGAGGGGCCAGGGGCCAGTTTGCTAAACATCTTACAATCATTTTTTGCGTAGGTCAAAAATTAAAGTCACTCATAAAGAAGTAACTTATATGGAATTCTGCTTTGCATCATCTCATTGAAATCGTCTTCCAAAGATGATTCCAATTAGATATTGGAAGGTAGAATCTTCTAACAATGAATGAAAACACCAGGTGCAATTAGTAATTTTGGCTTACCATTAATTTTTTGTAAGAAGTTTAGCAAAATAGGCCATTGGTTACTTATTTGAGAGTCTCAGACTCGCCAAACCTGCGTCCCTTTAAACCCTGATGTAACCACAACAAATCAAGGAAAAACAAGAATTTGTTGATTGGAAAAGACAAAACCTGTCTACAGTTTGCAATAAAATTCAACAAAACACAAAGTTAAGCCATAAACACTTCAAAATATCAAATCACCTCATATGAAAAAAGAGTTTTCAAGTAGAACAAAATAAAATTACCATAGAAGCACACAAAAATTGCCACCCTATAGTGTTTCATAGAAAATTAATTTTTGACATTTTTAATTTCAATTTGAAATAATGGGCAAAAACAGGTGTTCTGGTGTCACCCAGATCCATTTACCTGCATTTAAAACTGATGATTTTCAATCTCTGTTTTTTTAACTTGTAAAATTACTAGCATTTTAATGGCTACAATAAAACAAATAGGTCTATAAAATTCTCTAAAGTGTCTTTTTTCATCTTTTACCCTTTATAGCACTCATCTCACTTCAACCCATTGAATTAAATTTTAGACTGGTCCAAACAGAAAGATGTACCATATTTCCTCTTATAATAGTGCCCTCCCAATAGTAGCACCCCTACATTTTTTCCACTTCAAATGTCTAAATTTTAGGCACTTTTTGAGACTTCTTCCCTTCTTTGAGATGAATTTCCTCTAAATATCATTTATATGATTGTTGAGAGGAAATTTACCACAAATTAAAGGGGAAAGGCCTATAAGACATCAATTTTAATGATTTTTTAAATCAGAAAATGCATACTGAATAAAAGCTTCCTGACCATGTTATGTAAAGCTCCTGGGAGTATTTATTTGGAGAAATACGGTATGTGAGATTTTCAAATTAGTTGAACTTTTAAATTCTTTTTATCTTTGGAAGGAAAAACATTATAAAATATAATTTAACAAGCCTTTTTTCCTAGAAGGGGGTTATTTTGGATTTCTAATAAAATTTCTAATAATACTCGTATTTCAACAATACTTCCAAAGACCTATATTGTGGACACGAATTGAAATCACACTTTGAGACAATTCTAATGAGTACTCACAACATAGGGTTTTAATGAAAAATTAAGGTATAAGGCTGGAAATACACTCCCTCTTTTATGTACTTCTAGTTTCTTAAATGCTATTTAAGAGATTAAGAACTCAAGATGTTTTGGAATACTTTTCTATTACGAAAAGGATTAAGCCTTAAAAATAATGGCATATCAGGGTAAAAATATGATTTGTTTTGTTTTCCCCCCTGAGACCATTATATTGTTGTCACTCTTTTGAATAGTCTCAGAAATACACTTGAAAGGAGTACACACAACAAAGGGTTAAAATTTGAAGTACTAAAGACCCCCTCTTTCTGTATCTCTGAAAAGGTAATTGGGCAGCATACAATAAGACAAAATATAATGAAAACTAAGCCTATAAAGCCTATTATTCACTCCAAGAGAACTGTATCAAGCATTCTTAATTTTTTGTTAATCATTTTTTATAGTTATTCATTTTTATAGTTATTAACCCCTGTCATGCTGAACCCGGAATATTCCTGCTTTGGCAGGAGCTATAGACAAACATCAGCCTGCACAAAAGTGCAGTCTAATGTTTGCCTACACCACCTCTTTCTCTCTTTCAAATCAGAATTGTCAATAAATTAAGTTTTTCAACAAAAAAAAAAAAAATTACCTACAGTTGGTACTTTCAGTGCTTTTTGCCCTTTGATTTTGATGAAAACTTTTAGCCAAAATTTATTCAGTATGATATTAGGGTTAATTTGTGTGATTGGCCCTTTCCTTTTTTTGAAAGCTGCCAACTTTAAGGAGGTTGCAGGCAACATCATAAAGTCATTGCATTTAGAAATGAAAACAATCCATATGTTAGAATATAATTTAGGAAAAGAAGAAATTGCTAAATCAAGCATTTCTTCTTTTACCACAATAATTTCTCTATCACTTGTATGTACAATTTTAGGTCTGCCATGGCAACGGATGTAATGCAGACCAACAATAAAGGTGTAATATTTCAGATGCTATTAACCCTTGTCATGCTGAACCCGGAATATTCCTGCTTTGGCAGGAGCTATAGACAAACATCAGCCTGCACATATGTGCAGTCTGATGTTAGTCTACACCACCTATTTCTCACTTTCAAACCAGATTTGTCCATTGATTTAATTTTTCAAATAAAAATTGACCTACAGTTGGGACTTTCAGTGCATTTTTCCCTTTGACTATGATGGAAATTTTTAGCCAAAATTTATTCAGCACGACAAGGGTTAAAACAGTTCTCAGGGAATGACGTCTAAAAATATCTATAAGCATGAAAATTAAAATCAGCACTAAATACATTCTTGGTAAAAAAATTCTGGTTATACATTATTAAATACAATACATGCCATGACTATGTACATACATTTAAAGCGCAATAATTAGTGAAGCAATAATACATACACATGTACAAACCAATCTTGATTTTAGACAAATAAATAAAGTATTTGAAATCAATCAGCTTAAAACAAGAGCACCGCCTACAGGTGCCTACGCTCGGCTGTCGAGTGCTGGATGGTGGGAAAAAATCTAAGTCGAAAAAGGGGCATAATTTTCACAAAATGCATCTAGAGTTATCCCCCTTGATGGTATAGGTTGCTCTTTTGATGGTGAACATGTGTGCCAAGTTTCAGGTGAATGCCTTCAGTAGAACCAGAGATATAACAAAATGTCAAAGTTTCTCACGACGACGACGACAACGACGACTACGACAACGACGACACGGAGGCTATAGCAATACCCCGGGTTTTCTCCGAAAACAGCCGAGCTAAAAATAGAAAAGATCAAAGCAAATATCCCTAAAACATTATCAGTATCAGACTAGTGAAGTTATCAAGTAAATGCTCATGACCTTGATTTTGACAAGAGTGGGCTTAAAATAGTACAGCAATCCCTTTGGCAACGCATGTACATAACAATCAAGCCTTTGAATCATAGTAACGACTGCAAGGATGTTGTTTTTACAACGAAATTGGGTCTTAATCATTGTACCAAAAATCATAGAAGGAAATACTTAAGATCAAGTTTTGCCAGAAAACTTAACCTTGAATTTTTAGAAAATGTGTGTTTTCTTTTTGTTACGTTTCTTGTTCAAGAAAAGAAAGTTTTCAATCCTTGTGTGAAATTAACCCTTGGCCTGCTGAACCCGGAATATTCCTGCTTTGGCAGGAGCTATAGACAAACATCAGCCTGCACATATGTGCAGTCTGATGTTAGTCTACACCACCTGTTTCTCAATTTCAAACCAGAATTGTCAATAGATTTAGTTTTTCAAATAAAAATTGACCTACAGTTGGTGCTTTCAGTGCTTTTTGCCCTTTCATTTTGATGAAAATTTTAGCCAAAATATATTCAGCATAACAAGGGTTAAACTGATTCACGTAAATAAAAGTTTGATTGATCAGTATGTCAGAAACATAGATAGCTACTTATTTACAGTTGTGCTTAGACTTGCTGGGACTAAAAAATAAATTCTGTAATATACAAAACTTTTTCTGATCAAATTTTATCACATGGTAACAGGAATGGTTTAGCTACTATATAATTCTGTTTATAATCAAACAAGCAGATAGAATTGACAGGTATAAAGTTTGTGTATAAAAGACTTAAGTGTTTTGCTTAAGGACAAAAAAATTCTGAAGAAAGTAACATGAATATAGAATTTTTTGTTTGCATTTTTGTTTGTTTTTAATTTAAAGGGTGTTAAAAAAGCCTCCAAAATTAAGGTAAGGTTGAACTATGGCATAGAATTTGAAGCAAATAAAATAATATATATTCATTTTTGATATGCCTTATATTGCTCAAACAGATAGGATTAAATATTTTGTTTCTTGAACAGATTGGACCAATACTGACTTACAAATATATGAAATATCATTCCAACATGGTCTCATACATAATTGTTTCTATAAGTAGAGATATTATAATTAGTGTTCAATAATACAGACAAAAACTTCAAGAATATCTATAAGCAGTATGTTAAAAGATGCATATTGGCTGAAATCATTTACTAGCCATATACATACATGTGACCTCTAATGAAAGACAAAAATAGTATCTGCATTAGAATGCACAGGCTATGGGGTCTGACTAAGATTGAAGCTCAAGATAGTGGAACCATAAAAATTCTGAAACATTTTGGAACTCATGATCTTTTACAGAGTTAACCGAGGTTTCCTAATGAAATCATTAGGAAACCTCTGTGTACACTGTAAAAAGTTCATCACTTCCAAAACCTTACAGAACTATTACAGGTCCACTACCTAAAATCAGTGCTCAGGACAGGTCAAATGTATAAGGCAAAAAATATTAAGAAAGCACCTGTCAATTCTAATATACAAATAGCATTTTACTAAAATTATTAGGTATAAGCTACAATAAACGTAAAATAAAGCTTCAAGTGGCACAAGCTGTAGTAGACAAAGCGTTACAATTAGCCACGATTTGACATGCGGCATTTAATACATATTGATGATGCGACAATACCTTGCTACTGCCATCTAATTTAATTGGTTTAATATCTATATTTTGATCACTAGATAAGTCTGTCCTGCAAATCAAGAAAAACATCATCGTAAGTAAGTTACAAATAACAGATCAACATATAGAAAAGGGTATCCTGAATTTTAGATTCACCCTTAATTGGCATTCTGAATTAAAACCTTCATAAAATTACAGTCATATTAACCCTTGTCATGCTGAACCCAGAATATTCCTGCCTTGACAGGAGCTATAGACAAACATCAGCCTGCACATAATGTGCAGTCTGTATTTGTCTATGGCACCTGTTTCTACTTTTCGAAACCAGAAAAGCTCAAAAAAATAATTTTCAAAATGAATTCCCTCTCAAATTTAGTGCATTCGGCACTTTGAGCACTTAGAAATTGTTGTTATGATTTTTTATTTAGCATGACAAGGGTTAAGGTGCAGAGAGGACTAGATGGACAAACTGTGATTTGATTGGAAAATATTATTTCATTTTTCCTTACTTTTTAAAAAGGAAAATCAAGAAGTATAGTTGATTGATTAAATGGAGTTTAACACTGCTTTCAACCTTTTTTCAGTTATATCAAGGCGGCTGGAGCACCTAACAATGGATTCCTGGTATTTCTCCCACCAGTTCTACCATAACATCCTTTCCTAGCCTCCAGCTACTATCTCACATTGGTCTACGATTATCAACCCATTGGTGAGAGCAGGAAGTAAAGACTAAGATCAGACTGCACATGTGTAGTCTGATCTTTGTCTATATCTCCTACCAAAGCAGGTATATTTTGGATACAGCATTACAAGGGGTAAAACATTTCAATCATAGTTCAAAAATCCTATGTTGTGACAACTCATTGGCATAGTCTTGTTAAGATAATTCATGAGTACCAACAACATAGGTTTTTGTTGAGAAATTAAGATTTTAGACTGTCTTCCCCCCTTTAATCTTGACTTCTGAGAAACAGCATCAAATCATGTTGCCCAACATAAGCTTTCACCCATCTTTCATGAAATCTACCCATTGTAAAAATATAACAAAGTTATTTACACATTGCTGGATGCCACATAATCATATCTCATGACAATTTTTTCATTTATACTTTTCAGTGGATTATTCAGAAATAAAGGTAGATTATCAATTGATAAGCTCACTGCCTAACCAGTGAAATTATCAACAAGAGTGCCATCTTCACAAAATACGCCACCACTTTGCTGCTGTTTCACGAAAATAATTGTAGACACTACTTATTTTGACAGAACCAAATTGAAAATGACCAAGTTTCATTTAAATCAAGACAAAAAGTTAGGAGGAGTTGCCTCACAAGGCTGCAATTTCAATAAGTCCTAGGCACTAAGTTTTAAGGGGCCATAATTCAGGGAAATAAATGAGCCATAAAATCCTTGATCCATGTACATCTACAAATTATGGTGATGACATTGACCAAGTTTCATTTAAATAAAGACAAAAAGTAAGGAGGAGTTGTGTTCAAAAGGCTGCAATTTCAATAAGCCCTAGATACTAAGTTTTAAGGGGGCATAATTTAGGGTAAAATTAATGAACCATAAAATCCTTACTTCATGCTCATCTACCAATTTCGGTTATAACATCCACCAAGTTTCATTTAGATCCAGCCAGAAACTTAGGAAGAGTTGCATTCACAAGGCTGCAATTTCAATAAGCCCCAGAGACTAAATTTAAAGGGGGCATAACTGAGGCAATAAGCCCCAGAGACTAAGTTTTTAAGGGGCATTACTTAGGCAAAAATCAACGAACCATAAAATCCTTCCTTCATGCACATCTACCAATTGAGGTAATAACATTGATCAAGTTTCAAGAAGATCCAGCCAGAAACTTAGGAGTTGCGTTGACAAGAAAAGTGGACCCAGAGACTGAGTTATCAAGGGGCATAACTCAGGCAAAATCAACAAACCGTAAAATCCTTCCTTCATGCACATCTACCAATTGAGGTGATAACATTGACCAAGTTTCAAGAAGATCCAGCCATAAACTTAGGAGGAGTTGTGTTGACAAGAAAAGTGGACCTAGAGACTAAGTTATCAAGGGGCATAACTCAGGCAAAAATCAACGAACCATAAAATCATTCCTTCATGCACATCTACCAATTGAGGTGATAACATTGACCAAATTTCAAGAAGATCCAGCCATAAACTTAGGAGGAGTTGTGTTGACAAGAAAAGTGGACCCAGAGACTAAGTTATCAAGCGGCATAACTCAGGCAAAAATCAACGAACCGTAAAATCCTTCCTTCATGCACATCTACCAATTGAGGTGATTACATTGGCCAAGTTTCAAGAAGATCCAGCCATAAACTTAGGAGGAGTTGTGTTGACAAGAAAAGTGGACCCAGAGACTAAGTTATCAAGGGGCCTAACTCAGGCAAAATCAGCAAACCGTAAAATCCTTCCTTCATGCACATCTACCAATTGAGATGATCATATTGACCAAGTTTCAAGAAGATCCAGCCAGAAACTTAGGAGGAGTTGCGTTGACAAGAAAAGTGGACGGACGTACGGACGGACGGATGGACGACAGACGGAGAAGATGACGCCAATATACGTCCGCCTCCGGCGGCGTATAAAAACTTATAACCTGCATTCAATTATTTCATTTTATAATATGACCTACGTTGCTGGAGTGAAATAACCCCGTTGATATTTTTGATATTACATGGGTGTTATTAGTGGAATAACTATGCAAATGAGGTCAGAGCGAATAGAAAAGCTATTTTGTAACTGCAAAAATAACGTCATAATCTATGTTTTGTGACGTCATTTTTAAATGGCGTTATATTCAAGAATTTTGAAGATTTTTCACTAAAATTCGGGTCATATTATAAACAGACTTAAAAATTTGTGCTCATCAAATACCGCATTTATTAAACTCGTCATCTGTAAACAGATAAAAACTCGGCGTAGCCTCGTTTTTATCTGTTTATAGATGATTTGTTTGATAAATTCAGTATTCAATGACCACTCATTCAATATCCTCTATCTATCCGACGGTATCTAAGTGGAGCCAAATAAGTGATGTCACCATGTTCACCATGAACATGCAAAATGAGGCAATTTAAGAAAATTTGTCTAAACATTTCCACATTTTGTATAATTTTTGCACAAAAGAAATAGAATAATAGTTTGTTTTTTTGAGTATGATCGATTGATATTTTCATTTGGTGAACAACAAAAAATATATATTTTCACGTAGTTCTGCCACTCTTGAAAATAAAGCTTTTGTTGTTCACTCAATAAATATAAATTGATCAAACACTGAAAGGAAACGACTATCCACTATATGATCAGAGTTTACTGGAAGTATTTGTTACTGTTTTGCATGGACCAATCAAATGCATTTCTATTATTGTAAAGAATCTTTTCTCCATGGAAAACATTATGCAACACCCTACTATGTCGGCTGCGTTTTGATTAGAATTTCATGTTGCAAATACCATTAACAATCCAATGTTTCATCAGATTAATGAATATTGAATGAAGTATTCGGTAAAACTGACACAAAATTTAGTAACAGAATATTTCTATATCTTTATATCAGTGTCATTTCAGGTGCAGTTTACACGATTTTCCATTTGGGAAATAAACAATTATGGAAATAGGTAATGGGATACATGAATCTTGTTACCATTGAAAAATATGGTTCATGCTTTTTTTTTGTTTTTGTTGTTGTTGTTTGATAGGGTTTGTATTAGAATTTTTTTTTATAGAATGAATTTTTCAACATAAAAAAATCTGTTCATTTCTCTAGCGATTATCGAGTGCTTTCAAGATAATGTAGATATTTAAAGTTTCAGATAGACATTTTTAGAAGAAACATTGTGAATTGTAAATGTTTTTAAACAAGTTACTCTGTCTTAAGTTTGAAAAACATCTCATGATCTTGGACTGAGGTTATAAAACTTTACACTTTCTCAATTCAAAATTTTCTCAAATTTCAATTTGAGATTAAAGCCGTATTTCTGTTTCAATACCTATTTTAATGTATTAAAATAAAAGATTTTCATTCATTTATATAAACTTAAAATAAGAAAATTCTCAGTTGAGGCTGAGAAAGTTTTATAACCTCGGGCTCTGATCTAAAACTTCAACAGCAAACTCAAATACAAGTTATAAAAATATCCCATGAAAATTATCAAATCCATTTTTGCCATTTTTTAAACATAAAAGTTTGATTTTTCATTACCATAAGGCTACCATCTCTATTTTTTTTAATTAAACAATTTAAATTTAAGGGTCTTAATCCATTTTCCCCCACCAAGAATTAGATGGATAAATAAACCATGTTAATCAACAGTAAGAGCCCTTCTACACCATCATTCTAATTGCTGTGAATGCTGTGGGACAAAGATCACCCTGCACATTAAGAACAGACAGATCTATGTCTAACTCAGTGTTTGTCATTTGATTCAATAAGATAAGTGTTCCGAAATTTAATGCATATTTGATGGCTCAGCACGAAAACAGTTGTAACTGCCTATGTTTAAAGACAGTTAAAACTGTTTTGCACTTAGCCATCAATTATGCATGATTGATATACAAGTAAGCTGGTCGAAGAATAAACTAAGGTTGTTTTTTTTGTTTTTGTTTTTGTTTTACATCCATTTCAAAGTTCAAACACAAATTCCATGACAATGGTCTGGTATTTATTCTTAAAATATTATTCAAAATTATTATCATAATTCATAAGTAGAGGGGCTTCTTCAAAGAATTGTGCATAAATTTGTGATATAGAACTAAAGGGAGGTAATTTCACACAGAAAACACATTTGAATACTCACCGACAAGGTTTGCACCAATTTTTTTGTTGATCCATGCCATAGCGTGCTCGACATTTTTTGGAATTACTGGTGCATTCACCTGAAGGGTAGAAAGATCAAAAACTCATTAATTCCTTATTTAAATATATCAATGTGCATATGTCGGATTAAATATGATGAAAATACAATTTAATATAATGAAGAGATATGCATTTTTAAATCATTGTTTCCTTGCTATTCCTGAAAGTTGAAAGCAAAATCTTGCAAAGAAACTCAACATCATTCAATAAGCAAGTAGAAACCTTCAAAATGTAAATAGTTACAATGATAACTCATCCAAACAAAATCACATGTATCAAAATAGAAAAAAGCTAGGGTAACATCTTTGGAAAATGAAGAAATTGCTTGCCAAAAGCAAGTTTCTTAATTTCCCAAAGATGCTTCCTACCCAGAGACCAAAAACTTAGACCATTCATCAAAAAGAATTTGATGTTTGCAACTTCTTTCATTTTGGATCAGTTTAAAGTTTGTATGTGGGGAAATGGGTTCATTTTCTTGCTGAATAAAGACCTCCACGATTTCGACAGCAGGCAAAGGCAGTCTTCTCCAACTACTGATCTCATTTGAGCAAGGTTTGTTAATAAATCAATTTTTGAACAAAATGTCAATGATATAAAGAATATTCAGCATAATAAAGATAAGAAAATTTTATTAAGCCTTTCTAATGCTTATCTTTAAATAAACTATAAATTATGAAGGATTCATCTTAAATAATTACAAAAGAGTTCCAAAATGTCAGAAGGAAGCAAAGAATTGAAGTTTAGGAATAACTTTTACCAGTCTACATTTGTTTACGACCAATTCTTGCTATACAGATAGCTTTTGCAATTTGTGAGAACTAAGATCTTCCTACACAGATGTGCAGTCTGATCTTAGCCTTCACTATCTGCATTCTTCCTAGGTGTTGTGTGGAATACTTTATACATAGTAGCCTTAATTGATGGCTCAGCATGAAACAGTATTAACTCCCTATATGTTTATAGGGAGTTACAACTGCTTCTGGCTTAGCCATGAGATGTCCTTGAAACATGATTTAAATTCCACAAGGTAAGGGATAACTTTGTCAATCAACCACAATAGTACAAGAGACAAAAGCCAATATCATATACTTGTGAGGCACATGTGATTTTGAAATTTTTGATGAAGAATTAACTTCCATAAAACTCAAGATGTTTGTGAAACACTGGAGCCTCAGTACATATACTAGCATATTTCAAGACATATGACCTTGACCTTGACTCTTATTAGTAGGTTATAATAGTAGCTTTGAAAAAAATCCTCTTGTAGTGATACCTTTTGAAGCATTATTGAAATGTTAAGTTATTCATTCATAGTGAGGTAGACAGACCAACTGATAGAGGGTGGATTTTGGTTTTCAAATTTAAAAAGAGATGTTTGTAAAACATTTGTGCCAACCCCCCTCATAGAAGCAGGTTGATAGCCTATTCTTTGTCAATCAACAAAGGGCAATAACTCACAATATCTGATGAGTAGAGTTATGGTTCTTGTGAACTGCACTTTTTCTCAGTGAGATCTATGGACCTGTGAAGTTTCATGGTTCTAGCTTGCATACTTTTTGAGATATGCTCCAGACGAAAAAGGTCTATGGACGGACCGACAAGTGCAAAGTAATATACATGTACCCCCTCTTCTTTGAAAGGGGGCATAAAAAATTTCATTAGTCTTTACTTAAACCCTATGTTGCTGGTACTCATTTGAAACGTCTTGATGAGACATTTCAAATGAATGCCCATTACATAGGGTTTCATTATGAAAAATCATTTTTCTGCAGGCTTTACCCCCACTTATCTAGACCCCTGACAGATTAGCTGACAGGCCGATGGCCAAAGGAAAAACAATATGCCAGATCCTATCCATGTAAGGACACAAAAATTGAACAATCATTCTGCTACCAGCATTCTGATATTGAAATGGAGAATAATTATAAGTAGATAATGAATTATTATGTCAAACAGAAATTGTATAAAATTATCAAAATTATCAAAATGTCAAAGCAAAAAAAATGTATGTGCCTATAAATATATAGACACTTACAATACTTTTGCACTGAATTCCTTGTATGTCATTTATCGATTGCCAAAGATTTTCATTTTTGATTATTAGATCAGAGAGTTCTTTCTTTTCTGTATTACAAAACAATATAATATTAGACTATCGCAAAGCGAACTAAAACCCCCTACAATTGCTTGTCAAAGATGACTTTGTCAAAAGTCAATGGATCCTAACCAAAATTTCACTTGCATATCTCTGCTTGGTACTTATCACATCTGTAAAGTTAGAATGAAATCTACCCATTAGTTAATGAGAAATTGAGCAGACAAAAAAAGCTACAAAAGGACAGACCAAACCACTGACCGACCAACAAGCTGACTCCTTTATTACCCCCAAAACATAGTTTTGGAGGGTATAATAAAGTTTATTACCTGATCATAAGCCTAAACTTGCTATTACTCCCGCATTTTTTAACTGTTCTCTTATACAACAACTAACGATTTTAAAGAGAGTTTTCACAATATTTCAGATTAGTTTCACTGTGTATAAAACAGTAAGTCAAACCAATTACTAATCATTATTTATTCAATAGTTGATCAGGTAATAATATTTGTTAGTGCACAGAATTACAATGTAGATTTTCTTTACTTTGCATGCATAAAAGGTGGATTTATTCATGTATAACTTTTTCTCAGAACAGTGCAAATTGTTAAACGGTTGATGATATAATTCATTGAAAATCAGATCAAATTCCATGCAAAAAGTAATGGCGTTTATAGGCTAGCTATCTGTAATTTTATCCTTTATGACCATTTTGACAGTGTTTTTTTTTATAAGATATAGTAAAATTATTATCTTATGAAAAAAAATATGGTTAATTTCGTAAACAGGTTATAGAAATGAAAAATAAATTAAAAATTTAGGTGGTTTTTTTTTTGTTTCTTTCTTGCCCAAACATAACAAGACACAAACATAATAACATATAAAGCGGGTGTTGTTTTTCATGCATGCCGTCTCATTGGACGTATATTTACCAAAGGCTGGATTGTTGACAAATCGTTCATCGGGCCCCATACCTTTATCCGACGGTCCTAACATATCTAACTTTTTTCGCTTCTTCTTTTTTGTATGTGTTGCGTAATTATCACGTGCGCTCCACCCTGGATATAATTGTAGATGTAATTCTTTTTCTTTACGAGCCATTTCATAATATTTGGCTTGTTCTGATCGGTCTAACGAATGCCACTGAAAAAAAAATATCAAACTTGATTTATATTTTGTGCTTCATCTGAAAAATAAAATTTTAACCCTTTTTTCATTTATTATAGGTAAGATACATGTTGAAAGGGTTAGTACAAAACTATTAATATTGTCTATAAATATAGACATGTAGAATATTATTGCACTCACATTTCTATATATTAGATGGCTTAACTCATTATTTTAGCAATCATTTTAGAAAACTTTCAAGTCCATCTGCATGCATACAAAAGTTCAGAAAAAAAATCATTTTTGATTGGACTTGAACAATATTTCAAATTATGTAAGGAGAAATGAAAATTCCAGTCTATCAATGAGTATGAAACAGGGTTTTTAAGCCAATGTCATTCTGCATCAAAAAGACATCCTCGAATACCATAATGTGTACTTGCATCTAAACAACAATATCAAACATAAGTCATATTCTGTTGGTGCTCAACCAAAACCTTGTACCTGCAGCTTTGTTCAAGCTGTAGATTTAAGGTTTTGGTTGCCTATAGACAATAAGATGTTGAATGATAAACGAACAAGAGATGTTTGTAAAACATTTATGCCCCTAATAAAAGCAGATTTATAGCCTATTCTTTGCAATCAACAAAGAGCAATAATTAACATAATATGATGAGTAGAGTTATGGTTCTTGTGCACTGCACTTTTCCTCAGTGAGATCTATCGACCTGTGAAGTTTCATGATTCTAGCTTGCATACTTTTTGAGATATGCTCCAGTCAAAAAAAAAGGTCTAAGGTCAGACCGGCCAACTGACGGACTGACCGACAATCAGATCTACCAACCAACCGACAAGTGCAAAGAAAGATACCCCTCTTCTATGAAAGGGGGCATAATAAGATAATGAATTCTAAGTGAATGCAAAGCACAAGAATCACAGTATTCCCAAGGTCACTGAATCGGAGGATGGTTTGTTAAAGAGCTAGTACATCAAACAGTGTTTTGCACCATCCCACACCCTCTCAAAGCTTTTTGATAGCAACAACAAAGGTTTCAGTCAAACTCCAACAATTATAATGGGATTGACAGGCTGGTAGAAGTCTTTTATCTTTTCATTCTATATATAATAGATAATTAAAAACTTCAAGGGAACGATCAAAATACAAAGGAGTTATTGCCACAAGTTAATTTAACAGGGCATTCTTGTTCAAAGCTTTTAACTTTTTCCGCAATTGACAAATTGGTGTACAATCAAGAAATTATCAAATATTGCCTGAAAAAAGGAACTTTGGAAAAAAATGGTGGAAATTTGAGAAAAGTCTCTATTGAAAAGGTTTGTGGATGCCAATAAATAAAGGTTGCTCTTAGTTATAAAATTTTGAGTAATTTTCCTAAATGTTAGAAAGTACTGTGTTACAAGGAATTTCTTCTTTTTCCATGATACCTTTGCATACAAAATATGTAAGTTGTACACTTACATCCCAAAATAGTACTTTTTTGGGAAGTTTGACATTGAAAACTGACCTTGAAATTTTAAGATGCCTATTGATGAGGGGAACCATTATACATAATATGAGCAAGACAGACAGACAGACAAACGAACAACTGTCAAAACAATATTCCCACACTATTGTTGCTTAGGGGAATTAGATCTTTTGCAAGATAACAAAGTTTTGACTCTGATTAGATTGAGCAATCTAGTATGCAGTACGACCTGAGTAAACATAGTGGTGAGAAAAAGAAACACTTGATTGTGGCAAGCAAAAATTTCATTTTCATAGTCTTCATCTATATTTGAAACTGATTTATATGCTTCCCATATGCAGAGTCTGTCTATGAATTAGAACCAGACAAGAACTTGGTTGTCAGGTAATGGATTGAAGAGAATTGCCAATTACCTACACTGTTTTGCATTTCACAAATTTATCACTGAATGAATTATATGTTGTGGGTACTCATTTGAATTGTCTCATGGAAACAATTCAAATGAGTACCTAGAACATAGGGTTGTTTAACTATTATCAAAATATTTTACAAATGGAATTCCAGATACCTCCATACCTCACAGCCCCAAATTGAATAAAATGTTTGGACTCAACTGAGTATATACTCAATATCTGACTTGTAATTTTACAGGCATTTCTAGTGAAATACATACTTATTGCACAAAAATAAAAGATTATGATGGTAAATTGTTACTTTTCATGTAATGTCCCATTTAAATAGGAAAAAAAGTCTAAGTTCAAGGGGAGAAAATTCATGAACCTGGGGGAGTTGAGACTTGGAAATTGTGTCTTGCAAAACTTCAACTTATGTCAAATATTTGTATTAAAAATCATAACTATTGAAGGAAAAACAAAAGAGGAGTTAGCGACACAAAATTATAAGTACATGGTTACAAATAGGAACAAATGTCTAAGTTTAAGGGAGAATAATTCATGAACCAGGGAGAGTTGAGACTTGAAATTTGTGTCTTGCAAACATTCAACTTGTGCTCAATGTTTGTATGAATTTTCATCACCATTGAATGAAAACTGAAGGAAGAGTTCGCGACACAAAATTATTAGTACATAGTAATAAATAGGAAAAAAAGTCTAAGTTCAAGGGGAGATAATTCATGAACCAGGGGGGGTTGAGACTTGAAAATTGCGTCTTGCAAAACTTCAACTTATGTCAAATATTTGTATTAAAAATCATAACTATTGAATGAAAACTGAAGGAGGAGTTTGCGACACAAAATTATCAGTACATAGTTACAAATAGGAAAAAAAATGTCTAAGTTCAAGGGGAGATGATTCATGACCACAGGGGAGTTGAGACTTGAAAATTGTGTCTTGCAAAACTTCAACTTGTTATCAATGTTTGTATGAAGTTTCATTACTATTGAATGAAAACTGAAGGAGGAGTTCGCGACACAAAATTACTAGTAAAATGTCCACGGACGGACAGACAGACGGACAGACAGACGGACAGACGGGCTGATTCCAGTATACCCCCGAAAACATTGGTTTTGCGGGGGTATAATAAAACATGTATAATTCATCTTTGAATTTTTAGCAAGTTAACTTCTTAGTTGAGTTATGAAATGGTTCTATAATCTTGGGTTGACCTTGAACCTTGCCGTTACTAAAAACAAACCAGCATTCATGAACACAAATGAATACAAGCCTAGATTTCACTACATAAAAGGAGGTTTGCACCCAATGCCATTTCGATAGATCGCTTGGAATCAAAGACACTTCAAAACCTACCCGTCGGCCCAATATTTGGTTGATCGCTGCCGATTCTTTTAATGTACACTCAGCTACAACCTTTGCTCGCTGTTCTTTCATAAATAACATAAAAGCGTTCAAAGGCTTTTTTATATGAGGCTTTTTCTTTTCTGGCTGCGGACTGTGAGTCCCACTGCCTTCACTATATCTGAAATGAGAAAAAAAATTATTAACTACAAGAAATTTTTTATTGACTACAAGAAATTTTTTATTGACTACAAGAAATTTTTTATTGACTACAAGAAATTTTTTATTGACTACAAGAGTTTTTACTAACTACAAGTAATATTTGTTAACTACGTAATAACAAATCTTTAACCTTTTCTTGAAAATTCCTGAGATTCTATTTCAACCCTTTGCTGTTAAATCCCTGCTTTTTACGTGCCTGTGATTTTATGATTGAGAAAACATTGCGAAAAAAGAAGGAATTGCTTCTGACAAGCAATATTTTCTTTTTCCACACTATTTTCTACCCAACAGAATGGTTATTTTTCAAATTAAATCCACTTCAAATTTTTGTCTGCAAAACCTTTGAATTTGGACGGGTCCAAAATTTTGTAAAACAGGAAAGTGTTAACTACGTAATAACAAATCTTTAACTTTTTCTTGAAAATTCCTGAGATTCTATTTTAAATGAATAACAAGAGCTGTCACTGTAAGATGACAATGCCCCCGACACCGCTTTGATTTAGAAGTTATGGCCAATGTTAAAGTTTTTGGACGGAATGACGGACGGACGGACGGACAGACGGACAGACGGACGGACAGACAGACGGACGGACGGACAAGTCAAATTTATTATGCCTCCCTATCGGGGGCATAAAAATAAGCAGACACTCAAAAACTAATGATATATTTATAACATGATCAAATTAAATGGTTTGTATTTTCCTTTTTCGTCAACCTTATAAAAACCAATATTGATAAAATCAGACTGACTGACAGATAAACAGACGGACTAGCAGATCTTCAAGGATGATCAACTATGTATCACTCCCTGCACACAAGCTTGACAAAAATTGTCCTCAGTCTATTATTAAAAAACCTTTTGTTTTGAATTTCCTTTGCATCCCTTTTAATTTCTTTTTTTCTATGTAATATAAACCTTATTGATCGTTCCAAAGTTTCAATAAATATTTTTAAATGATATGACATTAAAATGGCAATAAATGAATAAAAGTAATTATTTTTCGTCAAGCTTTTATAAGTTTTAACAACCATTTTTAATTTTCAATTTTTGAAAATCTGGAAAGGATTTAACCCTTCTTCTTGACAGTCCCTTAATTTTACGTCCCTTGGATTCTATACTCAGAGAAATTTTTCTGGAAAAAGCTGAAATTGCTTGTTACAAGCAATTTCTCCTTTTTCGACATTTTTTTCACCAAAAATGGAAGTTTCAATTCAGTTTTCACAGACTGTTCATTGCCATCTTCAACCCCTAATTTGAACCAGTATAAAATTTTGAAAATTTAAAAGCTATTTCCTATGATTTAATATCAGTCTAACAAATTTAGAAAGCATTGTGTCATAGATTATAAAGGATAAGATAATAATGTAATCATTGAGGGAGAATTCTCTGAGAAACTTCACAGACGACTAGCATAAAAGGCAGACTTGCATCAGACCTAGTCTTTCATATTCTTTATTTACCAAACATTAAACACGGCAGGCTGTTTGATCTCAGTTCTTCATCAAAGGGAGGGAAATCTGATAGGCCTATTGAACAAAATTAGAGTTCGGTAACTTTGCCAAGTCATCCAAAACTGTCCAAGTCTCCCCTTTCAAATCTTCTGGGAATCAGCTTTTGATTTTTTTTATTTCTTATTTCTCTGCTTGATGCATAAACAATGTTTTTGTCCAAACTATGCAGAGCCTATCATCCTCTGCATGGATTTTCTTAGCACAAATTCTGCTTTGGTAGACATTTCAGACTAAGATCAGTCTGCATGAACAAGCAATCTGATCTAAGCTTACACTGTCTGTTTTCTACAGAGCTTAAGATAGAAGGGGTACCGGTATTTCGGATTTTTGAATCAAGGTATTCCAATAATCATTGCACAAATCCAAAGTTGTTAGTATTTTTTGGAATCATTTTGTCAAGATGATTCAAACGAGAACCCATAACATAGGGTTTCATTGAGAAATAATTATTTTGGAGTGGCTTTACCCCCTCTTATCTGTACCTGTTTGTTTTTTATCTTGTTTTGTTTGAAACAAAATTATTACTTTCAGAATGTCCTCCTATCTTGAAACCTTAAATGAATAATAGAACAACTTTGAATATCCTAGTTTATCTTATACAATATTTATATAGTATTTATGATTAGCTTATTAAAACTCAAATCTTGATTTGATCACAAATTTCTTCAGTTAAAAACCACCTTCAGGATCTTAGAGTCAAATCAAATTTTGTAACATTGGTTTGACTACTAATCCTATTTTAAAAAGAACTGACGAGCCTTCTGATAGGTATTTCCAATCAAGAAGAAAAAACTCTTTAGGCTTCTTGTTTGGTTCATAAAGGTAGCGAAGAGATATCAAAATTTGCATAAGCAATTATTGGTACACTAATTTTCCTGTCTGCAAAGGGAGTCAAAAATAGAGAAAAAAGGCAACCTAGAGAGAAAAAAGAAAAGTAAGTGTGTTTGATCCATTTGTTTCTGCTTTATTCCCTTCTGAAATCATTATACAATCAAACGGTCTTATGATCATACGGACATTCGTATTTGAGCTGATTCGAGAGAAAAGGAGCCTTGATGCAATTCATATTGATCAATATTCAGATGACTGACAAAAGGGGGTTAGGCAAGCTAAGAATCTTTAATACTAAATAAAACCGTATGTTGTGGGTACTCATTTGAATTGTCTTGTAGGGTTTGCTTAACTATATCAAAATATTTTCCCAATGAAATTCCAGATAACCCCTATCCGTACCTATGATATTTTTATCAACCTACTTTTCTTCTTTCCCAATATTTGAAGAACATAAAATTACATATGATGTATAAGCAAGAGAGACAGAGAGGGACAAAAGAAGTCCAATCTGATTTTCTTTTTTAAACCAGAAAAGTTTAAGAATAATATTTCAAAGATAAATTCCAGCTTACAAACAGTATATCCAGTCTTTTCAGCATTTTGAAATTGAATCAAATTTTGCCGTGCCAAAGATTTATTTAGCATAACTAGGATAAAAGAGACGCAGCTGATCAATCAAGGCTGTCAGCCTAACTTGATTTCAAACTAAATATCTATTGCTGGAAAGTAGTCAAAAAATTAACTAAATTGTCCCATGTTAACTCATTAACGGTAATATTCCATGATTATTACACTCAAAGAGAGATACAAAGCACACTCAAATTACAAAAAATATTGTTCATTCAATACTGAAACCATCCATTTCATCAACATGGGTTCCAAAATAATTTATTGACTGATGATTTATGCGTGAAAACTGTAATGGTGACTCCTGATAGAAATACGATACTACTCACAGGCAGCCGTAATGATGCATTTTGATAGCAGCAATTTCCTACAGTTTATCAAATATCACCAACAAATTAGACACTGGATTAATATTTCACCCATTATTAGCAAGCCTCATCCTCTCCTTTCCTTCAGTTGTAAATCACTTACAAAATTTAAGGTAGTGGATCCGTAATAGTTCCTCAACGTTTTGGACGTCATGAGCTTTAACAGTGTTAACTTAGGTTTCCTAATGATTTTCATTAGGAAACCTTGGTAAACATTGTTAAAGATAATAATTTCTGAAATGTTACGGAACTATTGCAGTTCCACTACCTTAAACAGGACTATGAATTTCAAAGAGAAAAAGAAAGATGTGAACAATAGTCTAGAAAAAAAATATATCTCTAGTTGTTTTTTCCCCCCATTAGCGGTATTATCATTATCATTTTCTCAATTTTGATCTTTTAAATCTTTAAGAAACAGCTATCCTATACAACTTGTTTCTTGATTTACCTAAATTTTAATCTGGTCTCGTTTTGGTAGAAGGGGGACAGGTTTGCCACAGTTAGTTTCATTCCTATTCAAAGATCTTTTCTTAATCAAGCATTAACTATTAGATTTTGAGATTCAAATATATTTCTTCAATAATATCATTATCTTTAATACATTTCTGGATACTATCGAAATTGTCTTATCAAGGCAATTCATTTGGATGCAACAACATAGTTTGAGTGCGTGTGAGTTTTTTTGTTTTTTTTTAATTTCTTAAAACTTAAAATTTGACCCCTGTATGTACCTATGATTGTCTGATATTCCGCCTTCCTGTTTTGGTCCCGGCACCATACCAGGATGTGGCATTCCCGGGTGAACACCGTGTGGAAACAACCCGTGGGGATATCTCCCCGATGATGAGATGAAGGATGGTGGGTACGGCCCACCTAAGGCACCGGTGGTGATGGGGTAGCCTGGCGGCCGCTGCCTGCAAACAAACAAACACACAAATTGATTGATTGATTGTATGGAGTTTAACGCCGCTTTCAACATTTTTTCAGTTATATCGCGGCTGCTGGAGCACCTAACAATGGTTTCCTGGTATTTCTCTCACCAGTACAACCACCATAACCTTTCCTAGCCCCCAGCTGCTATCTCACATAGGTCTACGATTATCAACCCATTGGTGAGAGACAAATAGTCGGAAAGAATGAGTGCAACCGTTGGTGATCGAACCTGGGACCTCTAGATTGACAGCCCGATGTGCTACCAACTGCGCTATGACTGCGGCTAACACAGAAATTTGGGGGCCAGTAAAAAACTACCATCAGTGATTTGTTATAACCCTTGTCATGCTGAACCTGGGATATTCCTGCCTAGGCAGGAGCTATAGACAAATATCAGTCTGCACATATGTGCAGTCTGATCTTTATCTATACCAACTTATTTCATTTTTCAACCAGAAAAAATTAAATTTTTAATTTTCAGGATGAATACTGACTCACATATAGTCAAACCAGTGCTTTAAGTACTTTTGATTTTTTAATAATTTTGCCAAGATTTTTTTTTATTCAGCATGATAAGGGATAATATTGGCGCTATAGGGTCCGATGAATTCCAAATTCTACTCATCTGACAATAAAGACAAAGAACAAAATCGTCATGTCTGGCAAGTGAGCAAGTGGATTCTATAGACCTACACTAATATATACTTGGTAAATTATCATTATTATCATTTTATTACTTTATTAAATTTTTTCAACATGATCCCACCTTCTTATTACTAAAAGATGATTAAGCAGTGGTGTGGAAATATGCATTTTCTCCACTTGATGTTCTACTTGTCAAGGATCAACATCAACTTGTCCGCAAAAAAGAGAATAGATAAAAAAGAGAAATTATTCTTTTTAAAGAAGAAAATGCTGGAACCCAGCATTTTCTTCATTGAAAACAATATCATCTTCCTTTTATTACAAACATTTGGCTAGTTAATCTCTTACCACTATCTAGTACAATTCCAAGATTTGTCCTCAATCTACTTGTCCACTGACAAGTGGCAAAGAAAAATGTGCTACCGAAGGTAGAAAAACTGTTTCAGACAATAGGGCATGGGAATTTCCACACCCCTGGATAAAGGAGACAATATTGAGTATAAAGGAGTTTCTTTATTGTAACAAGCACCTTCTTCTTTGACCATAATATTTTATACCTTTATAATGAAACCTTTTATATGAGTCTGTGCATGACATTTCCAACCAATTCAAATGTGTGCAAAGAAAAGAATCTGGCCAGCCTGTGCATTTGCACAGACTGCTAAATGTCTTCACTTCGCTTTTTGTAAATCAATAAGGTATCAAAGTTCCTTAACTAAGACACCCAATCTTTTTAATACATTAGTATCGTCTAGGGTACATAATGTTGGTCATTCATGCACAGGCTCAAATTGTTGGAAATGCCACACATAAGGCTCATATAACTTGTATGTAACTTATTTAAATTTGGAATTTTGTTTGCAATTTTTATGAATTTATATAGCTCTGGTTATTTGTGTGTGTTTTTTGGTCATTTACTACTTGATAGGTTTACAACTATATCTTTTACCCCAAACTGATTTCTTCATTTTTGTTAACAAGATTTTTTCCCCTAAAATACCATGTACTTATATGTTAAAGGAAATTTCCAATTAGTACCTATTTTGCATATCTGCTAAAAGTAGAGACATTATCACACTTAAAAACAAATAACTGATTTATAACAAGTTCTAGCAAAAACAATACAAATAAAATTAGTTTTTAATTTTTCCTATGCAATAAAACTAATTTATCAAGTTATTTTGCTATTTTGGAGTTTTTATCAATCATTTTCTTCTGAAAGATATAAAGTGAAAATAGGGTAAAAAAAAATTCTCTCCTTAATTAAAATTATTGTTTTCTCAATTTAATTATTAATTTTTAACCCTTGTAATGCTGAATAATTTTTACTAAAATTTTTAATCGAAATCAAAGGGAAAAAAGCACTGAAAGTACCAACTACAGATCAATTTTTACTTGAAAAACCTCATCTATTTACAATTCTGATTTGAAAGTCAGAAAATGTGCAGACATATGTGCAGACTGATGTTGGTCTATAGCTCCTGCCAAAGCAGTAATATTCCAGGTTCAGCATGACAAGATCGAGTTAAGGTTTGTTAAGAAGAATTGAAAGAGTTTACAGAATATACAGCCACTACTGTAGAAGAGTTTTTATATTTTATAATGTGTGCCTGGCGTTGTTGACACTTTTATGACTTTACCAGAAACCCTGGATAAAATATTCTCTGATGATGATCATCATATCAAATCTATTTCATTAACATGTTATCAGACATCAGAATTTAAACTGTTACCGGAATAAAATTATTTAGACAGGTCGAAGTTGAGAGAAAATGTTCCATAAATGATATGTATTCAAAAGACAAAATTAGTAAAGCTTTTTCCAGACAAAAGACTAGAGCACCCAGCCATATGGTGCTGGATAATTGGTAAAAAAATTCAAAGTCAAAAAAAGGGATGCAATTCACACAAAATGTATCTTGAGTTAAACCCCTTGATATCACAGATTGATCTTTTGATAATGAAAATGTGTGACAAGTTTCAAATAAATACAAAAAACATCACAAATTCTTCATATTTTCACACATACAAAATGACCATCACTACCATGGCAAAGATACAAAGACTAAAGAAATTTAACTAGGGCTTTCTGAAAAAGCTGAGTTTAAAAAGTATGAAAAATTAAAAATCTTCAGCATTTTCTTTTTTTTCCAAGTTTTCTTTAGAGCATCAATTGATTTGTAAGACTATAGCACTTTGTTCTAATAATAAGTGTGAAAACTCTAGTAAGACTAAAGCATTGCTTAGTAGTGTTAAAGAAGAACAGACTTATGAAGTAATAGACATGGAACTTACCATTGATCTGAATACAATGGAGGGAACTGACCAGGGGCTGTGGAATATGGGTATACATGACGGGGTAAACCTGAAATATAGATACATGTTCTAGACATAGACAAACATGTACAGTAATGTCCCAATAATGCAACCTAGGGCTGTGGATCATTGAATATCAAATTTAACTAACGACTAACCTAGAACAGATGAAAGTGGGGCTTTGCAATCAATTCAAGTTTTTCGCATACTGAAACATATAATGCTGTTTGCATAATGATGTCGGCAAATACTATATGATGTCAATTTCACAACAAAAATAATAACATTGCTATATATTCTTAGTGCATTTACAGTTATTCCACTAGCGTAACATTACCCATATAATATCAAAAATATTTCTGTCTCACAATTTAGGTCATATTATAATATGGGTATACATGGCAGGGTAAACCTGAAATAGAAATATGCACTAGCCATAGACAATTATTAACGGAAATGTGAAATAATGCAACCAGGGGCTGTTGAATAACGGTATACATGATGTTTTTAACCCTAAAAGGAAAACATGTGCAAGTCAGACAAAAATTTACGGTAATTTCACAGTGCAAGCAGGGGATGTGAAATAGGTATAAATATGATGGAGTCAACCTGAAGAAAGCCTATGAATCCATTTTGTGTGTGCATGATGGAAAGACACTGAGCAACATAGACAACCAGGCAATGCATCAAAAATATTCTCTTGATAATGAATATACACTATACATCCATAGCTATCCATGAAGTGTGTAATAAAGACTCTGATCAGACTGTACAGATACACAGGCTGATCTGAGTCTTAAAATTGGGCTCAAATGAAATTGTTGTAAATATCATGCACAGGATCAAATGAAAATTTATGCAAGCTATAGATAGATATAGGCAGTATCACATCAGTAAGATGTGACTTATGGCCGTGTAAAAATGGTATAATTATACAAAATAGAATCTGACTGCAACATATCCAGTTATTTTTTGTCTTGATTTTTTAGAATTTTTTAAAAGGTTATGAATTCTTATCAGACTGCACTTCACACTAGCTTACTAAAGCGGTTTTTTTTTTTTCTTTTTTAAATTTCTGTAGAAACTTCAAGTACCAAATGATTTCAGCTAGGTAAACCAATTTATATCTTTTTGAAATTTTGCTTTCATGGATGATTTGACCCAGTGATTTCATAATGGATCAGAAACTGTTTTTGGCGACCAAAGTATCGTAAATACAGCTATATAAACCTGTATTTACGGTATTTGGTTGACAACTGAGGATTTCTAGGATCTTGCAGACGAACTGTTAGATATTTTGTGACAATAAGCTAACAATGGAAGAAATAAAACAAGCAATTAAATTCAATAAATTGTTTGGAATTCTTTTCAGCTTTTACAGAAATTCAAAACCACGTAGGCTGCTGGTATATATTCTGATAGTAATTAAACAGAATACCATCTTATTTAAATAGTTCTTTGAACAATTTGTAACAAGACCATGTTGGTAAGAAGTGATTAATATGGCACTTACAAGGGAAATTATTCTTTCAACAGGAACTGTACATTGTCATTAAATATATACAGATATATTTCATTCTAGGCAATTCAAAATAGTCAACAATACATAATGAGTAGTTTGCAGATGGAGTTTTGAAAATATGCTACTATTGTATTTCATTATTGTTCAAGCCATTCTTCTAAAGAATACATTTCTTAAGTAAGATAATCTAAAAGCATAAAAACTATTAATGTATATGGTATTTCTTAATAAAAATAAATGTCCATTTTAAGTGGCCATGTTTTTAAAAGAGCCAGAAGATTTTCATTAACCATTAATAGGTGACAATTTCTAAGACTGTTCCAAATTAAAAGATCTTAAAAGACCATATTTTAAAGCCTCAAAAATTTATTTTTTCATCTTGAGTTTTTTTTGGGGGGTACAAAGTTATAATTGAAAATTCAGAATTTGGTCTTACAAATTTCTAATTTTACACAGTATTTTCCTAGCTATATTTTTGTGGATCTTAAATTAGAGGTACCTGAATTGCTCCACAGGCCTGAATTTACTGAAACAGCAATAAAATATTTGTAGTTTTACATTAACATTGAGATTAGGTGAAAAAACGTTCCTTTTCCTGTTAATATTGTTGTTTCAATGGGGTTAAACGCCACTTCGTAGAGTTGTTCAGGCATAGTGCAGGGGCTGAAGCATGAGGATAACTCGTATTTCTCTCATCAGTACAGGGAAAAAGACTAGCAGGGGTACAATTGCCAATGGCCCCTAGTTTTTGGGCTGGGCCCCTAGATTTTTTTGGAAAATGCTTATACCTCCAATGTAAAATATTCAATTTTTGAAGTCTGGGCCCCCAAGTTCAAATTATTAGTCATTTTCCCTGCAGTACCACCACAATACCATTTCAGAGCCTTTAATTGCTCATCCCACATATAGTTGTATGAATATTTATCTATTGGTGATAGACAAATGTCTAATATATGCTGCAGTCATATATGGATCAAACCAATGATTACTAGTCCCATGCACAACCAAAGAGGTCATAGACAAATGTCGGACATATACTGCGATGAGGGATCAAACCTGTGATTACCAGTCTGACGCACTACCACATAGGTACAAATAATACGGGTAACTCCTGTCCAAAATCTTCATTTCCAAATGAAAACCCATGTTGTGGGTACTCATTTGAATTGTCTCGGTGAGACAATTCCAATGAGTACCCGCAAAATAGGGTTTGAGCAGGAACTTTTGAATTATCTTTATTTGGAATCCAAATTACCCCTCTATCTGCAGCTCTGTACTGGGTTTTTGGATCTGGTAGGTGAAAATGCATGTAGTGTGCAATACATTCTGGGTTCAGCATAAATAAATGACTTACCTGTTTTAGGGTCTATCGTGACTGGGGGAATTCCCATGTGAGCAGGAGGGGGCGTTGTGAACGGGGATTCATTATTACCATAACCGGGCATTAAAACACCCAAGGGTGACTGTAACATGGGCACCTTGCCACCCTGAAAATATATACAAATTAAAATTCAATCTACTGAAATAAAAATACTGTTCAATTTATTTGTTTGTTTGTTTGAATGGGTTTTACGCTGCTTTCAACAATTTCGCAGTTATATCGCGGCGACTGGAGCACCTAACAATGGATTCCTGGTATTTCTTTCACCTGTACTACCATTACTGCATTACCACTACATTACTCTGACTGCTATCTCACATGGGTTTACATTTATTTACCCATTGGTGAGAGACAAAACGTCGGAAAGGATATTTGCCGCCACCGAGGATCGAACCCATGACATCTGGATTGGAGGTCTTGTGCATAACCAACAGCGCTATGGTGGCAGCGGTTAAATACTGTTCAAAGAGTAGACTTTAATTTACTCTTGCATCATGAATCTTTCAAGCAACCAGCATTTCCTTGTGTCGTAGCTGCATATCTCATTTGGACATCCCATTAAAGATGCTGTCTTATGGTGTAAAAATCTGGATACAAATAAGCTTTTTACAATTAAATCAGATTTGAGATTGAATTGAAAGAATTTTAAAATATTTCAAAAAAGAGAAATTAGATTCTAAAAGTATGGTAATTTAATAACGTCCACTTCTATTAAACAACCAATTTTATCAAATGATCATCAAAAAAGTCCCATCACCTTTGGTAAAATCTCTGAAATGTGGACACTCTTCAACGAAAAATAGTTTATCATTGAATATTATCTAATATGTTAGAACCCATTTCAATTGTCTCACTGAGACAATTCTAATGGGTTCTAACATCATAGGGTTCAGTAAGACTTTAGCCACAATCTTTTTTTTTATCAAAATTTAATGTAAGACTCAAGGTCCAGATAACCATTTATGAAAGGAGTAACAATGATATTTTTAATGATATACTCAATTGCCTAAATATAAACGAGTCGAAATTTACACAGGGGTGGTATATGACAGCGGTAGATCAAATAGTATCGGGTAACACCCCAAACCCTGATGTTATCTGTATTCAGAACGCAGTAATTAAACCCTCATTATCAGCATTGTCTATTAAAATTTGACTTGAACTGATCGCCTCTCTACACGCAACCCTGATCTCTTCAACATTGAGGAGATAATCCATTTGTGATCTGATCACCTGGTTCAGTCTTTGTGTGTTTGTATGCTAGAGTATCTTTGCATTTGATTATGATATTTCTGTTGTTTACATTTTTTTTTTTTAAATATATTTACATAACCAAAGTCAAACATAATTTTTTGAACTGCCATATTTTTTGTCGGTGTATTTTTTAATGTTGTGTTTTGAATGAGCTTCACAAACTGCAACATCATTTTCTTTTATCTAATTTTCTTATCAATATAAATCCAAAACTAAATAGGCTTGTTATCTAGCATTCAGAATTTTATCGGTTTCTTTTACCTTTTTCTTTAAATATATACTAATTTTTACTTTAAAATCAAACCTTTCCAGAATATTGTAGTTTGATCTTTGCTTGTTTAAAAACCTACAGATTGGTATTGTTTGGGAGGACTCTATACACCATGCAAAGATGCTGAACTTCAGAATATCACAGGGTATAACATGCCACGCCGACACCAGAAGGTTCGTAGACACCTGATCGATTTTTTCGATACGGAACTAACGGTGGGGCAAGTTTTTGACTGATTTATAAACCGAAATAATCATTTTCAGTTCAATTTTTAGTATCACTGTCGAGATAAATGGTTCTTCTTTTAGGAAATAAAAGTAGAGGGTAAAAACTAAGCCAAGTGAGCGAGTTCTAGCCCTAGGAGTGAGTGACTTTGCTTGTTTTTTAGGTTTGTCATTAATTTTTTGTCAAACAACCTGACTATTCTTAATTGCTTGTGATTGTCTAAGAGCATTTATGTGTCCTCTACACGCATACCAAATTTCTCGGCGAAAGATCCACATAAAGCGAAGATATTCGTACTTTTATTTGCCTGTGTAGCGGAAAATATGATATCAAGACACCCCCTATCACAAATTCTGGTGTCGATTTCTAATCGAAAAAAATTCAGGGGGTGTCTAGTTATCATATTTTTCATACCCCGTGAATATAGGAGGGTATTTAAAACTCAGCCAGGAGCTATACAAAATATGGAAAGATGGGCTTTAAGAAGTACCCATATTCTGAAGGAAAACAGCTGGTCTCTTCTGGCCTAGCCAGTGTTTATTCTAGGCAGGGGGATTGGAGGACTGCCCTACTTTTTTTCAAAGATCCCCCATATTTTCTAGATTTGTGGGGGATTTTTTACTATGAACAAAGCACAATTCTAGCAGCTTGATTATTATGTATACCACATACATAATTTACTGGTATAAATTGTTTTGAGCTTTCAAAAGAGAGAATATCTGAAGAAATTGGTCTTCTGAAACTTAAATGTTTGTCTTTAATTTTAGATAATTTCTTCAGTTTATGAAAAGATAAATATTTTTGCTGTGGATGAATATTCAATTTATCAATCAAAATTTTGAAAGGAGATAATGTAAACAAATCAGACTAAAATCTGACATATTTGAAGTATAACTGATATGTCAAGTACTCTTGAACAGACGTCTTCCCATTGTCTTGTTGCAGTGTTCTAGATTAACCCTTTCCAGGGCCCAAGGTTATAAAACCTTTCTCATTCTCAAATCAGAATTTACTCAAACTTCAAATTGAGATTCAAGCTGTAATTCTGTAAAAATAACGTAATAAATGCATGAATATAAAAGATAATGTTAATAAGTTGTTATAAATAACAACCTCTTAATATTAACTTTTATGTTCATACATTCATTTAAGACCTAAGTTTGAGAATAATCTCAGTTGAGAATGAGAACAGTTTTATAACCTCTGGCCCAGATTTGTGAAATTTCAAACTTATCCAGTTTCAAAGCAGCTGCAGACAACAATTTTTGGTTGATAAATTTTTAAGATTCTTTTTATTTTGGGAAAGAGAAAATCGTGAGCAATAAAGAAATTGATTGTCCTTTAAAAATTTCGTCCATGTTTAATTTTTCTAAAGATTCATAAAAAAAGATGATTGTAAGCATAGAGTTCCCCAAAAACAAGTTGATTTAGGCTGTTAGAACTTAAAGATTTAATTTTCATATATAATTGAAATAATGACATCTAGCAATTATTTTGTTGAAGAAGCTCCCAAAAATTAAAATCAAAATGCTATTGAATTTCTTCTGAGGCAGTTCTGTAACACAACTTGAACTTTTACGTGACAGAATTTATTCAATTACACGAACTGCCATCGCAAGCAATGCAAACACTGTAATTTTCTTTTCTTTCTACCCCAGGTAACATTATAATTTTGCACCCACCATCGAATTAAATTCGGCACATAAACACAGGGTCAATACCTCCTTATTACATTACCATACATGCATGGGGAAGTTGAAATAGGATTTTGACAGTTTAATAGGCAGATTAAATGTAACACTAGTGTGATGAAACTTTGGCATGTCTCTGTCTCAAAAAAAAATCTTTGAAGAAAATTTTGATATGATTATTTTTGTTTGAAAATTAAAGCATGATTTTAAATACCCCAAAACTTTTCAGGCTTTTTTTTTCTTTTTGCAATCAAATTTAGAGGATATTTAAAACAGACATCCCCCCATCCCCCAATCATTTAGCATTGCTTCAGGTAAAGGACCCGTAATAGCTCCGCAACATTTCAGAATAAATGAACTTTAACAGTGCTAACTGAGGTTTCCTATTAGGAAACCTCAGTCAACATTGTGAAAGATCATGAGTTCCAAAATTTTGTGGAACTATTGCAGGTCTAATATCTTAAAATTGACTTAAGTCTTCAACACCTGCATCTTTGGCTTTTTTCAAGTCCTAAGTCATGTCAATTTAATATTTTTTATTGTGGAAAAGGACACATATATTTCTTTCTAAATTCCAAATATATAGGTAAAGGCCAGAATTAATGTTTCTTGTCCCAAATGCCAACAAAATATAATAGCAAAGGTAATATTACAAAATCATTAAAGACCCATAATCTGAAAGAAATCTTTTGAAGCTGCTGACAGTCTGAGGTTATTCAAACCCACATAGTGAATATGTAAAAATTGCAGTCCAATTTCTTTAAGAACATTAATTAATCTAATGTTGATTCAAACTGATTGCCATAATGATTGGTTAGAAAAGCCTTCTTTACTAATATTTGGGGTTTTGTTAGCTATATTATCATTAATCATGAGAGGTTTAAGATATTGATGTTTAGTGTTAGGTTCACAGTGCATGACAAAAATGAAACTCCAATGGCACTTAGACTCATCCACCACTTAGGGGGAAAAGGTTAGCGGTAATTTACTACATGTAGTCTTCTCCCTTTACTATGGTCAGTCTAGATAGATAACCTGGTCAGGTCAAGAATTAAACTCTTCCACACTTAGCTTTAGCAGACAACAGGGTAAAAGTAGCCTATATTGATATTACAAGGCCAATTGGAGGATTTACTATTATACCTGTATAACCTAGCATTTCGACCGCTCCAGTGTGACACACGCCAATCACACTGAACGTGAACAGGGGGCCTACATTTAAATCAGTTCACAACTCTACACGCTATCAGTAATACTGCTGTATAGAAGATATCCTTCATATTTTGGCTACAATCCTTCAAGGTATTTAAATTAGGGGATAATTTATTTCAATAAAATTTTACCCAACAAATGTTTGAGATTGGAATAATGAAACATCCGATTTCTCCATCCAAAGAGGGACTTCAATTTTTTTAACCCTCGTCATGCTAAATTATAAACATTGGCAAAACTACATTTAAATCATTGTTGAGAGCACTTTCAAGGTGCACTAGATGTGACTCAGTATTTTTAACTGGAAATAAAATTTTGAAACAAGGAACATTCCTGTGAAATTTTATCTGAATCCATCCAGTACTTTATGAGGAGAAGAGTTTTAAAGTAAATGTTTACAGACAGACAGATGCACCCAGGGACGATGGACATCCCACCATGACAACAGCCCACCATGACAACAGCCCGCTGGCCTTACAGCGAGTGGAGCTAAAAATGGAAAATAAAGAGGTATGGCCTAAGATTAGAATGCACCTACATGCAGGCTGATCTTCGACTATACCTCCTGCCAAAGCAGAAAATTATTCCAGGTTCAGCATTCAAGACTAGGATTTTAATAATATATTCCTGAGTTCTGGAATATATCAAATCCAGTTTTTATACTAAAACCATGAGTCAAAGGATATATTAATTGTATGTAGATGAAACAGGAAAATAGAATCTTGATTGGCAATATACAAAAACTTCAAGAAATAAATTTTCTCTACACTTGTACCATTATTCACTTCACAATAGTGATAGATGACAAGCTGGTAATATATCCACCAGTTATTACTTCAAACAATTTCATATGTGTGCAACACTTAGACTCAGATCAGCATGTGGATTTGCATTGTCAGATTAGAATCACCACTTGCGTTTCAGACAGCTATAGACAATATTTTGTATGTACTGTGTGGGTGTCCAGGCAGTTCCATGCCATCCATGAGAGTAAGACACAAGAAATGTCTGCTATATAATGCTCAAATTTTATTCAGAGTCCCCCTTCAAAACACAAACTACATCAACAACTAGATTGGTCACGAATTGGAACTTGCAATCTCTTTGTCCCAGTTTCAAAACCTCACTGTTTTCAACAAATTTCAATTGTGGCCTTTACCTTTGACCTTCGTGACCCAATAAGAGTAAATCACTTCCTTATGAGTTATGGGCAACAATTGTATAAGGTTTTATGATTCCAGATCACTTCATTCTCAAGTTAAGTCCAGAAAAAAGGGTTACAGATAGATGGACGGATGAATAAATGCGCAGACAGACACACAGACAGTCAAACCAACATACCTCTCTCTACTTATTGTTATAACATTTGGCTCATATTAAAATGAATAAATTAAGTGTGTTTGATAACAAGCATTGATATGCATGCTCCTTTCCATACATTTCTTTCTCTTACAGCTACTAAACAAAACTTTGTAAACAGCTTGAAATATATGGAAGCTCATTGTTTAATGAGAGAATTTTTACATCAAAGTTGTGTCATTTTACATTCCATATAGTGAGGAATAAAAATTTTAAACTGGTTTTAGAAATTAATATTGTATAGAAATGAGTTAACAATAATGATAGAACACTGGCCAAATTGTTACAATAATTAAAAGATAATTTTGTCTCATTTGGTTGTTCTTGTATTGCTTAGGCTAACCTTTTGTCTTAATTTATAAACGCACTTATAAATGCTGTGAAGTAAATGAATAAATAAATGATTTTGCAGCTATGTGCACCGCATGTCAAAACATCAAGTTCATTTAACAGTTTTTAGTTTTATTGGACTGATGAATTAGGTGTCAAAATGTTTCATTATATTTTTTTTACATTTCTTTATCAAAAACAGACAAAATAAAAGCTAAGTTTACTACTTATGAAATATTTAAGAATGTAATAATTTAAGAAACACAGGAATTGTACAGATTTCTGTAATTTTGCAAGTCTGGGTATGGACTATAGTACTCTAAATTTGCATGTAATAATTTTCATTTCACAAATGTACCATATTCTGTCTAATTAACCCTTGTCATGCTGAACCCGGGATATTTCTGCTTTGGCAGGAGCTATAGACCAACATCAGCCTGCACATTATGTGCAGTCTGATGTTGGTCTACACTAGTGTTGGGCAATCGGTTTGAAATCATAATCGATTATCGGTTTTTAGTCAGAAGAATTTATCAACTAATGATCGATTATATAATCGTTTTTTTTTTATATCAAAACAGTACCGCATCATCTGTTTGTATCCTTTGGAAATACAAGACTACATTTGAATTTATCTTAAATTATAATATCTATGCATCACTACTTTATTGATATGATTTAAGGCTTGAGAATTTGGTGTTGAAACTGTTTGTGTTGTATAAAGACAATTGGAAAATGTTTACTGTTTTTGCATATTTTTTTTAGTTTTACCAATTGTTACATCTCTCATCCCCTCCCTGAACAAGAAGTTGCAGTAACATATGTATTTGTATAAAATGTGAAACATCAGTGCCAAATAGGGTAATATATATCTTGAGAAAAGAAGAAATGCTTGTTTCTTTTTCCACAATGTTATCCAAACAATTTGAAATCGGCACCATAGACAGATTGTCAGAGATTAATCAGATGGATAGTTGGTTGGACACTTAGATAGAAAGCTGTAAACCAGTAAACCAATGTCTTCTTGATTGTTGTCATAGAAAGAGGATCATCACTTGTCAATCATTACTCTATTTCCTGCTTTCACCAAATGTTTCCCCAGTTTTCATTTCTATTTTTATTAAAATACAAAAAAGATTATGGATAACAATGTTTTTTGTAGAAACCAAAAAAACATCTGCAAACTTTTGACGACTTCCAACCACCTGGGTAGCAGACACTGTTTTCTTTCCTCATTAAGATTAACTAGCAGTAACATTATAGGCCTTACTAGCTTGTCAAAAGTCCACTAAGTGTTTTCAGTGCTTTGATCTAAAAGCTGAGATTCGGAGATTAACAGTTATTAAAAAAATATTTTATGAACTCTTTCAAAGTCAAAAGGCTACAGTCATTTCTGGTTTTCATTAAAAATAACAAGACATAATTTGATGGGTCGAACATTCTTGGGTACGAATAAGCAGAAAATTATTTTAGTCTCTGTGCTTTTAATACTGGAAAAATACGAAGAATTCAGGTAAAATTATACTAGCTACCAATAATTCTTTCTAAATTGGATCCTAAAATCATCTCTTCTTCCTCTTAATTGATACATTTTATGGAAAAGAATTTTCGCTTTTTAGGGGTGCCGAAAGTCGTAGATGAACTGTTTATTGACGGACTCTAGACCTATGTACAGTTTAAGAAAAATGTTTGTTTTCGAGAGAAAGATGTCCAGAGTTATATTTTCTTAAGTGAAAGACAGGATTTACTGTTAAATCATTTTTTTGCCCACAAAATAGTGTTGGACATTCGGACCAACGATATGGTAAAATTTACCGGACCAAGGGGATTTTTGTTCAACATATCCGACGATCCTTCGCCATGACGGGGGTAAGGAAATATCTCTTGATCCTCGGGAATATTATTGTTTGCATCCGCTATTTTGTTTCTAACAAGGATTATATATACTGCTAATTGCATTGTGACTGTTATATTCCCGGACCAAATGTCTGGTAAAAAAACACGTTCCGGGCCGACTACAATCGATTGTGAAATTTCTTAGTCGATAATCGTAATCGGAAGGCCAAACCAACTGATTTTCGATTATAATCGATCATCGTCCCATCACTAGTCTACACCACCTTTTTCTCACTTTCAAACCAGAATTGTCAACAGGTTTAGTTTTTCGAATAAAAATTGACCTACAGTTGGTACTTTCAATGCTTTTTGCCCTTTGATTTTGATGCAAATTTTTAGCCAAAATTTATTCAGCATGACAAGGGTTAAGAACCATAGTTGTACATTAATTCTTCAAGTCCCATGAATTGAATATTTATCATCATTCAACCCATTATTTCAATTGTCCTTTTTATGCTGAATTAGAGACTAGGAGGTCTAACAACTAACTGAACAACCTCGCTTGATAACACCGGGAATTATTCTACAATCTCAAAGTGACTTTTTCAAAATATCCTAATAACTATTATGAAGGTCCCGAAGGATTTCAAATTGAGATAATATTGTAGCTATCTCAGATTTCCAACACAACTACTAGTCATTTCCATATTTTGGCACTATATCACTCATATTCTAATTAGAATAATGAAAAATATAACTTGTGACATATCATGCATATAGGAACCATCGCAAATAAGTATTGACCTTAGATCAATCTAAAATTAGGGTTCAACCTTTCCGTCCACTTTATTTCTGATGAGATAACTTTATCAGATATATTACCCACTTTTTTTAAATCCTACATTGAAAACAGGGTAAGCTAATGCAGATTAGAAAAAATACTTCAAGCAAATTTTCTGTTATAGAGTTTGAAAATTGGTGGCTCAGGGTGGAATAGTAAATATAAAGGCAGTTACAACTGTTTCACACTGAGCCATCCAAATGTGCTTTTTTAATTTCTTTTAAATATTCTTTAAGCTTGTCTATTTGGCATATAATGCAGTGGAAGCTCATTTCATCAAGGTCTCATAGATTTGCATTATAATCAATTGTTATATTGATATGATGTATTTCTTTTGTTTGAGTAAAAATAAGCCTTTTAGATATAAGTTACTCACAATTTTATCTCAACATCCTTTATTCCACTTTATCAAATTCACTTATATTAAGTCAGAATAATGATTACCTCAGCAGTACCAAAGAATATTGCAGGATCAAAGAATATTGCATCATTACCAATGGACACACAGTTAATTCCTTATTCCTAAAGGAAACATTGGCCATGGTACTAGTTTACCCTTGAATGTATCATCAATGCATGTTTACCTGAATCAACATTATTATTTTCATAACATTAACTCTTAAAGACATGTTTTCAAAAGTGCATAAAACATAATTTTTCATTATCAACAAATCATCTGTAACTTTAAAATGGCTATAATATTTTAAAAGTGTTTATTTCTATTTGGTTTATCATCTTTCATACACTTCTAAATTACTATATTCATGAAAATTCTACTTCTTTGGTTTGAGTAATACCAGTACTTCTTTTTGATATAAGTAAAATACAAGTTACATACAAATATCATTCTCTTCCTTTATTCCAAACTTGAATAAATAGAATGAATGGAATCATCATTACCTCTACAGCATCAAAGAATATTGCCACATTACCAATAGACAGGCAGTTAATTCCTAAAGGATACATTGTCCATATATAGGGCTCACTGATTTGGTCCTATTGAATCTTCTGGCGGTTCTACCTTAGTCCTTAAATGTAACTCAATGCATGTATAACAGGATCATGAACCATTGTAACATTTTAGCTCCCGGATTTTACTGTTTCAGCATTCTAAATAATTTTCTTTTTAAGAGCCAATTACTATGCTGCAAGTTCATAAAATAATCATCTTAAAATTCTTCTTAATGATCACCTTCTAATTTTTTCAATTTTTTTTCTTTTTAAATCCAGTCTACTGCAATTAGATAATCTTAACATTTTAACATTATAAAAGCTTGAGGAGCCTTTTGTTTGATAAACTAACATATGAATTGTTAAAATATTAAACTTAAGACTTTCCAATCATTCATTGAAATGTCTTGTGGCAACTTGGTGTCAAATTTATTTTCAGATCCTTAAAACAGAAAATTATCTAAAGGAATCATATTAACGCCCATTAAAACTGATGTTTCAAATTAATAGGTAGCCATTAAATTCTAATTTCTGAAAAAATGTCATTTAATTCAAAAGAATGAAGAGTATTTCTGTTCCAACATATGAATATAGATAACTCTCTTAACCAAACATTAAGTTACTTTTAAATATGAAATAAATTTATAAACAAAAGAAAAGACATTCTCTTTTTTTAGAATGTATATTTATTTAATTGGGTATGCTTATTTTTCTAAATTCTTGTTTTGTTATTTAGCCTTGAAGCTTAAGCTGTTCTGACTTTCACTTACCTTGGTCATGCTAAACCTATAAATCTGATATATTCCTGCTTTGTCAGGAGGTATACATGATTGATTGAGTGGAATTTATCGTCGCTTTTGACATTTTCAAGTTATATCACGACCCCTGGAGCACCTACCAATGGATTCCTGGTATTCTCTGACCAGTACAACCATTACATCCTTTCCTAGCCTCCAGCTGCTATCTCACATAGGTCTACAATTATCAACCAATTGGTGAGAGACTGTAAAGAGGAAAAAAAGACAAAGATTTCGCCTGAACATAATGTGCTGTCTGATTTAAGTCTGATTTTCCTTTTTAAACCAGTTTTTTTTTATTACTTTGTTATTTTTTTTTTTTCTATTAATAATAACTGACTCAAAATTAGTGTATAGAGTACCAAAAGCTATTTGATTTGAATAAATTTAGTCACTTTTTATTCAGCTTAAAAGGCTGAAGGGTTCATTTCTAGACTTGATTGATTGATTTCAATCGGAATAATTGTTTCAAAAAAACTGCACGAGATCATTCAAGCTCAAGCTCTGTTTAAGTAAAATGAGCCTGTGCATGAAATTTCCAACAATTTGAAATGCAAACATTCAGCAGCCTAGACACAGATCTACTTAGAATGTAATGCTACCTGATGGTGTACAATAACTTTGAGACATTATCTATCTACTAAGTAAACGTAGAGTGGAAACTCTGGCCAGACTGTACAGATGCACAAGCTGGTTAGAGTCTTTTCTATGTACATAATATGAAATTGTTGGAAATCTCACGCACAGGCTCAAACATTTTTTTAAAACAATTTCTAACAGACTGAACAACCACAGATATTAACTAGGAAAGAGTTCAAACCAGTATATTAAGAGGGCCACAAATTTCTTCCAGCTACAAATTTGTAACGCAAGACACTTGATGAAAATATCACACAAGCCAATTTTGCATAATATTTCAAAGAACAAGTTAGACTTTTACCTGGAACAAATCAAGGTGCTGTCTCCGATTTCAATTACTGTTTGTCTTTTAGGTTCAAATACATGCTTCCTAATTCAATATGACTTTCTTTGATATTGTAGAATATGTCTTTTTCTGTAGTATTAAGTAGTTTGTGGTACCGTTTTCCAAAACATTTGATTTTTCCAGTTTTGTAAACCCTGATCTTTTTACGCCCCTTCCATGGCATTATAGAGTTTTTAATTCATTTTAATTATTTTTTCTTTCCTTTTTCCAACGTCTTGTCATAAATGTTGAGCTAGATTTTTAGATACTTGCATGTTGATCCACTAAATCACACAAAAGTTTGTATATCAGACTTGTCTAATTTCAAAGTTGTAAATATAGAGGATTATTGTATGTTTCAGTATAATATTTATATTTTGAGAGAAAAATATAGCTTTGGTGGTTCTCAAAATGAAAAATCAATCAATCTTAATTAAAAACAAACAATTATTCTATTTCTATAATTCATAAATGAGACAAAGCAGAAAAACCAAAAAGCAGTAAAGAAAACCTTTTTTTTCTTTTTTTTTTTTTTTTCATTTTTTTGGGAATACAACATTATGGACAATGAAGAAATTATGAACTTGCTTATGATATAGGCAATTTCTTTCATTTTACACAATCTTTTCCAAGTCCAAAAGTTGGGTTTCTTTTTGAAATAGTTTAATGGAGAAAAAAAGCCAAACGGTAAAAGGAGCTTTACTATCAAATTCCAATACACCCAGCATTCCTTATCATGCCAACAGTATGATTGACCCCTGCCACAATGGGAGCCCATTTAACGGTACTCGAGGGGTCAAATTTATTGCTCTCTGACACATGGCGTGGGGGCAGGCTTGAATAAACAATTTACAATTAGACTGGACAGTACCGCAACTTTTTCACACCAGCGGCACAAGACTCTAATACAACTCTTTCCTCCTTATGCCAGTTTCAGTTATCATTATTTTGTTCAGTTAGGCTACAACCCACTATGAATTTCTTTACTATAGACCTACAATTTAGAGTGAGTGATCAAAGGTCAATTTTGTCTATACAGGTATAGACAAAATTGACATGTGATCACTCACTAAAGTTGTGGATCTATACTATTAATAATATAATGCAATTATTGAGAAATGCTTCAGATTAGAATTTTTCATACAATATATGCACTGACATACATGTAATTGGGTAAACAGTGTATTTGTCTTTTTATAATTGTAACCGTAACTGCATTAATGATAAGTGTATAAATTATGTTTAAAACATGAATTTTTTTAACATAGAGGCATAATGATAAGTGTATGATTTTGGGCATTTAATTATGTTTATAACATGGATCTTTTTAATCTAGAGGCATAATGAAATGAATATTCCTTTTATTTTGATAAGCCTGCAATTTTCCTATGTAATAATTATTATCAGTGATAAACAACATACTCAGGATACTTGCATTTGAAAGAAAGTTCTTTTGTCTTAAGGTAGTGGAACTGTAATTGTTCCACAACATTTCGGAGCTCATTATCTTTCACAAAGATAAACGAGATTCCTAATGAAAATCATTAGGAATCCTCGGTTTAATAATGTTAAAGTTCATTACTGCCAAAATGTTGCGGATCTATTAGGGGTCCATTACCTTAAACAGTTCTTATAGATATACCAGGAGAAAGCTAATTCAAACTGCAGGTTGTAAGACAATGTACCTAAAGTATTATCCTGATCAAAGCTCCAGGGGGTGTGGAAATACAGAGTTTCTCTACTTGTACCTGCATAAGTAACAGCTGATTTCTTACTTGTCCAGGATCAAAATGAACTTGTCCACAAAAAAGTAGGTAGATAGATATTGAGAAAATATTGTTTTTAATGAAGAAAATGCTGTAACCCAGCAATTTCTTCATTAAAGACAATATTTTTTTCCCTTTGATACAAACAACAGAATAACTTTGCTCCTAGATATTTTTCATACTGTAGCAAGATTTGCTCTGTTATTCACTTGTCCATGGACAAGTGGCCTAGAAAAATGCACTTGCCCCCAAGTAGAAAAGCCCTTGTCGGACAAGTGGGGCATGGGAATTCCACATCCCTACCAGGAGCTATACAAACATGGAAAAGAAACTTTTAAATCATTAATAATCACTAAAGCAAATCCTCTTTCATAAGGATGTTATTTTGCTTTATTTTTCTAATTTGAGGTGTGTTTCTTCTCAACAATCACTTACTGGTAAATCATTTTTTCATAGGAAATTAACCAAAAATTTGAGAAAAAGAATTCGATAAATTTACATACATGTATTTTTCAATCAATGGAAATTGTTTTTCAGTAATAGTAAATTGGGATTAATACATTATTATAAGTGGCTCTTATTAGAGGATATAAAATCACAGAATTGTAGAAATAATTTTCAAATCAATTGACAACTTGATCCATGTTATCAGTGGTGATCAAGGGCTATCAAGTTCTACATTGTGTGTGGCACAACTTGGTACATTATTGTTACAGGTTGACTCAAGAGCTCCTTAAATGATTGTTTGATATGTTTCCAGATATAGATGTCTTAATCTTGTCCTCAGTGATAATCACCAGTGACTCTGCATAAAAAAAGAAGGATTTGATTGCTCGGTGCAAAACAGTTGTAAATTTTAGGGAACTTTATGAGACTTCTTCTCTAATTTGAGATTAATTTCCCCTAAACAATCATTTATATGATTGTTTAGAGGAAATTCTCCTCAAATTAAAGGGAAAAGGGCCTTAAGCATCAATTTCAATCAGAAAATGCATACTCTATAAATGCGCCCTGATTATGTTATGGTTATCTCCCGGGAGCATTAACTAGGAGAAATACGATATTCATTTTTTAACTGTTTTTCATAATTTTTCTCAAACTAGGAAAAATCTGACCTTTTACAAATTGTACATAAATCCTTGACAATTTGACTGATATTTGGTGCCTCCTATTTTCTGTTTCCAGCTCAAAATAAATTGTTTTAAGCTTGACTCTTTTCTTATCATGACAATGTAACATACCAGTAATTTACAAAAAATTGCATAGCCACTGACATCATGCAATTTAGTAATTGGTTAAATCCAATCTTATTTGAACAAAATCACAAATATTTAACTTACAGTGAATATTTCTACATTGAAGCACCAATTGCTTAGACATTTCATATGGCACACAATTTGAATTTTGAATGGGCCATGGGGTTTCTCCTCCGACATATTTTTTTTTTAGCCTACTTATGTATCAATCCCACAATGGTCCTTCCTAGGCTTAACTCAGTAATTGCCAACTAAAGATTAGCCCTACATATGCTTGAAACCATATTTCTCCCAATAATAGCACCTGCCCTAATAGTAACATCCTTAATACATTTTTTACAAAGAAAACCCACTTCAAATGCCTATAAACTAGTTGAGACGTCTTCTCTAATTTGATGTGAAAGAGTTTAGAGGAAATTAACCTCAAACTAAAGGGAAAAAGTCCTAAAATACATAAGTGAAATCAATTTTTTAATCAGAAAATGCTTACTAAATAAAAGCTCCCTGACCATGTTATGTATAGCTCCCAGGAACTTTATTAGGAAAAATACGGTATGCACATTTTATTTTCTAGAAATATCTGGATGGAAATTAGAGGTCAGAGTTGAAGGTCATGGTGTAAATCATGGATCAACTTCATGTAGTGTATGACAGACATCTTGTTGTTTTGCTGCTCTCAGTATATATATGACCCGTGACACAAATAGGGACCATCTGGGAACCCCGAAAAAAAAACATTTGAAAAAGAGATTGGCTCTAGTACAGGTCAACCAAAGGTCCTACTTTAACAACTCTTTCACAGGGAGGAAAATTTATTATTCTTGATTCGAGAAAATTAGTAAAATGCAAAAAGTTTTGATCCAAGTCAGTCTGTGCAATCCCCCGAATTCAATCAGACTAAGGGATCAACACTTTAGGCACTACCCAGATGGTGCCTTTTTGCATGACAGGTCACATATCCATGGCTCAGCGCAAAACAATTGTAACTGCCCATAAACATATAGGCAGTTACAACTGTTTTGCATTGAGCCATCAATATACTGTAAAACACGTTTTTTTTGTAATGTGTATGGTTCTTGTCTTGTCTTTTTCCAAACTTGTTTCCCTCAAAGATTAACTCACCAAATGATGATGGTCTACAGCAGCACAACCTAACAGACAAGTTTCTGGCCAAATACACACAGGCATTTTGGTTCTAATCCACAACCAATCTCGATCACGTTCAACCGTTACCGGAGCAGTGCAACCGGTGTGATGATGATAACTAGTCGCTGCTGCTGCCTCGCACTCTTTACAACCGGCGACCCCAACCGGGGGAGCCTTTGTCAGCGAATCCCACATTGTTACAAATGCTTATCAACAGTTTGATTTGCATTATGTTCAATTGCAGTCATATGTAATTGTCTAATGCAAGACCTTTTCTTAGTTGATTAAATGAAACAAAATTTTGACATTGTATATAAAAATTTGATTATAACAAATAAAACAGGGACAAAATGATTATCAAATCAGTCTCAGTAGAAAATGACAAATCTTATTACTAATGATAATTCAATTAACAGAAATAAATCACTGCGGGTAATATACACTTATTAGTTAACACAACCATAGTAACTTAACTGACCATCAACTTTCCAACAGGTCCATAATAAGCAATCGTAATTGCTATTATATCAATTAATTATCAATTAGCTACATACAACATCATATTATCTATCTCTTTTAAGTCTTAATTTATCACAGAATCACTTAGTACCGCTAAACTGTCTATTATCCCTTTATACCACGATAGTATTACTTATCCAATATACACTGTCCTCAAATGACCAACACCAATAATTACACCACCAGCGGTCAGCAACTGGACATAGGTAACTATATGTAGAATAATGTCCAATCAACGGCACAACTAGCCAACGAATGGGATTCCTTCCTGGCGGGAATTATTATGTCCCAATACAAGATGAAAGTACTATACAATCCATTCATAAAATAGGTGGCCCATCAGGGCTGCACAGAGGTATTCTATTCAAATAGCTATAATACAGTTAACCCATGTCGGAAGCTATTCTGTAATTTATTCATTGTTAATAGCACCGGGCTATTCTACAGGGGTGAGTTACAAGTGGTAGTATTTGACTGGGAGTAGATGTATGCCAGCCCTGCCCATTATTCCAGTAAAAACCCCAGCGAGTGACCCGAGCCCTAAATGACTGGGCCCTCGTACATCATGTCAGATTTAACACTGTGACACTTGACAGATTGATAGCTCAACACATACACGGGTCTAGTGGCAGCCTCGCTAAACAATACCACGGCAAATTGGGATGAGCTAGCTACATGGTGATAACTATTCATTTGAGAGCCTGACCACGGGACACTGACTGATAGGCAAGCAATGAGCTGAGACCAATGGCATTTGAACATGCATGCCAATACAGGTAGACAGTACTTCTCCTAATAAATGCTCCTTTGAGCCAACATTAACATCGATACAGAGAATTTATTTTCTACCAGACTTTATTTTTGTCAATTAAAAATTGGCTTTACTTGACCCTTAATTCATCCTTTATAATGCTGAATAAAAACCTGCATCAAATTGTACTAAAATCAAAAGTCTAGAAAGCACTGGATGCACTTATTGTGAATCATTGTTTTGTTAGAAAAAAATATTTTCAAATGTTTTTTTTTATTAAAACGGCAAATAAGGTGGTATAAATAAGATCAGTCTGCATATTTTATATGCAGACAGATCTTTGTCTATGCCTATTGCCAAAGCAGAAATATCACAGATTCAGCATGATAAGGGTTAAACTTGAAACAAAACCTTAATCCTGCTTTATTTGAATTTTGTTTCCAAAAAATATTGCTTATTTTAACCCTAGTCATGCTGAACCCGAAATATTCCTGATTCTGCAAGAGGTATAGAAAAAGATCAGCATGCATGTATGTGCAGTCTGATCTTAGTCTACCCCTTCTGTCTGTCTTTTTTTAACCCAGAATTGTGTAGAGACTTAACTTTAGAGATGTATTTGCATACAATTTTTTCCTCTAGAGCCTTCAGCACTTTGATTTGAAGGTAATTTTTCAGAGATTTTTATTCGGCATGACAAGGGTTAGGATATTTCAACTGATAGGGCTGAAGTTTTTCTTGCAATAATGTGGTAGAAAGCAGACAATGTAGGCTAGGATCAGACTGCACATTATGTGCACAGTCTGATCTTTGTCTATACTACCTGCCAAAGCTCTTTGTACCAATAAGCCATGAACAGCATCCATTCTTAAAATCTTTCTCTTAAAATTTAATGAAATATAAATTATTATCCATAGACTGCAACAATTAGGATACAATAACTTATCTGATTCTGAAATAAGCTGCCCGAGTGGCTGCATGGACAAGCATATTTTCATGGCTAGGATTTCTATTGACATGTGAAAAAACTTAAGAAAAAAATGAAAAATTCTGAAAACCAGTTAAAATAAACTCCCATGTCAACAGATTGTTTGTTTAAATGGTGTTTCATTCTACTTTCAACATTCAGCTATATCCCAGCGCAGTGGCGTAGCCATGTTATTTACATTGGTGCGGCAAAACTGAGCTCCGAAGGAGCGAATGCGAGCGCCGAAGGCGCGAAGCCCTTCTAGGGGGGTCCGGGGGCATGCCCCCCCGGAAAATTTTTGAAAAAACGGTGCGATTTGGTGCATTCTAGCCTATACTTGATCACAATTTTTGAATCATTTTAGAGCAATTTCCAGGCACGTAAAAAGCAGGGATTAAACAGGAAAGGGTTAACCCTAGTACGAGGACTAATCGATAATGACATTAACAACTCACCATGTACTCACAGGGAATCGCATGTTTGACATCAACAGAAAACGGAAGTAAACAGAATTACCATTCTACAGACGGGTCTTGATAATCACCCCGGGACGCACCGGGACACCCCGGGACGGTTCATATATATATATAAATAGGCAATAAAATCATTAGAAATTGATTATATAAATGTACAGTTGATTAAATATCAATAAGAATTTTAACTTGTTGAATTAGTATTACGCTAATTTTGATGATATCATTGTATTAAGACAGACACCCTGGGACACCTTACCATAACTGATCGTGGAAAAGCAGGCAATTTTATTAAAAAATTCTTTCACAAATTCAACAATAGATAATTTGCCATTAAATAGGAATAGCGAATGTTAGGACTTTTTTCAAAGAGCATTAAAAATTACGGATATGACACCATCCCGGGACTCACTTAAAGTAAGTTACCTTTTTTAAAGTGCATGTTAATAAACCACGGGACACGTGTATCAGTTGAATGAGAACTAGATCGATGTTTCGGGGAAAAGTTATTTACATAAAAATGAAAAATGATACAAAGTTCATAGTAAAATTATGAAGATTAAAAAGCCAATGTTTATAGACTATGTTGAATAAGAAATAACACCCCTGGACTTAATGCAAGTGCAGATAGAACTTACATTGTACCTGATTCTCATTAAATAAGAAACATACCAGGACTAATTTTATATAGAAAAACGAGCTCAAGAAAATGTTTTTCTCTTGGAAGAAGAAACACCCCGAACTAGTTTTATATGCATATTCAAACCCACAAAGCGATTTTGCATAGGATAAAAAAAACCCAAGGGATTCAATTCAATGGAACAGAAAACATTCAAACGATTTCTCTCGGAAGAAGATACAACGCGAGGCTAATTTTATATGCATATTCAAACTCACAAAGCGATTTTGCATATGATAAACAACACCCGGGGACTAAATTCATTTGAACAGAAAACATACAAAACGATTTGTCTTTGAAGAAAAAACACCCCTGGATTAATTTCATATGCACATTCAAACTCACAAAATTATTTCGCATAGGAGAAGAAACGTCAGGGGACTAAATTCAATTGAACAGAAAACATCCAAAACGATTTTTCCTAGGTAACGACTTCTCGTAAAATAAGAAAAAACGGGACTTAATCATGACAAATGCACATACGATCTCACAAAACGATTTCTCACAGGATGAGAAAAGAAGCCCGGGGCTAATTTTCTATGTTTATACGAATTCATAAAATGATTTCACTAACACGTTGGGACTGAATTTAAATAATATTCATCTATTTAATGCATATAAATCATATTTGATGCGTCCCGGGGTGTGTCATTGAGTCCCGGGGTGTCCCGGTGCGTCCCGGGGTGAATATTAAGACCGTCTACAGACGCTTGGAAGTTTAGATTATTGATGAGTCATCCCAGGATGCTGGCATTTCGTTGTGTATGGTGGATTAAAAGAACTATAAGACATCATGTTTTATAAACGTTTTATTCATCCGTTATATGCTCACATACATTTTCAGTCATTTAGCGGTCAACATAATCCAGTTTTATTGTAGCGGCATGCCGCATCTACGGCAATTATTGGTGCGGCATGCCGCATCTACGGCAATTATTGGTGCGGCGAATGCCGCACCTGCCGCACCCTTGTCTACGCCCATGCAGCGGCTGGAGCACCTCCAGCTACTATCTCACATAGGTCTACGATTATCAACCAATTGGTGAGAGACAAATAGTCTGAAAGAATGAGTGCTGCAGTCGGGGATCTAACCCTGCACCTCTAGATTGACAGTCAGACGTGCTACCAACTGTGCTATGATGGCGGCACCTTGAGGATGACACAAGTATCAGTAAAGTGAAGAAATTGAGACTAAGTTGACAAATATTATGGGAGAAAGAAATTGTTACAACATTGTGTCCTTAATTTACTTGTCAGAGGCCCATAAAAAACTTCATTAAATGGGAAAGGAAAAGATTACTGGTATATGAAATTATTTTTAAAAATATCATGTTGGCATTTTTGACACCAATGAGATGCTGTCATAATTTTTCTTTCTTACATTTTTTGTGGATCAAAAAAAATGCAAAATCTAATTTTGAAGTAATAGTGATTAAACATAACCTTATCACACTCACTGCATGAAATCAACACGCATTCTCTTAATATTTTTAATATTTTGAAGCAAAAGTGAATATATTTCTCCATATGAAGGCCAACCATAAATGTATAGGAACTATGTTTCAGACAAAAATTAACTGCTGGGCAGACTCACTAGCGACAAGTCACACAAACACCAAGCTTGTCATGCTGGATATCCTGTGCAGAATTGCATTAAAATCAAAGTACTGAAAGCACTTCAAGCGCTAATTATGTGTTGGAGTTTATTTTATAAAAATATAATTTTAAACAGGAAAATCAGGTGGGACAGACTAAAATCATACTTCACATATGCCAAAGCCATTCGGAACATCACTCGGCCATTTCCATAAACTGCAACAGACCTTGGATGTATGTAAGCGGATGGGTATATAACAAAATTGTGCATTTTTTTAGGCCGAAACAGTGAAAAAAAACAAGATGTATTTGTGAAACACGAATGCCCCCGGAACAGCATTTTTTTTTAAAGTTTGACCTTGACAGATGACCTTGTCACATGACCTTGACTTTGGTGTACAGCTTTGTATGTCAAATACTTTTGGAGAAAAGGCAAAGGTTAAGTTTTTGGGTTAAGTTTTCGGACAGACGGACAGACAGACAGACGGATAGACAGACAGACAGACAGACGGACATGAGTAAAACAACATGCCCCCGATCTCTCGATACGGGGGCATAAAAATAGTGCAACCGGCACTATCTTTAAAGTTTATATATTTTACAGTGAATAACGGATGAAAAAACTTTATTTTTGAGAATGAGGAATCATTCTCAAAAATTATGATTTTTCAGCCGCAATTTAAGAATCTAAAGATATTTATATAAGGATACAATTGTTTCACGTCAGAAACTTAAACAAGTAGCGTTGGCGACGTCGAATGTTTTAACTCAAAGTTTTGAAGGCTAACGCCATTTTAACTGACGCCATCAAGTTTTTCCATAGTTTTCCCGTACTTTTTAGAAATAATCGGTCCATGTACATCCGAGGACGATCGTGAGATTGGCCGAGTGGTGTTCCGAATGATGTCAAAGCGGAATATTCAGCGAAAAGGTTAATCACTGCACGGGGTAAGAGACTAATACCAGTCTAGGTGGTAAGTGTTGAAGTGTTAAATGTTTTATTTTGTAATGCTTAAAAACAATTATGACAAATTGTTAATTGAATAGACAATGTAAATGCACTTACACCTCTCGTAATATTAAGGTTATTTAAAACAAAGGAAGATTTCACGCTGTATCTTGTTTGTTAGTTGCTTTGCATTGGGCTTAACACCATTTTCAACATGACTGCAGAATATGTGGCAGCGTGTTTACTAAACTATGATTTTCTGCTATTTCTCACACCAGAACAACCAAACAATTTTTTTTATTCAATTGATTGATTGATTGAATGGAGTTTTACGCTGCTTTTAACACCATTTCAGTTATATTGCAGCGGCTGGAGCACTAAACAATGGTGAGAGACATTTTAATTTGAAGGAAGGTATCAAATCCAAAAAGAAATATTATTGGACAAGGACAAAATTTCTAAGTTTTTGCCAATGAATTTTTTTGAAAATTAAGAGAGATTACTCTTTTAAATGTGTAAATTGGTAATCAAGTTATTTCCCTTTACTTTAAAGAAGAACATGATTGGTTTTTGTTCAATTTTTTTTGCTTGTTTGATGGGGTTTAACACCGTTTTTAACAATGTTGAAGTTGTATCACAGTGACTGGAGCACCCTCATAGGGATTGCAGCTGGAGGACAAGGAAAGGATGTTCGGGTAGAACTGGTGTGAGAAATACCAATCTACACATGGTTTTAAGGGACACAGGTTTTGCTCATCTGAGACAAAAAATAGTAGCCAGGACCAACAAAAGATGTGATGGGAGTCCTGTAGACCCTTGGGGATCAACTTCAAACAGTCTTCAATTCTTTCCTGAGGTTGAGCCCCCAAATAATGATAAATTTCTAACAATTTCTTTACCTGTAACAAGTGATTGATTGATTGAATGGAGTTTAACACTGCTTTCAACATTTTTTCAGTTATATCCCAGAGGCTGGAGCACTTTGCAATGGATTCTTGGTATTTCTCTCACCAGTAAAAACCATCACATCCTTTCCAAGCCTCCAGCTTCTTTCTCACATAGGTCTAGGATTATCAACCCATTGGTGAGAGACAAACAGTTAGAAAGAATGAGTGCCACCGTCGGGGATCGAACCCGGGACCTCAAGATTAACAGTCCGACACGCTACTAACTGCGCCATGACTGCGACACCTGTAACAAAGGAGTAACTCTTAATCTACAAAATACAAGAATACAGCCTAAAAGAAATTGTCTATACCTAAAGCAGGGACTTCTAAAATGTAAGAAAGTACCTCTAAGATCCCAATTATTGAGTCCTTTGGAGCCTATTTTGTTGAAGTTAGATTGTCTACAATTGTTAGCACAATAGTTAGAGACACATAGTGAGGAAGAATGAGTACCTATGAAAGCATTTGCAAAGCCAAGTAGGAATAATCAGATTTTTATTCATAGAAATAGCAGGGGCAGATTTTGGTCAATAAAAACCAGGCTATAGCAGCTTATGATAATATATACTTAGCAAAAAAGGAAACTTTACATACTTGTTGGTCTGTTTTGAATGACTTACAGTGGCTATAGGCCATCTTTATTTACATGTGTTAGTTGGAATAGCTACAGAGACTGCACAGACGCAGGAATTTGCGCGATTGAAGCGAATGCGAGCTAATGTGTCTGTAACTTCCGGTTTTGGTCACATACTCGTGTTTAGCTACCCAAAGTTCATTTTGAGTGATTTTCATTCTTTAGCATCGGCACCAAAAACCAAAATTGTTTGTACATTTTTATTGAAACGGGTTTGTTACAACAATCCAATAAAGGCAGGAATCAGACAACAGGTATACATAGAGCTTGAATGTCTGTTTATAACGGCACTCTTAAGTTTGGCTACTCGGGACAGGCAATTCACATTTTAACATCTCGGTTTAGAACTGCCGCGCCCGGTAATGACAATCGGTTATGCGTCTGGTTTCATTCATCGGGTCGTGGGTTCGACCTCTGGCTCGGCGATCTTTCATCCCTTATTGACAACTAGAAAGCCATGAATGGCTTGAGTCGCTCCACAGGCTTGAAATTATTGTAAATTAAAGCAAATAAATGTTTTGACTAGATTTTTAGATATTTTGGGTTCTACTGATGTTGAAAATGATTTTCAAAGTTTCAACTATATAACAGATAGAGAAATGACCTCTGCTATTAAAAGACATTTTTTTCATCAAATCAAAATAATTTTTGGCTGCATGATAATTGGTCACCCAAAGATCATACCAAAAACATTTGATTGATATCCATCAGTAACATTCTGAGAAAATGTTTTTCATAGTTTCCACTATTTAACATATTGAGAATTGACCTCCACCCATAAAATGTATATTTCTCATCAAATCAAATTAAATTTTGGTACACTGATAAATGGTCACTCAAGGATCATTCCAGTGAAATATAGTTGATATCCAAAAATCAGATTCTGAGAAAATGATTTTCAAATTTTCCATTATATATAATATATAGAGAAATGACCTCTGCCCATAAAATGCATATTTTTCATCCAATCAAAATAATTTTTTGTACACTAATAAGAGTCACTCAAGGATCATTCCAGTGAAATTTGGTTGATATCCATTAGTTACATACTGAGAAAATGATTTTCAAAGTTTCCACTATGTATTATCCATGATTAATGCCCTGGCAGGGCGGAGCCTAAGTAATGGGTCGTTGCACTTAAGGTTAAGGGAAATCAGCTTTTATCTAAAATAACCTTCTTCAAAAGAGGGTCGAAATAAATAACTTGAGACCTTAAATCGTGGATTGGTAACCAAATCCTCGTAACTTCAGCTTAATCAAGCTAAAGTTACGAGGCATTGGTAACCAAACGATGAAATATGTTCACTCTCTCAAAGCACGTGAATCCTTTAGGTTTTAGGATACAGTTATTTGAACGCGTTAACGATGATTACCGACTAATATTTGAAAGAACCCAAACTAATGAAAAGTAAACTCGCCAAATTACGTCACAGTTAAGCCCCGCCCTGCCAGTTCATTAATTACACAGAATAACATACAGAGAAATGACCTCTGCCCATAAAATGCATATTTTTCATCCAATCACAATGATTTTTTGTAGACTTATAAAGGGTCACTCAAGGATCATTTCAGTGAAATTTGGTTGATATCCATAAGTTACATTCTGAGAAAATGATTTTCAAAGTTTCCACTATATAACATATAGAGAAATGACCTCCGCCCATAAAATGCATATTTTCCATCTGATCACAATGAATTTTTGTAGACTGATAAAGAATCACTCAAGGATCAATCCAGTGAAATTTGGTTGATATCCATTGATTACATTCTGAGAAAATGGTTTTTTAAAGTTTCCACTATATAACATATAGAGAAATGACCTCCGCCCATAAAATGCATATTTTCCATCCGATCACAATGATTTTTTGTAGACTGATAAAGGGTCACCCAAGGATCATTCATGTAAAATTTAATTGGTATCCATTGATTAGAATCTGAGAAACTCACTTTTTACCATATTTGGAAATTAGCCACCCCCATTAAATCCATGTTTTTCATTGGATCAAAATTTCTTGAACAACTTTGAAAGAGGGTCACCCAAGGATCATTCCTGTGAAGTTTGGTTGAAATCCATCCAGTAGTTTCTGAGGAGATTTTTAAAGAAAAGTTTATGACCGGACGGACGCACGCACGGACGGACAGACGCACGACGGACACAACGCCATGACAATAGCCCCAGTGGCTTTCAGCCAGTGGAGCTAAAAATCATTGTGGTAAGTGTCATTTCTCTCCCACACAATTGGCAAGTGATATGCCTAGGAGAGAATGGCGACTGGTGCTTCAGATGAAAGCTCTAGCTGTACTGTGAGAAAGGACAAGAAACTATGGATAGGTGCACCAGTGGTCGAATTTTAAATGTAAAACTATTGAAAGTGACCTTTAAACCCATGTTAATTAACAAAAAAATCAGTTACAACCACATGAAGTGTCGGCCGAGATAAGATAGCCACTCTTTACGCAATGTAGAGGCCCTGTTACCATTGCATATTTTTCAATTTATTTCATCAAAGGAAGGTTAACTGCAAGACAAGTACGCGTACTTAGCTCAGACGTTGGTCTATCGTCACATTGGAACACCTCTAATCACGAAAACGCCAAGGACCTATACTCAAAACATCACCGACAATCTTGATTCTATTTCTGTGATTTTTGAAATCGACCCCTTTGTCCTTTGACCACTAATAAAAACCCCATTTTACAAACATCCGGTACTGACCCTTCCGTAAACCGACGGATATTGCCTTCAAGTTTCATGTAATAGTAACATCTGTATTCTTTATGGTTTCATAGCGATACTACAGCCCTCAGTAAGTCATGTAAAGTTTCTTTTTTTGCTCAGTATATATAGACCTAAATATACCAGTTCTTCTTCTTAAAGACAGTACACCCAAACAGTAGTTTACACTACATTATACATGTATATTAAAAAAGAACTAGAAAGCCATGACTGGCTTGAGTCGCTCCACAGGCTTGAAATTCTTGAAAAAACAAATCTAAGGTTTGCCTAGATTTTAAGATATTATGGGTTCTTAGCTGATGTTGAAATGAATTTCAAAATTTCCACTATAAAACATATAGAGAAATGACCTCTGCCCATGAAAAGACATATTTTTCATTCAATGACATTAATTTTTCGCTGCATGATAAAGGTTCAATCAAGGATCATTCCAGTGAAATTTGGTTGATATCCATTGATTACATTCTGAGAAAATGGTTTTTAAAGTTTCCACTATATATCATATAGAGAAATGACCTCCGCCCATAAAATACATATTTTTCATCCGATCACAATAATTTTTGGTAGACTGATAAAGGGTCACTCAAGGATCATTCAGGTAAAATTTAATTGGCATCCATCGATTAGAATCTGAGAAAATGATTTTCAAAGTTTCCACTATATAACATATAGAGAAATGACCTCCGCCCATAAAATGCATATTTTCCATCCGATCACAATAATTTTTGGTAGACTGATAAAAGGTCACCCAAGAATCATTCATGTAAAATTTAATTGGTATCCATCTATTAGAACCTGAGGAAACTCACTTTTTACCATATTTGGAAATAAGCCACGCCCATTTAATCCATGTTTTTCATTGGATCCAAATTTCTTGAACAACTTTGAAAGAGGGTAACCCAAGGATCATTTCTGTGAAGTTTGGTTGAAATTCATCTGGTAGTTTCTGAGGAGAAGATTTTTAAAGAAAAAGTTTACGACCGGACGCACACACGGACGGACGGCGGGAAGACCGCACGACGGACACAAAGCCATGACAATAGCCCCAGTGGCTTTCAGCCAGTGGAGTTTAAAACCTGTTGTAGTCGATAGGAAAAACTTCAAATGTATAAATGTAAGAATTTTGTGCATATTTATCTCTTATCAACATGAATTTTAAAGGAAATTTATCTAAAACAAGAAGAAAGGGGCTTAAAGACATGTCTTTGGTGATTATTATTTCTTCAGAAAATGGTTACTAAAATGAAAACTCCCTATTCATGTTTTGGAAAGCTCTTATGAGTTTTTATAAATATATGTAGGGGTGTGGAAATACGACTTTTCTCCACTTATCCATGGACAAGTAAAAGTCAATTTCCTACTTGTCCAGGATGAAAATGAACTTGTCCACAAAAATATGAATTGATATATATATTGAGAAAAACTTTTTTTCAATGAAGAAAATGTTGTAACCCAGCATTTTCTTCATTAATTTGTTTGTTTGTTTGAATGGGTTTTACGCCGCTTTCAACAATTTCGCAGTTATATTGCGGCGGCCGGAGCACCTAACAATGGATTCCTTGTATTTCTTTCACCTGTACTACCATTATACCCTTTCCTAGCCTCCGACTGCTATCTCACATAGGTTAAAGATTATCTATCCATTGGTGAGAGACAAATGTCGGAAAGGATATTTGCCGCCAACGTGGATCGAACCCACAACTTCCAGATTGGAAGTCTTATGCCTAACCAACTGCGCTATGGTGGCGGCTATTTTCTTCATTAAAGACAATGTTTTCTCCCCTTTGATACAAACAATAGGGGATTTTGATTTTCTCTAGATATTTTTAGTACTGTATCAATATTTGCTCTGGTATTTAACCCTTTCCTGTTTTACAAAATTTTGGACCTGTCCAATTTCAAAGGTTTTGCAGACGAAAATTTAAAGTGGATTTAATTTGAAAAATAACCATTCAGTAGGGTAGAAAATAGTGTGTGAAAAGAAGAAATTGCTTGTCAGAAGCAATTTCTTCTTTTTTCACAATGTTTTCTCAATCATAAAATCACAGACACGTAAAAAGCAGAGATTAAGCAGCAAAGGGTTAACTGTCCAGAGACAAGAGGCCTAGAAAAATGTACTTGCCCTCCAAGTGAAAAAGCCCGTTTTGGACAAGTTGTGTATTGGAATTCCACACCCCTTATTAGATTATATTCAGTAACTGTATTTTCTTTCTAAATTATTTTATCCGTACTCCAGGAAATGATGTCACTTTGTAATTTCAGTTGTCTAACTCAGATATTACAAAACAAACAATTTCAGACTGATCCAATTCAAAGAATTTGAAGGTGTTAATTCAATGAGAGTTAAAATTGAAAATAGACTGAAATTTATTGAAGAAAACATTAAGAAAGAGTGAGATGTTTAATGAATAAACTATATGTTGTAAGTTTTTTTTATCAGAATTGGAGAAGTCTGTTGTCATTTTTATTGTCATTCATGTAGGTTTCCCTGGACAATGGATCATTTATAATTTATCATCATTTTTATTTGAATGATCAGAAAGGACTGGGACCAGCATGAATGAATTGAAGTCAGAATCTCGTTATGGCAGCTTAACCCTTTGCTGTTTAATCCCTGCTTTTTACGTGCCTGTGATTTTATGATTGAGAAAAAATTGTGAAAAAAGAAGAAATTGCTTCTGACAAGCAATTTCTTCTTTTTCCACACTATTTTCTACCCTACTGAATGGTTATTTTTCAAATTAAATGCACTTTAGATTTTCGTCTGCAAAACCTTTGAATTTGGACAGGTCCAAAATTTTGTAAAAAAGGAAAGGGTTAAATATCCACTGTAGAATCAGAAGTCTTCAGAGTCCACCTACAAGAGGCTACCATTTCTAATTATTCTTTTGATATTTCTCAAGTATTTATGTTCAACCTTTAAGTGATAGAAATTTATATTTTCTTTTGGGTAGAAAAATTTGTTTTTTTAAAAAAGAACATTTATATATTGCTTCAGTAGTTTTGTAAAGTCATTAGAAGCATAAAAAAGACTGGGTAAAATAAAATAATTTCATAAACAATGGGAGACTGCTTGTTCTTAAATTATTCATTTACTTATTCATAACTTATTCAATTTTTCATTTCATTTAATCAAGCTTTTATTTTATTTATACATTCTAAGTATAATATTCATTTTCAATCTTAAGTTTAAAGCTGCTTGCACCCAAAAATAAGTAAATCAAAATGTAATTTGAAAAGAAAAATTACAAGGGACATAACCCATGCTGTATTTTTCTGAGACAGTTTATACAATTTACCTCCCATTGTCAAGCAAAGGATGAATAGACCAGCAATTTCAAGTGAGTGATCAAAGATCAATTCTACATTGAAAATGATAGGAGATAACAGTTTCTCGAACCTCATTCTTGCTTGCAGAATTATAGTAAATTTCATAGTTTTATTTGTCTGTATCAATAAGAAAACTTTTATACAATGAAAACACACAAGCAATTAGTTTCAAAGATTTTTTCTAAATAGAAGCAATACATATTAAGTATGGTTTTTCCCCTTATAATTTCCTTCATATTTTGATCCTTATGCTGAATAAATTTTGACTAAAAATTTTCATCTAAATCAAAGGTCAAAAAGCACTGAAAGTACCCACTGTAGGTCAAATTTATTGGAAAACTAAATCTATTGACAATTCTGGTTTGAAAAAGAGAAACAGGTGGTGTAGACTAACATCAGGCTGCACATATGTGCAGGCTGATGTTGGTCTATAGCTACTGCCAAAGCAGGAATATTCCGGGTTCAGCATGACAAGGGTTAAGCAAAACAAAAAATGCAACTATAGTTCACAGTTCATTTAATCATATCAAAAGGATTGTATGAAAGAAAATCACTTTTTTTTTCCTTTTTTGTCTTCCTGTGAAGATTTTTACGATAAACTATAACAATTCTACATAATGTTGAATCTAAATTCAACATTCTGGAAATAGATTGGGATCAAGAACACAGAAACTGTGTAAAGTTCAGAAAAGATATTTTTATCACTTTGTCTTTTTTTTCTTTTCTTTCAATTGAACACACTCTATTTTGATCATTTCCACACCCTAACTTACAATCCTTTTCTGTGAAAAAAAAAGTCTATGAAATGAAATATGGGATGTGAAGGTTAATCATAAGAAATGAACTAGGATTTAACTTGTACTTGAGCTGTAACTTGAAATCGTGTAAATTAACTGTGTATTAATTTTCTGAACTTGTTACTTTGAAGTTCTCTAAATTCAAGAATTATATATAATTGTAATACAGCCCTAGCTTAAGTTGGGCTAATCATGATATGTACATAAAACCCCAGGCTTTGAATTAAAATGATTTACTGATGTTCCTCCGACAGCCTATAATCAAACTTAACCCTTTAGCAGATGATTTGCAGAGCAAAACTAACCGGTAGATTGAATTCAAAATAAATTTATATCATTTCATATGAAATTACAATTTTATGCCCAAGAAGATAAGAATTATTTTTATAAGTTATGGTCTGTTTCCAATATGTAATCCCAAAAAAACTTCTGAAAAAGAAATAAGGCATTTGACTCAAGTTTTTGTTAATTCAAAAAATAAATTTATGAGGAATTATTTCCACTTTTTCCTCCATCTTCTTTCTTTCTTTCTTTCCTTTTTTTCTATCATGAATGCGCTTTTTTTCACTCACAAAATTTTGTCCCTCTAAATTTGCTTCATATATCTGTTTCATTATCATAATTGTTCTTATTATGTTGAATATTACATGTAAGATGATCTTAGATTATAAATTACAAATTTATCAGAGCAGCCTGCAATATCAAGTTAAAATTTTTTAAGTTTTTTTAACATTTTCTAGTGGACTATGAAAATATAACGGTAGATTATCATTTGATAAACTCACACACAGCCTTACCAGTGAAATTATCAAAATCTTAAACCCCATTTTCATTCATTTCACTCTATCTGACGTCACCTAAGCTCAGCCCAAAAAGTGACATCATCAGTGAAGAAAGTTGCTTAGTAATCACATGCAAAATGACTTGCCTTGAGAAAATATGCCCAGAAATTTTCACATTTTGTCTCATGTTTGCAATAAAGAAATAATCATTTGTTTTTTTAGTATGATCACTTTATATTTCATTGGGTTAACAATAAATTCTATATTATCACTCAATTACAAAATATAGCTTTTGTTGTTCACTCAATTAAATATAAATCGACCTTACACTGAAACAAATAATTATCCTCTATGTAATATACTGCTGAGGTCAAGATTTGTATAAATATTCTGTAAAATTAACACCTTCCAACACTTGAATGATCAGTGGTTATCACATGTACTACACTATCAATGTTCAAGATTTTTTTAAATCAAGAGACTACTTTTATTGCTCAACATGGTCAGTTTCATGTTCCTTTTCAGCTAAAATTATCTTGTCCCAAATTAATTTAATTAGGTTTTTTGCGTATGGGTTTAACAGACATTTTAAAAGTTGATGGGTTAAGCTACAGTTAAAAGAAGTTCATTTAATTTAGGATCTATTTTAATTTCCTGTCAAAGGAATGAATGATGTTTTATTTTCAGAATCTTTGTTGACTATATTGAAGCTGATCGTTTCTTAATTCTTTTTCTTGAAGAGATCCGCATTTCAGTTTCCGTATTTATTCATGCTAATATTGTGAAGATAATGAATTTCAAAATGAAGAAAAAAACAAAGACTATAGAATTGGTGCCTTAAAATCCAACAACAAAGCATTCAAAGAGAAAAAGATTGAAATAACATTTTGAGAAATTTTTTACCATGCTTTGAACTTGTTCTTATGTGCAAGAGTGGGTGCAAATCTCAAACATTTGCCAATGTATTTGTATCCCAAACATGAGGCATACTTAGAAATATAAGATATTTTCATGGTATAAGTATCTTAACATACGCATCTTTGTATGACAAACAGTTTATCTAAGTTTATCTCGCGAGCACTTCCCACGCAATCAACAAGTGGAAGTTGACAAACAGACAGTCAAGGAGTTGTTTCATCTTTCTCAATTACGATTCGATGAAGATAATGAATTTCATAACCATCTTATTGTGTTCTAGACTCTGTATGGACTACTCTACCATTTCTTCTCTTCTTTCAATGTTATTTAATCTAATTTTTTTCTTTTCTTTTTTTTTTTTAATTTTGATATCATTGAAATTGGCAAAAGTTGCAGATAACCATGTCAAAAAGATCACCTATTTGTGTGTGTTTCTTGTAGAAATATTATGAAAATTGAAGAAATTGCTTGTTTAAAGCAATTTTTTCGTTTTCCATAATGTTTTCCTTAGCATTTCCCTTAAAATGTTGTACCAAAAGTCTGAATGTGTGTATGATAATGGGTTAAGACAATAACGAAAATTCTCATATTACTGGATGACATTTGGCTTAAAGTCTTTTCTGAAATTGTAGAATTAGTCCCAATCAGGCTCATGAATTTATCTTTACATTTTTTTATTATTTTTTTTCAGGTAAAAGAAAACTAATTTCATGTTTCTTAATAATCAGAAGAAAAGTGTTCTAACAAGATTTAAATAACCTGAAAATGCACAGGTATGTATGACAAATCAAATTCACATTCTCAAGATATATCAAGTTTATCTTAAAAGATATACATGTTTTTTTAGTTTTTGGAGTAAAAGAGGATAGTAACATCAAATTTTATAAGTGTTTAATCAGTACATGTATTTTTTCCTATTTTTTTATTTATTATTATTTATTTATTTTAATTCAGTTTTGTTTTCCTTTTAATTTATGTTTTAACTAAAACTTTCAATTCCAACACAAAGGCCTTTTTCAGACAAAAGACTCCCAAATTAATGGCATACAAATATTAATTATCATTAATTTTCCTGAATATCTCTTTTTACTCATTATTTTGAACATAAATTCTGAGACCAAAGAAAGCATCAATTAATACCTAATAAAGAATTAATTCAGGTTTATAAGATTTTATATCAACTATGTGTGTATTTGTGGTTTTTTTGCCCCTTTTTTTTTTTTATTTCGTTTTTTTTTTTTTTTTTCATAGTTGTTATGTTAACAAATACTGAGGATAATCCTTTGTCTCAGTGTAGGAACGATTTATATTTCATTGGGTGAACAACAAAAGCTATATTTTCATAAGTGGTGGAGCCCCGAGTGATAACATAGCTTTTATTGTTCACTCAATAAAATACCAATTTGTCTCATTTAAAAACAAACAATAATTTCATTCCTGTGGTGCAAAAATGTGACAAAATGTTAAAATTTGGGGATAAATTTTCTTAAAGCGTGTAATTTTGCATGTGATTGCTATGCAACGTCCACAACGACATTCACTAGTTGTGCTCCGCTTGGATAACATCAAATAGGGTAAAATGATTATCAAAATGATAATATACCATTTATCATCGATAAACTACCAAAAAAGTATTAATGAAAGCTTTTCCTTTCCACCTTCACTCACCATGTTTACTTTTCCATCTGCTCCAAATTTTCTCATCGAAAAAAACAATTCTTGTCGTCAATTATTTCCAATTCTTAAACAGACAATGTCATTTTGTTAATAAGTGACAAGTTAATCATAATTCTTTATAAAAAGAAAATAGATTTATGCAAGTAAAAAAATACCTGTTAATTTTAAAGAGCCTAAAAGATATCATATTTCCTTTTAAGAATGCAATCTTCTTTCTTTTTAACAATAGAGTTTTAAAACTTTTTTTCAAAATTCTTGAAAAGTTCTTTAAAAATTCATATTTCAACTTCAGAGAAATGAGTTCAAATAATGGCAGTAAAAAAGTTTAATATTCATAAAAATTTCTTAAAAACAAAGTATTCTTTATTTTGCTCAAGTGTCTTTTCTTTCTTGTTTGGTAGACTTGTACCAAAGTCCTTAGTGCAAGACAACACACATATCTATTTGCTTTGAAAACCATGAAACAAAAACAAAGTGAAAAAAAAACTTAAAAAGATGGCTTAGAATTATTTCTTCTTTAACCTGACAAGCAATTTCTTCTTTTTCCACACTATTTTCTACCCTTCTGAGTGGTTATTTTTCAAATTAAATCCACTTTAATTTTTTGTCTGCAAAACCTTTGAATATGGACAGGGCCAAAATTTTGTAAAACAGGAAAGGGTTAATACACCTAATTTGAAACTAGTCTAGATAAGTTGGTGCAAAACCATTCTGAAATTATTACTTATAAACAAAACCATATTTTGTGGTATTCAATAGAATGATCTCAGTCCAATCTTATTATATACTGACTACACAAGGTTTATAAACTATTTATTTTACAGCAATGGGCTTACAAGTTCTTGCAACTAAGATCCATCCCTCTCGATTCTGCTTCCTGGACATGAACCAATACTCTTGAAGAATGAGTGGGCCAAGATGAGAACCAAGATTAATAACGGTTCCCAGGAATCAAACTCAGGACCTCTTGGTCAAGAAGCCAGCGCTGTACCTCTAAACCAGGGCCACTACATATCATCATTATTCAAAACTAAAATCTGTTCATCCCTCTATCTGTAGCTCTTGGTTAGCTTTCAGATTTGTTTGTTAGATATAGGGCTACATTTACATCATTTGTCAAGGATTAAGAATGAATAAATTTGGCGAAGACTTTCATGAAACAGAATCATTACTATGTAAACTTACATAAATTGACTTAAAAATATACAATTAAGCTATGATTTATGAAACAGTCAAAAGCTGACAATGAAATTAACCATAATTTGTTAACAAAGACGAAATATTTTTGTGTGCCGCAATATACTGCAGTGCATTACGGAAAGTCAACCAAGTATGTAATATAATTATCTAAGCTTTTGATAACAAAACTTTTTCTTTAACATCAAGATAACTGCTATTTATCACTCCAACTTACTGGCCCGTTTCTAGACTTTAACGTTATATTAATATACTGGTAATCGCAATGAGAAAATACTTTTGGTTTTTTAGCAACTATTGAATTTATCATGCTTTATGATATGCTGTTAATACCTTATTAGAACAAACATTTAAAAAAATAATTGTGAAATGGGGAACAATTTCCCTTTCATTTCCTTTTTTTTGGCTTTTACTAGCATAGGAAAATATTTTTACCCTATATGGCACTTGGTTTTCAACTTAAACAATTTAAAATATAGGTTTCAAGTTCTTTCAATATTAAAAGATTTAAAATTCATTAAAGAGCCAAATAGTAAATAGTAAAAGACAATAGCGCTTTTAACATACCAAATGACAATATAAGTAACTTGATCAACTCTTTTCAAAACTAATTAATTTAGATGATACTTTCCACTCCTTCTTCTAATCAAATGTCTAAATAGCATTGAAAAGATATTCAAAATCATCTAGAATGAGCATATAAATAATGTTTAGCTTTTCAATCAATGCTTGTAAATCATAAGAAAAGGATACCGGCTATAAATGAGCATTAATTCTAATAATGTTATATTATATGACTTCACAGTCGGAAAGTCATTGATCCAAGGTTGTATTATTTGGGTGGTCTATTTTATATTAGATTACAAAAATTGAATGCCAAATTTTATGAATTGAATAACACTACTATCTTTTCATAGTTCCTGCTTTCAGAATTTTTTTAACATACAGATCAGCATGGGTGAGTGGAAGGAATGGTTAAATAAATAATTTACTCCACAATTCTAGTTAATTTATCAAATATTCTGACTAACCCTAACTTGAATTTGCAATTGGCATAGTTATTCAACTGCAAAGTTTTTTGTTTATTTATTTATTTATTTATTTTTCTGTTACAATTAAAGCAGAAAAGGTAAATATACCAGGTACAATAAAATTGTAATGTTATGAAATCAATTTTAAAGTTTCAATATTTCTAATATATTTTTGGATAATAATTTGATACAAAGTCAAGGTATTTCACGAGCATTATATCAATTTTCATCAAGTAAAGGATTAAACTGAAAACCCTTAAAACTTAGAATTCTTTTTTTATTATTACTTTATTTTCTTTAATATTATTTATCATTATTTTTAGTTTAGAAGTTTAGAAAAAATTATAAATATTATTAGTTTAGAAGTTTAGAAAAAAGTTTTTTCTCATTAAAACCCAAATAATATGATAATTGTATTTTATAACATAAAATTTTATATGTTACTAAATTCTGTAATAGTGATAACCCATCTAAATATGTGTATATTCTTGCGAAAGTGATGAGAGCAAAGACAAAGATCAGCACTTACTTTAAATACAATCTGATCTCAGGCTACACTTTTTTCTATACCTATTTTATAAAATATTTCGATCAAATAATAGCAAAGTTTGTCAAATTCAATATGACGCATCTCGTATTGAATTTGACAAATTTTGCTATCATTTATACATTTCAATTTATGGGATTATGAAAATACAAAAATCACAAATCATAAAATTTTTCTTACCTCATCCAAATAAGCGTCATCGTAAGCCTCACTAGTATTATACGTTATAGGATCAAATTCGGGAATTTCCATGTGAAGATTATCCATAACTCACACTTTCACGATTTCAAAACAGCGAGAAATTTAAGACAGTATCTCCAACAATTTTATTGTTTTATAATTGAATGTAATTTTCTCATACGTCTTTCAAGCTTCTTTCAATCACAGATCAGAGCGATCACACATGGTATGTTATCTCCACCCCCTTTGTAAAACAGTTTTTTTCTCCGGTTTTAATAGCTTTCAATATTTATAGGAAAATCGCAAGTAAAATATTTTTAATCATCTCACAAAAGTCCACCCGCTACTCCACGACACGTTCCCCATTCCACATAAATAAACACTCTTCAAAGAATGTATGAATTAAGTGTAAATTTAGCAGAAATTTTAACTTAATTCCAGACACGCTGTTAATTACAAAACAAGACCGCTACTGCAGATAGCCTGCACAAGTTTGTTCAGTGAACGACTTTTGAAATGGACAAAAATCAGAGCAAAGCAACGGTAGGCATTATTCAACAAAGAAAGAACAAACACAGACTTGATGTTTCAAGTTTGAGATCAAAGCAATAATTGCTTGAAGAACTAGCATAAAAACCCAAAAAATGTTTGATGTGTTATTTATGTCTGATTAAAAATACATGCATAGTATGTGCCCATGTGTATAGTTCTAAACACAGTAACCTTCTACGAGAGATGGCATTCACATCGCTGTTTTTGAGCGATGGAAAATACAAAATGGGTATTGTTGCCACTGTATTGTTTGATCAGTAATTTTATGTAAGTGAACTGAAGGACATCAAAGGCTCCTAGCTCCGAACTTCAAACAAATGGTTAAACAGAACATGCCCAAAACAGACTTACACCAAGAGTACAGAGCTATGAAAAAAAAACTTTGTCGATATCTCTCTTGTTGGTCTACCGTTTGAAATAGACATAACATGTTGGAATGCCAATTAGTAATTTTTCACAGATCAATTCTCAAACAGGTTGATATCAAGTCTTGATTAGAAGAGATATTTTCTTACAACTAATTCACAATAAAAAATCCAATACAGAAAAGTAACAAGTTTGAAGTTTCTATTTACAATTTTTACTTCATGATCTTACGAATATTTGAAAATCAAAATTAATGGATTTCCGACAATTTTGCCCATTGTACTGTAAAATTACCCAGTGAAACATGAAGAAAGAGAAAAATCCTTCGAAAAAACAATACGCTCTACAGATGCTGTCTAGCAGGGGAGGGTACTTGTGCATTTGTTTAACATAACCCAATCTCATTGGTTAACCAAGGATCAAAAGAAACAGTTATCTTTTGGGGAAGAATTCCAATTGGTAATCGTGGCAGACAGAGGATCATAAATCGTTCTACACTCAAAGGAATTGGTAATATTAAAGGAGTGCTACCTACAAACAATTCCCTCTCTTAGTTTCTGATATACATTTGTCTTCTTTTCTTTTATTTTGCTCCTACCAAAATCTATATCTTTTACCAAAACTCTATTGATATACTGGCCCCTGTTGAAGTATGACAATTTATCCCTTGTAAATTATGCTGAAAAAAGTCAAATTTACAAGATGACATTGAAATCAAAAACAGAAACCACTGGGTGCATTACAGTAAGGCACTATTCATTATTTTTTTTAAAGTGGTTTTAAAAGGAAAATCAGAAGGTAAAGACTAAGATCAGACAGCACATATGTACAGCCTGATCTTTGTCTATGCCTTCTACCAAAGTAGGTATTAATATTCCATATACTGGCATGATATGAATTAAGATTGAATTATAAAAGAATTGCTCACTTCTTTACAGAAATTATCCTTTAAAAAATGTCTTTTAATAACATACCGCTTTGAGAAAAAAATCAAAATATTTTCACGTTGATTTCATCATGATATGAGATTCATGATACCCTTGAACAACCTGCAGCAAAATGTCCATGTTCTTCCAAAACCTTGTAACTACAGCTTTAAACAAGCTGTAGTTACAAGATTTTAGCAGAATACAGACGAAAAGGAGAAACATTTTTCCAGTTTACTCGGAATATCAGTTACCATATGAATTTAACTTTACAGATCATATGATACAATGCTGTGTGTGCGTAATTCTTCAATTTCTCCTTTCCATTTCTGTCAAAGAGTTAAACAATTAAGCACAGTAATTCCAAGGTTACATAACAAGTTGTTTTAGAAACATGGTAAAAACTGTTCATTCATTATTAAATTTCTATCTTGTTTAGGATTTTTTTGGCCATTTTGAATTATTTATTCATTCATTTTCTTTTTTAATAAACATTGCATAGTAATGCTTCCATATATAAAGCCCCGTTCCCACTGTCACGGTGTTGGTCCCGGACACCCACGGTACCTCCCGGTGGGGAAAGAGCCGGTATTCCGGGATGATCCGGGATCTTTTCTCTAAAAAATGATTCATATTCCCATATTCCCGACATTGCCCCGGTGTACCCCCGGTTTACTAGCAGGATCTTCCCGTTCGACCCCGGACTATCCCGATTTGTTCCCGGTTTGCCACGGTGTATTTACGGTGCAGGGGCCGGCGTGATCCCGGTTGATCCCGGTACGACCCGGTGTAACCCCGGTCGTCGCCGGTAGCGCACCGGTAGCCGCCGGTATCGCCCCTTCATATCACGGTTGTATTCCCGGTTTGTCACGGTTTCCCCCGGACCACTCATCCGGGACTAACCGGGGGTCCAAACCGTGACAGTGGGAACGGGGCTCAGCTGAAAATGTCCACGGATCATCAGGGACTATCACGGTTGAGCCAGGGTAGAGAACCGGACTTGCCCCGGAATATGCCGGTGTTTCTCCGGATTAAGCCGATTCTTGACATCCTCCCGGTGAGTCCCGGTGACTGCCGGTTGTATTAAACATTTTAAAACATCCGGGTCGGTTGCCGGATCAACAAGGTTCATCCCGGATGGTCCAGGATATTCACGGTGCCGCCACGGTTGTATTCCCGGTTTGTCACGGTTTCCCCCGGACCACTCATCCGGGACTAACCGGGGGTCCAAACCGTGACAGTGGGAACGGGGCTTAAACCTATTTCTAGCCTAGAAAACTCAACCTTAAGAAAAATTTATTTTGAGAGTGCATGGTACCGATTGAAAGGAGTTATTGACTTCACTTAGGAAAGGTTGAATTTTAACATTTTTTGTTTTACAGAGAAAACATTGTGGGAAAAGATGAAGTCACTTGACTCAAGCATTACTTCTCAAATTTCACAATTTTTTTGTTGAGGGGAATAAAAGACAACATAGTAATGTATTGTTTAAGAACGATGCATAAATGAAAGAATTAATTTGATTTTTTTGAAATTTAAAGTCTAATGACAAATAATTCAAAGTCCTATAATACTAATTGAAATATTATGACATCATTTTTTTCTCCTGCAGTTTCAAAAAGAAGGAAAGGGGCTTTGGAAAAATCTTTGATTAACAAAGATAAAAGAAAACATCAGAGAGAAGCAACTTTAGGAGCAATTTGTAAACATTTTTAAAACATCAGCCATAAAGGTGCAATCTGTTCAAGTCCAGGCCCAGAGAAGAACAACAGGGTCCATTTTCAAATTTGCATGAAACAGGTTAAAATACTCAGTTACCCTGTTATTACAAAGCCTACATCTGTTGACACCTACCTCGATCGCCGTTAAGGGCCACGATTTTGTTGCTGCTATACTGTCAGGCAAAATATCGGTGTCCGAAAACATTGATTAATTTCCTACGGCAATTGCCCGAAATTAGAGGCACAGAATAAATTATTTTATGAAATAATTAATGGTGTCCAAATTCTTGGAGTGTCCGAATATATGGATGAATTACAGTAATGAGCAAATCTTGAAAAGAACAGGACCACTGTAAACAGATGCCTATGTTAAAGCTCTAGGGTGCTTGATTTTAGGCTAAAAATCAAAGTTAAAAGGGGCAAATAATTGGCACAAAATGCAACTAGAGTCATCCCCCTTGAAAGTTCAGGTTGTTCTTTTGACAGTGTACATATAAATGCCTCAGTGCAAAACGTTTGTAACTGCCTTTATGTATTTGTTTCAATCTGAGTCATTGAAATGTATTAATAGTTAGGGTGAAAGCCTGGCTATATACCAGGGATTACATAGACTGGCCGCAGTCGTTTTTGTTAGCATTTTCAGAAATGTTTTGTTGTAGTTCTCTTTAATCCAAGTTCATATTAACTAGTGATTAACAAAAACAGAGACAGCGGACTTAACTGGAATTTATGTAATGGCTAACACATTTAATTCCCTTTGAAAAAATACTGTAAAGAATAGTCTGGCGGCCAGACTAGGGATAACACAAAATGTCAAAGTTTTAACATGCACATGACCACCACTACCATAACTCTAATGATAGCACTAAGGCTATACAAAATCCTCAGGTTTTATGCTGAAAACAGCCAGTCTAAAATGAGGTCTGTAGGATCCTAACTGCTTAGGCTCTTGGGTGCTTGGTTTTAGGTTAAAAATATTTTAGGTTAAAAACAAAGTTTAAAAGGGTGAATTATTCCCACAAAATGCATCAAGAGTTATCCCCCTTGAAAGTTTATGTTGTTCTTTTGATAGTGCACATAAGGTCTAAATGCAAAGCATTTGAAACTGCCTATATTTATTTGACTAACCCTAAGACATTGATATGTTCTAATATCTAGGATGGTAGCCTGGCTTTATACAAGGGATAACACAAAATGTCAAAGTTTTAACACCCACATGACCACCACTACCATTACACTAATGTTGACACCAAGGCTATAGCAATTCCTCAAGGTTTCTCTAAAAACAGCCAGTCTAAAATGAGGTCTGTTGGATCCTTACTGCTTACCGTAAGTAACATCTCCTGGACCTTAACTGCTCACCTTAAATGATATCTCCTGAATAAATGAGTTAACGAAGATGTAAACAAGGAACTGCTTAAAACAATTCCAGCAGGAATTTTCCCATTGTTCTGTATGCCTACATTTTGAGGGGCAGAGCAAAACTATTGTAACTGCTAATATATTCATAGGCACTAGCAATAGTATTGCACTGATCCCATAATTTTTAAACTTTACAAGGGAAGCAACTTCACTCACAACTGAGTACTAATTGTCTCCCTTGTTTTACTTGAAAGGGTCATCTGAGATGCATTAGTGTGTAATTTGGTTAAAATCAGCAAAACAGATCCTGAGAAAAATGGCTTTTCCTAAACCTCTTGAATCTTTGTTCAAAGACTAGGGACAATGCATCCTTACCCACCCAGCCTTTGATTACTGTCTATTCCTCATTAAGTTCAATACAGTACATGTACATAAAATGGTTCCTGAACAGTTTTATTGTAATCAAAAACATGTTTTGATCTGAGCCAATGTCTAACTGTTCACAGTTACCATTCCAGTATGTAGGCACCTTGAGGGCCGGTGATGAAAAACGGATTTTTTCACCATACAAATATAGGCAGTTACAACTATTTTGCCCTGAGCCATCAATATTTGTAAAGATGGTGAAAAAATGGTCAAAAAATAAACATAATCAGTGCAAAATATTAAAATAAGATTGGGAAAAAAGGTGCATAAAACCTCTATTGAATTTTAGTGATCTTGATTTTGTGGGTATGGGCCTTTATTAGAGGCTTAAAGAGTTTGTAAAATCACATCTAAAATTCTAAAATGGGTGATTTCAACCTCAGTAAAGGGAGATGGGGTTTTATAAGAGGATGGAGTTCTTTAAGAATTTTTACATTATTGTATGTTTCAAGTTATTTCTTCATTTTCCAAAATGTTTACTGAAGTCTTTTTCTTTGGGAGGGGGAGGATAAAAGGTTGGATTGTTTGAAAATGGGTTAAAAACTAAACTCAACAAATAGTGCTAAACAATCTAACATATAACAAAATGTTTCACAGAAAAAATTTCCCAAACCCAAATATTAGTTTCATGCAAAAATAACAGACAAATATCATATCAAACTTTAAAGGCATTTTTTCAAGAAATGGCGAAGTTATGGAAAATATTCTTTGTACAATTTGAGAGAATGGGATTACGGTAACCATGTAACTTGGTTTCATTGAGATCACTAGAAATCAGTGAGTCGATTTTACAGGTCCAAAATCTACAGTTTGTGAACCATGTCCTTTGACCTTCTTTTTGTGGCCTTGACCTACATAACATTCAGCTGAACATCAAATATCAAATGACTCAGATCTGACGACTATGCAAAATACAAGAACTCCAGAAAGAAGTAGTGATTTTGATTTCAAAAACCTAATCCTATGATGTGGGTACTCATTGGAATTGTCTTGAGACAATTCAAATGAGCACCCAAATCATAGGATTTGGTTGAAAAATAAAAGATTGTGATTGTTATTACTCTTGTCTGGAACCCTGCAGTACAAGAGTACAAAATCAAACAATTATAATTCAATTCTAGTTGTGTTCACCAAGTACATTCTGATTTGCTGAAAATTTGGTTTAATTACTCAATGAAAACTATTTTGATCATGCAGCTTTTTTGTAAGCTTCCACAGAAAGTAGTCCCATAGACAATCCATATTTTTGAGGGTATTTATCTTTACATTTTTGCTTCATAAAATTCAATTTTAAGATATGAAGAGATTATTTGTTGATTTCATCAAGGAATGAAACTTAAGAACTAAACACACTCATGTATGTATCCGCTTAGTGTATCTATCAAGTTTGATTAGGTTTTTTAGTTCCATACCTCCATGAAATCACCAAAACTCTCTTTATCTCTTAAATACATGTTTACTTTCTTTTCTTACATTTGATGCTATTGCAATAGGTCTTGATACTTACCTAAATAATTTTCTAAAACATCTTAAGACTATAAATTGAAACCTCATTTGACACTGTCCAAAGCCCCCTCCATACTGATTACAGGGAGGAAACTAGGACACTGTAAAGTATAAACCCCAAAATCCCCAAACTGTTAATGAACAAATGAACAAACTTGAAACTGGTAACACCAATGCTTCAGCATTAGAGACAATGGCACTGTTCACAGTAAAACTATTTAGTATTTCATTTGCTTGGTCAACATCTAATTCATTGCTGAGTACATCCTGAGGTGTGTCTTGTTAAATTTATGATTTTCAAGACTCTAAGAAAATTTAATTTAGATAAATCAAGCAGTATTTTGGAATTTGACTGATTTGAAAATATGTCCATACAAATTCTAAACGATTTAAGACAAACAAAGAAAAGAAACCATTCTAAATTGTAGAAAATTTTGATACAAAAGAATAATTATTTAGTACCAGATTATATATTTTTTTCACAATATTTCCTGAAGAACATTATCACCTCAGACAAAATGTTGAACAGTTTGCTTGTAACCTGTCGCGCAAAGAGGGACCATCTGGGAACTTTGTGAAATAAATATCTAGAAAAAGGCTTAGATCTAGCATAGGTCAACCAAAAGGGGCTTTTCGGAAATAATTACATAGGAAGATAGAATTATTATTCTAGATTCAGAAAGTTCATGTTGCAAAAAGTTTCGACCCAGGTCAGTCTGCATAAATCACGCAGTCTGACCAGGGTTGACACTTTTCTCACATTCCAGATGGTCCTTTTTCATATGACTGGTCAAATAAAAGTAACTAGTGACACAATATCATTGTCTTTCAATCCAAAGCTATTGGTTCAAATCTTACCTGGAAGAGAAATAAGTAGGGTGGGTATGCACCTGGGGGCTAATGAAGCAATGACAAAATGAAAAGTGATTACATTTACTACTCAGAAGCAAAAAGTAATGACAATCACGATTACAAAATGAAATGAAATTACATTCACTCATATAAAATGAAGAAGCAAAAAGTGATCATTCAATCACAATTACAAACTAAAATGCAATTACATTCACTCTTGCAAAATAAAAAGCATGACAACATAAAATTTGATGATGTAGGAGGTGTCAGCCCAACACTTTTGTGCCTATGAATATATAGACACTTACAATATTGTTGCGCTGACCCTTCCAATATTTTTTTCCCTGTGAATGCTATGTGCAATACATGAGGAATACCCTCTATGAAGATCAGGTGTATATGCTTTTAACTTAGAAGGGACTGACAGTATCAATCAAGCACAACTTCTAACCTAAACTTTGGACCAAAATATACAGTTAAGGATCATTTCAAACAAGATGTCTGCCAGTATTTGTGAAATAATAAATGCCCTCTAAACAGTATAATTTTCTAACTTTGACCTTGACAGATGACCTTGACCTTATCACATGACATTGGTAAATTCTGGGTGCACATTTACAAGATCTTTCATAATCCTCAATATGAGCATTGTATCTAGAATTGCCTTGAAGTAGTTATTGTCAATGTTACGTTTATTATTTAAATTATACAGAAAGACGAACAGATGGATGGACAGATTGACAATTAGTGCATACTATACTGTAAGCACTTGGATTTTACTTGACATGCTGAACCCAGAATATTCCTGCTCATGCAAGAGGTAAAGACAAAGATCAGCTGCACAAATGTGCAGTCTTACGTTCATCTTTACCACCTGGTTTTCATTTTTAAACCAGAAAAGTTTTAAAAATATTTTTTCAAAATAATCAATGACTTTTAATTAGTACATTCACTGCTTTTGACTCTTTGATTTAATAGATTTTTGACAAAATTTTTGTTCAGCATGACAATTGTTCATGCAATACTGTCAACTTGTTACTAAAGAGCAAGATGCAGGTTAATACTGAACTACAACTTAGCTGTAAGGACATAACTTATTTCAATTTTTCTCACCCTAGTAATGGATTACACTGTATGTGTGGTAATATTCCCTTTTCTAACGTTTCTAATTGTGTAAAATTAAGAGCAATTTATGACAGGTCCCCAGCCAAACATCAAAGGAAAGTGCTCATAGCCACCATATTGATTTTTATCATTAAAACATGCCATAAAATGCTGGCAATAACTCAATATATTGTCCACGAAATCTATTGAAATATGTCAGTTAAAGATACAAGGAATGCCAGATCATTTCAGTTGACTAACATTGGCATCCAGTCACTTTGAAAAAAGGGCTCATTTTCAAAAAACATTTGAGGAAAAGTGGAAAATATTTGTAACTAACAAACTACATTTCCAGGGGTAAGATAAGGGGGGTAACGCAAGTCTAAATTCTTAAATTCACAATGAAACTCTATGATGTGGGTACGCATTTGAATCGTCTTGGTGAGACATTGATTGCAAATGAGTACCAACAACATTGGATTCAAGAGAGGAATAATGAATTTTTTACATTTGAAGTCCAAAATACCCCCCTCTATCTGTAGCTTTGAATTTTCAGAGGCTATCATAACTCTCGGCATACTGTTTACTGCATATTCATGAAGCTTCAACTGATAGTAAAGACTAAGATCAGTCTGTACAGGGGTTGAAACTAACTTCTGAGATTGAGGAGTCAATTGGACTCCTAACACATGAAATCAAGGAGTCCAAGCTCAAAGTTGGGAGTCCGAATTTTCAAAATGGGAGAACATTGTGGAAATGAAGAAATTGCTTGTTATAAGCAATTTCTTCTTTTTCACAATCAGCGCTCTAGATAAGCTCCGTTTTTCCGTAATTTACGGATGTAAACTTACTGGTTACGGATCATTTTTAGCAAAACTCCGTAAAAGATACGGAATGTTTTTTGGCGTGTACGGATATTTTTGGGTACGAACGCGTAAATCAAAGGGAAGTCACTTTGTAGAATTTAAGATTATCATTTCGGCTATTCCCGATATTGACGAGCATCTACGTTACCCGCTCGGACTTTTTTTGTAAACTGGAAAATAGCATCGCCGAGGTTTCCCGATTGTTAGTAACGTTGTAAATACGCACTCGGAAGTTACCGATCGTTTTCGACTATTCCCGTGACAATGGAATGCGGACCGTGGGAAAATTATTTGTAAACATTGCGGTACCCCGCATCCAGGTGCTTACGAGACCAGCTGATCTGCTGACCGCAAAAATTACAGCAAAATTACGCTAATCGGCAGATAAACATAAAACGTCAGGGATTTTTTTTTTCAATGGATTACTCAAAAAAAACCTCACTAAATCCCAGATCAGTCATCAAATCGTTCATGGACGAAATAACATACTCCATCACTGAAAAAAGTTCAGGCGGTAAGACGAAGGTTCGCGGCAAGCAGATTCGTTCTCGACGGTTTGAATGTCTGCTTTGACAAGAGAAATCAAGATTCTGAGTAAAAATGACTATTGATCTGGAATCTGCTGTTCAAAATTAATTATTCGTCCTAATTCATCAGTTCTAGTGCTATGTTATAATCGTTCTTCCGACCGTGAGAAGGTAAAGTGAAAGTAGACTTTGCTTTCTGATGCTTACGCTGGTTCAAGCAGATACGCATATTTTATAAAATATTAAGATGATAATTTTGCTGAAAAAAACCCCAATAAATAGAAAAAATGGAAGATATGAAAGAAAACAATTTAAGAAAATTCAATACAATGAAATTTCGTACATTTAACTGATCCAGGGGGGAGGGGGTATTTTTCTGTTCTTAACTGTCTCAATCAGGGCTTTAAAATTCTACTCGTCCTGCATGATTTTTCCTTCTTTGTCTATATAAGCAGGACAAGTGGATTTTGCAAAATTTCACTAATTAAATTAATGTATCAATATATTCTTCTATACAGCAGGACGAGTAGAAATTTCAAGAATTTTCAAGCCCAGATTATTGAATTTAAAACAAAAAAAAGGTATTTTTTAAAGAATGTTCAATGATTAAAAGAAAAGAAAACCACATTTAATGAAAGGGTTGCTGTATTGTTGTTAAAGCAGTTCAGGTACAAAAACTTGTTTTTTAGGTTATAATTAAGAAAGAAATGAAAATTCACTTTTCTTCCATTTGCTCTTTACCGAAAGTTGTACTGATCTTCCATATCAGGTACTGATTGAAAATTATTTCAATCAGTACTGTACTGATGGCCTTTGAAACTATCTGGAGCACTGACAATGATCTTCCAAAAAAATTTTTCTCAAAACAATACAGGATGTAAGCAAATGTTTTCTTCGAGAATTTTTGTAGTGAAAAGATCTACAGTTTTAGCAAGTTTTAGAAAGGACACTGCTCTGAGCATTTGTTTTTTCAAAATAATCTCATATAACCCTTTGAGTCTATTGGACTCCTTATTTGCAAATGGAAGGAGTCCCAGCTGACAAACAAGGAGTCTCGGACCCCCGGACTCCCTTTAGTGTCGAACGCTGCTGTACAATCATGCAGTCTGAATTTAGATTTGCCTTTACTGTATTTCCTTGATAATTGTGGGAAAAACTTGAACTAGAATGGATTAAATGTCCAAACACAGCAAAGGAAAGCCTACGCTTAGCTGTTGAGTGCTTGATAGGGGACAAAAATTGAAAGTCAAATATGGCACAAAATGTATCTATACTTATCACCCCTTGATGATATAGGTTGCCCTTTTCTCAGTAAATAGGTGTGCCAAGTTTCAAATTCATGTATTTATTAATTCCAAAGATATCAAACAAGAGGACAATGACAGTCCCTTTAAGCTCACCTAATTAAGTCAACTCATAAATTGTCAACCACATTATAAATACCAAAGATTGATATGCATCGATTTTCGTAAAAAAATATTTTTCGTACAGATGATTGAATTATTACCTAGTTGCTACATAATCAAGTTTAGATATTCATTTAAAATGAAATGACAATTATATGCAGTAAGCTGTGTGATTAAGTTGAAATTTATTACAAAAGCTCATCATAACTTGCGCCAGGTGTTTCAACAAATATTCAAGATAAATATTCATGACTTCTCGATGGAAGAAAAAACAAAATGTTTTTAAGGTTTTATGTATTTAATGAGACAAAGTTCTGCAACCCATTTTGTTCTTTATTTCTCAATCTTACTTGTATTCTGTTACCTTTTAAGATGACCATTCTTATGAACAAAAGTGTGCAACTGCACACAGCTGAAAACTAGACAGTAGGAAAGCAGACTTATCCCCCCCCCCCTTTCAAGTGCTTGTCAATAAGGAAAAAAAAAATCTGTCAAAGTGTCCAAACTCTTTCAAAAGTCAATGAATCATAACCTAAATATCACTTGAACATCTCTGCTTGATACTGATCACATCTGTAAAGTTTGAATGAAATCTGCCCATAAGTCTTTGAAAAATTGAGCAAAAACAAAAAAGCTACACATGGACCGTCCGATAGACTGACCAACAAGCTGACTCCTATACACCCTCAAACATACGGGGTATAATAAACTGATAATGGCCGGGGTTAAGCCCATGTGGCCAAGTAGCATTGAAATTATTGGTTTACAAGGCCAAAGCGCTAACCACTAAGCTGAAGAATATCTACCCTGACACAGGTGTCAGGCATTGTATTTAAACCATTTGAAGCTTTGCATGCAAGGGAGGTATCATAACGCACTCCCCCTTATGAGCCATCATATACTGATGATCATACTAATTTTTAGGAAGTAATGTAAGGTATGATTCCAACATTAGTAGCTCTAGGTCCAATCTTGGAAAAGCCCCCATCTTACAAACATATATTCCGCAACTGAACATTGCTGAAAATAAACCAATGCATGCTAGGGTCAAACCCCCTTGCCAAAGTAATATTGAAATTATTTGTTTACAAGAACATGTAATAAAATTAAATGAATGAATGATATAATAAAATAAGACAAACATGTTGGAACAATATAATGTTGCTTGAAAAGTCTATTGAGTCCAATAAGTCACATCCTATAATATAGACATGCTTTCTACAACACTCTGGCTGGGAGACAGGCTTTATTTGGATCATAACTAGCGCCAATTATATGTTCACCTCAAAGACAAAAACAAAACAAAATTGTGTAACAAGTTTTATGACACGAGTAATAACCCTTCAGAGAATTATAAAAAAAAAACACATTCATATTGATCTGTAACTGAGGTTAGGCTATATTTGATATCTCAGTTAGCCTCAGGACCCTAAAAAAATATTTGAGCTTTTGCGTGCTATATTCAACAATTTGACCATAAAGGACCAACATTAAGGATAGTTCCGTAATGTTCCGTAACATTTCTAAAGTCATGAATTTTAACAGTGTTAACCCATGTTTCCTAATGATTTCATTAGGATACTTTGGTTAATATTGCTTAAGATCATATGTTTCAAAATAATGCAGAATTATTATGTGTCCACTACCTTAAACAGCCTAGACAGCCATATAGTGCAACTTTTTAAAATTTCCTGTCTTAAGACACTTTTGGAACTTACCTATCTATATATGGCAAAGTGAGGACTCTGGCCAGAAAGTGTAAATGCACAGGCTGGCTAGAGTCCATGCTTAGTGCACATTTAAAATTCTTGGATATGTCATGCAAAAGCTCATTTTCTTAAAATGGAACATATTGTTGGTGGGCGTCCAAAATCTGTGGGATTCTTGTGTCACTCTGCAACTGTAAATGGAATATTACAAACCCACATCTCCCATGACCATTCAGAAAAAGTACAAAAGAATGTTGTGTTTTTTTTCATTTCTTTTTTCCTTTTTTTCCATTAAAAGTTGAAAGCTAAAAAGATTTGAAAATTATTAGCAAATTTCTTCACTTTTTTCTACTTTGTTTGGTATTTTCAGTGAATTATCATAAATTACCATCTCAAGAGGTCAGCGCAACACTATTGTAAGTGCCTATAAATATATAGGCACTTACAATAGTGTAGTGCTGACCCCTCAAATTCTGCATTTTTCAATTAAAACTTGTCTAAAGCTTGGTCATCTATTAATGATTTCAATGCTATGAGACAGAAAGTCTTCTTCACCAGTCCAATTTCTGCATTCAATGAAAGGATTTAACTTCAAAGGAGACAATATGTAATGCCTGATATAACCCAATTAGATTATCTAGATTTAGGAGTACATTTTATGTAAAATTCTGCCACCATTCAGGTCCAAACGGTATTTCTCATTAAGTGCAAATTTGATTTAAATTCTTCCTGGATAAGATTAAGCCATGTTTAACGCTATCTAGAACAGTTTCAGACTCATATTTTTATCACCTCCGGCACAATCCATATAAATAAGCTGGTCCCTAACTCTAGCAGGTATCAGAAAGTACAAATCATTAACCTTTGTTAATTAATACATATCAAGTAATTAATTAATTCCAAAACCCGTAATAATTACCGCATATTTGTCTGTACTAGTTCATAACCACTTAGTCGCTATTTGGAATCGCTAAAATTAGGGGTCATACGGGTACAATCATGGTAGAAATGTTTCTGGTTAACTCCTTCTTACGATGTATCGAAATATTAGGTAAGCAATTTGAAAAGATAGAAAACTACAATAATATTGCTAAAGATATTGAAAAATCTCTATAAAAGGACCATAATTCTTTCATATTCAAACTACTTATTACATTGGTAGAATGTAAGGCTGATGGAATTGACAGATACTTAGAAATGCAAGTTAGATTAATGAATTTACTTTGGAAACCATGCTTTCCACTCTCCATTGAAATACATAATAATAATGCCAAGATTACATGCTACCATGATATGGGATGTAATTTGGAACATATCCCCCAAAAGGACAATTTCTCAGTTATATATCATATCTTTGTTACATATATGGTGGACAGTTTAGAACCATTATGGTATGGGGAAACTAGAAAGCCATGAATGGCTTGAGTCGCTCCACAGGCTTGAAATTCTTGTAAAAGCAAATAAATGTTTTGACTAGATTTTTAGATATTTGGGGTTCTACTGATGTTGAAAATGATTTTCAAAGTTTCAACTATATAACAGATAGAGAAATGACTTCTGCTATTAAAAGACATATTTTTCATCAAATCAAAATAATTTTTGGCTGCATGATAATGGGTCACCCAAAGATCATACCAAAAATGTTTGATTAATATCCATCAGTTACATTCTGAGAAAATGTTTTTCATAGTTTCCACTATTTAACATATTGAGAATTGACCTCCACCCATAAAATATATATTTTCCATCCAATCAAAATAATTTTCAGTACACTGATAAAGGGTCACTCAAGGATCATTCCAGTGAAATTTGATTGATATCCAAATAGCAGATTCTGAGAAAATGATTTTCAAATTTTCCACAATATAACATAGGAGAAATGACCTCTGCCCATAAAATGCTTATTTTTCATCCAATCACAATAATTTTTGGTACACTGATAAAGGGTCACTCAAGGATCATTCCAGTGAAATTTGATTGATATCCATCAGTTACACTCTGAGAAAATGATTTTCAAAGTTTCCACTATATAACATATAGAGAAATGACCTTCGCCCATAAAATGCATATTTTTCATCCAATTTCAATAATTTTTGGTACACTGATAAAGGGTCACTCAAAAATCATTCCAGTGAAATTTGATTGATATCCATCACTTACATTCTGAGAAAATGATTTTGAAAGTTTATACTATATAACATATAGAGAAATGACCTCTGCCCATAAAATGAATATTTTTCATCCAATTACAATAATTTTTGATACACTGATAAAGGGTCACTCAAGGATCATTCCAGTGAAATTTGATTGATATCCATCAGTTACACTCTGAGAAAATGATTTTCGAAGTTTCCACTATATAACATATAGAGAAATGACCTCCGCCCATAAAATGCATATTTTTCATCCAATTTCAATAATTTTTGGTACACTGATAAAGGGTCACTCAAGAATCATTCCAGTGAAATTTGATTGATATCCATCACTTACATTCTGAGAAAATGATTTTGAAAGTTTCTACTATATAACATATAGAGAAATGACCTCTGCCCATAAAATGCATATTTTCCATCCAATCACAATGATTTGTTGTAGACTGATAAAGGGTCACTCAGGGATCATTCATGTAAAATTTAATTGGTATCCATTGATCAGAATCTGAGAAAACTCACGTTTATCATATTTGGAAATTAGCCACGCCCATTAAATCCATGTTTTTCATTGGATCAAAATTTCTTGAACAACTTTGAAAGAGGGTCACCCAAGGATCATTCATGTGAAGTTTGGTTGAAATCCATCCAGTAGTTTCTGAGGAGAAGATTTTTAAAGAAAAGTTTACGACCGCACGCACGCACAAACGGACGGACAGACGGACGGACGCACGACGGACACAACACCATGACAATAGCCCCAGTGGCTTTCAGCCAGTGGAGCTAAAAATTTGGAAGATATCCCAAAGGACCATTTCTTTCTTACATATCATATATATTTGTTACTTACTATGGTGGATAGGGCAGAACCATTATGATATAGGTGCATTCGGCACATATCCCCCAAAACGACAGTTTCTTTGTTACATATCATATATATTTGTTACTTACTATGGTGGATAGGGCAGAACCATTATGATATAGGTGCATTCGGCACATATCCCCCAAAACGACAGTTTCTTTGTTACATATCATATATATTTGTTACTTACTATGGTGGATAGGGCAGAACCGTTATGATATAGGTGAATTCGGCACATATCCCCCAAAAGGACAGTTTCTTTGTTACATATCATATATATTTGTTACTTACTATGGTGGATAGGGCAGAACTGTTATGATATAGGTGCATTCGGCACATATCCCCCAAAAGGACAGTTTCTTCGTTACATATCATATATATTTGTTACTTACTATGGTGGATAGGGCAGAACCGTTATGATAAAGGGGAATTTGGCACATATCCCCCAAAAAGGACAGTTTCTTTGTTATATATCTACAAATCTATATTACTTACTATGGTGGTAGGGGTAGAACCATTATGATATGGGGGGTAATTTGGCACATATCCAAACGGACCATCTCTTTCTCCGGGTGAACCAGGTTTTACTGAAAATAGATAAAGAGCTTTCATCGATACAGTCTATCTTGCTCGAGCAATCAAGTCCATTGAGCGATCATTTTTATTAAGCGACTGTTTTCAAAATCCCCTTCATAAAATCAAAACACCTTAGAAAGTAGATATTATTGGTGTAAGAATTATAGTAAATAAATTTTATGTTGTTCAAACTCATTAGAATGTCTCAATGAGACGATTCTATTGAGCTTAAAACAACAAAGGATTGTTTTAAGGAATTCACAATAACATACATATTCAATCAAAATTATGTGTCGAAATTTGTAAATTTGTCAATCTGTTCTCCATTTCTTTCTCTTACAAATTTTAAACAAAATTCTTTATTTTGCATATTCAATAGGTTTCAAAAACATATAAATATTTTATCATACAGAGAAACTACAGTGCCAAAGGACACACAGGAAAAAAATTAACAAAGACAATTTTTGTCAGAGATTCAGCATAGTATCACAAAATCATGAAGATTGCACATATTTACATGATGCGGAAAGTTTCATACTAATCAGGGATTGACAATTACACTAGTCCTTTGGGCCAGAGACCTGTGGATTTTAGGGAGGACTGGTAGATGTTACCATGGTGCAGGTCCTTCAGGACGGTTATAAATGGCAGCACTTATTATTTTCAATCCATCCTGTTTCGAAAAATAATTACCTTTCCAATACTAAAATTGGCATTACCAAATGGAAAATATAGTAGAAAAAGTAGAAATTGCTTGTCAAAAGCAATTTCTTCTTTTCCAACAATGTTTTTCTTGCAATTTATCCCTTAAATTGCTAAAAGTCAAACAAAGTTTTCATGCAGGACCTGTTGTTATGAGGGTAGACCTGTAATATTTAGGGCTCACAGGTCCTTCAGGCTAGTGGCAAAAAGTTGTTAGTGTCAAACCCTGCAAATATGTCAATTACTGAAATAGTTGAGAAACAAGAAATGGACAAACAGACGGAAAGTCAGACAGAGAAGATTATACTAACAAACAACTTTGTCCAGTGGCACATGAAAGTTACAAACAGGAACAGAAAAGACGAAGGGTAAGTCAAATTTCTCTCAATAACAAATAAATATGACAGTGACATGTCTTCAAAGCGTCTGGTAGCCAGTGCTACGACTTTAATTACAAAGACCTTCAGAAAAATCTGAGCAGCTTCATTTCTTACTAAACCAGGATCTCTCATTTCTCAGTTAAATCCCTTCAACAGGCCTAGAGATTGTTTAAGACCATGTTTTGTATCTGGAAACATCATCTTGAAGTGCAGACGAAACGAAAGTACATTTTTACGACATTCAAAAACATTAGATTCCTGGGCAATAAATACCGGTAAAAAGATCGGGACAAGTAAAATATATCATTTGTAAACATACAATACCATGGATTTTTTCAAGTAAATTTCAATGATTGTGGCTATAATCAACCAAAGAAGTAGTAAATATGAACAAAACAGGGGAAAAGTTAGTTTTTTATTTTCGATACTCTTCTTGATCGTGAGATCGATTTGTATCTTTGAAGTTTGGGTACCGGGTTATATCATGCGAAAACCGGAAGTTTAATTTTTAGAAATCAAAGTACATGACTGTTTACAGTTCAAGGTGTTGCGAACTTCTATCACCGCGAACTTTTTCGAAGCGTCTTTTTTGTGTTTTACTCAATTTAATCCTAACACTAGACATAATCATTAAATGCCATTCATTCTTTACTCGTCCAGGAGGACGACTGCCTTTGAATTTCCACTCGTCCTCCGGGATTTCTTACTCGTAAATACGAGCGGACGAGTGGATTCTTTGGACCCTGATTTAATTTTGTGCTGAAATTCCCCACAGTTATGCAATCTTAGAATAAACACTACACTTTACCAACGGCATCATATGTTATGCGAAAAAAAATTATCAATGAATTTCAAGAAATTTTGACAATTTATTGAAAAAAATTCATGTCATATTAAAAATAAAATATCAAATATGTTTTGACAAAATACCAAATTTTCTAAACTGGGTATCTAGTGCATAAAATCTTGGCAAAGCCTTGTTTTATAGGTGACTCATTTTATAAATTTGGTAAATCATGACCACTCATTCAATATCCTCTGTTTCTCAGTGCTAGATCACTTTAAGTGTCCATACACTTACTACCTTTAAGTACTGATGAATTAAAAGGGGAAATGGTACAAGACCTTTCATCTTCTTCCGTCATTCTGATAGAAGGTCATATTTCTTGTTATTCATTTGATGCATTAATATTAAATAAGAAAAACAATGTCATACACTAGAAAATCTCATATGTTTCAACCATGGAATTCAAAATTTCTTTGTTTGCCATATCAATCAGGGATTGACGCTAACTCCTGAAAGTAAGGACTCCTAACACATGAAATCAAGGAGTCCAGGCTCAAAGTAAGGAGTCCTAATTTTCATATAAGGAGAACATTGTGGAAAGAAGAAATTGCATGTTAAGCAATTTCTTCTTTTCCACAAGTTATTCCTTCCAAAGAAGATAGTTTTCTTTCAGACTACTACTAGATACAAGCAAATGTTTTTTTATGTAGTGAAATGACCCAGTTCTGGCCAGGGTTGAAGAGGAAACTGCCCTGTGCATTTAATTTTCAAATATTCCTACATGAACCTTGGGAGTCCATAGGGCTCCTGAGACCTTACTTGCAAAGAGCAGAAGTCCTAACTGGTAAACAGGTAGTCTTGGACTATCAAACTCCCCTAAAAGTGTCGAACCCTGTCAATTTATAATCCTCAAATAGGAAAAATAATACTTGGTCTTTATGTCTGCAATTTCTGTGAAGGATTTTCAAATGATGCCTAATACAACATGGGGTCAGTTTTCATTCACAAATAATTATCTTGACAAGCTTTTAATCTCAGCCATTATTGAACCTTTGGTGATTCCTGGAACTAAAATCGTTGTATTATGACCTTTCAGGTCGTCTTATAACTTGGGAGTTATTTGTCCTTTTTGTTTGTTACTGACAGAAATAGGAGGCTGTTAAATATGTCGATTTCTTTTTTTTTTTTTTTTTTTTTTCCTTTTTTGTTCATTTGACTTGTATCATACAGACAATAGATCTCTTTGATAAAAGGTGGTAAAGATATAAAACAATATTATTCTTCGAATGTATGGATGTATTAAACATAAAGGAAAACTTTGATATGATACATTTTATTTCATATCTTATCTAAAAGATTCAAGCTCATTTTTAACTTGAAATGGTGTCACAACTGTAAAAACGTCGGCTAACCAGAAGCCTTAAACTTTCAGAGTATAAATAATTCCATTTTTTGAAGAAAACAGTTTATTTGTTTCTTTCTTTTTTCCATTATTATGTTTTTGATTTAGGCAAATCTCTTGTCATTGATTCTTTAATTTTAATCTTAATTGTTGTCTTCTGCATTTGGAACAGTTCTCGAAAAATTCAAGTTGAATACGATACATACCATATATCCACCATAGAACAAGAGGGCCATAGTGGCCCTTAATCGCTCACCTGAATGAACTGTCTAAATTTTTTCAATATTCTTCTGCCTCTGTACAACATGATAATACCTTTTTTACAATTTTCAGGTTGACTTACAAGGTTTTTCTAAGATTTGACTCCGTGACCTAGTTTTTGACCCCAGTTAACCCAATTTCATACTCATCAAAAATTGCATCAATTCAATCATTCTGACCAAAATTCAGGTTGATTGGGCAAAAAATTTGACCCCAGTTGACCCAATTACGAACTCTTCAGAGATTTTATCAAGACAATCATTCTGACCAAAATTCAGGTTAATCGGGCAAAAAAAGTGGTCTCTAGAGTGCATACAAGGTTTTTCTAAGATTTGACCCTGTGACCTCGTTTTTGACCCTGGTTGACCCAATTTCGAACTCGTCCGAGATTTTATCAAGACATTTATTCTGACCAAAATTCAGGTTGATCCAGCAAAAAATGAGGCCTCTAGAGTGCATACAAGGTTTTTCTAAGATTTGACCCTGTGACCTAGTTTTTGACCCCAGTTGACCCAATTTCAAAGTCGTCCGAGATTTCATCAAGACAATCATTCTGACCAAAATTCAGATTTATGGGGCAAAAAATGTGGCCTCTAGAGTGCATACAAGGTTTTTCTAAGATTTGACCCTGTGACCTAGTTTTTGACCCCAGTTGACCCAATTTCAAACTCGTCTGAGATATCATTAAGACAATCATTCTGAACAAAATTCAGGTTGATTGGGCAAAAAATGTGGCCTCTAGAGTGCATACAAGGTTTTTCTAAGATTTGACCCTGTGACCTTGTTTTTGACCCCAGTTGACCCAATTTCAAACTCATCCGAGATTTCATCAAGACAATCATTCTGACTGAAATTCAGGTTGATCGGGCAAAAAACGTGGCCTCTAGAGTGCATACAAGGTTTTTCTTAGATTTGACACTGTGACCTAGTTTTTGACCCCAGTTGACCCAATTTCAAACTCGTCCTAGATTTCATCAAGACAATCATTCTGACCAAAATTCAGGTTGATTGGGAAAAAAATGTGGCCTCTAGGGTGCATACAAGGTTTTTCTAAAATTTGACCCTGTGACCTCGTTTTTGACCCCAGTTGACCCAATTTCGAACTCGTTCAAGAATTCATCAAGACAATCATTCTGACCAAAATTCAGGTTGATTGGGCAAAAAATGTGGCCTCTAGAGTGCATACAAGGTTTTTCTAAGATTTGACCCTGTGACCTAGTTTTTGACCCCAGTTGACCCAATTTTGAACTCGTCCGAGATTTCATCAAGACAATCATTCTGACCAAAATTCAGGTTGATCGGGCAAAAAATGTGGCCTCTAGAGTGCATACAAGGCAAATGTTGACGACGGACGACGGACGTCGCACGACGGACGTCGCACGACGCACGACGCACGACGGACATCCACCTAACCACAATAGCTCACCTTGAGCACTTCGTGCTCAGGTGAGCTAAAAAATATGAGCAATATGCTACCAAAACAATGTAACTACATTTTGCATTAAGCTTTATTTAGTGCTCTATTAGTTCCTCTACAATATTACTGTGAGAAAACATTTAGAAGCAAATTAAAGATCAAGCATATTAAATAACAAAATGCAAAGCAAAACCTCATGATGGAAAACATTTCGTTATCTTAAATCAACTTTATCAATCTGTTTTTATCTTGATAAAAAAAAGATATGTAAGCAATTCATACATAAATTTACATTGAGTCAGATTATATTTAACATTATTTTTCAGATTATATTTAACATTGTTTTCAGTAATACCCGGGTTGTGGAAATACAGGTATTCTCCACTTGTCCCCGGACAAGTAAAAGATGATTTTCTACTTGTCCAGGATCCGATCAAAATAACTTGTCCACAAAAAATACAAGAGGACCAAGATGGTCCTTTAAGATCCATCACCTGAGTCTCTTTGACCCCTGGGAAATCACATTAATTAAATAGGCAGATGTCATAAAGGAAATAATTTCAATACAAAACCAATTCTCATGAAGTATGGGCCAGAATCGAGGCCTCTATAGACTTATAACAAAAAAAATTATCATTAAGGCCCCTTTCCAATGACATGGCATGGATCTTTCCTATTTTCGATAGGGTTCATCCTTGTGACCTGACCAACATTCTGACCAAGTTTCATGAAGATTGGGCAATACATGTGGCCTCTAGAGTGTAAACAAGATAATGGTCATTAAGGCCCTTTTTCCCATGATATGGTACGGATCCTTTCTATTTACAAAAGGGTTCGTCTTTGTGACCTGACCAACATTTTAACCAAGGTTCATGAAGATTGTGCAATATTTGTAGCCTCTAGAGCATAAACAAGAAAATTGTCATTAAGGCCTCTTTTCCCACGATATGGCATGGATCCTTTCCATTTTCAATAGGCTTCATCCTTGTGACTTGGCCAACATTCTGACCAAGTTTCATTAAGATTGGCCCATTTTTATGGCCTCAAGAGTGTAAACAAGAAAATTGTCATTAAGGCCCCTTTTCCCGTGATATGGCATGGATCCTCCCCATTTTCAGTAGGGTTCATCCTTGTGACTTGGCAAACATTTTGACCAAGTTTCATTAAGATTGTGCCATATTTGTGGCCTCTAGAGCGTAAACAAGAAAATTGTCATTAAGGCCCCTTTTCCTGTGATATGGCATGGATCCTTCCCATTTTCGATAGGCTTCAACCTCCTGACCTGACAAACATTCTCACAAAGTTTCATGATGATTGGACCATATTTGTGGCCTCTAGAGTGTAAACAAGAAAATTGTCAATAATGCTCCTTTTGCCTTGATATTGCATGGATCCTTCCAATTTTCAATAGGGTTCATCCTTGTGACCTGACGAACATTCTGACCAAGTTTCATGAAGATTGGATCATATTTGTGGCCTCTAGAGTGTAAACACTTAAATTGTTGACGTTGGACGATAGACGACACATGACGCACGACACACAACAGACGACGGACATTCAATGATCACAAAAGCTCACCTTGAGCACGATGTACTCAGGTGAGCTAAAAATCAATAAATTTTGAGTAAACATTTTTTTTCAAAGAGTAAAATGCTGGACTCCAAAATGATTTTCATTAAAATAATGGTTTCTACACTTTGATATTAACATTATGATAATTTTTCTCTTAGATCTGTTAAGAACCATTCTGATCTTTGTCCTGTTATTTATTTATTTGTCCATGAACAAGTGGTATAGAAAAGACTGCTTGTCCGCAGGTAGAAAACCCTATGTTGTACAAGTCGGTCATGGGAATTCCACAACCCTGGTAATACATTTGAAAATTGAAAGTGTGTTTGAGGTAGCTTGGAAACTTAAATGTGAGCTACCGGTAAGTCTGATGCTCACAGTGGCGTAGCTAGAACTACAGATAGAGGGGGGTATTAAAATTTTAGGATTTCAAATTTGAATATTATTTGGGATTTCAAATTTGAATATTACACTAAGTCCTACTCAAACCCTATTTTGTGGATACTCCTTGGAATCATCTCAGTGTTTTTCATACAGATTTAATCAATCCTAAATAAAAGATAAATTGATCCTACACTTAAACATACAACTACCGTATTTCCTCTAATAATAGCGCCCTCGCTAATAGTAGCACCCCTACATTTTTACTAAGAAAACGGACTTAAAATGCGTACATTTTTGGATTTTTTTTTTAGACTTCTTCTTTAATTTTAGGTGAATTCTCTTCTCAATCATTTACATGATTGTTTAGAAGAAATTCATATTGAATTAAAGGGAAAAGGGCATAAAAGACATCAATTTTAATGATTTTTTTAATCAGAAAATGCCTACTAAATAAAAGCTCCCAGACCATGTTATGTATAGTTCCTGGGAGCGTTTATTAGGAGAAATACAGTACCTATTTAAAAGGAAAATTCCTTAATAATTTTCATTTTTCAATAAATAATTCAAATTGTATGATGGCACATATACAAGACATCACGAAACCCTTTGAGAAAGGATAAATAAGTGTGCACAGGGCCACTTGACTTGACAAATTGAAATGGGACTAGAAGTGTTAATTTCCTTTCTAAATGCATTCTTTTTATCATGAAGGGGCTTACAAAACAGTTGTATTAATATGTTGTATATCCCCACACTCCCTCATAACCACTTCACTCACAAAATTATCCCCTATCCTACAACAACAAATGCTTCTTCGCAGCATGCATTCACTCAGGTTTTCATTCTAAGAGAAGTTTGGGGAATAATGACTGCCTTTTCTGCACATGATATTCACATATAAACTTAATTACACAAATAATTAAAGAAATGGGAAATGAGATCTGTGTAGAGTTCTTCAATTAAAGAAGTTTTATCTTAATTAGCTATTTCCGAAATCAAGTCAGTAAATAAAACAAATATTTCAAAACCTCATTCAAAATATTAAATATTTTGAATGATTCTCAATGATTGAGACTTAACTAAATATATATAGTTACATGCAACAAAAATGGATGACCATACTTATGACTAATTATGAAAACCTGCTAATGCTTGACCTTCAAATATGACAGCATAAGGAAGGTCAAAACTGAACCTATACTTTTATTGGAATTTAATACAAGAGGGCCATAGTGGCCCTAAATGCTCACCTGAATGAACTTTCTAAAATTCACTTAGCTAAATAATGTTGTTGCTTCTATAAAACTTGAGAATCCTTTTTTACAATTTTCAGGTAAACTTACAAGTTTTTTCTATAATTTGACACTGTGACCTAGTTTCTGACCCCAAATGACCTGATTTCAAAGTCATCCAAAATTGCATCAATTCAATCATCTTGACCAAATTTCATGGTGATCTAGCATAAATTGTGGCCTCTAGCATGAATAAAAGGTTTATCTAAGATTTGACCCAGTGATCTAGTATTTGAACCCAGTTGACTCAATTTCATACTCATCCAAGATTTCATCAAGACAATTATTCTGACTAAGTTTCAGGTTGATGAGGCAAAAAATGTGGCCTCTAGAGTGCATACAAGGTTTTACTAAGATTTGACCCTGTGACCTTGTTTATGACCTCATGGCCCAATTTCAAATTTGTCTCAATTTTATCAAGACAATATAATTCTAGCAAAATTTCAGGTTGATCTGACCAAAAATGAGGCCTCTAGAGTGCAAACAAGGTTTTTCTAAGATTTGACCCCCTGACCTAGTTTTGACCCAGTTGACCAATTTCAAACTCATCCTAGATTTTATCAAGACAATCATTCTGACCAAATTTCAGGTTGATTGGGCCAAAAATGTGGCCTCTAGAGTGCGTACAATTTTTTTAAGATTTGACCTTGTGACCCAGTGTTTGACCCCAGTTGACCCATTTGCAAACTTGTTCAAGATTTCATCAAGACAATCATTCTGACCAAATTTCAGGTTGATCAGGCCAAAAATATGGCCTCTAGAGTGCATACAAGGTTTTTCTAAGATTTGAACCCATGACCTAGTTTTTGACCCCAGTTGACCCAATTTTGAACTCGTCCGAGATTTTATCAAGACAATCATTCTGACCAAATTTCAGGTTGATTGGGCAAAAAATGAGGCCTCTAGAGTGCATACAAGGTTTTTCTAAGATTTGACCCCGTGACCTAGTTTTTGACCCCAGTTGACCCAATTTCAAGCTCATCCGAGATTTTATCAAGACAATCATTCTGACCAAATTTCAGGTTGATTGGGCCAAAAATGTGGCCTCTAGAGTACATACAAGGTTTTTCTTAGATTTGACCCCATGAACTAGTTTTTGACCCCAGTTGACCCAATTTCGAACTCGTCTGAGATTTCATCAAGACAATCATTCTGACCAAATTTCAGGTTGATCGGGCCAAAAATGAGGCCTCTAGAGTGCATACAAGGTTTTTCTAAGATTTGACCCCATGACCTAGTTTTTGACCCCAGTTGACCCAATTTTGAACTCATCTGAGATTTTATCAAGACAATCATTTTGACCAAATTTCAGGTTGATTGGGCCAAAAATGAGGCCTCTAGAGTGCATACAAGGTTTTTCTAAGATTTGACCCGGTGACCTAGTTTTTTACCCCAGTTGACCCAATTTTGAACTCGTCCGAGATTTTATCAAGACAATCATTTTGACCAAATTTCAGGTTGATTGGGCCAAAAATGTGGCCTCTAGAGTGCTATCAAGGTTTTTCTAAGATTTGACCACGTGACCTAGTTTTTGACCCCAGTTGAGCCAATTTCAAACTTGTCCGAGATTTTATCAAGACAATCATTCTGACCAAATTTCAGGTTGATTGGGCCAAAAATGAGGCCTCTAGAGTACATACAAGGTTTTTCTAAGATTTGACCCCCTGACCTAGTTTTTAACCCCAGTTGACCCAATTTCGAACTCATCCGAGATTTTATCAAGACAATCATTCTGACCAAATTTCAGGTTGATCGGGCCAAAAATGAGGCCTCTAGAGTGCATACAAGGTTTTTCTAAGATTTGACCCCGTGACCTTGTTTTTGACCCCAGTTGAGCCATTTGCAAACTTGTCCGAGATTTTATCAAGACAATCATTCTGACCAAATTTCAGGTTGATCGGGCCAAAAATGAGGCCTCTAGAGTGCATTCAAGGTTTTTCAAAGATTTGACCCTGTGACCTCATTTTTGACCCCTGTTGACCCAATTTCGAACTTGTCCGAGATTTTATCAAGACAATCATTCTGACCAAATTTCAGGTTAATCGGGCCAAAAATGAGGCCTCTAGAGTGCATTCAAGGTTTTTCAAAGATTTGACCCTGTGACCTCATTTTTGACCCCAGTTGACCCAATTTCGAACTAGTCCGAGATTTTATCAAGACAATCATTCTGACCAAATTTCAGGTTGATCGGGCCAAAAATGTGGCCTCTAGAGGGCATACAAGGTTTTTCTAAGATTTGACCCCGTGACCTAGTTTTTGACCCCAGTTGACCCAATTTCGAACTAGTCCGAGATTTTATCAAGACAATCATTCTGACCAAATTTCAGGTTGATCGGGCCAAAAATGTGGCCTCTAGAGTGCATACAAGGTTTTTCTAAGATTTGACCCCGTGACCTAGTTTTTGACCCCAGTTGACCCAATTTCAAACTCGTCCGAGATTTTATGAAGACAGTCATTCTGACCAAATTTCAGGTTGATCGGGCCAAAAATGTGGTCTCTAGAGTCCATACAAGGCAAATGTTGACGACGCACGACGCACGACGCACGACGGACATCCACCTAACCACAATAGCTCACCTTGAGCACTTTGTGCTCAGGTGAGCTAAAAATACTCAAAGTGAGCCAATTATAGCAAGTGGATCACTTTGAGTGGTTGCATAACACAATATTTATGCAGGGTTAAAAACATCAACACTCCTGTTTGCGGAAGAGGAAATGATGTTACAATTCGGTATAGTGGAGTAAGTGTTTATTTTTATAATCATGAATATTATATAAGTTATGACATACAATTTATGTGTCATTGCACTGAATGACTTTGAACGGAATACATGTAACAAAATGTTACTTTAACCAACTGTTAGGTCTTTAAAGAGAAACTTGATACGTTAGAAAAATTCAGAAATATTTATGCAGTTATATCTCAAAGCTGGAGCACCTTCCTATGTCTTTCTATCATTTGTCATACTTGTACAAAAACATTCATTGCAAGCCAACAGCTATTCGGAGTTATTATTAACCTAGTAGGTTGCTGCTTGGCTGTGACAGAATTTGGCAAGTTTACTTTTTAATATTTTGGGTTCTGTTAAAAAGTTAGTCGGCAATTACAGTTAACACATGCAGATGACTGAAGCACAAAACCAAAGGATTATCGTGCTTAGAGAAAGTGAACACATTTCATTGTTGGGTTACCAAACCCTCATAACTTCAGCTTGAACAAGCTGAAGTTACGAGGGTTTGATTACCAACCTATGATTTCAGTTCTCAAGTAGTGTTTGTCGACTATCTATAAAGAAAGAAATTATAAATAAAAGCAGATTTACATTACCCTTAAATGCAACAACCTGTTACTCAGGCTCCGCCCTGCCAGGGCAGAATTCATGGATTATATACCTCGATTTATTTGACCCGAATTTGACCCCTGTAAAAAAAAAAGCTTCAAAAACAATTTCCAACATATCTTATCAATTCACAAAATAAATATTACATCCACTACCATTTGCTATTCATTTCTATGAAAGCACGTCCAAAGCCGAGAAGAAATAATCATATTTTTATTTATCTAAATAGCAGGGGTCAGATTTGGGTCAATAAAACCGCGCTATACTAATCTCACTAGTAAGTGTTCTTAACTAAACAGAAAGTGTCTGCAGATTTTTTCCCAAATCAATCAAAGAGTACACCGCTCTTGTCTTTCAAATTTCTTTTTGTCATGTCATCTGAATTTGCACATACACAACCGTATCATTAGTAATATCGTTGTATCTATTCTCACTGCAATATCAATCACCCGCCTTGCAGGTTTCCAATCAATAGAAATAATAACGAACATAGAGAAATTTCTAAAATGATGGTAAGTCAGTTATGTGTGAGCTAAAATAATGTCACACAAGACTTAAATCCATCTTATGCTCATGGTTAAGGTCTTTTACTTCTGTAAAATAGGTTTTGGCAGACAATATAGAGTTCAAAGACTAAGATCAGCCTGCACATATGCGCAGTCTGATCTTATTATTTCTTGTCTGCTTTCTACTCAATTACTGTGAGAAAACCCCACCTTGACTCTTGAAGCTGCTGCAACCAAGTAAAATCTCTTATACTTGATAACTTTTTATGACCTTAACCCTTTGCTGTTTAATCCCTGCTTTTTAAGTGCCTGTGATTTTATGATTGAGAAAACATTGTGAAAAAAGAAGAAATTGCTTCTTACAAGCAATTTCTTCTTTTTCCACACTATTTTCCACCCTACTGAACCTATGAATTTGGACAGGTCCAAAATTTTGTAAAACAGGAAAGTGTTATATGCTTATCAAGAAGTTTTGAAATTGCATCAATACAACTCCATTTTGCTTGGTAAAGGGCTAAAATTCAGAGATTGACAAAAAAAACTAGCATGGAGAACAAAAGAAATGCCAAACAATTATGATTTTCTATATAGTTCTATTAACTAACAATTAAAAATGTTTGAAGCGCTATTTCTTCCCAAGAAAATCCCAGTGGCATCACCCTAGGGTCAATCATGTATTCCCTACTTCATTTTATAATGATGATATCAATACAATCGTATATTATGAAAACATAATAATGAATTTCAAGGTATAAAACTATGGCTAAATTGAATGATACATGTGTATATCATGTTCATCAGGGCAATTGAAGAACTACCATATTTCTCCAAATAAACACTCACAGGAGCTTTTACTTAACAAGGTCCCGGAGCTTTTATTAAGTACGCATTTACTGATATTAAAAATCATTGAAATTGATTTCTTTTAGGCATGTTTCCGTTTAATTTAGAGTGAATTTCCTCTAAACAGTCATATCAATCAATATTAATTTTATTATTAATTAGAGGAAATTAATCTCAAATTAGAGAAGAAGTCTCAAAAAGTTCCTAAAATTTGGGCACTTGAAATGGGTTTCTTAGTAAAAAATGTAGAAGTGCCACTATTAGGGAGGGCGCTACTATTAAGTTCATTACTTCCGAAACCTTGGGGAACTATTACAGGTCCACTACCTAAAATAAACAAGAATTTCTCCAAAAGTATCATGGGTCAAGTCTACTACATTCTCTTTGCAATCTATAACAGTTTCCATAGGTCAAGTCTATTAAACTCTCTTTGCAATCTTTAACAGTTACTTCTCTTGAAATTCTATGAAATTACTTTGTAAACATGTGTTCATTTAGCAGATTAATGTTTTGAACTCCATTTGTAAACCAGAAAGAAGAGCATTTAGACAAGTGACAACTGCAGCCTTCCTAGACCTCCATACAAAAAAAGAATAGAAGCTATAGACCTGCAATTTCGAGTGAGTGATCAAAGATCAATTTTACATTGAAAATGATAGGAGATAACGGTTTCTCGAACCTCACTCTTTCTTGCGGAACTATAATAGGCCCATTTGCAAAACAAACATTAACCCTTTGCTGTTAAATCCCTGCTTTTTACATGCCTGTGATTTTATGATTGAGAAAACATAGTGAAAAAAGAAGAAATTGCTTCTGACAAGCAATTTCTTCTTTTTCCACACTATTTTCTACCCTACTGAATGGCTATTTTTCAAATTAAACACACTTTTAATTTTTGTCTGCAAAACCTTTAAATTTGGACAGGTCCAAAATTTTATAAAACATTAAAGGGTTAAGTGATTACCATGGGGCTGACCATTACATTCAAATGGTTAACCCCAGGGCTCATGTTTGGCCTTACAACCAGGGTTTTGACCCTGGAAAATCTGAAAATATCCTATTTTGACCCTAAGATATTACTCCCAAGGGGCCATTTAGACCCCATTGAGAGAAAATCCTAAGAGTCAAAACTCGATTTTATAAAATTTTCAAAGGTGTATCTTGTACAGTATTAGGAATTCTTCTGATTATTTTTTCCATTTATATTATTACATAAAAGGTCATTTCACACTGAAACCTGAAAAAGTATATATGTACACATACACAGGGTATAACGTGCCACGCCGACACCAGAAGGTTCATGGACACCTGATCGATTTTTTCGATACGGAACTAACGATGGGGCAAGTTTTTGACTGATTTGTAAACCAAAATAATCATTTTCATTTTAATTTTTAGTATCACTGTCGAGATAAATGGTTCTTCTTTTAGGAAATAAAAGGGGAGGGTAACAACTAAGAAAAATGAGCGAGTTCTAGCCCTAGGAGTGAGTGACTTTGCTCGTTTTTTAGGTTTGTTATTATTTTTTTGTCAAACAATCTGACTATTCTTCATTGCTTGTGTTTGTCTAGGAGCATTTATGTATCCTCTACGCACATTCCAAATTTCTCTGCAAAAGATCCACATAAAGCGAAGATATTCGTACTTTTATTGGCCTGGGTAGCGAAAAATATGATAACTAGACACCCCCTGAATTTTTTTCGATTGGAAATCGACACCAGAATTTGTGATAGGGGGTGTCTAGTTATCATATTTTCCGCTACCCAGGCCAATAAAAGTACGAATATCTTCGCTTTATGTGGATCTTTCGCCGAGAAATTTGGTATGCGTGTAGAGGACATATAAATGCTATTAGACAATCACAAGCAATTAAGAATAGTCAGGTTGTTTGACAAAAATATAATGACAAACCTAAAAAACAAGCAAAGTCACTCACTCCTAGGGCCAGAACTCGCTCATTTGGCTTAGTTTTTACCCTCTACTTTTATTTCCTAAAAGAAGAACCATTCATCTCCATAGTGATACTTAAAATTGAAATGAAAATGATTATTTCGGTTTATAAATCAGTCAAAAAGTTGCTCCACCGTTAGTTCCGTATCGAAAAAATCGATCAGGTGTCCACGAACCTTCTGGTGTCGGCGTGGCACGTTATACCCTGTGCATAATTTCCCTTCTCTGTTGTTTTGACCCCCGAAATATCATGATTTAGGAGTGAATGAATCCTCAATTTTAATCAATAGCACAAGCCCTGAACCCCTTAGGTTACTTTTTTTACTTTTGTTATGCAATCAGGCCTTTTAGTTACATTTGAAATATACATTATACATTTTATGATTATGAATCATTTCAAGAATTACAAAGCCATCCCGACTCAATATTCTTAGTCAGTCATTATGTACCAATATTTACACATACATCAATAATTTTACATTATCATAAATTGCGCAATACGCTGACTTCTCCAGACACTCATCGTGTAGTTTCATTGGTTGTTTTGGCACTATGCAAATACTCCGAGCTTTGAAAAAACCGCAGTCAAGTCGCCATTTTTCTTGCATCATACAATATCAAAGAGAGAGTATTCCTTTTGATCTAACAAAATGCTTCAGTTTTTCCAGAACTTCAAACTTGATTCTTTCTGCCAATTAACAGCTTATGAAAAGTATGAATATTACTGTTAGACCAGGGGTGTGGAAATACGAGTTTTCTCCACTTGTGCCTGGACAAGTAAAAGCGGATTTTCTACTTGTCCAGGATCAAAATGAGCTTGTCCGCTAAAAAGCAAATAGAAAAATTTGAAAAAAACATTGCCTTTTGATGAAGAAAATGCTGGAATCCAGCATTTTCTTCATTAAAAACAATGTTTTCCACCCTATGATATGAACATTAGGATGATTTCTCTCTTAATTCTTTTAAGTAACTTTCCAAGATTTGCCCTGGTATTTACTTGTCCTTGGACAAGTGGCTTAGAAAAATTTACTTGTCCTCAAGTACAAAAGCCCGAGTCGGACAAGTCGGGCATGGGAATTCCACACCTCTGTAGACTATGTGATCCCTCACTCTCAAAGGTGCCCACTGGCTGTCATAGTAGCTTGAAACCTGTTCCTGCTTTGTTTCAAAATGTATGTTTTGTTTTGTTTGAGTGGGGGTTTACACCACTTTCAACAATCTTTCAGTAATCTCACAATGACTGGAGCACCTAAATATGGATTCCTGGTATTTCTCACACCAGTACTACAATAACATCCTTTCCTAGCCTCCAGTTGCCTTCCCACATAGATCTACGATAATCAACCCATTGGTGGAAGACAATTTGTCTGAAAGGATGATTGCTACTAACTGCGCTTTGATGACGGCTCATTCACAAATCGAGACTGCAGTCCAAAGGAGACAAAGGAAACAGGGTGCACTATTAGGTAAGGTAGAAAATTCCTTTGGAAAAGGAGAAATTGCGTGTTACTATAATCCGATTGGATTTGGATGAAATCTCCACACAATAAACATATATCACATGAACTTGGCCATGTTGCCAAGGTAAGGCGGTATTTTGCTGTATAATCAAGTAGCAATATCTCTTGTGATTATGACACTGTTGAAAGTACATTGCCATACTAACGAAAATAATGTAAAATAAGATCTGAGTGAAGTACTAAATCCACTAGTGTTTGTCCCAATGAGGACAGGTTGATTGGACGAACTATTTGCTCATGGCATTATTGAAGCCTTTGATGTTTTATCAACTGTTCGGAATGTTGTTGTTCAACAACCACAACCTTGTAGCTGAAGCTTGAATAAAGCTGTAGTTACAAGGTTTTGGCAGTCCACTGACATTGTGTGTTTGTAAAAAGGTATGCAGGAAATTGTAGGAAAAGCAGAACCCAGTTGTCCACCCTTTGTTTTAATATTTGTGTATAATTTGTGCTATCAGGAGGCTTGGGAAAAGGTCAGTCAATGTTTTATGGCGCAATGTTTGTGCATCGATTTTTCTTAAAATTAGTGAAAAAAATCTTTAATTAGAAAGACACAAATATGTTAAAATTTTTCTCAAGATATAAAAATTTTGGTCTCGTAAAGAGTTAATAATTGAATTGTTGGCATTGATAGCTTGTTTTATTTGCACCACACCACTGCACCAAAGGGAAAGCCAGAATTAGCTGCACACCAAATCCATGACCTCTCCTCTCTTTGAGGTAGAATTGCAGTGGCCCATAGGTCGAACCTGGCAAGCTTTTATCTAAAAGATCCAAACTATTTGAGTTCAACTCGGCAATAAGCCTTTCTGTTCCTGTTGCAGATAAATGCATTTAAACCTTTTTCTTAACATTTTTTTCTTATTTTCTTATGTTACTACCAGAACTACAGATAGAGGGGGGATTTTGGTTTTCAAAATTAAATATTTCTTTTTTCCTTACATAAGCCCTAAGTTGCTGGAACTCATTTGAAACGTCTCATTGAGACGCTTCAAATGAGTACCCACAACATGGGGTTTCATTGAGGAATAAAGATTTTAGACTGGCTTTACCCCCACTTATCTAGACCCCTGGTTACTACAATAATGTAAGATTTGTTTTTAAGCTTCTTTTGGATTTAATGTCACTTTCAACATCAATGCAGTTTTATTCCAGCAGCTGGTGCACATATCCCTGGTTTTCTGTCATTTTCTCATACCAGAACAACCACATCTAATTGAAGCTACTAACTGCTCATCCCACTTATGCGTCCTACTTATCATTAACCTATTGGTGCGAGACAAATGATTCATGTCACATTGACTTAAAAGTTGCCAGAGCCAGGGCTCTAACTAATGACCCCAAGAGGATTGATAGCCCTATGTGTTAGCGCTGAGATAGCCGGGCTTGGCCCAGAGGAGCAGATAATTGGCGGGAAACCAAGTCTAAAATCTTAATTTCTTTAAAAAACCCTATGTTGTGTGTACACATTAGAATTGTCTTGACAAGACAATTCCAATGAGTACCAGCAATATAGGGTTTGTGTACTTATTATTGAAATATCTTGATCTAAAGACCAAAATGTAGTTCTGTTGGCCAATAATGCATGAGAAAAATATTGGTCGCCCAAAGAGGAAATGTTTTGAGAGTGACATTAGACATACAGGTTGTGTGTGTTCAGATAAGAGGTGCTATCAGGTTACAGAGATCTCCTAGATTGTCCTTTAGCCTCTACAGATAGACACTTTGATCTCTCATCTGTGACTAAATACTTCTGATTACTGCATTTTCACTGAAATCCTCTCTCGACTGAATAAAGAAATCTTCTAATTTTATTTCAGTGGCTTTATTTGAGATGTGTATGCTAATTAATATAGATGTTATACACTGCTAGGAGCCCTCATTGGTGGTCCAAAGAGGAAATGTTTTGAGAGTGACATTAGACATACAGGTTGTGTGTGTTCAGATAAGAGGTGCTATCAGGTTACAGAGATCTCCTAGATTGTCCTTTAGCCTCTACAGATAGACACTTTGATCTCTCATCTGTGACTAAATACTTCTGATTACTGCATTTTCACTGAAATCCTCTCTCGACTGAATGAAGAAATCTTTCTTAATTCATACTTTTTTTTTTACAGACTGGCTTTTATTGAGATGGGTATGCTCCTTTGGCCAATAATGCATGAGAAAAATATTGGTCGCCCAAAGAGGAAATGATTTGAGAGTGACATTAGACATACAGGTTGTGTGTGTTCAGATAAGATGTGCTATCAGGTTACAGAGATCTCCTAGATTGTCCTTTAGCCTCTACAGATAGACACTTTGATCTCTCATCTGTGACTAAATACTTCTGATTACTGGATTTTCACTGAAATCCTCACTCTACTGAATGAAGAAATCTTTCTTAATTCATCCTTTTTTTTTACAGACTGGCTTTTATTGAGATGGGTATGCTCCTTTGGCCAATAATGCATGAGAAAAATATTGGTCGCCCAAAGAGGAAATGATTTGAGAGTGACATTAGACATACAGGTTGTGTGTGTTCAGATAAGATGTGCTATCAGGTTACAGAGATCTCCTAGATTGTCCTTTAGCCTCTACAGATAGACACTTTGATCTCTCATCTGTGACTAAATACTTCTGATTACTGGATTTTCACTGAAATCCTCACTCTACTGAATGAAGAAATCTTTCTTAATTCATACTTTTTTTTTTTACAGACTGGCTTTTATTGAGATGGGTATGCTAATTTATATGAATGATATGTCTTAGAAGTGTGTCTCTGCTTTTACTGCCTTAGTGAGATGATTAATTTCATTTTCTTAGGTAAGTTGAATCCTAATAATTCCGTAACATTTCGGACAACATGATCTTTCACAATGCTAACCAAGGTTTCCTAATGAAAATCATTAGGAAACCTTGTTTAACACTGTTAAAGTTCATTCCTTGCGAAACTTTGTGGGACTATTACCGGTCAATTACCTTAAGAACTAGTGGTCTTGGATGCTCTAGAAAACCTGAAATGCTTGACCAGTCTCAAACTTAGAATTTATTGATGTATTCCCAGAAAATGAGCAATTTTTAATGTCACAACTCTCTACATTACTCACTGGCACAGATACTGTAATCTTTTTAGAACAACTTCAGTATCAAATTTGCCCAGTAATTTATAACGGGTTTCTATCCATTTTATTGGTTGTATCTTGTAAGGAATGATGTCCAAAATAGCATTAAAGAGAACCTCTTAAAGGGGGGATGTTATCATTCATGTGAAATTTTGTCTAACAGTGCACAACCATTTCTGAGAAAATTATTTTATATGAGAATTTATAATTTTTGTTCAGCTTTATCAGTTAACAAGACCTTTTCCCCCTTTCTTTTCATTTAGCACACAAGCAAGATTGTTACTGATCTATAATCAGTGTTTATTCTAGGCACTTTTTGAAAGATCCCCCATACTTTCTAGATTTATGGGCGATTTTTCACTATGATTAAAGAGTATAGAATACCGTTTTTTTCTCTCAATTGCTTCAATTTTGTGCGGAAATCCCTCACAGTTATGAAATCCTAGAATAAACACTGTATAATATTATAACTACATGTATTTACTAGTAAGTTATATTATATTTTCCAGAACTTTGTTTTATGATTGATAAGCAGGTTGATTTTCATCACAATGGGTCACATATTTACATGTGACATAGGACATAAGGAGTAAAATGGAGGACCTCTCTACATCAAACGGACATCAAAGTAAGTACATGTCAATAAGTACAGACATTTCAACAAACAATATTGTTATATAGAAAAATTGACAATTGACAATATTGTTACTAGAAGAATTTAATCATTTCAAATGCAGAAGTAAGGGGTATGAAATTCATCATGATGCGCCACTTATCCAACACAGGTTTTTAAACCTGCAGGTAAGTACATTTTTTCTTTGCCACTTGTCCGTGGACAAGTAAATCGTGGACAAATCTTGAAATGGTACTTGATAGAGAGAGGTAAGAGATTAATTAGCCAAATGTTTGTATCAAAAGATAGAAAATATTGTTTTCAATGAAGAAAATGCTGGAACCCAGCACTTTCTTCTCTAAAAAACAATAATTTCTCTTATTTATCTATTCTCTTTTCTTGCAGATAAGTTAATGTTGATCTCTGACTAGTAGAAAATCATGTTTTACTTGTCAAGGGACATGTCAATGGCTCAGCACAAAACAGTTGTAACTTTTCATAGGAGGAAATAATTTTTTTCCACAAAAAGACAAAGCTTTTTAATACTTGATCAACTAAAACTTCTCATCAGCAGCTCCATTAAAAATATAGTCCTTCCTTAAAATTGTGACCCGTCACGCGAAAAGGAACCATTTCGGAACTCCTTTAAGTAAAAATTTGAAAGAGAGATTGACTCTAGTACAGGCCAACAAAAAGTGGCATTTGAAAAAACTATTTTACTGGATGGTAGAATGATTATTCTAGATTCAGAAATTTAGTGAAGTGCAAAAAGTTTTGATACTTGTCAGTCTGCGCAGTCTGACTGAGGTCGACACTTTACACACTACCTAGATGTTCCCTTTTCACGTGACAGGTCAAATTTATCAACAGGTAATGAGTTAGCACACATAAAATTTTCATGAGATGACACATTTTGAAAGGATACCATCTTTCTTCCAATTGACACTTGAGTTCATGAAAAACACACAAAATTCAATTTCAACCCTGATTAAATCTGAAAACACCATTTCAACAATTTACAAACCTAATTCGATCATTGTTCATGATAGTTCATTGCGTTCAAAGTGTTTTCCCATATGGTTTTGTTTTGGTTTTGTTTAAATAATTAATTTTCACACCTCTATTATTATTTTAGTGACTTGTGGGTTCTACCTTTTCCAATTTATACATTATGCAGCCCTTATCCCATTGAGAAATGACTGTTCCAAATTAAGACAAGTTGAAGACGATAATTTCAAAAGGGATTATTTTGACAGATGGTATCTTAAATTGTTAAGTACATAATAACAATATGGAAAAGAGACTTACTTGCTCCAAGTAATTTTAAGAAACCTTCTACACTAACTGTCGCAAAAAAAAGTTACTTTTTAAAAGGAAATTATTTTTAAATCTTTTAATTCAACAGCTTCCTGAGAAGTACAGATAAGACGGGTTACATAGCAATTATAAAATCTTTTAACATATCTTATGCTGTGGGTACCAGTGTTTATTCTAGGCAGGGGGATTGGGGGATTACCCCACTTTTTTCAAAGATCCCCCATAGTTTTTGGATTTGTGGGGGAATTTTTTCAATAACCAAAGAGCATGAATTACCACATTTCTCCATTACTTCTATTTTCGCACTGAAATCCCCAACATTTTTGAAATCCTAGAGTAAACACTGGGGTACTTATTTGAATCACCTTTATATGGTGATTCAAATGAGTACCCACAATTACGGGTGTGCCAAAAGTATTAATAGAAAATTTACATATAAATTTCAAAATAGATCTACCCCTCTATCTGTAAAACTCTGTTTATTTCCTTCAATTCTAAGCTATCATGTATTCTCTAACATATTTCCGGAAATTACAAAACTTTTGGCAAATTACCCATACCCATATACAACATAATAAGTTTTTAAAGAATTTAAAATAAATTTTGCCTACCCCACTTCAGGGGTGTGGAAATACAGAGTTTCTTCACTTGTCTCTGGTTTCTTACTTGTCCAGGATAAAAATGATCTTGTCCACATAAAAGTAGGTATACATATAGAAAGATATTGAGAAAATATTGTTTTTAATGAAGAAAATGCTGTTACCCAGCATTTTCATCATTAAAGACAATGTTTTCTTCCCTTTGATACAATCAAAAGGATAACTTTTTGCATAGATCTTTTTAGCAATGTATTAAGATTTTCTCTTGTTTCTACTTGTCCAGACAAGCTAGTGGCCTAGAAAAATGTGCTTGCCCGCAAGTAGAAAAGCCAGTGTCAGACTAGTCGGGTATCCAGGGAATTCCACACCCCTACCCACTTTATATGCAACTAAGAATGTCTAATCTAAGTTTCCCATGTTGGTTTAAGCCTAGTCATGCTGATCCTGGAATATTCCTGCTTTTGCAGGAGGTATGAACAAACATTAGCCTGCACATATGTGCAATCTGTTCTTAGTCCATACAAACTGATTTTCCTTTTTAAACCAGAAAAGTTTCAGAAATCATATTTTCAAAATCAAATGCTGACTCACAATTAGGAAATACAGAGCTTTCAGCACTTTGATTTATACATAATTTTGCCAAGTGTTTTTATTCAGCATGGCAAGGGTATAAGACTTGGCTGGACATAGAGGTCCAATAATTCATTAACTCAAGTGGACCTCTTACTGGCCAAGTGTTTTAATCAATCTGCCTCTTGACCAGGAATTATGCCTAATTTACACTTCATTTAACTGGCCCTTTTATTATAATCATATCCCATCATTCTTGCTTTAATTAGTGTGGGAATATATAACCTTCCTTCAGTAGAAAATGTAAGGCATGTAGCAGCTATTTATTTGCTCACTTGCATGTCATGCTCTTGCAGGTATGATCTATGACCATAATTATGGATTTTAGAAAGTATAAGATTCAGATTAGTTTGATCTTTAAAACAAAATTTTGCGGAAAACAATAAAGGAAAGTAAGAAGTAATTAAACAATTATGCAGAATTGACAGTCTTTTTCTATGTAGAATAGGTCTAGAATACACTTGGTATATATAGGTCAACCTGTATATATGTGCAGTCTGATCTAAACCAATATCACCTGATTCTTTTCTTTTTTAAACTTGAAATGTTTGAAAATGCATGTTCAGAACAGATATATTGACTCACAATTAGTGCATTCAGTACTTTCAGCTCTTTGACTTTAATATAACTTGATCATATTTTTTTCAGCATGATACTTATTAACCCTTGTCATGCTGAATATAAAATTTTGTAAAATTATACTAGAATAAAAGTACTGAAGGCTCCGACGGAAGAAAATATACATCAATTTTTGTCTTGAAAATTCAATCTTTCCGAAATTTTTGGTCAAACAGAATAATCAGATGGTGAAGACTAAGATCAGACTGCACAATTGTGCAGGCTGATCTTTGACTTAACCTCCTACCATAGGCTGTCATGTTCAGCATGACAAGGGTCAAAAGTTCTTTCAACTAGATCAGACAAATCCAGAGGTATGTCCAGTACTATGAAGTTATTAATGAATCAAAGTACCTCGTGTACTGACAGACAATAACATATGACTCAATTAGTAGAGCACATGCTAAATAATTGGTTCTTGATTATGAAATGACACTTGACGACAGTCCATTTATACCGATGACCAATGGGCTGTCAATAGTGCAAAACACTATGATAATCAAAATTAAATTTCTTCTATAAAAGAAGTTGACTTCAAATCATCTTCACAAACCCAGGTTTCTAACTCTGCTTTATGCATATGTGGAATTTATTATCAGTAACCAAAGGATTGTCAATACAAGCCTTTAACACTACCATAACCCAGAAACTTTGGCACTAAATTGCTTCAATATCTAAGAGGCCTATCATTGCTCACCTTCACTAATAGCCAATAATTCCTAAACTCTGCTTTGTTCCTTATGAATCAAGTATAAAATTGAGTTATAAACCTTGACTTTTGTAGATGACTTATGCAAGGAACTGAGTTTATCAAATACACTTTGTGAAGAACATTTTTAAAAGATGCGATGTTGGAATCTTCAAGCTACTTAGGTATAGGGTAAATTACTTAAATACCAGGTGTTCTTTCTTCAACTGACCTTTGCACAGGTCTTGTGCAGATCAAAGTATTTGAGTTGAAATGCGGTGATGCACTTTTAACATGCAGCTAACTAGGCTGCAATCTTAGGCATACTCCAATTACATCACAGATTGCTAAGATTCTGGATGTATCACCAACCATGTATGCAGAATTTTTGGCAACTTTCAGCAATTCAGTAAAATCAACCATCTGTGTGATGGGCAACTATGCCTTATAGACTCTCATCAGTGAAATGGGAGAATAAGATGAACACTATAAATATTTATATAAAATCAAACATGATATTTTTAATGTGGATAATTCTAACATTGATTGATTGATTGAATGGAGTTTTACGCCGCTTTCAACATTATTTCAGTTATATCGCGGCGGCTGGAGCACCTAACAATGGATTCCTGGTATTTCTCTCACCAGTACAACCATTACATCCTTTCCTAGCCTCCAGCTACTATCTCGCATAGGTCTACGATTATCAACCCATTGGTGAGAGACAAATTGTCGGAAAGAAAGAGTGCCGCAGTCGGGGATCGAACCCGGGACCTCTAGAATGACAGTCCGTCGCGCTACCAACTGCGCTATGACGGCGGCTGGATAATTCTAACAAGTAACTTTCTCATCATAAAAGAAAGTCAGGAGAACCTATTTTTTTATTTTACAAAATTCTTCTATGACCTATGGCCAGCAAAATTTCCTTATGATCACTTTTATAGACAATCTAATTTTGTTTAAAATGAAGGAATAGGACAATTAAATCGTTGAACAAGTCTTGCAGAAATACAGTTGACTAATATGTCATATAAAGACAAAGTTATACCATAACTGTTCTTCAACTACTCACTAAGTTATGGTATCTACAGTCAAGAGATTGGTGTTTTCCATAACATTTCTGTTGGCCAAACCACCACCATGCAGGTTTAATTAACATCAAAGTACAGTAACAGGAATGATATTTTATGAAAGCCTCAATTCATGGCTGTCTGTGACATAAAAACAATTATGACTAGTACAATATTAACATGAAAATCCAGCACCTGTTTTTATCGGGGTTTTCCATGTTCAAAGCTAACAACCCAAATGTTTCAAGTGGAAGGACTATTTTCAAAGGAAAGGCTGCCACTATAACAGCACTTTTGTTAGTTTATATTGTCATCTATTTACCAACTTAAATTGTACTAACCCTTTCTATACCAGACTACACCCAGAACTTAGACAACGCTTGAAGCGAATCGGCCAATCAGAGAACAGTATTTCAAAAGTATATATTACAGATACAACTCCGAGTGTTATATTTACAGATATACGGTTGCAGTGTGTCTTGCACGTGAATCTCGACAGGTTTTGGGGGCCGAGTCTTTTCAAAAAGATGACAAGTATTTTATACAGCTCTTTTTTCCTAGATACTTTCGACAGCCCCAAAAGTGCAAAAGATCTGAAAATGGTAATGGAAATAGATTCATAAGTGATTTCAGCATGTTCACACTTGATTAGAGTAATATAACAGCAATATTTACTCTTTTTCATTATTTAGGTTCAGGTAAAAAAATAAAGATAGTGTAAGAAAAGCATGGTCTAAGTCAGATAGAAAATCTTGTGCCGCGGTATATGGGAAATAGACACTCGCTAAAGCTAGTGTCTATTTCCCATATACCTCGGCACTCGTTTTCCATCCTATACATAAATTAGGGACTATTTTGGTCAAATTGCGGAAGAAATCCAAAGTTTACGTTGAAGGCCTAAAGCATAATTATGCAATAAGTGTCTATCAAAATCATCTAGATTTACATTTAACAAAATCATTTGGTATTTCAATACTTTGGCAAAAAAAATTGCCTTTTCCAAAAAGGCAATTTTTGCCGAAATATTGAAATACTAAGTGTCTTTATTGAAAGTTAAATGTATTCCCTTTCAAATAATTTTGTTGGGATTATGTAAATATAGGCACCCACAACAGGGTTATGGGCTTAGCATATGATTTGTGAACAAATTCCTTAATATGACTTCTTGTCATCGCACTCACCCAGCAATAAGACAAAATATAAACACTGCCTTAATCAAGGCCTAAATTAAAGCAAGTAAAATTTCAGCCAGTTGCAGAGAGAATCTCTAGAGTAAATAGACAATAATCATTTTAAACTTATAACTAATATTTTTATCCTAAAATGTTATGTTTACATTACAACAACAACAAATCCAGATGGTTAATTCTATCCTTAAGCTATTGTTTAAACTAATTTTCGTCTGGGTTTCTTTTGTTACGTATTCTAAGCTTTTTTTCAATTAAAGTGTCCTTCAATGAAAGTTTAAAGATGGCAAATTTAGCTTATACCATTATAATGTTAGCTTTAAAATCTCAAAATAAATATCATTTCTGTTATGTCATTTTTCTGCGTTCTTGCAGGTTTCAATTCCTAATATCATCAAATTCTTTGGCCATATTTATTCAAATTGAAATGGTGATATATCAGTCAAATCTTACATTATTTTTACTATGCCACTCCCTCTGTTCAAGCAAATAATTTGAAAGTAAAACAAATTATTTCATGCGGAAAAGCCTAGGATAATATTTTGGTATTAAGAGTACAATACCGTGACATAGTCAATGTCAACAATATTACAAAAGTGTGAAATACTCCGCGAATGAATCAATTGTAAATGAAAAAAGGTGACACAGTAGGCTAATATTGTCACTTCTTTATTATTAAGCTCTCACTTCACTGATTAAAAATTTTCCTTTCATTCCATGCAATATTTGCAAAGCTGTTCAGTTCCGCATAATAATAGAAATACAATGGCTCAGTGTGAAATGGTTGCAACAGTGTCTTAACCCTTTGCTGTTTAATCCCTGCTTTTTACGTGCCTGTGATTTTGTGAATGAGAAAATATTGTGAAAAAGGGAGAAATTGCTTCTGACAAGCAATTTCTTCTTTTTCCACACTATTTTCTACCCTACTGAATGGTTATTTTTCAAATTAAATCCACTTTTAATTTTCGTCTGCAAAACCTTTGAATTTGGACAGGTCCAAAATTTTGTAAAACAGGAAAGGGTTAAATTGTTTCATTGTACATTACCACAGTGATTGATTAAATTGAACAAAAAGACAATGTATCACAATTTTTTTTCTAATTTTTGTTGTTAAAGAAAAAATCTAATACATTACCAAGATATATGACCTTGACTTTGTAATTTCATTTGACCTGCAGCCTTTGTAGCATAATTAGGGACTTTAGGGTATCACTCAGTATAGTCTACTTGTGACATAGATCTCTGAGAGTGACAATAATAACTTATCATTGTATTTTAATTCTATAAGACCATTACTAACATTTCAGATTTTGAAGTTTAAAAATTCACATATCAAGATAGAAAACAAAAATAATGAAGACAAATCAATTACAAACAGAGATGTATCAAAATGACAAGGTAAGAAATGACCCTGTGTGACCCCTACAGCCATTTTTACCTGTATAATTTAACCAAATTAGTATGTGTGATTTATAACAGGCAGTTTTCACCTACAGGCAAATAATTTACTTTCTCATCTCAGTTACACAGTGAAAGACGGGATACCATTCTTTCATCAATCAGAGCAGCAAGCTAGCAGCCAGCAGGCTGATTTGGCTCAAGTTGTTGCCCTTCTGATGATGGTATTAAGGTAGTGGACCCTTAATAGTTTTGCAAGGCCTCGGAAGTAATGAACTTAAAACAGTGTTAACCAAGGTTTCCTAATGATTTTCTTTAGGAAACCTCAGTCAACATTGTGAAAGATCCATCAATTCCAAAATGTAGATTCGGGTCTACTACCTTAAATCATACATAGAGCTTTGGCAGACTTTACAGACAAAGATCAGCCTGCACAGAAATGCTAAGACTCAACATAACAGTGGATGCTGGATAATAACCAAAATCTAAGTTGATTAAGAGACATAATTCTTACAAAAAACGCTTCAAAGGTTACACCCTTCTTGATTTCTTTTGCAATGGTGAACACACACACCAAATTTGATGAAGATTGTTTCAATTTCAACAAAGATATACCCAAGTGTAATATTTCTCAAGCTAAAAACTATGCCTGAACACTAAATTGACATATAGGTGATGTAAATACCTGACTTTTTGTTCCCAAACAGTTGAGCTAAAAAGTTGTTTGGTTTTGAATGGGTTTTACGCCGCTTTCAACACTTTTGCAGTTATATCCCGGCGGCCGGAGCACCTAACAATGGATTCCTGGTATTTCTTTCACCTGTACTACAATTACACCCTTTCCTAGCCTCCGACTGCTATCTCACATAGGTTTACGATTATATCAACCCAGTGGTGAGAGACAAACATTGGAAAGGATATTTGCCGCCACCGGGGATCGAACCCACGACTTCCAGAATGGGAGTCTTATGCCTAACCAACTGCGCTATGGTGGCGGCCGCTAAAAAGTTGATATTCAAGTTAAATTTTAATGAGGATAATAAATTTGTGGATAAATGAAAATTTGAATGTTAGAATAAATAGTTGTTTCCCTTAAACAATAACTTTCATTTAAATCAATAAAACAGAATTTGTATTGTAATGGGTTAAGCTAGGACAAGCAAGCTTAAGAAAGGAGAGAAATGAATCATCTAGAGGGGAACATACAAAAGGGGATTAAGATTTCAACCCTGATTGTCAAGATTAAAGACAATCACCCAGATTTTCAGTCTGCTATTTTACATTAACCCTTGTCCTGTAGCATTAAATGATTAAAATAAATTCTTTCCAAGACCTAAAATGGGGCATGTTTGCTTAAATTTTGAACTAAATTTTTAATGAGCCAGTGTGACATTTCCAACAATTCTACAGGTGCATAACAATTGAAGACCCAAGCATTGTCCTGTACAATAAAATGATTTACACATTCTTCAATTTTGCGCATATGAGGCTGTGTGTGACATTTCCAACATTTTTACATGTGCAACATTAAGACTCAGATCAGCCTGTGCAGCTGCACAGTCTGATCAGAGTCTCCACTATTAAAAGTCAGAGAATATTTTAATACAATGTGTGGTTGCCAAGATAATCCTATGTCTATTCATCAAACATACTTGATTTTTTATCGAAAAGTCACACAGAAGGTCAAATGTCTTTTATTACATTTCTTAAACATTGAAGTTTATTAATGGTTCCATCCTGAAGCGTTTATAATTTTTCTTAAAGCAACAAGGAATACTAAACATCTGAAATTCTGATCAAGCACTTAAATTTGCAATTTTTGGCATTTCATTCTCTAAAATTCATTTGGTTTGAACTGTTACTCATTACTTATCTAATATTACATGTACCTGGGAGGGCATTCTATTGATACTCAGCATAGTTATGTATTCATTTTGTTGACAGATTCTGCTAAATATATATTTGCAAAAGAAATTTCATTTTTTTTTCTTTCCCCCCCCCCCCAAAAAATTGATGCAAAACCTCTCTTATTATTAACAGCAGGATGACTCTAAGGATAAATTACTTTCATTTCTTCCATGTTGGTCAAGTTTGTGAAGTGACCATCGAAGGGTTATTTAAATCCCTACAGCCTATCTTTTCCATTGGATTCCTAATCTCCTCAATAGTGCAAAGTTGGTTGATCCGGATTACCCAAACAAATAATGAGCCAATAACTAGTGGTTCAGAACTGAAATATTCTGATTCCATACATGACCCTATTGCAAGGTGAAAACCCTGTCTGAATTAAACAAATCTTATTGGCCACAAACTACTAGGAAAACATGTTTTAATCAACCTCTTGTGCGACCAACAAAAAGATGTCTAAAAGAATACTCAATGAGTAAACATTATGTTTTCAAATAATAATGAATTAATGAATGAATTTAATAAATAAAGTATGTTATTGCCACAATGCGAATTTCCAAATAATCCTTCATTGCTAAAACTAGTTAGAATTGTTCTTATCAGTTTTAACCCTTGTTATGCTGAATAAATTTTAGCTATAAATTTTCATCAAAATCAAAGGGCAAAAAGCACTGAAAGTCCAAACTGTAGGTCAAATTTTATTTGAAAAATTAAATCTATTGACAATTCTGGTTTGAAAGTGAGAAACAGGTGGTGTAGACTAACTTCAGACTGCACATATGTGCAGGCTGATGTGAGTCTACAGCTCCTGCCAAAGCAGGAATATACCGGGTTCAGCATGACAAGGGTTAACATTATTGGATTCTTTCACAATAATTCTAAGACCTGAATAATATCTACTTTTTTGAGGATATTTTGATTTGAATTAAGAAGGGAGTTTTGAAAAGGGTCGCTTTATAGAAATGATCGATTAATAGATGGGATCGCTTTAGGAAGATGGACTTTACATTTTCCTTTGACAAAACTTATGAAACAAGTGATAGGCTAGTAGAAGGCTATATTTATTTTGATACTAGGATTTGCATTACTGTTGAGAAACCAAAACCTCCAAACTACAGCTTCAATTGCAAGATTTTAGTAGGCCAGCAACAATATGTCTTATATTTCACAATAAGTGACAATGTAGGAATGGTAATTATTCTAATCATAATGAAATTTTGTCATTCTCAATATGTATACACAGGGGTTGAAAATTCCACTCGCCCGCTCGCATTTGCGAGTAGAAATTGCCGGAGGGCGAGTAGAATTTTGGGTGAGCTAGTCCGACGGGGCGAGTACAAATCTAGGCTTTCAATCATGCAAGGAAAAGATCATCTTTAAGCTTCTAAATTGCAGATTGTCTTTAAAAAAAATAAATGTTCCGACGATGAGAGTCGTAAACTGGATGAGCCGAAATAAATTCAGTTACCCTTCTAAAGACTATCCGTTATATTTTTATATCCACTATTTATGCGACTATTTAATGAGACTATTGTGTAAACACGAGAGAAAATTGTGTTGCTGTGAAAACACAGATGACCTCGCCCAGTACAGGTGTTCGGCGGTCCTTTTGAAGTCGGCCATTCTCCGAGAATTTTATACAGTGACGCCATATTAAAGATTGGTTTCAAAATAAATCTTATGATATTCTCACATCTTTACCACTCGGATATTTTGATAAGGATTATATTTTTTATTTGAAGTAAGTAATTTTCGTTAGTAAATTGTTTTGAAACAGCAATTTTTATGCTCCCATAATTAATCTAATTCGGTAATGTACACTTGCTGCGTTCAATCATATCTGCACCCTTTCAAAAGCCTTCAAATTCTTTGAGAAAGATGTTAGGGATGGTTTTAGAGATTTTCTCTTAGTAAAAAATTGTAAAACAAGAAATAACAAAATAAAAACACACACACAAAAAAGGGGAGCGGGTCGCATTTCAACAATCACCAATTATAATTTCAAAAAGCCGAGCAGGATGAGATTGGTTGTTTAAAAGCGCAGCTAACACTCGGACAACGAAAGAAAAATATATCTATAGCAAAGAAGTTATTCCAGGTCAAAACTTGTTTATTTGTATTTTAATAATTTTTTTGTCCGCATTTAATCTCCCGATTGTTTCTAATATTCAATAAAATATGGTACTGGTTCAAAAAATTTGTTTCTTTATTCGTGAGATTCAATGATAAGAGTGCTTATTATCCATCGGATTTTTCATAGGCTAAAGAAGAAATGGTTTTGTGGTCCAGGTTGCTTATATCCCAAATTCCTTATTATCTGTGTTGCTCATTAAGATATTCTTCTGTACATGTTGAGACCACATAGATTACCCATCTCTTTAATATTGAATACAAAATAGCAAACCATGTCATATGAACATACCTTTCCACACATGTCTTATGAATAAACCTTTCCACGCACACTTGGTGGAAAGTTCAGATTTCATTAAAGTACTGTCACAATGAGTTAAATTTATACCAGGATGAAAATTTCAACCAATTCAAATGACTTGTGTTTGTGTTATAAGACTAACCTACATTTTATTAATTTGAAGGGCGAGCTCATTTGGTTTAAGGGCGAGTTGAAATTTGTGGTTACTAGTCCTACAGGACTAGTTGGGTTTTTAAGATTTTTCAACCCCTGATACATTTAAAAATCAAAATTATACATTAAGAGAGTATTATCATATATTCAATATTTTAGAAAGTTATGACTCATTTGTCAACAAAACCCAACCAGTATTTATCTTTTATCAATTAAAAGTCTATCTTTGAAATTGAGGACATTTCAATCTTCCCTTTATAAAATATACTGGACTTGCATGGGTGGTATTGATTAGTAGAGGTCCCCTTTAACCCTTTCCTGTTTTACAAAATTTTGGACCTGTCCTAATTCAAAGGTTTTGCAGACGAAAATTTAAAGTGGATTTAATTTGAAAAATAAACAATCAAAAGGGTAGAAAAAAATGTGGAAAAAGAAGAAATTGCTAGTCAGAAGCAATTTCTTCTTTTTTCACAATGTTTTCTCAATCATAAAATCACAGGCACGTAAAAAGCAGGGATTAAACAGCAAAGGGTTAATGGAGCTTCAAAAGTGTTGATGTTTTTTGGCTGAGTTCAAACACAAAGGAAAATTAACGCAAAAATAATAGTGTAATGTGACTTATGCATATCTATCTATTGAGTTTTTATGAATTTCTGTTACAAAAAAGACAATTAATAAAAGTTATTCAAATGATTAAGTAAATAAAGACTAATCCCAACCCAAAATTTCAAACCCAAATGAGCTCTACCATGAGGCATAAGGGTAAAACATCTCAAGGGGTCAGCGCAATACTATTTTAAGTGCCTATATATCTATAGGCACTTACAATAGTGTTGCACTAACCCCTTGAGTCCTGCCTAGCTCAACAAAGTCCCAACAATTAATCCTGTTGCTATTTTGTGTGTGGCAAGGCCGTTTGATGACAGATCTATATTTTTTAAGCTGACCTACAGAAACACACAATTAACATGCATTTTTGTTGTTTCCTCTAGGGGACAAAACAATAATTGGACATATAGTGAAATGATGATCCTTTTTACCTACATCGGGTCATATTCCGAGTTTTAATTCAAGGATTAATCCATTTAATAGTTGCAATCCGTCTAAAGGGGTCTCGAAGCTTGTGCCTGAGCAACAAAACCCAATATGATTAGGGGCTTTTGCTAGGTTTTCAATTTAAGCTGAGCAGTTATTGATTCTTTCAGTGTGAATTTCTAGGGGTCAAAACTGCTGTTTAAAGGGGTCAAAACAATGAAATAAGAGGATTCTTGGTTATGATTGACTTCTTTAACTGTATACTTCTCATCTTTATATGAGATTTGTATGGAATACAAGATATGAAGAAAACGCTTAATTCCATTAAAATAATACTTTGCAAAAATAAGAAGATGCTACACTAATTCAAAGGGTCAAAATGCCCCAGTGACAGAAATCTTCAGAGATCAAAAAAGGATATTGTAATGAATTTGAAGGTCAAAATCCTGCTTGAAGGGCCAAAAACACAAGGCCTGACCATAACATAATATACTCAACATCAAAATTTCAACTAGAAGTGAAGAGAAAACCAAGCAGAAACTCTGAAAGGGCTTAAAATAAGCTCCCCCAGATAATTCAAGATTTTAATTGATACAAATCTGTATTAATAACCTGGCATGAATCTTTAGAAAGGTGTCAGAAACATTTCATGAGTTCAAAATGACTCAGCGGATTAACTGTCCACCTTTTCAAACCAATTAGTCTTGGGTATAAACCACCATACAAACTTTTTACATTCTCCTTACAAACAAAATTCATAGGCCAGATGTTAGCCCTTCTCGTCATCCCTGTGGAATTCTGAATCTTGAATAGCCTTGTTTTAGGAGTCTCATCTTAGTCTATACCATTCCTTTGTTCCTTTCAAGCAAAATCAATCAAGTTTTTTTATGAATCTGCTTTACCAAGGCTAAAACTGCCAACAAAAGGAAATCAAACTTTGGACCCTGTGCATTGGAGCTAGATTTTTCTCTCACCACAACCAAGACATCATTCCAAGACTTCAACTGCTCAACCAACACACAGTATTTCCCCTAATAATAGCGCCCTCCCTCATGGTAGCACCCCTACATTTTTTACCTAGAAAACCCACTTCAAATGCCTAAATTTTAAGAACTTGTTGAGACTTCTTCTCTAATTTGATGTAAATTTCCTCTAAACAATCATTTATATGATTGTTCAGAGGAAATTTACCTCAAATCAAAGAGAAAAGGGCCTAAAAGACATAAAGTTTAATGATTTTTTCCAAATCAGAATGAAAGCTCTCTGACCATGTTATGTATAGCTCCCGCGAGTGTTTATTAGGAGAAATATGGTAGGTTGAAGATTAAACACCAATTGATGAGGGACTAGTCTAATGGGGGACTAATAGTCTGAAAGGATGCATGCTGTTGTCGGGTATCAAACATGTGACCCCATAAATTGTAGTCTTGACAAATAAATCTCAGAACAGGATGTTGCATGCTCATTTTCCTTTTTTCTTTCTATGTTAAACTTTGAACTAAAAGTAAGGCAAGAGATATTGGGGATAGATTTCAGGGTTTTTCACTGGTCAGTTAATTTTGAAGGGTTTGATATTTTACAACCTTATCAATTGTTCATATTTACATAGGGATATTGTGGCAGAGAGCTATAACCCACACTCACCACCTTAATGTATCTAATAAGGCTAGTTCCATTATCTCACTGATAAAAGGGAAGTTTTTGAAAGCTTATTCATAGATAAGCATCCTTATAGCTTAGAAAAACTTGGATCTATTTGATATCAATGCAACAAGAGTAAAGTCTCATACCAAAAATATATACTGTATGAAAATTCTATCTGGTCCATTGGTTAGGATGGTGGCTTAGTGATCAGAGGGTCCTGGGATCAAATCCCAACCAGACCACGGAAATTTGTCTGAGCAAAAAATTAACTCCACATTGCTCCTCTTCACCCAGGTGTATAAATGGTGGTTATATAAGCCAATGTGATGTGGTTGCATATGGCCCCAAAGTCTTAACAGCCAACTTGTGACTCGATGATTGTCAGGTTAAGAGTACAGTCGTTGAGCAAACCATCAGTTTGGAGACAGACTATAAAAATATCTTTTTTATGTTACAAGCATTAGGGTGACTATGTATGGTAAATTCATAAATTCCCATTTCTTAGATGATTTAAATGAGTTTTCAAGACAAGCTGTGGTACAAAATTGAACTCCACAATTAACTGAATATCATTCTTTTGACATGACAAGGGGTCAGCAAAAAACAAATGAAAGTGCCTATAAATATTTCGGCACTTACAAAAGATTTGCATTGACACCTTACCATGTGTAGTTAGCAAGACTTTAAATCTATCTAAATTGGCAATTTTTTCCCCACAATACCTACCGATTCTAATTTCACATTTCAATTACGACAGTATAAATGAAGTACCATATTTGGTATGTGTTTAATTTAGTGAATGCTTGATCTGTTTGAAGAACCTTAGAGACCAATTAAATCACTGTGAAGATCTCTTTGTTTTTATTTCAGAAAGTCATCATGTAGAAAATTCATTTTGACATTTTTCCTGAGGCTTGTTACTTGTTTATGTCTTTATAAGTTTAGTCTTTATTGGACTCATTTCATTTTTGTTTGTTTGAATGAGGTTTTATGCTGCTTTCAACATTATTTCAGTCATATCACGCAGCTGGAGCACCAAACAATGGATTCCTGGTATTTCTCTCACCAGTAGTGCCATCACATCCTTTCCTAGCCTCCAGCTGCTATCCCTAATAGGTCTACGGTTATCAACCCATTGGTGGTAGACAAATAGTCAGAAAGGATGAGTGCCGCCATCAGGATTAAACCCTGGACCTCTAGATTGACAGTCCAATGCGCTACCAACTGTGCTATGACGGCGTGACTCATTTGAAAAGTGTAGAATTTCCATGCCTGACTTGTCTGACATAGGCTTTTCTAATTGTGAGCAAGTACATTTTGCCAGGCAACTTGTCCTTGGTAAAGATAATAGAACAACATCAATGGGGGATATCGGTTGGTAATCTCCCTTGAAATACTCCAAAAGGAGGAAGGGTCCAAATCAGTGGTTACCTTGGGTTTTATCGTTATTTCCTTTGCACTATAAGATTTAAAGATAAGCTTTAAATCAAATATTGTGTAATTTGTAAGATGCGTTTGGTGTAAAATAAATATTAATTTTCCACTTTACTTTACAAAACTTGAACCTAAATACAAATTGCATAAATAAGTATTTTGCATTTACAAAAATAAAATTCGCAACTTCCCCATAGAAACCATGGATAAAATCCAAGGAAAATTTCTAAAAGGACCCCTAACGATTTTGGAGCACCTTTGATTTAATCCACAAGAAAACAAGGGAGATAACACAAAAAAGTCTCCCATTAGATCTAGATGATAAATTATCTCGATTTATAAATCAAAGAGTAGAAAACATGTTTTTTAATGAAGAAAATGCTTGGTTCCAGCATTTTCTTCATTAAAAGCAATAAGCCTTTTAATTCATTTATTCAATTATTTGCGGCCAAGTTGATTTTGATCCTGGACAAGTAGAAAATCATCTTTTACTTGTTGAAGCAAAACTCTAGGTTGTTGTTTTCCTCCGTTTGCAGAGGTACAATTAAGACATGTTAATGCCATTCTTAATTTTTCTTTTCAATGAAATCCTAATGAGACGACTCAAAAGAAAACCTACTATGTAAAATTTGTGTAAGAGTAATTGAATTATTCCATTTGGTTTTAGTAAAACAGCTACAGAAGCAATTTCTTACCGGATTTAAATTCATTAATGTAAAATATTTCATATGAAGACTGTGAAGCAGTATGATGATATGCTATTGTGAGCTATAATAATGATTCATTCACTCCCCATCCCCCCCTTGATTGACACCTACACCCTTATCACTCAAACCATAACATGAATAATTATTCAAACCAGGGTTGTAAAATTCCCATGCCGACTTGTCTGACATGGGCTTTTTACCCACGGACAAGTACATTTTGCAAAACCACTTGTCCATGTATAAGAAAATACCAAGGCAAATCTTGGTATGGCACTTTTTAATTGTATCAAAGAATAGAAAACACTGATTTTAATGAAGAAAATGCTGGGTTTCAACATTTTCTTCTATAAAAACTATGTTTTCTCAAAATCTTTCTATTCTTTTTTTTTTGCAGACAAGTTCATTTTAATCCTGGACAAGTAGAAAATAACACTTTACTAGTCCATGGACAAGTAGAGAGAACCTTTATTTTGATACCCCCCCCCCCCCTTATTAATTAAGGTAGTAGACCCATAATAGTTCTTCAACATTTCCGAAGTAAAGAACTTTGACAATGTTAACCGAGGTTTTCTAATGGTTTTCATTAGGAAACCTCGGTCAACATTGCGAAAGATCATGAGTTCCAAAATGTTGTGGAGCTATTACGGTTCCACTACCTTAAACCCAGATTTTGGATCCTAGTAATGATTCCTTACTAGATGGACAGACAGGTGCTAAGAAAAAAGTGTTCTATCAGGAGGTCATTTTGATCCTTGCAAATTTCAATATTGAATTATTTAAGGGTGGCAAAATAGGAATGAACATTTATGGTAATCGACTTGTCTTCATGATTTTTTTTAATGAAGGGGTTCATAATTCATATGAATCTCATGTTAAGACATGAAGGAAACAAATGTATTTTAAAAGAAGCAAACAAAGGATTAAATTATTTTCAACTTATTTACTTGTTCTGAGGACCCCCCATCACACAATTTTTTACCAAGTCTGAAATTGACAGTCAATTGGGTCAATGACAAAAATATGAAGAAAGTTCAAGATATTGCAATTTGGGCTAACAACCCAATAGAATTATATATTGCTTTATAGAATAGTGATTGATTTAATTTACATGCATCTACAGAGCTGATAATTTAGCTCTCTGAGGGCAAAAACAAATTCACTGGCCAAAAACAGATTCAATGTTTTTCTTTCTGGAGACTTCAAAATCAAGGACCCAAACAATTTGGACCCCTTGAGAGAAATTTGCAAGGGTCAAAATTTCCGTTCCCCCTCAATAAATCATTAATGCAATACCATCTAAAACTTTACAAATTAGTTTCTTCCTTCATAACTTTACAAGAAAAATTTAATTCGACTCTTTAATCGTCAAAATTTTAAGCATGATTTTCTCTTTGACTTTGTTATTTTGGCCCCATGAAAATCTGGTGAGTTTTGATCCCCAAAATTTCTTGGTTGACTCTAAATTTCAATTTTTAGCAAAGGTTCAGATAAGAGGGGGTAAAGCTATTCTAAATTATATGTTCCCAATGAAACCCTATGTTGTTGGTATTCATTGGAATAGTCTACTAAAAACATGGTTCCAATGAGTACCAACAATCTAAAATTCAAAATACCCCTCTTTCAGAAGGTCTGTGCTCCGGAGGATATTTTCTTCTTAAAGCTTGAATATATCATACTAGTACACAATTTTTTATACTTCGTGCTAAATTTTAGTTTGATTATGTATGTTAGCAGCTAAATTAGCACTTATTTAATAGTGAACTGTTTCAAATTTGTTCCCGCAGCATAGGTTCATAATAGAAAAATTAATATTAAACTGCCACTTCAGCCCTTGAACTTGACATTTAATAATCAAAGTTTAACACTTTCCTGTTTTACAAAGTTTTGGACAAGTCCAAATTCAAAGGTTTTGCAGACGAAATTGTAAAGTGGATTTTATTTGAAAAATAACCATTTAGTAGAGTAGAAAATAGTGTGGAAAAAGAAGAAATTGCTTGTCAGAAGCAATTTCTTCTTTTTTCACAATGTTTTCTCAGTCATAAAATCACAGACACGTAAAAAGCAGGGGTTAAACAGCAAAGGGTTTTTCAGTAATATTTGTAAATAGAGAACTAAACAGTTTTTCAAAGAACATATGAAGGGTGGACAAAACTTTTAAATTCATTCATTATGACTCACATCAAAAGATTTTATAAACTTCCAAGTCCTTTTCTGTTTTTTTTTGGTTTTTTTTAGTATTTCTTTAAATATCATTTCTTGTCATGCTGAATAAAACCCCTGGCAAAATTACATTAAAATCAAAGTGCTGAAAGCATCAGATATTACTCATTTGGAGTCAGTATTTATTTTGAAAATGCTGACTTAAAACTAGGACTTAGATCAGACTGCACATAAGTACAGGCTGATCTTTGTCTATACCTTCAGCAAGGAATATTTCTGGTTCAGCATGACAAGCGTAATCATCATATTTACATCACATTCATAGAGGAGCACAATGTTTTTAAGAATGAGATTTTGTTTATCATAAGACAGACTTAATGTATCCATAAATTTAGAGGAGAATGCACTTGTCATTGGGAACCTGATATATTTTTTTCTTTGGGAGGTTGTATAGATAAAGATCAGCCTGCAAGGATAGACACTATGGGAAGTCCGGAAGTCCAAGACTCCTTGTTTACCATTTGGGACTCCCAAAGTCATTTATATATCGTGTGAAACGAATGCACTGGGCAGTCTCCTCTCTAACACTTGCCAAAATTGTAGATCTTTTCACTACAACATTTGCTTCTATCCCCAATCTTCTTTTAAAGAACGATGTAGAAAAAGAAGAAATTTCTTATAACAAGCAATTTCTTCTTTTTTACAATGTTCTCCCATAATGAAAATTCAGACTTACTATGAGCTTGGACTCCTTGATTTCATATGTTAGGACTCCTTACTCTCAGAAATAGTGTCTACCCCTGGCCAGGCCTGTATATTTATGCAATTCATCTTTGTCTTTACCACCTGATTTTCCTATTTCTATTAGAAAAGGCTGTATTTCAAAATAAATATTGACTCACAATTAGGGTATCCAATGTTTCAGCACTAAGATTTACATCGTCGATTTTCTACTAAAACCTCGTAACTACAGCTTGAAACAAGCTGCAGTTACGAGGTTTTAGCAGAACACCGACGACATGCTATTTTGTCAAAGTTTTTTTTACACAGCAAGACAAGGGTTAAACACACCTGATGTATGAACACCCACTTGCCCCCCACGGGTGGGGGTCACGAAAATGGGCTCAGGGGTCAGGTAGTTGGGTAATTAAACCATAATTAATAAACAAAGACACCTTAGACCTGTACTAATTATGCATACAGTGTAATATCTTTTTTCACTTGTTTAGATGATTATCAATGCATCTTAGATAATACGAACAAATGGATGAACAGAATAGCCGTTCTGCTCAATGACTCGGTTCAGTTTAACAAACAGGACAAGGGTATCGTATGTCATCTCGAATACGATAACTGTTACATTCCTTTGTAAGGCAATATTCAATAGTTTGAATTGAAGTCAAAGGTTGGGGGTTAAAGTTTAGCTACGACCCTATTTAAATGAAGATTCTACGATGTGTTTTAAGTATCGATGAGTTAAGGGGTCATTATAGGTAATATGTCAATCAGTCACATTTTAACCCTTGATTTTTAACAAGGAAACAGAAATGCATTGTTTTGATGTGGGAATTGCTATATTCAAATGTCTGGATAGGAAGAGTACCACTTAATTCAAAATCATTATTTCTCAAAACTAGAATCATAGTTTCCTGTTTGACCCTTAAATCAGGGTTTTGACCCTGAAAAATTTGAAAATACTTAATTTTGACTACTAAATTTTATGTCAGAAGGGGTCATTTTGACCCTTTAAATTTTTTGTGTTGCATCTCAAAACTGCTGCCAATAGTAAATTATTTGAATTAATTGCCCTATTCATATCTTTCTATGAGATTCAAATTCAATGGTATTGAAAATATATTTTATCACATCTCATGATATATAAAAACCTTGGTTAAAATATGTACTAAAATAGAATTAAAATCAAATAAATAGACACACAGATTGTGAGCGTATTTATTTGGAAAAGATAATTTCAATTTGTTTTCGATTAAAAAAAGGAAAATTATGTGGTATTGACCAAGATCAGACTGTACATTTATGCAGACTGGTCTTATTGTATATCGTCCCATTTTAGCCCTCTATCTGAAGCTCTGTCTGAATTATCACGAATGTGTGTGATTTGGCATCTTCAATGTTTCCATGATCCCATTCCTGCACTGTTTTGAAATTTCTGACTTTTTGGATAATTAAAAGTCACATTAATAAATTCACATTAATAACAGGGATAATGCATATCTCTTTTTGTTAGATCGATGAATGTGAAAATGGCATTTAAAACCCATCAGCAAAATACTCTGCTTATGGAAATTTGGATGAAATAAACATACAGAAAATGGAGAGGGAGAAGTTACTTGATACAAATGATTTTTTGAATGTTGCACTTATTTTTTTACTCAGGGCTTGTGTTAGTGTTTGATATTTGGGAGTCATTGACTTCTTTCAAAGAAATTCTGGGGGTCAAATATGAATTTAAAGGGTCAAAATGACTGGAAAAGCAAATTATAAGTTGAATTTTGCATATTTAAGAGTCACATTAACTGTTTCTTGTAATTATATAAAACAAATTAACAATTTGTAGAACTTAAGATAGTAATTTGTGAAAATTCAAGGTATGAAACCATGTTTTGACCCATAGCAATTCCTCTCAAGGAGGTCAAAATGACCCCCTTATGAGAAAATTTCTAGGGTCAAATCAATATATTTTCAGATTTTTGGGGGTCAAAACCCTGGTTTAAGGGTCAAACACGAGCCCTGTTACTTTCACAACAATCCTTGAAATTGTCATACGATATACAGCTTGCTCCAAATTGAGCCTGTCCAACAATTTCAAATTTGCACCAAGCAAAGACTCTTGCCAGCCTGTGCATCTGCAGAGTCTGACCAGGGTCTTCACTTTGCGCTTTGTAGAAAGATAAGGTCTATCTTTCTATCAAAACTATGTTTAGAAAGTCATGTAAAATTTATTTATACTATGTAGCAGTAAAGGTTTATTAATGTGGCGGTCCACCCATATGTCAATTTGTTGGAAATCTCACACACAGGCTCAGTTATATTTTTCTGGTAAAATGACAGAATCAACTTAAACATTTAATTTCTTGTAAAATATTTTTTGATAGCTATTTTCTCTTTTGTTTTGTTGGTGAATTTTATTTCCACCAAAACATGATGATAAAGTTTGTGAATTGTCCAAACTTACTACCATAATACATATTTGCTTACTTTGGTCCCAAAATGTTTGAAAATTATGGTTATTTTCAAAATGAAATTTACCATTTTCCTTTAAAAAGTCTTATAATTATTACATATGAATGTTAACTAGGAAGAAAAATAGGCATCAACATTTCAAAACAAAAGCCTCCAAACCAATAACCAAGTATTAGACTTTCATAACATAGTTCCACATAAATTAGGAATAATTGACAGACAAAAAAGTCCCCTCATCAAATCAATGTAAACAAACTTGAACAACTTCACACATAACAAATAAACATCAATCAGACTTTAAACACAAATTTCCCCAGATCAGATTACACATTTGTATGCTGCCGCTGCCTTCAAACATGCTGTAATACTCCAACATGAAAGTCAACAAAAATCCTTTGATCTTGATTTTTTCAAAAAGCTCACTTACCATCATCAGGCCTTCTGTCTTGCTTATGCCGATCCTGAAATAAGAAAGATTAAAACATTAAATTGCAAGAAATTTTGATAAGAGGGGGTATTATTTCTCCATGAAACCTTTATCTTTTGGGTATTGTTGACCATACATCCTAATTATACAATAGTTTTGTGCTGACCCCTCAAAGTAATGAGAAAGATATTATTAGGCAGGGGTGTGGAATTCCCATGCCCGACTTGTCCGCTCGGGCTTTTGTACTTGAGGACAAGTAATTTTTTCTAAGCCACTTGTCCAAGGACAGGTAAATACCAGGGCAAATCTTGGAATGTTACTTAAAAGAATTAAGAGAGAAATCATCCTAATATCATATCATAGGGTAGAAAACATTGTTTTTAATGAAGAAAATGCTGGATACTAGCATTTTCTTCATCAAAAGGCAATGTTTTTTTTCAAACTTTTCTATTTACTCTGTAGCGGACAAGTTCATTTTGATCCTGGACGAGTAGAAAATCCGCTTTTACTTGTACAGGGACAAGTGGAGAAAACTCGTATTTCCACACCCCTGTATTAGGTCTATCTTGTAGAAGTCTACCCATAATTCAAAAGTTAGTGTTAAAATTGTTGTAAGTACCTGTATGAAATTTTCATTTTGCACTTCAAACAGTGTTGCTCTAAGCCATGCATTTTGGTTGAGCAGTCAGATCTGAGCAAATATAATGAGATGTACAATATGCGTGTTTTCTTCTGTTAAGTTGCATTTGAAGAGCAAAAAAACTGAGGGATCAGAATTGAGGCCATATGTCAAAAGTAAACAAAATATAATAAAATAAAAAATCAAACTAAATTGTTTCTTGTAGTAATTTCTTAACCCTTGTCATGCTGAACCCGGAATTCCAGCTTTGGCAGGATACAATCAAAGATCAGCCTGCACATATGTGCAATCTCTCAGATCTTAGTTTTACCTCCTGTTATCTTTTTTAAAACCAGAAAAGATGCTTCAAAAATATTTCTAAACTATAAGAGTATCTGATGCCTTTGGCGCTTCCATTTCAATGCCATTTTGGCAAGATTTCATTCAACATGACAAGGGTTACATAGGCATAGCTAGTGCTTAAAATTTTTTACGCATTTCGAATGTGACCACCAAAGAATAAATAGGATAAAGGCGATATGTGGACAGTGACAAAACACTAATGCTCTCCACCGCTCCCCGTTACTATGTTTTAAGCGCGGGTGAATAATCAAACATCGTAACTACAGCTTGAATAAGCTGTAGTTTCGATGTTATGATCATTCATGAGCGAGATTTTTCGAAAGAAGAATTATTTGTATTGCCAAATTGTGTAATGTGCATAATGGGAGCTACGCCCTTAGGTTAAATAACTGCATCTATGCCATCTTCTCTCTTAAAAAAAAGATTGTTAACCCTTCACTCCTTCCACTTTTTTAAGTTTTTTGTGCTTACAGAACTAAGTTATCCTTGTTTTAAAAATAAAGCTGAAATAAAGTAATCACACAAAGTTAATTGACCTCTTTTGATAAGGCCAAACATTGTCAAAAAAGGAAAAGATGCAGTTGATCACAAATTGTCTTCCGAAGTAAAATGCAAAGTCAACTTGTACTTTTATTTGAGGCTGTGGGGATAACATATTTTTGTCTAAACAAATTAGAAAGATATAATTTTGCTCGTTTTAAAACACATAAGAATCGTCCGGTAAAGAATCAAAACCAAACGAACAGCATACCTCCTCCGTCTCCGTAACGAGACCCAACTTATCCTCGGATAAATTTTCGGACGATCGCTTCTCATTTTCCTCTTCTCCTTCATGTTGATACACTTTCACTTCGTCACTTGAATAAAAGTCATCAGTGCCGCCAGAATTCACATGCGGCATTGTCCTAAATAAAACTTTTATTTGTTATTTTTACACAAAAACACAGAACTTAACACACACGTTTTGAATCCGCCATGAATATACTCTGTAAAGACATTCAGTATTCAATTGCCCAATTGGCAGCGAGTACTTGGTGAACTAACCAATCGTTGAGCGTTTTACAAGCCGTACGTAATTGATAGGGGTATCCAGTGGGGATAAATTACGAAGATCAAAGCAGATCAAAGACTTTGTTTTTTACATCATTTAATAATCAAAATAGACGCAAAAGTTATATTTAAAGGTAGCATACTTATCCGATATGCCCATAATCTTAGCATAAATGCCCAAATGTCATTTTAGTAGACAATCTAACATATTTTTGGCGCCGAATTACAGCGCACTGACCACTTAACTGGACAATGGAGTGCCCCTACCGAATTTAAACGACCTTTTGGCGCCTTCCCTTTGAACTCCGAAAAACAACAAGGGAAATAGGCGCGTTTATATTATGAAAGAATCAAATTAAATGGTATTTTACCATTAAGATAATGATAATTGAACGTCTGCGATATGGTTCTCTAATTCAATGCAGCACTTTGGTCTGATATTGCACATGGATTGCAAAATTCGTTAGCGAACGGAAAATGAAAGTAGGTCAAGCTTGTCGCCCTTTCGATCTCTTTGATCTTTTATGATCGTGTGTAACGTTATTTATGCAAATAATTTAAACACATTACGGGAGTCAATATATTGTCTACGATGTACGTGCGAAACAAGTATCCACACGGGTGTAGTGTTTGCTCGTTACACAAACTAGTGATGTGTAATTCTGTTCAAAATGTGTATTGTTATCGGTAGTGACCTCGCCTGCTCAAATTACACACCGTGAATAGAAAACGCTTGAATTAAATCCTTTGAAGTTCGCCGCATAGATTGTACCGGCATATTACGAGTCATAAATTCATGAATATAACTCTTAACCAGACGGCCCTGTTTTCACTCACGTTTTTCGAAAATTTAGACTGCTACAAATCGACAGAGCATGCAGACTGACGCCGATAAAAGTAGTTGCGGCTTGAAAATAATTCAACAGAGTTGGTAGAAAATATTCCGAAAGAAGGAGAAATCCGTTTTCCTTTTCAGCAATATTTCAAGAATAAAATACCAGGGCTGTAAATCCGGGTTTATACGGGAATGGATCACGACGCGTCATTAACCCTTGTCATGCTGTTTAGAAACCATGGCAAAATTGCATTAAGGAAGTGTACCCGTAATTGCTCCGCAACATTTCGGAACTTTGGGAGTCGTTTCCCTCGTTTTGTAAAAAGACACACGATCCTCAGTTAGTCGGTTAATCAGTTTCAGAAGATAAATGCCTCTGGAGTGCTTCAATCGCCAAAGCGCCTCTTGTTCTGGTTTAATGGGGGGGGGGGGGGGGTGTCAGGTAGTTAAGATTAAGATCAGACTGCAATTATTTGCAGCCTGATCTTTATCTTTGCCTCCTATCAAAATAGGAATATTCTTGGTTCAATTTGGAAAGGATAAAAACGGCTGACCAGAAAGGCGACATCTCAGTTTTGAGCATGATCTATAGACCCATTCACTCGCGACATTTTTCTTGTTTTTTTTCCCATAGCTCGTCAATTTATGAGTTCGGAACCAACCACAGAGGATTATATTGTGTTTTTCGTTCTCAAATTTACCTTTAAATATAAAGCGTATATATGACTTTAAAAGGCTAGAAAACTGGAACACAAATCAGTGAATTATGAAACAATCGCCAATCACCAGTTTGTGACCGACGCCGATTAAGCCATCCGTCTGTATACCCGATTACTGGCTATGCATGTTCGCCTCAGACCCAGTCGAAGCAATTGGGTTATCCGATTTTAGATGCAAAATGATTTAATAAGCCTGTGGACCTATGAATCGCCTACTGTATAATACATTATATTTCATTTTCGTGGCCGTAACACGATACACGCCATGCCATTTTCATCGTATATGTATGATACACGCCATGCCATTTTAATCGTAGTAGTATGATACATGCCATGCCATTTTCGTCGCAGTATGATACACGCCATGCCTTTTTCGTCGTAGTAGGATACACGCCATGCTATTTTCATTGTAGTATAATACACGCCGTGCCATTTTCGTCGTAGTATGATTGGCAACATGCCATTTTCATCGTGGTATGCTACACGCCATGCCATTCTCATCGTAGTATGATACACGTCATTTCATTTTCATCATAGTATGATACACGCCATGCCATTTTCATCGTAGTATGATACACGCCATGCCATTTTCATCGTAGTATGATACACACCATGCCATTTTAATCGTAGTATGATACACGCCATTTCATTTTCATCGTAGTATGATACATGCCATGCCATTTTCATCCTAGTATGATACACGCCATGCCATTTTCATCGTAGTATGATACACGCCATGCCATTTTCATCGTAGTATGATACATGTCGTGCCATTTTCGTGGTAGTAGTATGATTGACAACATGCCATTTTCATCGTAGTATGATACACGCCATGCCATTTTCATCGTAGTATAATACACGCCATGCCATTTACGTCGTAGTAGTATGATACACACCATGCTTTTTTCATCGTAGTAGTATGATACACGCCATGCCATTTTCAACGTAGTATGATACATGCCATGTTATTTCCATCGTAGTTGTATGATACACTCCATGCCATTTTCACCGTAGTATGATACACGCCATGCCATTTTCTTCGTAGTAGTTTGATACATGCCATGCCATTTTCGTCGTAGTAGTATGAAACGTACCATGTCATTTTCAGCGTAGTAGTATGTCACACGCCATGCCATTTTCATCGTAGTAATATGATAAACGCCATGCCATTTACATCGTAGTAGTATGATACACGCTATTTCGTTTTCGTCTCTTCAGCACGATGCTCGCCATTTCTTTTTTGTCACCGTTGCACGTTATACGCCATTTCATTTTCGTCGTCGAAGCACGATATAGGCCATTTTATTATCGTCAGCGTAGCACGATACACGTCAATTCGTTTTCGTCGTCGAAGCACGATACACATCAATTCGTTTTCGTCGTCGAAGCACGATGCCCTTCAATTTCTTTCGTCGTCGAAGCACAAAACATGCCATTATTTTATCGTCCCCGTAGTAAGATATACGCCATTTTAATATTGTCGCAACAGCACGATATACACCATTTTATTTACGTCGTCACATTTTTATGCAGCACCGGAATGAAATACTGTGAATCATGCAGCACTAGGCCTACGGTGACGGCAATAAGATTGTGCCGATACATTGTGGATATTAAATCTTATTTAAACATTTCGATTTCTTTTTTCCAGGAAAGTATTTTTGGTAATTTTGTACATATGCACCCCTACCCGCGACATCCAGCAAACACCATTATACAAATGAGATTTTGACATTAACCACCTTGAAACTCTACGAAAAAGCGTTCGCGTCCACGTAGCGAAGTAAGTAGCCCGTCGGACTCAGAATCATTAAGTCCCAGATTCGATCCATGAGTCAAGTTGCGACAAAAGTCTTCTACGGAATCATCTGCCCCCCCCCCCCCTGAATAGTTGGATAACAGAAATCCTACAGTTGAGAACATCGTGATATTGACATTATGAATGATTTTGGAATGATATTGGAATGAAATTGAATTAGAGTGTGGAGCGATATTTGAGCGAAATTAAAGGGAGGTAATTCAATATCGCTAATTTTGTTCAAGGTGAACAAAATAAGCGATATTTATTACCCCATCCCTCCCTTGAGTATAGTATACATACTTTTCTCTTATGTGTCTTCGTGGACTAACCAGACACTTTAATGTCCACATCAGCCAATAAAATCGTAGAACAGTTTGATCGATTTGAATCAAATATTAATTATATTGAACGATCTCGAAATGTTTTATAATGATCTCGGAGAGTTTGTGATCGATCTGAGTGAGTGTTTGGAATGAATGAATGGATCGCTGAGTGATTGATTTAAAACGATTTTGATCGGAATGATCAACTTTACGTTGCTTTTAACTGTATTTTGGATGAAAAGCTGGGCGATCGGGATGGGTGGAGTGATAGCAAGTACTGTCACAGCGTGGGAAATACCAGGACTTAAATGCTTTTTTATTTTCGACCAATCGAAGCGATATGACTTTTACCGAGATTGACGGTCTGCCAGTTGCGTGGAGAACATAACCGGCAATACAGCTAAGGACACAAGTGGGTAATTCTCAGATATGCCGCGAGCTGCGACATCGTTAGCGAGCTTCCAGGAAAGGGATGACCACCCCTAAAGGTTTTGGCCCGGTGCAACGTAACTGAACCAGAATGTCGCCTGATCGCCACCTCGTGTTGAAGGTCGATGTTAATATTTGAGATGTCGCAAACCTAATGAAAAAGTGCAGGAAATAAATTTGTGTCGGCTTCCTACTACAGGTATATCGTAGTTCCTTCATAATCAAAGCATAAGACCATCAGCGAAAGCATACCTTTGACATCTTACGTCACTAAGTTTATGCCGAGCCGATCACATGAACTGTGCGGTAGTAACGCAACATATGCCAGTGTGACAGGGACCGACTTTGCCATAACAATAACTGTATCAGTTATGGGTGGATTTTAAAATGATAGCAAGTTGTTGTTCCGATGCCACAGTGAGGAGGTTTGCAGTATGAAGACTTTATTGATGCTCTCAAATGCAAAGTTCACACACAGTCAAGGTTAGAAACGAAATTCTGTTCGGAGCAATAGCCTACTTCTTTATACGTGTGACCCGTGACGCAGAAAGAGACATTATGGGAGCTCCGTAAAATAAACGTTAAAAAAGAGATTGGACCTAGTACAGGTCAACCAGAGGTGGCATTTTAACACTTTCCTGTTTTACAAAATTTTGGACCTGTCCAAATTCAAAGGTTTTGCAGACAAAAATTTAAAGTGGATTTAATTTGAAAAATAACCATTCTGTAGGATAGAAAATTATGAAGAAAAAGAAGAAATTGTTTGTCACAAACAATTTCCTCTTTTTTCTACAATATTTTCTCAATTACAATATCTTAGGGACGTAGAAACTAGGGATTGGACAGGAAAGGGTTAGAGAACTCTTTCACAGGAAGGTAAATTGAACATTGTTGATTCAGATAATTAGCAAACTGTAGTCTGCGCAGACTGACTAGGATAGACGCTTTACGCACTACCCAGATGGTCCCTTTCTTCCTCACGGGTCACATATATATTTTGAAATAATTAAGTATCAGTAGATGTTCTCCGCAAGGGAGCCTGGGTGCCTTTTGCCAATGGAATCAGTCAATGATATATAGGCCAAAGTTCAATACTCATTTCAATGTCTAATCATTGCGGGTTCGAAGTGAGTGCGCCGCTTCCAGGTTTAATGTTCAATACATGCCCTGGACCTGGGGTCAATATCATCAAGTTGTAGCCCTTGGATAACCTTTTTTATACAGAAATGAATTCAATTGCCAAGGTTGCTCATAAATGGCCATTGTGGTCGTATTATGGCTCTAGCTACGAACATTCCAGTTTACAAAGAAACGTTCAGAAATATGGCATTCTGAAACCGAGAGGAAGACAGCTATTATGTTTGGCTGAAGCAGCCGTCGGTATTACGTGAACCTCTACCATGTTTGTTCATACCATGTCTCGGAGGGGGGCAAATTTATTACGATTATCCGTTGTTGATAGCCAAATGTTTAACTTCGGGGAGAAGCTGCGGCCCGATTTACTAAGCTTTTTACACAAAAATTATCATAAGTCAAAATCACAAATCGTTCCTGGTGTTTTCATTCATTGTTAGATTCAACCTTGAAAAATCTCTCTTAATTTTGACCTATGCAAAAAAATATTGTTGAGTAAATCAGGCCCTTGGATCAGTATACATTCAAAAACACTTTTTTAGCTCTTGCTCTTCCTCCTTTTTGACCATACCATCTGAGCCGTGACAATCGCGTGTTTAGCGTACCGTGCGGCTCCTAAGCGCCGATGCATGGTATATCCTAATAAATGGTGTGCATGGTTGTAACATAATATCGAACGTATATGGATGACATTGTAACGGTCCTACCATCTGTAGAAATTCCTAAAGTCAAATCAAGAGAAAGGTTTGAATCATATTCCACAGTATAAATCATAACTTATAGAAAGATCAAAGCACTTCAACTGCCAACATCGTGGGATAATTATTCTCGCCTAATGTAACTTTGAGTCTCTAGGCTCTATAGCCGCGGCGGCTATAAAATCCCAGAATACCAGGGCTCGCGTTTGACCCTGAAACTAGGATTTGACCCCCTGAAATATGAAAATATCCTCTTTTAATCATGAAAGATTTCTGCCAGGGGATTATTTTGACCACCTGAATTTTCATTGATGCAATCTTTGCAACACTAAAGATAATATAGATATAATGTTTCTTCAAACTTTAAATGTAGAATAATGATAAAAACCTGCTTTTTCACCATAATTCTATGGTCAAGGTATGAATGACCCCTGAATTTGAAAAGCTTCTACAAGCCCTGAATACGATCACAAAGTTGGTCTACAATACCAGATTGCACTAGATACACAGGCTAGGATTTTTTGACCCCATATATATACCACTTGTGTTCTCAATCGTATGGTGAAAAATCAGGTACAGAATTTGAAAAAAAAATTGAAATGCATGACACGTTTTTTTCAAATATGTCTTGGATGACAATAAGAAATGTAAAATGCAGAAAGAATATGCATCGGATCATTTGGTCAGTCAAACAACCAATTAGAACAGTTTTAGGCTGGTAATGTGTTTAGGATAAGTTTTGATTCTATGACACCAACCATGGAGAATCAAATCTAACTAAAAGTAACGAATTTTTGCACCTGGGGCCTGTTTTATTAAATTTCTTACGCGATCACTCTTTGCGTAAGTCAAAAATTAACGTTGCGTCTACTGGAGTACCTTAAAATGGAATTCTGCCATGCAACATCTCATCTCTCTTCTAAAGACGATTCCAATTAGAAATTACAAACCAGAATCTATCAATGCTGAAAACACCAGGCACGATTTGTCATTTTGACCTACGATTAATCTTTTCAAGTTTAGTTAAACGGGCCCCTGGTCCCTGAAGACAATTTAGTGTGTGTGTGTAGCCATATGCTCAGTTCATGAGGAATCATTTCTTGTTAGTTTAAAATTCCAACTGAAGCTCAATGTGATACATTTTTAAAGAGAGCTTGTTATTTTGATGATAAAATAGCAATATTCTACCACGTCAATGTATCAGGTTTTAGTTTTTCATCGTTAATTTTTTTTTCTTTTTCCTAAGCCATTTTTCCGCACATTAAAAGAGTCATGTGCAAGCTTTTCCAGTATATATTACTGGCCACTACACAGCTCCATTTCTTCAAATTTGATAGAAAGCGTATCGTCATTTTCATTTCAAATAATACAACTGCTAATTAAAAAAGCAGGAATTATTATTATTTTCTATATCGTGGTTGATGGCTTAGCTGGATGAGCGACTGGTGGATGGGGTAAAATACTGGTGTGCCGGTAGGTGTTCAGATTTCTGAAATATTACCGAAATGTTTTTGAAAATGGGGTTAAGACACATACAAATGAAAATGAGCCTGTGCGTGGCATTTCAAACAACTTTCCGTATGCGTAACACTTTGACTCAGACCAACCTGTGCATCCGCAAGTCTAATCGGAGTCTTAACAACCCATTTGAACCTGTGCGTGACATTTCGAACGATTTGAAATTTGCATGACGCGCAAACATAGAGCAGCGTAGTCAGCTTCACACTACAATCGGAAGATAAGCTGTCTATCTAAAGACACTATCAGGCCTTATTTATCTACAAAATGCAAAGTGAAGATCCCGGTCAGACTGCGCAGATACACAGGCTGGCCTGAGTCTTTGCTTTGTGCATATTTGAAATAGTTGGAAATGTCACGCACAGACTCATTTTATAATCGCAGATAAATTTCAGTGCAACGTTGGGTTTCCAAGCTGATATAAATGTCAGTCCATCACATACACATGATCTTGTTGAAAATGTTTCGCATAGGCTCAAATTCCAAATAATCTTCATGAATTCAAGAATTCTTCATGAATTCAAGAATTCTTCATGAATTCAAGAAATATTTTCTTTACCAGGGCATTATCATTTTATATTGTCTGTAAAAAAGCAAAGACTTTTGCAATTTAGAGACAGTTTTTCCTATTTAACCATTTTTTTGCGCAAGCCTGCAAATAAGCTGCATGCTCAAAATAGTGTTCATGGAGGCATGAATAAGATATTTCTTACAGTCAGATAACTCGTTTTAGATACGAAAGTAGAACTTAGAGTTTTAAAAATTGTCAAATTATAATCGAACTTTTTGAATGACGCGCTCATGATTTGAATGATTTTCCGTCGTTCAGCCGTCGCTCGATAATGCGTTGATGCGGTACCTTATGCATCAATTTATCAAAATAAAACTTGAAATGGCGTAAAATATGGGCACGTAGGTAGCTAACACCTGTTGATTGGCAATAATTATTGACTTGTAAAATTGATCACGCGGTATGAACTCACGGCCAACCCTTGTGTTCTGCAATTCCTTCAGGATGTCAAAAAGGTGCAAACTATTTGCGAATTATACTCCGCTTTGTACGCAAGTGTACATGCAAAGTCGGCATAATTTGCAAACAGTTTACAATACAATACAATAGAATATATTTTATTGCATTAAACATTTTCATGTTTACAGCAAACAATCAAATAATCATGGAAAGTGGAGAAACACACAATCATGGTGTATGATAAAAACATGTAAAAATATAATGTCATCATGGATTTAATTTACAGAAGAACACAAATCGTGTGAACAGTTAAACTAATTTCTGCGTAAAAATGCGTTATATAAGAATTTCGACAAATTTCTGGTGGTATACTTTGATTGATTGGTTAATAAATTGATATTTTTTTATTTGTCGACTCTTTATAATAATATCTTATAAATTATATTCCTGTATTAAATCGGAGAACTTCGTTTTTGTCAACCTGAACGCAAAGCCGTTTTCTACTGGAGCTGAAAAAAATTCTGCGTTGGACAGTCCGACACTGGAAGCATCGATTTTGTGCAACTGTTCCATCAATTTAAACCTTATCAAGCTTAATTAAAACGATGGTAAATTGCATTAAAATTAGTGTGATGAAAGCATTGACTCCGCTTATTGTAAGTAAGTATTTATTTTCTGAAAAATAACAATAATAAACTTTTCCGTAAACTGGAAAGTACCTCGGACGTAAATGCAGTAAATTTAGGCTATTCGGCTTCTATTACTAAGGTCTATTCCGTGAATCGCCGAGGGTTCCCGAGTGGGTACAGACTATGATCAAACTGCATACATTTTTCCCGCTTAACCAGCAATATTCCTGGTTCAGCAACAATAGGTTTACAGTTAAAACATCGTTAAATTCACACCCAAAATCATTCAACATCATTCACTCAGTGCTCCATTTATTCATTCCAAATACTGACTCAAATCGATCACAAACGCTCCGAACGCATTGAAAAAACATTTCAAAATCCATCAATAGGATTTATATTTAATTCAAATCGATCAAATTATTCTACGATTTTATTTGCTGGTGCGGGTTTTAAAGTGTCTGGTTGGTCCACGAAGACACACAAACGGCAAAGAACGTATACTTTATTAAAGGGAGGAAATAAATATCGCTAATTTTGTTCATCTTTAACAAAATTAGCGATATTGGATTGCCTCTTTGAATCTTTTAATTTAACCCGAAACTCGCTCCACACACTCGTTCAATTTCATTCCAATATCTATCAGTATCAGTAATTATTTGGGAGTTGAACTCTAGATCTTCGAAATGAAGTACAATTTAGTGAAAGTGATACAATTTTCAAGGCAAAGTTAAAGTGATGATGTTTTTTTTCTTCGAAAAGGCCCTGGAGCAGAATATATTATCAAACGTTGAAATTTAGATTCGTCCAAATTCAAAAAAGTTGCAGACGACACTTTTCAGTTATACTTTCACATTTTAATTAAGGAGCTCGAGAGTGAATCAGTAGGTTCATTCTAATAAAATCATCTGAATTCTAGTCACTTCCACGGAATGAATTAAATAAGTCATATCATTGCAGTTAATAACACCGACCAGGTGAATGATTTTTGAATGATATCGGAATGAAATTGAATGAGTGGGAGGATCGATATTATAAACAGAACAGAACAGAACAGATTTTATTTCAATATAGGTTTGAACTAAAAAGTCCATCACCGTCATATAAAGTTAACAAATACATGTGCAAAGAAACAATAAATGGATATATTAAAATGCGGAAGATATATAGGATATTGATGTTAAAAAACAGAAATCTGATGATATTTGTAAAATTAATTATCTAGGAGTTATTTCCTTTGTACGAAAGCTTCTAAACAATAAGATGCAAGTCTGTTTAGTAGGCTACTTTTGTGTTATCACTTGTTAAAAGGGAAATGAACTTATACATGCTCGGTCTTTGCGTAAAATATCGATCGATATATTATTCTCTGTGTGATTTAAAAGATGAGCACACCATAATAAAATGGTACTCATCCTCCACCTCACCAGAGTCGCATACAGGACATATTCTATTATCTCGTTCGATCTTTCTATGTCGACCAGTTTCAATACTAAGTTGATGGGAAGAGGTTCGAAGTTTTGCCAAACTTTTTCTCTTTTTTTTTTATATCAGTGATTTTAGCTAAATACTCGATAATACAATAAAAGTGTGTCTATCAAAGCATTCAAAGTGGTGAACAACATTAGGTTCTTCATGAACATGTAATAACGTTTTGATTATGAATATATGTACTTGTTAAGTTCTAATTAGTCTAAATCGTGAAAAGAATGCATTAATTATTACACTGTGTCTGATATCGCTTAAATGATCAGGAAAATTGGACTCGACATGTAAAAATTAGAAGAAAAGATCTATACTTTAATTGTTCTGCTTTCAACGCGCAGTGAACTCTTAGTCGATTCCTGGTAACCTATGTGACATACAGTTATGAACATCGTGAAATTGACAAAATGAATGGTTTTGGAATGAATTTGAATGAGTGCGTGGAGCGAGTTTTGAGTGGAATTCAAGGGGGGTAATCCAATATCGCTAATTTTGTTCAAGATGAACAAAACGTGTTTGGAATGAATAAATGGAGTGCTGAGTGAGCGATTTAAAAAAGAGTATGATGAAAATGACAGTCAATTTTACAATGTTACTAACTGTAGCGGCTTGGTGCTAGGAAAGGATAAGATAGTAGTCTAAGGTCTACGGTTGTTCTACGTTTTAAAAGACACGATTTCCCAGCAAAAAAGTTTTGGGACTATACTGGTTATTTTTTTACTGATACTGTCGTACAATTTTATTGGTGAACGAACGTCGTTCACCAGTGTTATATACCATGTCAGGAAAATCCTGTTGGATGTTAATACGTTTGAAATAAAGTAGCGCCTCTTAAAATTCAATTTAGTATCTTTCAATATTTTTCTCCGCAAAATCACTGTTTTTTTCTTTAATGGCGTGTTGCGAGTATTCTTTATCAAGTGAAAATAATGAAAATTCGCCTTGAAAAACACAAAATGATCTTGCAATGTTTATCAAGGGAATTTTTGATCGGCGTAAGCTTGTCGAGAGTTTAAAGCAAAAACAAAGTTTGTGTCTAGACACCGTAGAGACAGATACTATGTTTTCGACCCAAGCCTTCGCTGGTGCAACTTGTAGTAATTAGCCGGAAATACGTGTTTATTTAGGTCATGTCCTCTTGAACTTACATTCGGCAATACTCGGGCGATCTCCGACGGCTCCGATTTAAATGTAGGTTACAGGAATCGGCCGAGTCGAGACGAATGACACATCAAGACACATTGTGTCATTAGAAACGGTAACGCGGTTTTACATAACTTTTCAACTAGCGACAGTCAGTCTCGAGACGGGTTTTAAGAATGATTCGACATGTGTTTTACATGTACAACCTTTCTTGTACTTTTATTTGAATAGGGATGAACGCCGCTTTTAAGATTTTTCTGTAAAATTGCATTGGCTGAAGTAGGGCTTGTAAGGATACACTTGAATATTCGGTGAACTTATTCCCAGCGAAAACGTTTCGTATTCGTCTGTCTCAGAAGCGAATATTGTCGAATACCAAATGCGACAGGCACGGAAGATATTTCATTGGGGCCATTCTACTTTGCATTTTTTCAATCTGTAAAACCATATCAATTCAAAATTCTATTTGAAAATTAAATAAATGATAGCTAAATATTCAACCCTAGATACCACTCCAATTGACGAGTAGATATTGCCGTGGTCAAGGGGGGACCAGATCCGTCATGCACTTGTTTACAATTCGACAGGCGGGTTTAGTTGTTAAATTATTCTGGAAAAGTCATTGCGTTTTTTTACAGAAATCATAAAAATCTTAATTGATGAATAAAAACTGGCTCCACCCTTCCCAAAATACGTTTAGAATTGGTTAACTACAGTATAAACAAAAACTAGCTCCGGGCAGAAAGTCTAATATCAGCCGCAATACTGTAATAAGATATCGATAGTGAGTAATTTTACAAGCATCCAAACTCTTGAAGGTAAACAATAGGTTCTCGTGCAAAAAATAAACCGACAATTGTAAGGATTCTCAATTCTTTTTGGAAAGAAAGTCGGAAGGAAAAAAAGCATTGTATTATAAACATAGTCATAGAAAAAGTCATGCAATTATTACCTCCCTTTAAAAAATAAACTTCTTAAATAAGATTCTTATACGCTTTTGATGTAGAAATTACGTTACAAAAATGATATTTATAAAGACTTTTAGTATGCAATTTACTATGGAGCAATTGTTTCATATGAAAAGTTATACTTCAATTTCTAAACCTTAAACAGAAATTATCTATGAATTATACTAATAGGGCAATAGACCTCCTTTAACCCATTTCAAAATATTTCTCATCCTGCAGTGTTATAAAATTAAATAACGACATAAGTGTCAACAACGGAAGTGGTTATTGCTTCAAATATGATAAAAACTAATCTCTCAGGTTATGGTTCAAAATACTATTAATTAGTTAACAAATCATAACTTTAAACAATGAGTACAGTTCAGGACTGACTGATATTCATAGGTGTTTCTTTTGGTTGGTACTCAAAGACCTTTTCATCCTCTGAGAAGAAACAAAGATAGTTAAAAAAGTTAAAACAAATACAACAAATTTACTTGAAATAAGCTTAAACATGATAACAACTACTTTTGTAAAAATCAAAGTGCTGTCAGCACTGTAAATCGGACATCATTGAGAGGCTGGGATAGTGCAATAGTTCGCCAATCGAAAGGGCTCAAATTTGGACAATAAAAGTTGGTAAAATATTTGCCCAATTTGTGAATGTTTTGTCTTAACACTTCATCTTTTCGAGGACATCGCCAGCTCATCCAACCTCGTGGGTCCGATTTTGAAAGTTTGCTGATTCGATAGCCCTCTGCTAGTCTAAATTATTTCTTAGCAGATTTTTTTACGTTGTTATAATGAGCACACGCCAAGCTAAAAGCTTGTCTGTTAATATTATTCCTCTCTCTAGAGTTTAAAAGCCTGTTTAGCAACAAAACATTTTTCATTAAACTATTTACAATTTTGATTAACAACATGTTTGTTTTTCAAGCATTGGGTTTTCCCAAATACTATAAATGCATTTTCCCTCAAGAAACACGTGAAATCGGCAACTATGCAACTATATCTTTGGTTTCTGACCAATCGATTAAATCTAGCAGCACTCTATGATTATTCATGAGTTATTCTAAAAATAGATCGCTCTTACTGCTATCCTATATCAGTTTATCGTATGTTTTTGTCGGTTTATTTGTTGTTGAATAATTTTTCTTCATACTCAAATTTGAATTTATTGTAAATAGGATTGGAGCGTGATCAGAGTGCTCATTGAAATCAAATATTTCAAAATTACAAAATTATTTCTATTTGTTAACACATAGTCAACAGTACTCATTCCACCAGTAGACTTCCCACGCTCCCTGTCAGAGTGCAGACGACCATTGACCAATGACGAACACCTTATTTGACACATTTCGAGCAGACGATGTCCATTGCATCTACCACGCGGTGTGAATTTACGCGTGGGTTTTAACCGAGAGATAATCAAAACAGAATTTGATTGGTTGTCAGCCCTACAACTGGTAAATGACCGTTCGAGAAAAAAATCAGAGTAGTAATATTGTAAGTGCTACAAATTTATTTTGCAGTTAACCTATTGTACGTTTCAAATCCTTTTCTCAACCGAAAATCTTGTTATAAACACTGAAAATACTAACTGGTAATTACTAAAAGCGAAAATTACATCAAATTTTGTATTAGCATCTTCTCTATTTGTCGAAAAGTAAATAAGATAAAAACAAAGTTTGTAGATTGTGACTGAAAAGGCCGTTTCTTCGGTGTTTGAAAACACATTATTTGGTTTGAACACATTGCTCAGAAGATAAAGGTAAAATGTACTGGGTCAAACAGACTGGATTTCTGGAAACCGGTATAAATCTCCGATTTAACAAACACCATTGGATATAGGTTAAAGACAGTTTTAGATAGGATTAAATCGTTTTCTCCATTTATGTTCAATTAATAAATGTACCTATATCAAGTGTGTAAAAGAAATTTTCAGAGTAACATCTCATATTCTAACAAATATTTTTCTAACAGGATTTTTCCTCTCTTTCCCTTTCTTTGAATTTGCAGTGAAATTTCAGAATAACGGAAATTTTGTCGAGACAATTCTTCCCACTTTTTTTTACATTCGTAATTTCACTTTTCTAATTGAATTCAATATATCACTCTAGAATGCCACCAGGTTCGTTCACCATCAGTACTTTCAGTGCTTTGATTTTTATCAATGTGAACGTGTAAATGCATACAGACAGAGGTGTGGAATTCCTATGCCCAATTGCGAACATGAACTTTACAACTTGCGGTCAAGTATATTTTCATTATGCCGCTTGTCCATGGACAAGTCAATACCAAGGAAAACCTTGACATGGTTTTCAATGGGTTTAAAAGACGAATTGTACCAATGATTATGTCAAAGGGGATGCAACCTTTTTTTAAATAGGGAAACTCTTGGTTCCAACATTTTCTTCATCGAAAACAATGTTTTCTCAAAATTTATCTTCCCACTTTTTTTTTTCGGACAAGTACATTTGATCCTGGATCGAATCATCTTTTGCTTGTCTAGGGACAAGTCGAGGTAATCAATTTTGATAAGAATTTTGTGCATTAAAAAATCCTTGATGGTTCCTTTTTTGATTGTACATGAACCCTGGATCTATATTTGCGTGACTTGATAAGTCGTTAATTATCATAAAAATCAACTTTTGCTGATATCATGTAAATATCACTCTGTAGTTAATTATATATTGACGCTCGTCACGAAATAACAAACATAAGCCAAATAACGCAAAAACTTATTAGAATATAAGTATAAAAACATTTATATTTGAAAAATCAAATATCATAGACGAACAAAGTATTTCATTTTCAACAAAAATATGTGTTTTACTGTCGAATAAGTATCAATTATCTGAGTACATTCGTGAGATTAAGGAGTTCCCTATAAAATGCTTTAAGGTTGTTACTTTTATAATACTCATTTTTCTTGTTTGATACACAAAACCTGAACGTAAAATCGTCACGTTAAAACAGTGGCATTTGATCATGTAACATTACATGAATATTCTTTGGCATATATGAAAAGAACAAACAAAACAACAACAAATAGTACGCCTCCTTCTCAGATTTATCACATTCAAACGCAACAAATATTATATGAGCCAGTGCGTGACATTTCCAACAATTTGAAATGTTAGTGAGGTGCAAACATTGAGTAGCGTTGAGAGCCACATACGGTAAATATTAAGTTACCTGATTGTATACAGATACTTTGAGACCTTGTCTATCTACCAATCGCTATAGTAAAGACTCTGGACAGACTGTGCGGACGCACAGACTGGTAAAAGTCTTTGCTTTGCGAATATATGATATTGTTGGAAATCTCACGCACAGGTTCATATATTTTCAAGAATCGAAAACTTGAGCAAAAAACCGTTGCAGAAGAATTTTTTAATTTCATTTTTATCTACTAGTATATTTGCGCACGTATAGCAATGATTCAATTAAGAATGGATAAAATTAGTAACATTCGATCGAAAAATCCGTAGGATTAACTATCCAGTTATAGATCCACAAGTTTAAGTGAGTGATCAAAGGTCAATTTTCTCTATACCTGTATAGACAAAATTAACCTTTGATCACTCACATTAAATTGCAGAACTATATTTCATAGTGTCTCGTGTTATAGTGAAAAACTAACGTTATTGTCCCGGAGAGGAGGGGATGACGTTCTGAGCTGTTGGCCGATGCCGGAGTTAGGGTGATCTACGACATTTCGTTGTACGGACATCGAATTTCGGTTTACCACAGTAATGTTCAGAAATTTGAAAATAATAGAAACTTTATAAAACTGTATTCAAGTTTGAAATGACTTGTGTTGGGTAAGTGTACTATGGTATACTTGGTTGTATGGCATCGAATTGAGCATTGACGTGTTAAACTTCTCAGCAGGACCACATTATTACATGTACATTGAAATAAATGATTTTCAAATGTACGCCTTCGAAAAGTGTTTGGTCCAAATTTCCGATATTTTTAAACGATAAAGATAGATCTAACCCCTTTTCTTGTGCAGATCATCAAGAATACATATTGAATATGAGTTTTTTTTCCGAATGTGACAATTGGAGGGGATTATCTTCTATATTTGACATGAAAAGAATACCACTTTCTCCGAAACTCATCAATGGATTTTACCAAATTTCACAGGGATACATGCTTTGCCGCGTCGTGCACTTGTTGATCGCTTGAGACTGTTAAAACTAATAAGTCTTATCATCAAGAGAGCGGTACCTGAAATTCAGAGAACATCTGATAAATCAAAATATTTTTTTTTTCAAATGGCAAGCAAAGTGTCGAAATTACATTTCTATTCATGCTGAAGTTAAGGTACTTTCTCGCCCATGGGATCTCATTTTGTGAAAACAATTATTTTGGTAGGACCTCCCTCCCCTTAGAAAATATTCCGGACTTGCACATGTTCATGGCCACAACTAATTAGTAATTAGTGAATTCTGTGGCACCATCCTAATATATAATCCCACGAGAATCTATCTGCAATGAAAGCTGGATCGAGGGTCGATCATAAAACACAGATGATTAATAAAAACGTACGAGCAGGTGGGTCAACCCAGCAGGGGCAAGTTTTACGTCGTGGTTAACTGTTTATTATCGGTGATCCGTCATGCGAAAAGGGATCCGTATAGGAAGGGAGAACAGGGAGATCTGTGCCGGCTAATCAGGATCGAAATGATACAACTTGAAGTTCAAAAAGAATTTATGAAAATGGATTAGATGTAGTCACGATATTCTGCGTTATTATTCAACTGACAGGTCGTGGCTTAGTCGTGACGTTATTTGGCGAGTTTACTTTTCAATATTTCGGGTTCTTTCAAAAGTTAGTCGGCAATTAGTTAGTTTACAATTATATAGTTACGTAAATAATTTTTCACTGCCCCTCTCCTTAAGCTTAGTAAAAAATCAAGAAAATAGTCACACTCAAGTTCCTTTTTTAATGTCTGAAATAGTGAATGATGTTTTATTTCAGATTTCAACGAAAACAGCCAATTCTCTTGATCTTCTGCATAAAGTACATCCCTGCGCGCAGGAGGATGAAACGATGCGATTTATTTGCAACCTTTCTGACCCGCTTTGCACGCAAATGCGCGTGCAAAGCGGCGAAGAATTTGCAAACAATTCACGCCGTTTTGTTACCCTGAACACAGAGCCAGCCTAAAGTACAATCAGAAAATATAGTAAGTTATATGGTAGGAAGAGATCATATAAATTAGCAATAATAATTATGTAAATACAATATAATTGCCCCATGTAATGAGATAATTTGACTACTTAAGGGCGTGATCGCATTATCACATCCTGAATTCCTATGGTGAAGCTGCAACGTCAAATACTCGACGAAGTGCTCTGTAAGAATTATTACCCTATATTTGACATGCTGAAGTAACAGAGCAAGTGTACTTTCTGTACATTACCCTCCGGTCTCACAGAACCCGATTTCAAAATTTATCGTAGTAGGCTACATATCGATGGCTCAGCGTGAAACGGTTGTAACTGCCTATATGTTTATAGGCAGTCACAACTGTTTTGGCACTTAGCCATCGATATATGTACTTCGATTTATCGCTTGTTCATGGATATACTACGGATTTTAATTTTTTTTTCTATAATCATCCGTGGATATGGCGTTTTCTTATAGACCATCGTTGCACAAATATGCCCGGCTGTCTACGAGGAAACTGCGATGATATCCGATTTACTACAATCTGTGGCGATTCTGTCTCGTCGATGTAGCCCTTGTCAGTAAGAAGCTGAATGGCAGGACAAGGACCGACTCCCACGATTTCCGACGATTACTTCAAAGTAGAAAGATTTAGTACAACGTGCGCCGAGGATCCCGGTCGACTTCAAGTTTTAATTTTCCCCAAGATTATGTACCGATTTCGATCGAAAGGTATATGATTTCGTAATTATTATCAACAACAGTAACAAAAATAGCACCCCCAAAAAACAAAAACAAAAAAAGCAACAACAACTTATTTCACTTCTTCTTATTTGTTTGGTCCACCAGGGGGGCCCTTTGTGGTGTGAAAACGGATATTTATACACACCATCTTCGAAGAAGCGGGTATTCGAAGTAGAGGGGGTGAAATTGGTTTCACTATGTCTGTATGACTGTTAATCCGCCCGTCTTTCTGGTTACCTTTGTGTTTACTGATTCCAACTTCAAGAATTAAGAGACCAAAACTCATGAAACTTTATACTATGCAGGACAGTGTTGCCTATGACCCGAAGAAGCTCTTGATGTAATTGTTCGATTACGACACATGTCATAGTCATAATCGAACCGAAAACCGTTTCCTGACACCAATTCAAGAAGCAAATGACCCCGAAACATGAAAATATGTTCAATACTTGTCTATGACATAATGTCATGTCCTATTGTTCTTGGGTAACACATGTAAAAAAGACAGGGTCTCATTTGAACTTTGCTTGAAAGTTTTCCTTGAACTGTAAAAAAAAAAAAAAAAAAAAAAAAAATCGCTCCCAGCACTTCCCCCCAACCCAAGAAATTTCGCTCAAGAATCGTGAAACTTTATACAGTTTTTGAACATGGTCCAAATAAGTGTCCTACTTTTTCAGGTAAAATAGGGCAAAGGGCAATGTCACAATTGAAATTTAGCTGGAATTTATTGCTGTGCTCTAGCTTTTTATATAACAGTGACCTAGAAAAGGTTAACTTCTAACAACTGTTGCCCATTACCAAAATGTCCTATTGTTTTTGTGCCATGTCATTGTGTCAGTTTTAGCTCCACTTGCCGAAGGCCAGCTAGCTATTGTCATTGCGGAGTGTCCGTCGTGCGTCCGTGCGTGCGTAAACTTTTTCTTCAAACATCTTCTGCCCCTAAACCAATGGGCGGATTTTGATGAAACTTGGTAGAAATGATCCTTGGGTGACCCTCTTCCAATTATGGGCGTCGCAGGGCGTGGCTTTTTTCATGTTAAAATCTTTAAAAATCTTCTCCTCAAATACCGTTGGACCGATTTCAATGAAACTTTGCATGAATGTTCCTTAGGTGACCCTTTACTTCAATTGTTCAAGAAATTTTGATTGATCCTCAAATATGGGCGTGGCAGGGTGGGTTATTTTTACACTTTTAAATATTTAAAAATCTTCTCCTCCCAAACCAATGGGCTGATTTCAATGAAACTTGGCATGAATGTTCCTTGGATGGCCCTTTAACTTAAATAGTTCAAGAAATTTTGATTGATGTTCACGACATTATGGCTTTCTTTCACTTAAACATCTTAAAAACAATCTTCTCCTCCCAAACCTTTTGGCTAATTTCATTTTAAACTTGGCATGAATGTTCCTTTGTTGATCATGTCTCTAAGTTGTTAAAGAAAGTGTGTGTAGCAGAGCGGGACTTTTTTCACTTTCAAATCGTTAAAAACTTCTCCTATGTTCTTTTGTTTAGTGTAAGTTTGAAAATGAAAAAACAGTTGTGATCAGACTGAATATCTCGTATACGTTTTTTACTTGTAATTCCAGTGACTTAGTATACAATCGACGAGTCAAAACAGCAAATTCTATTGGAAAACATAGTTGGCCTGTCACTAAATATCTTTCGTAAACTTTCGATAATATTCACGAGTTCACAAGAATGATTTTTATTTTAGAAAACGCTATGGTCACAACTGTTTTTTCTTGGTTTGTGGTATTTGAAATCCTACATTAAAACTCTTGAAATATTTTTCGGTATAACACACCATTTGAAAAATAGTGGACATGAATATCAGCATGTATGTCGATCTAAATTTTGGATGTGTTATTGAAAAATACGACACCAAAAATGATCATTTTTATGCGAGAATTTGAATATTGGTCTGTCGACACCGGCAATCACAAATAATTCAGTTTTGTCGTCTACGTCAACCCCGTGAAATTCCGAAGAGGCAACATCTTTTTTTTACTATATCTCGTCTTTGGGGGCCCGCTGTGTGTTTATTTTTTTTAATTGTGGCTTCAAATTTGGAAGAAATATCGGCGGATGATTAGACTTCAGCTGTGTACAAGTTAAAATAGCATTTATTGAGAGATAGGCGAAATATGAGAGCAGAAAGTCTACTTTCGTAACTTTTCATGGGAAACCTCCGAAAAAATCAATGACTGTGGCCTTATTTGGGAGGATATGAGTAAAGATTTATTCTATAGAAGCGCTGAACACTTACACGATCCTTTATCTGCTTTAGAATACCAGAGCTTCAAGCGTTTACTTACACGAATAAATTTATTTGACCTACCGTCTCCTCGGGATAATGTTCCGGTGCTGTCGAAGTTGACTCTCACCCGTCATCGCTGCAACCGGTTGTACGGTGTGAATTTGTGCTCATGAAATACCGAATTTATTAAACTCGCCATCTAAAACAGATAAAAACTCGGCACATCCTCGTTTTTATCTGTAAATAGATGACTCGTTTGATAAACAAATTCTGTATTCATTGAACATTCATTCAATATCCTCTATATATGTATACAGGTCTACTTTTAAGTTTACAAGATAAATGAGTGGTGATATACTGGATTTTATATCAGTAGATAGCTGAAAGCACAGTTTTTATGCGCTCATCCCTGCGTGAAGAACCTTAATTGTAACCAAACCAGAAAACTGTAAAAGTAAATTTTACAACTTTCTATGTTTTATGATCGTCTAACGGTGATGTGGGAATGATTTATGTAAGGTGGTTTTCACATGAATGTCGATAATCGCATCAGAATTTGGTTAAATGAATATTGTCTACATTGTATATGGCAGCCGGTCTTTTATATGGGTACAGATAGAAAGGTATCTGTAGAGCTGGTAGGTGTACTCGAGTACCCGTGTATCGATAATGGACACGTTCCTACTGGGGTCCTAAATCATTACCTGTTACTTGAGTGGGACGAGTACTCGAGTACCCGGATATCGATTATGGTCATGTTCCTACTCGGGTCCTAAATCATTACCCGTTACTAGAGCTTGGACGAGTAACCGAGTTGCCGGGGTATTAGGTAGGGTAACGTTCCTACCCGGGTCCTAAAACATTTACCGTTACTGGAGCTGGAACGAGTACTCGAGTACCCGAGTATCAGGTAGGGTAAAGTTCATAACCGGGTTCTGAATCGTGACCCGCTACTAGAGCTGGGATGAGTACTCGAGTACCCGGGTGTCGATAAGGGTTTTGTTCCTACCCGGGTCCTTAATTATTACTCATTACTAGAACTGGGACGAGTACTCCAGTATCGATAAGGGTAACGTTCTTACCCGGGTTCTGAATCATTGCTCGTTACTTAGCCTGGGACGAGTACTCGAGTACCCGGGTATCGGTTAGAGTATCATTCGTACCCGGGCTCTAAATCAGTACTCACTACTAGAGCTGGGACGAGTATTCGAATAACCGGGTATCAATTAAGGTAGACTTGTAACCCAGGTCCTGAATCATTGCCCATTACTAGAGCTGGGACGGGTACTCGAGTACCCGGGTATTGGGTAGGGTAACGTTCCTACCAGGGTCCTGACTCATTACCCGTTACTGGAGCTTGAACGAGTACTCGAGTACCCGGGTATCGGATTCAGTAACGTTTCTAACCGGGACCTTAATCAAAACTTATCATTAGAGCTGGGACGAGTATTCGAGCACCCGGGTATCGGTTAGGGTAACGATCCTACCAGGGTCCTAAATCATTACCCGTTACTGTATCAGCACTATGTAGGCCTACCTGTTCGGATCAACTTCAGAAAAGAATTGCAGACTGTTTAAAACAGTCTTCGTTTCTTTTCTGAATTTGATTTCCAGCTTTTGCTATTGACTTTCATCAGATAGTTTTGAGAATTCTAGCTTTTTATTTGCGAGTCACAGACTGACAATACTTTCGCCCTTTAAACCATGTCGGAAATCGTATTTTCGAATTTTGGATCCGCCTTTGTATTCAGTTGATAAAATAAATATCTTCATGTATATATGAACAGTATTCTTTCTTTTTCACATAAGGCCTCACAGTTAATAAATATTTTCATTCTTTTATTTGTGCATGATGTTTGCTAAATAAGCTACCTTCTCTAAACAAAGAATTTATTATTATAATTAGACCACGCTTGAAGCGAATTGGCCAATCAAAGAACAGTATTTCAAAAGTCACAGATACAACTCCGAGCGTTGTACTTACAGATATACGATGGTATTATGTCCTGCACGTGAATCTCGACAGGTTTTGTGCGTCGCGTCATTTCAAAAAGATGACAAGCATTATAAGGGCGCTGTTTACCAAAAGACATCTATAGTAGCAAAAATTCAAAAGATCTGCAAAAAGTGACGGAAACAGTCTGTAATTTCAGCAAAATTACACATTTTACAGTTAAAACTCAGTGGGTTTTACTTTCTTTCATTGTTAACTTGATGTTAATAAATCGTGGTCTAAGTCAGATAGAAAATCTCGTGCCGCGGTATATGTGAAATAGACACTCGCTAACGCTCGTGTCTATTTCCCATATACCACGGCTCTCGTTTTCTATCCTATACTTATCATTACAAAATTTTTACTCGTCCCAGCTCTAGGTTTCGATTTAAAACTGATGACCTCTTTTTCCCTTTACAAAATGTACCTCCATAACAGAAATACAATTTTGCTTCACCTATTTGCTCTGAAATAGTGATTTTTGCTACAGTATAAGAAAATAAATAACATCCGTCACGCTAAAAAGGGCAATCTGGGAACTCCCACAAATAAATATTTGAAAAAGAAATTAGTTCTTGGAGTCTTTGAAAAAGAGGTGGTATTTCAAAATTCCTTTACAGGAAGATAGATCTGGGATGTGGAAATACGGATTCTTTCCACTTGTCCGTGGACAAGTAAAGTGTGATTTTCTACTAGTCAAGGATTAAAATGAACTTGTCCGCGAAAAATAGAATTAAAAGATTTTGAGAAAACATTGTCTTTAAATAGGAAAATGCTGAAACGCAGCATTTTCTTCATTTAAATCAGTGTTTTCTATTCTTGGATACAAACAATAAGTTTATTTATCTACTAGATCTATATACATAGTCCCATGCCAAGATTTACCCTATTAATTAGTTGTCCATGGACAAGTGGCCTTGCAAAATGTACTTTTCCGCGGGTAAAAAAAAGCCCACCTTGGACAAATCGGTCACGGGAATTCCAGTAGACTGTTCTCTCCTGATTCAGAAAAATAAGCCAATTGCTGGTAATTACTTGTCCATGGACGAGTGACCTTTCAAAATGTACTTGTCCGCGGGTAGAAAAGCGCATCTCGGACAAGTCGGGCACGGGAATTCCACAACCCTGTATATTATTCTTTCCTGATTAAAAAATAATAAGCCAATTGCTTAAAATTCGACGATAGTCAGTCTGCGCAGTCTGACTAAGATCGATACTTTATGCACTATCCAGATGGCTTGTTTTAAATAAATGGAGCGAGTACCACTGGAAACCAGTTTTTGTTTCACTTATTTATATAAAAGTGGAAATATATTAATGTCCATACTTCCTTTTCGTCTTTCAATATTAGATATATTTCATGTCCATTACAAAAAAAAAAAAAAAAAAAAAAAACAAAACACTGCCGCATAAAAACATAAAAATCGCCATTATCAAAAATAATAATTAAAGTTTCAATACTTTTGCAAAAATGCTTTTATCAAGGGAAAAATATCGACATTTTTGGAAGCGTATTTTTTTTGCCGAAATATTGAAATTTAGAGTTTTTTTATAAAATAAATATGAAATAAGTTGTATGGCCTCGAATTGAAAATTGTCCCTCGCCAACATTTTGAATCTTTGTTTGCCAGTTTTTGTTTCACATATTTATGGTAATGTAATAATGTCCCTATTTCCTTGTCGCCTTCACTATTATAGATCTTTCATTATTGCCCATCACAAAAACACCGCCACATAAAAACATCAAAGACATCGAATATAGTATTTTTTCATCCTATGTAATTATAAAGTTCTAGAAGCGGTAGATTTTTGGGGCGAATTTCTACTGAACTCTGAAGTTCTATATAGATCAAAGAATATAATCAGGCGTTATTATAAGCCCTTTGTTCTTTTTTCTTGAGATGGCATACGCTTTGTCGAGATGAAAGGACCAATAAATATTTCTTTAACCTTTTATACGACCCTATATGCAACAGTATAAAGTGGATATGCAATTGAGAAAATCCTTTTTTCACAGATATTATGATTTAATGCTGCCCGGTTTAAGAAATTGGGGCGGTTACTTGGCAATTGTTATCACTTAGTCTGGACAAATCAAAACCTGCATACATTTTAACATCTGAACATATTTCAAGAATCGCCGAACAAGAAAATTTCCCTTTAATCATTGCAAGTAACATAATGCCGCATTGATTAACGAAAAAGTTGTTCTCAAAATATTCTTAGATGAAAATTACAATTTGTTCAAAGTACATATGTATTTCTAATTGAACAAACACCTTTGCTTACAGACTTGCCCCTTTACAATCAATTGGGGAATTAAAGAACGTCATTTATCATGAAAAATGTAAAAAAGAAAGAACACACACAAAAACAGAAGAAAGTTCCTTCACAAAAATCGTCTTTTTTTGTACACGAGAAAATAAAAAGTCATTTTAAGGTTTGTTTGTATACCTCGTAAAGGTGTGTGCCCTAATCACGTTGCAGGTCAAGCAGAAAAAAGAAAGACGACCATCCAAACAATTATCAATATTTTTTTCAAAATTTCAAAACTTGTGATTGAAGACCGTCACACAACTATAAATAGCCAAAGGAAGAGTGACGAATATCTATAGCTTGACCTGTAGCTATTTATAGATTTGTCTTTTTTTTTGTAATTTGTGACGTTTTGCCGTCATCGTGAAAATAAGAAGTGCGATGATTTCCGTCACAATGAATCGTGACGGGTCTCCATCAAATCTACAACGGATCAATGTTATTTCCGAGAACAAGATCATTGATTAGCATGGACGGTATTTAAAATTAAAGATACTTTCTAAAACTGTTCGAAGTAGTGGGCTACCTCGCCCCCCCCCCCCACACACACACACACAAAAAATAAAAATAAAATAAAATAGCTTAATAAAATCAAAACAATAATAATAATAATCGCCAGCTAAGCGAAATAAAAAAAATCACGTAAAACAGTATTAAGCATCGAATCGACATATTTCCTTTTTAAATAGGACGGATTATTTATGAAATTTAAAGAAATTAGATAAATTTTGACAATCGTCCTCGGAAAGTGTTTGATCGATTGTCTCCACGATTTTTTATTATGTCTTGAAATAAAAAGCTTGAGATCATCACTGATTGAAACAATTATCATGGCGCTTCTTGTACGAAACAACAACAACAACTACAACAACAGCAAAAAACAACAATATATATTTGATAGAAGTCCAAAAGAAGATAACGGTCAATCTTGAAAATCTCAACGAATCTACGGAATAGACCTCGGGGATAAAAAGGGCGCAAACATAAAAGCGCGTCATTTGGCACGTGAGTTTATATGACGTCACAAAAATTAAGAAGGTCGAGTAAAATTAAATAAATGAAATATCAAAACTGTTCATATAGATTAATTATTCGATATCAAAACGTAGCGGTTCTCTGCGTTTGTTATAAAATTGACATATGTCCAAAAAATCTCCAAAGACGATAAAATAAAATTGTTTTTAGAGCGTAGTGACCAAAGTACTGCAAGAAACCAACCTAAAATGACACAAAAGTACTACATTTACGTCGATGGTACTTTCAAGGTTACGGAAAAGTCCGAGCGATGTTCCGAATGGGTAACGGTAAATGAATCACTTCGGCTAATCTACATCTTCGCAAGCCAGGGTTCTAGCTCCATTATGCTCCTTAAGAACGTAAGGAATATAGTGGAGCTAGAACCTTTGGATTGCGAAGATGGCAATCTAAAGAACAACGATCGTAGATTGGTCGAAAGTGATCCGAATGCCATAATAAACTCCACTCGGCAATCCTCGGGCGATCTCCGAAAGCTCCGGTATATCAAATGAAGGTTGCGGAATCAGTCGAGTTGAGACGAATGCATATACATGTACTCGGCTGTTTGCTCTCCTGTGGAGAAGGAGCAGTGACGTCACAGTCAGATGAAAATAGCTGCAGCCTGGAAAGATCGTGGGCGTTACGGTCACACGGGACACGCACGTATTTCACATATGTCAGAGTTCTTAAGAAATTAATTCTAGCCGGTGGGCAAAACAAAAACGTAATAAAGGTACTACTCCCGTGAGAGACTCTTACTACTTCATCAAATATTCTTACAAAGTATTCTTCCGAAACTCCAAAAAGTGAAAAAATAAAAGTGTTTATTTTTAATGCTGTTCATTTAAAAGTCTTATTTTAACCACTCATTCAATTCATCGGAAAAAATGAAATTGGGAGGAAAGACGTTCATTTTCTTTTCTAGAAACGAAAAAGTATGCATATATCATAGATAAGTAATCCGAATGTTAAATCTATGTCTAGAATTGTCCTTGTCTTTTTTTTTTAATAATTCAACCATAGAAGTCGGGCCTATGATAAATACGAGGTTTAAAAACATTTAGCCCAAACGTAAATTTTGAACTTAAAGGCATATGAGCATTTCGATTTAAATATCCGCGATCTCATAATGTATAATAGATTTTGTTAAGTATTAAAATGCGTAGGAGGTAAATTCCAGATAAATTCTGGCATGAAGACGGACGGACGGAAGGACCCGAGCACAAATGCCCCACGAGCAGAATTGTTACAGTGACTGATCGTAAGCGAGACCAACAGTGAATGTTGATGATACTGTAACTATATCTTATGATTTTGCTATTGTAGTTAGAAAATGTTTAAGTCACAAGTTACCTTCAGAACCCAAGTATATTTTGCTTTATGGATTGTGTTACACATAAAATACTTACTAAGTGTTTGGTATGAAAAAAAAAAAATATCTGACGAGGTTTGGGGAATTGATAATTGTCGATGCTCTGCCGAGACAATTTTCAATTCCCAAAACCGAGTAAGATATTTTTTCATGCAATACACTAAGTACGTATTATATTTATCTTATAACCTATATTTGCCTTGTTTCGTCGATGTTTCTGACAGGAATGCAAGATTCCAAAAATAACCGCATTATGTCATTGTTCTAAAAATATCCATTGGATATCATAAAAAATACCATATGGGATGTTATCACATGGATATTTGTATAGTTATAAGATAAAGGGATTTATCAAAGTAAAGATATATATCAAAGCAAGGAGAAACTTCGTACGTAGCAGAAGAATGTCGTAAAGTTGAAAATTGAGCCACTTATTTCAATTTGTGGTATCACGTCGAATTAGGAAATGAAAGTTTCTGTGAGCTATTGAAAGTGTTGTTTTTTTTTTCAAACGCAAGCAACGTGGATTTCGTAACCGCCTGACGAGTTAACGTTTCATTGTGTATATTTCGTTTTTCCATGAAATTGGGAAAATAAAAAAAACTTGCTTGTCTTGAGCAACATTATTTTCAAAGATAAATTGATCAGGCTCCGGTCTGTCATGCAAAAATTTACTGACAATACTTTAATGGAGCCATGTTAAAATCCCGCTTGGTCTTGCATTCTGTGGTCACTAGCTGTGATTGCACGAAATTAAGTGTTAAACGTTTCAGCATATCTTTTATTCCCATTCCGTGGAAACTTTGATCTCTTTTCTTAGCGACGGGATGTCTTGGAAAAAAGTTCCTATCGCACCACTATCAAAGGTTTGCTTTTTTAAACTCTATTTTGTCTTTGATCCCAAATTGTGCGTTAATTACGAGCCGCGGTCTGCATGTCTCACGAGAAAACTCGACAGTTTACTTCAAAAACATCCTTACTACAGCTTGAAACAAGCTGTAGTTAGGTTGCTTTTGAAGTAAACAAAAAAATACTCCGCGGCATTCGATTGGTTCCATAATTCGGAAAGTTTTACTCGGATGTTTTCGTTGTCTACAATGTTCGCAATTCATTAATGCTAATAGTTAATTAACATACAACACGATCTACGATTGGTGGAATTACTTGACTAAATTGATCAAGAAACGTGATAGAAATCAATTCTCATCAATCTACAAATCAAAGCATTGGGTATTTGAGAGTCTGTGAGTTTGTTTACAATAGAACACAAATCACATTTGTATTGGAACTCAATCTATATGGTACGGGAGTATATCGAACACTAAAGACTCAACTTATTTATTCCTCAAAACAACAACAACAACAACATCACCGACAAAATTAACAGCATCATCATTAAAAAGGGGATATGAATATGGCCCTACGTCGAAGAATGAAATGTTGTAGTTTCTGCCTGTCGGAACTTGTAACATTTTGTCGTTCGAAGGATATAGGATGGCGAAAGTTCTACCTATATAGAAGAAGCTATCGATTCGATACCCATTAACTCGTGAAGATGGTTTCTTACTAGCTTCGAATGTTTGGGACAAAGTATATTATTGACATCTACTGCCATTCAAATGATTTACAAAAGAAAGAAAATTTCTACAAAATAGGTCCGTATAAAAGACTCAAACCACCAACGTCTGCAGAAAAACCTTTTCCTGTTGGTCCATATATGTTGGAGCTGATTTTGTTCCAGTAAAAATACTTCTGAATTCGACGAAATATGTCCATAGTCCATGATATATGGTCGCCCGGTCTTTTCAATCATACATTTAAAATACAATTACATAACATTCGATGCACACATAGTGGTTCAATTCTTGAAAGAATCGGTCATGTTGAATTGTAAATGGGCCTGTGTGTGACAATTCCTACATTTTCATAAGTGCGCAACATTAAGACTCAGGTCAGGCCGTGCATCCACACAGTCTGATCAGAGTCTTCACTATACGCTAAATAGATAGCGGTTGACTCACAGTCTCTTGATTACATTCATAAGATATTTTCAATGCACGCAATGGTCATAAAGGCGTAGCAATATCTATCAATCACGCACACGTAAACTTTTTTGAAATGTCACGCACGTGCTCAAGTCTTAAATGAATGGCCTATCTATAGTAGTAAGCACAATGTTCGGCTTTTGTGGTATTCTGCTGTAAAATTATTTTTGAAAACGAAGAAAATGCGAATTTGAATCTTTGACTAGCGTGAATGAACTCAATGCAATACATTACTTACCGCTAATCTTAATCAGGGGCTGGTCGTGTTCTATCAAACAAGTGCTACGAAGAGTACCCAAAAATTATTTCTTACAGGCCCTTACTATTTTATTTTCTAGTTCTCGGGAAAAATCTAAAGAAAGAAAGGTCTGTAGGGGGGAATAAAGATAAAAAATTAGATGTTTCTTTCAACAACAAAACTCTCTTGTAGAAACTGTTGATGGGTCAAAAAAAAAACAATTCTTAGGGGCTTACTTGAATATTTTCTAATGAACCAAACCCCGAAAATGTATAAGTATCACCAATACCTTATATAGATACCAGACAAAAGCAGCCTATTGGAGGAAATAGAAAAATAATACTTTATCCCAATTTTGCGAAAAAATTTGGTCCGTTCTTCCGAGAACCTAAAAAAAATAAAAAAAAAAAAATAAATAAATTAAAAAATAAACCACCAAACTTTAAATAATTTCGCTATTGTTTATATGAGTCTTTGGCTTCTTTGTTATATCAAATACAAAATAAATTATATGTAAAATACAATATGAACAGAGAATGTCCATATGCTGTTAATTTAAAGAAATGTTTAAAAGTTGAAAGAAAGAAATATATGTTAATATCAAAGCATTGTCATTTAGTACATCATTGTTAAACCGTCGCAAACATTTTCTTATGGAGGTAATTTTGCAAATGCATCTATTTTTTACATAACATATCATTCATTTACTTTCATTTTTTTTGCTTTGTTTTGTTTTCACAAAGTATGGTCATCAATATATAAAAAGAATTAGGAAAATTATTACCGATACATTATTCTGTTTGACAACACTACACAGATGAATTGAGATTATATTGTATATACGCTTGACTCGTATAGTAGGCGAAAAGAGGCTTTTGGGAAGACCACAATGTCGAATATCGAAACATTTGATGGGAATGTAGATTGATTATCCTAGATTAAAAAAAATCTAAAGAAATTAAAAAAATCGCAAAATTGGCAATTCTTTCTGACTGTGCGCTCTGCCGGATAAGGATCGACAATTTACGCACTTCTGTAACGATTCCCTTACGCATGACGGGTCAAATATGAGACCCGTCATGCGAAAAGGGACCATCTAGGTAGTGCGTAAAGTGTCGACCCTAGTCAGACTGCGCGGATGGCGCAGACTGACTAGGGTCTTAATTTATCACACATTACTAATGTTCTGAATCTGGAATAATCATTCTACTTCTCTTATGAAAGAATTTTTGAAATGCGACCTCTGGTTGTCCTATAATAGAATCAATCTTTTTTTTACAAATATTTATTTTACGGAGTTCCCAGATCGCCCCTTTTTGCGCGTGACGGGTCAAATATATGTTCAGCTTCCTAATTTTAGCCCCCAAGACATTTTGTAACCACCTGTTTATTCGGTACACCAGACAGACCCGGGTATCCGAACAATGTGGTATTGATATCTTCGGAATATTTCATTCTCTTTTATGACGAATGGTTTTACTAAAGAACGCGTAATTAACTAGTCAGTCAATAAACAATATATAAAACATAACCTCAGACCAAAAGCAAAATATAGTTTATTGGAAATAAATGATGATTAACCAAAGAAAACTCATTTTTTTCGTATCCCGATTCCACGTTTTTCGGATTCTTCGTAATATCAGCTCGAATATTGTGTCTGGTAGTTTGTGACCCCATTTTAGATTCTATTATACTGATCGAATTTTTCAGGATTAGAATTCAATGTTGTTGTTTTTTCAATCAAAAGATACAAATGGTTACCAATTTGGATTTTAGTTTTTTGATATCATGACGGCGGACAAAGATTTTTTTCTATTTCAATTCTATAAATGCGTATAGATAAATTTCAATGATGAAATGTTTACATGAAATTTAAGAAAAGTCTGTGCAGTGCTAAAAAAAACCCCGAGGTATAGTCATCGAATATTACGTATCAGCAAAAATATGTGGACTTGTCATTCAAACTGTACCAAAAAAAACCAAAAACATTTTGGCTAATTTTAAGGTATTGTTTTAGTTTATTGACTTAATTTGACAGAAACTATCGAATTTTGTTGCGACGAAATCGACACAAAAAAAAAATATGTCTGATATTTTGTTTTTATTTTATTTATTTTTTTCATTTTTTTTTTTACATCAAATTGGATAAATAAAGAATAATAATATATATATATATCAATTTCTTTAATGCTTTTAAGTGGTTTATCGAGAGATAATATAGATTATAACTTGATAAACTCACCGCCTCACAAGTAAAATTATCAAAAACTTATACTTCCGTTCATTTCACCCTATCTGGCTTCATCTAACGGCGCCAAAAAAGTGTCGTCACCATGAACGTTGCACAGGAAAACGACGCGCTTTAAGAAATTTGTCCTAAAACCTTCACATTTTGTCACATTTTCGCTTTGAAGAAATAGAATAATCGTTTGTTTTCCAAGTATGGTCGATTGATATTTCATTTCGAGAAAAAACAAAAGCTATATTCTCGCCCGTGGCTCTGTCACATATTTTCGGTTCAATACATTACATTTTCTTCTATTTTCCACGATATAATAAACTCCCCCGTTTTCAGGTTTCAGAGTTTGGGTGTTGTTGTTTTTTTCAAATTACTTCAGCATTTTTTTTTTCTTTAGTTAATTTAAAAAGTTTTCTCCAATACAATTGTTTTTCGCTCTTTACTCTGTCACGTGCAATTTCACAGCCATTCCATTTTATCAGGATTTTAATCTTTCGAAATGTCGGAAAACAAAGTGTGGAGTGCGCGTAATGAGATCAATTTTTCGACGATATTTTGTGGTAATTTTACCTAATTTGGTACTCGACTCGGAAATTTTACAGCAATTATTTTCATTTATTGCGATGAAATAATAAGATTAAAATCGATTGTTTTACGGAATGTTGCGTCTCATTGTTCTATAATTATGAATGTCGCGAACTTTGGCAGCTAGATTTATCTGATACCGTGTTCATCAATTGAAACGGCAATTTTCTCTTTTCTATGCAACACCGTAATAGCTTATAACACTGAAATCAAAATGGTTTCTTCGAAAAAGAACGCAGAAAGAAAAAGGCTCTGCATGCTATATTTATATTTGCCCTGATATGATTCAACAAAACAACAATGACAACAACAATGTCAAATCCTTTAAATATGAATTGAATTAGCTTTAGTTACAAAAAATGATCTTCCATAGCGACGTTATAACATATGTAGCTATTTAACTAGGCTAAACATGAATTCAGTAGGAATACGAGCTTTGGGCGAAGGGAAGCAGACTTATTTTACGCGTATGAATTAAACTTTTTATACCCCAATCGAAAATCGCTAATAAGCTATTGTATGTGAAACATTTTTCAGTTATGGGTCTTTATCATGCAACGAAGTCTGTATTGACCTGATATCGCCTATCTGATAACATGACATGTTATCAGGCAGTCTATTTTAAGAAACAATTTGCGTAAATTTTCACATGAATTTCTTTGATTTTTAATGGTTTACTATGATTAGGTGGTGAAAAATGATTGCATGATAAATAGAATAACATGTAAGTGTCTTAAAATATTAATGTTATCAGGTCTCAACTGTGAGAAATTATCATGACTCGGCAAAGCCTCGTCATGATAAATTCTCCAAACCTTGACCAGAAAACATTGTTATTTTTCGACACTAACATGTGATTCTCTATATATTTTCGCCTTTGAACGAACTATGTAATTTGTTTAGTGTCGTGTTGGACGGCTATACATCTTGAACAGCCTGCGATTTTCTTACCGTGATGCCAAGCTATTATAGGTTAAAGTTTTTGTTGTCGCCCTTTGACGTTCAGTATGAACCATATAGGGGCGAAACTTGTTAGAAGAAACACAAAACGCGCCTGATTGGAAAATAAAATTGTGTTTCATCACGACAAAGAACTTTTTACCAAACAAGTTCTATAACGTGCTGAAACATAATTTTATTTTACAGCCAATCATATTTTACGGTAAGTTACTTTTATAAAACAAATTAACATGTCGTCTATCTTAGCCTACAATACCCGCCTACTTCTTAACTGCTTTGAAATAACCACAGCAACTATTTACTGACTATGCCCGAAATTGGCTTGTTGTTAAACTTAATTGATTAATTAATTAGTGATTTTTTTTTTCTCGGATGAATTATCATCTGAAATATGCATGTATAATATTTGTATGTATTTGTCTTTGTCATATTCTGTTTGTTTTGTAAATGGCCATAGACTTATATATGTCGAATTTTGCCATTAAAGAATGGAATTGAATTGAATTGTTAAAATTCCTGTTGTATGATAAGGGTTAAAGTCACCATTAGATCCTAAAATTACCAGAATGTCACATAGACCGTGTGATTATGCCATTATACGGCAATAAGAAATGGTAATTTATGCGCGCAGTAGCCGAGCGGCTGTTTTAAAGACAATTTCATTAATTTTCACAGTTTTCTTGGTTTGGCACGAGCAGCCTTTACCCTTTAAGAACTAACTAACTGAATGACAGCAACTAACAAAAATTATTTTAGAAATTGATCTTTTTTTCATAACAAAGTAGTAGTAGTCTAAGATCGGGAATCGTTCCGGAATTGTTTTATATTCGAGGCTCGTTTTACAGAACAACTTACGATCATTTTTGCGGAAATCAAAATTTAAAATGCTTCCACAGTGGTGACTAAATAGGGAATTCTGTCATACACCATCTCTTTGGAATCGTCTTCTAAAGACGATTCCAATGAGATATTGCAAGGCAAAATCTAACAATGAATGAAAAAACCAGGTATGATTTGTGATTTTGACTTACGATTAATTTTTTCGTAAGAAGTTTATTTAAACGGGCCTTCGGTTTGGAAGAGATGCATTGTGTCCGATGCAAAAAAAAAAAAAAAAAAAAAAAAAAAAATCACAATACGCAGAGGGCAGTAGCGGATCCAGGGTTTCTTTATAGGGGGTTCGGTGTCGGCCTAGAATTCGAGATATTAGTCCTATGGATTCCCTATCTATATAGATAGTGAATCCATGAGACTAATTGCTCAAACTGTACATCGCGTATGTTTTATTTCTAGAATTTCAAGTTCTTGTGATTCAAACACTTCAAAAAGGGGTATGTTTATCTTCTTTTGCAGACTTTTGATTGAATTTGTCCACTACAAATTTGCCCCCCCCCCCCCGAACTACCTCTGGGCCCGCCATCGAAGGCTATTCCGTACAAAGTGAAAATTCTTTCCTGGAATTGGCTGCAAGAAATGAATGGTTGCTCGGCCAATCTACAATCAACACCAGATATATCTGGTGTGACTGATTTGTTCTACTAAAACTAAAGGAGAAAACAGACTTGAAAAATACAAATCTATGGTGTCAACCCTGACTAGTGAAAATCTTTTTAAACTTTCACCATCATTGGCCTATTTTCATTTAACGGCACTTCCCGCAGCCGTTTCTGCATCCATCGAAAAGGACTTAATTTTTCCGGTAAACAAAATTGATGAAATTGGATATGTATTGATACATCTTATACATGTACATCCGAGTTCTGTTGAAAAATACGGAAATAGCCGAGTGTCGTTCCGAATATTATTTTAAAGTAGGACCGAGTAAATTTGCACAATCTATCACTTTCTTTCTGTTACATTTCGTTGAGAAATGGTGCTAAGATATCATTATGATTGTTGAATTTATGAGTAAACAATTCAAATATCAGATTTATTTGTATCGCACCACATCGAACCGTGTGTTAAATTACAAACTATATTATGTGCTAATTCCAGTATTTCGAAAAGGAAAAGAAAAGAAAAAGAAAAAAAAGATCCGTTTCCCTTTTAACTTACACTCGAAACAAAGTCATTTGACAAGGCTAAACGGTAATAAAAAAGGTAGGCGACATTTTAATAAGTCGGGTGTCAATTTGAAACAATTATTATGTTTGACTTTTGCCATAATTTACCGGAGACCATATGCCTGAACGTTGGCTATCATATTTCATGTATCTTTTGAAAGGCAACAAGGAACGAAGAGGACATATGCAATCGTGAAACAGTGGAGTTACATGTAGTGTTACGAGAAAAGTGACCACCAGGAAATAGCGCAGAGTATTGAGCCTGATTAGACTGCGCAGACTTTGCGAAGTCTTATCAGGATCAATCCTTTTCGCATTTTCAGCTCTTCTGCATTCAAATAGACATTGCGTTTGTCCTTTATATCATTTCTTCTATTTGCGCTCCGCAAATCATTAGTAATGCATGCGATCTTAATGTTAAGCGCCATCAGGAATTTGAATCCGACCAAATTGAATCAATTTGGCTCGAAGTTTCTCAAAAGAATACAAAATCATTTTTCATTTGCTTTGTATACCGACCCCCTAACTCTAAACAAGATTGGATCACAAGTTTTGGGGCTCAGCTCCAGAATATGGAATCTTTACACGCAGAAATACACATTCTTGGTGATTTTAATTTTAAATTCATTCCCGAGAAAAATACATTTGAATGTAAAGCATGGTCAAAATTTATCATGAAGACAGGTTTTCGACAGTTTGTTTGTCAACCTACTAGGGTATCGAAGAAATCATCATCAATTATAGATCATTTTTACTCAAATCGGGAAGACAGAATATGTGAAATATTGATTCCGACTCTATCGCTGAGTGACCATTTTCCCGTGTGCGTGACAAGGAAAATTAGCAATAGACATGTTGAAAACAAATCAGTTTCAACTTTAAAATACAGGAGTTTTAGAAAATTTCAATTAATTGAATTTCAGAGAGACTTAAGCCTATCACCACTTCAATTAATAGAAACAGAGATTAATCCTGATAAGGCCTTAGAAATGTTTTACAAGATTCTAAATGATGTTTTGTCGAGACATGCACCAATAAAATATAAAAGAATAAAAAGTGAATGCCTTCCTAAATGGTTGAATGCTGATATCCGGAACGCTATGCATGAACGTGATCGATTCCACAAATTAAAAGACTGGGAAAACTACAAACGAATGAGAAATAAGACCTCACGTCTCATACGTAAAAGTAAGAAAAATTATTATAATAATGCTACTGAAAAAGGTACAAACTCAAAAGAATTATGGCGGAATTTTCGAAAAATACAAAATAATGATAATGATACTTTTGAATCAAAGTACTGAAAGTACTGATAAGTTGGAATGCGTTCGAGAGACGGTGACCTCAAGCTACATGCGAAGCTGACGCCTCCCGCCCACCACAGGTGATCACAAAATACGTCTCGTCTTTTGACGGGCGTATATGAATCAATGTATTGCATCAACGAAAGTCGCTTAAACTACTGAATTGCTATACAGGCCTGAATTTGATGAAAGAAAAATAATAACAAAAGGGCTAGAATGGCCCTAAACCGTTCACCTGAATTCGATTGGTCCAGTGGATCTTATCCAAGAAACTTTCAAAGATTCATCCAAATTTGCCTAATTATTGAAGAGGAGACATAATTCGAATTATGAGCAGTCATTATAGAACCTGCCAACCCATTCATTACAGAGGAGACCCAAGGCTAACCCTACCCTGCCACGCCGATATTTATGGGCTAATGAAAATTTTGCCAACAATATTTGAAGAAGGTCATCAAAGGAACATTCTTGTGAAGTTTCCTTGAAATCTGCCCAGTCGTTCAGGAGGAGATGTCGTTTTTGGGGCTCAAAATAAGCCCCGCCCTGCCATAACCATATTTATTGGCCAATTAGAATATTTTGAATATTTTAGAATAATTTTGAAGAGGGTCACCCAGAGAACATTCTGACAAAATTTCATTGAAATTGACCCAGTGGTTTAGAAGAAGAATAAGTTTTAAGAAAGTTGACGACGGAAGGCGGAGTCAGGGTGATCCTAAAAGCCCCCCTTGAGCACGTTGTGCTCCGGTGAGCTAAAAAAGAAGAAAATGATACGGACCATACAGCCGACTGATGGACGCACAGGCGAACACTTATACACTCAAAACAGTTTTTATATTATTTTTCAAATGAATTCTGTTCCATTTGAGTTATCAATTCCATTTTTTATTTGAAGTGTCGCAAAGTGGACCTCAACAATTGATTCGTCCATGATGAAAAGCTTTTCTCGCAGGGAAACTCTTTCACTTCATGAGTTGGAATCTCAATACAATTTTTGGACGAAGTTCAATTCTGATTTCGACCTTTGTGACTCCAAAATTGGACACTTTCTCGGGTCATTGACAACATTTGTGTCAATTTTTATGATTTGGGTCATGATGGTTGTTCAGTTAGAGTGGAAACTGTTAACTGTTAAAATTTACTGATGACCGTGACATGTATGAACCCGAAACAATAGGACATTTCTTTGGGTCATGGGCAATATTTGCGTAAAGTTTCGTTATTGCAGGTCAATTGCTTCTCCGTTTATCTAGCGGAAAGCAAAAGGTCAATGGACTGAGAGACAGACATGATGAAATTGATATATGCTCCTCTACTTCTGAGTTGGGGGGTACAGTTAATAACATCGTGGAATTGATAAGGTGAGCGATTTTGGAATGATTTAGGCATGATGTTGAATGAGTGAGCGGAGTGAGTTTTGAGTGAAATTAAAGGGAGGGAATCCTATGTCGCTTATTTTGTTCAGGATGAACAAAAAAAGCGATATATAAAACCTATATAAAATATGCATAAACGTTCAATCAATAGCTTTCTATTTCGTCAAGAACCAGTCAGACGCTTTAAATTTAAATTATGTCAGTGAAATCGCGATTTGGTTCTTGTTAAATTCATTTTGAATGTACATGTTGATTTTATTTTTTTTATAACTGTGAGCGTTTTTGAATGGTTTGAGTGAGTGTTTGGAATGAATGAATGAGGCGCTGATTGAGCGATTAAGACTTTTTTTATTGAGATGAATGTCAATTTCACGATGTAACTAACTGTATGATGGTGCTCTTAAACGTGTTGAAGAATGTGAAGAAAACAAGTTGAACTAGTTGGTTTGCGTCAAATGGCAAATTGTCTTGGTGATGGAATGCAATTGGGCGAAGATATTAAAGATGCGGTGGCAAGGATTTTATTGGATGAGTATTAGGTTTTTACAATGAAACATTCATGTAGATAGTCAAAAGTTAAATGTGTAATAAGGTAGTTCAAAATGAGAAACTATACCTTTAAAAGAAGCTATAACATAATTCTACGAAAAACAGGTCGCGACCTTACCAAATAAGCAGATCACGTGATTGGTCTGTGCTATTGCCACAATACTGAGAAAACAGATCGCGACATTACCAAATAAGCAAATCACGTGATTGGCTAGTGCTATTGTCAATTGCTGACCTTATCGGACTTGACTTATCACATGATTTCCAAATATAGTAATGCAAACATGTGATACTAATATATTCGTACGCGACATTCAATAAATATCGTTTAAAACATAAAATAAGCGTGTTGATAATATACATGAAGTGATAGTTGTGTAATTGTACAGCATCATTACTTTTTGATGAAATAAACTGTATGTCTTTGTCAAGTTGAGATATACAAAATAGGCCGAAGTGTAATCACATCCTGTTCACGTGATATGTGTTCTCAAAAAACCCGAAATGAAATTATCTTGTGTTCATTTTGCGGTTTTGTTAAATCTAAGTTGGAATTGCTCCGCATTCCAACTTAAAAATCACACATTCCCTCTACTTTAATTTACAATAGATTTGAGGTTCGGGACACTCATTCAATTTTAAATTGCCTTAATGACCATTTCATAAACATAGCGAAAATCGTCAAGAAGGTAAGGTTTAACGAAAGTTCGTTTTCTTACATACATTCATGTCTACAAAGTAAACTTGAAAATCAAGTGTTTGATGTGAAATTCATAACCCCCTTTGAGGTTAGCAAAATAATCGAGAAATTGGATACCTGTAAAGCTACTGGCATGGATGACATCGGTGCAAATGTCCTAAAACAATGTGGAGACCAAATTGTTTTGCCAATTACAGCAATTATCAATAACAGTATTGCTCAAGGTATTTTCCCTATAGCTTTAAAACAGGCCTGTGTGCTCCCCTTACATAAAGGATCGTCGAAAGATGACCCCATTAACTATCGTCCAATTTCTGTTCTACCAACTTTATCCAAAGTCTTCGAACGTCATTTAGCAAACCAACTGAACTCTTTTCTTTCCAAAAATAATGTATTAGAAGCTCTACAATCTGGTTTCAGGGAAAAACATTCATGCCAAACTGCGCTTACCCGACTAATAGATGAATGGCTAAATGACATTGATTCAGGAAAAATAATCGGTTCTGTGTTTGTAGACCTCAAGAAAGCATTTGATTTGGTCGATCACGAAATTCTTTTGCACAAATTAAAACTACATAATTTTTCTAAGAAGTCATTGTCACTTTTTACTTCTTATCTAAACGAAAGAACCCAATGTATTAAACATAAAACCATGTTTTCGTCTCCTCAAAGATTAACTAGTGGTGTTCCGCAGGGATCAATTTTGGGCCCCATTCTATTCTTAATTTATATAAATGATCTAAGTCTATACATTAAGAACTCAAACTTGGATCTTTATGCTGATGATTCAACACTTTACACGTCTGGAACTGACTTATTAGACATGCAACGAAATCTTCAGTTAAGTTTAGATTGTATTCTCGATTGGTGCACAAAAAATAACATGCTAGTGAATCCTAGTAAGACCAAGTGTATGCTCATTGGGCCAAATCTAAAACTACATCTTCTAAGCTTGATCTGCGTATAAACAATATCCCAATAGAAAACGTCGAGTCACAAAAGATTTTAGGTTTTAATGTTGACAAACACTTAACATGGGCTGAACATATAGATAAAACATGCTTGAAAATAAACGGTAAAATAGCCTTGCTGAAACGAATATATTTATATCTTACTTTTGAAATGAAACAACTTTTGTATAGTTCATATATACTTCCCTGTTTTGATTACTGTTGTTCTATCTGGGGAAGGACCACAAAACGAAAATTATCAAAAATAACTCTGCTCCAGAAAAAGGCTGCCCGCATCTTGCTTGGGGCTTCAATTAAAACACCTTCCAAATTTCTTTTTAATAAACTAAAATGGCTAAATTTTGATAACAGGTGCAATTACCACACTGCGCTACTTATATATAAGTCCTTAAATAATTTAACACCTAAATACATTACAGACATAATTTCTTTTTCTAAAAACTCTTCATATAACTTAAGATCTGCTACCCGTCGTGATATTATAAGCTCAAGGTATAAGACATCCTTTAAGAAAAGGGCTTTCTCTTATGCCAGTATGGAAATATGGAATAAAATTCCAACCTTCATTAGGGAAGCCAAAACATTGTATAGTTTTAAAAAACAAATGAAGAACTTTTTACTCGACCAACAAAATAATTGATAATTTTTGTCTATATTTGTTTTTCAAAATCCTAGCCAATGAATATAAACCTGTGTGTCTGTCCGTACGTGATCACATAAATTTAATCTCATTGTTTGTGTTATCTTGATTTTTTCTTATTTGCAAAATAAGTGTTCTGAATAACGCGAGAGTGTGTGTGTGTGTGTGTGTTTGAGAGAGAGAGAGAGAGAGAGAGAGAGAGAGAGAGAGAGAGAGAGGGGGGAGGGAGGTAGTCAGAAATGTATATAGTTTGGTTGTCAGATAGTGAGATTGAGTCAGAAAATAGAAGAGTTAGATTTTGCGGGAGAGAAGGCAACATTGTAAAAAAGACACTTTTTTAGCTATTTTTGTTTGAAAATGATGTCTTAATGTTTTTACCTTCTATAAATAAAGATATTATTATTATTATTATTATTATTATCTCATAGTTTCATGAATTTGCTCGGTCACTTTTCGCGTGAGGGTTCAGTGATATCTATTGTTTACTTGTAAATTTTCGGTGACAGGCTTTGGAAGCAAAATCGTAGTTTCATGAAAGTCAGAATAAAACAGGAAATTTCTTATTCATGAGGCGGCGAGAAGAAGAATCGCATTGGGCGATTAGATCTTGTTTTATGGCCATATTATCGCTGGTGAACTTATAAGGGTGGAATAAAAATGAAGCGAACGTCACCCGAGGTTTAGCCTAATCGATGGTGGATTTGTGAGTGCAAAAACGGCTTAACATGCATGTGCTTTTATCTGGAACTTGGGCTGGTTTGAACATGACGGGTCATTGTGTACTTTAGTTGTATATGACCAAATCCACAAGAAAACGAGACTGCATTCAGTGAACGACCGCACAATGTGCAGAGCTGAGAAGCCAAAAAAAACTTTTTTTCATGTATATTATTGAGACATACGATGTAACATAATCTAACTACAATTCTGCAAAAAAAAAAAAAAAAAAAAAAAAAAAAACCAAAAAACAAAACAACAACAACAACAACAACAACAACAACAACAACAACAACAACAACAACAGAGGTTTCAGACATCTGTAGCTTTCTCTTTTATATGAAGACACATATGTATCTTAGATGGTTTGCAAAAAGAATGAGCAAAAAGAAACTAAAGAAATACCAAATGGCCATTATATCCGAAATTCAATCGACGCAAGTTTTTATTTCGATTTCCATATGTATGGACTATATTTCCTTCTATAATATGACATTTAAAGACGCCTTGTTTCACTGTGCACGTAATATGCTAGTGCTGAAAGATTATCTACGATATTGTACAATTCCATTTAAATCTGGTATCTAAGTCTAAACCATTTAATAATTATATGACAAAATTTTTTGAGAAATTTTTGATGCTAAAATTCATTCCGTACCTAGAAAATTTAAATAGCAACATATTTCCGATATAACTCTTTAGATTTAATTTCCGAATAAGCGCTAAAAATAACAGGAAAAAAATAAGTAACACCCAAGTTACAAATTCAGGGCCCGAGGTTACAAAACTTAACTCATTTTCAACTCAAAATGTTCTCAAATTTAACCTGAGATTAAAGCCGTAATTCTGGTGCAATGATTGTATAAATGTATGAACAAAAATAAGATAGTAATAAGTAGTTATAGATAACAACTTATTAATATTGTCTTCTATATTCATTCTTTTATTTGAATTCTAAATTTGAGAATATTCTCAGTTGAGCACAGAAAGGTTTTATAACCTCCGGCCCTGATTAAAAATCTGAAGTAGTAACATGAATGTTCCTTGATTAAAAGTAACATTAAATTGTAAGACACGTTCTCAAAATTTGTAACCTAACCCTCTTTTCTCGTGGATTTCCATGAATGTTTTATTTATGAAATCCATTCCGGTTAGCCGATCTTCTTTCATTTGAAGTTTATATGCGTGCCTCCGTCTTATTCGTGGATATAGATTTTATAGGGCCACTCATTTTCTTCACATGAAAGTAAATTGAAAGATTATTGCAACGTTATTGCTTCACAATTAATTGTTAATTGTAAGTTTATTTCTACGAGATTTACATAATTATTTGAAATCACGCATTGTCATTTAAATCTCCATATGTCAAAGAGAAATGAGTAACAAATCGCTATTTGTCTTGTATTTTGATGCTGCGTAAAAAAGGTGAATTAAGAAGCTCAACATTTGAGGTGGTCATCCTTGTTAGAAATAATAATGTAGCTAGTGTGCTTTGTTGAATAGTCGATCTTGTAAAACAGCAGCAGCAGCAGCAACAACAACAACAACAACACTTGATCTTCTCACCAACTTCTATTTCTCACGATTACATACGAGATTTCACAGAGGCCCACAAGGAAGACTTGGTTCACCAAACTTTGTAGCCTCTTTGAAGAAAATTGATTTGACGATGGCATATTTGTTGTAAAAAAAAAAAAAAACAACCCAAAAACATTAGACACTTATAGTTGCACGAATTCATGTCTCTTTATACCGAAAAGATCGCAAGTGTCAACGAAATTTGAGTAACAAATGGCGATTTGTCTTGTTTTCGATGCTACTTCAAAAGTGTATTTATAAATACGCTTTACATTTGAGATGACCATCGTGTCTTAAAAATGATAATAGAGTTGGAATCCTTTATTAAAACAGTTGATCTTGCCACAAGCGAATTGTCTGAAATTTTGATGTTGTTTCAAATATGAATCTGCAGGCTCTAAATTTGAAAATATACGAAAATATTGTTGGCCCTTAATATTGTTACAAGCCTCTCTTACTCATTTGAAAATAACTTCCTTTGATGTAAATGAACATTTTAGTAGACCCTTTCCATGAGCAGTATTTGAATCAAAGTCCCTTTATAATTTGCAGAACGCGTCTGTCTATCAACATATCGATTGACCAATCAAGACATTCGTTGTGACAAAATTTAACTCTTGACCTCCGTCATTTTTCTCCAGTTTAGATCATTCATTTCATGGATGTGTGATCTAAACGTCGAAACTACAGCTTGAATAAGCTGTAGTTACGACGTTTAGATCGCCCATCATCAATTTGCTGTTTGTTTCGCGCCTTTGGCCATTTATTTTGCAGATAATTGACGTTTTAACATCCGGGTAGGTGTGTCATGACGTAGGTCAATGGGCGGGGCAACAATCCTCTGAATATTCATTATCAATTGAAGTACATGTAAATTGTCTACAATTGTTGTTGAATGAGTTTGTATCATGCTTAATTTCGTTATACGATTGTTGTGGTTTGTTTGTTGTGCAGTGGTCTTGTATTATAGTCAGCTGCCACTTTCTTTGTAATATTTGAGAGATCAAGAGATTCTTTTTTTTTCATTTCATGTTGGTATGAATCTGCAAAACCTTACCTAATTACAATGTATGAAAAATTGTGTTTGCGATTTTAGTTTCATACCTATATGATTATCTTTAAAAAAAAATAGAATTTATCCACATCCATATTTTGTAGGGGAAAAAAATAATTTTTAGGCGTTAGTAGTCGCTTTATTTTTCTGAATGAATTTCGCCAAATTCAGGAATATCGGTCTTTCTTTCCATGCATTAACAGATTCAATTTTATTATTTAAAAGGCTTCATCATGATGAAGTAGTTACTTTTGATTGATTTTACGAAAATTATCAAAAATCTTATTTTCCGAATCTGTAAAAAAAACAGCTAATTTCAACACGGTTATCATTGAGGAATAAGGCCTAAATCAAATTTTGAGTGTATAGGAATCACGGAGACAATTAAAATTGAATTATTATAGTGTGTCTAAATCTACCAAGTTAATATTTCTGAGAGTTTTCAATCAAAAAGGACCATTTTGGTGTAATGTTTTTTGCGTGCAAAGCGGGTATAATTGGCAAACAGTTCGTTTGGCATCCTGAATGCAGGGCTGGGTAGAAACTTTTTTCAAATGGCTAATTTTCTGAATCTAGAATGATAATTTTACATTTCTTCATAAGAATTTTTAAACGTTATCTCCGATTTGTATCTACTGGAATAAAGATTCTCTTTTTTTAAAATAAGGAAATTATTTACGGGTTTGAAATATCATAATTTTCGCGAAACGGGTCACATCATTGCCTTTGAATTCAAAAACCAACTAAAAACTATCAGAAAGGGAGATGTCTCGGTCAATGCATGTAGTATTTGCATCTTTATTTAAAAATAAATACATGTGGATGATTTAAAAAAAATAATGATTTTATTGTAAATAATACGTTCTTGGTGTTTTGTATGAAAAAATATCGAGGCTCTGTCGAGACAATTAGTAATTCCCACAACCGAGTTTGATATTTTTAATACAATGCACTATGTACGTATTATATTTATCTTATTACCTCTATTTGCCTTGTTTTCGTCGATGTTTCTATCAGAAATTTGATTTTCTGAAAATAACCGCATTATATCATTGTTCTAAAAATATCCATGTGATATCATAAAAAATATCATACGGGATTTTATTATTCGTATATTTGTAAAGTTGTAAGATAAAATTTAATTTCAGATACGTTCACCAAGATTCTCAAAGCAGAAGAAATGATGTAATTTCTCAATGATTTTTCAAACTTTTAGGCTTCATTTGAAAAAGAAAAACGAGAAAAATAGCGTATGCAGTTAAACTTACTAGCCCATTGGATAAAGGTGGAACTTACATATTTACATGTTCTAGTCCTAATATGTCACGTATTTAAATATGCTGAGCTAATTGTTTCGTCTTCAAAAACATTTCTTTGATTGAACTGTTCGGATATTCTCTTTGAAGCAGTATTTTGTGTCGCGCTCGGTGCGCTAATATTTTTTTCTCCGTTTTCGTAAGAAACCTTGGTATGACAGCTTTCCCTTTCCTTTTACATACAATACTACAAAACCAAAACTTGATTTAGACAGTTAGTTACAAGATAATGGCATAAACTGTGAGGGGTGGGAAAGTCATTCTCACATTGTAGTATTTGGCAATGAAACTTCCTTTTGACTCGGGCCAGCAAACGAATCATTCAAAGATGAAGAGAGTATTTTTGGTTCATGACGGTATGAAACTTAAAGCCCAATCACACTCAATGTATAAGCAAATCGGATTCACACAAAAGCTCGATTGGGTTTTAAGTTTTATAAGTCCATGAACATTCGTATCTTATAATTAAATATGAAACTTACAAAAAAAAAAAGAAAAAAAAGAAGAAAAAAAAGAAAAGGTTTCTCTCAAAAACAAGAAACAAATTTGTCATGGGACTCGTTTGTTTTCAAGTTTACTTAAGCTACTCAAAATTTGTTTTCTTTTAGAAATGAAATTAACACTTCCATCAATTCAGAATGCAAGAATTTTCATGTTATCTTAATACATTTGGGAAGACGTTTTGAATACATTCTACATACCTGTGATTTTTATTTACTCAGCAAAGTTAACTCTTTTAATTTATTTCATTTTAATTACATTTATAAAGAAGAACATTTCCTTGACTTGTTGACATAATTCCGAACATCTATCTTTTTTTACTGAATGTATTCAATTTCAAATATATTAATCGTAACATTAACCGAATTTAGAGAGATAATCTCGTCCAATTAATTCACTTTTACATATTTCTTATTTTTCTTAACTCAGCACGGTCAACTCTTTGAATTTATTTCATTCTATAAACATTTTACAATTACATGTATTTGTAACTTTTTTAAACCCAGAGAGGTAATCTTTCTGAATATACATATGTGACCCTTCACGCAAAAAGGGGCCATCTGGGAACTTGGTAAAATGACCAGAGGCCGCCGATCTCAAAAATTCTTTCACTGGAGGGTATCTGAACATTCTAGATTCAGAAAATAAGCCCATTGCGAAAAGTTTCGACCCTAGTCAGTCTGCGCGGATCGCGCAGTATGACTTGGGTCGAAACTTTACGCACTACCCAGATGGTCCCTTTTCGCGTGACGGGTCACATATAATTTCATTCAACAATGTCATTTTTCTCACTTTAGAAAAGTAAACTACATTTTTGCATTTGATAAATTAATCCCAATCTATGTATCTGTTTTCTTTTTATTTAGCAAGGTAGATTTATTCAAGTTTGTACATTGTAACATTTTCTTTTCCTGTAGAGTTTGAGAACTGTTTATGCCATAGAACATTTCTCGACTTCGGTCCCTAATGCCTGAACATTTACATGTAGTTTGTTTCCAAACAAAGTTCTGACTATTAGATTGTCTAAAAATATCTTGCACAAATAACCATAGATCCTATGACATCATTATCTTACCAAGAAAAAGATATTTCTGTTGTTGTTTTTTCCCAAGAAATGGAGATACATTATTTGAATTCGCGGAGGTTTGAAACTAAAAACCTGATCACAATGTATAAATACGCGAACATTCCATGAATTAATAATACTCACTTCATATCTTATTTTATAATTCAATTTTTCTAGCTAAATCTGAGGAATTCTCCATCATAAGACCGACTTTTCGAACAAATTAGTCGCGTTCTCAAAACTGTTTTCATTGAGGAATGAAACATATATTTTTTTTATCCAATCAGAATGCAAGATTTAATGGACACAACTGAAATAAATGTGTGACCCGTCAAGCGAAAAGAGACCATCCGGGAACTATGGAAAGTAAATATTTGAAAAAGAGATTGGTTCTAAAAGAGGTCAATTAGAAGTCGAATATCAAAAATCCATTCACGGGGAAGATAGATCGATCATTCTAGATTCAGAAAATTTGTGAAGTGCGAAAAGTTTCGATCCTAGTCAGTCGGCGCAGTCTGACAATATTTACTTTACGCACTACCCAGATGGTCCCTTTTCGCGTGACAGGTCACATTTATAGAAGGGTTCTCGAAACTTCGTGCTCGTGTACGACATGAAATAGAATTATTGAGATAGATTGTTTGTCTGGGCCGTTTAAGTCTGGTCTTTTTGTCTGGAAAATTCGTCTAGACCATTAAAAAAAGCAAAACAAAAAGCATGTAAACAAATTGAGTAACGGAATATTTTAGGGTACACCTAGATTGGTCTTTAATGTTTTAAAAAAAATAACATACCCCCCCCCCCCCCGATTGTTGATTTAAAAGATGATGAGTGAATTTTTATTTCACCTTTTTACGGAGTTATAAAATCAAAAACATAAAAACACAATGTATAAAACCATATAGCGTTTGATTTTAGTTTCATACCTTAATGATATAAACTAAACAACAAATATGATTGTGTTTGATTGTATGATTGTTTTCCAGCAATTACTATTTTCATTTCCGAATCAATTACTTTAGCTTCTACTTTTAGTCCATCTGATAAATACACATGGAGCATGGTCGAATATTCAAGGAAATTCTGCCTAATTGCAAATAAAATTGACAATAGACGCAAATTGCTGTTTTTAAAAGCAAAATTTTTCTTATCCATTTAACAAGAAAAAATGCGTTGTATCTGAAAAGAATAATATGTTATGAGCCCGTTTGAGCAACCATTTTCTCACAATTCCGAATTTGTACGTACTCGACATAATTAAGTGGTAAAAAATGAGAAAAAGGAGAAATTGTTTTTTTTCAAGAAATTTCTCTATTTTTTCTCAATGTTTTCAACAATATTTCGTATCCTTTTACATTTTGTACGTACTTTGAATTATCGTCTACAAATTCTATGAAATTGGATTAGTCTGAATTTGTTTGGTTTGTAGGTTACAGTTAGCGCCGTCTTTAGGACAGGTTTTTATGGAGAACTGACCATATATTTTCTGGGCCTAGAATAATCGACCATTCTACATCCCTATATACAGTTAAACTTCGGTAGCTCGAACACCTTGGGGACTTGATAATTTGTTCGAGAGATCGGATGTTCGACCAATCCAAAAACTGTTAAAGGTACCAGAAGACGGGAATGCGCCACATCCGGTAATACATCGTATCCAAATATACGTATACTTATTTGGTTCTTCAATTTCACTGTTTAATTCACTGTTTTAAGGTTTCTTACGATTGATCCACGGGATTTGTGTTTGAAAATGAATAAAGTAAAAAATGATGAAATAACTTTAGACTAAAGAGTCTTATTGTTGCATTCCCTTTGTTTACAAAAAAGGTATTGTAAAGGCTACCGTATTATTATTCCTGTTACGTACGCGGCCTCAATTGCAAGTGAAAAAAATAATGTAAGTCAAATTCAAACACCGTCTAAATGCTGAACTCTTAAACGTTTTCGAGCATATAAATTTACGCCAGTCTTTGAGAAAATGTAAACCCATCTTAATTAAAAACCCAAAATTCTACACGAGTTAACCGTTCGGACCTTTCTTGTCATACTTTCAAGTGGACGTTGCGGGTCTGTATGATTTTTGACATCGCAAAGTTAACTAGTCGCCGAAATATCAATAAAAGACAATATATAGTAATGAATGTAAACAGCAGATGGCCAAACAACAAGTTAATTCAATTAAATAAAACATTGTATTTTTCACGGAATTGGTAATTATAACGCACGATGCGTAATTGACAGTAAGGTGTCAAAAAGGATTACGAGTTGAGAAGTGTGAAAATCACCTAAATATGACACCTTGTTATTAGCGATAGACCCTTTGTTCGAATTTTCCCAGGTGAAATATAAAGCATTTTTAACTTCCGGACTGAAGAATGTGTTCGAAAGTTCGACCTTCCTGTTGTACGAGTTTTCCGAGGTCGAACACCATGAATTATGAGCGAAATATGCCGGGACTGAGATCCTTGTTCGAATTTTCCCTAGTGTTCGAGATAACCCCTGTTCGAGAGACCGAAGTTTGACTGTATATACATTTTTGCAATGCAACCCTTCATTTTCCTCCACCCGAACGAATTTCTTTTTCAAACATGTTTTTACGGAGTTCCAAGATTGTTCTTTTTTAGCGTGGTGTATATTTTCTGAAAACTATCAAAGTAGTCTATTGCTTTCAACGTCAATTAGATAACAGGTAATGATGGGAATATTTTTTATTTGGGCATGAAACTTACAACTTGACCATCCCTGCGTTCAGGATGTGAACACGTTTCGCTAGCGCTTTGAGACGATAAGTGCACATACGTGCAAAGCGAGGTATCATTTCGAAAACGCTTCGCTTACGCTATCACCCTGAACGCAGGGCCGGGTTTGCTTACAGATGACAGTATCAAAGAAATTAAAGGAAAAAATAGTAATTGAATAATGTATATATTTAATACATATATAAATTTCGGAAAAAGATTGTTTTGATGCTGACAACTATGGGTTAGCTTATTAATATAGTGCGATGAAATTTTCATTTTTTACTCATTTATCCAGAACGACCTTTTTTAGACTCTCCCAAAATAAAACAAAGTACCAGACACTCTTTAGCTTGTTTCTTTGTCGGAAAAGAATATTGTGTAAACTAAAATGCTTTTAACAAGATTTTTTTAATATTACACAATAATTTCTTAGCAGTTTCAAAAAGAGGTAAAAGGGGTAAAATGGGTTTAACCTCAATTAAGAAAAAAATAGTCTTCATCTATTAAATACAAAAATAGGTTGAAATTAACGAAACGTTGGATTTTCTGGGTAGATCGGTTTCGTTACAATTGCGTAATACAATATTTCATGATAATTTAGAAAGAACATTTTGATTGCATGAATAAATTGTCTCTCAAGTCTTACTGAATCCTATGATGTTGGAACCCGTTAGAATCGTCACATTGAGACGATCCTAATTGGTTCAAACAACATCAGATTCAATAATGAAAACAAATAGTTTAATAATGTCTTGAGCGTTAAGAGATTAAGATTTCAGTGAAGGGACTTTTTATGACGGGCTCTTACAATTAAGAACATCGTGAAATTGACAAGATGAATGACTTTGGAATGATTTCGGATTGAGATTAAATGCGTGTGTGGAGCGAGTCTTGAGAGAAGTTCAAGGGAGGTAATCCAATATCGCTAATTTTGTTGAACAAGTTTTTAATGAATGAATGGAGGGCTGGGTGAATGATTTTGATCGAAAATATTGTCAATTTCACGTTGTTTTTTACTGTAAAAGAATTGGTTGGGAGCTCGAGTATTCTCGACTGTATTTTTTATATACATTGAAAAGGGTGAAATTTTGTGGGAAGGAAATAATTTATTGATTTCTATGATCACTCTATTGTAGCCACAAATTGATACCAAATTTTCTGAATGAAATTCAAATCGGGGAAATCCGCTTTTGATCGTTAATCCATAAAATTCAAGCCGACCACATTATATCTTAATTTCAATGTTATTTTCCTTTAACGTCTTCATTTTCTTGTGATGTCCTTTTTAGACCTGTTTCCGCCAATTTTAATAATTATTGCGCCCAATAAAATGGATGAAAATACAAAATCATTGATAGAAATAAAATTTGAAAGTTGGTTGGTTTTAAGTGTTATCATTCAATTGTTATTTATATGATAAACTTCAATACGTTCTCTTTTATTCATATTTTATTAAATATCCGCTCTTTGTAGTTTATCGTAGGTTATTTGTCAGACCGGGTTTTCCCTCGGCGATCAAATAAACTTTTCCATGGACTGATTAGTTATAATTTTTAAATCCTATCTAGCTCGAATTGTGGGATATGCCGAGTTTCATAAGCTCTTTTCTGTAGTTTAGTTTATTATTTAAAATGATAAATATAATATGACGTGCGATGCGGGAGTGAAATAAACCCGTTGAATATTTTTGATATTACACGGGTGTTATTACACTAGTGGAATAACTATGCAAATGAGCTCAGGGCGAATAGCAAAGCTATCCTGTAACCGCGAAAATGACGTCATAATATATAAATTGTGACGTAAGTTTTAAACGGCGTTATAAGTTTCGCGGAAAAATGAAATGATGAATTACAGGGATTTTGACGTTTTTCGCAAAAGTTCGGGTCATATTATAAATAGAATATCGAAATTGTGCTCATAAAATACCGAATTTATTAAACTCGTCATCTTAAACAGATAAAAACTCGGCAAAGTCTCGTTTTTATCTGTTTGTAGATGACTCGTTTAATAAATTCGGTATTCAATGACCACTCATTCAATATCCTAGTCAGGATACAGATAGAACCAGGATCAATAAAAGAACCACATACAGTTAGAAAGATCGAGAAATTGATATCTTGAATGATTTTTGAATGATAGTGAATGAGTATGTGTAGCAAGTTTTGATTGACTTTAGAGTAGGTTAAAAATAATCGATAAATTAGCACAAATAGACAAAATAAGAGGTTTTTTTTACCTCCCTTTAATAAATCTATCTTCATATATTCAAAATGTTTTGTCTTCACGATCAAATCAGACGCTTAAAAACCTGGACCAGCCAATAAAATTATATAATCATTTGATCGATTTGATTGAAATGCTGGAATTCGAGGTCTTTTTCGGCTATTTCGGGGCGTTTTTGAGGTATGGAGTGAGTGTTTCGAATGAATGATTGGAGCGGTGAGCGAGTGATTTTGAATGTTTTTGATCGAGAAGAGTGTAAATTTCACGATGTGATTAATTGTACAGGTTCCTGTTTGTCGGTTGTTGGTTGCTAGACAGTCGCTAAACAGTCAAGTCAAAGGAATGGCACAATTCTTCGTCTGCTCTTTAAAGAGAAAATTATCATAATTTCAAGCATATGTGATCCGTCACGCGAAAAGGGACCATCTGGGAACTCTGTACAATAAATATTTGAAAAGAGATTGAGTCCAGCATAGATCAACCAGAGGTCGCATTTCAAAAGTTCTTTCACTAAAAGGTAGATTATTCATTCTAGATTTAGAAAATAAGCAAAAGTTCAAAAAGTTTTGACCCTAGTCAGTCTGCGCAATCCGCGCAGTCTGACTAGGGTCGACACTTTACGCACTTGCCATGTGGTCCCTTTTCGCATGACGGGTCACATATATTTAATGATACTAGTTAAATCAGAGAATAGCAATGATTTTCTCCCAAATACAATCGCGCTCTTTTTTTATAATAAATAAATAAATAAATAAATAAATAAATAAATAAATAAATAAATAAATAAATAAATAAATAAATAAATAAATAAATAGTGACTTTGTTGCTTTTTTTAAGAACTTTTTTTTGTGAAATTTAAAGAGCATACTTCTCTCAGTCAAACCTATTTTGATAGTTCAATTTTCTCCAATTTACATTCGTTTTACCACAAAACAGGATTAATACGTGTTTGATTAAATCGTTTGAGTATCGGGCGAAAAAAAAGGTGAGTTTTAATACATTCGGAAATCGTTTTAAAACAATAAATATTTCCTACCAACCGCAGATTGCAAACACTTTAAAAATACTTTTCGGGTGTAGCCTAAAGTAAAAAACAAGTATGCTCATTGTAGGAACACGACGAGTGTCGGCTTGAACTCTCCATGAAGGAGCATCGGGGCCCGATTGATTGATTGATTGATTGATTGATTGATTGATTGATTGATTGAGTTGAGTTTTACACCGCTTTCAACATTTTTTAGTTATATCGCGGCGGTTTCCTGGTATTTATCTCACCAGTACAACCACCACATCCTTTCCTAGCCCTCCAGCTGCTTTCTCACATAGGTCTACGATTATCAACCCATTGGGTTAGAGACAAATAGCATCGGGACCCTAGGTTATAAAACTTTTCTCATTCTCAGTTCAAATTTTCTCAAATTCCGGTTTGAGATTAAAGCCGTAATTCTGTTTTAATACTCATTTAAATGTATTAACATAAATGATAATATTAATATAAATAACAACTAATTAACAGTATCGTTTACTTTCATACATTTATTGAAATTTAAAATTTGAGAAAATTCTCAGTTGAGCCTAAGAAAAGTTTTATAGCCTCGGGCTCAGATATGATTTTCTTTTAGACCCATTATTTGAATTATATGGATACCTTTTGACGAATTGACGCTAATTCGCATGTTCAGGGGATTTACATGTATATTTTCGCGCGCATCGGTATCACACGAATAATATTCTGGGACGCCGCGAAATATCCATTTAAAATATGAAATGTTTTGTTTTATTCATTGAGGTATAAAACTAAAATCCTCATCACGCTGTATTAATACGCAAAGCGAATTCATACAGCGTGTTAAGGTTTCAGTTGCATACTTCTACTTCTTTTAAAAAAAAAAACAAGAACAGAAAAACAACAACAACAAAACGTTTACCTTCATGTCTTATATGTAAATATGATGAAGCTTACATGTAAGTACTTCTCCATAATGAGATCACGGACTGCTCTATGGTCATCTTTGCAGCAAGTTTGCAAAATAGCTGTGTACTCAAAATAATTTTCACTGGGGAATAACAACAAATTTTCAGCCAATCATAAAAAAGGAATCTGGACGGATAAAACTAACATTAAGTCATTTTAGAAAAAAAAAAATCAATAAATAAAAAAAATAAATAAAAAATTCAGAAATGAATTGAAAATAACCAGACAGTGAGTTTGGATATTAAGAAAATCCATCTTCTGCGGAAAACTTTGCCTAGGCTGCAAACAATAAAATCTGGCTGTGGTCGATACTTTTCGCATTTCCAAAATGGCCCTTTTTGCGAAAAGGGTTACACATGCATAAACCTCGTATCTACCTCGTAACTACTTTCTAAAATAGGTTATAGTAACGTAATTATGGCTATTTGTCGAATATCCATGAAACTTAAAAGTGATTTATGCGTATTGAATATCCATGAAACTTCAAGTTATTTATGCGTATTGAATATCCATGAAACTTCAAGTTATTTATGCGTATTGAATATCTAAGCCTAAGCGACGAATATCCATGAAGCTTCAAGTTATTTATGCGTATTGGATATCTAAGCCTAAGCGACGAATATCCATGAAGCTTCAAGTTATTTATGCGTATTGGATATCTAAGCCTAAGCGACGAATATCCATGAAGCTTCAAATTATTTATGCGTATTGGATATCTAAGCATAAGCGACGAATATCCATGAAGCTTCAAGTTATTTATGCGTATTGAATATCTAAGCGCTAGCGAGTACCCAACATTTCAAACTTGAATTTTGCAATGGCGGATCAAGGATTTCTGTCTGGAGGGTTGGAAAATACAAATCCCGACAGGATTCTGAGGTACGTAGATTTCACTTGTCTGAATCCCCAAAAGATGGCAACTCATGAAGCTATCTGATACCCTCTGGAAACCGTCTTCATAAAAGGATTTACGACTGTTTTCGACGGTCTTCAATTCTTTTCTGGGGTTGATCTTAAACGAAGCATATTTTTTCTAACACCTGTAGATAGCTAAAAAGAAATAATGTACATTTAAAGCAAGGACTTCGAAGCCTCAAGCAAGGCCCAGAATAAGCCTAATTTTTTGTCCCTTATGATACCATTTTGTTGGTACAATACCAAGACCATGAATTCGGGGTATTGCTACCATTACCAAATTCGATTGAATTCCCTTTGTCAATAAAATAAACCGTTTGACCCCCCCCCCCGGATCCGCCACTGGTTTTACTCTTCGCTGGCTAATGCAGAGTACCATTAGCACGGGCCTGTTTTACTAAACATCTCATTTTTTGCGTACGTCAAAAATTAAAGTTTCTTCCACAGTAGAAACTAAATATAGAATTCAGTCATGCATCATCTCATTTGAATCGTCTTCTAAAGACGATTCCAATGAGATATTGCATGGCAGAATCTAACAAAGAATAATAAAAAAAAACTAGGTAGAGTTTGTGATTTTGACTTACGATAAATTTTTTTTGTAAGATGTTTAGTAAAACGGGCCCCAGAATTATTCAAATGATTTTAATACAAAAGCGGTGTTTGGGTTATAAAATATCAAAGCGAGGATTATAGATAAAAGGGAGGCTGAATGCGCATTTAAAGCGCAAAAATATGACAAATAATTTAATAACTTCAAAGACAATGTTTTACCAACCCCCAAATTTATAGCATACACTTTGATCGCTTTCCCTTTCTACAAATAGTAAATACAAAAGTAATAAAACATATAGTAAAATCTAAAAAAATATTATTTTCTTTTTATATTTACACGATATGCGAAGGAATTAAAAACAACAACAGCAACAACGACAACAACAACACTAAAAAAAAAAAGCAAACGCGCGCACGCACGCACACACACACACATAAATGATGCGAGATAGGGCTGTTTAGAATTTGTATTTTAACAAGAGGCGCTTTCTCTCGAGACCGTCTGAATCGCTGCACAGTCCTGAATTGATTTAATTTTCTAAGAATGTAACCGAAAAGTTTTTTTTTTGTGTGTTAAACTCAATTGAAAAAATATCATTTTCCCCTGAGAATATGAGGTAGACACTTTACGAACTACTCAGTTGAGTCCTTTCGCCTGATATGTGACGTTGTAAATTTCGTCATATATGTGACGTTAATTACAAAGCTTCGCCGTGCGGAGAATTTTACAACAACGGCATCATTTCGAGCATCCCTTTTACAAGCCGTTTTCAGAATCCTGCTAAGGTAGAAAAAAAATCAAGAAATTACCTTTTGGGTCGCTTTTAAGTCGCAAAATATTTTCTCAAATTTAGGGTCATAAACTATTTTGGAAAATCAATGTATCGAATAATTGCTAGTATTAATACGCAGAGTAAACACAGTGAGAATTGACCACAAGTTTTATGATGTATAATTTAGCTGGTATGGGAAAGGCGTTGAACATCTTAATTTGAGTCATTTCCATATGAATAAGTACATTCGAGGAGCAATAAAAATGTATGATTTTATAAACCTTTATTCAAACAAACTAAGCATAGTTCTACCCAAAGATAGTAAAAACTTGTAGCCATTTAAAAGAACCGGAAAATGGAAAAGAACAGTTACTTACGTTACCGTAACTTAAATTAAAATTCTTTGCGGAAATCTGATAGCACATTTCATCCAAGGATAATTCCCGTGAATTTTGTTGAAATGTAGAAATAGAAAGTTTACGAACGGACGGACGGATGTTTATTCAATTGTTCCCGCATCACGGTCGGTCAAGTAATATATGAGAAAACAAAAAATATGCAGAAAGATGGGGGTATAGTATCGTGAAATTGCCACACATCGTGATCGAAACCATTCCACACCACTCGCCGAGCGCTCCATTTATTTCATCCAAAAACTCACTCCAATCATCCCTCCGAAATAGTTTAAAAACGCTTCGAAATGGTTTAAAAAGATAATCATTTTCATTAATGTCGATTAAATCATCGTGCTATTTTATCATCTGGTGTTGATTTTAATGTTTCTGATTATTCCGCGAAGACACACAATTAGAAAAGAACATATACATTTTATTAAAGGGAGGTAAAAAAAAATCGCAAATTTCGTCCAATTCGGACGAAATTAGCGATATTGTATTACCTCTCTTGAATGTCACTCACACTCATTCAATTTCATTCTGCAATCATTCGAAAATCATTCACCACGACAATTTCAAGATCCTATTAACTGTACCTAAATGCGAAAAATAAACATTGTACGATAAATAAAGTCGAAATAAAATATAAAGGAATTTATTAAAAATCATAGGTTAACGTGTGGAGTCCCAGCAAGCAAAGCACATCGGTTAAACAAGGGCCGATCTTATAGTTATGGCCCTGTCACACCTCAACGTTTAAGCCAGCGTGTGCCTAACGCGTTTGAAAAAACGACTAAGTCCGCAAAACGTCGGCATACGCTGACCTACATTTTCTTTTTGTCGATTCACGACGCGCTTGTAGCGTGATCATAGCGAGTTTGAACGTGTGAGTAACGCGTGAGAAACGTGTCCAGAACGTGTTGATAGCGTATGTCAGCGTATACCAACGTTCTTGAGCGTGTGTCCAACGTTCTCGTAACGTCCTCAGAACGTGCTTAGCGTGTTTGTAACGCGCTTCTAGCGTGTTATAACGTGTTCGCAGCGTGTTTTGGATGTAAATAAAAATTCTGCAAGAAATCACCAGTTTAAACAGGCCACCGGCCACTACACATATTCAAATTCAAAGTATGTTGGTTCATGTAAAAGAAAAATAGGAAAAGACGAAAAGAAAAATACACTGTTACATATGAAAACATGCATATAACAAACTTATAAGATTACAGGCTGATTAAAGCTTCTAGTACTTTTCACTCGAAAAATTTTGCGAAAGGGTAAGGAACTACTTGTCATAATGCACTCCTTTCTTTTTCCATATGCTCTACCATGTAGGATGACTTTCTACAACCTCTCTTAATCTTGAATAGCTAGTCCTATATTAAGGGGGAAAAGGTGTACCAAATATCAAACGTGTAGTACATATAATAGAATCAAATATTCTGAACAGAGCAGAATAGAGTAAAACACGTCTTGTATTAAGTCCACTAGGTACAACGATGTACTTGTCTTTTTGGTATATTGATACTGATTAAATGAGACTAATGAATGTTTGTATTTTCGCGAACGTATTGTTATTCTAACCAAAGAGCAGACGCACTTGTAAAGCTATAAACGCAATTTTTAATACACATTTAGGCTACATTCTCCACCTCGACAATCTAAGGAATTAAGAAAATCCGCAAAGGATTTATATGGAATAAAAGACAAACAGCTTTTTACATAACCTAACATAACATAAGTTTTATTTATGTGACTTGAACGAAATCGTTCATCGTCAAATATAGAGAATGCTTCTTATAATCGAGTTTTCAAGTCATTCTTAGACTGGTCATGAGGAAACATGCAGATATGAACATGTCAAAAGGGTCATACACATGTACATGCACACATTTATTTATTTACGAGAAGCTAATGGTTGAAATTCAAGACAAACATGCAGCAGAACTTTTATATTTTCATTGAAAACTGAAACGCTGTCATACGCCAGCAACACGCTGTGAACTCGCTGGCAACGCGCTAGACACACGTTCAGTACGCTGAAGACACGCTATGCACACGTTCCCAGTACGATGGAGACACGCTTGAAGCACGTTAAACTTTTGGCAAACGTGTTTCTAGCGTGTCCATAGCGTAAGTGAACGAGCTCCTAGCGTGTCTCTAGCGTGCTGAGCGTGTTCGGAACGTGTGCGGAGCGTGTTCCAACACGTTCGGCACACGCTGAGAAATTTTAAGCATGCACAAAATTTTATGAGATACTCAGCGTATCGCAACGTGTGCCAACGTGTTACAGCGTGCCGATAGCGTGTGCGGAACGTGTCCATAGCGTACCCGACGTGTTCGCAGCGTGTTATAAAAAATCCAACACGTTCCGCACACGCTGGCTAAAACGTTAAGGTGTGACAGCCCTATTACGGCGACAAGAAAAATTAAAGTTACATATACATTAATTTTCATCTAGCTCAAACAAAGATCTTTATCCACCAATTTCATTGATTCAATCTGGTTGATCTCTGATAACAAACAAAACAACAACAATAACAACAACAACAAAAAACTTTAAGTGTAATTCAAATGCTCTTTTTATTATCGCTTTGGTAGTGCGTATTTTCATTTGTATTGGCCGGTGGCCGAAATAATTCATTGAAAATAATATTAATAATAAAAATAAATAAAAAAAAAAAAAAAAAAAACACATCAGGTTAACTGTAGCTAAATATATTAAAAATACGTATGATAAGTAATTTCAACCGATATTTGTATTATTCGCCGTCACGAGCCATATTTCAATTGATAAAAATTGAATATTTTTTTTTATTCAAACATTCAAAAGCACACAGGAAAGGTGGCCATAAATAATATGAAAAACGTTACAAAGATGATACAAAAAATCAAACAAGATGGTTTATACAAATTCGATTTTGATGCAGTCAGTGAAATTTACGGTTTATTAAAAGCGATAAAAACGAATTTACAGCGATGAATCGCGATAAATTACTCTCACATTAAATTTCATCATTTAATCGCATTCAGTCAAAACGAGGCATCGCAAAATTATTCAAAAATATATGAATGACTATCTAAAACAGGTGTTAACTACAGTTAACCCTTTCGCGGACGATAAATTTGTACAAAGGTTCTCGAAAAAGTTAAATCAAACCCTACATCGTCGGCTCAGCGCCAAACAGTTGCAACTGCCTGTAAACATATGGGCAGTTACAACTATTTCGCGCTAAGCAATCTATATATGACCAGAGAAGTTTTGTAAGAAACCGTTAAGAGTGAAAAGAAGAAAATAGCTTCTAGCCACAAACATTTTTGCACAATTTTCACAAATCATCACCGCGAAATAATTTCTTGAAAACGATCGAAAATTGACGTTAGTTCCTGTTTGTATGATAAAAATGAACTGTCACATTTTTCAGAAGCAGATCTACATGGGTTCGGGGGGTTCAAATGACCTCGATCTATTGTCTCATTTTTTCACCAGTTTCAAGGGGTTCGTAATAAATTAGTTTATGATTAGAAAAGCGCCATTTTGTGAGTTTATATCCCCCCTCCCCACCTCACACACATTTGCACTACTTATCCCGTGTTGAATAAAGATCGACAGCCTACAAAAGAGACTTCACGTTTACAGCGGGGTACAATTTTTAAACGTTCGCAAACGTTTTCGCATTTTGAACGCGGGGACTGGATTTTCCTGCTTGGACACATGTCTTGCATGTACCTAAGCTTAGCTCCAGATCTAAACGATCGTGCATGGACCGCTTTAGCATTGGAAACATTTGGATTCTGCAAAGAAAAAGGGGCCCGGATTTAACAGGTGTTTGACGTGTCTCAATGTTATCCTTCACACGTTTAAAATTTCAACCTTTCATTCTGTAATACGCTTGTAACAAAATCTGTCCTTCCTTCTGGATGACAAAATGACGCAAACTGTTTGCAAATTACACCCTGCTTTGCCCGCAAATGCACGTGCAAAGCGTGGTTTAACTGAGCAATCTGTAAACGTCGTTTTTTTTTCATCCTGAACGCAGGGCATTATATCGTTGACTTTTCTTCTTAAGATTCAACGTCCTGATTTAAAGATGCCTTTTACTAGTTTCTGCTTTGGTTCCCAGCATATAAATCTCTTCAATACTTACGAGTTGAGCAAGCACTATTGAAACTTATGCTCATGTATTACAAGGGAAAGGTTGTTAAAAAGACATGCTTTTAATTGATACACAACTTTGCTTCTCTTTTTATTTTTTGTTTGAATGAAATACTTTTATTTAAAAAAATCATGACTACCTTTTTTTCAATGATGAAAAAAAAAAAAAAAAAAAAAAAAAAAAACTAGAGGCGCTTGAGCGCCTGATTCGCTCCACAGGCCTGAATATCCAAATAATGACTATTAGAGGATGATAAAGCTGTTTAAATGAGAATTGAAGTGAATGAATGAGTGAATGTTTATTTCAAGTAAATAAGGGTCATATGCTGAAATATTTCTGCATAAAAAACTCATGATCAGTGAATAGCAAAATTGACCTCTACCTGTTACACAAATATTTTTCATTTAATCACAACAATTTTGTGCAGTCTGATAATGGGTCATCCAAGGATCATTCTAGTGATATTTTGTTAAAATCCAAATATAAGAATTTCAAAACTAACAGAATGTTACTGCACAATATACTGGTGTTGGTCTGCAAAATTTTGATTGTAGATCTTTCCACTTTTAATTAAACACTACTAAAAGATGTTACTTCACAATTCTTTGTCATCAAAACAAAATTCTAACTAATGATAGTAAGAAATAAAATATTCAATCCAATATATTTATTTTATTCTGCCCAATGCCTTAGAGTGCAGTAAACTCAACTCTTTCTACCCCACTCTGAATGTCAGGAGGTCAGAACATCATTTTACACTCTGTGCAGATTCACCCTTCGTTCAACTAAACTCACCAATTCTGAGTGGGTATTCTCAGGCTACTTATTTCAACTAATGTTTCTATACATTTGAATTTCAACAAAGGTTTTGTTCCTTCTAATCTATAATCATTACACCTATTAAATTCAACAAGTCTAGAAAAATTCATCATTGAGAAGATACCAAAAGGGTGATCAAATATTCACTTAATATGTTATAATACCCTCTACCAATAAAATCAAAGGCCTGAAAGGCCTGAATTGAAGACAGGACTGAATATTAACAATTGGAATGAAAATTGTGGCGTTTTGAGAAGATCTCTTGAGTGGGAATCAAAAATTTAAAACATTCATTGATGGTTACATATGGAAACTGCACCTTCCTAACAAATGAATATGCTTTACTTTGAAGACTCATCACTTCGAGATAAACCTATCCCTCTAGCCAATTCAAGCTTAACAAGAGGGTAACTGCCTTCATAATCGCTATCCATCCCCAAGTGTAAGTTTTCAATATCCTAAATGAAAAATATTCATTTAACCAACAGAAATATGGTGGCAATTCCTGTATTCTAAAAACTCATATGAATTATTGCAACCCTGTTTTATAAAATTGTATAGATTATCCCAAGCAATCCAATATGATCCAAATCCGATTTTTTCCAGTCAAACTTATTAAGTGGATGTGTAAAAATCTTAAATAAAATGTTAATCCACATGACACACATTGCTTACCCCTTGATGAAGAGCTGAACATTTCATCGCCATGGTGAATATTGCCCTGAATTGGAAATTTGTTCAAATTTCTTTTACATTTATTATCTGATCCAGGATTTGACTAATTATCTCCACATATAAGAAGCAATGAAAGTAATACCAATATTCTTATACTTTTACTAGTCAAAGTCAATACTAAGAAGAAGTATTTTCCCGTACAATAGCTGTAGCTTTTTTTATGAATACCGTTTAAGTTTCTTCCAGGAGTGAAACATTCTATTTCTATTTTTCCATTGAGATATTTCGATCTCCATTTCAGGTTATTCTCCTTGCATATGGTCTTACTTAGTAGACAATTATTTTTACTACAAAATAATATATAAACCTGTTAAGACAACCAACCTTTCAGGCCTTTTCCACGGGACTGCTTTTCTAGATCCAGATTGAACTATCCGGTGAACTATCAATTTTGACAAAACTGCCAAAATGACAGATCGTTAAATGAAATCCCGAGCTACAGCATTTATCACCTTGAGTAGAATTCTTTCAAAGTCCTCTCCAGAATGTTACAAATAAATCCATTCCAGTTTCCAAAACAGTTTCTGTTATTGTCAGAAAATTGTCGAAAACAAAAGCGGAAACTCAAAACCGGGATCGCGCATGCGTGGTTCTACTGTATAGGCCATTCGGAACACCACTCGGCCAATCTAACGCGTTCGTCACAACTCGGCCGATTCCGTAACCTACATTTATCTGAGACTTCGGAGATCGCCAGATGATTGCCGAGTGAATATCACGATCACGATCTGTTGCCGTTTACGGATATGACCGAGTGATGTTCCAAATGCTGTACAATATGGATAGACAAAACAAGCCTAATAATAAAGTAATTTGATAAGCCATCGAAATTTCTCCGTAAATCCAAGTAAAAATTCAAACCTAGGAAATTCCAAGGGTTTACGAGTTTATTCAAATAGCCTTGTGCTATTTTAGTTTTTATCCATTTACACTACGACAGGCCCGGGAGACGGATAAATAAAGCAACCTTAAGGACACACAAACACACAATTTTACGAGAAATAGGGAGTCTAAAATGGGGAACTGAAAATAGCTTGCCAATGCCATGTATAAAAACAGTTGTAGGATGCAATTGAAAATTTGGAGCAAATGTAAAAGATTGCAGCCGAAAACGCCCCAAAACAGCACCATTTACGAATGTAAAACACGTTTCTGCAGACAACTTCTGCATAGATCACGTGTTCAATCCCCTGAGGTCCCGGCCAGAATTTAGGTCAGCACCAAAATTTTACGGTATATTGCTACACTATTGATTATTTTTGCCGCGTTTATTTTTATGAATGGGTCTACTTTTTTGAGCGTAATGACACATGTAGGTTTGTTATCAGAATCCGATGGCGACGATCCCTATATTGAAAGACAGGTAAACCTGTCTTCAATAAAAAATATGCTGTTCATCTAATCAAAATATTTTTTTGCAGACTGATACAACTTCACAGAAATAAAATTTGCATGATATCTAATCCATCTGTTTAACCTTTCAGGATAGTTTGTTTTACCCTATATATGAAGAAATGACCTCTGCCCATAAAAGACATATTTTTGGTCTGATCACAATATTTTTCAATAGACTTATAAAGGATCACTAAATAATCATTCTAGTAAAATTTGGTTGATATCTATCAATTAAGTTCTGAGAAAATGATTTTCAAAGTTTACACTATATAACATATAGGGAAATGACCTCCGCACATAAAATATATGTTTTTTATCCGATCACAATAATTTTTGCTATACTGATAAAGGGTCACTCAAGTATCATTCAAGTAAAATTTGGTTGATATATATCAATTTAGTTCTGAGAAAACTTTTCACTATATAACATATAGAGAAATGACCTCCGCCCATAAAATACACATTTTTCATCCGATCACAATAATTTTTGCTATACTGATAAAGGGTTACTCAAGTATCATTCATGTAAAATTTGATTGATATCTATCGATTAGATTCTGAGAAAATGATTTTCAAAGTTTTCACTATATAACATATAGAGAAATGACCTCCGCCCATAAAATAAATATTTTTCATCTGATCACAATGATTTTTTGTAGGCTGATAGAGGCCCCCTCAAGGATAATTCATGTGAAGTTTGGTAAATATCCATCAATCAGTTTCTGAGAAAAGCCACCTATTACCATATATGGAAATTAGCCACGCCCACTACAGCCATGATTTTCAACTGATTAAAAATCTTTGAAGGAATCTGATAGAGGGTCACCCAAGGAACATTCCTGTGAAATTTGATTGGAATCCATCCAGTACTTTATGAGGAGAAGATTTTTAAAGTAAAAGTTTACGGACGGACGGACGGACGGACGGACGCACGCACGCACGCACGGACGACGGACACCTCGCCATGACAAAAGCCCGCTGGCCTTTCGGCCAGTGGAGCTAAAAAAAATAGATAAAAAGATAGAGTTATTCGCCTTAATTGAATATTGATGGCTAAGCGTGAAACAATTGTAACTCCCTATATGTTTATAGGGAGTTACAACTGTTTTGCGCTGAGCCATCGATAAATTGCCCTTTTGATAGTGAACATGTGTGCCAAGTTTCAAGTGAATGCCTTCTGTATAACCATAGATATAACAAAATGTCAAAGTTTTCGCAAGAGGACGACAACAACGACGACGCTTAGAGGCTATAGCATTTCCCTGTATTTTCTACGAAAGCAGCCGAGCTAAAAGAAGATTGATTGATTGAATGGGGTTTTATGCCGCTTTCAACATTATTTCAATTATATCGCGGCGGCTGGAGCACCTAACAATGGATTACTGGTATTTCTTACACCAGTACTACCATCACATCCTTTCCTAGCCTCCAGCTGCTATTCCACATAGGTCTACGATTGTCAACTCATTGGTGGTAGACAAATAGTCGGAAAGGATGAGTGCCGCCATCGGGGATCGAAGACCCTTCTAACTAAAGCCGTTGTTACACATTTTCGTCTCTCTCTCTCTCTATCTCCTTTTTTTTAAATCGCTTCTTTTTTCAAATTTAAAACCTGTTGTGAAATTCGATTCAAACATAGAGACTTAATCTATTCAATCAATATTTTTTCCTAGAGCCAGTATATCCATTCATATTTGTCATCTAAAGGGAATAAAACTGCAGTTAACGGGCAATAAACGGCGTTAAATATGACAAACGCATCTAATCTTAACATCTCTTAAAAGCATATATGCAAAAAATAATCATTACTTTGCCTTGCATTTTTATCTTTAGAATAATGTTTATACAGCGGGAATTCAAATGTTAAAGAGGATTCTTAGACATATTTAAATACAAATGAATTTGAGGAGAAATTTTAAAGTTTGTATACGACGTCATGAGCCAGATTTTTTTAGGAAAAAGGAAAGATGCGATATTCTTTAAAGCTTTCGGTGGTTTATCGAGAAATAGCGGTAGATTATCACTTGATAATCTCACCACAAAAAAATTTAATTATCAAAAACTTATACCCTGCTTTTGTGCATTTCATCCTATCTGACGTCATCTATGCGGGGCGAAATAAGTGACGTCTCAATGAACGTTGCATAGCAATCACGCGCAAAAGGACGCGCTTTACGAAAATATGTCCTAGAAATTTCACATTTTGTCTCATTTTTTGCAATAAAGAAATAGAATAATCGTTTGTTTTTCGAGTAAGATCGATTATTATTTCATTTCGTGAACAACAAAAGCTATATTTTCACTCGTGGCAGTTTGTTGCTCACTTAATGAAATATAAATCGATCTAACACTGAAACAAACGATTATCCTCTATTTCTTTCCGAAATGTATTTCGTTTTATGATATTGATACCACTTGATTCTCGGGGGGAAAGGGGACCCTCCCACCCATTCTTCTTTACCATTATTATCCCACTTTGCAATCAAAATTCTTAACAGTGTAGGACCGCTTGTTCACTACTGTAAATAGTTTTGAAAATAAAACGTAAACGGTATGAAAACAAACATTTTATTAAACGTGAAACATAACTCAAGTTTACTGTAACAAAAATCCATATACATTGTATATATTTATAAAATTCTATTTCAATCTACTAAAACAAATAATAACACGCATTTATTTCTTTTTAAATAAACTATGAGCAATTATTCAAAACCCCAAAATTTTATGATTTGGTCAATTTGTATATTAATACCAATAAAATGATCAAGTGTATAAGAAGATGTATTTCGCTTTCGACGTTCAAAATCACATAACTACAGCTTTACAGTTACATTTTTTTCAACTTATCAACATGGATCAAGAGGGGTGGGGAAATTCTAGAAATCAACCTATCATTTGAAATAAATGGACAAACGGAAGTATTAAAATTCTACATTCTTTCAAGTCACAAGACTTTCGAAGGCAAGGCCACCTTCTTTCTGTGAATCCTGAGAATTGAATTGAGGTCCAATTTGAAGGGTTGTCCCATAGAAGCCATTCGTGCAGTCGAAAAATCGTGTTCTAAATTTCATAATATTTATTTCTTAATGGTTAATCTTTACTTGATGAAAGAATGAAAGTTGCTTTTTCGTTTATTTAAAAACAGTCTTATAGTAGGCAACATAAAATTGAACTATTTTGAAAATTCTTTTGCAAGTTCTGCCAATTTGCACTCGCATTAAATGCTGTCACTTAAATTTCATTGAAACATGAAATCGATGGCTCAGTGCGAAACAGTTGTAACTGCCTATAAACATATAGGCAGTTACAACTGTTTCACGCTGAGCCATCAAAATGCGATCATTTATATCTTGAAACTATTAGTTCTTTTTTTCCCAACAGATTGTTTGAAAATCAAATCTCTTTAGATCAATCAATAAACACAATAATAAACACTGCCAACAACATGCACACTGGCTTATCAGTTCAAAGTAGTCTCTGTAACAGAACAAACTAACAGGTGAATGTTTGAATAAACATTTGGGGGTATTTAACCTTTCAAATGGACAAGCAAGTAGCTATTGATAATGATTGATTAGTATTATTCTGAATAAGGATTGTTGGTAATGTCATCATAAATCTAACATGGTTTCATGCAGACTTGCAGAATATCTACCTTTCATTTATTTTTCATTTAGCTTGTCATAGCATTGAAATAGTTTTTAACATTTACCCCATGTATATCCTTTTATTGTTACTTTGAACATGTATTTGTTAACTTTGTATGACAGTGATGGACTTTTTAGTTCCAAGCAATATTGAAATAAATCTGTTCTGTTCTGTCATGATAAAAACAAATACAAATTACAATTTACAACTCACCAATGGAAAAAATATTTCAAATAACTTTAATGTTGTTTTTTTTGGATTAATTCAATAGTGAAATAATAACACCCGTTTAAGATAAAAAATATTCAATCGATATTTGTGCATTTTGATTGGCTGAAAAAATTGGCTCAAACATCAATGGAACCAATTTTGAGTACACAAGTCCCCCCAAAATCTACCTAACAATGGTAAAACTTTTACTTTCCAGCTTGATTACATTAAACTATAAGAAATGAACAGATCTTGAATTCATGGAGTTATGACACTAAAATTCTAATTATACTAACTGTATTTCCACTAATAATAGAGCCTCCCCCCGCCCTTAATAGAAGCACTCCAACATTTTTTACAAAGAAAACCCTCTTTAAATGCCTAAATTTAAAGAACTGGTTAAGACTTCTTCTCTAATTTAATGTGAATTTCCTCTAAAAATCATTTATGTGATTGTTTATAGGAATTCTATCTCAAATTAAAGGAAAAAGGGCTTAAAAGACATTAATATTAATGATTTTTTTCAAATCAGAAAATGCATACTAAATAAAAGCCTCCTGACCATGTTATGTATAGCTCTCAGGAGCGTTTATAAGGAGAAATAAAGTATGTATGATTCTGCTTTGCTTTGATAATTTTTAAAACGTATACCGGTAATCATAAATTAGATTAGATTATTAGTTTCATACCTCCATGTAATAAATAAATAAAACTCTGATAAGTAGATAAAATGTGGAGGTTATATCTACTAAGTCTATATTGGTAAAGTGTGAAACACTAATTTGATCTCAGTTACTGACAAACACCAATTGTACTCGATGACACTCCGTCTGAATTAGGGGCAGCATGTCACCGTTTTCCTGTCATTAGGACTTTGAAGTCGTAAAAAACTTGTTACCATGCAAGATGCTTGTCTCCCGACCCCCCTCGGGAAATTCCTGAAAACTCTAAAACAAATTCATCGCTTTCCTTATTTGAGAAATATACAACACTTCTGAATTATTAACCCTTTCCTAATTTGTCAATTCATCAAAGAAAACCTAACTATTTTAACCCTTGTCATGCTGAATAAAAAACCTTGGCAAATTATGTATAAATCAAGGTGCTGAAAGCTCTGTATTTAATAACTGTGAGTCAGCATTTGATTTTGAAAATATAATTTCTGAAACTTTTCTGGTTTAAAAAGGAAAATCAGGTTGTATGGACTAAGATAAGACTGCACATATGTGTAGGCTGATGTTTGTCCATACCTCCTGCCAAAGCAGGAATATTCTAGGATCAGCATGTCAAGGGTTAAGTAGCTTCAAATATGTAGATGTTAACGCTAAATTTGTAATAGTCAATCAAAATGCAGATCATATTATTTCCAAACCTTTTTCCTAAATAAACCTTTTTTCCATGATTTAATTGGAATCTTTTTTAACCCTTGTTATACTGAATAAAGACACCTACATAATACGATGGCTCAGAGCAAAACAGTTGTAACTGCCTAAATTTTAAACACAGTTACAACTGTTTTGCACTGAGTCATTGAATTGCATTAAAATCAAACTAATGAAATCACTGTTTCATGTGATAATTTACCAAATGGATTTGTACTTGGAAAATAATTTTCTATAATTACAATCGAGATTTGTTTTTGAATAAAAATTCAAAATTTAGGTGTAAAACATTGGTGATTCTGATTCTTTTTTATGTAAATCATTTTAAGGATTTCTTATTGATCACTATTTGATATAACATAATTTTAACCCTTGTCATACTGAACTTGGATTACTCCTAGAGCCAGTTTTATTGAGTATCATACAATTATTTTTGACCTACATTTATAATGTGTGACAAGTCATAAGACCTTTCAGAAAGTTAGGCCCTGCTTTTGCAGGCATTAGAGACAAAGATCAGCCTGCACATCATGATGTGCAGGCTGATCTTTGTGTATACCACATAATTTTTAAACCAGAAGGATTTTATTCTTGAAGCCAATTATTGTACAAATCGAGGGGTTAGTGCAATACTATTGTAGGTGCCTTTATATTTATAGGCACTTACAAAAGTGTTGCATTGGACCCTTGAAATGTAGTAATAGTTTAATTTGAAAGGCAATTTTATCCAACTTAACCCCTTGCTGTACAGTCCCATTATAAATATGATTTTGCACGGTGGTTGTAACTAGCAATTTCTTCTTTTCCAATAATTTTTCAACTGCATAGAGTTGCATCATTTTAAATCACAAAAGGCTTTTATTCTATAATTCTTGTCTGTTACCTCTTTGAGTAAGGACCAGTCAAAAATTACAAAAAAATTGGAAAAGGTAAACCTTTTTCATAAATCACATGGTTAAAAAATTAACACTACTTTTTACAAAATTTCACAATCTAAATAATGATATCCAATTCTATTATTAATCCAGAATTATAATATCTGCAAATTCAACAATACATAACTAAAGGGACATAATTGAGTAATCATTACCTCCCTTTATGAAACATAAAATGTGTTATGAAAACCTTTAAAGTGGAACATAAAAGTGGCGGTAGGCGATTGATCTGGCTAAAATACAAACGGCTCAAACTCCGTAAGAACCAAAGCTTCGTTACGAGACTGACATAACCTCAAACACCGAAAAACCACATAAAGTGACTTTAAAGTCTTCGAAACATGCAAATGAAAAAGGGGTAAAAAGCAGTTAGACTTCAAACGGCATTCCATCATCAAAACAGCCTCTGTCAGAAGTCGAAACATGAAAGGACTGGATGACTTACACTGGTTCACTTCTGAATATGGTTCCACTTTTAACCTTTTTTCACAAACAATCAATTGATTGATGGCTGGCCTCGCCCTATGACCTTTGTCTGGACACGCCCCCTCTGATATTAAGGACCCATATTGAGGACCCATAATAGTTCTGTTACCTATGGGAGTGCTTGATCTTTTACATTGTTAATCAAGGTTTCCTAATGAAGTCATTTGGAAACCTTGGTCAACACTGTTAAAGTTCATGACTTCCGAAATGTTGCCAAACTCTTATGGGTCCACTACCTTAAACATAATTTAAATGTAAAATATGTATGGCAACGGACAAAAACAGAATAGAAAATCAATGGTGGACTATCAAAATGTTGTAACCTATTGTTATGATGTTTAAAGTAGCCTATCTACGGAAAAGGTTAGAACAAAATGGTCGAAAAATGAAGGAGGTCGTTGGTCATCTCATTATCAAAGGTTGTCTTGATTGGTCGATTGATTTTTTGACTGACAGAAAAAATATCTTTATCTAATTGTAATGCCCATTGAACAATATAAGAAAGCAGTGTGGAATTAAGAGAAATGAACATAAATAATGAACAGTTTGTTCTTATCCAAAAATGATTTGAAAACTTATGAAACAATTGTTCTTTTGTTCACATTCTCTCCAAACTCTCTATTGGGCCTATCTGAAATTCTGTGATTAAGATTATATATTTTGAATTCAATTAAAGGCATGAAACTGAAATACATAATACCATTAACAGTGTATATTAAACATTTTAACGTTAGATAAACTGTCTTCAACAATCTCTTTGATATTAAAACATTCTTTCTGGTAATGAGTTAAACGTTTATGATAACGACACAAGAAATAACAAAACTCAATATTCTCCCCAGAAAAAAAATTAATATAAAAAACATGGATAACTGAATTTGCAATAACAGCCAAAATATTTAATAGAAAGACAAAATAATAGGCCATAGTTGGAAAGTGCACAAAGCAATTTATTGTTTATATTAAAACATCAAAAAGATGATTTCTAATTTCCTGTGATATCCAACACCCCCAAAGTGAATAGAAAAATGTTCCAATTGGCAATTACAGCAATATCTGTTGGATTTCAACTCAACCTAATAAAACAAAGTTTAAAATCCTGACTTCATTTCTAACAAATTGCCACGAAATAGAAAAAAAATATAATACGCGAGAAAAAAGATAACTTAACCCTTTATCAATTATGAAGATATCCAACATTCTTATTCACTGGAAATAATATCTGTTGCAAAAATTGAAAAGAGAAGAAATTGCTCCAGCAAGGAACAAAATTAATATAATTGTTCAAATAAAACTTTTAGAAGGCCATAATGCATATTCTTTCCATTTTGACCATTCTATAGCATTGTTAAGTTTATCTTTATTGAGAGACCACGTTTATTGAGTGACAATGTTCTATAAAGCAACATTTTTTCAAAAGCCCCGTTTTTATTCAAAATATCTTAGAAAGTAGATTTAAATGATCTTATAAGCATTGTCCATAAATCCTATGTTAAATATATGTATCCTATGTCATATTAAAACTCATTATAGTCGTCTATATGAGACCATTCTGTTAAGTTTAAATAACACAGGATTATTGAGAAATGCACAATTACATAAACTTTCAATCAAGTTTATGTCTCGTTAATACTTATAAACAAAATATGTTCTAAGCAACCATTCTCTTTCAAGACCACTTTTTGGTGCTCGTGTAAGTGTAGTTTTCTGTACTTTGTTCTCTAACTATTGGTTAAACACAGTATGTCACGCTAATATTTTCCTGTACAATCCATGGAATTAGCACATCTTTGAACAATTGTAGCAATTGCCACGTTATTTTAAAAATCCATCCATTGACGTAGGAGTAATTGACCAGACAGACTGACAGACAGACAGTGATCTGTGACATTCACAAAATTTTGCTTAAGAACAAGGAACATAATTCAGACAGTTACAGCTGTTTCACGCTGAACCATCAAGACATCCCATACACATACACCACCACAAATGATCAGTTAGAAGCCTTTTTCAGAGCCTATAAATTATTGACACTTATAATAGTTTGGCACTTGATCCTTTTCTAAAGGTAGTGGACCCGTAATATTTCTGCAACATTTCGGACCAAATGTTCTCTAACAATGTTAACCAAAGTTTCCTAATGAAATCATTAGGAAACCTCGGTTAACACTGTTAAAGTTCATGACTTTCAGAACATTGAGGAACTATTACGGGTCAACTGGCTTAGCTCATTTCCAAAATAACTTTTCAACAGTTTTGAATTACAATAAAATTTGTATTAAATCACCACTTACAGGACCACCAAAAAGCGGTTGTGGAATGGTCACTTAGTACACATTTTTTTTTACAAATTATACACATAACTGTGATTGAATGTGTCTGTAATTTTATTAATCCTCTTAACAATCACTGAATAAAATTAGTCGCTTAATGAATGAGGTCACTAGTAATAAGGCCTGTAATTGATTAAAAGTTTGTCTCAAACTATGGTTTTGCATGTACAGTTAAACTTGTTTTGAGCGACCACTAACGGTACCACCAAAAAGCGGTCGTAAAAGAAAATGACCGCTTAACCCTTTGCTGTTGAATCCCTGCTTTTTACATGCCCGTGATTTTATGATTGAGAAAACATTGTGAAAAAAGAAGAAATTGCTTCTGACAAGTAATTTCTTCTTTTTCCACACTATTTTCTACCCTACTCAATGGTTATTTTTCAAATTAAATCCACTTTAAATTTTCAACTGCAAAACCTTTGAATTTGGACTGGTCCAAAATTTTGTAAAACAGTAAAGTGTTAATACACGTTTTGTTTACAAATAATAAACATACTTTTTGATAAAATATGCATGCTTGCAAAATTCTGTACAATCCTATGATGTTTAAGCTCAATAGAATCGTCTCATTGAGATGATTCTGGCGAGTTTTAACAACAAAGGATTCATTTTCAATATTTTTTAGACTTACTTTTTAAGATTTTTTCATTCAAAGAAGGGGATTTGGAAAACGGTCGCTTAATAAAGATGGTCGCTTAATAGATGTGGTTGCTTGAGCAAGATTGACTGTAGTTAGAGATAACATGTAGGACAAAAGTCCTAGCCAATCCCTTTCAGTGTGTATGTACTAATATAATAGAATTAAAAAGAGATCAAAAACATTAAAAATAGAACGAGAAGATAATAACAGAGACTGTGTAAATGACAAGGAATATCAGACTTATCCCTTACAATTCTTCAAAACATCTACCTTCTCATTGAGCAATCCTAGAATTGATCTTTTACAATTGATCTTTTTCAAGAAACGCATCCTTGTTACAAAACTTCAACTATTTTTATCATTTATCATGCTGAATAAAAACCTAAGAAAAATCAAAGTGCTGGTAGCATTTTATGCACTAATTGTGAGTCTGCATACACTGAAAAAACACATTTTTTTTTTAGAAAGTTCAATACATGTATATCCATAAATCCCCATCAATGAATTAATTAATAGCCTTAACAAAGATGTGTTGATAAACACTTTTGCCACCAAATAGTTTTAGATATTAGTCAATCATAGATGAACTTGACTTTGCAAAATGATCTTGACCTTAGTTTTGAAATGTAGGTCAATAGAATATCACAGAATGCCAAATAAAACAAGTTTAGTGACGGAACCGCGGAATGATTGATGGAGACCATTATTATATCCCATTGCCGAAAACGGTGGGGGATAACTATTGCATCTTTAATATGCTTGAAGCAATTCAAAAGAGATAATTTTTATTTCTAAGTTTTGCTTAGTTTGATTTTGACATTACTAGATGACCTTGATATTGGTGTCTACTTAGGGAAATAAATGAATATCATGCCAAACATAATCATTGAATCCTGAATAGGCTTGAAGTATGTAAAATCATTAAGTTTTTCTGTTGGGTTTTGCTAAATTTCAAGGGCGTGGCTCCCATTACGCACTTACGTAATACACATAATTCCACTTTTGAAAAAGCTTGTTGATGAATGATCATAACATCAAAACTACAGCTTATTGAAGCTGTAGTTACGATGTTTCATTATTCACCAATGCTCAATTCAAATCATATAAACAGGGACCGGATGGAGGGCATTAGTCCTTAGTCACAGTCCACATATCGCATTTATCTTAAATATTCCTTGGTGGTCGCCTTCGAAATGCGTAAAAATTTCAATATCCTAGCTACGCCTATGAATTTGACCTTGACATTGACCAGTTAAAATGACCCTTATTTTGGTAACAAAAGGTCTGTTTGATGTCATGCTAAATGTACCGATAAGCACTGTAGCTTGAATAGTTATTTGAAATGTTTTATTTTTAAGGTAGTGGACGCGTAATAGTTCCACAACATTTCGGAACTTATAATCTTTAACGATGTTGGCCGAGGTTTCCTAATGAAAATCATTAGGAATCCTCTGTTAACACTGTTAAAGTTTATTCTTTCTGAAATGTTGTGGAAATTTATGGGTCCATTACCTTAAATAAAATTTTCAATATTTGACTTTGATAGATGACATTGATCCTTAAAAAAAGACATTGACTTTGGATTCTGCAGATGTACATTAATGAGACCCATCAACATGCCAAATATGAGCACTGTAGCTTGAATAGGCTCAATGAGCAGTAAGCAATGTAAATTTATTAAATTAAAGTTTTGCAGATGGACAGAAATACAGACAGTTGGACACCCGTCAAATAATATAATCCAATTTTAGAATGTGAAAACATTGCTTGAAACATTTCAGTACTGTTCTATTATAAAGCTTTCATCCTAGCATGGGGTTAAATAATTAAAGAAGAAAAATATTACAGGAAATGTAAAAAATCTTGCAGAGCCTCGTAATTTCAAGGGAGAAGGTTAATTGTAAACTGACCTAAAATCATTAGGAATGATGTCTTCTGTCCAAGATGTCTTTGAAAGGTGAATACAAAAAGGATGAAATGATTAGACATTTGGACATTATTGCCATGGTAACAAGACATCTACAGAAATTAAATCAGTCATTTTCCCCTTTTTGATACATGATACATACTTTTTTTCTGGGTTACAAAGAAATACCATATACTAAGAAATGACGGAAACAAAATGGTCCTAAATAGCCAATCAGAAGAGACAAATACTTCATATGAAAGACTTATTGATCTTAAGGTTTTTGAAACTACTGTATTTCTCCTAAAAAATACTCCAAGATGCTAAACATAAAATGTTCAGATAGCTTTCATTTACTATGCATTTTCTGATTTAAAAATCATTAAAATTGAAGTCAAAAAAAGTTCCTAAAATTTAGGCATTTGAAGTGAACAAGTAAACAAGAGAACCTCCTGTGGGTGCCTACGCTCGGCTGTTGAGTGCTGGATGGTGGAAACAAGAGGCCCAAGAGGGCTTATATCGCTCCACTGGCTTAAAATCTTTAGACTTTCATTAAATAAAGCTTACTTTAAATGAATACATGAACACTCCTAAATCTCCTAAGACCTATTTAATAATGATTAACTGGTTCTGGTCCATATTGCACCAAAATACTCAATAACAATTAACCTGCAACCCTTTACCAATCTTATTAAAACATAAGGTTCAGAAGGAGATGTTGTTCAAGGATTTCAGGCTCAAAATAGGCCCCACCTGCCACGCCCATATTTATGGACCAATCAAAATTTCTTGAACATTCAAATAGTGACCCAAGAAAAATTCTGGTAAAGTTTCATTGAAATTGGCTGAGAATTTGGCCTCAAAATAAGCATTGCCCTGCCACGCCCATATTATGGGCCAATCAAAATTTAGCAAATAATTTTTGAAAAGAGATCTCAAGGAACATTCTGGTAAAGTTTGACTGAAATCAGCCAAGTGTTTCAGGAGAAAATGTTATTCAAAAATTTCGGGCTCAAAATAGGACCCGCCCTGCCACGCCCATTTCTATGGACCAATCAAAATTTCTTGAACAATTTAAGTAAAGGGTCACCCAAGGAATATTCTGTTAAAGTTTCATTGAAATCAGCCCAGTGGTTCAGGAGGAGATGTAGTGCTTTTAGAAAGTATAGTGGAGAAAAAACAATACAAAACAAATAAAAATAAATATTAACCTCAAAATCATACAAAATTGAGCAGTAAATTAAAAGCTTTATAGTTAATATATTTCATGGACTTAAAGCCTTTGAAACTTTGGATTTCTCAAAATAAACCAACTACAAAGATCCTTCATGGACTCGCAGAACAATGATGCGTGTGGTCTGAGACCCCGTATAAAGGACTAGCTTCCTTGAATCGGCGGTGAAATACATCTTTTGAGCAGGAGCGTCAAGACGCATAGAGAACACTTCCTTTCCGTCAGAGGAATCCCAAAGTTTGAGAACGCTACCGAGACACCCAGAAGCTACCCATTTACTGTTTGGTGAGATAGTCAGAGTGCGGACCTGCAATAGAGAAATAGCCAATGCATTATGGATATCCATTGAGTGATAAAGTAATCCATGGCTCGGTGCAAAACAGTTGTAACTCCCTATAAGTTTATAGGGAGTTACAACTGTTTCGCACTGAGCCATCGAAATACTGGAGTGTGTGCGTGACATTTCCAACAATTTGACATGTGCATGAAGTAGAAACTTTGAGCAGCCTAGACATTCACATTGTGCAATTTGGAGATCATCTGACTGTCTAAAAACAATTTGAGACCCTATCTACCTACAAAGAGCATAGTAGAGACTGTGCTGATGCACAGGCTGGCCTTAGTTCTTGCTTGGCACACTTTTGAAATTATTGAAAATGTCACACACAGGCTCAGTTTAGACACATTTAAGTTAGTTCAGCAATGTTTCAAATGTCCTCAAGTTTAACAGTGTTAACCAAGGTTTCCTAATAACTTCTGTGGGAAACCTTGTATAACATCCTGAAATATTCAGTTGCTTACTTCATATCTTTAAAAGAAAAGGTCAAATTACTCTAAAACCTATAAAATTCTTTCTTAAGATTAACTCTTTCTTGTCTTTTGACCCCTTTAAATGCTGTAGGAACCCCATGAATTTAAGAGTTAAGGGTCAATGAATCCCTTATTATAAAGACTAGCATGAGCCCTGAATATAGAATATTCCTGCTTTGGCAGGAGACATAGAAAAAGATCAGCCTACAGTCTGATCTTAATCTTTACCATCTGATTTTACTTTTCAAACAATAAAATTTTGAACATTAGTGCATCCAATGCTTTCAGCACTTTGATTTAAATTCAACTTTCCTAAGGTTTTTACCCTGTACAACAAGGGTTAATTCTAGTTTATGTGCTGTAATAACTTATCATATGATTATCTAACTAGGTGGCATTAACTCATTAGCAACATTTAAAATATCAAATTTCTCATTTCCCAGGCTAAATGCAACCACTTTACATGTATTGAATACAGGATTAGTTTTGTTAAATGGTGCTATCTTCATATCAAAGGTATTGAGTTTTTTCCTTGTCTCATAATGCTTCTCAGATGCATTTTCATAATTGGACGGCTCAGCATGAAACAGTTGTAACTGCCTACATGTTTATAGGCAGTTACAACTGTTTTGCACTGAGCCATTGATTTGTGATGCAAAAAATGCATCACACAGGTAATCAAAAGAAAATGAAATAAGCAAAAACACAAGCATAGGGGCTTGAAAGTAAAATAATACAAGTTGAAAAAGGGGCAAAATTTTAACAAAATATATTTAAAGTTATCTCCCTTGTATCTAATGATTGTTATTGTGCTAGCGAACACATGAGCCAGCTTTTAACTGAATTAACTTAAATGAGCCTGTGGGTGAAATTTCCAACAATTTCAAATATGCCCAAAGCAAAGACTTTGACCAGCCTGTGCATCTGCACAGTCTGACCAGAGTCTTCACTACGCATTTAGTAGATAGATAAGGTCTCAAAGTATCTGTAGGCCATCTGGTAACCTAATATTTACAGTATATGGCTGTCAAAGTTACTCAATGTTTGCCCTTTAAAGCTGCTCTTGCACAGATTGGGAAAATGTGAATTTTAACATTTTTCGTAAAATCAATCGGAATAAACTACCCCATCATGTTGAAGCCTTTAAAATAACAAGATTCAATCTGGTAATGCATCGAAAGAAAGACCGATATACCCGAATTTAGGTTAAATTCATTCTAAAAAATAAAGTGACTACTAACGCTAAAAAAATTATTCTTCAATTTCGAGCCAACTATTTTTGCTTGACATTCGGCATGTTTGTCTTATTCAATCAAAGATTAAGGTTAAAGTATTTGACAGCTAGAAACTTCATATCAATACAGGCAAAAAATGAAAGGTTATTCACGGAAAATAACGATTTTGTAATAAATAGACTAGAAATAAATAGACTGGATACCTTACTGAGCTTGCCACTTCGAAAAAATAAGTTACAAAATTATTGAAATGTGTTGTTTCTAGTGCCAATGCTTTGGGCCATTCTTCATAGTCTAAAAATAAACACATTTCCAAAACTTAGAACAAGTTTTGTATTTTTTCTATGAAAAACTGTGCAAGAGCAGCTTTAAGAACATTTCAAATTGTTGGAAATGTCACGCACAGGCTCAAATAATAGCCTAGATATGGGCAGGGTCAAAGTTTTTTAACAACCGTGTACACTGTTACTTAAGGTAGTGGACATGTAATAGATCAACAACTATTTTAAAGTAATTAAATTTAACAGTGTTAACCGAGAATTTCTAATGATTTCATTAGGAAACCTCAGTCAACATTGTGAAAGATCATGAGTTCCAAAATGTCGCATAACAATTATGGGTCCACTGCCTTAATGCAGACTATTCCAAAAACAGCCAAGCAAGAAATGGAGTTTGGAAAGCAGCAAAGTTTTACTAGAAAAAGACTCAAATAGTAGTTATATCTTAAAACAATATATTTTAAGATTGTAACGGACATTTCTCACTTTATCACAATATTTTCATCCTCATTTATTATGTTGTTGATTTTTTTTGTCAAATTTCATTCTAGTCTGCAGCTTTTTTCAATTGGGGCAGTATGAAATATTTTTAAAAATGGAAAATTGTTGAAATGGAAAGATCCTTTAATTATTGTAATGCTAAACCCAAAGTATTCCTACCTTTGGAGGAGCTATAGGCAAACATCAGCCTGCACATATGCCCAGTCTGATCTTAACACTTTCCTGTTTTAGAAAATTTAGACCTGTCCAAATTCAAAGGTTTTGCAGACGAAAATTTAAAGTGGATTTAATTTGAAAAATAACCATTCAGTAGGGTAGAAAATAGTGTGGAAAAAGAAGAAATTGCTTTTCAGAAGCAATTTCTTCTTTTTTCACAATGTTTTCTCAATCATAAAATCACAGCCACGTAAAAAGCAGGGATTAAACAGCAAAGGGTTAAATGTCTATACTACCCGTTTTCCTTTAAAGAAGCCGTAAAAACTTGAAAATTTAAATATAAAATGAACACCAATTCACATATGGTGCATCCAGTGCTTTGAGCACTTTGATTTTGTAACAATTTTGCCAAGATTTTTTATTCAGTAAGACAAGGGATAAATTTTGTACAGTCTAAAAATTGAGTCTCTTAGCAACATTGAACCTTTGCAGTGCTGATCCAAGAATTTTCCTACTTAAAAAAATTGCCAGGAGATCAGCATGCATAATGTGCAGACTGATCTTCATCTACATCATCTGATTTTCCTTTTTCAACCAGAAAAGTTTCAAAATGGTATTTCGAGGGGTCAGTACAATACTATTGTAAGTGCCTATGAATATATAGGCACTACAATAGTATTGTGATGACCCCTCGATATTCAAAATCAAATGCTGACTCACAAAGGGAATACAGAGCTTTCGGAACTTTGGTTTTAAAAATAGTGGTACAGATAAGAAAGGAAAATGCTAGTCTACAACCTTTATTTCTCGTTGAAAACTTATGTTGTGGGTACTCATTTGAATCGTCTTAACAAGGCGATTCAAACGAATAACACCACTATAGGATTTGCGCAAGAATAATTGAAATAATTAAATTTGAATTCTGAAATTCCCCCTCTTAGCTCTGAATTACAATTTTGCCATTCTTTTTTATTCAGCAGGACAAGGATTAGTCAAAGAAAATCTGATGAATTTTGCTCAGTCTAAAATGTTTTCCCTTAGTGATGGGTTAAACAGCAAAGTTGAGAAATGAAAAGTCACTGAAAATATTCATAGTAATCATAAATAGTTTAGTTCCAATCTAAGATCAAAGCTCATTGAGTTCTTTGAAATTTCTCCTTGGTGACAAGAATTTCTGTTTAGTGCCGAAGGTCACATGATTGGGTTGTTGCAAATCTGTTGTAAGTGCTTATACCAATATATTTTTTTTACAATAGTTTTGTGCTAAATCAATGAAATGACTCATCTTTTATCATAAATGCATAACTTCGAAAAAGTTTTTTGATAAGCACTGAAGATTTTGGACACAGTTTAAGGAATATTTTTCAGACCTAAGTGTACTTGGTTTTACTAATTGTTTCAATTTAAAATTTTCCATTTTTGATCAAAGGAATATGCTAATTTCTTAAAACCTTTGGCTTAGTTGTCAACATTAGGATAAAATTAGAATTTGATGTGCTTAAAACTGTTACTTTAAATAACTGATCAATAAAAAATTGAAATGTTAGTGAAACACTATTGTTAGTGCTTATAAACTTGTTGGCATTTTTAATAGTCTTGCACCAATATTTGAAGTTATATTATATCTTATAACTATAAAAATATCTGTGTAATAACATCCTGTATGATATTTTTTTTTTATGATATTACATAGTTATTTTAAGAACAATGATACAATGGATTTATTTTTAGAAGCTAGCATTTCAGTTAGAAACATCAACGAAAACAAGACAAATAGAGCCTCAACAATTATCAATTTTCCCAACCTCGTTAGATATCTATTTATATAAAACATTAAGTTTGTATTATATATATATAGGCATTTATAAATATATAATACATATTTAGTGTATTATATGAAAAAAAAAAAAAATCTAACAAGTTGGGAGAATTGATAATTGTCGAGGCTCTGCTGAGACAATTATCAATTCTCACAACTAAGTTAGATATTATTTCATACAATACACTAAGTACGTATTATATTTATCTTAAAACCTCTATACTTATCTTGTTTTCGTCGATGTTTCTAACCGAAATGCAAGTTTCAAAAAATAACCGCATGATATCATTGTTCAAAAATTAAATATGTGATATCATAAAAAATATCAGACGGGATGTTATCACACGGATATTGGTATAGTTAAAAGATAAAAGTCTTGCACCAATATTTGAAGTTATATTTTCTCACATAGCTCCCCTTGTCTTCTATAAAGATCAGCCATCAGGGCCTGAGGTTAAAAAACTTTTCTCAGTCTCAAGTCTCAACTGAGAATTTTCTCAAATTTTAAATTTAATTAAATGTATAAAAATTAAAGATGATATTATTAAGTTTGTTATTTATAACAACTTATTAATATTATCTTTTATGTTAATACATTGAAATGAGTATTAAAACAGAATTACAGCTTTAATCCCAAATTTGAGAAAATTTTGAATTGAGAATGAGAAAAGTTTTATAAATTTGGGCCCAGAGATATCCTTCCAATTCAAATAGACTAGAAACTTGATCATTATTCAGACATGAATTCCATTTTGAAAATTATCTTGATTCTATGAAAGAGAAGAAATTTCGAATCGCTCTTACCTAATTTAGACTCTTGTAACATGATTTAGAGATTGAACGTGGTTGATATGTAGATATTGATAGAAAAGATAAAATATGTAGGTTTTGAAAAACAAAATATGTCAAAAATGAATTTCACTTTCTTCAAACCTGCCCTGAATACATAGACTTAAAAGCTGTATGTATTAAAACATATATTAATGGGCAACTCTTAATGAGATAACAAATTTGATGCGCCAAAAATCACAAAGCACCTTGCAAAATTTATCAAAGTATATATATTTCTCTTTCAGTCTAGAAACTAAATTTGTTCACGTAATTCAATGTTCTTCTGTTAATCATTGTATTTCCTCTTTTTTTGTTTATGTCATTTTCTGAAAATATTGTGAATGTTTAATGCAATAAACTAGTTGTATCATATTTTATCGTATTGAATTGTATTGGCTTACACATATGTAAGATAACTTTCTAAATGACATCATCATGACGTCATGTAATGCTTATTTTTGTGATATTTCTGTCATCAGTGCATTTCAAAAATGGTTTTTAATGTACAGTGTTCTTAATGTGAGAAAAAGAATCTGTCATGAAATTTATTTGAGACAAGCTGATCTTAGCCTCATCTTGAATTAAAAAGATATTAAGCTTGTCAAAGCTCGCTTAATAGCAATTCATTTCTAAGACTCTGTTAAGATCAGGGCCCGAGGTTATAAAACTTTTCTCGTTCTCAATTCAAAATTTTCTCAAATTTCAATTTGAGATTTAAGCTGTAATTCTGTTTGAATACTCATTTTAATGTATTAACATAAAAGATAATATTAATAAGTTGTTATTAATAACAACTTATTAATATTATCTTTTATTTACATACTTTTATTTGAATTTAAAATTTGAGAAAATTCTCAGTTGAGCCTGAGAAAAGTTTTTATAACCTTTGGCTGAGATTGTCTCAAATAAAATCTCATGACACATCCTATATATCTTGGTGTCTTGTGTAATAATGGTAAATGAGCATTGAGTGTAATTTTGAGGGGTCAGCGCAACACTATTGTAAGTACCTATTAATTTACAGGCACTTACAATAGTATTGCACTGACCCCTCGGTATAGATACCCCTTTTTTTGCCAACTGTGAAATTTACGTCATGAGATCTAATTGTGACGCCATTTTTCAATTACATGTATGTAAATATAATAATTTATGAAAATGAAAAAAAAGCTAATATTAGAAAAAAATAAAAATAAATATAATAGAACAGAAAGCAATCAAAGGCAATTTAGAAATTTCAAAAAACAACAATAAAAGCAACATTTAAATGGTCAGTGCTCTAGTTAAGAATATATCTATCTTTTCACTATTTAGTCACAAAAAAAACAATGAATACTTGTTCACCTTAAGGTTCGCCCCATAAACCACATATTTCTGATTATATATGCATGGTTTATTCATTCTTTTAAATATTTTAAATTTCAGCATATATTCAATATTGATTTGGACAGATCCTTGTAGGAAACATTTACATATAGTAAGGTCAAGGCTATTTCGAGGGATCAGCTCAAAATATTGTAAGTGCCTATAAATATAATGAAAATACTGTGGAAAAAAAGAAAAATGCTTGAATAGGCTGCAATCATAAGGCTTTGATTTCTCACTGACAATTTTTCCTTTTAGAAATGGGTTGCATTTTTGTGCAGTCTGATCTAAGTCTATACCAACTGTTTTCCTTTTTCAGTGAAAGATGTTAAAAAAAATAATATTCAACATAAATTCTCATCTCATTATAAGTTGATTCAGTGCTCTCAGCACTTTGATTTCAAGGGCGTAACAACCATTACACAAATTACACAAGTGCATAATAAAAATAAATCTTCTTTCGAAAATGATTGTTGATCAATGATCATAACATCGAAACTAGAACTTTTTCAAGCTGTAGTTATGATGTTTTGAATATTCATCGACGCTCAAATCATAGACAAGGGGTTGGATGGAGGACATCTATTTTTTGCCACAGTCCACATATCACCTTTATACTATATACCCTACGTTGGTTGCCTTCTGAGTGTGTATAAATTTCAAAATCCTAATTACGCCTTTGGATTTATTGCAAATTTGCCAAGATTTTTATGCAGCATGGCAAGGGTAAATAACAAAGACTTGCCAAAGGGAGAATGTCAGAATTTATCAATTCATACGCTATTATACAGTTCACAAAGGCATTCCACCTATAAGCATGAAATGTGTCAAAAATACGGAAAACATTATAAGAGACAGATTGGCTGCATCTTAAGCCTGCATCCATTTTATAGCAAATTAATTGGGACATAATTATTACTAATTAAGTTGTTAAAAGTCCTTGGATTTGTCATTTATTCCACGATTCATTGCCCTGTTAAAATAGCGAGGTTGCGATCATTTGAAAGCTGCACTATGCTCCATTGTTTGCAAATACATTGAAAACCATGTAATAACCCCTCATTTCATTGAATGATAATTGTGCAACAATTGAGACACAATGCATCAAGCTATTTTCTTTTAAATGAGAAAGATAAAGTATTTTATTTCAAATTCCCTTTCCCTTTTGCACAAGTGTTAAAAAAATACTAGTACATTAATTCATACCAATCTAAATGATAATTTTAAAACTTTTGAGTAGAAAGATTTATGAATAAATGTATATTTACAAAGGTCAATGCAAAACTATTATTAGTAGCTACTTAGATATCATCACTTTAATTATTTCCTTACAAATCGCTTGATTTGTTTGTAAACACAAACATATTACCAGATGAAAGGCTCAGCAATCTTACACTAAAAACAAATGATTATTCTATTTCTTTATTGCAAAAATGAGACAAAATTTGAAATTTCTAGGACATATTTTCGTAAAACGTGTCATTTTGCATGTGATAGCTATGCAACGTTCATTGTGACATCACTTATTTCGCCCAGCAAAGATGACGTCAGATAGGATGAAAGCAGGGTATAAGTTCTTGATAATTTCACTGCTTTTGCGGTGAGATTATCAAGTGATAATCTACTGTTATTTCCAATACACCACTAAAAGGCATTAAAGAACTGGTATTATTCCGTCTAAAATAATCATTATACTCTCCTATATAAGAATTTTCAGATGCAATCTTTCATTGACCTCTGGAACCAATAATTTTCTAGAATGTTTATTTAAGACACATCCCATTTGGTCATCTGATCTATGTCGATTTGTTAACTTATTTATATTTTACCAAAGCAGAGTCCAGGCGTCTTAGAGTCTTTGTATACCAGTTAGGACTCCTTCATTGTGTAAGAAAGAAGTCCAGTGGACTCCCAGAATCATGTGATAATATTTTTAAACAAATGCAAAGGGTGATTTGCTTTTCAATCCTTTATAAAACTGTAGATCTCTTCACTACAAAAGTTGATGAAGATACACATCTTGTAGTATTTTACGATTGTTAATGAACTGGCGTGGCAGGGCTTAGCTGTTATGTAATTTGGTAAGTTTACTTTTCAATTTTTTGGGTTCATTGAAAAGTTAGTCGGCAATAATCGTGAACGTGTGAAAATAACTTATCCTAAAACTAAAAGGATTCACATGCTCAAGAAAAAGCAAACACATTTCATTGTTGGGTTACCAAAGCCTTGTAACTTCAGCTTGGACAGGTTACGATGGTTTGGTTACAAACCTACGCTTTACGGTCTCAAGTTAATTATGCCGACTATCTCTAGAAGTAAACAATTATGAATAAAGGCTGATTTACCGTAACCTTAAGTGCATAGACCCGACACTAAGGCTCCACCCTTCCAGGGGAAAAATAATGGATTATAATTTGATAGAAAAACAATTTCTTAATTTCCTCACTGTTCTCCCAATATGAAAATTCTGACTCTTCACTATGTGCTTGGACTCCCTGATTTCTAAAGTTGGTTTCCTTAATAACACCGGGAATCCCGGGCTATGTGTTAGATTTCCCCTATTCAAGCTTACCTTGAATTTCACCCTTTTTGGCAAAAGAGCCTTATAAAAATTTTCACCATTTTTCCCCTGTAAAATTATCACTTGCGGTCAGTGCAAAACTATTGTGTATGCCTAATGATATATAGGAGCTTACAAAGCTTTGGCACTGACTTCTGTAATGAAACAAACTCTGTCCATGTTCCACCTCTAAAATCTCCTGTCTGTAAAATTGTAACATTAGACAAAGGGAGGCAACTTTGAAACCCTTACACATAATACATTACCACAGTTTTCGCCCTTCAATAAAATCTGAATTAATGGGGCAAAATAATATATCTTTACCACTGTGATAAGAATGCTGCTTATCAATTTTTCTTTGTAATAAAATCATCCAATACTGTTTTTTCGTAACTCTTTTTCCAATTTTCAAAATTTTAGACAAGTCCAAATTCAAAGAAATTTTAGATAAAAACCTAAAGTGGGTGTAATTTGAATTAAAATTGTAATAAAAGGTGAAAAAAATGTTGTGGATAAAAAGTAAAATTGTTTTTGACAATATTTTTTGTTCATTTTTCAATATATTTTCTAGTATTAAATCACAGAGGGGCATTAAATTCTGGCACAGTAAATGAAAGGAAAGGAGTTTGAGAGCTCCCCAAAGTAAATTTGTATCTTTGGACTTTGGTTAATGATCATAATAACAAAACTACAGCTTATTCAAGCTGTAGTTATGATATTATGGTCATCAACATACAATATTTCTTTCTTTTAGGTAAGGTTATTTCTTTTTTGCATGTGGGTAATGTACGTAATTGATAGTACTTAATGCCTTCAAGAAAGGAACTTATTTACTTACATCTGCCTTGTGATAGGTCTTTGGCTTGACACTATTTCTCGGGATTCCTATCTCCGCATCATATATGAACACATATCCATCCTCCGACCCAACAGCGAGATATTCCTTATTGTCAGAGATTGCCATGGCGTTGCTGGTTCCCTTACATTGTTGGCCCAGCCAGCCTGGACGGTAAAACATCCCATTTGATTTGTCGTTTTTGACGGGTCTCTGATCGTAGTTACCAGATGGAATGTCCCAGAAGCCAACCCATCTGCTAGTGGAAAAGAAATGATGAGGTGATAGTACATAACATAAAAATTCCAATAGAGCCCCATGCTCTAACAACACTGGGTTGCCAGCACTTTGGTGAAACCAAATTCCCTGATTTTCACCGACTTTTCCCTGACTAATTCATGTTTTTCACTGACAAAAATTGTCAAACACTTTAATTCTTAAACAATCTCCTTAGGCCATTCCTTTATTTTTGGTTCACAGGATGCCTAGAACAGTGGCGTAGCCATGTTATTTACATTGGTGCGGCAAAACTGAGCTCCGAAGGAGCGAATGCGAGCGCCGAAGGCGCGAAGCCCTTCTAGGGGGGTACGGGGGCATGCCCCCCCCGGAAAATTTTTGAAAAAACGGTGCGATTTGGTGCATTCTAGACTTTACTTGATCACAATTTCAGTAGGGAAGAAATAGTGTGGAAAAGGAAGAAATTGCTTGTCAGAAGCAATTTCTTCTTTTTTCACAATGTTTTCTCAATCATAAAATCACAGGCACGTAATTATAAGCAGGGATAAAACAGGAAAGGGTTAACCCTAGTACGAGGACTAATCGATAATGACATTAACAACTCACCATGTACTCACGGGGAATCGCATGATTGGCATCGACACTGTATGGAAACTCTGTACGGTAGAGGAGACCGGGGCAGAGTGTTACACGGGGCAAAGTGTTACGTTTGAAATATTTTCTTTTTGACATCATTAATGTCCCAGGTGTTATTTCTTAGAAAAAGGCTTTTTAATTATGCATGTTTTGCTGCATATTAGATTCGTGAAATAGGAATATCCACTTAAGAAGAATCAGAAAACGATTTTTGTGACACAAAAGTAAATTCTTACAATCTTCGTAAATATCCGCCTCGTCTGATATAAGAGTACAAGAAATAGGAATGTCATATGGTTATGGGAAGCCGAGAACCAGAAGCTTACTTTTGTGTACAAATTATGTTATTGTAAACCTTTCTTTTCTTTGCACGAGTATCTTTTCCGAAAAGTTGCGATTGGGGCAAAGTGTTACACAGGACGTGGGGCAAAGAGTTACAGTGTAACATTTTGCCCACAATATGTTTAGCGCCATTATTCAATTTCCAGATAATGAGATTAAGACTGGAACGAATTCAATGAAGCTCCAGACGAAGTTTTAATGTTTGTGCAAATCATTTAACTTCTAATTATATGCAATAGAAACTGTTGTACGAAAAAGATAAATTTCCCGTTGCAAGAGTAACTAGAATTGTCTCAAAACGCTTTGTCCGCTATATATTCGGACATGTGGAAAGGGGATTTGGCTATCCAATGGGCTTATTTCTAAAAGTTTGTGGTTAATCACATATTTTTTTTATGTAATTTCATAAATGTGGAGTTTAAGAGACTTAATAATGCAATTCAGCCATGATCATATTATACTTTCTGCCTTTTCAGACTTATTTGAAGCTACAGTAGGTTCGAGTAGTCACAGGTGCTCTTAGATTTTATTCCGCAATGGACATACAATACAAGATTTATCATGTTTATGTCTTTATAAGAGAAATAAAAAAATAGAATATTTTACGATATGGTCAGAGTATTTTATTATTAAGGAAATATTTGGAAACATGTGCTGAGGCGCAAGAAATGCACTTTTTGTCATGGGTGACAAAGTCAGTGTGTGCAAAACTTGCAGTCTAATTTTGAATAATATTTTGCCAAAAGGCCTTTCATGTTTATCCCGGTATTGTAAAAGTAAATGGAAGTTCTTTTCGTGACGAATGTATGCCATGTAACACTTTGCCCCGGTAGGTGTAACACTTTGCCCCAAAAGCCCGGGGGCAATGTATTACATTTACCGGTATTTTTGTCTGCGTATAAAATTTTTATAATATGACGAAATTGTTTAATCAAAGTATCTTTTAGTTCCAAATTTGTTAAATTTTCGATTAATATACTAAATAAATACAAAAGAGCCATGGTGTCGGAAAATTTGTGAATTGATTAAAAATTGTAACACTTTGCCCCGGTCTCCCCTAGTTTGCAACGGTATATTCAAAATGGCGGATAGGCGTTCGTGAAAAAGTAAGTGTTCTTTATTTTTGTTCGATGCTGATTTAATCTATCATCCTGTAAGATAATGACAACATTTACGCATTCAGATTTGAATACATTATCCATCGTACCTAATGATTAAACGTCCTATAGCACCGTCCGTGTGTAATACAGCTTCAAACATTGTGTTTTGATGACATTTGAAATTGAAGCGCAAAACGAAAGTAGAAATGGCCATATTTTCCTTAAAATGACCGCACCGGCAAAATCAAATGTGGCGGTGGATGGGGACAAGATATCTCCCTATATATGACCCAGAATGTATTGGATCTAGCCCCTTGTCTAGGAAATATAGACACTTGAAAATTCCGATGGTGTACGCTACAGTTAAAACCGAAACTAAATCGCTGTACAGTGCGGTATATGGATATATTTGTACTCACCGGTTTAAATTTCGAATGAAAAATCTGTACGCAACGGTTTATATAAATTATCATGTGAAAATCGTTCAACGGGTTGAATGGCACGAAAAGGTGAAAGGTGACTTTGATACTATTTAATCTTAGTTAATACTGCAGAAAGACGAATATATTCTTATTTTTAATTTTATTTGTTTTGCCTGGAAATGAAGAAATCGTCGAAAGTGTATCATTTAACACATTTTTAAATTCTAATTTTATGTTTCTATTTAATTCTTCTGTCTTTCCTCAATAATTTTTGTAAGACCCTGTACAAATCGTTAAGACTAAAGCGCTTAACAAAGGCATCAAACTTTAAAAATGTCGGAGTATATTCCAGACATTCTTCTCGATGATGTAATATTAATTTATGATTCTTTTTTGTTGTTGTTTTTTGTTTGTTTTGCATTGAAACAAAGAAAAATAATTGATAGAGTATCATTACACACCATTTTAAATCAAATGTTATGTATCTACTTAATTCTATGTCATAGAAAGTTTCAGTTTAGTAATCAAAACAGTTTTATAAGCTTGAACCTAGATTATTGTTTCTGATATCATACGAAATGCTTACGTTTTTTTTTAACTTTCAGCTTTAGAAGCTTACAGTTAGAAGAAATCTTATCGAAATAAATTATTTAATACTCAATAGTTCTGATACACATAAGAAAATAGTTTTATTTCTTTTAGTTATCTCTTTCAGACAAATATCTTGTAATTTCCTTCCACAACATTTTTTAATTAAAAAGAAATTTTAAATGTTTAGAGAAAATTCATGGAAGCATATAGTTGCCAATCTGCGTGTCTTTCCGTCCTTCCAATCTTCCAAAGTTATTTGGACAATTGATTTATCGCACTCATAGGGGAGACTAGTATTTCGTCAAATTGTTGTGCATCGGCTTTTTTGTTTTTCGAATTGAATTAATACAGTTAAAAACGCAACCATTTCTTTCATAAAGTTCGAAAGCACAATTAACAATGATCGATTTCACATGCCTTATCCGCGATATTGACTGTCACGTGACATCGTTAAAAGCACCCCCGTTGAAGCAAAAGATAGCTCATAAATTCGCCCATAAGAATATGAAATTACAAAACAAGCAACTTACACCCTAACCAGTGAGCCAAAGAAAATTTTATATAGCCCAACAAATAGCGATTTTGCTTCATATTTCACCGTATTTCTAGCCGCATTTAACATTTTTCAGTCTTATTATAACATCGAGAAGAATGTCTGAAATACTGATAAGTTTTATGCCTTTGTTAAGCGCTTTAATCTTAACGATGTGTACAGGGTCTTACAAAATTATTGAGGAAGAACAGGAGAATTAAATAGAAACATTAGATTAGATTTAAAACTGTGTTTAATTACTCTTTCGACGGGTTTCTTCATTTTCAGGCAAAACAAAATAAAATAAGAAAAAGAACATATTCGTCTTTCTGCAGTATTAACTAAGATTAAATAGTATCAAAGTCACCTTTCACCTTTTCGTGCTATTTCATCCGTTGAAAGATTTTCACATGATGATTTATATAAACCGTTGCGTACAGATTTTCATTCGAAAATTTAAACCGGTGAGTACAAATATATCCATATACCGCACTGTACAGCGATTTAGTTTCGGTTTTAACTGTAGCGTACACCATCGGAATTTTCAAGTGTCTATATTTCCGAGACAAGGGGCTAGATCCAATACATTTTGGGTCATATTTAGGGAGATATCTTGTCCCCATCCACCGCCACATTTGATTTTGCTGGTGCGGTCTTTTTAGGGAAAATATGGCCATTTCTACTTTCGTTTTGCGCTTCAATTTTAAATGTCATCAAAACACAATGTTTGAAGCTGTATTACACACAGACGGTGCTATAGGACGTTTAATCATTAGGTACGATGGATGATGTATTCAAAACTGATTACGTATATGTTGTCGTTATGCTATTGGATGACAGATTATAGTAATATCGAACAAAAATAAAGAACACTTACTTTTTCACGAACGCCTATCCGCCATTTTGAATATACCGTTGCAAACTACCGTACAGTGTTTCCATACAGTGATCAACAGAAAACGGAAGTAAACAGAATTACCATTCTACAGACGCTTGGAAGTTTAGATTATTGATGAGTCATCCCAGGATGCTGGCATTTCGTTGTGTATGGTGGATTAAAAGAACTATAAGACATCATGTTTTATAAACGTTTTATTCATCCGTTATATGCTCACATACATTTTCAGTCATTTAGCGGTCAACATAATCCAGTTTTATTGTAGCGGCATGCCGCATCTAGTAGTAGACTACGGCAATTATTGGTGCGGCATGCCGCATCTACGGCAATTATTGGTGCGGCGAATGCCGCACCTGCCGCACCCGTGTCTACGCCCATGTTAGAAAAGTCCTGACCCCTGACCTAGTAAAAGTTGAGAAACCTAACATTTTTCCCATTTTTATGTGAATTTTGTTTTACAGTTGAGCAAGAGGTAAGTAAGAAATAAATCCTTTTTTTTATCCATACCTGCTGAATCAAAATATCTAAACAGTTGTAGAACAAATAAGGGACATAAATGTGATAAAATAAAAATGATAAGCTTTGATTATTATATGCAAGCTGTTTACATTAAAGCATCAGATTATCCTATTTTAAAAGATTTCCTTATATTTTGTATCACTTTTCCCTGATTCAATATCTCAGCTGCATATAAATGAATATTGGCATTAAATATTCTTTTTTAAACATAAGAAAGTAGCTACCAAGCTAATCATAATAAGTAGACAACCAGCTATAGTCCGTTTGACTTCTATATGGACCAACATTTCGCCGAAAATCTCAGAAATTAATTAATGAAACGCAAATTTTTCTTGTCATATCATTTTTTCCAGCTAATACCATGACGAATTTTGTTTTTCAGAATTTTTGAATGTAAAATAATGATTTTGTCCGTCCGTCTACATGTTAACTTTCAGCATTCCATACCTACTTGTTACTGTATTAAACGGAACAGCGAATTGTAATACCAAAAATAGTACTGATTTGCATAGGGGCCGAGTCAAAAGAGTAAGATCTTCATTGAATTGTATTACTATAAAATCGAGTTTTTCAATATAATTAAGTTTGTCTAAGATTTTTGCTACCGTTGGATATCAAATCTGTGTATATTCTCTCTTTCCTCAGAAACTGTTTGACCAGATAATTGATTATTGATTTTATTCATTCTGAGATGAACCCTATGTTTACATGTTGAGACCAATCAAAAAGCATTATTAAACGAAGTAGTTGGGAATTTCACGAGGAAAACTTGATGAAAAGGCGAGTACTAACGGTAAAAATCATGTGTTATTTAAGTTTAAGATGACCTGACCGTCGATATGCTAATTATAATGTCCAAATAAGGAACAATTGACATTTCATCTGTCAAAAGTTTAGTATAAAACCACGTGTTTTTACTATTTATGTTGACATTTTCTTACTATTGAACAGCCTCCATCACCCCTCGTATTTAAGAACGTATAATGCGAAAATATTAACATTAACTAGATAGACAAAATCATTATTTTGAAAATCATTTTATTTTCAAAAAATATTTTTTTGGAATGGTATTAAGCTGAAATTAAGATTTTACTACATACAAATCCTTTATATAAACGCAATTTTATGTAATTGATGAAAAGGTTGGTCCATATAGGAGTCAAACGGACTATACCAAAAAAAGGAGGATAAAACCTAGGAAAATCAGACTTTTCCCTGACTTTTTAGGATTTTCATTATTCACTGACCAAATTTAAAAATTCCCTGACAATTCCCTGACCTCGAAAAAATATCCAATTTCCCTGACTTTTCAAGACTGCTGGCAACCCTGAATAAAACCCCATCCCCCTGTTTCAATGGCTCAGTTTAAACAGTTGCCATGCCATGTTTTCAGGCAGGTAATATCAGGTCAATAAAGACTTCATTGCAAGATAAGTTATATTGTGCTAGACATCAATGATGATGCAAAAGCTGTAGAAACTGAAGGTTATTTTTTCCCAAACAAGAAATGTGCGACACACAGAGATTTTCAGGCATTAAAGAACCACAATTGAAAATAAAGCTTCATTGTTCACTAACAAAATTATTCTGTGTCTTAGATATATAATTCAATGAAAAATAAAACATTTAGGATTAAACATCTTGAAGCACATCACTTTGCATGTGATTGCCTAGCAACATTATGGTATCTTAAGTCCTTAGATGACATATAGTATTTTTATATTTAGATTTGCCCAAACTAGATATCGAGGGTTCAGTGCAAGACTGTACTAAGTGTATATACACTTAGTACAGTCTTGCACTAAACCCTTGAATTATTGTAAATGAGTTATGGCCTATAAAATAGTTGTATTTTGATGAAATGAATGAAAGCAAGATCTAATCTTTTGGTAATTGGATTAGTTTTGCAGTGAAATTACCAAGCAATTATCTGCCCACAAAATACCCAGAAGCATTCATGGATGGCTTACAAACTGACTTTCATCAATAAATATTGAATGGATCTTACCTTCTTGTTGTTATAAGCACCGTATTGGCCCTGTATTGGCACATGTTGGTTCCTAAAGTTGGTATCTTTGTGAGACGTCGCAAACATGGCATTAGGGCTCCATTCCCCTGCGACAGATCTATAGCACCAAACTTGAACCTGTGTGGCTGTTCCATAAAGTTGCCCTTCTTCCACATTTTCTTGATCGACTCATACTCCGCCTCCGATATACCCGCTTTCAGAACAAGGAATCTCTCGCTAGGAGTCAAGATGGCTGACATACTGATGAAAGTGAGCCCCTTCTGGACACCAAATGACTTTGTAAATTTACTTAGCTGGATATTGTATATATCTATATGTAGCTGGTCTTTCTTAACTTCACTGATTATATATAATTTTTCTTTGGCATGATCTGTGACTACTGATAAAACTTTGTGAGGGAAATCTGAAGTTTTCAATACAGGCTGACCAGAAAAGACGTCAAAGACAAGAAGTTTTCCCGCAGTCTCATCGAGTAAGACTACCGCATCATTTACCATCTCTAGGATAACACTCACTTCTATTTCTATATGATGTTGACGGAGAAAAACATGCGAGTCTGAATCCCAGGATCGCAGGTAGCCATCAGTAGAACATGTGATCAGTTCTGATCCAATCACAATAAAGGATTTTACCTCCATCTGGTCTAACAGCTCATTATCAGATTTCTCCATCTTGTCATCATGTTTTGCTTTTTCTACCATCTGTTGAATAGACCACAGTTTAAGATCAAATGATGAACTAAGAGTAACTGCCTGTTGATCAACAATGACTATTTCTCTAATTAAGGTTGAATGAGCAGAGAAAGATCCTAGGTTTTTATCTGCTGCCAAATCATACATCCCAATGTTACCCTGACCGAAACACAGAAAAGCTATGCCCTCATCCCATATCACATCAAAGTTTTTGATTGGATAGTTCAATCTTATTTCCAGCACAGTTTTACTATTTTCAATGTCAAGAAGATAAACACTACCATTATTTGAAAGTACCAACACTTCAGGCTTGTTAGGATTTCCAGATAATTTGTCTACAATTCCTGGAATTGGAACATCAGTATGGGTGAAAGGTTCTGAACATTTAAAGGTGAGAAGTGAACATGTGGTGTCATTTTGTTCTGTTTTATCATTTTCTGTTTGTTTTACATCCTGTAACACACCAATAGACCATCCATTCTTGGCAGCTAGTGTTAGGTTTTCACTGTCAATATCTTTGTCTAATTGGACAAATTTGAGTGGTGTTTCTTTTCCAGATTCAAAGATTGTTATAAAACTAGAGTATTCTGGACCTTGTTGTTCATCATCCGGGGAGTTAATCATCTCTCCTGATGCAAGCACTTTGAATCCTTCCACTGTTTTAAATATGAGGCAGTTTTGTATTTGAGCAAATTTTCTCCGACTGTCAAACTGTTGAACAAACGTCAGATCTGTAAGATTGACGTGGATCAGATATGACTTCATGACTAGAATACCTATATCAGCTTCAATATCCATGTAAAACTGGGTCACTTCACTGGATCGGGGATTCCATTTCGGAATCTTCTCTGCAAACACAAACTGTGTAGATTTACTAGTGTGTAGATTATATGATATCAAACTTGTCTTGGTAATGTACAGTAGATGTTTACCATTCAGTCTATAGTAGGACCCCAGCATATTTTCAAAGATGTCTGACAAGTTATAATGTTGTATATCTTCCGTGTTCGTGTTGAAGATAGCGTACTCTGGTAAATCATCCGAACTGTCTTCATCTTTATTGGCCTGAAGCAAAAAACAGTTCTCTGACTGGGCCAGGATAGCCTTGTATCCCTGTAGAGAGGTGTTTAGGGCGCTTGATGCATCCTGTCTGGGTGCTAGACAAGGGAATTCTGGGATCAACAGCGGTGATTTCTGGCCATTCAGATAGTTGAGACACTGATCTTGAAGGTCCTTTAGATATTTGTGGTTTTCTTCAGGTTTGATGTAGGCTAGCAAACATACAGCCAATCTGATTGGTTGAGTGAGGTTGTCCTTGGCAACAGACAAGTAGTTACGTAGAATTGTCACCTCATCGTCTTCATTCTTGTCCAGAAAGCTTGATAAATCAGACACAGCTTCTGACAGAGAAAAGGACTCAATCTTTGTACAAAGATATTTTAAGTTACAGAAAATCTTTCCTTTTCCAATTTCCGGACCAATCACTGAATAAGCCTGTATTGCATGGTACTGTAAACAAGCCAGTTTGCGTTTGTTCTGCGCCTCAAATGGTTGTGGAGTGACTTGTCTATCTGCATCAGGCACTTCAAGGTTTTTGCGTTTTTTCAGAATGATTGTTCTTTTTATGCCAACATCTTGAAGATAGATTTCTGTCAAATTTTTGTGAAGTTCTACATCCTTACCATCCGAGATGTATCTGGACCTAGCTGTCTCTATAAACTGACGATGGTACCAATTTAGAGTATTCTTCCCATATGACAGTCTCTCTACGAGATATTCCTTCAAGTCAAATCTGATCCTTGCCCAGAGTAACGGAGGAACTCTGACAAGTCCAGGAACTGGAGGATCATGGTACCTGTATAGATCATTCAACACGGCATCGTCACATGACAACACATCCTCGATCTCAATATCAGTCAGTCCTCCTAATCCAATTGTTATATATCCTAAAGCATGACTTGTTAGCAATAGTCCAAACTTCTTCTCTAGGTTTTCAAACAGCCTGTTTATAGCCAGTTGTACAGTTGAAGGTAAAAGTTCTAAAGCTGAATATTCAATGTAAGAAGGCCATTGTTTAGCCATATCTAATAACAGTTTTAAGAACAATGGACTTGGTGATCCTTTAAACACAGACAGAAGAAGTTTCATCTGAGTGTCCGTCAGTTTTCTTTGACTAATTTTGAGGTATGTGTCAGCAATCAGTTGAGCCACTGTATTCGTAAGGAGTGGAACATTTATATAACATTCTTCATTTGGTAGAATCCTCTTCACGTTGTCAAGGATATCATGTTCCCGTGGTAACGTAGACAGGATCAGTTTCACGTTCTGTGGTAGGAGTGTTGGTAGCCACTCCATGCTGTGTGCCTTATAGTCAGGATACAGCTGGTCTATAGAGTCTAACAATATAATAATGGGTTCCTTGGCATTACTGGCAACCTGTCGTAAATATCGTGGAACAAACTCTACTAAATTCTTAATATTCTTGTAACAAATGGGAGACATAATCATATCATAGGCATCTGATAGTTGACCAAGTACGCTAAACAAGACGTCATAAATATTGTTGCTTTTAGGCGAGGTGCCAAGAAATCTTATCAACTTGACATGTGACTTGTTGTTTAGCCAATCAGGAATGTTCTTCATAATCATGGCCATGATGGATGTTTTTCCCGCCCCTGATTCTGCGTGTATTATCAATGGACGTCTGCCTGACTCATCCAGGATATATGACTTTGCTGCTTCTAGTATCTGTAATAAAGAGAGATTTCTTTTGAGTATCATAAGACTTTTTCGAGGGAGCAGAGCAAGATTATTTCAAATACATGTACTTATAAATATATAGTCAGTTACAACAGTTTTGCTCTTATCCCTCCATTTTACTTTTTCAACTGATATAAACTGACAATAAATCAGTCTCTGAAAAGATTTATCATCAAAAACAGTCTTTAGCATCTCAAAGAACAGTAATGGCCATAAGAACTAACAAAAAGAATTATAATGAAGATTGATTAGATGATTAAACGAGACTTACTTGGAAGTTGATGTTTGATCTGGATTCTATCGTCTGTCAACTCTTGGATGGGCTTACACAGAGATAACGTAGCTTGCCAGCAGGTATCAGCCTTTAGAGTCCATTGGAGGTCGAAGTTTTATTTTAAGTACTTTACATCTTATAAACTTGACGACAATGTTTGAAGGTTGAACAGAGTAAGAAATGCAGTGGGTCGGGAAGGGCTGGGTGTGTAAGCCCATCCAAGAGTTGACAGACGATAGAATCCAGATCAAACATCAACTTCCAAGTAAGTCTCGTTTAATCATCTAATTCTATCGTCTGTCATACTCTTAGAGGGGCTTCACAGAGACTTTAGAGTTAACTCTGTTCAAGCTGATCTAATAATTAAAAAATTAGACATAAAAGTGTGATGTATATAATCTTCTCTTTAACAAATCCAACACTATTTGAACATAATGATAAATGTGCAGTTTTACTGTAACATGCTACTGAATGTAGAGAGATGTCTTTTCCAATGACTTATTTATTAAACTTAGAACCAGTGCACCACTCAGAAGTTTTAAGTTAATTTTGAAGAGAGACCTTCTAGCTTTTGCTTTACTTATAGCTGCTTATTGAGATCATAATTTTCAAAAAACCCTGTACTTTTTAAGAAAATCCTGAACAACAGCCTGACGCATGTTATTGCATGTAGAAATGTCTGAATAAGGTTTGTGAGTGTTAATCATTATCTTTCCACAGTAACGGAAACCCTCAGTTCTACTTATGTATTACAGGAAAAACTTTTTAATGCATAGTGCTTTCAACATTGTATGATTCCAATATCAGGGGACACAGGTGATGACCTGGCCTTGACTGCTTTAGTTAATGATTGAGCTTTACAATCATTTTATCTTAAACGAGAGAAATGTTAGTCAAATTAATCACATGTGACATTTGACACATTTCAGCAGTTGACTGCAATAAAACAACCAGCTATTTTTCAAGATAGCACTGCCACTATAAATGCAATGTCAAGTTGATATGCTCCAGAACTGATACTCAATAACTGTCTAAGCATCCCATGCATGATTTATATTAATGTCTTGGTAATGAAGACAACAATTAAAATAATCCTTCTTGAATTTGTTTGTCTATGAGCAGTGCCCGAATTTTTCCCCTGATAAAAAATTGAAAAGTTGATCTATAGCCGATCTGGTAGTATTTATGGTACTGTACCCTTCCCCCTCTGAATTTGAGTTAGAAATTGGCATAGTAATGTGAGGAGAAGCAGGGGATACTAAGCATTTGGCATTTGGAAACTTAATCCATCTATTTATGTAAACTTCATAAGTCTTTTTAGTAGAATATTCTCCAAGATGGCATAATAATATCAATTGATGCATTTGGTATGTTTTGGTCTTGTAAGGCCTTCCTAAAATATTAAAAACTCTCAGTTTTTGATGCTTCAATAGATGTTTTTTCTCTAGTTCGTATTTGTAAGATGAGGATTTGAGGCACTAGCAGTAGTTTCATACGCTGAGGCCATTAAGTCTGTTTTTCAACTTAAGGGCTACCTAGGCCTGATGTTTGCTATTTTCTGGAGAAGTCCCCCAATAACTGTGAAAAGGAGAACATAAAACAAATTATTACTCCAGTTCATTAAGAGTGTATCAACAGCCAAAGCCTCATGGTCAGGATAAAAAGAAACATTCTTTTTCAATTTAGCATTCAGTAGCTACACAAGCATATTTATTCCAATTTTTGCTGGATAAAATGATGCTTTCATTTGTTGAAAACATAATTGTCTATCGACCACTCCAAGTCATCTGTATGATTTTTCAAAAGCCCTTCTTGTGTTATAACTCTTGAGCAAGATCATTCAAGTCTTGTTTATTTCCACCGAATTTGATTTTGTATGAAAATGATAAAGTTGTTACATCATCTGTCAAGATTCCAATGAGAATGTTTTCTTTCCTCTTTGCCAAGTCTATAAATCCAAGCTTGCACGCCTTAAGCTCAAGAATATCAATTCGTAAGGATTATAAAAGTTCTGACCATACTGCTTATGCAATTGTCCCTTATACCTTGAATTTTATTTATGTAAAATTGTAGCTCAACTCTGAATGAACTGGTGTTTGTTTTCCAGTAAACAGAAATTATATCATTAGATCATTTAATTTGAGCACTAAAGTTTTAACTGTTACAGTGAATGAATCCTAAATTATCTATACAATACATTTGAAAGATCACATATCTAACTGTTGCCTATCCCGACATTCATTGTGCTTGTATTAGATTATAGTTCTTTGACTACTGATCCAGTATCAATTGCTCCCCGGCCTCCTTGTCTATTTCTAACTAGAGCCTGCATGAGGCTATGTTGTCAAATATCATTCCAATGATTTTCTAGAAACTACATCAATAAAACATGGTAGTATCATTTGGGTATTAATTATCATTTACTACATCAATTATTGATATTCTGCATTTAATCATGCTTTAATATATCAATAATTTCTTTCAAATTTTTGATTTGTTTTATTAGATGAGTATAATAGACATTATGTATACTTGATCATTTATATATCCTAATAGAGAGCCTTATCTTTTGACTACAATCAGCATAATTGGTGGAACTAAGGTTTCAATATGTTCTATATCTTATGTTGTTATTGGAAAATGTTATATAACCATCATTTTCCCCTTCAATGACCAATAGGGTAAATTTTCAAACCTATGTATGGTGATACACAAAAATGTCTAGTTATCAAGTTGTTGAAGCCTGAATCTTTCAAGGATAGCCACTCATTTGTTTGCTTATACCTACTAGAACATTTTTAAACCTTAGATGTGAGTTTGCCTTGACCACCAGATACATAATTTTACGCATTTCATCTAATATCCTTCATAATTATGTGTATCTGCTTCTAATAATTCTTCAAATTTGCACAATATGTATTTTTCTCCTCATAAATATATGCTTATGTAATCAGTCTTTGGTTCCATCCAACTTTCGCATGCAAAGCAATACTATGTACTACATGTGTACAACTATTTAAATTCTTTAGAACAGAGATCTTTTAAGGATTTCAACCTAAATACTGCTGTCTATAAATGAAATAGTGACAATATCATTTCTATATTTCTATTTTAAGTAAAATCATAGATTTCTGTGGTTATATTTCTATTTTAAGTAAAATCATAGATTTCTGTGGGGTTGAATATAGTCTGATATTGTATTCAATGATTGCATCATAAGGGGTTGGAACTTACCCCCCTCCCCATCAAATGAGGACTCAAGGACTGGTTGCAATACAGAAATACCGATAAAGATGTTATAGTTTATTGTTATTATCAATAAAACCTTAAATACAGTAAGTATGGTATAGATAGTTAACTTACAGAAATAGAACAGGATATATCAAAAACCTAGTGGTAAGTATTCCATCATTAGCAATCTAAGATGCAAGTGATGGATTTCCAACATGGAAATAATATATCAAAATAAAACCAATAACCAAGAATATGGCCCTCTAGAAGGCCATGTTGAGATGATATGAACATTTCAAAAGTCCTTAGATATTGTTTACTTGGCCAGGCTTCCATATGACTTGTATCAAGAAATGCAGAATAACTTAAGGTCAAAATACTGATTGCATTAAAAACAAAAAATGGTTCATACATCCATGAAATTTTAGTAGTAAGGTTATGTTGATTTTATTTCTTGTAGACAACCATTCCTCCCTGGCTATGATGGACTGTAGTTGTCATCAAAGACCATGGAATTCCTTAGGAGAAAGAGATTGCATGAGAAAAGAATTGAAATACACAGGGTCATAATTAGCTGTTAATTTGTAAATGATCGGAATGAGCCAACACTTTTAAATCACTGATAGACAGTCTAGGAGTATTTAACCCCAAATGACTCAAACATCATTTATCATCTTCACTCTCTGACCCCATTAATGACCCCTAGGGATCTGGACCAGATAACTCTGCATCCTACAAAACCCTTGTTCTTGAAATAAATGGATATAATTGAATACAAATAGTTAAGATATTTTGAAGAAAATCTGACCCCAAAATCAAACAATTGATATAGATTTGTAAAAAGAGTTATTTTGATTACATAAAATTCAAAATACTGAAACATAAGAACTAGCTTATTTGATGGATCCTGAATTCCATGACCTCCATCCATGAGCTACATGCTTCTGCAAGTGAGCATTTATGGTAGTGTCCTGGGTATGGCCTTGCTTTTGGCTAAACTTTCCATATGGTATAATAAATTAACTGTCTCAGATGCCTGAATGATCAATTACCAGAAGATTTACTTGAAATCAATCATCAAAACACAAATAAAGCCAAAAATGTGTCTTGTTTGCCACTCTGGCTGCATTTTCACTCCGAAATATAGTAGCGTATCTGCAAATTTCATTGAGATCTGTGACAAACTACAAACAGCCATATAGGCAGTTTTATTATATCAATACACCATGTCATATAGACAGCCATTATAGGCCATTTAATAATACAATCCACCATGTCATATAGACAGCCATATAGGACATTTCAAGATTGAGATCCACCATGTCATGTAGACAGCCATTAAGGCAATTTCGATATTGAGATCCACTATGTCATATAGACAGCCATATAGGCAATTATACAAACAGCCAAAGAGGAAATAGATTAGGCCACAACTATTATGTCATAGAGACAACTATTTTGGCAATTTGGAATGGTAAGATCCATGTCATATAGACAGCCATAAAGGCAGTGTAATTTCAGACCAATTTAACTTATAGACAGCCATCATAGCAATTCTATTAAGTCGATCAAATATTGCATGTAAACAACAAAAGAAGTGGTTTTGATTTCTAGACCTAATGTCATATAGACAGCCATGTAGGCAATTTTGTAATTGTGGATCCATTGTCATAAATACAGCCATGTAGGCAATTTGTCAAATGTGGATCTTTTATCATATAGACAGCCATGTAAGCAATTTTCAATTTTGAATCTATAATTGTCAAAGAGAGCCACGTAGGCAATTTGTATTTGTGGATCTATTGTCATATAGACAGCCATGTAGGCAATTTTGTAATTGTGGATCAAATGTCATATACACAGCCATGTAGGCAATTTTGTAATTGTGGATCAATTGTCATATAGACAGCCATGTAGGCAATTTTGCAACTGTGGATCTATTGTCATATAGACAGCCATGTAGGCAATTTGCAACTGTGGATCTATTGTCATATAGACAGCCATGTAGGCAATTTTGTAATTGTTGATCAATTGTCATATAGACAGCCATGTAGGCAATTTGCAATTATGCATTCATTATCACATAGTCAGCCATGTAGGCAATTTTGTAGTTTAGTATGTAGTATCATCCAGACAGGCAAAGGTTTAATTTTGTCAGATCCATAATGTCATATAGACAACTATATAAGTAACGAAGCTTTATTTTCGATCAGTCATATTATTTTGACCTTTCTAATTTAAATTGATCATTCAGAGCTCAAAAACATTTCTAGGGATAAGCACAAAGAAACAAAGGAAGCCAGGTGACCAGAATGAAAATTCATCAAAATTAAAGAAAACTTTACCTCAAAATGATTGACCTCCAAATAAATTCCTGAATAATCACTGAACTCTTGAAAATAATTATCACTCAAGATTAATAATGTTAAAACAAATGTGGGTGAAATTAAATTTATTTAATGGACCCTAAATACACCTGGCTGTTGTCCCTGCAAGTGGCAGCCTCGTTCTGATACCTGCTGGCAAGCTACGTTATCTCTGTGAAGCCCCTCTAAGAGTATGACAGACGATAGAATTGTGGGTAAAAAGCATTGTGCTCTATACACATGAGCATATTACAAAATATTTCCTCAAAAATTCAAGTTGTAGTTTTGATCATTCCATAATGTTAAAATCTTTTCTGGGAAAGCTTCATTCTCCCTCCACCTGTAGGCTACAGTGTACAGGCACTTACAACATTTGAATTGCTCAATGCAAAAAAGTTGTAACTGCCTATATGTTTATAGGCAGTTACAACTATTTCATGCTGAGCCACAGATTTAAGAACTACATTGACATAATCAAAAACATATTTACTATGTGATTATCTTCTGCTAGTAAAAGGAAAATAGACCTTATTAGAGAAAACATGATTCATGCCTATAACAATGTTTTTCAAAAGTGGTGGGCTACTTTAACTGAATGTGTCCTTCCTTCAGGATACCAGAATGATGCAAACTGCGTGCAAAGTGAGGTATAATTGGCAAACAATTTGCACTGTTTTGTCATCCTGAAAGCAGGACTGATCACTACTCATTCGGAACACCATTTAGCCAATCTCACGATCAACCTCGGATGTATATAGAAGGACTATTTTTAAAAATTATGGGAAAACCTTTGAAAAACTCGATGACGTCCGTTAAAACGGCGTTTGTCCTCGAAACTGTGAGTGAAAACATTTGACATTGCCAACGCCACTCGTTTAAGTCACTGACGTGAAACCATCGTATCCTTATATAAATATCTTTAGATTCTTAATTAATGGCTGAAAAAATCTTAATTTTTGAGAATGATTCCTCATTCTTAAAAATTAAGATTTTTCAGCCGTTATTTACTGCAAAAGATATAAATCTATAGTGTTGGTTTTTCTTACACTGTTTCCACCTAACAAAATGCATGATTTTGTTACATATCCATCTGCCTTACATACATCCGAGGTCTATTGCAGTTTATGGAAATGGCCGATTGATGTTCCCAATGATCACTACTGTTATACATGTACCTACATTTTCCTGTCCACAAAAATACTGACATTTGGTCAGACAGAATCTCAGGTGATGAATAGTCTCTTCGTAATTGGTGTAGTAATTCCTTGGTGGAATAAGACTTTGTTCAGCAATCACAGCCTTTTGAATGAGGTTTTGACAGTCCTCAATGAAGTTGTTACAAAAACTCTGTAAGTACTCCTGGTGCTTTGATTGTGCAGGGTCCAGCCCACCAGGAATCCAGGGAACCGTGAATGCTCTGATGTTTTTGTAAGACAGTTTGTTTTTAATTCTGTTTTCACGCAAAGATTCCCTCAACTCCTCAACTTCGGTATCCACTTTACTTACCTGTTTGAAAAAATAAATTGAGCCAGTGTGTGACATTTCCAACAATTTGATAGCTATATCAGATACAAGCATTTAGCATCCCAGAGAGTTACTTAGTGTATGTAGAGGATTGCCTAACTGTCAACAGATACTTTAAGACTTTATTAATCTAACAATTGCATAGTGAAGACTCTGGTCAGACTGTGTAGAAGCACAGACTGAGCAGAATCTTTCATCGCAAATTTGAAATTGTTGGAAATGTCATCCGCAGGATCAATTCCCAATTAAAAATAAACAAAAATTTCATATGCTCTTTAGATCACATGACTATGTGTAGAGTCTTGAAAATACCAGGAAATCATTTGTAGGTAATCGCAATTAGACTGGACAATGTTTAATATGGCTTAAAACCCCTTCAAACAAACATACAAACTCCTTTATACCCAATAAGTTTTCAAGAATTTCCTTTAAATTTCTATCTTTGAATAAGTCTACCATTACACATGGAAAAATATGCTTTTAAAATGGAATTGCAAATTACAGATGAACCCTTTTTCAAACATTTCTTTTTTACACTTGTTGTATACTTCAAGAGGGTCCGTAAAATACCTGCCTGCTCCCCTTTTCTATGATTTGAGCATTGGTGAATACTCTAAACATAGTAACTACAGCTTGAATAAGCTGTAGTTTTGATGTAATGTTCATTAATCAGCAACATTTTTCGAAAGAGGATTTATTTCTTTTACACACTTGCGTAAGGTGCCTAATGGTAGTTACACCCTTGCGTTATTTGTGCATTTAAGTATTTTGAAAATTAATATATTGTATAGACTAGATGTTTAATACAGCTGAACACTTTACGGTACTTAATTGCATGGTGAACTCTTCTTGTATGATGGACAAGTATTTTTTAATTTCTTTTCAAACCTTTCAAATGCCACCAAGGAAAACTCAGAGTTGTTCTATTTTACTTACTCCATCAATAACTTTAAATTCCTTGAACCTTGAAGCATCCTGATCTGTAGCAGCACTGTTGTTTAAATCCTTGAACTTTCTCTGGTAAACAAGACAGTGTGAGTTAACATCATGGGCTGTAAGGATACCTTCTTCTATCTCACATTCTGTTACTGAAAGGACAAGATTTGAATTGCAAAATATACATGATGCAGGTATAGAGCAGACAGTGTGAATAAACATCATTCTCTGTAAGGATACCTTCTTCAATCTCATACTCTGTTACTGAAAGGACACAATTTAAATGACGAAATGTAAATTATACATGTTTAGACAAGACAGTGCCAGTTAACATCATTGGCTGCAAGGATGCCTTCCTCTATCTCACATTCTGTTACTGCAAGGACAAGTTTGGTTTGACAAAAAAAAAAATGTATAGACAAGGCAGTATGAATTCACATCATTGGTTGTTAGGATACCTACTTCTAACACACATTCTGTCACTGCAAAGACAAGTTTGGTTTGACAAAGTGTAAGTGGTAAATGTATAGACATGACAGATTGACAAAATACATGTATAGAAGAGACAGTGTGCATTAACATCATTTCCTGTTAGGATATCTGCTTCTAACTCATATTCTGTTACTGAAAGGACATGTTTGGTTTGACTAAATAAAAGTGATGAATATATAGACAAAACAGTATGAGTTCACATCAATGGAAGTGAGGATACCTTCCTCTATCTCACACTCTGCCTCGACAAGGACATGTTTGGTTCGACAAAATAAAAGTTTTAAATGTATAGACAAGGCAGTATGAGTTCACATCATTGATAGTTAGGATACCTTCCTCCATCTCACATTCTGTCATGATAAGGACAAGTTCGGTTTGACAAAATATAAATGTTAAATTTATAGACAAGACAGATTGACAAAAAACATGTATAGAAGAGACAGTGTGCATTAACATCATTGCCTGTTAGGATACCTGCTTCTATATTGCACTCTATCACTGAAAGGACATGTTTGTGTGGACAAAATAAACACAGTTCATGTATAGACAAGAAAGTGTGAGTTTTCATTATTGGCTGTCACTGTATGGACATGTTTGGGTTGACAAAATAAACAAAATACAATTATAGACAAGAAAGTGTATTGGCTGTAAGGATACCCTCCTCTATCTCACACTCAGTCACTCAAGAGGCACTTGACTATTCAAATGTCAACTGTCCTTGGTGAAAAAATCCAGTCTAAAAGTTAATTCAATAAGAACTACTCCACAGTGCGGTGCTAAAAAGATCAAAGGATTAGAGTGATTGCATGATTAATGTACATCTTCAAAAGATCACCCAACTTCTGTAAAATAGTGTGTGCATAATCACATGTTTATCCTGGAATGGTATAGATTAAAATTTAACAAATAATTTAAAATAACTTTTGTAGTACATGAGGTGTGATATTTAACGTCAAACATCAATTTCCCAATGGTTTTATAAATTACTCCAACAAAGTAAACAAAACAGAAATCTTCATTAGTTACATGCAAACAAATTCCCCTAACTTCTCATTGTTTCTAAAATATTTCTGAAATCAGTTTACCTTCTTCAAATATCAAATTAAATCTGAGTCAAATTCGAGTCAAAATTCTTATAAGTAAAACCAATAAAATCTCATCCCCCCCCCCCACACACACTCATACAAGGACATAGTTAACTGCATATGTCTGTCAACATTTCATAGCATAAAAAGTTGTTTTTGTTATAAGATACCTTACAGAAGGGTAGCATGGATAAATTGGAAAAGGTATTACAGAAAATAAACAGTAATTAACAGATTATCCATACCTGAGTAGAAGAATGTGTGATGCCTTTCCTCTGACAGCTTCTTCTGCTTATAAAGCTCATTTGCACATGTCCGTAAAACATCTTGAAGCTTGTCAAATGTTTTCAACCAATCAGCTGTGTCCTTCTTTCTAGGCTCATCACAACCAGGAGAGTAGTCTCCAAAGAATGTAAACTTGGATCTGATTGGCTGAAAGAAAATTAAGTGCCACTAGATACACTGATTTCCTTAGTATGCTCATCTGTTATAAAGATATTTAGATATTATGAGGTATTTTCTTTGGTGATTATGATTAAATCTAAGTTAATTGTATCTGTATGCTTAATTAAAACATTTTTTTCTATATTTTGGTCTAAATATTCGATCAATCAGAACTCAAACAAAACAAAGGTACTGCTGCAGTAAAAATGAATACTTTTATAAAAATCCCAAAAAGATTGCCCCTAAAAAACTGTCGTCCAGCCTGCATTTTTTTTCTTTAACCCCAGATGACCCCAATTTTAAATTTTTGCCTTAAGCTTAGACCTTGACCTTGGAGCTATCTGAAAATTCCTTTCCAATGGTATGGAGAACAATTGTGTCAAGCTTCTTTGAAATCCATCCTTAAATGAAGAAGCTATGGTCTGTAAAAGTTCAATTTGAATGAAGGACCTTTACCTTTGATCTTGAACTTGGAGGTATCTGAAATTTTGTTTGAAGAGCACATCTTCGGATGGTGGTGAACAATTGTACAAGTTTATTTTATAATGCATCCATAAATGTAGGAGTAATTGTTTGGACATAATTGGACATACTGACAGACAAACACCATTAAAACAATGAATGCCCCAAATCCCTTGATGAGTGGTCATCAAAATGATGTTAACAATGTGACCTGCGTAGGGGGAGTGAAATAAATTCGTTGAATATTGTTGATACTACACATGTGTTATTAAACTAGTGCAATGAATATGAAAATTAGCTGAGGGTTTAAAGCAGCATTATTTTAAAATGACATCATAATGGTTGTGATAACATCATTTTATAAAAGGTGTTTCATGTTTCGCAGAAAATCATAATTTGGGAATTTCAACAGCATTGTGGACATGTCAACTTCTGTATGTTGTTCCTGCATTACGTTAGAGTCGTTTCATCTTTCCCGTTGCTCCCATATTTTATTGTCTGTGTTGTCTTGACATTATGCTGTTTATTGGATACATGTTTGTTTATTGATGTAATTATTGTAATTTGATTTATCCGTCAGTTGTAAAAAAGGATCGAACCTGAACACAAGCAAAGTAGTTAATTCAACCCACAATTCTAACAGAGAGTTTAACGGATTAATCGCAGAAATTGGAGTCATAGTACAAATAAAATATCAAATTTGTGTCTCCTAAAATACTATTTTCTTTAACTAGTCGTCTATAACAGATAAAAACCTGGCAAAGCCTCATTTTTATCTGTTTATCGCTGACTTATTTAATAATTGGGTTTTTTATGACCACTCCTTCAATATCCTCTACTATAATACTGACCTGTAATACATACAAACTTGGCACTGCATTCTCATCTTTCTTGTACCATGTGCTCAATAAATCCTTATTTGGTAAACTCATTTTTGTTGCCATGGCAATGATTTTTTCAAACTCATCCACTTCAACTTCTACAGGAATAGGTCTGAACCCATATCTGTCTCCTGATAAAACCTTGAATTGTAAAATCACTAACAAAATTTACTGGAAGATAAATTACATAGTACATCAGGCACTCCTAAAAATGGACAAAACAGTCACCATTACCATTTGACCCATTATAAAGTACAAAATTGGAATGGTCAAAATTCAAAGAAGTTGGAGATGACAATTGAGCCTGTGTTTGACATTTCCAATAATTTAACATGTGCCTATAGGAACAGCATTAACTAGTCTAGTCTACTATCCACATAGTTTAATTAGAAGACTATCAGACTGTCTAAAGATAATTCAAGACCTTATCTATCTAAAAAGAGCAAAGTGAAGACTCTGGTCAGACTTTGCAGATGCACAGACTGACCAGAGTCTTTACTTAGCACTCATTTGAAATTGTTGGAAATGTCACACACAGGCTCATTTTTAAATTGATGAAATTTCAAAAAAAACTTTGCCCTTTTGGGTCAAAAAAATGAAATGGATAATGAAGAAATTTCAAACCTTTATAAAAATCAGATTTTCATACATTTAAAGACTTATTTAAGTATCATTTTAATTCTTTTATACCCATTAAAAAAGCTATTAAAAGCCAAGCAGATAACACACTTAGAAAAGATATATTCTTCATTCAACATTAAAGGAAGCAATGTTTTATTTTCCAGTCAAATTTTCTATACAATAAAATTTACTTTCCTTTCAACTTTAAACCATTCAATTGCATTGCTCTCTTTTGTGCATATCATTTCATCCAAACTATTAATTATCAAATTAACGTGATAATGTATTATAATAAGATTTTTTGTTTCATAATTCAAAGAAATCAATAAACTCTCTCTTCATATCTTATAATTTGATATCATGCAGCAAAAATGTAAAGATATATCAATACAGTACCAGATTTCTTTAGGGACTACTTTATGTGGAAGCTTACAAAATAGCTGCATACTCAAATTGTTTTCTTTGAGGTATAGAAAAAATAGTTTTTATCTAAACAGAATGCACAGATTTTGATGGACACAGTTTAAATCAAATCATTTTTTGATAATAGAGTTTGGAAGACGTTAAAAATCCAAGTGATCAACAATTTCTCAGTAATATCTTCTACAGATAAAAAGATAATCATACCACAAAATTAGGTCCTTTTGATACATTCTGACAGTTTTTGACCTCCAGTAGACATATTTTCTCCACAGAATGGTCATTTTGACTATCATCAGTGACTCCCCAACGCATGTCAACCACCTGAAACGCTAGTCCGAACTGTGAACAGTAGTCTCGTAGTTTTGGGTATACCTCTCTGGCCAGAATGTTCCTTTCCTGTCGCATATCTGTATTAACATGAATAATGATGGAAAGAGTTTTCAAGACTTTTTCAAATGTATTGAAGTAGATTGTAACTAGAGCTTGTCACTGAATGTGACTAAATACCCCCGCAAGTGCTTTCAGAGAATGAGATACTTTGACAAAAGAGGCAAAAAATGCTTCAAATATAAAGATAACTCTTGGATTTGAGACCTCTAAATTGCGTCTTGCAAAACTTAAACATGTTCAAGCTATTGAAGGAAAACTGAAGGAGGAGTTTGTACCATAAAATTACTAGTATATGTGAACGAAAAAGAAAAAAAATGTAGTAAGTGTAAGGGCAGGAAATTCTTAAACCAGGAGGAGTTGGGACCTCATAATTGTGTCTTGCAAAACTTCATATGTGGTAAATGTTTGTATAAATTTCAAAGGTATTACATGCAAACTGATTAAAGGAAAACTGAAGGAGATATTTGGGAAACAAAATTACAAGTATATATGTTCAAAAAGAAAAAATGTCTTAAGTTCAAGGGGAGATAATTCATAAACCTGTAGGAGTTGACACTTGAAATTTAAGTCTTGCAAAACTTCAACATGTGATAAATGTTTGTATACTGTTTCATTACTATCAAATGAAAATTGCAGGATATTGTGACACAAAATTATTAGTACATGGTAACAAATAGGAAAAAATGTCATAGTTCAAGGGGAGATAACACATGAACCTGAGGAAGTTGCGACTTGAAATTTGTGTCTTGCAAAACTTCAACATGTGATAAATGTTTGTATAATGTTTCATAACTATTGAATGAAAATTGAAGGAGGAGTTTGCGACACAAATTTTATAAGTACATTGAAACAAATAGGAAAAAATGTCTTAAGTTCAAGGGGAGATAATTCATGAACCTGATGGAGTTGACACTTGAAATTAGCATCTTGCAAAACTTCAACTTGTGATCAATATTTGCATAATGTTTAATTACAATTGAATGAAAATTGAAGGAGGAGTTTGCGACACAAATGATAAGTATATGGTAACAAATAGGAAAAATTGTCTAAGTTCAAGGGGAAATAATTCATGAATCAGGGGGAATTGAGACTTGAAATTTACGTCTTGCAAAACTTCAACATGTGATGAATACTTGTATAATGTTTCATAATTTTTGAATGAAAATTGAAGGAGGAGTTTGCGACACAAAATTATAAGTACATGGTAACAAAAAGGAAAAAAATGTCAAGTTCAAGGGGAGATAATTCATGAACCTGAGAAAGTTGACATTTGAAATTTGCGTCTTGCAAAACTTCAACTTGTGATCAAAATTTGAATAATGTTTCATTACAATTGAATAAAAATTGAAGGAGGAGTTTGCGACACAAAATGATAAGTACATGGTAACAAATAGGAAAAAATGTCTAAGTTCAAGGGGAGATAATTCATGAACCAGGGGAAGTTAGAACCTAAAAATTTTGTCTTGCAAAACTTTAACATGTGATAGATGTTTCTATAAAGTTTCAAAGCTTTTGAAGCAAAACTGAAGGAGGAGTTCGCGACACAAATTTACTACTATATGACACAAAATGATAAGTACATGGTAACAAATAGGAAAAAATGTCTAAGTTAAAGGGGAGATAATTCATGAACCAGGGGAAGTTGGGACCTAAAAATTGTGTCTTGCAAAACTTTAACATGTGATAGATGTTTCTATAAAGTTTCAAAGCTTTTGAAGCAAAACTGAAGGAGGAGTTCGCGACACAAATTTACTACTATATGTGTCCACAGACGGACGGACAGACGGACAGACGGACAGACGCACGGACGGACGGACGGACGGACAGACAGACAGGCTGATTCCAGTATACCCCCGAAAACATTCGTTTTACGGGGGTATAATAAAAAATGACTTTCTTGTGGAACACTCAAGCCTATGAAAAAGGTTTTTCTTTACTTGACCTTTATAAGTGTTGGAGTTGTTAGGCCTTCACAAATATAAAAAAAAATCTGGTGATTTTATTGTATAGTATTAATGAAGTTATCATTCCTAGCAATGATTTCTACCCCTAGGCCCTTACATGTATATTATGTTTTATTCACACTCAAATGTCTCTTCATAGAACTTTATGTTGCTCTTATCAGGGGTGTTGAAATACACAAAAGATGATTTCCTCTTGTCCAGGGTCAAAATGAACTTGTCCACAAAGAGAGAGCATGGATAAATTTTCATAAAAAATTGTTTTTATAACTATAAAATACTGGGTTAAAGCAATTCATGATTTTAAAAACAATGTTTTCTAACATTTGATACAAACATCAGGCCAATTAATCTCTAGGAACAATAAGTAGAAATCCAAGGTTTGACCTGGTATTTACTTGTCAACGGACATGTGGTCTAGAAAAATGTACTTGTCTGCACTTAGAAAAGCCTATGACGAACAAGTCGGGCATGGGGATTCCACACCCCTGCTCCTATCACAGTCAATCTCTGAAACTTCATCATTTTCTAACAATGTTTTCCAAAGGTTTTTGCTGACAAGTACTGCAAATTGTATTTTTTTTCCAATTAATATGACCCAGCACACGGGATAGGACCACATGGGAAGGCCTTGAAATAGAGATAGGTTTCCAGTAGAGGTCTAATGCAGGTCAATTGTTGATAACAATAACATTTGAAGGTAGAATAACCATTCAAGGTTTAGGGCTCGAGGTTATAAAACTTTTCTCAGGCTCAACTGAGAATTTTCTCAAATTTCAAATTTAAATAAATGTATGAAAACAAAAGAAAATATTGATAAGTTGTTATTTATAACATTTTATTAATATTATCTTTTATGTTAATACATTAAGATGAGTATTAAAACCGAATTATGGCTTTAATCTTGAATTGAAATTTGAGAAAAATTGGAATGAGAAAAGAAAAGTTTTATAACCTTGGGCCCTGAAAATCATCAAAAAGGCTTTAAACCTAGTCAGCCTGTGTGTTCTTTGCATTCAGATTATGGTAGACACTTTACACACTACCAAGATGGTCACAAAATCAGTTAGCAATACTCACCTGAGAATGTTGAACTAAGGAAGATCCGAACCATGGACTTGGGTAGGGGAGGTAAATCAGTGAGATCACCTTCGATCATGGAATCAAACTTTTTTGTGGCCTCCGAATCATACTGCACCTTCTGGGACTTCTCTGTATAACAGGCAACAGAAAAGCTATTTCAGGGCCCGAGGATATAAAACTTTTCTCATTCTCAATTCAAAATTTGCTCAAATTTCAATTTGAGATTAAAGCTGTAATTCTGTTTAAATACTCAGTTTAAATGTATTCACATAAAAGATAATATTATAAATAACAACTTATTAATATTATCTTTTATTTTCATACATTTTTTGAATTTAAAATTTGAGAAAATTCTAAGTTGAGCCTAAGAAAAGTTTTATAACCTTGGGCCTTGATTGCCGAAGTATATTGAAGAACAACTCTGCATCCAAGATGTAAATGTTCATAAAATGTTTCAGAAACGGTACCCTGAATTGAATGTGGGCTTAGATGCATAAGGGGGATATAATCTTTTATCAGTTGCAAACAATTTGCATCCTGAACACAGGGCATTTTTTTTTTCACAATAACACAATTTAAAATTTACAAGGTGAGTTGGAGAAACACATGGATACAACTTTCTCTTACGCTTTTTCGTGGATTATCGAGAATTTATTGTAAATTTTAATTTGATAAACTCACTGCCTAACCAGTGAAATTAAGCTGAGACCTCACTTTCGTTTATTTCACCATATAAGACATTATCTAAGCGGAGTGATGTCATAGCAATAAGGTGCAAAATGACAGGCTTCAGGAAAATTTGTCCTAAAATTCTCATATTTTGTCTCATATTTGCATTTAAGAAATATAATTATCAATTGTTTCTCAAGTAAGATCTAATTACATTTCATTTTGTGAACAGCAAAGGCTGTATTTTTTCACTTGTGGCTCAGTAACTTGTGAAAATCTGTCAACAAATTTTTGTTTAATGATTTCATTTACAACAATTTTTAGATAAATGAGGCCCTAACATTTTGTTCTATGCAGCTACGTGGGAAGTACATGTGTGTCTCAAGGCAACAATATATTGTTGACTCAGGGGTCCAGATAAGAGGGGGTGAAGCCAGTCTAAAATCTTTATTTCTCAATGAAACCATATGTTGTGTGTACTCATTTGAATCGTCTCGATGAGACGTTTCAAATGAGTACCAACACTATAGGGTTTAAGTGACGTATGATGAAATATTTTAAATTGAAAACCAAAAAATCCCTCTATCTGTAGCTCTTTTGACTCTTTTTGGAGCAGGTTCCCACATTTCCCACATGTGGTATTGGGAGCACACATATTTCAATTGATAATTACTAAGTGTTGGCAGTTTGCTTGTGTTAGATACCATTATCATCCTTTAGTACCTAATTTTTTGGAATTCAGGAAAATGGGTCTGACATAATAGCGCCCCCATGATGTTTTGCATTGTGTCTGGGAGTGTCTGATAGAGGAAATATGGTACCAATACTGTAAAGGTTTGAGAAGCAAAAACAATAAGTAATTTCTACCTTTGCTTACAGGTGCTGACTTTTTCGATGATGACACATTGCCCTTGCTTCTGAAATTTTAGAAAGCAAATGTTCATCATTTAACTATTTCAAAATAAATGACTTTTTTTTAATCCATGATGTTGAATATTCTTCCTAGAATTGGTAATCCTTTCCTGTTTTTTCAAAATTTAGACTTGCCCAAATTGAAAGCGGCTACAGACTGATGACAATTAAAAATTGGTGTTATTTGGGCCAGGTTATAAAACTCTTCTCATTCTCAATTCAAAATTTTCTCAAATTTCAATTTGTGATTAAAGCCGTAATTCTGTTTTGATACTCATTTAATGTATTTCTATTAAAGAAAATATTAATAAGTTTTTATACATAACAACTTATTAATATTATCTTTTATTTTCATACATTTTTTTTTAAATTCAAAATTTGAGAAAATTCTCAGTTGAGCCTGAGAAAAAGTTTTATAACCTAGGGTCCGAAATAGGGCATATAATTTTTTCTCATTCTCAACAATATCATAATGCATGAAACAAAACTTTAAAATTATAGGCACATTGAATCCTCAACAAGTTAATTTTATATCATCTATATAATAATTCAAGGGGTCAGTGCAACACTATAATAAGTGCCTATAACTTTATAGGCACTTACAATAGTGTTGCACTGACCTCTTGAATTATATTTCTTCATATCACCATTAACACACAGAAAGACCAAAAAAAGTGAGAAAAGGTTAATGAGTTTAAGCAGAGATTGTGCTAGTGTTTTAAATTGAGGAGTCATTGACTCCTACAATAAGAAATTCTGGGAGTCGAAACCGATTTTTAAGGGGTCAAAACAACAGAAGGAAAAAATGATGATTAAAAATTGGAGATCTGAGAGTCAAATAACCTTTTCTTGTAAAGATGTGAATTATGCAATTAAAAGTTAAACTTTAGATAGAACATGAGTTATATTATTGCAAATTCATGGGGGGAAAAGATAAGTTCTGACCCTTGGAAATTTCTCTCCAGGGGGTCAATAATTGACCCCCTTGGGAGAATATACTAAGGGTCAAATTAAGATATTTTCCAATATTTGGGAGTCAAAACCCTGCCCTGCGTTAAGGATGAAAACTTTAGCGAAGCACTTTGGAAATAAAACCTTGCTTTGCACGTATGTGCATGTGCAAAGCGGGGTATCATCTCAAAGCGCTTATGAAACGCTTTTATATCCTGAACACAAGGTTGGTTTATGGGTCTTACATGAGCCCTGTATAAGCCTTTCATTTTGCAATAGTTATCACTTACTTTGAGATTCTAGTTCCTGTGATTTTTGCTGATTTAACAGAGATGTCCTGAAACAGACAAAAACAAAATTTAATGCAATATAGAGCTCTAAAACAAAAAAAAATGATGGTTTGTCAATACTTTTCTTATGGATTTGGTGGTATACTCAATATTTTCCATATGGATTCTGTGGTTTTCTCAATACTTTTCTTACAATCTGTAAGATTAAACTACCATTGTTTTCTATGTTAGTATAGCCTGGTTAATTTGACCCGAATTTGACCTCTGTGGAAAAAATGCTTAAATAACAATTACCGACATATTTTATCAATTAACAAAATGTATAATACATTCAACATCGTCGGTTTTTCATGCGTTTGAAAGCACATGCAAAGCCGAGTAGGAATAATCAGATTTTTATTCATCTGAATAGCAGGGATCAGATTCAAGTCAATAAAATCGCACTATAACCTTAATCAGGTTGCTAATCAGTTGGGATTCAACTGCACCACCCACCATCCCATGAAACCCCTTTGGATCCACTGCCATCAGTTCAGAGGTACAGATAAGAGGGGTAAAAGCCATTCTAAAATTTACATTACTCAATGAAACCCTTTGTTATGGGTACTCATTAAATCACCTCCACAAGATGATTCAAATGAGTATCTTAATCAGGTTGCTAATCAGGTTGCTCAATGATTGTAAAGTCATTCTAAAATTTTCATTACTCAATGAAACCCTATGTTGCGGGTACTCATTAAACCATCTCCACAAAATGATCAAAGTTAGTACAAACAACATATGGTTTGTACTATAATCATCAAATTACTTTGATCTAAAATATCCCTTCTATATGTAGCTCGGAGTTCTATATGGAATTACCTGCTCTGTGTCTGGTTTGAGGTTGAATGATGACAAACTCTTGACATGCTGAATAAATTTTGGCTAAAAATTTCCATCAAAATCAAAGGACAAAAAGCACTGAAAGTTCCAACTGTAGGTCAATTTCTATTTGAAAAATCTATTGACAATTCTGGCTTGAAAGTGAGAAACAGGTGGTATAGACTAACCTTAGACTGCACATTTGTGCAGGCTGATATTTGTCTATAGCTCCTGCCAAAGTAGAAATATTCCGGGTTCAGCATGACAAGGGTTAAATCTATATGTAGCTCTGAGTTTTATATGGAATTACCTGCTCTGTGTCTGGTTTGAGGTTGAATGATGACAATCGAGGCTGAAGGGATTTCTTCCTGTTTAAAGGGTTACCTGAAATCAAAATATATACCATAAACATTTTATAATATGACCTACGTTGCCGGTGTCCCAGGGTAACCTGTCCCCTGGGTAACGTGTCCCCGGGGACAGGTTACCCCGGGGTAACGTGTCCCCGGGGACATGTTTCCCTAGAAATCATCCGGGGTAACCTGTCCCCCCCTGGGGTAACCTGTCCCCCCCTACAGATATTGTAAACCAATATTTAGTCACATTTCTTTTACCAAGATATTTTTATTCTATGCCTTACAAGTCTCTTTCTTTGATCTGTATGTAATTTTGATCTGTTTTGCGAACTGTATCAGTTCTGAAGGATTTTTATATTTTCCATGATAAGTATTATAACAATTAAACTTTTTTTTTTATTTTTTCAGAAAAATTGTTGTAAAATGTCATCATGACTATGAACATATCTATGAATGATCTAGTCTTTAGAAAAATCATTCAAAGCATGGATTTTTTCTTTGTGTGAATTGGGGGGTGGGACAGGTTACCCAAGCTGGGGTAACCTGTCCCCGGGGACACGTTACCCAGGCCTGGGTAACCTGTCCCACCCCCAAAAATGCTGTCAGCATTGATTTATGCAAAAATAAACCCATAGGTTTTCAATTATTTAATAATATTTCAAATTTTTGGGGTGTAAGGTTTCCAAGGCTGTGGTCACTTGTCTCTGAAATATGTTACCCAGGCCTGTAAACCCAGTGAAAAAAACAAAAAAAAGGTTGTTAATGAGGACTTATTCAAAAAAACTTGCAAATACATTTTTCTTTATTTGAAAACTGTTTGATAGTCTCATTTATATCAAAACTGTTATACAAATTAGTTATTAACTTATTAGAAAATTTATTGTGAGTGTATGTGTATGTCGGAGGGGACAGGTTACCCAAGCTGGGGTAACCTGTCCCCAGGGACATGTTACCAAGGCCTTGGTAACCTGTCCCACCTCTAAAAAGGTTGTCAACAGTGATCTGTGCACAAATTTACCAAAATATTTTCTTTTTTATTCTAAAGTATTTTGGGTACATGTAAGATTTTCCAATCTGTGGTTACTTGTCTCTAAAAAAAAAGTTACCACAGACTGGGAAAACATTGCTAACATGTTAACCAGGAATTTTCACAAAAGTTTACAAAAAAAAATTCTTTTCTTTGAAAGTTATTTTATAGTCTTAATTATATCACAACTGAATGACTGGAAGGTGATATCTTTAATGAAAAAAGTATTTGGAATAGGGGGACAGGTTACCCTGGGGTAACCTGTCCCCCGGGGACATGTTACCCTGGCTTGGGTAACCTGTCCCCCTTTCAAAAGAAGAAGTATTGAATGAATTTGTCATGTTGCTTTCTTATGAAAACTGCAATATTAACATGATATGTTAATAAATGCTATTTATCAATCTAAATATGGACTTGGAAAATATTTAGATATTGCAAAAGTAATATTGCAAAAAATTAAAACATGTAAGCGCTAAGATTTTTCTTTTAAAAAAGCATCAATTTTTCAAAAAAATGAATGAAATATTTTTCAATGAATATCATATGATAATTTCTTAAGAAAAATGAATGACTGGAAGGTGAAATCAAATGGATAAAAGCATTTTGAATAGGGGGACAGGTTACCCCGGGGTAACCTGTCCCCCCCACTAAAGATTTATTTTTTTTTATATTTTTTTCATTAAACTTTCAAATATTTGCATAACATACCAAAATTGATTACTATAACAATAAAAAATATAAAAAAAGGAAAATAGATTTGATAAGAAAATCATAGTAAGTAAATTATATTTTGGTTTGAGGAATTGAAAACCACTCAAAAATTACAGATATTCTTTTTATATGTCTTTTTTAAATTGATTTAGAGATATATAAAATAGCATGAATGAAAAATTAAAATTTTGATAAGAAATAATGTTTTCCATGGGGGGGGGACACATTACCCCAGGGGGGGACACGTTACCCCGGGGTAACCTGTCCCCGGGGACACGTTACCCAGGGGGACACGTTACACTGTTACACCGGCGTGAAATAACCCTTTTGAATATTTTTGATATTACACGGATACGGATATTAGACTAGTGGAATAACTATTCAAATGAGCTCAGAGCAAATAGCAACGCTATTTTGTTACCGTGAAAATGATGTTATAATTTATGTTTTGTGACGTCATTTTAAAATGGCGTTATAAGTTTCACAGAAAATTGAAATATTGAATTTCTAGAATTTTGACGTTTTTTTGCTAAAATTTGGGTCATATTATAAACAGAATATAAAATTTGTGCTCATAAAATACAGAATTTATTAAACTGGTCATCTAAAACAGATAAAAACTCGGTGCAGCCTCGTTTTTATCTGTTTGTAGATGACTTGTTTAATAAATTCCGTATTCCATGACCACTCATTCAATATCCTCTTTTTATCTAACGCAATTGTCCTGATAAGAACCCGTATTTGAGGCAATGGAGGCTTACAGGGAAGCCTGGGTTAACCCAACTGTGTTGTCTTTTTAAATAAAGGCTTTATCATTATTATTATTATTATTATTATTATATTAAAAAGACATAGAGTCTTAGAGATAGACCATTACTTGAGTCAGTTTTTGAAAATATTCTATGCCATAATGAATACCCACTTACCCACTCGTGAATTTAGTTATTTTCATTCAAATTAGCTGTTAACCCTTATACTTGAAATCTAGAATTGGCCTTTTTGGAAGATTAAATTTTCATTGACAGCTCACAAAAAAAAACCGAAGAAAATCATAAGTAAATGTACATGTGTGTGTTAAACATTTTCAAACTAGAACTGTCGCAAAGCTGACTTATACACCAAACCAGCACTTTGTCAAAATGTAAGTACTATTACTGCAGGATGTGTTTGTAACAATTATTGAGGTCAAAAGCAGTATTTGAAGTTTTATGCTTCTAGGTCGCTTGGTTCTCCAGTTAGTGTCTGGAAACAAAAATTGAACAAAAATTGACTGTGATCTTGACCTTTGACCTATTTGACCCCAATACAATAGGGCACTTCCTTGGGTCATAAGCAGCATTAATATGTAGTTCCATGATTCTAGGTCACTTGGTTCTAAAGTTAGAGTCCGGAAGCAAAAAATTGAACAAGGATTGACTGTGATCTTGACCTTTGACCTATGTGACCCAAAAACAATAGGGCACTTTCTTGGGTCATAGGCAGCATTTGTATGAAGTTTCATGATTCTAGATCACTTGGTTCTAAAGTTAGAGTCCGAAAACAAAAAGGTCTACAGATGGACAGATGGATGGACGGACAGATGGATGGACAAACAGACAGACAGACATGATGAAACCAACATACCCCCCTCTACTTGGTAGATGGGGGTATGAATACATAATGGAAAACATTTTAAACAAGGTCACCCTCTAGGGGTGAACTGCTTGGCTGCAGGAGCTGGATATTGCAAAAAAATATAAGTTGAAAAGGGGACATAACTCTTACAAAATTATTCCAGAGTTATCCCCCTTAATAGTCTGGACAGGTCTTTTGATGGTGGACACACATGCCAAGTTTCATGAAGATATGTTCAATAACAACAGAAATATGGCCAAGGTTAAAGTTTGTCATGTCAACACCAATGCCTACGCCAACAACAACAACGCAAATAACGCTAAGGTGATCACAGTACCTCAGATTTTCTAAAAAAACAGCCTTGCTAAAAATGAAGAAAATGCTTGTTACAGTTTTTTTATTGTCCATAATGTTTTTTGTCTAAGAGACAAAAGTTCTTTAGAGGTACAGATAAGAGGGGATAAAGCTTGCCTTAAATCTTTATTGCTTAACGTAATCCTATGTTGTGGGTACTCATTTGAATCATCTTTTAACAAAACCATTCCAATTAGTACCCACAATATATGATTTATTAAAGTATTGTTTAAATATTTTAATTTAAAATCCGAAATACCTCCTCTATCTGTAGCTCTGTTCTTTTAATTTCTCAACTAAAACTGAAAACAGTGTTGTTTGCAACTTCTTTGAATTTGGACCAGTCCAAAACACAGCAGAAAATCATGTGACAACAATTTCAGAAACTCGTCAATAACTCTGTCAATACATGACCAATTTGAATTCAGTTTGAAGCAGAGAATGTGAAAAAATGTCAGGAATTCCTTGGATATTATGGCAGATCTTTTAAAAATCTGTTGATAAAAAAGTTATTTAGGACCAAGTTAAACTGAGTTGGTCGTCAATAACTTATTTATTGGCAGATTTTTGAAAAATCTACCACATACAGCTTTTCCCAGGCATTTTTTCCGCCTTCTCTATTTCAAACCTTTTTCAAATTGGTCAAGTCTTAATGGAGTTACTGAAATATATCGGGGAAAAAAAAGTGTCACATGATTCTCTGCCATGTAAAATTTTCGATATTTTAAGTGAAAACATTTGAGGCTACTCATTTAGAGAGCATTGCAAACCTTAGCTTTCTTTTCCTCCTGTATAATTATATCCTTAGATTCTTATTCATAACTACTTAAAATTCTTAACCTAAATACTTTTTACTGTAAAGTTCCTATTTAGATTCTTAAAGATCTTGAGGAAAAGGACATACTGTATATAAGATACATGTATTTTGATACTCACTAGTTGCCCTTGTTGGTGGTTTCAGCGACATCTTGCTTTTTTCTGAAATAAAGAGTACCTCTTTAATTCTAATTCATTCTGAGCTATAATAAGAATACACCGATTGAATTATCATCCGAAATACGCTGTTGTACTTCTGATTTTCACCAAATACTAAATTGTTATACATGAAATAGATTTAACAAGATGTGTTTGTTAAACACGAATGCCCCAGCAACTGCCTTTTTTCCAAACCAGTGGTTCGATACATCAATATGAAAATCCTAAATTAAAGTGTTTTGATTGTGTAAAACAGCTGCTTTATACCAATATTCAACAAAAACTATCTTAGCTATCATAAGTTATACCTAATAGTACAGTTTTTATGACATCTATGACTATGAGTGCCCTTAACTAAATGATCTTGATCTTGATAAATGACCTTGACTTTATTATGCATGAACAGGTCTTGTCATGAGCAATGCACATGTGAAATATTAAGGCTCTATGACTTACAAATCAAAAGTTATGGCAAAAGTCAGTTTTAATTTAACAAAATTTGCCTTTGAAAAATGACCTTGACCTTGACATATGACCTTATGGATGGTGCCTTTCCAACGGTCTTGTCCCAGGCAACCATCATGTGAAATATGAAGACATAAACACTTACCAATCAAGAGTTATGGCCAATGATAAAGTTTTTATGTTGAAAAAAAGGTGACCTTGAAAAAATGACCTTGACCTATGACTTTGTGTATAATATACACCAAAAGATTCATCACAAGCAATTCACATGTGAAATATCAAGGCTGTATCACTTACCAATCTAAAGATATGGCCTTTGTTTAAGTTTTAATTTTTCACAAACTTGACATTGAAAAATGAACTTGATTTTTGACATATGACCTTGATCTTGGTATCTAAAGAAAGGTCTTGTCCCAAGCAATCATCATGTGAAAGATGAAGGCTCTAACACTTATCAATCAAAAGTTATGGCCAATGTTAAAGTTTTCTTCTAACAAAAATACAAACAAGGTAACAGACAAACAGATTAACAGACAGGCCCAAAAACAATATGTTCCTGATCTATCGATACAGGGGGCATAAAAAAGACATAAACACCAATTTGAATTGATTTTTTTTTAATGGGGACAGAGGTTGATCCAGAGAGAAGCAACCCCCCTTTTTCATGCAGAATTTCAATTAATCCTTCTCCTGCTGTTCATGACATTTTCCTGTCACTAACATAGCTCTGACTGATTGTCATTAGGAACATCACTCGGCCATTTCCATATACTGCAACAGACCTCGGATGTATATAAGGTGGATGGGTATGTAACAAAATTGTGCATTTTGTTAGGCAGAACAGTGTAAGAAAAACTAGCGCAGAAAAAACGGGCGCTATCTTTAGACTTATATTTTTTTACAGTAAATAACCACTGAAAAATCTTAATTTTTGAGAATGACGTATCATTCTCAAAAATTAAGATTTTTCAGCCATTATTTAAGAGTTTAAAGATATTAGTATAAGGATACAAAATTTTCAATTCACTGAACTTAATGAGTAGCTTTGGCGACGTCAAATGTTTTCACTCAAAGTTTTGAGGGCTAACGCTATTTTAACTGACGTCATCAAGTTTTTCCACGGTTTTACCGTAATTTTTATGTACATCTGAGGTTGATCATGAGATTGGTCGAGTGGTGTTTAACCCCCTTAATTCAGGAGGTCAAAACAGATTTTAAAGGAGTCAAAAGAAAAGAAACAGCCAGTCATGAATAAAAATTTTATAAGTTTAAGAGTCATTTGACCTTATCCTCTAAAGTTATGAAGTAAACAATTGATTTGTAAAATTTTAGAAAGTCAATTGGATGCATCTTATAAAGTTTTGACCCTTAAAATTTTCTCTCAAGGGGGTCACCATGATTTCTATGGATCAAAATGAAATATCAGATTTTTAGGGGTCAAAACCCTGGTTTAAGGATCAAAACGAGCCCTGACAGGATTTCCATTTGTGATATCATTCTAATGAAGTCAACAAGTTTGATCTATCAGTCAGTCACAGTTAGTTAAAAATGACAAATTTCGACAGTGAATTTTTGAGACAGCTGTTTCATTTGAAGATAACTCTGTTTTCAATAATTATTTTCGTTGGATTATTGAGAAATAATGGTAGATAATGATTTGATAAACCCACATAAAAACAAGTGAAATTACAAAAAACAAGAGATGTTTGTAAAACATTTATGCCCCCCATAAAAGCAGGTCAATAACCTATTCTTTGTCAATCAACAAAGGGCATTAACTCACAAAATATGATGGGTGGAGTTATGTTTCTTGTGCACTGCACATCTCCTCAATGAGATCTTTCCACCCATGAAGTTTCATGATTCTAGCTTGCATACTTGTTGAGATATGCTCAAGACAAAAAACGGACTATGGACAGACCGACCGACAGACTGACTGACAAGTACAAAGCAATATACCTCCTCTTCTTCGAAGGGGGGCATAATAATATACCCTGCTTGATTCTTTTTACCCATTTTAATGATATCAAAGCTCAGCTAAATAAACAAATGATGTCTCACCAAGGCTTGCTTACTAAAATTTCAATTCTAGACTTGCTTAAGATCAGCTTGTATCAGATAAAATTGAGTAACATGATTCTTTTTCTCAGATAAATGCTAGTTTTGTATGTTAAAAACTATTTTTCAACAACCAGATCTTACTAATTCCACAATGACATGCCTCAGATTACATAGTGATGACATCATTTAGAAAGTGATCTTACACATGTGTAAGACAGAATATCTTTGATGGCTGTTTGTTATGGAAGACAAAGGTAGCCATGTGAGAAAGTGATATTTGTAAGGTGTTATGAATGCCTTCATCTGAATGCCTATGACTTTATCTAGATATCTTTAGAAGGCGTCAGTCACTCTAATTTTGTGTCTTTGGTATGAAAAGAATTATTACCACATTTGCTTGATAAATTTGGACAGGAAAAAATAATTATTATTTTTTGTGTCTGAATATTAACAAATATATTTTCCTCTGTGTCCATAAATTTGGAGTCTTTTCACAATTTTTGTGAAAATTGATCTTTAATATTTGTAAAGGCTCGAAAACAATATTTAAGAATATACAGAAAGAGCTAGGAATAAGGTTAAGTGCCCACAAATGTGTCAAATATTTGCTTTCATCATTTATACGGAGCTAGGAAGAAGGTAAAGTCCAGACGAATGCATAAAAAAATATATGCATACCTCATTTAAAACTAGAAAGCCATGAATGGCTTGAGTCGCTCCACAGGCTTGAAATGCTTGAAAAAGCAAATAAATGTTTTGACTAGATTTTTAGATATTTGGGGTTCTTCTGATGTTGAAAATGATTTTCAAAGTTTTAACTATATAACAGATAGAGAAATGACCTCTGCTATTAAAAGACATATTTTTCATCTAATCAAAATAATTTTTGGATGCATGATAATGGGTCACCCAAAGATCATACCAAAAATGTTCGATTGATATCCATCAGTTACATTCTGAGAAAATGTTTTTCATAGTTTCCACTATTTAACATATTGAGAACTGACCTCCACCCATAAAATGTATATTTTTCATCCAATCAAAATTATTTTTGGTACACTGATAAAGGGTCACTCAAGGATCATTCCAGTAAAATTTAGTTGATATCCAAATATCAGATTCTGAGAAAATGATTTTCAAATTTTCCACTATATAACATATAGAGAAACGACCTCTGCCCATAAAATGCATATTTTTCATCCAATCAAAATAATTTTTTCTAGACTGATAAAAGGGTCACTCAAGGATCATTCCAGTGAAATTTGATTGATATTCAACAGTTACATTCTGAGAAAATGATTTTCAAATTTTCCACTATATAACATATAGAGAAATGACCTCCGCCCATAAAATGCATATTTTTCATCCAATCACAATGATTTTTTGTAGACTGATAAAGGGTCACTCAAGGATCATTCAAGTGAAATTTGGTTGATATCAATCAGTTAAATTCTGAGAAAATGATTTTTGAAGTTTCCACTATATAACATATAGAGAAATGACCTCCGCCCATAAAATGCATATTTTTCATCCAATCACAATGATTTTTTGTAGACTGATAAAGGTTCACTCAAGGATCATTCAAGTGAAATTTGGTTGATATCCATCTATTAAATTCTGAGAAAATGATTTTTGAAGTTTCCACTATATAGCATATAGAGAAATGACCTCCGCCCATAAAATGCATATTTTCCATCGGATCACAATGATTTTTTGCAGACTGATAAAGGGTCACCCAAGGATCATTCATGTAAAATTTAGTTGGTATCCATTGATTAGAATCTGAGAAAACTCACTTTTTACCAAATTTGGAAATTAGCCACGCCCATTAAATCCATGTTTTTCAATGGATCAAAATTTCTTGAACAACTTTGAAAGAGGGTCACCCAAGGATTATTCCTGTGAAGTTTGGTTGAAATCCATCCAATAGTTTCTGAGGAGAAGATTTTTAAAGAAAAGTTTACGACCGGACGCACGGACGGACGGACGGACGCACGACGGACACAACGCCATGACAATAGCCCCAGTGGCTTTCAGCCAGTGGAGCTAAAAACTTTTAAAAAGATAACCCTGAACAAAAATCCGCAGCAGTAACAATCCAATGCTTATGTTCCTCTTTACATAGATTCACTGAAATAATGCCAAATTCAAATCCTGCATAGAATCATTTCTATGCAAACGAGGTCGGGGATGATACAATAATTCATGTTTTTTAATTCAACCATTTTAATTTTCTTTTTTCATATAACAAGTCAAAGGCCCAAATGAATTCCGATCACAGTCAAAAAAAAAAAAAAAATGAAAACAAAACTTTGTTTATTATATTAATCCCTTATCAACAGCATGCTTTATCAGCTTGGCTCCAAACCAGCAAAAACATGACGCAAAATGATGTCCAGGTAATTAAATCTCGGAACTCAAGCTTTGTTTAACTGGAGTTAGATTATTTTTGTTGCCATTTATAAACAAAAAGACGAGGAGTGACTGAAATATCAGAAGTAAGGTTACTGAAAGCTGTTGTTAGGATATTTTGCTCACAGATCGACAATTATGAAAAAAACAATATTAGGAGTCTTAGTAGTTACCATATTTCGGTAGTCAACAGAAGTCTTTCCAAATATTAAGAAGTGAATAACGTTAGATTTTCATTGGTGGACAAATGAAGGCGCATAATAGCAGCTCAAAGTTGTAACACAGTCTCTGTATCTCTCTCTGTCTATGTCTCTCTCTCTCTCTCTCTTGTTTTCCTTAGGATAATAAATAATCTTCTGGTTTTAAGCGACAATTCTTTACCAACTTAACTTTTTCATCGCACTGCCTCGAACTTTTATGTTAAACATGTACACAGACTTTTTGTGTTAGGGTTGGTGAATGTTGACCCTCATAACATAATCAGAGACATTCTCAACATGCGAATCAGGGCGTCTCCTTGGTTACTTGTTAAACTTTCAACTCTATTATGTTTTGCATACAACTGAACAAGAAGTTTTTTGATAAGATTTACGCCATAACTGCCTTGCCCTCCCTTTGATAACACCTGTTTTATTCAAGTGTTTCGGGTATCTGGATTTTTTGCAGTAATGTCTAATTTGTTTGTCACTTAAACTCATGCTTTAAATAATAATAATAATAAACAAATAAGAATTTCCAAAACAGCTTTTTTCTGACCGGGTATTGTTACCATTAGGCCTATTTTCTCTGTAATTACGGCAAATCTGACATTGTTACTATGAAATTGAAAAATAAAAAGCCTACCAACCTGCATTTCTTGTTTGAACTATTCCTTACCAAAGCATTGCAAGTCAAGTTATAGTCATGTATGCAGCTGAGAAAAGATCGCTGTGCATAAACCTGTATCTCCTGATGTAGATAGCTAATAATTATGTAGCCATTATTTCAAATAACATTGTTAGGTGTGATTAGCCACATGGCTATCAAATTAACAAGGGTTATTGGATGTCAAACAATGGATTACGGATTATTGGTGATACTGTAAATTGAACAAAGGTATGAGTGAGTACTTTGCCTTTCAACTTTATTCATATAATGTAATTCTGTGTCCGAAAACTAAGGGATGGACAATTTCATTTAAGTCCGATTTTAGGGACAAAAAATAAATTATTTTTGAAAATAATTAATGGTGTCCGAGTTTTTCGGATGTCCGAATACTTCAGATAAATACGGTTTATCATGTGTCAGTATTGGTGTCCTGGTGACAGCAAGGTGTTTCTTTGGGCAAGAAACTTAAAAGTCACTGCCTCAGTCCACCCAGCTGTAAATGGGTAGCAGTGGATGAAAACCCTTCAAAAAAAAAAAAAAAAAAAGGATTCCACTGCCTCTCGAAATTTCTCTCGCGATAATTGATAACATCTAGAATGAGTCACCTGCCAGTAATACCCGAAAGGGGAGTTAGGCAGTATGTATAGATAGATAGTATTATAGTGTTCGACAGGTGCCCTGTTAGCTCAGTTGGTAGAGCACCGTGCTAGTGTTCCAAAGGTCGGGGGTTCGAGTCCCATGTTGGGCACATCTTTTCCTCTAAAGTTACTTCAATGGTGTCAGAAGTAAACAGAGAATGCTGAGTGGTATGGGATCAGATCCAATTGGTTAAAAGGGGGAGGAGTGAAGTGATTGATAATGGGTAGACCCATGACCAGGTGCCCGGTTAGCTCAGTTGGTAGAGAGCCGTGCTAGTGTTCCGGAGTCGTGGGTTCGAGTCCTATGTCGGGCAAAACTGTTCTTCTATAGTTACTTCAGTATTGTCTTTCTACCAATTTATCCAGACAGTTGGAGTTCCATGCCTAGTCAGATAACTTGTAGGTTTATTTGACACTGGATAATTGTTTTGTTTTTAAGAGTAAGCTCGCAGGAATTCAAGGTAAACATTTACCCTCCTGGGCGAGTCAGTCCTGCTTCACCAAACAAAGCTGCATCAATAACAAATATCAGAGCATCATTGGTTTCTGATGTAAACAACCCGCTAGCAACCCGGAAGCGCCGGATTCAATTAGACGGGCACCTGTCCAATCAAGCGTTTAGAACCAAGGGAAGCTACTCTACTGATTGACCTTTCTATAATTTCGGCCTTGTTTACCCGATTTTTGACGCATGTTATTCTGTAAATGCGGTCACGTTTACGATCTATTTCACCAGAAACATGACTGAAGCAGCGTCTTCTTCGAATGTTGACAAAACCAAGAGAATATCGCGATGGTACTTCGGGGGAATCGCGAGCGCAATGGCAGCTTGTTGCACCCATCCACTGGATTTATTAAAGGTAGGGAATCCGTCTCATTTCTAGATCAGCTGTCATTGCATCGTCTGCATTTCCATGTGCCTATTAGTTTGTTTTATGTCACACATGAAAATATTGAAATAACCTGAGAAGTTGATTACAAAAAGGCGAGCTCATTTTTTTTTCTTTTTACCACAATGTTTTCCTGTTAGGACAATATTTTTTATTTTGTTATATTTATTCAGATGCATTGGTTGTCATTTTACTCTTACATGGGTAAATGCATCAAATTTATTTAACTTACACAGTTACCAAATATAATGCATTAACCCTTGTCATGCTGTATAAATTTTGGCTAAAAAAATTTCATCAAAATCAAAGAGCAAAAAGCACTAAAAGTTTCAAATGTAAGTCAACTTTTTACAGGGTTTTAAGGGACGCAGGTTTTGCGAGTCTGAGACTCCCAAATAAGCAGCCAGGACCCTCAAAACTATCTAATATGAGTCCTGTGGACCCTCTAGGGATCAACATCAGAATAGAATTGAATACTGTTTTATACAGTCTTCAATTCTTTCCTGAAGTTGAGAGACAAGTAATTATAAATAACCAACAATTTCTTAACCTTTAAATAGGAAATAGCTTAAAAGGCACAGGAAAACTAGATCATTGCTCTAAAATAAAAAGTCTTTATCCAAAGCAGGGACTCCCAAACAGAATGAAAGGACTCCTTAGATCCCAATGGTCAAGTCCTTTGGACCCCGTTTTCTCGATGTCAGACTAAAACCCTGTTTTTATTTGAAAAACTAAGTCTATCGACAATTCTGGTTTGAAAGTGAGAAACAGGTGGTATAGACTAACATCAGACTGCACATATGTGCAGACTGATGTTGGTTTATAGCTCCTGCCAAAGCAGTAAATATATATTCCAGGTTCAGCGTGACAAGAGTTAAGTTACAAAAATGTTCTTTGACAGTCAAGCCAATATGTAGAAATCACGAAAGTTTGCATGTGAGCCTGTCTGTTGATTAACAGATTGCCACTGTCTGTCAATCAAAATAAATGATTTACCAATCAAAATGTAAAGGCTAAAATGTAAAGTTGACCTCCAAGGCTTATTATAATTTAGTTTGGAGACAAAAAGGGCTAAAACATTGTAAATGAACATTAATTAAGCTATTGTATTTCATCCATGAATATGGATACAATAAAATAATATTTTTTTACATGTCCACATAGATAATTAATTATGCCTGTGTCCGAAAAACATTAATAAAGGTTGGGTGTTGGGTCTGGTTGCTGATTTCTGCACCTAACAAAGCCAACACTTGATATTGTTTTATTTTGAGTTTTTGAGTTCCCTATAATAGAGAAAGATGCTTTTGCCAGACTATAGTATTTCTTTTTTGTTGATAATTTTTTTCTTTTTTTGACTGCCGAACGCCGATTGCCGGCGAAGAAGGCTGAATTTATTCGATTAATAATTGCTCAATAAATGATTTCAGATTCTCGGAATGTTGTTTTATTTTATGTTTTCAAAGTTTATTAAGTCCCTCATATTGCCGCTCTATCACCAGAAGATCCTAACAGCATCTGAGCAAGCTCTTGCCATGACTTTATGGCAATCAATTGGCGATTAATGAAGACAAAAACTGACAAGAAAAGATCAAGCTCTCATTGCAAATTACAATTACGCTATCAATAATCAAACTTGAAGCTTATTAAAAAAGGTGAAAAAGATTATTCAATATTGGCTGCATATTTTTGGATAAAGTCCTACCTGACGCAAAAAAAATTAAGTAATCTGGTTTTCCCAAGTAAAATCCATAAAAACAGATTCATTAAATGTGTCAATTTATCCTCAATGTAGAAAGGGTTTGATATCTTACGAGGTTTAAAATTGTATGTCGAATACCAAGTCCGGAGGCCATCCCAAAAATAGTTGAACATCTGGTGTCGGCGCCTTTGATCACCTGTTCTCCCTCTTAGAAAAATAAACTGTTCCAGCACTTTACTCCGTAACAAGAATGAAATTTTAATTTATCATGGATTTGCCAGAAAGTATTTTGGACTTAATTTGGATTATTGGAATTAAACATCTTTCTTTGGTTAAACTTTGCACAAATCTTTTGTTATTTAGAAAAAAAAGATTATAATATTTCAGAGAAATGTCAAGTTAAATCATTATTTTGTGGCTGCTGTAAAATTAAAATGACATAATAACAACAGACTACCGTTTTTAGCTTATTGTTTGGTATCAAGCTATCTTATTAGTCGGAGTGAATTTTCAAACCTTTCATGCCATTTGACATGCCATAGCAATTGTTCAAACATAGTGCCAATAGAGGAAAAGATAATGGATTAGAGAACAATTAGTGCGAAATTTTAAATGTTTCACTATCAGGTAATAGATCCTCTGTCGAAAGACATGTACATTCTGTGTTATACTGTAATTTCAAAGCCTATACCTGTTGACACCTACCTCTGATGATTGCCGTATATAGTCACAATGTTCATTGCTTCTATACTTTAAGGCCAAAAATTGGTGTCCAAATAGATAAATTTCTGATAGCAAACTTTTCGAAATTAGAGGCAATAAATTATTTCATGAAATAATTAATGGTGTCCAAATTCTTGGAGTGTCTGAATATATGGATTAATAATGCTACTATTACAATATTAATTTGACCCTTAACAAATGGCTCAGACAAACAATTCAGCTTCCATGGTCTTAAAAACTTGGGACATTAATGATTTTTTGAGGGACTATGGTGCAAAAACACAGCATTACTAGATCACTAGTAAGGGGTTGAAATAAGAGAGTTTGTATTCCTAGTTTTTTCGCTATTTCATTTGAATTTCTCCATAAAAATAGAATAATGAGGATACAAATGTCTATACCCCGAACGAACCCTGTTAAAACTATCATTTTTTTTCTCTTTTTGACTAAGTTCCCTTTATTTCTCCAGTAAGGCTATTTTGAAACTGCAGACTAAAGGTATAAATGAAGTCAGCTTATCATCTCTTTGTCCTAGTTTAATGACAGTTCAACAAGGTCACTACTGCTGTCTGCAGTTGGACTGCCCTTTACTAATTTGTAGACATTTGAAATTCACTTATCTCTTTGAAATTTGTCTTCCACCAATGGGTTGGTAATCATAGACATATGTTGGGTGGTAGCTGGAGGCTAGAAAGTGATAAATTGGTAGTACTGGTGTAGAAGTAGTAGTACTGGTTTGTGAATACCAGGAATCCATTGTTAGGTGCTCAAGGTGGCACAAAATAACTGAAAGATTGTTAAAAGCGGCGTAAAACCTCATTTAAAACAAACAAACTTAACACAATCTATCGTTTTGACACTAGTCCAGAAAAGAGATTAGGGAAACATTGTGGAATTGTTTCAAGCGATTTCTGCATTTTCCACAATGTTTTTTTTATGCCCCCATATCGAGAGATCAGGGGCATATTGTTTTACTCATGTCCCTCTGTCTGTCTGTCTGTCCATCCATCTGACTGTCTGTCGGAAAACTTAACCTGAAAACTTAACCTTTACCTTTTCTCCAAAAGTATTTGACATACAAAGCTGTACACCAAAGTCAAGGTCATGTGACAAGGTCAAGGTCATGTGACAAGGTCAAGGTCATCTGTTAAGGTCAAACTTTAAAAAAAAATGTTCCCAGGGGCATTCATGTTTCACAAACACATCTTGTTTTCTTCAATTTTTTGATGTCAAAAACCCCACTGTCAAATGCAAAATTTCATGTTCATGTGCTTTGAATGGTGATCTTCAATTTCTTTCAGTTTGGATCAATAAAAAAAAATTGTGTTGGAATGGATTTTTAATGGTGAAAGTTTTTAGAACAGAAAAGATACAAATTTAATGTTGGTACTGTATTTCTCCTGATAAATGCTCACAGAAGCCATACATAACATAGTCAGGTTTTTTTTTATTTAGTATGCATTTTCTGATTTAAACAATTATTAAACTTATGTATTTTAGGCCCTTTTTCCTTTAATTTCAGGTAAATTTCCTCTAAACAATGATTAGTTAGAGAAATTCACATCAAAATAGAGAAGTCTCATTAATTTCCTAAAATTTAGGCATTTGAACTTGGTTTTCTTAGTAAAAAATGTAGGGGTGCTACTATCAGGAGGGCACTATAATTAGAGGAAATACGGTATATCATAATCACATCATCAGAGGTACAGATAAGAGGGAGTAAAGCCTGTCTAACATCTTTATTTCTCTGCAAAACCCTTTGTTGTAGGTACTCATTTGAAATGTCTTGATCAGATTCTGATGAGTATCAACAACAAAGGATTTGTGCTATAATTTTCTAAATACTTTGTATAAAATCCAAAAAATATTCTCTCTATCTGTAGCTCTGATTATATGATCACAGAGTTAGAGGCAAAGTTATATTAATCTTGTCATTTACCATGGCACAATTTTAAGCATAGGCTTATCAGTTTGTATATTGCATCATGATCATCACCTCAGCTTTTCATTGGTGATTATTTGACTCATAGTCAGATAAACAAAATTTACTGACTTATTGATTGGTAGAAGTTTCAGAAAGTAATATACATTCTTTCAAGATTGTAAAATAAGTAGTATACATAACACTCAGTCATGACGACTTGTGATTCACAAGTCATGACAACTTGTGAGTCTGAATGAATTAAATTATCGCACTGTCAGGGTAAAGGCAAGAGTGAGGTAACAACTAATGATAGGAAATTTCTTCATTCCTCTGTTTTCTATTATTAGCTCACCTGAGCACAAAGTGCTCAAGGTGAGCTTTTGTGATCACTCACCGTCCATTGTCTGTCTGCCTGTCCATCTGTCCGTCTGTCAACAATTTCTTTAAACATCTTCACCTCCTAACCCACTGGGCCAATCAAGCTGAAACTTGGCAGGTATGTTCCTTGGGTGAAGCTCTTAAATCATTGTTTAAAGAATTTAATTTTACCAAAAACTCTTGTTGCCATGGTTACATAAAGGCCAAAAATGGCCGAAAATCTTAGAAAATTTTATTCTCCTCCTAAACCACAAGGCCAATCAAGCTAAAACTTTGCAGGGATGTTCCTTTGGTGAAGCTCTTCGAAAGTTGTTAAAAGAATTTAATTTCATAAAAAACTCTGGTTTCCATGATAACGGAAAGTCTGAAAATATTAGAAAAAATTCTTCTCCTCCTTAACCATATGACCAATCAAGCTGAAACTTTGCAGGGATGATCCTTGGGTAAAGTTCTTCAAAAGTTTTAAGAGAAACTAATTTCATCAAAAACTCTTGTTGCAAAATAAATTGCCAAAAATCTTATAACAAATTCTTTTCCTCCTTAACCATAAGCCCAATCAATTTTAAACTTAGCAAGGATGTTCTTAATGTGTAGGTCTATTTAAGTTGTTAAAAGAATTTGCCATGGTAAGAGAACAGTTGAAAATTTATGAAAATTAAAAAAATCAAATTGCCTTAGGACGAAATTAAACCTCCCTAAATGTACATCAAACAAATTCTGGTATTCATAACATGGTTGACAAGTTATGAGTTGACTTACTCAGGTGAGTGATATATGACCATCATGGTCCTCTTGTTTTCACTTTTGGAAACTATTTATTCATCCTTATCCTGCCAAATTTAAATTATGTTTCAAACAAATTTGAATCTTTCGGGAAATTTCAACCAGTCTGACTCAAGTTTTTCCACAATAATTGTGTAGAAGCAGTAAGTGTAGGCTAAGATCAGACTGCATGTCTGTGTGTCTGTGCAGGCTGATCTTTGTCTGCACTATCTGCCAATGCTTTGTGCACAGTGGGAATATGTCAAAACAGCATGAGGCAAGTAAAAGACAAGGTTCACGAACATAAAAAATTGGCCCTGTAAATTCAGCATTTTTCAAATTTCCAATGTACACAAATTAACCTACATTTTTATATTAACCTATACACAGTCTTTAAAATTATGTATAGAATATTTTCCAAAACCACGCAGTTTCCTTACAGTTATCCCGTTAAATAGCCCTAAATCCACAAAAAAAGCCGGATTTCCTTAAGTTTAAAGTTACAAAAAAATATGAAGCTCCTCTTGCCACACTTCCATATTTTTACCAAGTAATAGCTATGACTTCTAGAAGGTTTTAGTGAAATATGGTGGTGTCGCAATTTGGGCTTCACATTTTTTCAACTGCATAAATTTCAAATTTTGTTGAAAAATGGACAATTTTAGGGTGTTTGGGCTACTTTAAAGGCATTTTTTCAAGAAATGGCAAAGTTATCAAAAATATTCTTTGTACAATTTGAGAGAAGGGGATAAGGGTAACCTTGAAAATTTGTATCATTGAGATTATTAAAACTCAGAAAAAGTCAATTTCACAGGGCCAAAATCTACAGTTTGTGAACCATGTCCTTTCTGCCAACAAAAATGTAGGGAGTATATTGAAATAAGCATATCTGTTGGTAGTATATGGGATTGATATTAACCCCCTACCAACATATAGATATTATTACAATATTGGTCTATATGGTGGAAGGGGGTTAAATTCAGAACCCTATGTTTGATATACAGTATAATGTGAACACTGGGCCTTCTCTGGGGGTCGCCATTGTCGCCAAATGCAAAAATAAAATGAATTTGTTGATAAAAAAATGAAATTGGCAAAATGACTGGTAACAAAAAAATATGAATTTCTACCCATCAACAGTTATTGGTTTTGACATAGGCTGAGAGGATATTGTGTAGACATGCCTACAAGTGAATGGCAATTAATTTAGATAAAAGGCATGTGTGTCAACAAGTATAGTCCGTTTGACTTCTATATGGTCCAACATTTCGCCGAAAATCTCAGAAATGAATTAATGAAATGTATTTTTTTCTTGTCATTTCATATTTTCCATCTAATACCATGACGAATCATGTTTTTCAGAATTTTTGAATGTAAAATAATGATTTTGTCTGTCCATCTACATGTTAACTTCCAGCCTTTCATACCTTCTTGTGTCTGTATTAAACAGAACAGCGACTTGCCTATCCAAAAATAGTTCTGATTTGCATAGGGGCCTAGTCAAAAGTGTATGATTTTAAGTGAGTACTTTTGGTCAGAAATCGAGTCTTTTTAAAAAAACAAATTTTGGCGAAGGCTTTTAATTCCTTGGGAAATCAAATCTGAGTGTATTCTCTCTTTGTTTAAAAACCGTTTGGCCAGATAAATGATAATTATTCTTATCTATTTTGAGACGAACCCAATATTCACATATTTAGACCAATCAAAAAGCATTATTTAACGAAGTCGCTGTGAATTCCACGAGGAAAACTAGATAAGCAGGCGAGTAATAACGGTACAATTCACGTGATATTTAAGTTTAGGATGACATGGCCGTAGATATGCTAATTAGCATGTCCAAATAAGGAATAATGGACATTTCTTCTGTCAAATGTATAGTATAAAACCACGTGTTTTTACTATATATTTACATCTTGTTATGACTAACAGCCTTCTTCACCCCTCGTGTTTAAGAGTAGCAAATGCGAAAATATTAACATTAACTAGATAGACAAAATCATTATTTTGAAGTCATTTTATTTTCAAAAAATATTTTTTGGAATGGTATTAAACTGAAATTAAGATTTGACCACATACAGATTCTTCATTCAAACTCAATTTTATGCTATTGATGAAAAGGTCGGTCCATATAGAAGTCAAACGGACTATAACCATTTTTGCCTACCCATAACACTTCTGTGATTGTTTACAAAAAGTAGCTGTCAATTAAATGTTAATGGACAGTTAAATACATGAACGATCCCCCTTGGCAATGAAATATATATAAGGAACATAGTCATAGGATTTTATCAAGCACAATTTTTAGAAGAAAAATGGCTCCAAATTTGGCTCTTAAAATCCAAATTTGGCTCCATCTTTTTTGATTTGGCGAAAGTGTTGGCAAAAAGAAATTCCAGTTCAGAGAAGGCCCTGTGAACATGTAATTTTACTGTTTTGGCCAAGTTTGTGAGCTACTGGGCAGAAATATTCAATTCATTGTCTGTCTTACTCTCAGATGGGCTTCAAAGATATGAAGTGACTTGCTAGCAGGAAGCTGTCATTTGCAGGGACAACAGCCAGGTGTATTTAAGGTCCATTAAATTAATTTAGTTTCATACATATGAGTAACACCATTCATTAATCTCAAGTGCTAGTTATTCCCTAGTATTCAGTTATTTTTAGCTCGACTGAGCAGAAAGAGCTCAAGGTGAGCTATTGTGATTGCTCACTGTCTGACGTCTTTCCGCAATTTCTTTATACATCTATAAACAAGCTGAAACTTGGCATGGATGTTCCTCAGGTAAAGCTCTACCAAAGTTGTGAAAAGAATTTCATTCTATTAAAAACTCTGGTTTCGATGTTAATGGAAAGGGGAACAATTGCCTAAATACCTAGAAAAAAATATTCGCCTGCTAAACCACAGGGCCACTCAATCTGAAACTTGATAGGGATGTTCTTTGGGTGAATCTCTATCAAATTTGTTAAAGTTATTTAATTCCACCAAAACCTCTGGTTTCCTTGGTTGAACAGAAAGGTTGAACATCTCAAAAAAAAAATCTTCTACTCCTTAACCCCTGGACCAATCAAGCTGAAACTTTTTTTTGGATGTTCCTTGGGTAAAGCTCTACCAAAGTTGTCAAAAGAATTTTAATTCCATCATTTACACTAGTTTCCATGGTTAAAGAAAGGCTGAGAATTGCCTCAAATCTGAGAAAATATCCTTCTCCTCCTAAAGAAGCAGGCCAATTAACCTGAAATTTGTAGGGATGTTCCTAAGGTGAAGCTCTGTATTAAAGTTGTAAAAAGAATTCAATTTCATCAATAACTCTGGTTTCCATGGTAATGGAATGGCTCAAAATTGGCAAAATCTTAGAAAAAAATATTCTTTTCCTAAACCACTGCGCCAATCAAGCTGAAACTTGATAGGAATATTCTTTAATTTCATCAAAAACTCTGGTTTCTATGGTAAAGGCAAGGCTGAATAAAAAGTCATCTTCTCCTTGACCCCTGGGCCAATCAAACTAAAACTTGATTTGGACGTCCCTTTGGTAAAGCTCTACCAAAGTTGTTAAATGAATTTTAATTCCATCATAAACATTTGTTCCCATGGTAACAGACAGGCAGGAAATTGCCTAAAATTAAAAAAAAATCATCTCCTTCTAAACCATTTGGCTAATCAATCTGAAACTTGGCGAAGATGTTCTTAGGGTGATGCTCTCTATCAAAGTTTTTAAAAGAATTCAATTTCATCAATAACTCTGGTTTCCATGGTAACAGAAAGGCTGAAAACTTATGTGTGTTTAAGAACATAAAATTCAAGTCAAAATTAAAGTCTGTTTCTTTCAAAACTATCCGTAATGTTCATCAAGCAATCTATAGTATTTATAACCGGGTTGATAAATTATGAGTTGACCTACTTAGGTGAGCAATTTAGGACTATCTTGTTAGGAATTAAGTATCTTATTGGAGATCAATCTCAGTAAAATGTTCACTAGGAGCTGTTTATATGCCAACTAAGAATTACTCTGTCTATGCCCCTGATTTTACTTATAGTTGCTTGGCCTTGCAACCCCTCATACAGTTTCTGTTTGATTCATTTTGAACTAAGCATATGAGTTAATTTATACATGTACAAAATGATACCTTTGTGTGAATATAATGAAGAATAATTGTCTTATTGCCCTTGAATCTTATCAAAAACGCTTATCCAGACAGTTTTTTTCTTCATTTCCAGTTTGATAATCAGATTTGAACTACAAGAGAAAAGAAATGGTCTTAGATTACAGTTGCAGTATTTCCCCTTATGAAAGCGCCTTCCCTTTTGGTAGTACCCCTACATTTTTTATTAAAAAAACACTTCAAATATCTTAATTTTAAGAAAATTTGAGACTTTTTCTCTTATTTGATGTTAATTTCTTTTAAACAATTGTTTAGATAAAATTCACCCTAAATTAAAGGGAAAAGAGCATAAAAGACAAAATTAATTATTTTATCAGTTAATGCATACTAAATAAAAGCTCCCCAACCATGTTATGTAAAGCTCCTTGGAGCATTTATTAGAACGAGCGTTAAGAATTAGTCAGAAACAAAAATCAAATCCACTATATCTATATTTTCAGGTTCATTTGCAGACCCAGCAGGGTAAAGTGAGTATGTATGGAACGGTTGTCAATGTTGCCAAAAGTGATGGAATACTGGGGTTTTATAATGGACTATCTGCCTCTGTCACTAGACAGGTATTATATATAGTTCTCTAACCTTTTTTCCTGTTTTAAGAATTTTAAACCAGGTCCATTGAAAGAGATTGCAGACAAGATTAAGACAGTGAAAAAAGGTATCCCGTGAGGTAGAAAATGTTGTGGGAAAGGGGAAATAACTTGCTGCAAGCAATTTCCCCTTTTCTCACATCATTTGCTTACATATAAATTTATTTGTTCACAGGGATTTAAAATTTGGGGACAGTACAACATAGGACAAGGGTAAACTTTTTAAAACCATAAGTAAATCTTGGTTTTAGCTGAAAGTTAGACTTAAATGTACATAAATGTGATGTCAGTGCATTGGTTAATATTTCTGCCAAATTTGTATGGACTATAAATTTTTTGATATACAGTAAAATCTCAGTAGTTCGGACACCCGTGGTTCATAGGTATGCGTTGGTTCATATACATTCTTTGTTCATGAATTTCTTCCTTCTTTATCTTTGTTAGAAGGCTCTGAGTAATTCCCAAGTCGGTGGGTGGTAGATCGTAGCCCTTGTCAATCCCGAGAGTTTGCTATTAGCACAAATTCATATGTTTAATCCGTAGGTGTGAATTATGCTATCGATAGTTAGCCCAGGCGTAACAATTGACATTTACCTTGATTTTCATACCTATTGATTGTTATTTATCGATTATTGTTATGCATCTTTATTTACATGCATAATTTGATTTGTAATTTTTGGCGGGTTTAATCGAATATAGGTTCAGTCAGTGACATAAATTGTATTTCATCTGGCTTTCTCATACCGATCATGCATAAATTGTTGTGCAAATCTTCAAAACTTGATTGTCAACATGTCTTCTACACAGATTCATCGTAATGCCACGATTTTATCAGCCACTGAATGAGTACTCAGAGTGATTTGATCCAAAGGGAAAACACTCTGATGTAGTTAAGAATTGGCATGTAAATAATTGCCAAAATCACTTTATTAAGGTTTTGAATATGGACTAAGCAAAAGATGACCAATTGTTCAAGTGAGAGTTTTTGCGTCGAAACTCTCTACAAAATGTTCTCGTTTTAGGTTGATTTAAAATATATTGCAAAGAACCTTAGAATAAAGCCACAAATAAAGGGTACCTTTAAGACCATGTCCGATCTGAGCCATAAAAAAACATTGACTGCTTGACATTGGTTGGTTCTTACTAAGTTTAATTCGTATAAAATTTCCCCGTCCCTTGAGGTACAAACTACCGAAAGTGTACTGTAGATTGGTATCGTTGTTCTCTAACATATGTGCCATATGTTCCCTTTGAAAATGTTAGTACAGATTTCAAAATAGATAAGCATAATTACTCTCCATTGCGAGTAGATTGATTATTTGAAACATTTTGTCCAGGTAGGATCTCCATAAGGTCCTAGGCGAAGACCACAGCTAAAGACTTAATTATCATGTCCCTCATTGATAAGATTTGAATTTGAACAAATTGTATTACCCTTGTCAATCTGTCCATTGACTGTCTGCAAAACTTAACAAAAAAAGCTTCATGATGCTATTTAATTCCAGGCTATTCATGATTCAATGCTCATCTTTTTTACATGATAATAGATGTCATGAAACAAGGCCAAGGTTATCTTTCAAGATTAAAAAAAGTGGTGGTTTTTTTCAGGGGGGGGGGGAGGGGTGTTTTACAGCTTGTTGCTTTAGCAACAAGTCCCACATTGATAAATGCATTTTGTAATGAATCAGGCCATAAGTTCCCAAACAAGAGTTATGTTTAGTTCCAGTTTGACTGACTGAATCTTTATCTTTATTTCCCGTTTTAGTTGACATATTCAATGACGAGGTTTGCTGTATATGATGTAGTCAGTAAAAGACTAACAGCTGAAGGTCGGAAAATGCCATTTCACGAGAAAGTTCTAGTAGCTGCTACTGCTGGCTTTATGGGTGGATTTGTGGGTACTCCTGCTGATATGATTAATGTCAGGTAAATAAAGACATAGAGAAAGTTTTAGTAGCTGCTACTGCTGGCTTTATGGGTGGGTTTGTGGGTACTCCTGCTGATATGATTAATGTCAGGTAAATATAGACATAGAGAAAGTTTTAGTAGCTGCTACTGCTGACTTTATGGGTGGGTTTGTGGGTACTCCTGCTGATATGATTAATGTCAGGTAAATATAGACATAGAGAAAGTTTTAGTAGCTGCTACTGCTGACTTTATGGGTGGGTTTGTGGGTACTCCTGCTGATATGATTAATGTCAGGTAAATATAGACATAGAGAAAGTTTTAGTAGCTGCTACTGCTGACTTTATGGGTGGATTTGTGGGTACTCCTGCTGATATGATTAATGTCAGGTAAATATAGACATAGAGATAGATATAGAGAATAACATGTTAGTGTCTAAAAGTAACAATGTTATCTGGTCGAGGTTGGGAGAATTTATCAGGACGAGGCTCTGCTGAGTCATGATAATTTCTTGCAGCTGAGACCAGATAACATTGATATTTTAAGACACTAACATGTTATTCTATTTATCATGCAATCATTTTCAGCGCTTAATTAAACTAAACCCGTAAAAATAAAAAAAATCAGGTGAAAGTGTATGCAAATTGTTTCTAAAAATAGACTGACTTAAGATGACAAACTTAACATATTGAGTGCTTATTGAGGGAATGTTTTGATCAGATGGAAAAAGCTACTGTATTTGGAGCTAATTTCAATTATTTTTACACTTAAAAACAAATGTTTTCCATGGTATATTGGAATCAGCCATTGTGTCCTTCTGTCTGTCCATCCATCTGTCTGTGGACAAAATATTACGAATTTTGTGTCCCAAATTTCTCCTGTTTTCTTTCAATAGCAAGGAAACTTTATGCAATCTTCCATTGCATGTTGGAATGAAAATCAAGAGGACCTGGGTTCAATACGTGAGTGGCACTCATTCTTTCTGACTATTTGTCTGTCACCAATGGGTTGATGATCATAGACCTATGTGAGATAGCAGCTAGAGGCTAGGAAAGGATATGGTGGTTGTACTGGTGATAGAAATAACAGGAATCCATTGTTAGGCGATCCAGCCATTGTGATATAACTGAAAAATGTTGAAAGTGACGTTAACTCCACTCCATTCAATCAATCAATTGATGGCATGTTTCAATTTTGAAAAGATGCATTTTTGAAGTTTCAACCAACCCCTGGTTCAACAATTCTCCTAGTTAACTTCAAATTGTTTTTTCTTCTTGCACAGATTTACTTGCAACTTTGTGTAACAGACTCTTCCGTCTGGTTTCCTTCAATACTGAATACTGAATCTTATGCAAAAAATGACCACATATTCATGGCTTAGTGCAAAACAGTTGTTACTGCCTATATGTTTATATGCAGTTACAACTTTTCATGCTGAGCCATCAGTATTAAAGTTTTGCAAGACTCAATGTTTAAGTATCAACTTTTCCAGGTTCACAAATTATTTACCATTGAAAACGTAATTCCCAAACACATTCATCTCTTTTCTCTTTCCCATTTGATGTTTTTGTAAGGCTTATAACCCTTTGTACATCTTTACATTCATTACATTTTATTTACTTGGATATATTGCAATGTAAATGAACAGCTCCATAAACAGCTCTTTCTTTTCTTTGAGGGTTGTATATCATAAATCTTTTTAGTTCTTAATTGAGACTTTACACAAATTTTGACATTAGATTAACAACATATTTCTGATTGAATGCTATGGTGAGTGCATTTACCCTTGTCATGCTGAACTCCAGAATATTCCTGCTTTAACAAGCATTATTTACAAAGATCTGCCTGCACCTATGTGCCGCCCAATCATAGACTTTGGCTATTCAAACTAGAAACAATTAAGAATTATATTTTCAAAAATAAACACTAAAACACAATAAGTGCAGCCAGTGCTTTCAGCACTTTGATTTTCATACATTTTATCAAGGTTTTTATTCAGCATGACTTTGGTCAAAATTTGTAAAGTATTGCACAGTATACAAATAAAGACGAAATAAGATATTGTTTTCGATTTCCAACTAAAAGAAATTCTTAGATAAGTGTGAAAAAAGTTTGATAATCTTGGACCAAGATCATGATTTCTTTTCTGTTACAGAATGCAAAATGATGTTAAACTACCTCCAGCTAGTAGAAGAAAGTAAGATTTTTTAGATTTTTAGCTCCACTGGCCGGAAGGCCATAGAGCTATTGTCATGGCGTGGTGTCCGTCGTCCGTGCGTGCGTCTGTCCGTCCGTCCGTCCGTCCGTAAACTTTTACTTTAAAAATCTTCTCCTCCTAAAGTACTGGATGGATTTCAATCAAATTTCACAGGAATGTTCCTTGGGTGACCCTCTATCAGATTCCTTCAAAGAATTCTAATCGGTTGAAAATCATGGCTGTAGTGGGCGTGGCTAATTTCCATATATGGTAATATGTGAGTTTTCTCAGATTCTAATGGATGGATATCATTTTAATTTTACATGAATGATCCTTGAGTGACCATTTATCAGTCTACCAAAAATTATTGTGATAGGATGGAAAAATATGTATTTTATGGGCGGAGGTCATTTCTCTATATGTTATTTAGTGGAAACCTTGAAAATTAATTTCTCAGATAGTAATTGGTGGATATCAACCAAATTTCACTGGAATGATCCTTGAGTGGCCCTTTATCAGTCTTCCAAAAGTTATTGTGAACAGATGAAAAATGTGTATTTTATGGGCGGAGGTCATTTCTCTATATGCTATATAGTGGAAATTTTGAAAATCATTTTCTCAGAACGTAATTAACCCATTACAACTTGAGCCCGCCTTTTTACGCGTCTACCCCATTTGAACAAGCCTGCATTTTTACGCGTCTACCTTATCTGAACAAGCCCGCCTTTTTACGCGTATACTTCATCTGAACAAGCCCGCGTTTTTACGCGTCGGACTTTTTATCGCAATAATTCGTTTTTTTTCAAATGCCAGAATTTCAAAAATGGTGCCATTAGTAAGTATGATTTATCATCTTAAAGAACATCACAAAAAAATATACACTTTGTTCTTTAAGATTTTGAGTAATTTACGATAAAAGAGAGCAGGGGTTAAAAATATTTACAGACTAACTTACGAACCAAGCTAGGTTAAAAAAGCCAATCAGAATTCCCAAATTTATTATTCCAATTACTAAATTAATATCCATAAACTGTTCTAGCATGAATTATTTTTGATCAACTGTCCCAGTTTTCACTAAAATTGGCTAGATTGGTGTGTAATTATGCAGACAAAACATTACACACGCGTCCATTACGTCAGTGATAATCAAAGTACATTAAGTACTTCGGCCATCATCACGTCTTGTACAAGCTATGAAAATTTACAATGTTCAAATAAATAATTATTGACATTGATAAAGCAGCGCATTCTCCGTCCAAATTGAATTTGAAAATTTAGAATGGTCTTCATTTTGAGTTTTCAGGTGATATTTCATTTGGTTATTGATTTGAAAAAATACTGTCCACTTCGGGCGGTGAAGTTTATGAAAAACAGAGAAATTCCGTGTCACTAACAATTTCTTTGCTTCCCACAATCCTTTTATGTAAAATCTGTCTTCTAGCTAAGAATGAGCTGAGATTGAGTAGCACTGGCGGATTCAATGGGGGATTCGGGGGTAGAGGGTCAAACAGTTTTTAGCTCCACTGGCTGAAAGCCACTGGGGCTATTGTCATGGCGTTGTGTCCGTCGTGCGTCCGTCCGTCCGTGCGTCCGTGCATCCGTGTGTCCGGTCGTAAACTTTTTCTTTAAAAATCTTCTCCTCAGAAACTACTGGATGGATTTCAACCAAACTTCACAGGAATGATCCTTGGGTGACCCTCTTTCAAAGTTGTTCAAGAAATTTTGATCCAATGAAAAACATGGATTTAATGGGTGTGGCTAATTTCCAAATATGGTAAAAAGTGACTTTTCTAAGGTTCTAATTGATGGATACCAATAAAATTTTACATGATTGATCCTTGGGTGACCCTTTATCATTCTACCAAAAATTATTATGATCAGATGAAAAATATGCATTTTATGGGCGGAGGTCATTTCTCTAAATATTATATAGTGGAAACTTTGAAATTCATTTTCTCAGAAACTAACTGATAGATATCAACCAAATTTTACATGATTGATCCTTGGATGACCCTTTATCAGTCTACCAAAAATTAAAGTGATCAAATGAAAAATATGTATTTTATGGGCGGAGGTCATTTCTCCATATATTATATAGTGGAAACTTTGAAAATCATTTTCTCAAAAACTAACTGATAGATATCAACCACATTTTACATGAATGATCCTTGGGTGACCCTTTATCAGTCTACTAAAAATCATTGTGATCGAATTAAAAATGTGTATTTTATGAGCGGAGGTCATTTCTCTATTTGTTATATAGTGGAAACTTTGAAAATCATTTTCTCAGAATGTAAGTGATGGATATCAACCAAATTTCACAGGAATGATCCTTGAGTGATTCTTTATCAGTCTATTAAAAATTTTTGTGCTCAAAGGAAAAAAATGTATTTTATGGGCGGAGGTCATTTCTTTCTATGTTATATAGTGAAAACACTTTGAAAATCATTTTCTCACAATGTAATCGATGGATATCAATCAAACTTCATTAGTATGATCCTTGGGTGATCCATTATCATGCAGCCAAAAATTATCGTGATCGGATGAAAATTATGTCTTTTATTGGTGGAGGTCAATTCTCTATTTGTTATAATAGTGGAAACTTTGAAATTCATTTAAACATAAATAGAACCCAAAATATCTAAAAAATCTAGTCAAAACTTTGATTTCAAGAATTTCTAGCCTGTGGAGCGACTCAAGCCATTCATGGCTTTCTAGTTTTTCCAAATTATGAAAAACGGGGAAAACGATCCCCCTTTCTTGTATATATTCAATTTATATTCATATATTGCTGAAATCCCGAATCCGCAGCTGAGTAGAGCCTATTATGTATCGGTATGCTGTTCTTCAAAAGTGTATACAAAAATAGTTTTTTTACAAAGTGTTCCTTCGTGGCACGTGAATATTACCGGATAATGCAATTTGAGCGAGGTCAAATCTAACCTAACAGGGAATACTAAAAAATAATATTCATGTTACACAACAAAAATTAAGCTTCCTCGAACATGTATGGGACTTTTTTATTCATTATCGCAGGACTATCAAAGTATGAACGGTCTTATATATACGTCACGAAGTTTGATACCAGCCTAAGTCACGGGGAGAGGGTCCAATATTTGCAACTACGGCATTTCGTGAACATTATTCTAGTCATAAACGAAGAAGCTGCAGCTTTGATGTTTTATGACGAATAATCGACGGAAAACAAGAGTATACATCAAGTCCAAATCTAGTATATTATACACATTCAGAAATAAGGAAGAATATATGGAAAATAATTATTCATTTTTTTTTCAGTTCATTTAAACTATTAACCCATTTTCAAACAACAAAATTTTGGTCTGATATAAATCTAGAGAATATGCAGATGACTTGCACTTCAGAAGACAATTTCGAGATGATTGAATTCTCTATTTTCCGTCATTTTTTATTAGAAAATAATGTGAGAAATGAAGAAACTGCTTGTTACAAGCAATTACATTTTTACCATTTCTGTCGAAGCTCCTTATTTCTCTCGCGCTGTGTTAAGGTGCTTTTATTTTGGAATAGTTTAAAATTATCATTAATTGTTTTTCAACAACAACATAATTTTCAAATGTCGGAAATTATTTGCTGCGCGATTTCCGGATCAATTGCACATTTTTTCGTACTTGCTTTTCTTTTTCTTCCAGTAAAGGGATTTAAGGGAACACGTGTTTCAATTGACATTATTTATAAATTGTTTATTATCCATTTTTATTGCCACTGGTCTTTAATGTTTTGTCAGAAGCGTGCTTTCCATTGTTTAATTGATTCTTAATTCGAAGCTTCCCGGAGTGATTACGTAATTATACGTAATTCAAAAGGCATATCGGCCGACAGTATTGTCTGGCATAGAACACGTGGACATAGCGCACGCGATTGGTCAACTGAAAGCCCAATTAAATTGAAATTAATAATTATCAAGAATTAATTGACCAATCAAAGACTTTGATAAATTAATCCTAATCTCGAAAATTAATTGTTCAGTGAATTTGTTTGAGAACAACAGCATCTGAAAAAATAGCCCTTATCCGATATTCTGTATCAAAATGTCTGGTTCTGATTCCGATATATTTGACTTCGAATTTGATTTCGTCACAGACATATTAGAATTTTCGGAATTCTCTGCAAATGATCTCAATTTATCCGATGAGGAGGTCGAAGACTGAGTTCCCGAGGATCGGCGAATCGAGACTTTACACCACCGACGGTGTGTTTTTATCTATACTATTTACGTAATTATCAATAAGCTTAAATTCGGAATAATCAGCGCGATCTCGTATTGTCGTACCTCTTGACGCTATAAATTTTGGTTACGATAATTTTGGAAAGATGGAACGAAATTTTTTTGTAGCTAATTAATTGACATCAAAACTTATTCGTGCGAAACGTGTTAGTCAAAATCGCATCATTTTGGACATAGAAATGCAATACATATTTTATCAGAGCATGTCGAAATTGTTTTCTTTCATTTATTTACGCTTCTTCTTTCGACAGATTACTATTTAGCAAACTTACGCGACGAAAATATCCTTTTTGCGATGATGTATATTTCGGATCTTGGTCATATTATCAGAATGAAAAGGCTTCACGTTCGTTATTGACTTCAGGCCTGCACGAATTTAATCAGATTTTTCATGATACGCTACGATACGGTAATTAGTAATTTGGGATAAAACTGCTAGGAATTGATCAATCAACCAAACAATTTTAGGAGTGTTTGAAAACAACTGTTGTTATTTAGAAATATTATAAGAAAAAGAGAAACGTTTAACCCATTACCAAACGAAATTTTAGACTGGCAAATTTAAAAAAAAGTTAAAAAAAAAAAAAAAAAAAAAAAAAAAATCAGCTACATTCCCCCCCCCCCCCTTTTCAAAGGAGAAAATCAAAAAATAAAAAATAATGAAAATGACTTTTTGTGTTCCAAGGTATGAATTTTCCTCTTTTTCTAAACAGAAAACGAGGAAATGCTGTCCCGAAATAGTTGCTAGCCTCAATGATTTATTAATAAAAGTATAAAAAAAGTCAGATCAAAATTTTTTTTAATTTATTTTTCTGCAATCATATAAAAGTCCTCTATAAAACAAAAAGTATTTTCTATTTTGCTGTTGCCTGAAAAGAGAAAAAACAGAAAAGTATTAGTAGAATTAATTAAAAAGAAAAGTAATTGTGAATATGAAAAATTAAAGGCTAGTTTCACACTCATTTAACTGTCAAGTAATCTAATTTTTTTTCTTAACAAACATACTGTGTGAAAGAGCATTCAATTCTCTTTAAACTTCATATATACCAAAAATATGTCAAATATTTCTTTCATAGCACATTTTACACTTTTTTAACACAGGGGTCAAAATTAAAAATAAAATTGACAAAATCCAATAATCTCTGTTCAGACCAGACCATAAAAGGTAATCCTTTGATATTGGTACACAGTATTGATTTTTCCTTATCAGTGGTCAGTACACAGCTGTTTTATCAGTACCTGTCTGAGTTGTAATGGGTTAATGGATAACAACCAAATTTCATTTGAATGATTCTTTAATGATCCTTTACAAGTCTGTAAATATATATTGTGATCAGATGAAAAATAAGCGTTTTATGGGCGGAGGTCATTTCTCTATATGTTATATAGTGAAAACTTTGAAAATCATTTTCTCAGAATCTAACTGATGGATGTCGACCGAATTTCACTGGAATGATTCCTCAGTGATACTTTATCAGTCTGCAAAAAATTATTGTGATCAGATGCAAAATATGTATTTTATTGTCAGACGTCATTTCTTTTGATATGTTACATGGTGTAATATCCAATATGCGTAAAACAAACTTTTTTCAAAGTTCAAACAGATAGATTTCAACCAAATACCATAGGAATTTTATTTCTGTGAAGTTATATCAGGCTGCAAAAAATATTTGATTAGATGAACAGCATGCTCTATATTGGCAGAGGACATTTCAACATATAAAGTGAATATAGGACCGCCCTTTTGGTATCACCTAATTGATGAATTTTTTTAGACTCATTAAATTTAATAGGTGTATAGATTGAAGGTTAGATGGAATCATTATCAGGATATTCAGGCCTGTGGAGCGAATCAGGCGCTCAAGCGCCTCTAGTTGTCTTATATATTCAGTTTAATTTTTAGCTCCACTGGGCTAAGTCCAGCTGGGCAATTGTCATGGCCCTGGTGTCTGTTGCAAATTTATGTGTCCGTTCGTCTGTTAACTTTTTCTTTAAACATCTTCTCTGAAACCACTGGGTCGATTTAGATGAAACTTTACCTGAATGTTCCTTGGGTGATCCCTTTAAAAAATTGTTTGCAACATTTTGATTGGCCAAAATATATGGGGCTGGCAGGGTGGGACTTATTTTGAGCCCAGAATTTTATAAGGACATCTCCTCCTGAATCACTGGGCTGATTGCAATGAGACTTTAACTGAATGTTCCTTGGGTAAAACTTTTCAAAATTGTATGCAAAATTTTGATTAGCCAATAAATATGGGTGTGGCAGGACAGGGCTTATTATGAGCTTGAAATCTATGAATAACATCTCCTTTTGCTGGAAAATTTGATACTAGTTAATTTAGACAAAGATACACAGGTGAGCGATATAGGACCATCATGGTCCTCTTGTTTTTAAAGTAATATATAGATAGTCTTCTTCCATGAAATGTTACATATTACTTATATGTGTTCACTTCTGGTAGCTTGTAAATAACTATCAATTTGGAAAAAGAGAGAATTCCCTCTGAATGATGGTGACTTTCATAACCTTCTATTTTCAATATCTCGCTTTCAAATCTTGAGATGTTTAAGCCAGTGGAGCAATACAGGCCCTCTTGGGCCTCTTGTTTAAGAACGGCTTAACACGAAGATCAATTGATTGGCTTCTGTTGTCCATTAACTTGTATACTCTATAGAGGCCATTTTTTTTTTGTTCTTAAATGTCTTAAATCATGGTGAGAATATTTGTCTACAGAGTTTGAAATTAGGTCAAGCAGGGTAAAAAGTGAGATAAAGGTTGCAAATTTTAGAAACCTTGGATGCACTCTAAAGGCTTAATTTTTGGCTCAAATGTCTTTAAACTTGGCAAGAGTATTTTGTCTATGTAATCTAGAAAGAGTTTGAAATTAGGTCAAGTAGGGTAAAATACGAGTTCCAAGGGCAAAAACCATGCATGCACTCCAATGACTCAAATAACTTTGTCAGAATCTTTGTCTAAACTAGTATAAACTTAACTTATTATACATGTAGTAAATGATGATTATTGCTTTTACACTCAGTTACAGACATGTGTTTGATGGACTGTACCAAGTTGGTAGAAATGAAGGTGCGGTTAAGTTATTTAACGGAGCAACTATGGCGTCAACTCGAGCTGTGTGTGTGACCGTGGGTCAGTTAGCGTGCTACGACCAAATTAAAGGAATTTTGTTAGGAACTTCCATGTTTCCTGCAGATAATCCATCTTTACATTTTACCTCAAGTTTTTTAGCAGTAAGTAATAAATGGTTTTGATAATGTAAACCTTTGACAATCACCTATTTATTTTGAGGGATCAATTAAAAGCTGTAATCAATGGCTCAGTAAGAAACAGTTGTAACTGCCTAAATAGATTAAGACAGTTTTACAACTATTTCACGCTGAGTTATCGTATTGTATATGCCTATGTGTAAAGGCACTTACAATAAATTAGTGCCTAATCCATGACTTATCATCATTTTAACAGTTTAGTATTAATTAATCACAATAATTTCTAAAAAAAAAAGGATGAAATTTAAAACACTGGGGTAAAATCTGCCTTAATACTTTTTTAATTGAAATTGAATTTATCTTATTAAATATTGATTATTGATTGATTATTGATCTAATGATATTTTCAAATGCTTTTATAGAAAGTTGGTAGTATGTAGGATCCCCCCCCCCCCCCCCCCCCCCCTAACTACAATATGATGAAGTTGACAATTCAAAGTCAATTAAATATATCTTATAAATCCTGTGTTGATGGTACCCATGATACTTAATTTCAAATGAAGTTACCCCTTTCATTGTCACTTTTGGTTCAATGTTATCAAATCTGTTTTATGTTTGACAGGGTGGTATAGCTACCTTTTTAACGATGCCATTAGATGTTATGAAAACTAGAATGATGAATGCAGCTCCAGGCCAATACAAGGTAAAACTCTTTTAAACTAACAACTCAACAAAGAAAGAAAAAAGTGTGACTTTTTTTTATAGATCAAAAAATAATATTAATCTACTTAAAATGTGAAACTTTGTCTTAATGATAATAGATAATGGTATTCTATTTCTAACTATTTGTAGCCAGTCTCTTTGTTTTGAATTCTTCATGAAAATATTATTGAAAAACAAGAGATTGCTTGTAAATTCAGGTTGCCAGTTTTCAAAAAAAACTTTCTACATGAAAACTGATCTTTTTTCCAATTACATCTACTTTTAATCATTGCTTGAAACCTCCATTTTGAAAAGGTCTAAAATGGTGCAAATTCTTATTTCCCATATTGTTTTGACCTGTCTGTCTGTTTGTCCACCCCCCAAAAATTAAAAATTGGCCATTACCTTTGCAAGGGATAGAGCCTTCGTATTTCACCAGAGTATTGTAATTTTTCAATATCAAATATGTTGAAATTTCTGAAAATGGCAGTGGGGGCTTTTGTGTGTAACAAATACATCTTGTTTAAAGTGTATTTTGGAAACCTGTAAAGGCATCAACAGAGGAATTCAGTAAATTTATTGTGACCTTAAATTTGTAGGTATGGGCCTTTACTAGAGGCTTTGTATCAATAATTGCTGTTAGCAGTACTCATTTACTTCTCATAAACACAATATATTTTTCTTAACTCATTGACCTCAGAGGTTCTTTATTTAACTGTTTAACTAAATATACACCTTTATTTTACTCATTTAGACAGATAATTGAAGAAAATGTCTGAGAAGTCGCCATCATAGCACAGTTGGTAGAGCGTCAGACTGTCCATATAGAGCTTTTGGGTTCGATCCTGTACTCATCCTTCCGCCTATTTGTCTCTCATCAATGGGTTGATAATTGAACACCTATGTGAGATAGCAGCTGGAGGCTAGGAAAGGATGTGATGGTAGTAATGGTGAGAGAAATACCAGAAATCCATTGTAAGCTGCTATGGCCGCCACAATATAACTAAGAGATTGGTGAAAGCCGTGTAAAACCCCATTCAAACAAACAAAACATGTTTGAGAAACTTTGGTTTATTCCTTTTTTTTCCCAATTTGATTGTGTAGAAATTATATGACAAAGTCATGATCACTTTTATGTTGTCTTGCACAAGAACACTTATCAATCTGTAATGATCCTTTTCAGAGTATATTAGCATGTGCAATAGATATAGCCAAGAATGGACCACTAGGATTTTTTAAGGTATGTAGATTCAGAGGCTTTCTTCTGAAGAAAAATTAGGGTTACTTTTGTTTTGGAAATTATAGTATCGACCCTCTTCTAAGAAATCCTAAGTAGCCACAAAAACACAAAAAAATACTTTGTGTACAAAATGATTCTCTAGGATATTGCAGTTTCTGGTTTTCCAACTAAGTTTTCATTGATTTTAAACTCTTTCATTCAGATTCTTTCAATTTGGAATCATATGTGGTTAAGTCATCTTGTTTAATAAAATATCAAGTTCCATGTGCTTTCACCCAGAATTTAGGAACTGTTTCACTCATATATGGTTAGGTAAAAGTATACAGTTATATCAGCCGCCATCATAGCGCAGTTGGTAGCGCGTCAGACTGTCAATCTAGAGGTCATGGGTTAGATCCACGATGGCAGCACTCATTCTTTCTGATTTTTTGTCTCTCACCAATGGGTTGATAATCGTAGACCTATGTGAGATAGCAGCTGGAGGTTAGGAAAGAATGTGATAGTTGTACTTGTGAGGGAAATACCAGAAATCCATTGTTAGGTGCTCCAGCCGCTGCAATATAACTGAAATAATGTTGAAAGCGGCGTTAAACTCAATTCAATCAATCAATCAATCAATCAATCCAGAAGAAAAATTAGGGTAAACTTTTGTTTTTGAAATTATTGTATTGACCCTCTTCTAAGCATTCCTAAGTAACCACTAATAAAAAAAAACTTTGTATACATAATAATACTCTAGGTTCTTGCAGTTTCTGGTTTTCAACTAAGTTTTCATTCATTTTGAACTCTTTCATTCAGGTTCATTCAATATGGAATCATATGTGGCTAAGTCATCTTGTTTGAAAAAATTCAGGCTCCATGTACTTTCACCTAGAATTTAGGAACTATTTCACTTATATGTGGTTAGGTAAAAGTATACAGTTATATCATGCTGGTTGTTTATCAGTGAAAACTATTGTCCGGAGATGAAGGGATGATATTCTGAAATGTTGCCTGATGCCAAAGGCAGAGGGCAACAGTTCATAATGTCATCCCCTACACTGAGGGCAATAGTTTTTCACTGTTACACAAATATTCATGAAATAACTCCAAGGTGTTGGGGATGATGTTCTGAACTGTAGCCTGATGCCAAAGGCAGAGGGCAACAGGTCATAATGTCATCCCAAACACCGAGAGCAATAGTTTTTCTCTGTTGAACCAATATCAATGAAATAACTTGAAATTTCCTGATCATAATTAGGTAATTTTGTTCAGTCATTCAAAAACATGTTTTAAAAGAGATATACAAAGAAGAAATACATTTCTGAGAGCGTGTCAATCTGCATGTTTATTACACATGCAACAAAATGACATCAATTTTGCAAGCAGGCAACAGTTCAGTGCATACTGTGCATGGATGAAATGGATCATACTGTTGACTTGTCATGTGACAGATATTCTAATTAACTATGAAACAGTTCAAAATGGTTAATATATATTTATATTGGAGATCAGGACTAGTAATAATATAAAATGTTTTCTCTTTTACCAGACCTGTATTGTTAAGTTATTTTTATCCATACCCTGTTTGGCAAAGGGGCTATGGTAATAGTCTCTGTCAGTCACTCCGCCATTCAGTCCTTCCGTCATTCCATCACTAAACTTGTCTGGAGCATATCTCCTAAAGTATAAAAGCTATCAACTTGAAACTTTTTTGGGTGGATATATCTCATTGTGAAAAAGTTAAGTGCAAAAGAACTACAACTCTTTATTGCCCTTTGATTAGGCTTCATTTTACTATCAAGCTTTGATTGTGGGGGATGGCCTTGTGTGACATGGCTCTTGAGAATTGTATATCTTTTGAAATGGTGGAAAAGTGTACAGTTCAGCAATAACCACTTTTGTTGTTCTCAGGATTTTTCATACTTTTAATGCTTCTGTATTAAGACAAAGGGACATAATTATGTATTTCAGGGTTTCTTGCCAGCGTTTGTGCGACTAGGACCCCACACCATTTTAACGTTCATGTTCCTTGAACAGATACGAATGAATTTTGGAGATGATCCCAAACCTAGGTCGTGATGATTTCTAAATGTATCTATGGGTCAATGCAAATCAGTTGTAACTGCCTATAAGTATATAGGCAGTTACAACTGTTTTGCACTGACTCATCAATTGTATAGGTTTATTTGCAGCTAGAAAAGTGTGATGTTAGATGTATCCAGAGCTACAAATAGAGAGGTGTTTGGATTGTGAAAGTCAATTCAATGCAAGAATGTGGTTAATGCCTTTAAATTTTATATCCACTAACTACGTTCTTGCAATGAACTTTTGAATTTATATTTATTTAAATATCTTGCCTGTGGTCAATCAAAGCCTCTTGAAATCAGTTTGCATTAATTAAAGCTAAGAGCTTTTAGTTGCAAACTGACAATACTTTGTGGATGCTCATTCATTCAGTTAGTACACAAAGATTGACTAATGCTGAAGATTGAATGATTTTAAAATATCTTGACACCTCATCTTATCCATAGTTCTGGTAGTTTATTTGGATGTTTGATCTTTAAATCATTGTAATAAGGGTGATTTGTTAATTTTACCCCACCTACCAAGTAGATGGGGTATATTAGTTTCACCCTGTCTGTCTTTCTGTTTGTCTGTCCATCCAATTGTCTGTCCGTAGACCTTCTTCGTTTCTGGACTCTATCTCAAGAGTGAAGAGACCTAATATAATGAAACCTAATACAATTATTGCCAGTGACCCAAGGAGCTGCCCTATTGTTTTTAGGTCATAAAGGCCAAGGTTACAATTGAACTTGTCCGAAAACAGGTTACCATCTGGGAGAAAGCTCCGGTGTGGTTATTAGTCCACTTTGCGACAGATCTAGTTTTAATAATAAATATGACTACGCACTTTGTTTACTGGGGCCAAATCAGCATTAGTCTCGTGTTTTAGTTTACTACAGAATATAACAAGTTAATGCAAAACTAAATTAAGTTTCTACACAACCTGCCGCACCTTTGCTGCAGTCATCATTGTCAGGAAATGTTTTTAGAAAAAAGAGAGAAAATGATGGCAATTTTTTTTTGTGATTGATCACATATTTTTAAAATTGTTTTAAAGAATTCTGATGTGCAATTAAGTAAATTGATCTTCCATCATCTTTTTATTTCATTGTAGCATATTTTTTGAGAACTGCTGGTTAGAGTTTTACATTATTTTAGTTGGTCCTTTGAGTAATACATGTTACTATGTAGCTTTAATGTAAAGGTGTTTATTAGTCCCCCACCGGTTACCAGTTGGGGGACTATAGGTTTGCTCGATTCCGTGTGTCTGTCCGTCCGTCTGTCATTCTACCATCTCTGTGTCACACTTTTGTCCGGGCTATATCTTATAAACCATATGTGCTAGCAACTTCAAACTTGGTACACTTATAGATCTCATTGAGGAAAAGTGTCATGTTCAAGAAATGTTACTCTGCCACGCCCACTTTTTGAGTTATTGCCCTTTGTTGTTTTTACCCTTACAATCTTGTCTGGAACGTATCTCCTAAACTATGTGTGCTAGCAACTTCAAACTTTGAACACTTATAGATCTCATTGAGGACAAGTGTCATGTTCAAGAACCATAACTCTGTCACACCCACTTTTTGTGTTATAGCCCTTTGTTGTTTTTACCCTTACATTCTTGTCCGGAACATATCTCCTAAACTATGTGTGCTAGCAACTTCAAACTTTGTACACTTATAGATCTCATTGAGGAGAAGTGTCATGTTCAACTCTGCCACACCCACTTTTTGAGTTATTGCCCTTTGTTGTTTTTAGCCTTACATTCTTGTCCAGGCTATATTGCCCTTTGTTGTTTTAAGTCTTAAATCCTTTCTGGATCATATCTCCTAAACTATAAGTGCTAGCAACAGATATCCAGTTTGAAGGTACAATTGTAGGTGTAATATCATGGGCAAAATGGCATACCTCAGCTCAACAAGTTTTCACATTTGACCACCAATTAATAACTTTGTATTAATTATTCATCCTCTTACATTTGTTCACAATTTAAAACAAACACAATTTATTTAAACTGCTGATGATGTCTAATAAATATGTGACCTGTCACACTAAAATGGACTACCTGGGGGTTTCTCAAATCAAAAGTTCAAATAGAGATCAGGTCCAGCAGATGTAAACAAGTCATTGCATGTTGAAATTAAATGATATATTCTCTAGGAAAGCCTGCCCAAATGACAATGTAATTGGCAATAAATTTGACAGTAGACTTAAAATTCAATTCTAAAAAAAAGTAATATTTGTTATTTAAAAAACAAGAAAAATATGCTGTTTCCCTAAAGGGAAAAAATGCTCTGACCTGTTTGTCTTACCATTTTTCTCACAAACCAATATTTTTAGGCGCTGAAAGAAATTCAGAGGGAAAACATTGAGCACATTTAAAATTGTTGAATTCTTTGTCTTAAGTCCAAGTGTAAATTAGTTTGTTTTTTAGCATCCGAGTAAGATATCTGATATTACAAAGTGTCTTCATTAACCCTTTGCTGTTTAATCCCTGCTTTTTACATGCCTGTGATTTTATGATTGAGAAAACATTGTGAAAAAAGAAGAAATTGCTTCTGACAAGCAATTTCTTCTTTTTCCACACTATTTTATACCCTACTGAATGGTTATTTTTCAAATTAAATCCACTTTTGATTTGCAAAACCTTTGAATTTGGACAGGTCCAAAATTTTGTAAAACAGGAAAGGGTTAAGGCAGGTTTTTCTGGTGATCTGATCAAAAGTGCTATTAGGTACACTGGTTACTCTTATGTTAGGAAATATCCAGAGGTCAGTGCAGCCTAATCTAAAAGTACTTACAACAGTTTTGCACCGATCCCTCGATATACAAAGAGTAATGAACTTCAACCGTGGTCAGCTTTGGCTGACTGTGCAGTTTGATCAGGGTAGATACCTTTAGCCTTATCCAGATGGAACCTTTATGTGTGACAGATAATTTGATTACTGAAACAGTTTTTGCCGGGTGATAATGAGTTTCTCATTTTCCAGCATTATTTTTCACCATTTAGGGTGTTTTCGTCTGTAATTGCACCTTTTTCTGCTGTCTGCAACATCATTCAGTTTGGACCAGTGATATATTTTGGAAAACGGGAAAGGGTTTAGATTCTACCTCTGGCAAGGCTCAGTAGTTGTGTGTATATTAATTGTATGATTTATTTTACCAAAGGTCTTATTATTGTTACCATCACTTTTAAATTTTTGTCTTTATCTTTTGTTTTATTAAATGTGTTTTTTTGAGAGTGTATTAAGTGACATGGAATATATTTGAGCCTGTGTGTGACATTTCCAACAGTTTTACATGTGTACATGTATCCACATAGTCTGATCATAGTTTTCACTATACACTCAATAGATGGCTACAGACCTTAACCCTTTGCTGTTTAATCCCTGTTTTTTATGTGCCTGTGATTTTATGATTGAGAAAACATTGTGAAAAAAGAAGAAATTGCTTCTGACAAGCAATTTCTTCTTTTTCCACACTATTTTCTTCCCTACTGAATGGTTATTTTTCAAATTAAATCCACTTTAAGTTTTCGTCTGCAAAACCTTTGAATTTGGACAAGTCCAAAATTTTGTAAAACAAAATCCAAGTTCCCAAAAGCAGCAATCATCCTTTCTTCTATTTTGTCTTCCACGAATGGGTTAATAAAAGACCTATGTGGGATAGCATGAGCATCAAGGAGCTAGGAATGGTTTTTGTGGTACTCTGGTTTGAGAAATTCCAGAAATCCATTGTTAGTTGCTCCAGCCATTGCAATGATAACTGTAAGATTGAAGATTGTTAAACGCAGCATAAAACCTCATTCAAACAAACAAACAAATTAAAATCCAAAAATAAGTGTGATTGTACAGGCTGTTCAACATCATGAAATTTGTTGGAAATGTCACACACAGGCTCATTTAAGGTAGTGGACCCGTAATAGTTCCGCAACATTTCTGAACTCATAGTCTTTCACGATGTTGACCGAGGTTTCCTAATGAAAATCATTAGGAAACCTGGGTTAACACTGTTTAAGTTCATTACTTCTGAGACGTTGCAAAACTATTACGGGTCTACTATCTTAAGATACATTTACCTTGTCAAAGTAATTTAATCAGTGGAAAATACTGAATGTACAATAATATACCTCCACCTAGGAAGTAGAGGGGAGGATACTAGGTGCACCCTGTCAGCCTGTCCGACAGGGGACAGCATATAGAGTTACTTCTGTCCTTGTGTGAGTGTGTGCATGGATGTGTTACATTCTCGTCCTGAGCATAAGTTCTATAATTATGGATGAATTTCAAAATAATTTGGCACAGTCGTTCTCCATTTGGAACATCACTCAGCCATTTCTGTAAACTGCAACAGACCTTGGGTGTATATAAGGCAGATGGGTATGTAACAAAATTGTGCATTTTGTTAGGCGGAAACAGTGAAAGAAAAACTAGCGCGGAAACAACCAGCGCTATCTTTAGATTTTTATTTTTTACATTAAATAACGACTGAAAAAATCTTAATTTTTGAGAATGACGAATCATTCTCAAAAAATTAAGATTTTTCAGTCCTTATTTAAGAATCTAAAGATATTTAAATAAGGATACGATGGTATCCTGTCATTGACTTGAACGCCGATTAGCATTAGGGACGTCGAATGGTTTCACTTAAAATTTCAAGGGCTCACGCCATTTCAAATGACGTCATCGACTTTATCCAAGGTTTTCCCGTATTTTTTAAAAATAGTCTGTCTATGTACATCCGAGGTTGATCGTGAGATTGGCTGAGTGGTGTTTCGAATGCGTTGTTCTCCTTGGAGGGAACTAGTGTGACATATGACCCAAATATTAGCGAAAAAACGTTAAAATTCTTGAAATTCAAAGTTTCAATTTTCTGCGAAACTTATAACTCCGTTTAAAAATGACGTCACAAAACATAGATTATGACGTCATTTTCCCGGTTCAAAATAGCGTTGCTATTCGCTCTGAGCTCATTTGCATAGTTATTCCGCTAGTTTAATAACACTCGAGTAATATTACAAATATTCAACGGGATTTGTTCACTCCGGCGACATAAGTCATATTATAAAATATTATTGCCAATAATATTGATAGTGTTATCGTTCCCTTAGAGAGTGGAAATTTTGTTTATTCCAAGTGTGCAAGGCAAAATGCGAATTTATAGAACACTTTACAATGTTTTGTATGTTGTTATACAATTGATTATATTCTTCATTTTATTGTTTTACATCTGTACTATACCATTCTTACAATTTATCATGCTGTAAAGAATTTTAATCAGTAATTAAATTCATTGTTGATTGTTCTTTGTTTACCTCATTTACAGGCAGCAACAAGTCAGTTGAGCTTGAGTAATACAGGTTTTCTGTCTGGTGTCCATCCGTTTGACTCTCCATAAACTTTTGCTTGTTAACACTCTGAAGTCCACAGATTTCATTCAATTGTCTTCAAACTTGCTCAGAATGATTGTACCATCGCAAGGATGGTTCCTTTAAAAGAAGGGCCTGTTCCTTCAAGCAACATGGGAAAAAGGGCAAAATGAAAACTTTCCTCATTAACAATCTATAGAGACCACAGTTTTCATTTGATTGTCTCCAAACTTTCTCAGAATCGTGGTAACATAACAAGGATGGTTCTTCTCAGAAATAGACCTGGCTAGTCAAGCGACACCGGAAAAGGGGCAAAATAAAAATTAGACGAGTAAATCCTCGGTAATGCTCTTCAAACCTGCTCAGAAATATTGTTTTATCTTAAGGATGGTTTCTTTGGAAAATGGGCCCCATTGGTCAAGCATCATGGAAAAAGGGGCCAAATAAAAATTCAATATGAAAATCCTCATCAACACTCCATAGTTTCCACTTGATAGTCTTCCATCTTGAGCAGAACGATTGTACCATCACAAGGATGGTTCCTTTTAAAGAGTGGGCCTGATCCATTAAGTGTCGTGGGAAAATGGGCCGAATGAAAATTTAATTAGAAAATTCTTGTTGACACTATATTTTCATCCGAGTGTGTTCAAACTTGCGCATAATGATTGTACCATCAAAGAGACCATTCCTTTAGAATTAGGACCCAATCCCGAAAGCATTAAAGGAAAAGGGACCCTAATGAAAAATTAAGAAGAAAATCCTCTATAACAGTCTAGAGCCTGCAGTTTGCATTGGATTGTCTTCAAACTTGCCCAGAATGATTGTATCATCTGAATGATCATCTCAATGATTGTTCAATTTTTGTATGTGTCTGACTGATACAGCATCATGAGAATAGGGGCCTTTTTAAAATTTAATTTTAAGAATTCTCAATCACACTTCTTTATATGCGCATGGAAGTTAATGAAAATTTCACTTATTGTTCTACATGATGTGACCATGTGCATATTGCTGTGGTCTGGTGAATTTATAATTTGAAATTGAACAAGGTGCCAAATTGTCACAAGATACGCCCGTCACACTGCTTAGTATAAACTGGGGGTTTAAATAGAACTGAGGTTATTTTGAATGAATGTTTTTTGCACACATGAAGTTTCATGATCCTAGCTGTTATACTGTTAGAGATATACTCCAGACAAGATTCTAGTATAAAAAACAACAATGGGCAATAACTCAAAAACTAGGCCAGGTAGAATTATGGTTCTTGTACACTGCACTCCCCCTTGATGACATCTATACACCCATGCAGTTTCATGATCCTAATTATTATACTTTTACAGATATACTCTGAACAAGATTAAAGTCTGAAAAACAACAAAGGGCATTAACTCAAAAATTAGGTCAGGTAGAATTAGGGTTCTTGTACACTGCACTCCCCCTTGGTGAGATCTATACACCCATGCAGTTTCATGATCCTAGCTATTATACTTTAAGAGATATACTCCGGACAAGATTCAAGTCTGAAAAACAACAAAGAGCAATAACTCAAAAAATAGGCCAGGTAGAGTTATGGTTCTTGTGCACTGCACTCCCCCTTGATGAGATCTATACACCCATGAAGTTTCATCATCCTAGCTATTATACTTTAAAAGATATACTCAGGACAAGATTCAAGTCTGAAAAACAACAAAGGGCAATAACTCAAAAAATAGGCCAGGTAGAGATATGGTTCTTGTGCACTGCACTCCCCCTTGGTGAGATCTATACACCAATGAAGTTTCATGATCCTAGCTAGTATACTTTAAGAGATATACTCCGGACAAGATTCAAGTCTGAAAAACAACAAAGGGCAATAACTCAAGAAATAGGCAAGGTAGAGTTATGGTTCTTGTGCACTGCACCCCCCCCCCCCCCCCCCCCCCCCCTTGGTGAGATCTATACACCCATGTAGTTTCATGATCCTAGCGATTATACTTTAAGAGATATACTCCGGACAAGATTCAAGTCTGAAAAACAACAAAGGGCAATAACTCAAAAAATAGGCCAGGTAGAGTTATGGTTCTTGTGCACTGCACTCCCCCTTGGTGAGATCTATACACCAATGAAGTTTCATGATCCTAGCTATTATACTTTTACAGATATACTCTGGACAAGTTTCAAGTCTGAAAAACAACAAAGGGCAATAACTCAAAAAATAGGCCAGGTAGAGTTATGGTTCTTGTCTACTGCACTCCCCCTTGGTGAGATCTATACACCCATGTAGTTTCATGATCCTAGCTATTATACTTTAAGAGATATACTCCGGACAAGATTCAAGTCTGAAAAACAACAAAGGGCAATAACTCAAAAAATAGGCCAGGTAGAGTTATGGTTCTTGTGCACTGCACTCCCCCTTGGTGAGATCTATACACCCATGAAGTTTCATGATCCTAGCTATTATACTTTTAGAGTTATTCTCCAGACAAGATTCTAGTATGAAAAACAACAAAGGGCAATAACTCAAAAAATAGGCCAGGTAGAGTTATGGTTCTTGTGCACTGCACTCCGTAATGATGAGAAGAACACAATAGCCAAGTTTGAAGTTGATCGAACCTCAAGTGACAGAGTTATGCTCCGGACAAAGAAGTGGACGCCGCCGGACGCCCGGACACCCGGAAGCCGGACGTCACGGGTGATCCCATAATACGTCCCGTCTTCGACGGGCGTATAAAAAGGGGCCTTAATGAAAACTTTCTTGTAAACAAAACTCATCTTAAGGATACATTCATGTGAAACTTTCACAAATTATTTCAGTGACTTTTAGCATCTGTGGCATTTTATTTACATGCCATGTCATGATATAAAGTGCTTCTATGTACAGTAAAACTTGTGTTAAGCACCCCATTAAGGGACCACCTATAAATGGTCGTTTATGGGAATGGTCGCTCAATACGAAATACCATGATAAATGTGATAGTTTATTTTTATAGCATATAAAGATTGTCGGTCAAGTCGTACTGAATCTTATGATGTTCGAACCCATTAGAATCGTCTTATTGAGACGATTCTAATGGGTTCCAATAACATAAGATTCAATAATAACCAATTTTTCGTTAATAAATGGCCTCTTTTTCAGAGAATTTGCTTACTGGGAGGGGACTTTTTTTGGTGGTCACTTAATAAAATTGGTCACTTAATAGACGTGGTCGCTCGAGCAATATCGACTGTATATTATTTGTTAAGACAACTTCATTTATACACAGATTTTGATAAAACTTAACAGAATATTTCTCATCATGTGACCATGGCCATCATTTTTACAAAATGCATCTAAAGTTATACCTCTTCATAGTATAGATTGCTGTTTCAAAGAATTTGGAAGAAAATATATTAATGAATTTTAATATATACACCCTAATCTGTTTTCGAATTTCACAAACTATTAAATACAATTAAACAAAACAGAAATGATTCATATATTTACGTCAAAGAATTTTTAATGAAGAGAAAAATGCTACAAAATACCCTACAAAACTAAATCACTCAAAGGTCATCCTCAACAAATATTCAGTTATCTCATTTGAATTATTTCAAAATTCTATCAATTATTTTTCAAAATTAATTGCTAATAAAGCTCCGAATTCCACACTAATATTGCCTTGTTTATTGTTGTTTTGTTTTTTGCACTTGTTTGTAAATACAGGCGATGTTAATTATGTAAACTTCATGAATTGTGACTATGTACCGTGTACATGTCAAACAAGATGTGTTTGTGAAACACGAATGCACCAGTAACAGCATTTTTTTTCAAAGTTTGACCTTGACAGATGACCTTGACCTTGTCACATGACCTTGACTTTGGTACCAGCGGATGTGGATCATTGAGATCTATCATCATGCCAAATTTTAGCCTTGTATCTTATATAAGCTTGAAGATATTGGCAATGTTAAGTTTTTTGGCTAACTTTTGCAAACAGACAGACAGGCGGACGGACAGACAGACAGACAGACGGACAACGGTAAAACAATATGCCCCCGATCTGTCGATGCGGGGGCATAAAAATTCTGCTCTGTTCATAATGACCATGCATGCCAAGTTTCAAGAGCTTCAGTAATACCACAGATATTGCAAAATGTCAAAGTACGGTATTTTCACAATAATGACAACAAGGCTATAGCAATACAGGTAGATCTTGCTCGGTGCCGTGAAATCTACTGTTAACAGTTAAATTCCAGTGCTATTCTTTCAAAATAGATAAAACAGGTTTAAACAATACCTAAAAAAAGATACAAATTATCTTACAATTGTATCATATGCTTTTTGAATATACCCGATATACCTGTGGTAATGGACTCAATGCCTACATCAGAGCTCAGTTCTGAAAATACACCTATACCTTGAGATTTTTCTGAAAAATAGTCTAAAAGTCATGACAGTTTTCACATTAAGTTAAGATACATTATCTAGTTGACTTCAACTAAGTTTTATCATATCATGCACTTGGATTCAAATTTTTGCTCCACATGGGGTTTCAGTTAAATTTGGGCTCCACCTGGGCGCATTCCTTTTTATTTCCACTTGGAAATATAGATGAAATCTTCAAAAATCTTCCTGTCTGAAACCAAAGGTAAATAGCTTTCATATCTGGTATGAAGCATCAAGGACTTAACCCTTTGCTGTTTAATCCCTGCTTTTTATGTGCCTATGATTTTATGATTGAGAAAACATTGTGAAAAAGAAGAAATTGCTTCTGACAAGCAATTTCTTCTTTTTCCACTCTATTTTCTTCTCTACTGAATGGTTATTTTTCAAATTAAATCCACTTTAAATTTTCGTCTGCAAAACCTTTGAATTTGGACAGGTCCAAAATTTTGTAAAACAAGAAAATGTTAACCAAGTTTGTTCATATCATACCTCTGGGATTAAATTTGGGCTATACTGATTTATCAAAACAATCATTCAATCAACCAATTTTCAGGTTGATTGAGCATAAAACAATATTATAAATAAATGTACATTGTGTACCTCTAATATGACTACAAAGTTTTTCTAAGATTTCATTCCTTGACTTCATTTTTGACCCAATGTCAAACATGTTCAAGATTTCCTAAAACTAATCATTCTGACCAAATTTTAGGATGTTCGAGCAGAAAATAAGTCTTCTGGAGAGTCTACAAGGGTTTTCTATGATTTCACCTCTTGAACTTTTTTACCCGACTTGACCCAATTTCGAAGTTGTCCAAGATTTCATCAAAACAATCACATTGACCTATTTTCAGGATGTTTAAGAAAAATAGAAATATGGCTTCAAGAGTGTCTACAACTTATTTCTAAGATTTGACCTCTTGACATCATTTATTACTCCACTTGACCCAATTTCAAACTTGCCCAAGATTTGAACAAAACAATCATTTTGTCAATTTTTGGTAGATTTAGAAAACAAGATGTGTTTTTGAAACAGGTGTGCCCCGAAAACAGCAATTTTTCAAAAGTTTGACCTTGACGGATGACCTAGACTTTGTCACATGACCTTGACATCTATGGATGCACATTATAATGATCTATCATCATACCTAATATGAACATTTATCTTGAATAGTCTTGAAGAAATTGGCAATGTTAAGTTTTTTGGTTAAGTTTTGCAGACAGACCAACAGACAGATGGGCAAACAGACAGACAATGGTAAAACAGTATTCCCTCAATCTTTTAGTTTATACTAATTTATTTTTTTAGTTCGATTGCGACGAAAGCTTAAGCTTATAGAATCGCTCTCGAACACTCAATCCTGGTGTTTTCACGTCCCTGAGAGAGAGGCAGTGGTTTAAACCATCTGCTACCCATTTTTACAGCTGGGTGAACTGGGGCTGGCTATTAAGTGTTTTGCCCATTAACACACCCCGGCGACAGTGGGGCTCGAACCACGGACCTCCAGGTCACGGGTCGAGTGCATTTACCACTAGGCCACCGAGGCAATCTTTTGATGCGGGACCATAAAAATATGGCCTCTAGAGTGTCTTGAAGGTTTTTCTAAGATTTGAACTCAATTTTTGCTAGACTTAACCGAATTTCGAACTTGTCTGAGCTTTTATCCAAACAATCATTCTGACAAATTTTCAGATAGGTTGAGCAAAAACTGTGGTTCTAGGGCGTATATAAAGTAAATGATGATGACTTATGATCGGGGCTGAGAGACATAACACAACCACAAAAGCTCACCTTGAGCACTTCAGGCTCAGGTGAGCTAAAAAGTTCTTGGAATAATACAAAGTTGGTTTATATTTTAAGTCAAATATTTGATTGATAGAATGGGGTTCTACATCACTTTCAACAATCTTTCAGTAATATTGCTGCGGCTGGATCACCTAACAATGTTTTCCTGGTATTTTCACATCTGTACTACCATGACATCTTTTTCTATCCTCCAGCTGCTAACCCACAAAGGTCTACGATTAACACCTCATTGGTGGAAGACAAAAAGGATGAGTGCCGCCATCGCGAGTCAAATATTTGAGCCCAGTCCATGTGCATCCCATTTTACATAGTCTTCACACTTCATATGAGTCTCTTAGTCAGCATAGCCCAGAAATAATTTCTTTTTATGCACTTATATTATTGTTTTGGCTCCATAGACAGTAGATTTGACCCCTAGAATTTCATAGTCAAGGGGTCATTGACTCCTGAAATTGAAAAGCTAGCACTAGCCTTGACTTTGTAGGTACATTAGGACTTCAAAGATTTATGATACAAAGAAAACACAGAATTTTTTTGTAAATTATCAATTTTATTAAATTCAAAAGCTTCATGGAATGTTAAATATATAACTTACGTACTTAGTGTCTTGTATAAAAAAAATATCTAACGAGGTTGGGGGAGTTGATAATTGTCAGGTCTCTGCTGAGACAATTATCTATTCCCACAACCAAGTTAATTTTTTTTTATACAGTACACTAAGCACATATCATGCTTAGCTTATAGCCTCTATTTGCCTTGTTTTAGCTGATGTTTCTTACAGGAATGCATGTATCTAAAAATAACCACATTATGTCATTTTTCTAAGAATATCCATGAGATATCATAAAAAATATCATATGGGATGTTATCACACTGACATTTGTATAGTTATAAGATAGAAAGTAATACAAAGCCTTTATAACATGAAGGATTTTTTTTAGCAATGAATGCCCACACTTAACAAATGTTTTGGATAATGTTTCTTCTTGGCATTGAATGCCCATAAAAAAACAAATCAATCTTAGTGTAAAACAGTTGAAACTTCCTTAAAGGCAGTAACAACTGATTTTTGCAAAGCCATCAACATTTTTAGATAATGTTTCATTTTGACATTTGATACTGACATTGAAAACCTTGTTAAACAAACATTTGTGGTAATGTTTCTCTTCGGCATGCCCATATTATATAAATGTTTTGTTTCATGTTTCGCATTTCTAATTTTTTACCTTGAATACCATAAATAACAAACATTTTGGGATAATGTTTCATTTTTTGGTATTAAATATCCATTTACATTGAATACCATTGAAAAACAAATCAGACGTAAAATCTTTTTTGGCATTGAATGCCCATGTAAAATAAATATTCATTAATATTTCATTTAGATATTTGGCCTTAAAATTTAATTACCTGAGAGATAAAATGTTTTGGAAATGTTTCAATTTAGCATTGAATGCCCCAAAGCACAAATATTCTATCCAAGATTTGGTTTTAAATTCCAAACAAAGGCACCGCCTAAAAGAGTGCCTAGGCTCCAATTTTGGATGCTGGAAAGGGGATTCAAAATCTATGTCAAAACGGGGCATAATTCAAACAAAAAATACATCTAGGATAATCTCCCTCGATAGTAAATTTTACTCTTTTGATAGTGAACATGTTTGAAAAGTTTCTAGTGAATTCCAGAGATATCACCAAATAGTTTTTGCACTATGACCATGATGACAAAAAAGACACCAAGGCTATAGCAATCCCTCAGGTTTTCTCTTGGAAAATAGGAAAAATGCACAAGTCTTTTTAAAATTATTTTTGAAACAACTATGAAAATATAACTGCAAATCAATATTTATGGATGTCTCCAAAAAATCTATGAAAATCTATCAAAGTAGTGTGTTAAATAGATGAACCTGCACCAAAGCAGATATGTAAAAAGAGAACCGCAAGCGGGTGCCAACGCTCAGCTGTTTATCATTTCTTAGGCAAATGCAAATATATGAACTAGGTACCTACAGAAAGGTCTTGTACCAAGCAATGATCATGTGAAATATGAAGGCTCTGACTTACAATTCAAAAGTTATCACCAAGGTTAAATTTTTCTAACAAATTTGACCTTGAAAAATGACCTTGACCTTGACTGATGACCTTTAACTTGGTACCTACAGAAAGGTCTTGTCCCAAGCAATAATGATGTGTAAATGAAGGCTCAATGACTTACCATTCAAAAGTTATGACCAAGATTAAATTTTTTCTTACAAATTTGACCTTGAAAAATGACCTTGACCGATGACCTTGAACTTGGTACCTACAGAAAGGTCTTGTCCCAAGCAATGATCATGTGAAATATGAAGGCTCTTTGACTTACCAATCAAAAGTTATGACCAAGTTTAAAGTTTGTCAAGCCAACGCCAACATCAATGCCAATGCCAATGACAACGCGGCGCCAAGGTGATCATAATACCTCGGGTTTTCTTCGAAAACAGCTGAGCTAAAAATTGACCAAAAATATCAACTGTTAAACCAGAAATATTTGTGTGTTACACATTTGACTAAAATACTCGAGTATTATATCATGCATGAATAAAAATAGAACACCTTGGGAACATGATAATTTGTTCAAGAGATTGGGAGTTCAACCAATCAAAAGTACTCTAAAGGTACCAGATGGGGATGCGCCACATCCAGTAATACATCGTATCTGAAAATACGTATACCTATTTGGTTGTTTAATTTTACTATTCAATTCACTTGTTTTAGGTTTCTAATGATAGATCCATGGGATTTATGATTGAAAATGAATAAAAAAGTAAAATGATGAAATAATTTTCGAATAGAGAGCCTTATTGTTGTAAGCCCTTTGTCTACAGAAAGGTGATTGTTTTATTATTCCTGTTACATATGCAGCCTCAATTGCAAGTGAAAAATAAAAGTAAACACCTTTTTACAGTGTTATATCCTTTTTTCACATTTTTTATAGCTGATGGATAGGGTGATTAATGAATGTTTTCCTCTTACACAATAATGATTGATCTCCAGAAAACTAGATAAACTGGTTTTGGTAATATCAAATACTTATATAAGCATATTTTTTTCCTCAAAAATTCATTTTTTTTTGCGAAAATAAGAACATGCGTAAAGTCTAGAATCCCACATATACTTCTTACAGTATTCAGCTTCATTTGTGTCTACCAATTCATTATATTTCATAATCAATATATTCCTAATAATTGTCATGCTGAACCCAGAATATTTCTGCTTTGGCAGAAGATATAGACAAATATCAGCCTGCATGTACAAGGGTGTGGAATTCCAATGCCTAATTTGTCCGACTCAGGCTTTTGTACTTGCAGACAAGTACATTTTTCTAAGCCACTCGTCTGAGGACAAGTAAATACCGGGGCAAATCTTGGAATATTACTAAACAGAATTAAGAGAGAAATCATCCTAATGTTTTATATCAAAGGGTAGAGAACATTGTTTTTAATGAAGAAAATGCAGGATACCAGCATTTCTTCATCAAAAGGCAATGTTTTTCTCAAATTTATCTATTCACTCTTTTGCGAAAAAGTTCATTTTGATCCTGGATGAGAAGAAAATCCGCTTTTTGAGAAAACTCGTATTTTCACACCCCTGACATGTGTGCAGTCTGATCTTAGTCTATACCACTCTATTTTCCTTATCAAACCAGGAAGACTTAATTATTTTTTCTCAAAATAAAACTGACCCACAATTATTGTATTAACCCTTTGCTGTTTAATCCCTGCTTTTTACGTGCCTGTGACTTTATGATTGAGAAAACATTGTGAAAAAAGAAGAAATTGCTTCTAACAAGCAATTTCTTCTTTTTCCACACTATTTTCTACCCGACTGAATATTTATTTTTCAAATTAAATCCACTTTAAATTTTTGTCTGCAAAACCTTTGAATTTGGACAGGTCCAAAATTTTGAATTTTTCTGTAATTTTTCCAAGAATTTTATTCAGCAAGACAAGAGTTAAGAACATTGGTGTCTGCAACTGATCCAAGGTAATAATTAACTATTGCAGACTGGGAAAGAACCCACATGGACAAGTAATAAAAGGTTTAATCCTTTACTGTTTAATCCCTGCTTTTTACGTGCCTGTGATTTTATGATTGGGAAAACATTGTGAAAAAAGAAGAAATTGCTTCTGACAAACAATTTCTTCTTTTTCCACACTATTTTCTACCCTACTGAATGGTTATTTTTCAAATTAAATGCACTTTAAATTCTCGTCTGCAAAACCTTTGGAATTGGACAGGTCTAAAATTTTGTTAAACAGGAAAGGGTTAAAGTCCAGCAAGCCAGCCACTTGAGCTAAAGATCTAAAAGTCTCAGTGATCAGAGTGCTGGACTTTCCATTTTTGCAACTTTTTTCTCTTGGGTTTGTACAGATTTTGCAACTTTTTTTTATCCTGGGCTTTTACAAAGCATACTCTGATTATTTTCAGAACTTCTCAATTGTAAACATGTTATTAGAAGAGTAAAAGAAGGGTTGTGAGAAAACATGACAAGATTTGTGCATATAAATACATTAACTGAAACATATCTTTCTTTGAAAGCTAAAACATAAATTTATACACTCAAAGTGTCATCAAACAATGCTTTTATATCAACACATACCTATTACTTTTTAAAAACTATATTTAACAATAAAACATCATTTAAAAAATAAGCAACACATAAGAATATAAAAATAGTAAAATTTGTGTCAAAATTACATACACTGAAAATTCAGCTGTTATATGTCTCTTTTTGAAAGAAAGTTCTCATGTGAAGTTATGCACACAGCCATATCTGATCCAGACATATCTTCACTAGCCAAGGTCAGGCCCACTACCAAAGCCAAGGCTCAGGTAGCATGGCAGATTTATATGTTTCTTAAATGCTGTTTGTGATTTATTAAGAATATCGGTAGATTATCAATTGGCTATCTCAACGCCAAACCAGTGAAATTACCATAAGATCATACCCTGCTTTTGATATTTCACCTTTTCTGGCGTTATCTAAGCAAAACTCATTTGTGGTGTTCGTGGTCTAGAGGTAGAGTGTCTGCCTCTTCATCCAAAGGTCCTGAGTTAGAGACCCGAAAGCGGCTATCGACCTTGGTTCTATCATTGGCCCACACATTTGGAATGAGTAATGGTGTATTGTCCAGGAAGCAGAATCAAGAGGGATTAATCTAAGTTGTGAGAACTTGTTTCCCAATTGATGTAAAAAATAAATAGGTTTAAACCAAACTAACCCATTAAATAGATGATGTCATGATGTTCAAAGGTATTCACATTAATCAGAGTTACATGTAGAGAGGGTATTTTGGATTATCAAATAAAAATATTTCAACAAAACTATCACAAATCCTATATTGTGGGTACTCATTGGAATTGTCTTGTTAAGACGATTCCAATGAGTATCAACAACATAGGGTTTCAGAAGCAAAGATTTTCTCAGAAATTGTCCTAAAATATCCATATTTTGTCTCAATTTGTGTTAAAGGAAAAGTTGTTTTTTCATTAACAATTGATAAATATTTTATTTTCTGAACAACACAAGCTATGTTTTGAACTCAATAAAAAAAATCGATCTTACACTGCATCAACCAGTATTCTGTGTTCTGATTGCAATTTGTTAATGCAAAATTTGTGAAATAATTTATTAAGTGTAATCATGAATTTCTTTTCTAGAAATATATTTTAGTAAAAATATTATGAAAGAAATATGCAAGAAACATGCAAGAAATATGTTAAAAATGAAAATGGCACTTTAGTATAGCAGTCTTTTGACATTTGAAATGAAATGCAAATCGAAGGGTCATAAAAAAGCTTTTGTAATTCCTCTCTATATATAATAGTTTTATGCCGACCCCTCAATTCTACTAGACAATTTGATTGATCAGCACAAAACATTTGTAGCTGCCTATAACTCTATATGCAGTTACAGCTGTGTAAAATTGTTATATAAGATAGGGGCAAAGCAATTGCAAATACCTATATGTTTATGGACAGTTACTACTTTTTAATGCTAAGCCATCATACTGTCATGCTAGGAAAGGTTAAAAATAACTAGAGGTTATGTTTTGTACAACATCTGATAAATCTTGACCCATGTACTTGATGTACTCTCTTGAAGATGATGGGTCAATGGTAATGTTACCACTGATTTGGTTATGTTATGTTTGATCAACGCTGTTTGCTTTATCTACTTTATGTACAAGATCTGGCAAATCTTGACCCAAGTACATTGTATTTGATGTACTTTTTAGCTGTTGACTGGTCAATAGTTATGTTATGTTATCAATGGTTATGTTATGTTTGATCAACACTGTTTGCTTTATCTACTCTATGTAGAAGATCTGGCAAATCTTGACCCAAGTATTTGATGTATTTTTAGCTCAAAGGGTTAGCACAACACTATTGTAAGTGCCTATTTGTTTATAGGCACTTACAATAGTGTTGCGCTGACCCCTCAAGCTGCTGCTGACTGGTCAATAGTTATGTTATGTTATCAATGGTTATGTTATTAATGATTATGTTATGTCTGATCAACGCTGTTTGCTTTATGTACTTTATGTACAACATCAGATAAATCTTGACCCAAGTATTTTATGTATTTTTTAGCTGTTGACTGGTCAATAGTTATGTTGTGTTATCAATGGTTATGTTATGTGTGATCAACACTGTTTGCTTTATCTACTTTATGTACAAGATCTGGCAAATCTTGACCCAAGTATTTGATATATTTTTAGCTGTTGATGGGTCAATAGTAATGTTATGTTGTCATTGGTTATGTTATGTCTGATCCACACTGTTTGCTTTATGTACTTTATGAACAACATCAGATAAATCTTGACCCAAGTATTTGATGTATTTTTTAGCTGTTGACGGGTCAATCTCTTCTCTGCTCAACCACACCAGCTGTTTTTGTGACGATGTGACCAATTTCTGTACTGCAGAGATCAACTTCTCTTTTGAAGTGATGCCATCTAGAGTGATGTTTTCTGAATTTAGCAACAAGAGTGACAGAGTCATTAAATATGCGGTGAAATAATTGCCCATCATAATATATTCTAACATTCGGAACACCACTTGGCAAATCTCACGATCAACCTTGGATGTACATAGACGGACTATTTTTAAAAAGTATGGGAAATCCATTGAAAAACTCAATGACGTCAGTTAAAATGGCGTTAGCCATCGAAACTGTCAGTGAAAACATTCGATGTCACCAACGCTACTCGTTTAAGTTACTGACGTGAAACCATCAAATCCTAATATAAATATCTATAGATTCTTAAATAACGGCTGAAAAATCTCAATTTTTGAGAATGATTCGTCATCCTCAAAAATTAAGATTTTTCAGCTGTTATTTACTGTAAAAGATATAAATCTACAGTGCTAGTTTTTCTTACACTGTTTCCGGCTAACAAAATGCATGATTTTGTTACATACCCATCCGCCTTACATACATCCGAGGTATGTTGTAGTTTACGGAAATGGCCGAGTGATGTTCCAAATGCCATCCGCCTTACATACTTCCGAGGTATGTTGTAGTTTATGGAAATGGCCGAGTGATGTTCCGAATGTATATTCTAACCCTGACAATATGTCAAGGTCTGGTGATCACTGTGAAATTTTCATGCGAATCTGTCCACATTTGCAGGACGAGTTGTGTTCATAAGATGGGGACATACTGATGGATGTTCTGATATTGGGACAGACAGACAGACACACAAAGTGCAAAGTACGTTTTTGTTCTAGCAATCCACAATTCATTTGTACTTATAGAGCTGCATAAAAGCCATACAGACCTGGGGCCTGTTTTACTTAACATCTTACAATCATTTTTTGCGTAAGTCAAAAATTAAAGCTGCTTCTATAGAAGTAACTAAATTTGAAATTCTGCCATGCATTGTCTCCTTGGAATCGTCTTCTAAAGAAGATTCCAATGAGATATTGCAAGGCAGAGTCTAACAATGAATGAAAACACAAGGTACGATTTGTGATTTTGACTTACAATCAATTTTTACATAAGAAGTTTAGTAAAACAGGCCCCTGAACTATAAACTTACCATAGTTTATAAGGTTATTGTCTAAATGTTCTCTAATCCTTGTAGATCTCTCTACTGGGTCATCCATATTGTGTACAGTAAAGTCACTTCCAAACAGCTTCCTATTCAAAAAAGAAAACAACCCATACAATCCTGATTTTTGGTAAAATTAAATCTGTAAAAGCAGAAGCGGCTTCAAGCAGGGTTTAATCTTTTGGTAATTTCACAATGAAATCAATAATGGATAATCTACTGAAACCTCTCGATGATCCATCAATTTGATTTGAAAGGGGTTCAATGCTTCTTTAACAGTTTTTCAGTATTATGGTGGTGGCTAGAACACCTAGAAGTGGATTTTCTTGCACCAGTTCTACCATTAAAATCTTTCCAAGCCTCCAGCTGCTATCCCACTTGGTTTAACTATAATCCACCCATGGGTGGGAGACAAATGTTGGAAAGGATTATGTCTAGCTGCCGCCTGGGATCAAATCCATGACATCCTATGATTGAAGATTGGAAGTTAGATGCGCTACCAAATGCGCAACATTCAGAGGTACAGATAAGAGGGGTAAAGCCAGTCTAAAATCTTTATTTATCAATGAAACCCTATGTTGTAGGTACTCATTTGAATAGTCTTGACAAGACGATTCCAATGAGTACCAACAACATAAGGTTTGTGCTATGATTATTGAAAATGCTTTTATCTAAAATCAAAAATTCCCCTCTATATGTAGCTCCATACATTGGCAGTAATGATACATCAAAAAACATTACAGAATATCTTATAATATGAGGAAGATTTCTCTGTATCAATAATACTGTATAAGTCAATCCATATTTCATAAAGCTACTATAAGCAATTCAGAAGATCTTTCTCACTTGTAAGTTTCCCCCGGCATGACACTTGTAACGCTGATCAGGACATATATTTTCCATATTTCCTATAGCTCCTATAAGTATATTAGGAGGTCTAACTTACTTGTAAGTTTCCTCTGGCATGACACTTGTAGTGCTAATCAGGACATATATATACCAGTTTTCATTTAGCTCCTATAAGTATATTAGAAGGTCTAACTTACTAGTAAGTTTCCTCCGGCATGACACTTGTAATGCTAATCAGGACATATATTTTCCAGTTTTCACTTAGCTCCTATAAGTATATTAGAAGGTCTAACTTACTTGTAAGTTTCCTCCGGCATGACACTTATAACACTGATCAGAGGACATATATTTTCCAGTTTTCATATAGCTCCTATAAGAATATTAGAAGGTCTAACTTACTTGTAAGTTTCCTCCGGCATGACACTTGTAACACTGATCAGGACATATATTTTACCATAGGATTTTGATGGAGATTTAGTATCAAGTAGGCCATCTGTCACAAAATGTACATCCTGTAAAAATGATCAAATAGCAACATTTAAATGTAAAAAATCTCAAAAAGAAATCAATTGCAAATCTGGCCACATTACAAATAATGAAATGTCAACAAAATGAAATTGTCAGATGAATATTTTCTTGCTAAATTGTGTTTGGTTTCAAGTAAAATACATTGAAGTAAGAGTCAGGCATAATTTGGTTTGATTTAACATTTACTGACAAACAGGGGTCTTTCAAGGAAACACCCTCAACATTAACTGGAAGATTATGCATTAGCCATGCAGATATCAAATTATGTTCGGGCAACAGATTGATTTCTAGGGTAACCCTGGGACACTGGCCCTTCAACTAATTAAAAGGCTAGAATTTTCTTCACAGTATCATATAAGACGTTGTTGAAGGTAAAAAGATAACAATAATAAATTCACATAATGTAGTTCTACAAATGACTATAGGTTACTCACTTGTAAAGCTTGCTCTGCAGATCTTGTGTCAGGATCTGAAAACAAATCTATACAGTAATTACAGAAATTCTTAATAGATTTTTTTTTAACCCTTTTCTGTTTTACAAAATTTTGGACCTGTCCAAATTCAAAGGTTTTGCAGACGAAAATTTAAAGTGGATTTAATTAGAACAAGAGCTGTCACTGTAAGATGACAATGCCCCCGACACCGCTTTGATTTAGAAGTTATGGCCAATGTTAAAGTTTTTGGACGGAATGACGGACGGACGGACGGACAGACGGACGGACAGACGTACGGACGGACAAGTCAAATTTATGATGCCTCCCTATCGGGGGCATAACAAGAGCTGTCACTGTAAGATGACAATGCCCCCGACACCGCTTTGATTTAGAAGTTATGGCCAATGTTAAAGTTTTTGGACGGAATGACGGACGGACGGACGGACAGACGGGCGGACGGACAAGTCAAATTTATGATGCCTCCCTATCGGGGGCATAAAAATAACCATTCAGTAGGGTAGAAAATAGTGTGGAAAAAGAAGAAATTGCTTGTCAGAAGCAATTTCTTCTTTTTTCACAATGTTTCCTCAATCATAAAACCACAGGCACGTAAAAAGCAGGGATTAAACAGGAAAGGGTTAAATTGATTTCTTTTTAGCCAAAATTGAACACTTTTATTTGCATGAAGGAAATGAGAACTACCAAATTTTAGCCTTAAATAGCCCAATAGTTTAAGGGATGCTGTCATTTAAAGAAATCCTTTTAAAGACAAGGAAAAATTAAACACTCATTATGACATAATTATGGTGATCATAAAAGCTCTCTTGAGCCCTTTTTCTGAGGTATGCTAAAATGCCAAATGTAAGACAAGATCCCTCACCTGAGTAAGTCAACTCATAACTTGTCAACAATGTTATAAATACCAGAGATTGTCTGATGTACATTTACGGTGGATTTAAAAGAAACAGACTTTAATTTCCTCCTACTGCAATTTGATTTTCTTTTTAATTGCAAACAAAGTTATTGATGTAATTGAATTCTTTTAACAAGTTTAGTAGACCTAAACCTTAAGAATATCCCTGCCAAGTTTAAGATATGCCCAATAGTTAAGGCGAAGATTAACCTTCTCTGATATTTTCGGCAATATTTTGACATTTCCAATACCATGGAAACCAGAATTTTTGATTAAATAAAATTATTTTTACAATTTTGGTAGAACTTCACCCAAAGAACATCCCTACCAAGTTTCAGCTTAATAAGACCAGTGGTTTAGAAAGAGAGGAAGTTTTTCTAAGATTTTCAGCAATTTTCAGCCATGTTTCAGCCTTTCTGTTACCATGCAAACCAGAGTTTTTGATGAAATTGAATTCTTATAACAACGTTCCAAGAACCTCTCCAAAAAACATCCCTGCCAAGATTCAGCTTGATTGGCCTAGTGGTTTAGGAGGAGAAGAATTTTTTCTAAGATTTTCAGCAATTTTTGGCCATTTTTGAACCTTTCTGTTACCATGGAAACCAGAGTTTTTGATGAAATTGAATTGGCATAACAACTTTTCAAGAACATCACCTAAGGAACATCTCTGCCAAGTTTCAAGTTGATTGGCCAAGTGGTTTAGGAGGAGAGGAAGTTTTTCTAAGATTTTCGGCCATTTTGGCCATTTTTCAACCTTTCTGTTACCATGGCAACCAGAGTTTTTTTTATAGATTTAAATTCTTGTAACAACTTTTGAAGAGCTTCACCCAAGAAACATCCCTGCCACGTTTCGGCTTGATTGGCCCAGTGATTTAGGAAGAGAAGACGTTTAAAAGAAAATGTTGACGGACAGACAGACAGCAGACGATGGAGGGACGACGGACGGGGAGTGATCAAAATAGCTCACCTTGAGCACTTTGTGCTTAGGTGAGCTAAAAAGGTCATTCAATGAACATTCTGGTAAACTTTCATTAAAATCAGCCCAGTGGTTCAGGAGGAGATGTTGTTTAAAGGTTTCAGGCTCAAATTAAGCCACATCCTGCCACTCCCATATTTGGGGATGATCAAAAATCCATGAACACATTTTCAGATGGGTCACCCAAAGAACATTTCAGCCAAGTTTGGTTGAAATTCACCCATTTGTTTCTGAGGAGAAGATTTTTAAAGATTATGGCTCAAAATAAGCCCCGCCCTGCCACACCCTTATTTGAAGGTCAATCAAAAATCCACGAACATGTTTTGAGAAGGGTCACCCTAAATACATTTCTGCTAAGTTTGGTTGAAATCTGCCCATTGGGTGCTGAGGGGAAGGTGTTTAAAGAATTGTTGATTAGTTCTGACAGAAGACGCACAACAGACAAAAGGTGATCACAAAAGCAAACCTAGATCAAATTGTGCTCAGGTGAGCTAAAAAAGTAAACTAGAAAGCCATGAATGGCTTGAGTCGCTCCACAGGCTTGAAATTCTTGTAAAAGCAAATAAATGCTTTGACTAGATTTTTAGATATTTGGGGTTCTACTGATGTTGAAAAAGATTTTCAAAGTTTCAACTATATAACAGATAGAGAAATGACCTCTGCTATTAAAAGACATATTTTTCATCATATCAAAGAAATTTTGGGCTGCATGATAATGGGTAACCCAAAGATCATACCAAAAATGTTTGATTGATATCCATCAGTTACATTCTGAGAAAAAGTTTTTCTTAGTTTCCACTATTTAACATATTGAGAATTGACCTCCACCCATAAAATGTATATTTTTCATCCAATCAAAATATTTTTTGGTACACTGATAAAGGGTCACTCAAGGATCATTCCAGTGAAATTTGGTTGATATTTATCACTTACATTCTGAGAAAATGATTTTTCAAAGTTTCCACTATATAACATATAGAGAAATGACCTCCGCCCATAAAATGCATATTTTTCATCCAATCACAATGATTTTTTGTAGACTGATGAAGGGTCACTAAAGGATCATTCCAGTGAAATTTGGTTGATATCCATCAGTTACATTCTGAGAAAATGATTTTCAAAGTTTCCACTATATAACATATAGAGAAATGACCTCCGCCCATAAAATAAATATTTTCCATCTTATCACAATGATTTTTTGTAGACTGATAAAGGGTCACCCAAGGATCATTCATGTAAAATTTAATTGGTATCCATTGATTAGAATCTGAGAAAACTCACTTTTTACCTTATTTGGAAATTAGCCACGCCCATTAAATCCATGTTTTTCATTGGATCAAAATTTCTTGAACAACTTTGAAAGAGGGTCACCCAAGGATCATTCCTGTGAAGTTTGGTTGAAATCCATCCAGTAGTTTCTGAGGAGAAGATTTTTAAAGAAAAGTTTACGACCGGACGGACGCACGCACGCACGGACGGACGGACGCACGACGGACACAACGCCATGACAATAGCCCCAATGGCTTTCAGCCAGTGGAGCTAAAAACAAGAGGGCCATAGTGCCCTAAATCGCTCACCTGAGTGAACTGTCAAAAATTGTTTAAAGTAGACTTAGAAAGGATGAAGAATTTTGACCAAATTTCAGGTTGATCAGGCAAAAAATATGGCTTCTAGAGTGTCTACATGGTTTTTCTAATATTTGACCCTGTGACCTTATTTTTGACCCTACTTGACCCAATTTTGAACTTGTCCGAGATTTCATCAAGACAAGCATTCTGACCAAATTTCAGGTTGATCAGGCAAAAAATGTGGCCTCTAGAGTGGCTACAAGGTAAGTATTGACGACACACTATGCACGACGGACGATGGACATCACTCGACCACAAAAGCTCACCTTGAGCACTTCGTGCTCAGGTGAGCTAAAAAATGTTAGTGCTTATTTAATTTATTACTCTAAAATATTATTCAGCTCAATTAGAGTAAATGTAAATATCATGCTTACCTTTCTGCATTCTGACAAACATTGTTGGTAAAGCCTGTGTAATGAGATCAATTACAGCATGTTTTATCTTCTCTGGTCCAACAATATATACAGGCAGTTTGATGGAAGCTGGAAAATAAACAGAAATACTAACAACAGTCCAAATTATGGACTTTCTTTCATACTTTTTTAGAGAATTATCGAGAAATAACTTTAGATTATCATTTGATAAACTCACATCTAACCAGTGAATTATTAAAAACTTATACAGGGCTTTCATTCATTTCACCCTATCTGACATTATCTACGTGGAGCCGAATAAGTGACTCATCATGAACATTGTAAGGCAATAATGTGCAAAATTATGCTTTAAGAAAATTATCCCATAATTTTCACATTTGGTCTCATCTTTGCATTCGATACATAGAATAATCATTTGCTTTTTGAGTAAAATTGATTAATATATTATATCAAGAATAACAACTAGAAAGCCATGAATGGCTTGAGTCGCTCCACAGGCTTGAAATTCTTGTAAAAGCAAATAAATGATTTGACTAGATATTTAGATATTTGGGGTTCTACTGATGTTGAAAAAGATTTTCAAAGTTTCTACTATATAACAGATAGAGAAATGACCTCTGCTATTAAAAGACATATTTTTCATCAAATCAAACTAATTTTTGGCTGCATGATAATTGGTCACCCAAAGATCATACCAAAAATGTTTGATTGATATCCATCAGTTACATTCTGAGAAAATGTTTTTCATAGTTTCCACTTTTTAACATATAGAGAATTGACCTCCACCCATAAAATGTATATTTTTCATCCAATCAAAATAGTTTATGGTACACTCATAAAGGGTCAATCAAGGATCATTCCAGTGAAATCTAGTTGATATCAAAAAATCGGATTCTGAGAAAATGATTTTCAAATTTCCACTATATAACATATAGAGAAATGACCTCTGCCCATAAAATGCATATTTTTCATCCAATCTAAATAATTCTTGGTACACTGATGGTCACTCAAGGATCATTCCAGTGAAATTTGGTTGATATCCATCAGTTACATTCTGAGAAAATGATTTTCAAAGTTTCCACTATATAACATATAGAGAAATGACCTCTGCCCATTAAATGCTTTTTTTCATCTAATCACACTGATTTTTTGTAGACTGATAAAGGGTCACTCAAGGATCATTCCAGTGAAATTTGGTTGATATCCATCCCTTACATTCTGAGAAAATGATTTTCAAAGTTTCGACTATATAACATATAGGGAAATGACCTCTGCCCATAAAATGCCTTTTTTCCATCCGATCACAATGATTTTTTTGTAGACTGATAAAGGGTCACACAAGGATCATTCATGTAAAATTTTTAATTGGTATCCATTGATTAGAATCTGAGAAAACTCACTTTTTACCATATTTGGAAATTAGCCACGCCCATTAAATCCATGTTTTTCATTGGATCAAATTTTCTTGAACAACTTTGAAAGAGGGTTACCCAAGGATCATTCCTGTGAAGTTTGGTTGAAATCCATCCAGAAGTTTCTGAGGAGAAGATTTTTAAAGAAAAGTTTACGACCGGACGCACGGACGGACGCACGACGGACACAACGCCATGACAATAGCCCCAGTGGCTTTCAGCCAGTGGAGCTAAAAACTACAGCTTTCGCTGTTCACTCAATGAAATATAAATAGATCCTGCACAAAAACAATTATCTTCTATTTATTTCACAGTAAAAATTATCTCATGGGTATTTACCATGACATGCTTTTTATTGCTCACACCTCATGGAGTACTTTCCTCACAATTAATTTACACCTTCAAGATTTTGACCATATCCAATTTCATCTAGTTGATATTTGGTACAAATAGAAGATGATATTTAATTACCTGTCATTGGAAGAACCCTGTCAAGGCACTGACCTGTTCAAACAGGGTAAGAAAATATTAATTTTCAGTTTGTATCTACTGTAAAAAACATGGTTAAATCGATACTCATTCCAATCAAAATCATTCAAAATCATTCACTCAGTGCTCCATTTATTCATTCCAAACACTCACTCAAATTGATCTAAAATGCTAAAAAATTATCAGAAAACATTTCAAAATAGTTCAAGCCGAAAAACATTTAATTCAAATTGATCAAATTATTCTATGATTTTGATGTCTGGTGTAGTTTCAAAAATGTCAGATTTGCCCACAAAGACACACAAACAGAAAAGCACATATATTTTTACGAAAGGAACTGGAAGGTCATCCAATAACGCTAATTTTGTTCGAGATTGGTTTTCTCCCTTTAATTCCACTCGAAACTCGCTCCTCACACTCATTTCATTTAATTTCAAAACCATTCATCTTGCAAATTCAAAATATTTTTAAGTATACCAAGTTATAAGATTTAGTTCATTTACAGGTGAATACAATACCATTTTATCTAAACAAGGGACAGATTTACCAGTAATATCTAAATATACTGTTTCAAAGGGAAAAGCAGAATGATACTATACTATAATTAGACTTTTAGTTTCATATCTTTACGAAAACAAAGAAAAAATAACAATAAAAAATCTCTCTGTATTTCATTTATTTACAGGTAATTTTAAAAAAAAATATGGGAATGTATACCCAACTCTTTTTTAATGTATGTTTCGACAATATTTTTTCACTTTATTAGAACACACAAGTCTTAAACAAAGTACAAAAAATGAAATGAAATTAACTTGTTCATCATGAGAAATTTCATAAAAATTCACAATTGAAAAGGATAACAATTTTAGAAATTTACTTGTTTTCTGTAAAGATTTGTTTATGTAAAGAAAACGACAAATTTTTCACTGTTAAAGAACAAGACAATCGGGGCCTGAGGTTATAAAACTTTTCTCATTCTCAATTCAAATTTCCTCAAATTTCAATTTGAGATTAAAGCCATAATTCAGATTTAATACTCATTATGAATAACAACTTATAAATATTATCTTTTATTTTCATACATTTATTTTAAAGGTGCTCTTTCACAGTTTTTCACAGAAAAAATACAAAACTTGTTCCTAGATTTGGAAATGTGCGTGTTTTTAGATGATTAAGAATTGCCCAAGGGCGTTGGCACTAAAAGCAACAAATTTCGATAATTTTGTAATTATTTCAGCAAGATCAGTAAGGGACCCAGTCTATTAATGTCCAGTCTAAATTTCAAAATCATTCATTTCCGTGAATAATCTTTCATTTTTGCTTGTATTGATATGAACTTTCCAGCTGTCAAATACTTTTACCTTAATCTTTGATTGAATAAGAAAAAAACATGTGGAATGCACATGCATAAATAGTTGGCTCAAAATTGAAAAAATATATTTTAGGCGTTAGTAGTTGCTTTATTTTTCATAATGAATTTCGCCAAAGGCTTCAACATGATGAGATCATTACTTATGATTGATTTTAAGAAAATTTTCAAAACACACATTTTCCCAATCTGTGAAAGAGCAGCTTTAATTTAAAAGGACATGGTTCACAAACTGTAGATTTTGGCCTTGTAAAATCCATTTTTTCTGTTTTCTAATGATCTCAATGAAACCAACTTTTCTTGGTTACCCTTTTCCCCTTCTCTAAAATTGCACAAAGAATACTTTAAATAACCTCGCCATTTCTTGAAAAAATGCCTTCAAAGTAGCCCTAAAACTGAAAAAATTTCAACAAATTTTGAAATTTTTGAAGCTGAAAAAATTTGAAGCTCCAATTGCGACACCAAAATATTTCACTTAAACCTTCTAGAAGTCATAGCTATCACTAAGTAAAATTATGGAGGTGTGGCAAGAGGGGCTTCATTTTTTTTTGTTACTGTAAACAATTATTTTTGTGCATTTTTAGGCATTTCTGTGGATTTTGGCTATTTTATTGGCTTATATTTAGGAAACTGTGTGGTTTTGGAATATATTCTTTACATTTTTTGAGAGACTGATTATAGGTTAATATAAAAAGGTATGTTTAATTGTGTTCATTAAAAATTCGAACAATGCTGAATTTACAGGGCCAATTTTTTATGTTCGTGAACCTTGTCCTTTGAGAGAATTCTCAGTTGAGCCTGAGACAAGTTTTATAACCTCGAGCCCTGAGGTACTAATGAACAGCATAATCACCCTTCAACTTGACAACCTGTCTTCTTCCATCAGGGACTGAAGGACATCTCCTTAGATTGGCTCTAAAATAAAATGAGGTGGATAAATCAACATCCAAGAGTTAAAATGTTGTAAGTGCCAATACACTGTATAAGCACTTACAACATTTTAATACTGGAATGTCTTTCTAAAACATATGTTATCACCTTGGCCAACTGGCTAACAAAAGTACCATATTTCTCCTAATAAACACTCCCTGGAGCTACACATAACATAGTCAGGGAGCTTTTATTTAGTATGCATTTTCTGCTTCAAAATAATCATTCAACTAATTCCTTTTAGGCCATTTCCCCTTTAATTTGAGGTAAATTTCTTGTAAACAATCATATAAATGATTGTTTCGGGGAAATTCACATCAATTAGAGAAGAAGTCTCTACAAGTTCTTAAAATATAGGCACTTAAAGTGGGTTTTCTTGGTAAAAAATGAAGGGGTGCAACTATTAGGGAGGGCGCTATTATTAGAGGGAATACAGTAAAACAAATTGAGGGGGTAGAAGTGAAACAATATTAAGAGCCAATAGTTTTTAAAGCAAAAACAAAATTTAAATGCAACACCCTTTAAATTTTAGGATTGACAAATTGATACTTTTCCTACTTCTCCTCTGCATTCAAAAACTGAAGATGGGACAAGAGATTAAATGTTTATTCACTTGTTATATAGAGATGCAAAGAGACAATTATTACAAATCCTAACCCTTGTCATGCTGAATAAATTTTGGGTATGAATTTTGATCAAAATCAAAGGGCTGAAAGCACTGAAAGTACCAACTGTAGGTCAATTTTTATTTGAAAAACTAAATCTATTGACAATTCTTGTTTGAAAGGGAGAAACAGGTGGTGTCAACTATCATCAGCCTGCACATATGTGCAGGCTGATGTTTGTCTATAGCTCCTGCAAAGGCAGCAAAAATCCAGGATCAGCATGATAAGGGTTAAAATTATTGTTTTACATAAAATCAAAAAATTAAAAATTGTGACAGAAATCTGATTCCTTTTCTGTTTGCAAGTTACAAGCAATTCCTTCTTCAAGCAAAATTTTCTGTAGTATAGTGCGTTTGACTTCTATAGGGACAAACATTTTGCCTTAAATATTAGAATCAAACTAATGGAATGTACTTTTTTTAGTCATATCATATTTTCCATCTAATACCATGAAGAACTTTGTTTTTCAGAATATTTGAAATAATGAATTTGTCTGTTGGTCTACATGTTAACTCTTGGCCTTTCATACCATCTCCTGTCTGTATTAAACGAAACTCAAAAATAGCTCTGATTTGCATAGGGACCAAGTCAAAAGTATATATTTAAAATGAGTCGTTTTAGTATAAAAATGAGTATTTTTAAAATCATTTTTGTCGAAGATATTTATTTCCTTAGGATATCAAATCTGAGTGTATTCTCTCTTTCTTAAAAAAACGTATGACCAGATAATTGATAATTGTTTTTATCTATTCTGAAATGAACCCTATATTCATATATTAAGACCAATCAAAAAGCATTATTTAACAAAGTTGTTGGGATTTTCACGAGGAAGAAGTAAATAAGCAGGCGAGTAGTAATGGTACAAATCATGTGATATTTAAGTTAATGATGACATAACCGTCGATATGCTAATTAGCATTTTCAAATAAGGAATAATGGACATTTCTTCTGTTAAATGTGTAGTATAAAACCCTGATTTTTACAATGTGTTTACATTTTCTTACAACTAAACAGCCTCCATCACCCCCCCTCAAGTTTAAATGCTGAAAATGCGAAATATGAGCATTAAATAGATAGACAAAATTATTTTTTGAAACCACTATGTATTCAAAAAATATTTTTTTGAATGGTATTAATCTGAAATGAAGATTTTACCACATACAATTCCGTCATTCAGGCGCAATTTTATGTAATTGATGAAAAGGTTGGTCCATATAGAAGTCAAAAAGACTATATAAATCACATCCCATTGTTAACTGTACATGAAAGGGAGAAAGGCAGATTGCATGTAATACATACTGTATACTGTTAGGTAGAATGACTTCTTCTTGATCTAACTCTCCAGTACTCTCCTTTATCCTTTTCCCATACCATTTGTGTTGGTCCATTATTGTATTGGTGATCAGATATATATCACCTTGCTTCAGATCAACTTCACTAGGAGATTTAGCATTCACACTCATGTTGCATCTTGAGAACAGAAATATAACAGTTCAAAGGGTCACTGCAACACTATTGTAAGTGCCTATATATTTATGGGTACTTACGATAGTGTTGTGCTGACCTTTCAAACTGAACATCATGATTTCTGTATTGTGCCCTACCTACAGTCCTTGACCTTCATAGATAACCTTGACTTTGTGATACCACCTTGATCTTTTCAGAAGCAAATGCATATGAATAAACTCTATCTACGAGGGTTGTCCCAGGAATTTATGAACTTTTGCGATAACTTTTATATCAAATGTCCGATGAAACTGAAACTTACAAGTAATGTGGATTGATCACTTTTTTTTTATCGGTGCAATAACAGATGCTTATTTCCAATACTCGCGGAGATATGAATTTAAATGTAACATTAGTAAATGGGTGTCGGCGCACGCTATCAACGTCGTTTTATAATAAACGGAACGTCGGTACAAAGCTAATTCAATTCTTCTCAAAGTTGCGTCCTTACAGGCCCTTGTTACAAAGAAAGAACCTTTTGTAAAAAAAAAAATATGTCAAAGCAATGTTGATAAAGATCTTTTGTTGTGCATTAAAAAGAATATTTGATTTGAAAAACTTGTTCTCAATCTTTTGCGTAGATATGTAAAATAGTATTTTTTCAAAGTGAGGAAAGTAAATGTTATTCTTTTGATTACCCATCGTTACATTTAAAGACATTTCATAAGAGGAACTTTTACTGTGTTATACTCACAGGCATTAATTATTTGGATTTGTTTTGAATATCTTAGTATAAAACTTTCACTACCTTATTTCATCGGGATAGTACAAAGAAATCTGGGATATCGTGGGTACCGTTTCGAAATCTCTGTTGATGCCGAAAATGCATGCATACTTCTTTAAAGCCTGGATACCTATCGTTTACTGGCGCGACTCACAATCAAGTCATATCAAACTATACACTGCTGATTTACTTATACTCAGTTGCTGCATATCCCATCAGGTATTTTGATAGACGTCGGTCGAAAATGTCTTTTATTTCCTTTGCGTCGCTCCTCGCATTGGTTCTTCCTAACTCAACCTTTTTTTCCTCCTGTCCTGAAGTCAGTTTCAATTATACATCTCTCTTATCTGAGGTAAATGAGTGTGGACCACACAAGGTTATAGTCATTCCTCATTTCAAATTCTCTTACGGTCTTTGTAGGTCATACTTCGCAATTCACACTTAAGTATGAACTATTTTGTGCGCCGAGTGGTGCGTTGACGTCGTCATTTTCACCCCCTTTGAATTGCAGTCGGACATAAAAAACAACTTCATAACTGCATACTACACAATGTCATTTGTATGAAAAAGTTCAATGATTTCGACAATGTTAGTTTTATATCAAAGTCTTCGTGAATATTGAAATAAATGAAGTTCAAACATCTACTATATAAATTTTGTAGGTAACAAATTTGGAGTGCGCCGACCACCCCTACCCAGAGTGTCTTTTATAGCTGTATTTCTGAACATGGACATATTTAAACTGTAAAACCTTTAACAATTTGTAGCAAATTAACGTATTTTGTGAACTCAAGAGATTTACTTTAATCGGAAGCTGTGCTTTTGAATAATGTAAAAAGTTCATGAATTTCTGGGACAACCCTCGTATATAGCAATTATGAGTTGTGTATTTCGGAAAATCTTTGAGTATGAGCTAATTCATCTCAGTTTAAATTTCCACAGAAATTATCTTGAAGAAGGAAATTTTCAAATAATGGAAATGTTCTTGTTTTAGCTGTTTAGCTCATTGGCACAAAAAATAAACTCATACTTAAATTAAGAAGTAATGGACCAGAAATAAAACATCGATTCCACATCTTGATCTAGTTGGATGAATAAAATCTCTTAAACATGCGAGTGGAATATCGTTATCAATCAGAGAATAAAAGTACATTGATATCTATTGTCGTGTGAATGATACATGTATAATAGACTATTTAAACAATAATAATTCATCTTAGCTATTGTTACATGCCAATGTAACAAGAACATAGAAGCCAGCAACAAACTTTACAATTAACAAGATTTATTGACAATAATAACAGAATTATTGACAATATAAAATTAATACCAAAAAAACAAACAAATTACAATACCTTGAATGTTTAATCCTAAAGTTTTAATTTTCAGATCCAATTGAATTAAGTTCCTGGTCCACAAAAAATAAGTCCAATAATATCTGAATTTAAAATTAAACATACTTTTAAACACACTTTTAAAATAACGAAAAATCCCCTTTTAGTTTAACACAGTTCTACTAAATGAAACCATTAGTCTTAACCAAGTGAACCAAGAATGCCGTAGGAATCCCTTTATATAGTACCATAGAACAATCTAGAAAAGCATAGAGCATTAGAAGACTCTAGAGTTTGAATCACTTTCTAAAAGTCCTTCTAGAAAGATCTAAAATATTCTACATACATGTTTACCTAATAGTCAAGGGATTGGAAATTTCCAGACTAATTCTAAAAGTAGACACGGGAAAAAACATTTATACATAACACTATACATTTAACACAAATGAGCCAATTAGGCAAATTGATCTACTTTTCATACATTGTTTTTTCAATAGGATGATTGATGTATGTATATCTGCATCCTTGTAAGCCAAGGGTTCTAACTAAACTCTGTTCCTTACGAATGTTTGTAAGGAACATAGTCCAGTAATATCCCTTGGCTTGCAAAGATCCTATATCTGTGACAATACATTGAATGTTCAATACTGCCAATTTTCATTTGCCATTGAACAACATTTAAATATCTATTTATAGTGATTATTTCATCTGTTCAGTTTCTGCAAAAACAAGTGCATGTCGTATTGCAATGCAATACAGGAGTCCCCCACCAGATAACAAAAAATCCTTTCTTATAATATATCTCCTACTTACTAGATCTATAACTGTATACAAAATTTGAAGTTGCTAGCACATTAGGTTTTGAACAAAATGTCCCAAACAAAAATATAACAGTAAAAACAACCAATGGCAATAACTCAAAAAGTGGACATGGCAGAGGAGAAAGATTCTTGTACATGCCACTTGTCCTCAATGAGATCTATAAGTGTACCATGTTTGAAGTTGCTAGCACTGATGGCTCAGGAGATATGGTCTGGACAAAAATGTCAGGATCAAAAACAACAACAGACAATAACTAAAAAAGTGGATGAGGCAGAGTAACAGTTCTTGTGCATTACACTTCTTCTCAATGAGATCTACCAGTGTACAAAGTTTGAAGTTACTAGGGCTTATGGTTTAGGAGATAAGTACGGGACAAAAATGTAAGGATAGAAACTCCAAAGGGCAATAACTCAAAAAGTGGACATGGCAGAGTGACAGTTCTTGTACATGACACTTGTCCTCAATGATATCTATAAGTGTAGCAAGTTTGAAGTTTCTAGCACTTATGGTTTAGAAGATATTTTCCGGACAAAAATGTAAAGGTAAAAACAACAAAAGGCAAAAACTCAAAAAATGGGCGTGGCAGAATAACAGTTCTTGAACATGACACTTGTCCTCAATAAGATCTATAAGTGTACCAAGCTTGAAGTTGCTAGCACTTATAGTTAAGGAGATATGATCCAGACAAGAATGTAAGGCTAAAAACAACAAAGGGCAATTACTCAAAAAGTGGGTGTGGAAGAGTTATGGAAAGTTTAAAGTTGTTAGCACTTATAGTTTAGGAGATATGATCCGGACATGAATGTAAGACTAAAAACACCAAAGGGCAATAACTCAAAAAGTGGACACGGCAGAGCAACAGTTCTTGTACATGACAGTTCTCCTCAATGAGATCTATCAGTTTACAAAGTTTGAAGTTGCTAGCACTTATGGTTAAGGAGATATGATCCGGACAAAAATGTAAGGGTAAAAACAACAAAGGGCAATAACTCAAAAAATGGGCGTGGCAGAATAACAGTTCTTGAACATGACACTTGTCCTCAATAAGATCTATAAGTGTACCAAGCTTGAAGTTGCTAGCACTTATAGTTAAGGAGATATGATCCAGACAAGAATGTAAGGCTAAAAACAACAAAGGGCAATTACTCAAAAAGTGGGTGTGGAAGAGTTATGGATCTTGAACATGACACTTCTCCTCAATGAGATCTTTCAGTGTACAAAGGTTGAAGTTGCTAGCACACATAGTTTAGGAGATATGTTACGGACAAGAATGTAAGGGTAAAAACAACAAAGGGCAATAACTCAACAAGTGGGTGTGGCAGTGTTATAGTTCTTGAACATCACACTTGTCCTCAATGAGATCTATAAGTGTACCAAGTTTGAAGTTGCTAGCACATATGGTTTAGAAGATATAGCCTGGACAAAAGTGTGACGGACAGACAAACAGGCGGATGGACGGACAGACAGACGGAATCGAGCAAACCTATAGTCCCCCAACCGGTAACCGGTCGGGGACTAATAAAAGCATGTGTGATCACATTCTTAACAAGAGCACTGCCAACGGGTGTCTAGGCTTGGCTGTTGAGTGCTGGATGGTGGATAAAAATTTAAGTCAATAAAGGGGCATAATTTTCACAAAATGCATCTTGAGTTATCCCATTGATAGTATAGGTTGCTCTTTTGATACTGAACATGTGTGACAAGTGAATGCCTTCAGTGGAGCCAGAGATATCCCAAAATGTTAAACTATCCCCAAGATGACAACGATAACGACACCTGCCTTGAAGGCTATAGCGATACCTCGGGTTTTCTCCGCAAAGAGCTGAGCTAAAAATTGCAAAAATTTTGACCCAATATAACATTCACTTTTATATTATGTTATATTACCCTCAAAATGAAAGTAGTAATCTTGTGTACCATCATTCTTATCCATTTACAGGTCGATTGAGAGGAAGTAATATGCCTTTAAGATAAATATATTTCAAAAGATATTTTACAATTATTCTTTATTGTAGGTGCTTATTGGGATTGTCTTCTCATTGTAATTCAAATGATTTCACACATTTATCAGTATTTTTTTTCAAATTAGAGATCATTGAGTTTCTACAAAAACTAGAAATGCTTGAGCAGCTGATTTGCTCCACAGGTCTGAATCTACTGATATGATTAAATGAGCATATAAGTGAATGAATGAATGTTTATTTTAAGTAAATAAGTGTTTTTTAGTGTCACATGCTGAAATATTTCTGCAAAGAAAAAATCAAGATCAAATTAATGAGTAACATATGTAGAAAATTGACCTCTGTCTGTTAAATACATATTTTTCTTCCAATCACAACTATTTTGAGCAGTATGATAATGGGTCATATAAGGACTATTCCAGTAAAATTTGGTTGATACCCATCATTTAGGTTCTGAGAACACGATTTTCAAAGTTAACAATATATAACATGTAGGGAAATGACCTCTGCCAATAAAAGACAAAGATATTTCATCTATTCACAATAATTTTTTGTAGACTGACAAAGGGTCATTCAAGGATCTTTCCAGGGAAAAAAATTACCTATTACCATATATGTAAATTAGCAACGCCCATTAAAGCCTTGTTTGTCATTAGATCAAAAATCCTTGAATAACTTTGAAAGAAGGTCATCCAAGGATCATTCCTGTGAAGTTTGGTTAAAATTCATCCTAGTTTCTGAGTAAAGGATAAAGAAAAAGTTTACAACCAGACACACGGATGTGTTGACCTATTGGCCTTTGGCCAGTGGAGCTAAAAACCCTGTGTCAAGAGGAAACAAATGATCAACCACACCAAAGTTTTTTATTTAAAAATAAACAGTTAAGACTGGTATTACCTGACAAAGATGTAGTTCCCCGTACCATCATTCTTATCCATCCATTTACATGCTGAATCAGATGCAAGTCTTTAAGATTTTAGATTAATCCCTTTATTGAGGGTACTTATTTGAATCCTCTCACCAAGAGGTTTCCAATGAGTACCAACAATTCAGTTTTCAGTTCAAAATTAAAAATTTAAGACTGGTATTACCTGACAAAGATAAAATCCCCTGTACCATTATTCTTATCTATCCATTAACAGAGTGAATCAGATGTAAGCATTGTAGATTAATCTCTATATTGTGGGTACTCATTTGAATCCTCTCATCAAGACAATTCAAATGAGTACCCACATTATAAAGTTTTATTCAGAAATAAAAACTTTAGACTGGCATTACCTGACAAAGATGTAGTCCCCTGTTCCATCATTCTTATCCATTTACAGGCTGAATCAGATGGAATTATTTTAGATTTTAGATTAATCCCTAAATTATGGGTACTCAAATGAATCCTCTCACCAGGAGGATTCATTTGAGTACCCACAATATAGTTTTCTACTCAGAAATAAAGATTTTAGACTGGCATTACCTGACAAAGATGTAGTCCCCTGTACCATCATTCTTATCCATCCATTCACAGGCTGAATCAGATGGAATTATTTTAGATTATAGATTAATCCCTAAATTGTGGGTACTCAAATGAATCCTCTCACCAAGAGTACCAACAATATAGTTTTCTATTCAGAAATAAAGATTTTAGACTTGCATTACCTGACAAAGATGTAGTCACCGGTACCATCATTCTTATCCATCCATTTACAGGCTGAATCATACTCTGAAATAATCAAATATACTATTTGAACAGTTTTTAGAAGGGTAAGTGAGAAACTATTACATATACCTTATTTCCTTAAATAGTACCCTCCATAATAGTAGCACCCCTGCTTTTTTTTGCTAAGAAAACCAACTTCAAGTGCCTAAATTTAAGGAACTTTTTCAGACTTCTTCTCTATTTTGAGATGAATTCCCTCTAAACAATCATATAAATGATTGTTTAGAAGAAATTCATCTCAAATTAAAGAGAAATGGCCCAAAAGACACCAATTTTAAATCAGAAATGCATACTAAAAAAAAGCTCCCTGACTATGTAATGTATGGCTCCTGAGAGTGTTTATTAGGAGAAATACAGCATAAGTATTAAAATGTGGCCTTATAGCCATTGGTGAGACAGAGGCAACAGCTAAGCTCATTATTAATCTACCAAACAGCTGAGCTATTCAACAATCAACTCAACAACTTGTTGAAAGGCAGCTTTTGTTGTCACTCAAGTTTTGTTTTGTTTGTTTGTATGGGGTTTAACACCACTTTTAACAAGAGCACTGCCTAGGCGTGCCTACGCTCAGCTGTAAGTGCTTGATGGTAAAAAATCTAAAGGATGGTGAAAAAAAAACTAAGTAGATAAAAGGAGCATAATTTGAAGAAAATGCTTCTAAAATTATCCCCCTTGATAGCAAAGGTTGCTCTTTTGATGGTTAATATGTGTGCCAAGTTTCAAGTGAAAGCCTTCAGTAGAACCAGAGATATCAAAAAAATGTCAAAGTTTTACTTTTTTTTTTTAAACAAATTTTACCTTGAGAAATGACCTTGACCTTAACTGATGACCTTAAAGAATGGTTAGTGATAGGGCCATTCAAAAGTAATAGTAAAATGTCAAAGTTGTTGCCTTTTTTCACAAATTTGACCTTGTGAAATGACCTTGACCTTGACTGATGACCTTGAACTTGGTATCAACAGAAAGGCCTCGTCACAGGCAATCATCATGTGGAATATGAAGGCTCTATCACTAACCATTCAAAAGATATCGCAATATGTCAAAATTTTGCTTTTTCCCCCCACAAATTTGATCTTGAGAAATGACCTTGACCTTGACTGATGACCTTGAACTTGGTACCAACAGAAAGGCCTTATCACAGGCAATTATAATGTGGAATACAAAGGCCCTAGCACTAACCATTCAAAAGATATCGCAATATGTCAAAATTTTTGCATTTTTTTTCACAAGTTTGACCTTGAAAAATGACCTTGATCTTGACTGATGACCTTGAACTTGGTACCAACAGGAAGACCTTGTCACAGGCAATCACAATTTGGAATATTAAAGCCCTATCACTCACCATTCAAAAGTTATCACAAAATTTCAAAGTTTTTCGCACGATGAAGACAACAACGACGACAACGATGATGACATCAAGGCTATGGCAATACCTCGGGTTTTCTCCGAAAACAGCCAAGCTAAAAAGCTCTATCCTATGTCAGCTGGAGCACCTGCCAATGGATTTCTGGTATTTCTGAAACCCCTTACTAGTATTACATCCTTTTCTAGCCTCGAGGTGCTATCCCACATTGGTCAACGATTATCAACCCATTGGTGGAAGAAAAATAGTCGGAACGGATTAGTCATACCGTCGGGGATTTAACCCTAGAGCTTTTGAATGACAGTCTAACACACTACCTAATTGTGCTTTGACAGCAGCTTTAATTGTCACTCAATGAATTATACATGTATTACACTGAAACATACAACTTTCCTCTAAGCATACTTTCAAAGTTCTAAGATAATATCAAGTTCACAAATAAATTTAGGGAATAAGGGTTAGAAAAAAAAGAGTGCCAGAGTAACAATATACTCCACCACTGGAATATATTTCAACCAAGTCCCCTTGTTTCAATGATGCAGCATAGTATCACATAATCAAAACTAGAAAGCCATTAATGGCTTGAGTTGCTCTACAGGCTTGAAATAAATGTTTTGACTAGATTTTAAGATATTTGGGGTTCTACTGATGTTGAAAAAGATTTTCAAAGTTTCAACTATATAACAGATAGAGAAATGACCTCCGCTCTTAAAAGACATATTTTTCATCAAATTAAAATAATTTTTGGCTGCATGATAATGGGTCACCCAAAGATCATACCAAAAATGTTTGATTGATATCCATCAGTTTCATTCTGAGAAAATGATTTTCATAGTTTCCACTATTTAACATATTGAGAAATGACCTCCACCCATAAAATGCATATTTTTCATCCAATCAAAATAATTTTTGGTACACTGATAAAAGGTCACTCAAGGATCATTCCAGTGAAATTTGGTTGATATCCATTGGTTACATTCTGAGAAAATGATTTTCAAAGTTTCCGCTATATAACATATAGAGAAATGACCTCTCCCCATTAAATGCGTATTTTCCATCGGATCACAATAACTTTTTGTAGACCGATAAAGGGTCACCAAAGGATCATTCAAGTAAAATTTGATTGGTATCCATTCATTAGAATCTGAGAAAACTCACTTTTTACCATATTTGGAAATTAGCCACGCCCATTAAATCCATGTTTTTCTTTGGATCAAAATTTCTTGAACAACTTTGAAAGAGGGTCACCCAAGGATCATTCCTGTGAAGTTTGGTTGAAATCCATCCAGTAGTTTCTGAGGAGAAGATATTTGAAAAAAAGTTTACGACCGGACGCACGCACGGACGGACGGATGGACACACGACGAACACAACGCCATGACAATAGCCCCAGTGGCTTTCAGCCAGTGGAGCTAATAATATGCAAGTGGTTACATGCTTGGGACCATTCAGAAAGATTTCAAACAGATATAGGAATTGGCAGATGGTGATTATGATACCAATATACAACCATACATACTGGAAGGCTTATGAAAAATGACCTTGATCTTCATCATATGTACCTCATTAAATACATATCAATGATATCCAACTTGGCAACAAATATGAACTTCATGCCTCAATACTTTGAATGTCACAGAAAAATGTGCAGGTTTAGTTTTTTAATTAAAATTTTTGGAATAAGTATTAAAAATTCTGACCTTGACCTTCATTTGGTCTTTGATAGATGTGAATATAAGATAAAGCATATTTTTTTGACAGAAAGATAGACCTAAGGATAGAAGGAAACACTAAAACAAAATTCCTTTTGTACAAAAACTTACAGATCTCAAACCAAACTGGTGTTGTTATTGAAATTCATTTATTACCTTGGTGACAATTTTTGACCTTGACCTTAACCTCCCTTTCCTTCTTCTTGAAGATGAACTCTTCACTCAGGAGTCTGTAAGTGTCCTCTAGAGTACATCCATCTAGTGACATTGTAGTCTCCTCACTCCTCAAACTTGGAACATACACTATCTGTATAAAACATCAGAAAATTGTAGTTTTTTTCTCAAACATGGTAAATACACTATATGTATACATTATAACAATAGGCCCAAGAAGGCCTGAATGGCTCAGCTGACTTTAACATCTCCAGACTTTCATTGAACAAAGCTTACTTTAACTCAAAACAATACTTTGAGGTGCCTTTTGAACTATTTTGTAATGATTTGCTCTGTCTGTCCCATATTACACCAAATTAATCAATCACCATTATCTCCATACCTTTTACCTATGTTATCACCAACATAAAGGTGGTTGCAATAAGTAACCCATTATAAACACATTTTCAGACCTTGCCCTGCCACATCCGTATATACTGACTGTCATAAAAAAGGCCTCACCAAAATTTTGCATTTTTTTTTTGTTGGCAGAAGACAATAATTTTATCTATAAATTTGAATTATAGCCTAAACTCTACAAATCCTGCTATCACAAACTCTCTTCACAAACTCGTGCTTCTTATGGTAAGTTTGTCATAAGGTTTTACTCGTGCACCCCATGTGAAATGGAGAAATGAAATTTATTTTCGAAACCTGTACATGTGGCTTTGTTAGTCAAAACAAAACTTGAAATTCATCCAAGAAGGATAAATATATTCATATCCATAATGCCAAGGCTAAATAATGAAGAAAGCACACACATTTTGGGCATGATGGAAATGGGCAGGTTCCAAGATCATGTTGCTAGACATTTTAACGTATCAAGATCAACAAAACTGTGTTTGGTTAGACGTGTGAACGCCACAGGAAGTCTTCAGGACAGGCATTGATCTGGTAGACCTTGCCTAACATCTGTACAACAAAACAACTTTATACATCAATGGCACCTTTGTTTTTTAACAGCTACATCGACATCTGCAGCCATTGTTGGTAATCATCATAGGAATATTACTGCAAACACAGTAGGACGCCGGTTACGTGAACGTGGGGTTATGTGCAGGAGGCCTTATCATTGCATGATACTTTCACCACGTCATCGTCAACAATGTGGCAAATGGGTTCAAAAAACATCAGACGGCAATGGCAGACAGTTGTGTTCAGTGACATGTCAAGGTTCAATCTTTCACATGCCAACAGACGTCTTCAGGAATATCGACTTCGAAATGAACGTTATGTGCATAATTGTGTTTTAGAGCATAACCGCTTTGGTGGTGGCAGGGTTATGGTGTGAGCTGCCATTAACCATGCATTCAAAATGGATCTCATTGTTGTTCAAGGCAATTTGAATGCCAGGGGGTAAATAAACCATGTTTTACAGCCTGTTGTCAAACCCCTATTTTGCCGACAACCTGGACTCACTTTTATGCATGATAATGCACGTCCACACACGGCGCATCACCACAAACTTCCTCCAAGCCAATTATATTGACATTCTGCTATGGCCAGCCAACACACAGGACTGCAATCAAATCGAGCACTTTGTCAAGTTGTTTAAGTCAATGTCAGCCACAGCCTCAAACTGTGCAAGGACTGCAATCAAATCGAGCACTTTGTCAAGTCGTTTAAGTCAATGTCAGCCACAGCCTCAAACTGTGCAACAGCTGAGTAACGCTTTTCATCAGGAGTGGTCTTGCATCAAGAATAATCTTCTGCCTAACATGTGTGGCTCAATGAGACACAGACTGCAGGCTGTGGTTGCTAATCATGGTGGACATACTGGTTACTGACACCTTTAAGGCAGTGGTCATTTCTAATCTTGAATAAAATGTGACAAATGTTTTTGTTTTAGACTAAAACCTTACTCCACCTTTGCACAACTCCCGACCAGTATCTTCCGTCAAAAACAAATAGTACTTGTATTTAATGTCCCGCATTGAACTAAGACTGAATGCATGTGAGGTGTTTATTGTGACAGTCAGTATGTATAGACTCATGAAGAAATCGTGATCAATTTAAGTGAAGGTGCACCTAAAGAATATTCATGCCAAGTTTCATTGAAATTAGCAAAATTGAGTAGGAAGAAGATTTTCAAAGACTTTTAATTAACAATAAGACCCATCCTGCCACACAAACATTTGAGGGGTCAATCAAAATTTCCTTCTCAATTTGAGTAAGAAGATTTTTAAAGATTTCATAATGAAAATATCCTGCAAAGCCCTTATTGGGGGGGGGGGTGTCAATCTATTTTTTTCACTGTTTGAGTATAGGGTCACCCAAGGAATACCCATGCAAAGTTTCATTGAAAATAGCCCATTGGTTTGGGAGAAGAAGATTTCTAATGTGAAAATAAACCCACCCTGCCACAACCACATATAAGGGGGGGGGGGGCAAACAAAATTTCTTTGACAATTTAGGTAAAGGGTCACCAGAGGAACATCCATACCAAGTTTCATTGAAAATGGCCATATAGTTTGGAAGATTTTATTTTTTTTAAATTCAATTAACTTTACCTCATTTAAAATCTACAAACTTACTGCTTTAATCTCTTCCCCTTCAGTCAGGTTGTTAGGTTTGAGAACTTTGTCAATGTAGATTCCAGTATGGTTACCTCCCTTGATAGTAATTTTATCATCAATTACTGGGTATTTTACGACAACTTCTCGACACATGTTCTTATCTGGCAAACCAAGCCTATTTACCCTGTTGGTAAAATCAATTTTGTTCAATTTTTACCTTTTCTTCTTTATTTTTAATAATATTATCAAAGATGAGCAGACATCAAAGTTTAACCCTTTACCTTTTTTTCAAAATTTTAGACGGTTTCAAAATTTTAAGACTTGGCTTACAGAAACAAACGAAAAGTGAATAAACTATGTTGTAGGTACTCATTTGAACTGTCTCGCCAAAAAAATCATTGAGTACAAATAACATAAGATTTGAACAAGTATTATTGAAATATCCAAATCTGAAATCCAAAATATCCCTATCTATAACTCTGATTATGCAACAAACATCACAAGTATAAAGCAAGAATGAGTTTCATATCATAGTTAGATAATTACATTAATATCCTGTATTTCCTGTAATAAAAGCATTCTCCATAATAATTCCAGCCCTACATTTTTTACTAAAAAATTCCACTTCAAATACTTAAATTTTAAGGACTTGTTGAGACTTTGTCTTTAATTTGATGTGAATTTCCTCTAAACAATCATTTATGGGAAATTTACCTCAAATTAAAGGGAAAAGAGCCCAAAAGAATTATGTTTAATGCTTTTTTGATCAGAAGATGAATACTAAATAAAAGCTCTCTTACTAGCTATGTATAGCTCCTGGGAGTGTTTATTAGGAGAAGTACCGTATACATATACTAGTACAATAAAAGTTCTAATATAACCCCATGCTCTAATATAACCCCATCCTCTTCTCTGCACCTCAGGATTGGCTATTTTTTTGTATGAATTTTGGAAAACCTAATACCTCTTATCAGCTTTCATCCTCACGAAATATTTGTCAAGATGGTTTCAACGGACAGTAAATGAAACTTTTCTAAACCAAATATTAATAGTTAGAGTTAATTTTACGCTTAAACAAATATGATTTAATTTTTTCTTTGATTGTCCGAGTGAACTGTACCCTAGATTATTCAAAAAGCCTGTATTCAATACTGGAGATTTACAGTTGTGAATACATGGAAGAATACCCGAAATTGCAGTAGCATTTTTGGCCATTTTCAATATCTTAACCCTTTCCTGTTTTACAAAATTTTGGACCTGTCCAAATTCAAAGGTTTGCAGACGAAAATTAAAAGTGTATTTAATTTAAAAAATAACCATTCAGTAGGGTAGAAAATAGTGTGGAAAACGAAGAAATTGCTTGTCAGAAGCAATTTCTTCTTTTTTCACAATGTTTTCTTAATCATAAAATCACAGGCACGTAAAAAGCAGGGATTAAACATCAAAGTGTTAATAGCTGTAACCTCTAATTAACCCCAAGCCCCTTTTAATAGAAACATGATGATTCTAATAACCCCCGGGGTTATATTAGAGCTTTAACAGTACATAGACAAGTACATCTAGTGGTAATGAATACAGTCAGTCACGAATTCAAATATTTCAAATGCCAAAAAATTTTATGTATCAATATGAATAACAAGATAGCCAAGATCGCTCACTTGATTACACATTCTCATGACAATTCATTTACTAAAATTGATGTTTAATATCTTCATAATAATGTGAGCAGATGAGTGGTAATACTAAAAATATCTTGAGAAAGTTTGAGAAAGATTGGAATTAGTCTATAAACTGTGACAAATAAACTGTCAATTAGGTTCCCTTTTCCTTAACAATGGTAAAAAAAATTGCATGACCTTCCAACAATGGTATAAATATCTTCATGAAGTTTGAGAAAAATTGGAAAAAATTCGGAAATCTAGATCAAGAGTAGAAAACTAGAGGCGCTTGAGCGCCTGATTCGTTCCACAGGCCTGAATATCCAAATAATGACTATTAGAGGATGATAAAGCTGTTTAAATGAGAATTGAAGTAAGTGAATGAGTGAATGTTTATTTCAAGTAAATAAGGGTCATATGCTGAAATATTTCTGCATAAAAAACTCACGATCAGTGAATAACAAAATCGACCTCTACCTGTTACACAAATATTTTTCATTTAATCACAATAATTTTGTGCAGTCTGATAATGGGTCACCCAAGGATCATTCTAGTGATATTTTGTTAAAATCCAAATATAAGAATTTCAAAACTAACAGAATGTTACTGCACAATATACTGGTGTTGGTCTGCAAAATTTTGATTGTAGATCTTTCCACTTTTAATTAAACACTACTAAAAGATGTTACTTCACAATAATATTGTTTGTCATCAAAACAAAATTCTAACTAATGATAGTAAGAAGTTAAATATTCAATCCAATATATTTATTTTATTCTGCCCAATGCCTTAGAGTGCAGTAAACTCAACTCTTTCTACCCCACTCTGAATGTCAGGAGGTCAGAACATCATTTTACACTCTGTGGAGATTCACCCTTCGTTCAACTAAACTCACCAATTCTGAGTGGGTATTCTCAGGCTACTTATTTCAACTAATGTTTCTATACATTTGAATTTCAACAAAGGTTTTGTTCCTTCTAATCTATAATCATTACACCTATTAATTTTAACAAGTCTAGAAAAATTCATCATTGAGAAGATACCAAAAGGGTGACCAAATATTCACTTTATATGTTATAATACCCTCTACCAATAAAAAAAATATGCTGTTCATCTAATCAAATATTTTTTTGCAGACTGATACAACTTCACAGAAATAAAATTTCCATGATATCCAATCCATCTGTTTAACTTTTCAGGATAGTTTGTTTTACCCTATATATGAAGAAATGACCTCTGCCCATAAAAAACATATTTTTGATCTGATCACAATACTTTTTAATAGACTGATAAAGGATCACTAAAGAATCATTCTAGTAAAATTTGGTTGATATCTATCAATTAGGTTCTGAGAAAATGATTTTCAAAGTTTACACTATATAACATATAGGGAAATGACCTCCGCACATAAAATATATACTTTTTATCCGATCACAATAATTTTGGCTATACTGATAAAGGGTCACTCAAGTATCATTCATGTAAAATTTGGTTGATATCTATCAATTAGGTTCTGAGAAAATGATTTTCAAAGTTTTCACTATATAACATATAGAGAAATGACCTCCACCCATAAAATACACATTTTTCATCTGATCACAATACTTTTTGCTATACTGATAAAGGGTCACTCAAGTATCATTCATGTAAAATTTGGTTAATATCTATCATTAGATTCTGAGAAAATTATTTTCAAAATTTTCACTATATAACATATAGAGAAATGACCTCCGCCCATAAAATACATATTTTTCATCTGATCACAATGATTATTTGTAAGCTGATAGAGGGCCCCTCAAGGATAATTCATGTGAAGTTTGGTAAATATCCATCTATTAGTTTCTGAGAAAAGCCACCTATTACCATATATGGAAATTAGCCACGCCCACTACAGCAATGATTTTCAACCGATTAAAAATCTTTGAAGGAATCTGATAGAGGGTCACCCAAGGAACATTCCTGTGAAATTTGATTGGAATCCATCCAGTACTTTATGAGGAGAAGATTTTTAAAGTAAAAGTTTACGGACTGACGGACGGACGGATGGACGCATGCACGGACGACGGACACCTCGCCATGACAATAGCCCGCTGGCCTTTTGGCCAGTGGAGCTAAAAAAGCCACTTCCACTAAGGCCTCTCTTCCAGGACATAGCTCAAATTATCCCCATATTCATAATTCAGTAGAGATCTTCCTGAAGACATTACAAAGTATTTGAGTAAGTTTGTGAAAGGCTAAGTCAGACATTGTGACCCCTAAGGTGTCAAAGAAGGACATTTTTATTAAAACCCCTTTTTCAGTGAAATTGCTCAGATTATATCAATACAGATCATTGGGAATTTTGCAATACAATGAGCCAAATCTGTGACCTCCAGAATGATAGTACTGAAAACCACCTAACAAGCTCAGAGTAATGGATGATCAATACAAGAGCCATGTTGGACATGGGCATAAGTCCCCTACCGGCTTTGTTTGTCTCAATGTTTTCCCACGCCAATTCTATCAGGGACGTCAAAACCAGGTCTTGTTAAAGGGTTAAACAAGACTTACATGAGTTGTTGTCTCTGCTGTGCCCACTATACAATTCATGGAAGCAATAGACAGATGCAAGAAATAGTATCAATAACAGTTACCTTGTCTGATCCAAGATGTTTTTCTTCAGTCTTGTTGGTAAGAAATGAGAACTTTCACTGGAGGTGATTAATACTGCTGCATCACCACCCTGACTAACATGGCTTATAATTTTTCTTACATTTTAAAACAGGTTTCATCAAGTTAGCTTGCTTAGTTATTAAGTTATTGCAGGATCCATTTTTTGCCATATTTTCACTATTTCCGTTACCATAGCAACCGCACTTTTTGTCAAAGAACAAAGATAAAATGATGTGCATAATCTACACATTGCCATCTAGTCATATACCAAGTCTCATCAAATTAGCTTGCTTACTTATTAACTTATCGCAGGATCCAATATTTTTTGCCATATTTTCACTATTTCCGTAACCATAGCAACAACAATTTTAGTCTAAAAACAAAAATAAAATGATGTGCATAATCTACACATTGCCATATAGTCATATACCAAGTCTCATCAAACTAGCTTGCTTAGTTATTATCTTATCGCAGGATCCCATTTTTGGCCATATTTTCACTATTTCTGTAACCATAGCAACCTCAATTTAAGTCGAAAAACAAAAATAAAATGATGTGCATAATCTACACATTGCCATCTATTCATATACCAACTTTCATCAAAAACGCTTGCTTAGTTATTAAGTTATCGCGGGATCCAGATTTGAGCGGACAGACGGACAGACGGAGGGCAAACCTATAGTCCCCTCCGGTGTGAACACCGGTAGGGGACTAATAAAGCAAACCCTTAGGTGACTTGCTGCATTAATTTAATTTTTGCATATGAAAATATGAATATAGGGGCATTACCACTTCCCTGATAGGTAATTTAAATGGCTCCCAAAAATCATCTTTGCAAACAAACACCATTACATATGAATATAGGTGCAAACCGGCTTTGCTAATATGTATATGGCTATCCATACTTGGCTTTTGCATTCAAATACATACAAATAAAGGTGCAAACTGGCTTCCCTGTTATGTATAAATTTATCTATAATTAACTTTGCATACAAACACTTATAAATTTAGATGCAAACAGGCTTCCCTGATATGAAAACAGCTTTCTTAAATCATCTTTGCATACAAATACATATAAATAAAGGTGAAAAAAGTCTTTATACCTATTTGGCTGTCCATACTCAGCTTTTCATACAAAACAGATAAATATAGGTGCAGTCTAGCTTCCTTTTTATGTATATGGCTATCAATAATTAACTTTGCATATGAATACACATAAATATAGGTGCAAACCGGCTTCCCTCATATGTATATGGCTATTCAAAATCATCATTGCTTACAAAAACATATAAATATATAGGTGAAAACTAGATTCCATTATATGTATATGGCTATCCATGATTAACATTGCATACAAACACATATAAATATAGGTACAAAGTGGCTTCCATGATATATAAATGACTATCCTCAAAAAGATTTGCAGACAAGAACAAGATGTGTTTGTGAAACACGAATGCCCCCGTAACAGCATTTTTTTTTTAAAGTTTGACCTTGACAGATGACCTTGACCTTGTCACATGACCTTGACTTTGGTGTACAATTTTGTATGTCAAATACTTTTGTTTGGAGAAAAGGCAAAGGTTAAGTTTTCGGGTTAAGTTTTTGGACAGACGGACGGACAGACAGACGGATGGACGGACAGACAGACAGACGGACATGAGTAAAACAATATGCCCCCGATCTCTCGATACGGGGGCATAAAAAGAACATTAATTTATTTTCATGCTGTTTTAAATTCCCTTACAGAGAAACAGACAAGAGGGGTGCTTATAACTTTCCATAAGTGCAAAGTTTTATTAAAATATTCTGATCTAAAATACCAACTCCCATTTGTAGCTCTGCTACAATTTTAAATTTGTACAATATACAGTCAAACTTGTATTAAGAGACCACTAACATGACCTTCAAAAAGCGGTCATTAAAGAAAATGGTTGCTTAGTATACATAGAGGATATTGAATGAGTGGTCATTGAATACCGAGTTAATTAAAAAAGTCATCTTAAAACAGATATAAACGAGGCTGCGCTGCGTTTTTATCTGTTTTAGATGACGAGTTTAATAAATTTGGTATTTTATGAGCTCAAATTTTATTTTCTATTTATAATATGACCTGAATTTTTGTGAAAAAATCATCAAATTCTTGAAATTCAATGTTTCGATTTTCAGGGAAACTTTTAACGCCGTTTAAAACTGACGTCACAATATATAATATTATGGCATCATTCACGATTACAAAATAGCATTGCTATTTGCTCTGAGCTCATTTGCATAGTCATTCCACTAGTGTAATAACACCTGTGTAATATCAAAAATATTCAATGGGTTTATTTCACTCCCGCAACTTGGTCATTTTATAAATTTTGTTTACAAATAGGAAACAACATTTTGATGGAACATATTTGTTATTGCAGATTTCTCAATAATCCTATAATGCAAAGACTCATTAGAATGGTCTGAATGAGATGAATCTTCTCAGTGTTAGTTTACAATAGTTTTTCGACCAATAATATCTAACATGTAAGATAGTTTGATTTTAGACAGGGGATTTTGAAAACAGTCACATAATACATTTGGTCGCTTAATAGAAGTGGTTGATCAAACAAGATTCACTGTACAGTCAATCTTACCAGAGTGACCATGTCTATTAAGCGACCATTTTTATTACACGACCACTTTCAAAATCACTTTCTTTAAATCGAAATATCTGAAAAAATAGATATCGCTGATATAAACATATTGTAAATGAATCCTATGCTGTTAAAACTCACCAGAATCGTCTAATTAAGAGTTTTTACATCATAGGATTCTTGAGAATTTCGCAATACTATACATATTCGATTTCTTAATTGTAAACATAATGTGTTTTAAGCGACCATTTTCTTTAACAACCACTTTTTGATGGTCCCATTCCTGGTCGCTTAATACAAGATTCACTTTACTTGTAATTACAGAATATCCAGGAAGCATTGTTGTATGTACGTACCTGACACAGTCTTTTGGTAAAAATTGAGTGCTGACCTCCCAGCACGGAAAATCTGACGATAAAGAGCAATCATTTGATTCATTAGTGGTTGTTGAGCTACGATTACTAGCGTCTGTAACTGACCCAGATACTTCATCATCTGTAGTCAAAAAAAATATTTTGTTACAGAAAATCTGAACCTAGTCAAATAACCTTGAGCTTGGTACCAGTAGATGTGCATGATTGAGATCTATCATCATGCCAAATATGATAAGTGCACCTTGAATATGCTAGAAATAATTGGCAATGTTCATTTTTTTGTAAATGCTTGCAGACAGCTGGAAAAACTAGATGGACACTGTAAAACAATTTGCCACCAAGGGGCATTAGAATATTTTGTTGTGTGGAAAATCTGAAGACAAAGCAACCATTGGATTCATTCTTTGAAAACTGACAACAGAGTCATAATTACTAGAGATGAATTAGTTCTTATCACTTTATTATCTTAAAACTTTACAAATATCTGTGTGATAACATCCAATATGATATTTTTTATGATATCAAATAGTTTTTTTTAGAACAATGATATAATTACGGTTATTTTTAGAAACTTGAATTTTTGTTTGAATCATCGACGAAACAAATAGAGTTTGTAAGATAAATATAATATGTGCTTAGTGTCTTGTATGAAACAAGATGTGTTTGTGAAGCACGAATGCCCCCAATAATGGCATTTTTTTTTCAAAGTTTGACCTTGACAGATGACCTTGACCTTGTCACATGACCTTGACTTTGGTACCAGCGGATGCGGATCATTGAGATCTATCATCATGCCAAATATTAGCTTTGTATCTTGAATAGGCTTGAAGATATTGGCAAGGTTAAGTTTTCGGGTTAAGTTTTCGGACAGACGGACGGACAGACGGACAGACAGATGGATGGACAGATAGACAGAGGGATATGAGTAAAACAATATGCCCCCGATCTCTCGTTACAGGGGCATAAAAAATATCTAACTCGGTGGTGAGAATTGATTATTGTCTCGGCAGAGCCTCAACAATTATCAATTCTCCCAACCTCGTTAGATATTTTTTTCATACAAAACACTAGGTACATATTATATATTTATCATACTTCATTTTGAGAAACAACAAGATATCAGTAGGATTTTCTGAATCAGTCTATACTGAAAAACAAATATAACGCATCGCTTCATTTTTGAGATATAACTTTTTTTCAAAATTTAAAGTTTGAAAGAATGATTATATCAAAATAAACGTTGACCAATTATTGATTTGTGTCAAAAAGGTCAACAACGTATACATATGCATTGAAAAATTACTCACTCACAAAGGTGACAACCCCAAAAATGAAAAATTTTGAAATTAGAGAAGGTTTTCATTGCTCGGTAAAAGTCACTAGCGCGTGAATCCATGTGCAAATTTGCACTCAAATAATGTCTGACACATGGATTTCTGAATTTTGTCAAGACTTACTCCAAATATGGCTTTACATTAGCTGTTCATGTAGCCTCAAATTGACTCAAAACCTTGGGTTTTCATGCTCTTTTGACTCTTATTGCAAGCTTGTATTTGACGTGCTAGATCTTGAGATAAGTCCAGTCGGTGAACGATTAGACATTGGAATCACTTAAAAAAGGTGTTCACAAAGGCAGTCCATAGTTGCATGAGCTGAATGGACAATAACATTGACTTGCTCATGGGGTGTTACATATGGCTATAGCTACTGAAGGATTAGAAACTCAGTTCAGATTCATAATTTTCGTGTTTCACTGTCATCAATAGTCCACTAAAACCTGAAAAACTGTGACAAAGAGAGTAAGAATTTCCAGTCATATCACCTTATAATGCGGCCTCTTCATCATGTCAGCATCCAAAGTATGGCAAGGAGAGATGTTAAAATTGATGTTTTAACATTACATTGGACGAGTTATGATCCCTCATGGCAGTTGCAAGTGTTCTTGATTTAATGAATAAGTTCAATATGACTATGCACAATGGCGTTCCAATATTTAATTTTTGGCCTCGGCCAAACTCCTAGACTTTGCTTGATCTGATAAATGTCTACACTGTTTTTTCATTACCACCTTTATTTGCTGTAATACTCGACCAACTTTATTATTGTAAGATGCATCGACCTGTTGCACAAGCAGAAAGCATGTTTATCACATTCAAGTGCCTTTACTCAACTGAGTATGAGTTTAGGAATAAATTTCATCACAATTGTGTACCTAGTGACCGGCCAAACAAAGTAATGTCATACCTTTAAATTGATTGATTTCATGGTAAAATCATTTGTCATTGAAAAGTGATGCGTTATTTTTGTTGTTGAGTATATTTATGGTGTGAAAACCTTAATTCAGAATTAAAGTTGATCCATTCCTAACACACATACCTTAACCCTTGTCATGCTAAATTAAAAAAGTTGACCAAATTACACTTAATTCAAAGTGATGAAGGCTTTGACAGAAGAAATTGTATGCAAATATTTTTATTGTAAATTACAAGTCTTTACACTATTATTGTTGAAATAGAATAAAGAGGTGGTGTGGACTAAGATAAGACTGCACTTGTGTGCAGGCTGATCTTTGTCTATATCTCCTGTCAAAACAGGAATATTCCGGGTTCAGCATGACAAAGGTTAAAAACACATTTTTTGGTAATTTTAACCTTGCTAAATTTCTTTCACCTTGATATTTCCTGATGTATATTGATGAGATTATCTTCTTTCAAAATTTGAGTTGTTCCTGAAAATGCGTGGAGGTTTTATTTTGCTAGGAATATATCAACCCTTACCCTCCTGGTCTCAATATATTACTGCTTTACATTTACTGCTTTGTGTTAAGAGATTTGCAGATATCATATTTTAGAAAAAACTTGAATCAGACTGTTTGAAATTTTAAAAATATGGCTGTTTGTTTGAAAATATTCAACAGGATGAGATTAAACAAGTAAATTTGAACAGACAAACAAATTGATGGAAGTTCACCCTTAAATCAATCAGATCTAAGGGGCGTGAAAAAATAAATTCATCAAGATGACTATAAAATCATTTTGATTTGACTATTACCTTCTGACTGACTTGGTGACCTAGTTAATTTCTTTTCCCTGGCAAGTTTATTGAGATGTGGAGGTTTGGGCGGGGCTACAGGATGGTCAGATTTATTGATTGGTGCACGGGGTACCAGACTAGCTGTACTACTTCCACAATCATTCTGGTCCTCAGGGTCATCTGGGTGGACTATCGGTGCTGAAATATACAAATTGGTTGAATCAAAATTATGTAGTTAAATTTAACCCTTTGCTGTTTAATCCGTGATTTTTACGTGCTTGGGATTTTATGATTGAGAAAACATTGTGAAAAAAGAAGAAACTGCTTCTGACAAGCAATTTCTTCTTTTTCCATACTATTTTCTACCCTACAGAATGGTTATTTTTCAAATTAAATCCACTTTAAATTTTCGTCTGCAAAACCTTTGAATTTGGACAGGTCCAAAATTTTGTAAAACAAGAAAGTGTTAGCTAAGAATTTTGCAGACATTGATGATAAAAATTCAACCATTCTTGCAAATAAATGAAGTGGCAGATTCTGTCATCAAAGCCCAAAAGTAAAGGACTTTTTGGCTTCTCAACTGAGAATTTTTTTCTGCTTCTTGAAAAATTCACCAGTATTTACACCATGTATGGGCTAATGACAGAGCCAAGATGGATAGCCTCTCACAGGAATTGATATGGTTGTTTTGATTTACTAACATGAATATTGTCATGTCAGGTTAGTTATGCTATTGATTACATTTCCTACTGACCAATGCATTGTGGATAATCACTATTGTTTCCCATACAATATCGACATATTCAAGTAAAGGTCTTATTATAGTGAAATGAATTAATTGCAACAAATTTCTATCTAACACGAACTCAAGTTTTTTCATTACATGGATCTTTTTTCATGCTTTGTTCTATGTGACTATCCCATGTTCCATTTGATGAAATATATACACCTAAATGTTTGTTACTTTAAACCTCAGAAATATCTGTATTAAGCATTAGAAGACTGGGATGGTTCGTTTTATGCATTTTTCGTGTAAAAGTTAAGTGCCTCAAATTTGAGAGATTGAACCTCTCTAACCATGTATCAGTCCACTTGGTAATTTTGTCAATATCTCTTTGTAAAACTTCCCAAGCTTCAGTTGGATTGTCAACAATAATTGACAGACAAGTATCATTGGCAAATAAGTTTTTACCAGATTCAATATTTTGAATGATGTCATATATATGTACAAGGACAACATCGGACCCAAACTAGATTCTTGAGGAACACCTGCACATACATTGTACATGTTCTAGGTACGAAGTTGTTCCAGCTAATAAAACAAATTGTCTCCTATCAGATAACTAGAAAGCCATGAATGGCTTGAGTCGCTCCACAGGCTTGAAATTCTTGTAAATGCAAATAAATTTTTTGACTAGATTTTTAGATATTTGGGGTTCTACTGATATATAACAGATAGAGAAAAGACCTCTGCTCTTAAAAGACATATTTTTCATCAAATCAAAATAATTTTTGGCTGCATGATAATGGGTCACCCAAAGATCACACCAAAAATGTTTGATTGATATCCATCAGTTACATTCTGAGAAAATGATTTTCATAGTTTCCGCTATTTAACATATTGAGAAATGACCTCTGCCCAAAAAAATGCATATTTTTCATCCAATCAAATAATTTTTTGTAGACTGATAAAAGGTCACTCAAGGATCATTGCAGTGAAATTTGGTTCATATCCAAATATTAGATTCCGAGAAAATGATTTGTAAATTTTCCTCTATATAACATATAGAGAAATGACCTCTGCCCATAAAATGCATATTTTTCATCCGATCACAATGATTTTTTGTAGACTGATAAAGGGTCACTCAAGGATCATTCCAGTGAAATTTGGTTGATATCCATCAGTTACATTCTGAGAAAATGATTTTCAAAGTTTCCACTATATAACATATAGAGAAATGACCTCCGCCCATAAAATGCATATTTTCCATCCAATCACAATGATTTTTTTGCAGACTGATAAAGGGTCACTCAAGGATCATTCCAGTGAAATTTGGTTTATATCCATCTGTTACATTCTGAGAAAATGAGTTTCAAAGTTTCCACTATATAACATATAGAGAAATGACCTCTGCCCATAAAATTCACATTTTCCATCCGATCACAATGATTTTTTGTAGACTGATAAAGGGTCACCCAAGGATCATTCGTGTAAAATTTAATGGGTATCCATTGATTAGAATCTGAGAAAACTCACTTTTTACCATATTTGGAAATTAGCCACGCCCATTAAATCCATGTTTTTCATTGGATCAAAATTTCTTGAACAACTATGAAAGAGGGTCACCCAAGGATCATTCCTGTGAAGTTTGGTTGAAATCCATCCAGTAGTTTCTGAGGAGAAGATTTTTAAAGAAAAGTTTACGACCGGACGCACGACGGACACAACGCCATGACAATAGCCCCAGTGGCTTTCAGCCAGTGGAGCTAAAAAGTTTGAAAACGAAGACAAAAAGTGACCTTGTTTTCCTGCATTTTCCGGTTTAAATAGTAAACTCTAATGCCACACCCTATCAAATGCTTTACTTGTATCGAAAAAGACTATACAGACCTCTTAACCTTCGTCTAAAGCACTACAAATCTTATTATAAATATAGGTTATTTGGTTGATAGGAAAGATAGGTAATCTTAACTAAGTTCACTTACCTTTCCTAATATTCAATGCAGCTAAAATAATCAAGTCATTTTAATCTTCCTTGGGAAACTAAAAGTTGTATCGACAGCTTTATTTAAGCTGTGACTATGACGTTTTGGTTGTCCATAAACAATAACCTACATTATAATATGACATCGCGGGAGTGAAATAAATCCGTTGAAATTTTTTGATATTACACAGGTGTTATTGCACTAGTGGAATAACTATGCAAATGAGCTCTGAGCGAATAGCAACGCTATTTTGTACCCGCGAAAATGACGTCAAAATGTATATATTGTGACATCAGTTTTAAACCATGTTATAAGTTTCACGGAAAATTGAAATGTCTAATTTCAAGAATTTGGATGATTTTTCTCAAAAATTCGGGTCATATTATAAATAGAATATCAAATTTGAGCTCATAAATTACTGAATATATTAAACTCATCATCTAAAACAGATAAAAACTCTTTATCTGTTTGTAGCTGACTCATTTAATAAATTCAGTATTCCATGACCACTCATTCAATATCCTCTATTTAACTTACCTCTCCTGCTTGTCAATGCATCAGGGAAAATAACATCATCCACACTCAAGGGGTTTCTTTTGATACTGTTCGATGGATTCACTGTCATGGATGACACAAAATCATTCTTAGCTTTGTTTTTCTTCATTGTGTATCGAAACATGGCACACTCTCGACGGAACACTTGCTCCGGCGTCTCATTGATTGCTGCTGGCATTGTAGAAGCTTTGTAATAATCAGGAAGATTTGTGTCTTCAACTTCTGAAATAATATTTCCATTTACAGTTGATAGGTGATGCTGAACATACTTTAACTCTTTCCTGTTTTACAAAATTTTGGACCTGTCCAAATTCACAGGTTTTGCAGACGAAAATTTAAATTGGATTTAATTTGAAAAATAACCATTCAGTAGGGTAGAAAATAGTGTGGAAAAAGAAGAAATTGCTTGTCAGAAGCAATTTCTTCTTTTTTCACAATGTTTTCTTAATCATAAAATCACAGGCACGTAAAAAGCAGGGATTTAACAGCAAAGGGTTAGATTAGAAGGTAAACAAGATATGTTTGTTGAACACTTATAACCCCACCACTGCAATATTCAGTAATGTTCAACTTATTTGACCTTGAAAAATGACCTCGACAGATGACCTTGAAAGTGCTCCAAACAGACAGTTCTTGAAAGGCTTTATCCCTACTAATCAAAAGTTATGGCCAATATTTTAGTTTTAAGTGACAACGGGAAAGACAAACAGACAAGTCAAAAACAATATGCCAGTGATCTATTGATGTGGGGGCTTAACAATCCACGTAAAATACCAGTATATGATAGAATCTTTTATTACCTTTGCAGTGGATCAAATTTAATTCATCAAATATTCAACAGATAAAAGCCTATGAGCATGAAGGAAGGTTCTTATGAAAATGGAATATAGGTATATATTTTTTTTTTAGTGACAAATATACATGACATATCAGCAATCGCACATTACAAAAAATAATATGATGGGTCAGCTCAACACTATTGTAAGTGCATATGTAATTATGTAATAAATAATTTTCATGTAAAATAGCAAAGACATGTTTCTCTGGAAAGTCATGAGATGTAAGTATATAATTATGTATAGGAATATTTTCAAAACTGAGGTCAGACGTAGGCGTTGAGCCCATTACCATAGGCGTGTCAGGTAAATTTAACAAGAGTTGTCCGCGTACAACGTAGCTCGCCCAAACAGCTGCTTGTCACAAACAGCGCTTGACCGAAGACCGAAGTTCAAAGTGGTTTCTTTCAATGTTAAAGTCCATGATCTTATATATATCTGTTTGAGTAGTAATTAAGAAATATAAAAACTTTTTTGTTTTAATTGCATGTATAAGGTTAGGGTAAAGTGAAAGCCTACAAGCAGATGGGGTTACCAATGGAATTTCTTTGTATCAAACATGAAGTTTTTCTTTAAAATTTTTTTAAGTCAACAAAAGGTCAAGATCAAGGTCAAATTGTGAAAGACCTTGGTCTCTGTAGAAGCCTATCACCTAGTGAGTATGTGTATGAAGTAATAATGTCCCTGAGTAAAGCATTTAGAAAATATAAGCAAGGTTAAATTTTTGGTTAAAGTTTTTCAGTTTTTCCAAGTCCATAAAAGGTCAAGGTCAAGGTCAAATTGTCAAGGCCCTTGGTTTCTGGTGAAAGCCTTTCATCTGGTGACTATGTATATGAAGTAATGATGTCCCTAGGTTAAAGCATTCAGAAAATATAAGCAAGGTTAAAGTTTTTGGTAAAAGAATTTCAGTTAAAGTAATTCGAAATTCATAAAAGGTCAAGGTCAAATTATCAAGGACCTTGATCTCTCACAAAAGCCTATCACCTAATGAGTATGTATATGAAGTAATGATGTCCCTAGGTTAAAGCATTCAGAAAATAATAAGCAAGGTTAAAGTTTTTGGTAAAAGTTTTTAGTTAAACTTTTTTTAAGTCCACAAATGGTAAAGGTCAAGGTCAAATTGAGAAGGACCTTGGTCTCTGGTGAAAGCCTATCACCTGGTGAGTATATATATGAAGCTATGATGTCCTTAGGTTAGAGCATTAAAAAAATATAGGCAAGGTTAAAGTTTTTGGTTAAAGTTTTTTGGTTAAAGTTTTTCTAAGTCCACAAAGGGTCAAGGTCAAGGTCAAATTGTCAAGGACCCTTGTCTATGGTGAAAGCCTATCACCTAATGAGTGTGCATGTGAAGTAATGATGTCTCAGTTTAAAGCCCACAGAAAATATAAGCAAGGTTAAAGTTTTTTGGTTAAAGTTTTTGGTTAAAGTTTTTGGTTAAAGTTTTCTTGAAAGGGTCAAGGTCACAGTCTAAAGGTCATTTTGACATGGATGTTGGTCTCAAATGAAAGCCTATGCCCTAATGAGTGTTTCTGTAAAAAATAAAGCCTCTAGGATAAAAATTGATAGAAATAAAAAACTTTAACCTAATGCGGATGCCGACACCGCCGCTGACGCCGACGCTGACGCCGACATCTGAGGGTATGACAATAGCTCTTCCGAGACTTTCGTCCCGGGCGAGCTAAAAAGCATATGATAGGAATTTAACCTAATCCCTTCACTCTAATTATGAAAGTACATGTAGTGAGTAAACCTTGGGATTTAAGACAAGCAATAACCTTCCTTTGAAAGGTAAATTTTATCTTTTGTTAGGTATTGTGTAAACCAGTTTTATCTATTTTGAAAGAATTGCACAAGAATTTAATCGTTAAAAGTAGATTTCACGGCTCACCACACAAAAATCTACCTGTACATGTTAAATTTAAACAAGAGGACCAAGATGGTCCTAGATCGCTCCCCTGAGTCTCTTTGACCGACATCTCATCAATCAAAGGCATAAAGGAGATAATTTCTACAAAAAACCAAGTTTCATGAAGTTTTGACCAAATTTGTAGCCTCTAGAGTTACAACAAGAAAATTATCATAAAGACCCCTTTTCCTGTGATATAACATGGATCTTTCCCATTTTCAATAGGGTTCATCCTTATGATCTGACCAATATTCTGATCAAGTTTCATAAAGATTGGGCCATATTTGTGGCCTCTAGCAAGTAAACAATAAAATTGTCATTAAGGCCCCTTTTCCCGTGATATGGCATGGATCCTTCCCATTTTCGATAGGTTTTAGCCTTGTGACCTGGCCAAAATTATGACCAAGTTTCATGATGATTTGGCCATATTTGTGGCTTCTAGAGCATTTAAAAGAAAATTGTCAATAAGGCTCCTTTTCCCTTGATATAGTATGGATCCTTTCCATTTTCGATAGGGTTCATCCTTCTGACTTGCCAAACATTCTGACCACTTTTCATAAAGATTGGGCCATATTTACGACCTCTAGAGTGTTAAGAAGAAAAAAATCATAAAGGCCCCTTTTCCTCTGATATGGCATGGATCCTTCCAATTTTCAAAAGGGATCATCCTTGTGACTTGGCCAACATTCTGACCAAGTTTCATGAAGATTGGGCCATATTTGTGTCCTCTAGTGTGTAAACAAGAAAATTGTCAATATGGCTCCTTCTCCCGTGATATGGCATGGATCCTTCCCATTTTCGAAAGGGTTCATCCTTGTGACCTGGCCAACATTCAGACCAAGTTTCATGAAGATTGGGCCATATTTGTGGTCTCTAGAGTGTAAACAAGAAAATTAGTCATAAGGCCCCTTTTCCGGTGATTTGGCATGGATCATTCCCATTTTCAATAGGGTTCATCCCTGCGACCTGACCAACATTCTGACCAAGTTTCATGAAGATTGGATCATATTTGTGGCCTCTAGAGTGTAAACACTTAAATTGTTGACGCATGACGACGCACGATGGACGACGCTCACTGCACGACGGACGACAGACATTCAATGATCACAAAAGCTCACCTTGAGCACAATGTGCTCAGGTGAGCTAAAAACCCCACATTGAACTAGTTTCATACATCATATATTAGGACAACTTCGTGTTAAAACAAACAAGACAAACATAAATCTTAAATCAAAAGTAAATGCAATTGATTAGGTTTTACAAAAGATCAAGAAAAACACATTTGTCCCAATAGATATTAGGAAGAATCTAGTAAAACTTTAAAAAACAAAGCATTTTAGGTCTGCCCTCTATATACAGATGAATAGGCCTATTCTACTTACCCTAATTCACTTTATAATCTCATTTCCATTAATAAAAATCTAAATTCTACAGAATCACCGGCAGAACAGAATGAAGAAATGTTCAAATGCATTTATGAAAGGCAAAATATTGCCTACTTAGATATCAAGGATGGTAGGAAATGTTTATTTCCCTTTACTGATATTTTCGGGAAGATTATTCATAAAATTTCATCAGCTTGTTTTACCAGTGAATATGAATGATGATTATTTTATCTTCTATCACAATACTTTCAGTATTGCATGAATTTGCGTTTTCCTGCCTGGCTATTTTTGTTGTTCTTGTTTCTTTAATTTGTTTTTATGATAATTTCTTTTCTTTGCATCCAAAAATTTCATGCAAATCAGCAACAAATTTATTTCTGAGCAAAATTGACTAAGTTGCGCGAAGCTTTTCACCTACAGTTCATCTTTACTAATTTTGTGTCAGTTAGATTGTTGCCTGTATGGCACTGAAGGAGGTATAAGCAAGTCAAAATCTTAGCAAGAGAGTGATATTTGGTCTACATTTCTATTTCATACTTATTTTAAGCAATACTTTTAATTTTGCTTTTTCCATCAGTTGCTTATATCAGTGAAAGATAAACTAAAGCTACATTAGAGTACCACTTGTGTTAAGCGACCACTTAGGAGACCACCAAATAGTGTTCTCTTATGGAAATTGTCGATTAATATAATAGATAAGACAGGTCATTTTGACATCATACATGTATTTAGTTTGACCAATAAGTCTTACTGAATTCTATGATGTTGGAACCCATCAGAATTGCCTCATTGAGACAATTCTAATGGGTTCTAACAACATAAGATTCAATAAAAAACAATTTTTCGTAAAAAAGTGTCCACTGTTAAAGAGATTTTGCTTAGGATAAAGAGACTTTTCATGGTTGTTGTTTAGTAAAATTGGTCTCTTAATAGAAGAGGCCGCTCTAGCAATATTGACTCAGACTGTATATTCATTAGAAAGATTATCATATTATTCTAGACGGTAACCAAGGTGTAGATAATAACAATACATGTAATACTCATTTAGGCCATTACAAGATGACAAAATCTTTACTCAGGTCAAAATTGAAAGGAGTTACAGATGACAAATTAAAAGAATGAAATTCAGAATTCTTTTCAAATCCAGGCAGAAAAACTAGCATTTAGGAAGAAATTCCTTGTTACATGCAATATCTTTATATGCCGTAATATTTTCATAAGACCTATATTTTCTGAGAGGCTTATAACAGGAGGATTAAGAAGAAATTCAGGCTTACTCAGGAAAATTAAGCTTTAAAAGGATGAAAAATATCTAATCAGACAAATGTGTTATGGCAATTTGAAATAAGCAAGTATCAGTAGCTGTAAGCATTCATTTTAAAGTCCTTATGAACACAAGAAATGCCATATGCATCAAAAAGTTGCAACTTTTGTGAAAGTTCCGGAGAAAATGCATAATTCAAAGTTTAAGAGAAAAACCCATTTACCATAGACTGTCTGTAAGTTAATCACTTCTTTTTATGTTCAGCCATTACACAACAACAAAGTTTTAGATTGATCAAAATTCAAAGAAGAAGCAGACGGAAATTTCAAATCTTTAAAATCTTATCATTTTTTTGTCCTTTTGGGTAGAAAACAATATCATAAAATTGGGAAATGAAGTAATTTATTAATTTTCCCAAATCAAGGGTTCAGTGCAAGACTGTACTTAGTGTATATACAATGTATATGCACTTAGTACAGTCTTGCACTGAACCCTCAAAATAATTCCCTGACATTTTTATCTTGAGAAGTGTCAAAAAGGAATATTGCATTTAAATGGGTTAAAATATTTGAAACTTGCCTGTAGGTTCAGGAGAAAGCACCTCAATATTAGTGAAAGCATCCCCACCAAATACAGCATGTCTACTGCTATACCTACCATCTCTGTGTACCTTCTTCTTGATGATACGCTGTCTCTGTAATACATTATAGAGGGTTTAGTGCAAGACTGTACTAAGTGTATATACATTGTATATACACTTAGTACAGTCTTGCACTTAACCCTATTATTTCATTACAGAGGATATTGAATGAGTGGTCATTGAATACCAAATTTATTAAACGAGTCATCTATAAACAGATAAAAACCAGGCTGCGCAGACATTTATCAGTTTTAGATGACAAGTTTAACAAATTTGGTATTTTATGAGCACAAATTTGAATATTTATGATATGAGCTGAAATTTTGCAATGAATTGATGAAATTCTAGGTATTTAAGAGTTCAAATTATTCCACAAAAAATATCACATGGTTTGCAAATTGACGTCATCAAATGCATTATGACATCATTTCCACTACAAAAATGTAACATTTCTTTACAATCTTTGCTTACTTGCATACTTATAACACTAGTGTAATAAAACCTGTGTAATTTCAAAAATAATCAACGGGTTATTTCCCTCCAGCGGCTTAGATCTTATTTTAAAAATATGTATATCAATATAAATAATCATTTATACTATGACCTACTTTGCAGGAGTAAAATGCTAAACATCTTTTTATAAATGTATTACACAGGTGTTATTGTACTAGTGTAATAACTATGCAAATGAGCTAAGAACTTATCATGGATTTGGTGCAAGACTATAGTAAGTGTATATACAATGTATATACACTTACTACAGTCTTGTACCAAACCCTCGCTATAGCAACCCTGTTTCATTGTCATGTAGATGACATAATTATGGATTTTATGACATCATTTAGCAAACAGTGTACAGTATATGTTATGTTGAAAATTTTAATAATGGATGTTCAAGAAATTTTGTAGATTTATACAGAAATTTGGGTCAAATTATATATAGAATATCAAACTTGTGTTCCTCAAGTAATATTGTTTTTTAAACTAGTTGTCTAAAACAGATTGAAATTTTGGTTGAAGCCTCGTTTTTATTTGTTTATAGATTATGACATGTTTAATAAATATATCATACATACTTAGTGTTCTGTATGAGAAAAAATATCTAACAGTGTTTGGAAAATTGATCATTGTCGAGGCTTTGCCGAGACAATTAGCAATTCCCACAACTGAGTTAGATATTTTATCATACAATACACTATTATATTCATCTTATAACCTCTATTTGCCTTGTTTTTATCGATGTTTCTAACTGAAATGCAAGTCTCTAAAAATAACCACATTATATAATTGTTCTAAAAATAACTATGTGATAACATAAAAAATATCATACGGGATGTTACCATACAGATATTTGTATAGTTATAAGATAAGTGTGGTACTTCATGACAATTCTTTCAATATCCACTGTATACATGTAACAATAGACCTGCAATCTCTGTAAAAGTTGAACTAGAATGGTTGTTAAAGGAAAATTGTTGTTGAGCTTAAAGGATAGTGAACATACATTTGTTTTTTCATTCTAAAAGAGAAGAGCTAATTAGATGATTAAACGAGACTTACTTGGAAGTTGATGTTTGATCTGGATTCTATCGTCTGTCAACTCTTGGATGGGCTTACACAGAGATAACGTAGCTTGCCAGCAGGTATCAGCCTTTAGAGTCCATTGGAGGTCGAAGTTTTATTTAAAGTACTTTACATCTTATAAACTTGACGACAATGTTTTGAAGGTTGAACAGAGTAAGAAATGCATTGGGTCGGGAAGGGCTGGGTGTGTAAGCCCATCCAAGAGTTGACAGACGATAGAATCCAGATCAAACATCAACTTCCAAGTAAGTCTCGTTTAATCATCTAATTCTATCGTCTGTCATACTCTTAGAGGGGCTTCACAGAGACTTTAGAGTTAACTCTGTTCAAGCTGATCTAATAATTAAAAACTTAGACATGAAAGTGTGATGTATATAATCTTCTCTTTAACAAATCCAACACTATTTGAACATTTATGATAAATGTGCAGTTCTTACTGTAACATGCTACTGAATTGTAGAGAGGTGTCTTTTCCAATGACTTATTTATTAAACTTAGAACCAGTGCACCACTCAGAAGTTTTAAGTTAATTTTGAAGAGAGGCCTTCTAGCTTTTGCTTTACTTGTAGCTGCTTATTGGGACCATAATTTTCAAAAACCCTGTACTTTTTAAGAAAATCCTGACGCAGTAGCCTGACGCATGTTATTGCATGTAGAAATGTCTGAATAATGTTTGTGGGTGTTAATCATTAACTTTCCACAGTAATGGAAACCCTCAGTTCTACTTATGTATTCCAGGAAAAACTTTTTAATGCATAGTGCTTTCAACATTATATGATTCCAATATCAGGGGGCACAGGTGATGACCTGGCCTTGACTGCTTTAGTTAATGATTGAGCTTTACAATCATTTTATCTTTAACCAGAGAAATGTTAGTCAAATTAATCACATGTGACATTTGACACATTTCAGCAGTTGACTGCAATAAAACAACCAGCTATTTTTCAAGATAGCACTGCCACTATAAATGCAATGTCAAGTTGATATGATCCAGAACTGATACTCCATAACTGTCTAAGCATCCCATGCATGATTTATATTAATGTCTTGGTAATGAAGACAACAATTAAAATAATCCTTCCTGAATTTGTTTGTCTATGAGCAGTGTTTATGGTACTGTACCCTTCCCCCTCTGAATTTGAGTTAGAAATTGGCATAGTATTGTGAGGAGAAGCAGGGAATACTAAGCATTTGGCATTTGGAAACTTAATCCATCTATTTATGTAAACTTTATAAGTCTTTTTAGTAGAATATTCTCCAAGATGGCATAATAATATCAATTGATGCATTTGGTATGTTTTGGTCTTGTAAGGCCTTCCTAAAATATTAAAAACTCTCAGTTTTAGATGCTTCAATAGATGTTTTTTCTCTAGTTCGTATTTGTAAGATGAGGATTGAGGCACTAGCAGTATTTTTATACGCTGAGGCCATTAAGTCTGTTTTTTCAACCTAAGGCCTACCTAGACCTGATGTTTGCTATTTTCTGGAGAAGTCCCCCAATGACTGTGAAAAGGAGAACATAGAGCAAATTATTACTCCAGTTCATTAAGAGTGTATCAACAGCCAAAGCCTCATGGTCAGGATAAAAAGAAACATTCTTTTTCAATTTAGCATTCAGTAGCTACACAAGCATATTTGTTCCAATTGCTGGATAAAATTATGCTTTCATTTGTTGAAAACATAATTGTCTATCGACCACTCCAAGTCATCTGTATGGTTTTTCAAAAGCCCTTCTTGTGCTATAACTCTTGAGCAAGATCATTCAAGTCTTGTATATTTGATTTTGTATGAAAATGATAATGTTACCTCATCTGTCAAGATTCCAATGAGAATGTTTTCTTTCCTCTTTGCCAAGTCTATAAATCCAAGCTTGCACGCCTTAAGCTCAAGAATATCAATTTGTAAGGAGTATAAAGTTCTGACCATACTGCTTATGCAATTGTCCCTTATACCTAGAATTTTATTTATGTAAAATTGTAGCTCAACTCTGAATGAACCAGTGTTTGTTTTCCAGTAAACAGAAATTATATCATTAGATCATTTAATTTGAGCACTAAAGTTTTAACTGTTACAGTGAATGAATCCTCCTAAATTATCTATACAATACATTTGAAAAATCACATATCTAACTGTTGCCTATCCCGACATTCATTGTGCTTGTATTAGACCATAGTTCTTTGACTACTGATCCAGTATCAATTGCTCCCTGGCCTCCTTGTCTATTTCTAAATAGAGCCTGTACAAGGCTATGTTGTCAAATATCATTCCAATGATTTTCTAGAAACTACATCAATAAAACATGGTAGTATCATTTGGGTATTAATTATCATTGACTACATCAAATATTGATATTCTGCATTTAATCATGCTTTAATATATCAATAATTTCTTTCAAATTGTTGATTTGTTTTATTAGATGAGTATAATAGACATTATGTATACTTGATCATTTATATATCCTAATAGAGAGCCTTATCTTTTGACTACAATCAGCATAATTGGTGGAACTAAGGTTTCAATATGTTCTATATCTTATGTTGTTATTGGAAAATGTCATATAACCATCATTTGAAAACCCCTTCAATGACCTATAGGGGAAATTTTCAAACCTATGTATGGTGATACACAAAAATGCCTAGTTGTCAAGTTGTTGAAGCCTGAATCTTTCAAAGATAGCTACTCATTTGTTTCCTTATACCTACTAGAACATTTCTAAACCTTAGATGTGAGTTTGCCTTGACCACCAGATACATAATTTTACTCATTTCATCTAATATCCTTCATAATTATGTGTATCGGCTTCTAATAATTCTTCAAATTTGCACAATAAGTATTTTTCTCCTCAGAAATATATGCTTAAGTAATCAGTCTTTGATTTCATCCAACTTTCGCGTGCAAAGCAATACTATGTACTACATGTGTACAATCATTTAAATTCTTTAGAACAGAGATCTTTTAAGGATTTCAACCTAAATACTGCTGTCTATAAATGAAATAGTGACAATATCATTTCTATATTTCTATTTTAAGTAAAATCATAGATTTCTGTGGTTATATTTCTATTTTAATAGATTTCTGTGGCCGGGTTGAATATAGTCTGATATTGTATGCAATGATTGCATCATAAGGGGTTGGAACTGCCCCCCTCCCCATCAAATGAGGACTCAAGGACCGGTTGCAATATTAACTACTGAAAAAGATGTTATAGTTTATTGTTATTATCAATAAAACTTTACATACAGTAAGTATGGTAAATAGCTAACACTATACATTGACTTACAGAAATAGAACAGGATATATCAAAAACCTAGTGGTAAGTATTCCATCATTAGCAATCTAAGATGCAAGTGATGGATTTCCAACATGGAAATAAAATATCAAAATAAAACCAATAACCAAGAATATGGCCCTCTAGTAGGCCATGTTGAGATGATATGAACATTGCAAAAGTCCTTAGATAATGTTTACTTGGCCAGGCTTCCATATGACTTGTATCAAGAAATGCAGAATAACTTCAGGTCAAAATACCGATTGCATTAAAAAAATGGTTCATACATTCATGAAATTTCAGTAGTAAGTTGTTGATTTTATTTCTTGTAGACAACCATTCCTCCCTGGCTATGATGGACTGTTGTTGTCATCAAAGACCATGGAATTCCTTAGGAGAAAGAGATTGCCTAAGAAAACAATTGAAATACACAGGGTCATAATAAGCTGTTAATTTGTAAATGATCCGAATGAGCCAACACTTTTAAATCACTGATAGACAGTCTGGGAGTATTTAACCCCAAATGACCCAAACATCATTTATCATCTTCACTTTCTGACCCCATTAAAGACCCCTAGGGATCTGGACCAGATAACAATGCATCCTACAAAACCCTTGTTCTTGAAATAAATGGATATAATTGAATACAAACAGTTAAGATATTTTGAAGAAAATCTGACCCCAAAATCATAAAATTGATATAGATTTGTAAAAAGAGTTATTTTGATTACATAAAATTCAAAATACTGAAACATAAGAACTAGCTTATTTGATGGATCCTGAATTCCATGACCTCCATCCATGTGCTACATTCTTCTGCAAGTGAGCATTTATGGTAGTGTCCTGGGTATGGCCTTGCTTTTGGCTAAGCTTTCCATATGGTATAATAAATTAACTGTCTCAGATGCCTGAATGATCAATTACCAGAAGATTTACTTGAAATCAATCATCAAAACATAAATAAAGCCAAAAATGTGTCTTGTTTGCCACTCTGGCTGCATTTTCACTCTGAAATACAGTAGCGTATCTGCAAATTTCATTGAGATCTGTGACAAACTACAAACAGCCATATAGGCAGTTTTATTATATCAATACACCATGTCATATAGACAGCCATTATAGGCCATTTAATAATACAATCCACCATGTCATATAGACAGCCATATAGACCATTTCAATATTGAGATCCACCATGTCATGTAGACAGCCATTAAGGCAATTTCGATATTGAGATCCACCATATCATATAGACAGCCATATAGGCAATTATACAGACAGCCAAAGAGGTAATAGATTAGGCCACAACTATTATGTCATAGAGACAACTCTTTTGGCAATTTGGAATGGTAAGATCCATGTCATATAGACAGCCATAAAGGCAGTATAATTTCAGACCAATTTAACTTATAGACAGCCATCATAGCAATTCTATTAAGTCGATCAAATATTGCATGTAAACAACAAAAGAAGTGGTTTTGATTTCTAGATCTTATGTCATATAGACAGCCATGAGGGCAATTTTGTAATTGTGGATCAATTGTCATAAATACAGCCATGTAGGCAATTTGTCAAATGCAGATCTTTTATCATATAGACAGCCATGTAAGCAATTTTCAATTTTGGATCTATAATTGTCAAAAGAGAGCCATGTAGGCAATTTGGCAAATGTGGATCTTTTATCATATAGACAGCTATGTAAGCAATGTTCAATTTTGGATCTATAATTGTCAAAAGAGAGCCATGTAGGCAATTTGTATTTGTGGATCTATTGTCATATAGACAGCCATGTAGGCAATTTTGTAATTGTGGATCAATTGTCATATAGACAGCCATGTAGGCAATTTTGCAACTGTGGATCTATTGTCATATAGACAGCCATGTAGGCAATTTGCAACTGTGGATCTATTGTCATATAGACAGCCATGTAGGCAATTTTGTAATTGTGGATCAATTGTCATATAGACAGCCATGTAGGCAATTTTGCAACTGTGGATCTATTGTCATATAGACAGCCATGTAGGCAATTTGCAATTATGCATCCATTGTCACATAGTCAGCCATGTAGGCAAATTTGTAGTTTAGTACATTTGTATCTAGTATCATCCAGACAGGCAAAGGTTTAATTTTGTAAGATCCATAATGTCATATAGACAACTATATAAGTTGTATAAGAAGCTTATTTCTGATCAGTCATATCATTTTGACCTTTCTAATTCAAATTGATCATTCAGAGCTCAAAGACATTTCTAGGGATTAGCACAAAGAAACAAAGGTAGTCAAGTGACCAGAATGAAAATTCAACAAAATTAAAGAAAACTTTACCGTGATTGACCTCCAAATAAATTCCTGAATAATCACTGAACACTTGAAAATAATTATCACTCAAGATTAATAATGGTAAAACAAATGTGGGTGAAATTAAATTCATTTAATGGACCCTAAATACACCTGGCTGTTGTCCCTGCAAGTGGCAGCCTCGTTCTGATACCTGCTGGCAAGCTACGTTATCTCTGTGAAGCCCCTCTAAGAGTATGACAGACGATAGAATTAAGAGGCATATTTTTACTAAAATACACCTAGAGTTATTTCATTGGATAGTACAACTTGCTCATTTGATAGTGGACATAGTATTCAAAGTTTCATAGAACATACCTTGAATAATTCAAGAGATATCACAAAAAGGCAAAGTTTTTTGCATGATATAATTATTCAATTCTAGTTGATTCCATCTGATAACGTGAAAAATTGCTTTAATGTGGACAAATCTTTACATTTTTGCTTCGTGTTATTTAATCATAAGCTATGCAGATAATATTTGTTGTTTTCATGGAGGTATGAAACTAAGAACCTTATCAAACTCATGTATGAATCCACTTCACGTATTCATACAGTGTAATAAGGTATTGTTTCATAGCTCATTGAATTCAACAAATACTCTCTAAAATTAAATGACAGCAATGATATTGACAAAGCAAACAACAAAAATATCAGTAACATCAAAGCTAAAGCAATACCTAGGGCTTTCTCCAAAAACAGCTGAGTTACAGATTCTATCTTTATAAAATAACAGACAGACACATAGCTTTATGTCACAATCAGAGGATATTACAAATAAATAAAATACCGTAAAAGCTCTATTAGAACCCTAGGGGTTCTATTAGAATCATCACATTTTTGATGAGCTTACATAAGAGGCTACGCTATATTATTTGTTAAGACAAAATGGCAAAAAATGAACACAATCCATGCAAAATATTAACATTTCAGTCAGGGATAGGTGCATAAAATCTCTGTTGATTTTTTAGTGAACTTGATTTTAAAGGTATGGGCATTTATAAGATACTTCAAAATTATGCAAAACCACATCAAAAAAGGTCAACCTCTGAAAAGGGGGATGAGGTTCTATTAGAGCATGGGGGCTCTATGAAAATTTTTACGTCTTCATGATATTTAATGGCACACAAAGGATGTCAGTTATAAAGGTACAATTACTTCATACATGTACATATTTATGAACCAAAGGAAGAACACATGTAAATGATAAAATAACTTGACAAGTCATGTTGCGTTGAGCTACATCATATGTGTGACAGTGTTGGTACATCCTGCTAAGGTGTGTTAGGTTATGAAACAATCATCATGGCGCATGCGGGCTGACAAAAAATAGATGAAATTCTTAGACCAGCTTCATACTAGTTTGAGTTCTCAACACACAATACTTGCAAAACTTAGTTAAACTTGTTAACAGAAAATAAATGGCAAAATTTTGACGGTGTGCCACGTTTAGGAGAAATGGGACCGCCTTGGCTGTCAGGAACATGGTGGAAATGCAGCATTAGAAAAAAATATGGATTGACCATTTAACGATTTCATCTGTTTATGTAACAGGGGATATCAACACTTTTTTCGAGTAAAAGATAGAGGGTTGCTTAAGATGCAACAACATTTTTACTTACTTAAAGGTAACAACAAAAACATTAAAGAGTGATATTTCCTTTTCAATAATTGAAATTGTGTAAAAAAAATGCCAAATATTTGATTTTGTTTGGAGAGATAGACACACCTTGTATAATGTTACCTAAAAGTAAGATGGAATGATGTTTTAAGTTGGTTTTTAAACAACAATAATCCTTTTGTACTAAAGAACAATTTGTCTTGCTATTTGATCAGTTAACGACCAGAGGAACATGAATGTGGGCTTGAAGAAATATAATTTATGGATAATTAACTGCATGTATCTTCCTTTGTTTACAGGTATATGTTAGTTCTAGTAATTAACTTTCAAAAGGCATTCTACAAAGTTATTCATTTAATAAGGTACAAATACATTGGCATTCAATAATGAAAACTCTTGTCATAAAATTAAACAATGGCTCATTTGTAACTGTCTTCAACCATAAAGGCCATTACAACTGTTTCAAACTGAGCCATTGAAATTTAATCTTAATTACTCAAGCATTCATATCATTTTGCACTACACACTGTTTTATACACTTCCCTAGAACCCACATCATGCACACAGAAAAACAAAGGTAATCCACGATTTTTCCCCTGGCAGGGCAAAGCCTAAGTAGCGGGTTGATGCACTTAAGGTAAATCAGGCTTTATTCATTACTATTTACTTCTAAAGATAGTCGACATAATTAACTTAAACCTTAAAGCAGAGGTTGGTAATCAAACCCTCGTAACTTCAGCTTGTCCAAGCTGAAGTTAAGAGGCTTTGGTAACCCAACGATAAAATGTATTCACTTTCTCTAAGCACGTGAATCTTTTTGGTTTTGGGTTACAGTTATTTGCACATGTTCACTTCACGATTATTGCTGACTAAAATTTCAATAAACCCAAAATATTTAAAAGAAAGCTCGCAAAATTCGTCACGACTAAGCCCTGCCCTGCCAGTTCTTTAATATCGCAGAATACCTATTTTATACAGGTGAATGAGTAACACAGAAATGAATAACCTTAAATATATAGAACGCACACAATACAGGACATCTTAACTTCCCTTTGTTTGCTTTATGGACAAATTAATTATATACACTTCCAAGTCATTTTTTTCATTTTAAGTATTGATGTGTTGCTTCTATTAAGTATGTCTTCATACTTGGTTTTTAGTTAACACAATTTATATTTTTTTAATATCATCAATGATTTTGAAAATGAGGGCTTTCTTACATTGCTGCTCTTTGATCATCATAGGAAATAGCTACCAGTACATACATTGAACTAAAAATCCATATTTTCACAAACTGTATTTTTAAGCTATATGTAAGAAATAAGGGATATTGAATGAGTGGTCATGGAATACTGAATTTATTAAACAAGTCATCTATAAACAGATAAAAACGAGGCTGTGCCGAGTTTTTATCTGTTTTAGATGACGAGTTTAATAAATTCCGTATTCTATGAGCACAAATTTTATATTCTATCTATAATATGACTCGAATTTTTTGCGAAAATTCGTCGACATTTCTGAAATTCAACATTTCAATTTTCAAAGAAACTTATAATGCCGTTTAAAACTGACATCACTATATAAACATTATGACATCATTTTCGTGGTTACAAAATAGCGTCGCTATTCGCTCTGGGCTCATTTGCATAGTTATTCCACTAGTGTAATAACACCTGTGTATTATCAAAAATATTCAACAGGCTTATTTCACTCACGTGACGTAGGTCATATTATAAAATTTAGTTAATCCTTTGGAATATGCTAGGAGTACTGGAGTTCAATCCAAATAGACATGTACATTCAAGAACACATTGGTGAAAAATATATTGTATCACTTTGCTCTTTTTTACATAAAAAATTCTTGATTTCTTGTAATCTTTGACAACACCAAAACCAGTAATTGTAATGTGATCACTAGTACAACTTAGAAATCATTGGCATATTAGTTCACTAGTACATGTAATATGCTAGTAAGCATACAGAATGGCAATTCATTTTAGTAAGCCAATAATATGACAAATCATTTTCAGTTAGTCAACAGAATGAGAGCTGTGTGGAATACTCACTCGTAATTTTCCTGTTCCTTTGAATGCCTAGAAGAGTTTACATATCACCTTTTTTTAATAAGATTAATCAGATCTATCCCAAAATGGACTAAAACTAAATACAAGAGGGCAAGAATGGCCTTAAACCACTCACCTGAATTTTACTGGTCTAGTGGATCTCACACAAGTAACTTTCTGGCAAAATTTCACACATGTTTGCTAAGTTGTTGCAGAGATGTTATTCCAAGAATTCAAATTGAAAATAGACCCTGCCCACCCATTGGTTATTGAGAAGATGTTTAAAGATTTCAGGCTCAAAACAAGCCTGCCCTGCCACGCCCATATTTATTGGCCAATCAAAATTTAGCAAATAACTTTTAAAAAGGGTCAACCAATGAACATTCTGGTTGAGTTTCATTAAAATCAACCCAGTGGTTCAGGAGGAGATACGTTCAAAGAATTAAGGCTCAAAATAAGCTCTGCCCAACCACACCCATATTTATTGGCCAATCAAAATTATGGGAACAATTATTAAGAGGATCAACCAAGGAACATTCTGGTTAAGTTTCATTGAAATCAGCCTGATGGTTCAGGAGAAGATGTCTTTAAAATTTCGGGCTCAAAATAAGCATCGCCCTGCCACACATATATCTAAAGGCCAATCACAATTTAGCAAACAATTTTTGAAAAGGGTCAACTAAGGAACATTCTGGTAAAGTTTCATTGAAATCAGCCATGTGGTTCAGGAGGAGATGTCGTTCAAAGATTTTGGGCTCAATGGGCTCATAAGCCATACCCTGCCACACCAATATTTATGGGCCAATCAGAATTTTGTGAACAAATTTTCTAACCTGTCACCCAAGGAAGAATGTGGTAAAGTTTCATTGAAATCAGCCCTTTGGTTAAGGAGTAGCTGTCGAACAAAGATTTCAGGCTCAAAATAATCCCCGCCCTGCCACACCCATATCTATGGAATATCAAAATATAGTGAACAATTTTTAACCCTTTGCTGTTAATCCCTGCTTTTTACGTGTCTGTGAGTTTATGATTGATAACACCCTGCCACGCCCGTATTTATGGGCCACAATAACTTTGCAAACAATTTTTTTAAGAGGGTCATCCAAGAAACATTCTGGCAAAGTTTTCATTTGAATTGGTCCAGATGTTCAGGAGAAGTGTTTAAGATTGTTGATGACAGACAGACTCGGGGTGAACTTAAAAGCTCCCCTTGAGCAAGTTGTGCTCAGGTGAGCTAAAAAGCATAAAAATATTACTTACTTTAAGTAATATATAAACATTTATGCTACCAGTAAAGTTTAGTCTAGTCAAATAGAAAGAATGCTAATAATGATTGAATTAATTAATTTTGAAAATATTCTGGCTGTTGAAACAAATGAACCCTTTTTTACATTCAACAAAACAAGGTTAAAGTGAAGGGATGGCCATAGGTTAAATGAAATATCATTCAATAAACATAAAATGGTGCCCAACTAATACACAAACACAACATATAAAAACATGAATAAAAATAATACTACATCAAATTTACCATTTGATAGCTGGCTGGAAATAAAATAATGGTTATTTAAAAAGAATTATTATATTTCTTAGATGGAAGAACTATTTCCATTAAGCTCTTATCTAAGGCATTATTCACAACTATTAAATACATGCAATATAATGATATAAGGTATGAAATTAATCATTATTAAAAGAACCTTTTAAAACTCATCAAAGATACCATGTAGAGAACATTCTAACAAGATTGCATCTTAAACCTTTTTTTAAGATATGTCCTTGTGACCTTGACCTAAATTGTACAAATTGAACTTGTCTGAGGTATCATCTAATCATTCTATATAAGTTTCAAGATAATTGAGCCAAAACTATGGTTTCTACAGGGCACACTGGACAATCACAGAAAATCATGCCTTCTGCTAAAAAGTGTCAATCCTAGCCAGACTGGGCAATTTGCACAGACTGACATAGGTCGAAACTTTACACACCAGGCTAATTTTCTTAACCCTTTACTGTTTAATCCCTGGTTTTTACGTGCCTGTGATTTTATAATTGAGAAAACATTGTGAACAAGGAAGAAATTGCTTCTGACAAGCAATTTCTTCATTTTCCACACTATTTTCTACCCTACAGAATGGTTATTTTTCAAATTGAATCCACTTTAAAAGTTCGTCTGCAAAACCTTTGAATTTGGACAGGTCCAAAATTTTGTAAAACAGGAAAGGGCTAATCTAGAATGATCATGCTATCATCCAGTAAAACAATTTTTGAAATGCTTCCTCTGGTTGACCTGTACCAGAACCAATCCCATTTTTGAATACTCAGTTTGCAGAGTTCCAAGATGGTCCCTATTCACTTGATGGTACAGAAATATTTATTGTTTGAGGGATAATTGAAATTCTTATAGGCATCTGCTTTATAAAAGATATGGATAAAGGATTTGAAAAGCAATTTCTCTTTTTCTCATTTTCCTTTTTTACCACATAAGGTGATTTCTTTTTCAAGTTGTACCTACTATTTATAATTGTCAGGAATTTCTTCAAATTCAGAAAAGTCAAAATTTTCAAGAACAGGTAAAGTTTATGGACTTACATTATCCTCTTTATTTTCTTCTTCTGAAGCACTATTCTGTAAGCAGAAATAGGAAAACATTTTTAGTAAATACATGAGCAGGAAAATTGAGTTAATAACAATTCAGAAGCATTTGCATGAGACAATTGTAATAGAAAAGACAACAATGATGAGACATATCAATGGCTCAGCGCAAAACAATTGTAACTGCCTATGTGTTTATAGGCAGTTACAACTGTTTTGCACTGAGCAATTGATATAGGAGATGTCATGAGATCTTGTTTGAGATGCTGATCTCAAAAGAGTCTAGAACAAAAATGTGATTAGTAAGCACTTAATTAAGTAAGCTTAATAGGTTTTCTCTTCCAGACTCAGTTAAGCCCACTTTGTCTCTGATGATATCAAGTAACAACTTTTTGTATGTTAAAACACCTTTTTTTTAAGCTCAGATGACAGAAATGCTGCTAAAATGTGCATAAGATGACAATGTGATGATGTCATGCAGAATGCGATCTCACACATTAATTGTACCACAAGGCTTTCTATGATGGCTGTTTATTTTTGAAGACAAAAGTAGCTTTGTGAGAAAATTAAAACCTCTTAAGGTAGCAGACTCGTAATAGATCCACAACATTTCGAAACTCATGATCTTTCGTAATGTTGACTGAGGTTTCCTAGTGAAAATCATTAGGAAACCTCAGTTAAAATTCATTACTTCCAAAACGTTGTGGAACTATTACTGTACACTACCTTCATGATGATCCTGATTACAGCAGCTCACTGCATATTTATAACTGACCTTGTGTATAAATAGTATAATCACGGTAAACATAACTCTATCTTTTAGTAACTTCTGGTTAACCCTTTGCTGTTTAATCCCTGCTTTTTACATGCCAGTGATTTTACGATTGAAGAAACATTGTGAAAAAAGAAGAAATTGCTTCTGACAAGCAATTTCTTTGTTTTCCACACTAATTTCTACCCTACAGAATGGTTATTTTTCAAATTGAATCCACTTTAAATTCTCGTCTGCAAAACCTTTGAATTTGGACAGGTCCAAAATTTTGTAAAACAGGAAAGGGTTAAGGAGGTGGACCTTTTATATATCAGGGTCTTGAAATGAACAAACTTGGTAGAGGCCCACTAGATGATGCTACATACTAAATATGAAAGCTGTCTGCCTTCTGGTTTCAGAGAAAATATTGAAAGATTTTCGCTCTTTGATTCTTTGTAAAAAGGGTTGCACCCGGGCAAAGCCCAAATATGACCCAAGGGTCTTGATATGAACAAACTTGGTAGAGGTACACTAGATCATGCTACATCCCAAATATGAAAGCTGTCTGACTTCTGGTTTCAGAGAAGATTTTTGAAAGTTTTCATATTTTTACCCTTTTTGTTAAGGGTAAAGGGAAAGTTAAGGGAAGATTTAACTTATTTGAACAACTTTGGTAGAGCTTGACCCAAGGAACATCCCTGCCAAGTTTCATCAAGATTGGCCCTCTGGTTAAGGAGGAGAAAATGTTGAAGGAGAAGAAATTGTGGACGATGGACGCCGCACGACGCATGACTGATGACGGACGATGGACATTGTACGTGCTCACTTCGTGCTTAGGTGAGCTAAAAAGCATGATATGATACAGATTTTTTGGAAAAATGTACTGTTAAATTTGACGTAATTTGGTACATTTAAAATTTAAACCTAAGAAGTGCCTACATGATAACTTCAGATTGGACACCTTTGGTCAACAACCAGTGACATACTGGAATAGAAGGGTTTGAAATTGAGGCATGTCGGAACGACATTGTCTTGTACATTCTCCATTCAGGCTAGTAAGATCCATGTGGAGCTTACCCAGCTGGTCTAGCGGAAAAATCTTGAGAGCAAAATACAATTCGCCCTAAATTTCAAATAATAGCTTGCCTGGTCACAAATAACGATCGTCTCCATCCATCAAAGTGGGGAGAAACCCATTTTAATTTCAAGAAATCTGTATGGACGGAGTGAAAGTAGAATTGTTATAAACAGGACTTGATCGACAAGTTTATAAAAATTTATACAACAACGGAAAATGATAAATTTCAATAAGCATTGCCTAATTTCATCACCTGGCGTTGAAGGAATTTATGAGTCTTTTTCACATCATTATAATACTTGTATTATCAGTCATGTATTTATCTTGTCAGGTTGTGCTCTTCTTGTTGATAAATAACAACAGATAGCAAGTTTGGTATTTATTGTTTGGTCTAGTAGACTTTGCTGGTGGTTTCGTGAAAATTAAGAGCAACTAGACCACTGGTCTAGTGGAAAACAAGAGTTGTCAGAGGACAACATAGCTCGCCCTATTGGATGCCTATCACCTAGTGATTATGTGTATGAAGTAATAATGTCCCTAGAGTAAAGCATTCAGAAAATATAAGCAAAGTTAAAGTTTGGGGTTAAAGCATTTTGGTTAAAGTTTTTCCAAGTCCTTGAAAAGGTCATGGTCAAATTGTAAAGGACCTTGGTCTTTCTTGGTGAAAGCCTATCACCTGGTGAGTATGTAAATGAACTAATGATGTCCCTAGGTTAAAGCTTCAAGAAAATATAAGCAAGGTTAAAGTTTTGGTTAAAGTTTTTCAGTTTAAGTTTTTCCCAAGTCCATAAAAGGTCAAGGTTAAGGTCAAATTATCAAGGACCTTGGTTTCTCGCCAAAGGCTATCACCTAATGAGTATGTAAATGAAGAAACAATGTCCCTAGGTTAAAGCATTCAGAAAATGTAAGCAAGGTTGAAGTTTTTGGTTAAAGTTTTGGGTTGAAGTTTTTCTAAGTCCACAAATGGTAATGGTCAAGGTCAAATTGTCAAGGACCTTTGTCTCTGGTGAAAGCCTATCACCTAATGAGTGTGCATATGAAGTAATGATGTCTCTAGTTAAAAGCTTTCAGAAAATATAAGCAAGGTTAAAGTTTTTTTGGTTAAAGTTTTTGGTTAAAACTTTTTTGAAAGGGCCAAGGTCACAGTCTAAAGGTCATTTTGACATGGATGTTGGTTTCAAATGAAAGCCTATGCCCTAATGAGTGTTTCTGTAAACAAGAGCTGTCGGAGGACAGCGAAGCTCGACTATTCCTAGTGCTGGATAGTAACAGCAAATCAATATCGACATTGGAAATTCAATAAAATGAAAGTCAAGAGAAAAGAATCTTTGTCTAGAGGCTGATATTATGGTCACAGAAGCATGTGCAGAGTTTCAAAGCAATAGCTTTAGTAGGAACAGATATACAACTAACATAAAACATTTGCACGTAAAAACTTAACCAAGATTTTCTAAGGCCAAAAAGGGTTAAAATTCCACTAAATTAAATATCAGAGTAATGAATCTTTTTCTGTGGGCTAATATTATGGTCAAAGAAGCATGTGTAAAGTTTCCAAGCAACAGCTGTAGTAGAAATAGAGATATTACACAAATACAACATTTGCACGTAACCAAGAATTTCTAAGTCCATAAAGGGTTATAAATCCACTAAATTCTATACCCGAGAATTGAATCTTTATTAAGAGGCTGTTGTTATAAACACTGAAGCATGTGCAAAGTTTGAAAGCAATAGCTTTAATAGAATTAGAGATATAACTGATGTACAACATTTGCACGTAAAAACTTAACCAAGAATTTCTGAGTCTGAAAAACGTTAAAATTCCACTAAATTCAATATCAGAGTAATAAATCTTTGTCAAGAGGGTGATATCATGGTAACAGAAGCAAGTGTAGAGTTTCCAAGCAAAAGCCTATGTAGAAAAAGAGCTATAACTGATGTACAACATTTGCACGTAAAAACTTAACCAAGATTTCTAAGTCCGAAAAGGGTTAAAATTCCACTTAATTCAAAATGAGAGTATTGAATTTTTGTCTAGAGGCTGATATTATGTTCACAGAAGCATGTGCAAAGTTTCAAAGCAATAGCTTTAGTAGAAATAGAGATATTACAGAAATACAACATTTGCACGTAAAAACTTAACCAAGATTTTCTAAGTCCATAAAGGGTTATAAATCCACTAAATTCTATACCCGAGAATTGAATCTTTGTCAAGAGGCTGATATTATGGTCACAGAAGCATGTGTAAAGTTGCAAAGCAATAGCTTTAATAGAAATAGAAATATTACAGATAAACAACATTTGCACGTAAAAACTTAACCAAGATTTCTAAGTCCGAAAAGGGTTAAAATTCCACTAAATTCAATATCAGAGTAATGAATCATTGTCTAGATGCTGATATTATGGTCACAGAAGCATGTGCAAAGTTTCAAAGCAATAGCTTTAATAGAAACATAGATTTTAAACACTTGCACGTAAAAACTTAACCAAAGCATTACGCCGACGCTGACGCCGACGCCCGGGTGACTGGAATAGCCCCCCTATTCTTCGAATAGTCGAGCTAAAAATGAAGCCTCTAGGATAAATATTTATAGAAATAGAAAACTTTAACCTAATGCGGACGCCAACACCGACGCTGACGCCGATGCTGATGCTGACATCCGAGGGTATGACAATAGCTCTTCCGAGAGAAAGGTAATTTGTTAATGATTATTCTAAAACAGAAGCACTACTGTTTACACAGAATTTGTTTTTCTGGATATCCATAACTTTCAAGTAATTTCTACTTTTTTCTCATACCACAAGAGTAGGTGCAATAAATTTGAAGTTACTAAAATTTTTGACATTACAAAAGATCTCATGACTCATTTTGCCAGGCAGTTAAAATCATATTTAGAATTGCAATTATGAATCCTCAACCCCTTCAAACTCTAAATTCATATTGTAATCTTCTATCTTAAGAGCCTTAACTTACCAAAGAGCTACTGTTATCAACTTCCACACTGCTAGTTGACTGTCGAGCCTTAATTCTTTCTAGCTCAGCCTGCATATCTTGTATCTGTTTTTCTAGTCTATGGTTTGACTCAAACAACTCATTTTTTGACTGTAATAATTCTCTTAACCTCATCTCTTCTTTCATCTTTTGAGACTGGTTCTGTAAATATATGGAATTTAATTAATTGTTTCAGTGTAAGATTGATCTACCTTACAACAAAAGGTATATTTTCAAAGAGTTGCAGAGCAATGAGTGAAAATATAGCTTTTGTTTTACACAAAATAAAAGATGTATCAATCTTACATAAAATAGAGCTGTTGCAAAGTGGACTAATACCCCCCACCAGCACTTTATCAATTGAACAAAGGCTGACTTTGACCTTGACCTTTGACCTATGTGAACTAAGGGCATTTCCTTGAGTCATAAGCTGTCTTTGGTAAGAAGTTTCATGATTCTAGGTGGCTTGGTTCTTGAGTTAGAGTCCAGAAACAAAAAGGTCTACTGATGGATAAATGGACAGATGGGATGGACACACAGACAGACATGGTGAAACCAATATACATCCTTCTACTTTGTAGGTGGGGGTATAAAAACAAATTATTATTTCATTTCTTTAATTAAAAAATGGGATGTAGTGTGGAAATTTTGGACACATAAATAGCTCAGCTCAAAACAGTTACAACTGCCTATAAACATATAGGCAGTTACAACTGTTTCATGCTGAGCCATCGATATTTTTATTTAAAGCACTTGATTTGGCATGTGATTGCTATGCGACATTCAGGATGCCATCACTAATTGGCCTCTACTTAGATTACGTCAAACAGGGTGAAATGAGTAAAATGGGCATTATAAGTTTTTGATAATTTCACTGGTTAGGTGGTGAGTTCAGTAAATGACAATCTATCATTATTTCCCTAAAATCCACTGAAAATCATTAAAGAGACAAATTATTGTGAAACATTGTATTTGTTCTACTATAATACAGGTAAACCATCAGTTTTATTTGGGAAATCTTTTGTTTGACCTAGACCATTCCATCTCGTATTTACTAATTTATAACACATTCATATTTAAATACTTACTTCTACAAACATATTTCTGCAAAAATGTACATATTATTTCCTTTGTCAGTTATTTTCAAACTTTTAAAATCAGCTATGACCTCCAGATTTTCATGCTTAAGGAGTCAATGATTCCCCTTCTATTTCAATCATAAGCATGGGCCCTGTATCAGACACTATAGCACTCCCTTAAGGGATTGGAACCGTAAAAGTTCCGCAATGTTTCGAAACTCATGAACGTTAACAATTTTGACTGAGGTTTCCTAATGAAAATCATAAGGGAACCTCAGTTAACATTGTCAAAATTCATTACTTCCAAAACTTTATGGAACAATTAAGGTTCCACTCTCTTAACACTATTACCTCTAATAGTTCCTTGACTTTTTTCTGTATTATCTCAAAGTAAGAGTCACATTTTATTTTAGCATCATTCAGTAGTTTCTGTAAAGACACATTCTCCCTCTCTAATTTCTGAAGTTCCTTTTCTCCCTGAAACACAGAAAATACACATTAAATTTTCAAGATTTCTTAGTGGATTATCACTTAATTTTTATGTCCTGCTTTGATAGATTGGGGCATATTGTTTTTATCCTGTCTGTTTGTCCTTTTGCAGTGATCTCAATACGAGGACATTCATAATTTGCGTACAGAATTTCAGAAATAACTTCCGGGAATTCAGACCAGGACATAATAAAAAATGTTTCGAGATTAAAGGAAAGCATCCTGTAAATTGACACGAGATGTTTTGCACAAATCATCAAATTGATCATCCTGACCAATTTTCAGGTTGATTGAGCTTAAAATAAAAATTCCAATGTACAAGTTTTGAGAAGGATCATCCAGGAACATGTCTGCTTATAGTTACTGATGAGAAAATGTTTAAAGAAATGTTGTGGACTTGGGTGGACAACGCAGGACAGACAAATGGTGATGGCAAAAACTCAAGTTGAGCATGTTGTGCTAAGGTGACAAAAAATTGACAGAAGTGGGGGAAGCGCATTGGTGTTCAAAAATGTTTCAACAATACATCATGTTTCAATTTAAAACCAGTTTAATTTCTAAATTTGTATTTACATTCATGAAGTACCTGTGTGGAAAAGAGCAATTGATGGTAAGGAAGAAATCAATTTAAAGCATGATGTGTACATGGAACATTGATGTACCAAAAAAGGCATTTTTCCCAAGTTTTAACATGATAGATAACCCTGATCATGTTTGATGACCTTGACTTTGACATAAAATAGTTGATATAAGTGTGATGTACCTTTGTTCCAAATATAAGCATTTAACTTTATATGCATTTGAAGTTCCAAGAAAATATCGAGTGAGCTGATGAAGTTTAAAACCAGATGTATTTGTGAAACACAAATGCCCCCGTAACAGCATTTTTTTTAAGTTTGACCTTGACAGATGACCTTGACCTTGTCACATGACCTTGTCACATGACCTTGACTTTAGTGTAAAGCTTTGTATGTCAAATACTTTTGGAGAAAAGGCAAAGGTTAAGTTTGGTTAAGTTTTCGGACAGACGGACGGACAGACAGACAGACATGAGTAAAACAATATGCCCCCGATCTCTCGATACGGGGGCATAAAAAATAAATTGACCATAATCATATGACCTTTGCTAGATGTTTATTAAATGAAAAAGTAAATGTGACCCATAACACGAAAAGGGACCATCTGAGCAGAGTGTTAAGTGTTGACACTAGTCAGACTGCGCAATCTGAGCAGACTTACAAGTGACAAAACTTTTGCACAATACTAATTTTCTAAATCTAGAATAATCTATCTACCTTCCTGTAAAAGAATTTCTGAAGTAAGACCTATGGTTGACCTGTACTATAATAAATCTCTTTTTCAAATATGTATTTTTAGTAATTCCCAGAAGTTCCCTTTATGCATGACAGGTCACAATTCCATACAAAACTTGAGAGCTCTATTTCAAATAGTTCTGAATTTATTTGAAAATGTTTAGTTTAAAATATTAAAAGGCTAAGAATGATTAATAAATCAAATATACCCTTTCTACATCCAGTTCTAATTTCTCCATTTCTGCTCTACAATTCTGAAGTTTTTCAGATAAATCTTCACTCTGTTCTTTATATTGTTCTAGTTCATCCATTAAGATTTTCTTCTCCATGATAATGTGTTCTGACACTTTCTCTTCCATAGCCTGGAATATAACAAATTCAGGGATGATAATAGTGCCAAGCCAAGATAGTTCCGCTGTGACACATTGCGATGGCACAGCGCAAAACAGTTGTAACTCCCTATATGTTTATAGGGAGTTACAACTGTTTCACCCTGACTCATTGATGGGGCAACAATCCTTGGGCAATGATTTTAAGCCCCGGCTCATGTTACATATTCACCCTATATTTGACAAGTTCAAACCCTGGCTCCAACAATCTTCATCTGACACATGGACAAAAGTCAATGTGTCTCAAGTCATTTTCTCCCATAAAAGGTGATTGATAATCAGTGCTGGGATGAACAGTTAGTTGCTTGGTTGAAATTTTGTGGTTGTACTCACTGGTGTGAGAAACAACAGAAAAACATGGGAAGGTGAACCAGCGTTGCAGTAAAACTGCAATAATGTTGAAATTGGCCTTAAACCCCATATAAACAAATTGATGGTAGCAACTCAGTTAAATTTCAACTTTCTTTGAGCAAAAACATCAGATTTACAGAATCAGAAAGTCATTAACTTTAACAGTGTTAACAAAGGTTTCCTGATGATTTCAGTAGGCAATCTTGGTTTACATTGTGAAAGACCATGGGTATTGAAATGTTGCAGAACTATTCCTTAATAGCAATTAAGGTGAACAGCAACAAAAGTGTTGACAAATTAAATTACCTTTCATCAGGATTCCACTGTTACAACAGTTATAATATCATACAAAATAAAAGTTGATCTTACATGAAAAAAAGCGCAATTATTCTATTACTTAAATGCAAAAATAAGATGAATATGAAAGTGTTAGGACATAATTAATAAAAGCATGTCTTTTTGAAAAAGTTTACTATGAAATGTCATGTCATCATTTGTTTCCTGGGCTATATCAAATATACATAAAATATTTTAGACAAACTCAAACCGGTTGGGCAGTGAGATTATTAACCCTTGTCATGCTAAATAAAAATCTTTGCAAAATAAATATAAAATCAAAGTACTAAAATCACTGGAAGTTGCCAAATGTGAGTGAGTATTGATTTCAGAAATGCATTGTAAAATTGAAATTCAGGTGGTATGAACTGAGATCAGACTGCACATATGTGCAGGCTGATTTTTGTCTATACCTACTGTCAAAGCAGGAATGTTCTGGGTTCAGCATGACAAGGGTTAAGTGATAATCTACCTTTATTTCTTGATAATCAACCAAAAGTATTTAAGAAGCACATGTATTTACCCTTTTTGGTGGAAGTTTTGGTTTGACAGGGATCTCAGGTTGAACTATTGAAGATGCAGCTTGAGCTTCTGTCTTTCCTGAAAAAATTGATTGGTTTAACCCTTCTTATTCATAACATTTACACAAACTTTAAGAGATAGTGTAGACTAAGATAAGCTTGCCCATGCATGCAGTCTGTTCTTAACCTACAATATCAGAATTCTAATAAAATTTTCTTGGAAAACCTGTTGAAATGTCCCGAAAATTGGCTTCCAGAAAAATTCAGCAGGATAAGGGTTAACACTAGCTGCCAAGTCTAGTTTTGTAAGTACCTTTATAATATGATCTTCGTCGCAGGAGAGAAATATTGATATTACACAGGTGTTATTACACTAGTGGAATAACTATGCAAATAAGCCCAGAGCAAATAGCAACACTATTTTGTAACTGTGATAATGACGTCATAATGTATATATTGTGACGTGAGCTTTAAACAGTGTTAAAAGTTTCACAGAAAATTTGAATGTTGAATTTCAAAACAATTGACGATTTTTCCAAAAAAACATATTAAAAGATTAAAAATAAAATATCAAATTTGTGCTCATAAAATACCAAATTTATGAAACTAGTCATCTAAAACAGATAAAAACTCTGCGTAGCCTCGTTTTTATCTGTTTATAGATGACTTGTTTAATAAATTTGGTATTCCATGACCACTCATTCAATATCCTCTATTTAAAATATTTATTTAAAGTGTTTAATTGTCCCCTAGATATTTAAAGTATAAATAGATAACAGAACAGACTTGATATGTGTATTTGCTTTTTCAGTTGTAGTAGGTTAATACAATAGCTTTGAATAGTTGAATGAATGTCAAAAACACATTGCAACTTTGACCAAGATTGAAATAAGATAAATAATATCTCTTTTTCATGTTATGCCAGATTTGAATTTCAGAGACATTGTATTAATAACACATTGTTATATATATCGTGTATTTCTTTTAATGTGTTTCTTAAATCAATTTTACCATGTATTGTCATTGATCTTTTATCTGAACAAAATTAAAATCTATCTATTAACTATATATAGGAAGTTGCACTGCCTCAGAGAAAAAATTTTGAATGATGGCACCATAGACCAACAATCAAATCTTTTGAATGTCTGTTTTGTGACCAAAGTTTTTTTTTTTCAAAGATCTTCTATAGACATTTCAAGCACAAAGAGGACTATTGGCTAAAGTGCTCACCTAAGGCATTGTTAACGAAGGTTGCAAAATTGAATTTGACCCTTTGACCTCAATTTTTTATTTACCTCACTTGACCCATTTTCGAACTTGACCAATATTTCATGGACAAAAACATTCAGGCAAAAATTTCAAGAATACAAACACGTTTTTTCTAAGATTTGAGCCCTTGACCTCATTTTTTACCCTACTTGACCCCTTTTTGAACTTGACACAGATTTCATGTTGACAAATATTCTGACAAAGTTTCAGGACATTTGAGCCGAAAATGTGAACTCTAGATTGAAAGTTGCTGAGAAATGAAGAACAATGTTGGACACAGCGTGATCACAAAAGCTCACAATGAGCACTTTGTGCTCAAGTAAGCTTGAAAAACAGTTTCAGGTTAATGCACTGAGCAAGGACATAACTCCCATTACGCAATTTACGCAAGTGCAGAAAAGAAATAATCATCTCATCTCTTGAAAAATGTCTTAGACAAATGATCATAACATCGAAACTACAACTTATACAAGCTGTAGTTACTATGTTTTAATCAATTACCAATGCTAAAATCATAATAAAGTGGAGCAGACGGAGTGCATTCATCTTTTGTCACAGTGCCATATTGCCTTTATCCTCAATATTTTTTGGTTGTCGTCTTCTGAGTGTGTATAAATTTCAATGTCCTAGATACGCCTATGCTGAGTGGCTGTTCAGACTGCTCAATGTCAGTCTGTCAAAGAAATGCAAAATTGTCCGAAATGTCATGCACAAGCTCATTATGGTGGTAAAATTATTTATGATATGACCTATGTTGCAGGAGTGAAATAACCCTGTTAAATATTTACACAGTTACACAGATGTTATTTTACTTGTGGAATGACTGTACAAATGAGCCCTAGAGCGAATAGCAACGCTATTTTGTAACCTTGAAAATGAAGTCATTTTATATATTATGGTGTCAGTTTTAATATAGTTATAAAGTTCGCGGGTAATTGAAAAGTTGAATTTCAAGAATTTTGCCAATTTCTTCGCAAAAATTTGGGTCATATAATAAATAGAATATCAACTTTGTGCTCATAAAATACCAAATTAATTAAAGTTGTCATCTAAAGCAGATAAAAACTAGGTGCAGCCTTGTTTTCCTCTGTTGAATAGTGACAAGTTTTATAATTTGGTATTCCATGATCACTCATTCAATATCCTCTATATATTACCATTTGTTTTTCCCTGAAGCTCTGTGAATTCCTTGTATAGATTATCATATCTCATTTGTAGACTCCTTAGCTTTTGTTGAGATTCATCTCGTTCTTTTATATAGTCAAATGTGCGTAGCATCTCTTTATCTGTGGATGAACCAAAATGTAACATTAAATCAAATAAATTAGACTATTGAAAAGCGTACTTATACACACCTACAAGTGCTTGGGAAACTGGGAAAACTTGCCGACAAAAAAAGCTACAGAGAAATGGACAGACTGACTGAAAAACAAGCTGATTCCTATATACCCCCTAAGCAAAGTTTTTGGGGGTATAACGATTGCCAGTAAAGGAAGAATATATATATGCTTTTCTATAACTGCTGATCTAAAGATTCTCAAGAGAATGATCCCAAAATATAGCAGAAAAAAAAATCAATGGATGAGATTTATTTGAAAATCTTTTCACCAGCAGTAATCAAGTGAAATATGAAGAATCTATCACTTACTAAACTTAACAAAAGATATGGCCAATAATGACTCTTGCATGTTGAAATAAGTGACCTTTGAAATATGACCATAACTGGTAACCTTAAAAATATGACAATAACTGGTGACCTTTGAAATTTGACCATAACTGGTGACCTTTGAAATATGACCAAAACTGGTGACCTTTGAAATATGACCATAACTGGTGACTTTTGACATATGATCATAACTGGTGACCTTTGAAATATGACTATAACTGGTTACTTTTGAAATATGACCATAACTGGTGACCTTTGAAATATGATCATAACTGGTGATCTTTGAAATATGACCATAACTGGTTACTTTTGAAATATGACCATAACTGGTGACCTTTGAAATATGACCATAACTGGTGACCTTTAAAATATGACCATAACTGGTGACCTTTGAAATATGACCATAACTGGTGACCTTTGAAATATGACCACTGATGACCTCAACATTGTCATCCCCTGAAAATTTTTCATAATATGCAATTCAAATGAAAAATATAAAGGCTTTATCACTTATCAATCTGAATAAATGACCAATATCAACGTTTAAATTTCACACATATTTCACCTAGAAAATTTACCTCATTTCATACTCAAGAAGGTCTTGTCCAAAGCAATAATTATATAAAGTATGAAGACTCTATCACTATCAAATACCATATTTATGACGAACAATCTTAGGGGCTAAACAGACAAATGAAATACCAGACAAATAGGTGACAATAAGACTAGTGTTATCATCAAAATAAATGGAGACTGTTAGATTATGTCTGAGACTTTTGACTGCCTCAAAGGCCTAGTGGTACAGTCTAAGCCCTCAACTCAAGACCTAAAGGCCTGTTTTACTAGTCCATCATCTCTGGAGTGTGTTAATGGAAAATAAACTTCATAGCCAGCCTCAGTCCATACAGCTATAAAATTGGAAAGCAGTGGGTTTAAACAACCACCCGTCTCTCAGGGAAATGAAAACATCTGGATTGAGTGTTAATGAGGGACTCTATAAGCTTAATATTTTGTCACAATCAAACTAAAATCAATTTGTATAAAATAAAGACTTTTAAACCTTCTCCTGTTTGTCAGAGCAAAAAGTTTGGTCACAAAGTTTTTACAGACAGTAAAGACTAACTTCATAATGCACAAAAGTATGATCCTAGCCCACACTACCTGATTTCTACTTAATAATTTTTGGAAAGACTTAAGTAAGATTGGCAGAAAAATTTTTAAAGAAAATTAAACAAAATTTTAAATTCAGCAGGATAAAAGTTAATGTCATGCAATCACTTACTGATATGAACCTGGTGTTCATTCTTCTCTCTCTCCAATGTTACAATCTGTAGTTTCAATCTTTCATTTTCGAACTGGGTATCCTTCAGGCTTTCATTCTCTTTCTATAGAACAAAACCATGGTTAGGCAGATTTATAAGACAATTACATTGAAAATTGTTATGTGATAATTCCTTACCACTTGGAATATAAGTATCATTAACCCTTGCAGGAATAATTCTGGCTCAGAATATCATGTGCAAAAATATCTCATTTTGCCTATTCTAGTGAGAAATCAGGAATTTTATAGCAAGAAATTTACCAAACTCTTCACTAAATTACACATAGCTTTGAGATTTTTCTCTCATTAAGCCAGTTTCAATAAGATTTCTGGCAGAAAAATGAGAGAATTTCTCAATATCTCACCCAAAAATGATCCCTGACCCTTGTAATGCTGAATCACTAATACAGATATCAAAATCGTAAAATTGATAAGGTGAATGATTTTGGAATGATTTTTGAATAAAATTGAATGAATGGGAGGAGTGAGTTTTGAGTGAAATTCAGGGAAGGTAATCCATTATCCCTTTTTTTTGTTCAAAATGAACAAAATTAGGGATAATCATTACCTCCCTTTAATGAAATATTCAGATAGGTTCCTTGAATAGTTATCAATGACTTGAAGAACCTAGATTTGCATTAAAAAATCAATTAAGTCAGTAAAATCTTGGATTTTTTCTAACTATTTTTAGGCCCCCGCATCGATAGATTGGGGGCATATTGTTTTACTCATGTCCGTCTGTCTGTCTGTCTGTCTGTCCGTATGTCTGTCCGAAAACTTAACCTTGCCAATATCTTCAAGCCTATTCAAGATACAAAGCTCATATTTGGCATGATGATAGATCTCAATTATCCGCATCCGCTGGTACCAAAGTCAAGGTCATGTGACAAGGTCGCGGTCATCTGTCAAGGTCAAACTTTGAAAAAAATGCCGTAACGGGGGCATTCCTGTTTCACAAACACATCTTGTTATTTTGAAGATTTATGTTGAACTTACCATTTTCAGTTATTTGGATCATTTTTGAATGGTTTGAGTGAGTGTTTGAAATGAATGAATTGAACACTGAATAAGCAACTTAGAATGGTTTTGATCGGAATGACAGTCAATTTCATAAAGTTATTTACTGTATTCCTGCTTTGACAGGAGGTAAAAAGACTAAGATCAGCCTGCACACATGTGCAGTCTCATCTTAGTTTATATAACTGGTAACCGTTTTAAGCCAGAATAGTTAAATAAAATCAAAAGAAACACTCACCCACAATACATGCATACTGTCCTGTCAGCACTTTTGGTTTATTTTATTTTGCTAAGTTTTTTCTATAAGATTACATAAATTAAAACAAGAGCACTGCGCACAGGTGCCAAGGCTCTGCTGCAGGTGCTGGATAATGCAAAAAATCTAAGTCGTGGAAGGAGCATAACTCTTACAAGAATGCTTTCAAAGTTATTCCCCTTGAAAGTCTGGACAGCCCGTGTGATACAAAGACATATAAGGGGTTGATACTAACTCCTTAGATTAAGGAGTCAATTAGACTCCTGACACATCAAATCAAGGAGTCTTAGCTGAAAGTAAGCAGTCCGAAATTTCAAAATGGGAGAACATTGTAGAAAAGAAGATTGCTTGTTATAAGCAATTCCTTCTTTTCCACAATGTTCTTCCAAAGAAGAGTTTTTTCTCAAAACACTACAGGATGCAAGCAATTGTTTTCTTTAACAACTTTTGTAGTGAAAAGATCTCAGTTTTGGCCAGTGTTCAAACACTACGTTGTGCATTTGTTTTTCAAAATATTCTCATATGACCCTTGGAGTCCATCAGACTCTTTTTTGCAAATGGAAGAGTCCAAACTGGTTTACAGGGAGTCTTGGATCCCAGACTCTCATGAGTATTGAACCCTGCATAGACCAAGGTTCATGAAGATATCTTTGATAAAAACAGAGACATAGCTAAGGTTTAGGTTTGTCAAATCAAGGCCAACAACTACACCAACACCAACAACAACACCAATCACTTTAAAGGTGATCGCAATATCTTGTCATTTACAATAACTTCCCAGCTAATAAATCAATATAAATCAAAAGTGAGCTGACCTCAAGAGCAATATTTTCCTCCTTGGCAAACTCCAGGATATGTTGTAGAACTGTTAGTTCTGTGTCAAGTTCTTTATTCACATGCCATTGCTCCTTTATATGCTGTGCCAAGTCTGGTAACTCATTGATCAGTCGGAGTTTATCACTTTCTCTGTTCCTTTTTAAATCTGTCATAAAATGGACCAAAATAAAGTAAATTTGATTTAACCAACCTTCTTTCCATACAAGGACAAAAATATAATCGGGCCCATGAATGACATTTCCAACAAATTGACATAGTTGTGAGTTGCAAAAATTGAGCAGCCTAGACAGTCACATAGTACAATTAACCCTTTCCTGTTTTACAAAATTTTGGACCTGTCCAAATTCAAAGGTTTTGCAGACGAAAATTAAAAGTGGATTTAATTGGAAAAAAACCATTCAGCAGGGTAGAAAATAGAGTGAAAAAAGAAGAAATTGCTTGTCAGAAGCTATTTCTTCTTTTTTCACAATGTTTTCTCAATCATAAAATCACAGGCACGTAAAAAGCAGGGATTAAATAGCAAAGTGTTAAAAGTGCGTCTGTCTGTCTAAGGATACTTCGAGACCTTGTCTACCTATCAAAGCAATGTGAAGAATCAGGACAGCCTGTGCAGATGCGAAGCATTGGAATTGTGGAAATGTCACGCATAGGCTCAATTTCAAACCTGTTTAACCCTTTCCTTCTTTGCAAAATTTTGAACCTGTCCAAATCCAAAGGTTTTGCAGACGAAAATTTAAATTAAATTAACCATTCAGTAGGGAAGAAAATATTGTGAAAAAAGAAGAAATTGCTTGTCATAAAATCACAGGCACATTAAAAGCAGGGATTAAACAGCAAAGGGTTAAGGCATTCTGGGTGACTCATTTTTGGGAACAAATAAGAATGGCTATGCAATATTTTTTTGAAAGTGAGAATTTTTCATTTGTGTTTCCATTTTAAATCATAATTTGAGTCTGTGTGTGACATTTCCAACAATACCACATGTAAGCAAAGCAAAGCTTCTGGCCAGTCTATGTAGCCGCACAGTCCGACCAGAGTCTTCACTATATGGTCTGTAGATATTTAAGGTGTGAACCCTTCTCTAGACAGCCAGTCAATATTCCAACTGTAGTGTGTGGTTTTCTTAGCTGCACACTGTATGTCTTCATGCATACATGAAATTGTTGGAAATATTGTGCATGGGCTCATTTAGTAGAGTTAGTTAATGGAAGGTCTCATAACAACAGTTTATCACTAGAGCTGTTGTGAAGAAGCCTAATGTCACCAACTTATTTAAGTTCCGGAAACTGCTTTCAGACAAGGTTCAATTCTGCCTAGCCCTTTGACCTCCATGACCCAAAAATATAAGGGCACTGCCAGTCCCTTGGTTTAAGGGCTACAATTGTATAAAGTTTGATCATGTTATGTCACTTTGTTGTATCTACCTTATTCCCTTTGACCATGGGGAAAGAGAAATTCCACAAGTTCTATAAACATGACGATAGTCAAACATGAAAACCTATTATTAGGGGTGTTCTGGGCTTCTCATTTCCTGTGCAGACTTACTATGGTGAAACATGGGGGTAGAGAAATGACCATGGTGAAACTGGAAAATTTTACATCGGGGGTGTTCTGATCTCCTTATTTCCTGTTACCATGGTGAAAACATGGGGATAGAGAACAAATCATGGTAAAACATGATCAACTTACCATTAGGCGGCGTCCCAAACTCACTTTTTCCAATGACCATGGTGAAACAAGGGGATAGAGAAATGACCATGGTCAAAACATTAAAACTTACCATTAGGGGGGTGTTCTGAGCTCCTTATTTCCTGTGATCATGGTGAAAACATGGGGATAGAGAACTTACCATGGTAAAACATTATCAACTAACCATTAGGGCAGTGTCCCAGGCTCACTTTTTGCTGTGACCATGAAGAAACAAGGGGATAGAGAAATTACCATGTTCAAAACATAAAAACTTACCATTAGGGGGTGTCCCGGGCTCCTTTTTTCCTGTGACCATGTTGAAAACATGGGGATAGAGAACTAACCATGAAAAACATTATAGACTTACCATTAGGGGGTGTCCTGGGCTCCTTATTTCCTGTGACCATGGTGAAAACATGGGGATAGAGATATTCCACATACTCAATAAACCTGTCAAATCCATGTTGTCCTCTTGTCATCAGGATTTCTATTAATTTTGCTGAAAATTTGAAAAAGGAAAATTTGCTTGTAACACATTACCTTACATGTTATTATTAACAGTATTGGGCATTTATAATCAAATGTTACCTCTCATGTGATAAGGGACTGCGTGGGAATTCTGTCAAATAAATATTTGAAAAACAAAAACAAAAAAAAGAAGATTGGAATAGCATAAGATCATCCATAGGTCGCATTAAAAAATTTCTTTCACACGAAGGTAGATTGATCATTCTTGTATCAGAAAATCAGAAACATGTGAAAAATTTTGACCCTAGTCAGTCTGCGCAGTCTGACTAGGGTCAACACATAACACACAACCAAGATAGTCCCTTTTTGCATGAAAATTCACTTATGTGCAATGACATTAACACATATGATGTGCAATATCTTGTTTTCACTTCCCTGAGAAAACCAATATTTTAAAGAGAATATTGTGGCTGAATGTAAAATTTAATATCATTAATCTTTTACTCTTAAGGAGGCAAACAGCCAATGAAAGGAAGTATTTTCCCGATACGCAATTTCTGTCTTTTCAAAAAGGCCTAGATAAGAGCTAGGTGATAACTATCTTATTCTGTTTTGTGAATATTCATCCAAGCCTCTATCTTTTGGCTATTCATTGCAATCCTCTTCACAGGACAATGAAATTAAAGTACAAATATATTAAAATTGATGGATTAATAATTTAATTTTAGTATTTTCAGGGGTCAGTTCAAAAATATTATAAAGGTCTATAAATACATAGGCACTTACTACAGTTGTATTGACCCCTTGATTTCTTTTCTTTCTTAACACAGTATCCCACAGGCAATCTTAACAAGTAATTATCTACATACATTAAGGTAGTGGACCTGATATAGTTCAGCAACGTTTTTGAAGTAATGAACTTTAACATTGTTAACAGAGGTTTCCTAATGATTTTCATTAGGAAACCTTGGTTAACATTGTGAAGGTTCATGAGTGCGGAAATGTTGCAGAACTATTAAGGATCCACTACCTTAACTTACTAGTTCTCTGTCTCCGGGTTTGATTTATAAATTGATTGGTTATCAGTTCCTTATCATCCAACGACAGAACATCATCCTTGATAAGTAGGTCAAGAAAGTCTTCCGCCACAAGATACTTGCTGAACACATACAGCGAGTCTCGTAAAATGTCTAGGTAGTCCCTGTTTGCATCCATCATGTCTCTCTTGTTGGCAAGATCAAAACCTAAAATTATAGTTGTGCAATCTGATTTCAATAGCAATTGACTATCAGCTGTTAGTTGGAAGATCAAATGAACTTATGACAAATTTAATAATCAGTTTATTTGAACTTAATAGATACCCTATGTATATATATTTTGCTATGATTTAATTCTTCTCCATTACAATTCTGGTTGGCTGAAAAATTGCTTTTATTTCTCAATGAATTTGAATAGATTACACAGCATTTTTGTAAGCTTTTGCCAAAAGTAGTCCCATAAGATTTAATCAGACCTTTGATTGCTCTTAATATTCACAATTTAAAAGATGCACTGCTGTTGGGATCTGCAAGTTGACCCCTCTTTTTTCCCGAAAAGGACAAAGAAGATGTCCGAGTCATATGATCACAGATGGTATTAAGGCAGCTTCTAATCTGTAGTTATGAGGTATAAGAATCAACACCACTACAGATGTTCTGCAATCAAATGATGGACTTGCAATATGATAAAAAGACAGCCTCACTATGCCATGCACATATTTTTGGGCCAATCCTATTTTGCAAATAATTTTGGAAGAGGCTCACCAAAGGAAAGTTAGGGAAATGTTTCAATTAAATCGGCCCTGTAGTGCAAGAGGAGATGTTGTTCAAAGATTTTGGGGCTAAAATTAAGCCCAGCCCTGCCACACCGATATTTATGGGCCAATAAAATTTTAGTGTACAATTTTTGAAGAGGGTCACCAGAGGAATATTCTGGTAAAGTTTCATTGAAAATGGCCCAATGGTTCAGGAGGAGATGTTGTTCAAAGATTAAAATTGAAGAGTCACCCAAGAAACATTTCTGCCAAGTTTGGTTGAAATCTGTTCATTGGTTCCTGAGAAGAAGATGTTTAATGAATTGTTGACAACTTCAGACAGACGATGCACAACGGACCAAGGGTGATCACAAAAGCTCACCTTGAGCACTTTGAGTTCATGTTAGCTAAAATAATCAGAAGTAAATTTTACCCAAATGGATACAGTGCTGTTGGCTAATCCTGCGCACTTAAGAAAGACAAGAACAAAATTTGTGTAAAGATATCACATGTACACAAAATCAAAGCCCTGAAGGGCCTGAAAGTCGCTTCAACAGATGTATTAGTTAAACAAGACTTGCTTTTTATGACCCTATCAGAGAAGGTTTTAAAAAGTATTGAAGGAAATGAAATTAATATTGAATTGTATATAACAAGAGATGTTTGTCTCTTAAAAATTAGATCTATTGAACCTCTCCACAATAAATTCTATGCACCTTTGAATTTTCAAAATTGTGACCTGTCACGCTAATTGGGACCTTATCCGAACTCAAAAAAATCAAAATTTGGACAAACTTGTCAGACCCAGCGCAGGTTAATAAGATCCCGTATGCAAAAAGTGAATACAGAGTAAGATAGGGTAAATACCCCAGATTTAGAAAATTACATAAAAGTGAAAAGCGTCGGCCCTAGTCTGGCTGCGCGGACAGTACAGACTGACTAGGGTCAATATTTTTCACACATGCCATAAGGTCCCTTTTAGTGTGATGGGTCACAATTATACATGTACCTTTATCAATATTTGAGCTAAGTGTAAGACAAGATTTGTACATGGACTGACAGACAGGCTGATGCCAGTATAACCCCTAAAAACGATCGTTTTTCGGGGGGGGGGGGGGGGGGGGGGGGTATGGTTTATTGGGGTTTTACGCCGTTTTCAACTGCTATGGTCATACCATAGCGACTGGAGCACCAAACCATGGATTCTAGTTTTTTTCATACCAGTACTTTCACAATACCCTAACCGAGCCTCCAGCTATTCCTCTACATAGGTTTACGATATGGGTGACATTCTTTTAGTGGTGCTACAAAAAGTTTTGCTGGGGTATAATAAAACATACTTGTCAAAACTTCTAACAGGCCTATTATTTTCTGTCACAAATGACATTTTGAGACGGGATGAATACAATCATCAGTTTTCATTGAACAGAATAATAATTTTCGAAGTGAAAAAGATGAAAATGTTACCACTATTCTGGTTCAAGTATTTAAAAAAAATACACAAGTTTCACCATATCTCCTTATTTTGACTTTGATCGGTTTTAACATTGGTGGTTGGAGTATTTTGTGGAAAATTTGATCATATCTGGGAAATATTCCATAGAATCAAATTCTTCTTTTGAGAATAATGCTTCTTTATCGATTGACTAGAAATGTTGATAGATAAATTTTTAAGAACATCTAATTTTATTTGGTCCTAAATTAGAGTTTCTGTCAAAACGAAGCGAATAACAACCGATGAGAAAATGGCAACTGGATCTATATGAGAGCGTGTCTGAATTACTGTGCATGCGCAAACGATTTTTTAGATGCTTTCCAGGGCTCTCACTATGGTTTTGAAAGTAGGATTCCAGGAATCCAACTTCAGGATCCAACACAAAAAAGTTAGATTCCATCATTTTTAGGGTTGATTTTGTACCATGCAAAACTATGATATCGAAACGACAATTTATTAACCTTTTACTACACAATCCAATGTTTTAGTCTACAGAATGGTTATCTTAAGGAAAACATTGATTGAAAAGAAAGAATTGCTTGTAAAAAACATTTTCTTCTTTTATCCCAGTGCTTTTTACATTTTTTTAATTCATTTTTGGAGATGGGCTCAGTAGATGACAAAACTTTTCCCGGTTCAGTTTAAAACCATATAAAACCAATACAGAAGCAAGTCCAGTCAACTGGCCAATAGCGGATCACTAGCGAGAACTTTGTTGATTATTTTTCAAAGAAAAGTTGCAGAATGCTGATTTTGGTCTTAGGAGGCAATAAAATTAGTACACTTTGAAGTGCATCATACATCTTTAGTCAATCAATCAAAACAGTTCCATCGTCCGGGAAATAGTAGTGTACGTAAATGAGCCATTTCCGGATCAATTTGGCCAATAGCGGATCACGTGATAAGATGACTATGGGGGCTGTCTCAAAATGATTTTGACCTGTCATCACTGTCAAACCAACATGTTTTCTTCCGTTGGAAGTGATTTTTCCGATAATTTTGTCATTCCAATATTAATTGAGTAGAACAAACGAAATCATTGAGCAGACATTTATTTATTAAGCTTCTTACAAGACAAATTAACTAATAATCAACATTTTGAAGATTAACTGTCTAAAAAATGTATAAAACCAAAGGTTATTATATATTTCATCAATCCAAACTTAAACTACGTTTTAAGACTGGTTTTAAGACTGCATCAATTTGAATTTGTAATATTCTATTGTTTGCCTCCTGTGTAAGAAACATTCTTACAAAAATGTTATATATAATCCTATCATCTTTCATTTTCCAATTCCTGTTTTTTCAAATCCTAAATTATCATTTGCTTCAGTATCTACACATTTACACATGACACAATAATTATTTAATCCTGATTTAATGTTAAATATTTTGGGTACCCATTTTTCGATCGACTGATACGCCCATCTATCCATACCCACATCGTCCCTTTCCCCAGCGTTGCACCTGGGCTTAAAGTAAACATCGGTTTCGTTGCCTTCTGATGCATCCGTATGTGCGTTTATGCAGCATGACCCCTTGTTATTCGATTTATTAATAATTATTTAATCCTGATTTTATGTTAAATATTTTGGGTACCCATTTTTCGATCGACTGATGCGCCCATCTATCCATACCCACATCGTCCCCAACCCCCGCGTTCACTAGCTATGCATCTCGGCTTCAAGTTAACATCGGTTAGTGCCGAGTCTAAACACTTATTTGGAGCAGTTCCATTGCAGAACCTTCTGGTATTGTTGACAGCAGTGCCTTTAACTTATTTTCATGATGTGACTGAAGGTCAGGATGCAGCCTTTTGCCTAGACTCATGCTTATTCCACGATACATCCTTGCAATTGTCTTTGCTGAATTTTGGACTAGACTGGTTTCAGAACTCAGACATATTCTATTCTTTGGTATCATGTCCTGTATTGATGTTAGGATTTTTCTTAAAATCTTTATATATGAAATTATTTCATTTTCGTGTTGATGTGTACATGAATCAGTTCTGATAGAGGAGGGGTTATATGCAATCAGTAAAAATCAAGGTCGGAGCCCGAGGATATTACTTGGCATGTAACTCCTCTCCCATTAGACTTTATTCATGGACACATCAACGCAAAAATGAAAATATATCCATTATAATACGATCATAATTCAGAAATTAGTTTTATACCATTTTCTTGGTGTAAAATAGTTTTATAAAACTTTTCTGGGTGTAAAATAAATGAACAGGTAATGATATTGACGAGGGGAAAATTTCACTGAAAGTGAAGTGCATCATTAAGCATACAAGTAGCATTTATGACGTCAAAAGCATAAATTAACGTTTGTGCTAAAGCTGAGAATAATAAATGAGTGCACTGTCAAAACACACGACATATGAATTGTATTGCCAATAAAGTTCTATGCCATTTGTCCTTATTTCATACTTGCATTTTATGCCGTTGTGTTATAATCAAATTTTGATAGAGGCTGCAGACAACTGATGGCCTTAAACATACTTGATATGAAATAAAATCTCTAAAGAAATTGTGTGTGGCAAGCAACCGAGGCTTCTTTTACAGTCCGGTTTTCCTTTAAAAAAAAGTATTTAAGTGTCTTTACTGAAAACATTAGAGTTGTAGATCGATTGAAAATGATAAAATTAAACCCCAAAAGCAATTATTTCTTTGACCACCATAATTTGGGCCAATTGTTCAAAATTTTCAACACCTATTTCCCTCTGGTTTGATATATGTATGTATATAGGTAGAAAATCTGGTATCTATGGCCAGATACTTCTGTAATCTCCTAAGTATCACCTTTTTCATTCAAAACAAAGATCTATTAAAGGTATTTTTTTGGGAAAAAACTACCAATGTTATAGCCCTTTAACATTTAGACTCAACAAACCATTTACAATACTTTTTTTTTTACAAAAAGAGATGTTTTTGTGAAAGACGAATACACCAGAAAAGGCCAATTTTTATGACCTTGTCAGATGACCTTGACCTCGTCACATGAGGTTGACCTTAGTATCTGTAGATGCGCACTATTGAGATCTAACATTATACCAACTATGAACATGGTGTCTTGAATAACCTTGCAGTAATTGGCAATGTTGAGGGCCGGTTTTTTTGTCAGAGACATAGAATTTTTTATTTATGTCTCTGCTTTTATTAAGTGTTGCAGACATACAAACGGAAAGTGGTCAAGCAATATGATCCCGATCTTTCAATGTACTGGCATAAAAAACAGTTAGATTTGCAAAAATTCTAACAAAAATTTCATCGGCTACTGCTGTCAATCAACGAAATTGCTTAATAGATAAATGATCGAAATATAGGTACCTATGCCTCCCTTTCGTGATTTCATCCACTATTTGAAGTTGTATTCGTTTACTCGCCTTCAATTTTGCAGACGAATTCTTTTCTTTGAAATTCCTATGACGTAATCTTTCAGTCGAACAGACGCTTGACCAGCGTTTCGTCGGTCTGAAGCACTACAACAACAATGTGAACTGTCAAAATTTTGTTATGCGACGAAGAAATGGACACTGTCTTGGGATAGAATATTAGTTTTTTCTCTGGCATTTGCGAGTGAAAGTAATTGAAGATGGAAATCAAAGTGATCCGCTATTGGTCATGATCCGCTATTGGCTAGTTGACTGTCTTTGAAACAGTCATATCTTCTTTTTGCCAGAAGTTAAAAAGAGGTCAAAATATGTTATTGTATTTACTTAGACTTTAAAAAAATCTCAACATATAAGTCAATGCGATGATTCTCTTTGCAGATGTTGCCAACTGAGAGAAAAAATTAAGAATTCATTTTCATTACAATAGATTGTATGTTTGAACTGCATTGGCTACCTCTCTCTTTTTCTTTTCTTTTTTTTTTTTAAGATTGAAATAATTAAACTTTCCGAACCACTTGTCTCTTGATTTGTGTTCATTTTTTTTTTTCATTTCAACACGTGTCTGATCAGTAAGCTGATCCGGAGCTTTCCATTTTCGAAATTCGGTATCCGACAAATTAAGCACATGCACGGCGTTTCAGAGATTCACCGGTAGTGGTAATTCGTTTCGTGTTTTTTTCGGAATATTTCTTTAATTAAATAATTGTTTAAGTCAAAATACCGATTTTAAAAAAGGTAAAAGAGATTCGGGACAGTTCGAAGGACACAATCATTTACTAATCATTTACTTGTTACGAATAAATCGGGTCAATTATGTTGTCTTACCATTGTCTTCGTCTAAATTGGGGCCCTGCTCGAATTCAATTACCGTTATATAATAAGTGAATCAACTGCTTCGATCAATATATTAATAGTTCACGTGTTTCGTTTATGCCTAACAATCGCCAAAACACATTGTCGGGAGAGTCTAGATTCAATTCATTGATAGTCAAGGTCTACGAATAACCGATTACGATTGGCTGTTGGCGTCAATTAACGCCACGCCTACCGCGCCCATCTATCGGACTTCAGATATGGCTATTATCGATTTTTCACGCGACAGCTAGACTAACTTACGTAAACAATCAAATACATGTTATACACGGCCGAGAGGTTAGAAGTCGGGACGCGTGCCTTAGAAAAAACTTGTCGTCCGGTGGAATCCTTTGATAGGATTTTTTGTCGTCCGCTGAGAAAAGTTGTCGTCTCAGACGACACTACTGTCGTTTCCGAGAGCCCTGCAGTTTCAACGAAAACCCCTTAACTGTATATAAAAACAAATTGTTGTTACGAGGTTTTCGTTGAAAACTGATGTTATTCTTTTTCTGAAACGCGTCTGTATTACTGCGCGTAGTGCACTATTTTTAAACAGGTGTGGTTACGGTGTTTTTTGTTAGTTTTTGTTTTTTGAAATTCTTTCTCTGCCTCATATGACGTTTTTTGAAATATGATGAATATTTCTTCTCAAACTTTCATGCGATCGCAAAATGTGGCATTATTTCGTTATGTTTATTACCATAAAGTGCGGACAAGAAATCAGAGATCTACTTTGTCTCAAAGCAGAAATACAGAAGACGTTAAGAGGTCTGTCTTTGACCTTGTTTGACCTCTCGAAAAAAACTTCGTACGGCCACAATAAGTCGCAGCGCGCGCGCAAGCGACTTAAAAATCAATTCATGATTGAACTCCTTTTCTATTTTGGCTATCTAAAAGAAATTTCATCTAGAACAAAATGTCACTAAAATTACACAATGGGGTGATGAACAGAGGCACTGTTGTGTTTTATCAACACAGTTTTCGTCGGCTAAACCCCCTCAGTCCAGGAAAGAACTTAAATTTAATGCTCATAAATCTGTTAAAACTAAAATGAAAAATACTGAGACAAAAACAGGAATCTTTTCAATTTAAAATACACACATAAATATTTTTCTTTAAAAAGATCGAATTTTAGTATATGAAAAACAGGTTGTTCTGTTTTTATGTTTAGCAGCCATTTTCTTGGTTTATGTCATGTAGCTGCGCAGCTTAACCCTTTCCTGTTTTACAAAATTTTGGACCTGTCCAAATTCAAAGGTTTTGCAGACGAAAATTTAAAGTGGATTTAATTTGAAAAATAACCATTCAGAAGGGTAGAAAATAGTGTGGAAAAAGAAGAAATTGCTTGTCAGAAGCAATTTCTTCTTTTTTCACAATGTTTTCTCAATCATAAAATCACAGGCACATAGAAAGCAGGGATTAAACAGCAAAGGGTTAAGACAACACACAGAATTACCTGACATGACTGTATATGGGATAACCCAAGTTAAGCAGAGGATGGTGACCAAAAAAAATTAAGATATAACTCTGCTTCTTATTTGTTGCCAAGGAGTTTTCTTTCAGATGCATGATAACTGAGGAGGCAATCCAGCTATGAAAGCTTGATAGTAAACTGAAGCCTAATATAACAAAGGGCAATAACTTCAAAAATATGCAAAATATGCAAAAATATGAGTTGTTGTTCTTGTGCACTGCACTTCTCCTCTATGAGACCTATCCACCTATAAAGTCTCAAGTTGATAGCTATTTAACTTTCAGAGATATGCTCCGGACAAAATATATGTATATAAGAAAAATAAAGGGAAATAACTCGAAAATTATGCAAGCAAGAGTTGTAGTTCTTGTGTGCTGCACTTCTCCGCCATCAGACCTATCCACCAATAAAGTTTCAAGTTGGTAGCTATTATCTTTAGAAGATATGCTCCGGACGTGATTGAATGACGTAACGATTGAATAACGGTTGGAGACCATTACTATATATCCCCTTTGCCAAACAGCAAGGGATAGCTAGCAGTTGTTATGCATGAATTAATGATGATTTTACCAATCAATTTGAACCAAATTTCATAGAAAGGTTAATAAAATATTAATTGATGAAGAAGTTTTATGAAATCGTATGAAAGCCCGACTTTCAAATTACAGGGAGGTTCAGAAGGCTTACATGCTCGATAATCATTGAGGTGAAGAGGATAACTGAAATTTAGACATTCATTTGGTCAAAAAGGCTCAAACTCGGAAATCTGGATGGAAAATACCACTTCTGTTTGCAAACGGTGAGATACCTGAGGGCTGAAAATGAAGCTGTTCAGCATGACAACCTTTATCAACACAGAAATATCAAGTTATCATTTTCTGATCGCCTATTTACAAAACTTCCTGGTCAGCCTGTTAAAAGTTCCTTGTAAACAAATACAATCGCAACTTTTTTGAAAAGCTAATTTGTGGAAAACAATCGAACTTTCCGAATTAGAAAGGGGAGGTGACTCCATAAGACTATTAAAAGCTTAACACGCGAGCTGTAAAGTCTATCCGAAAGACGGCAAAAATGACAAAAAGCGTGATAAAACAAGAGGGAGATGGTATTCAACTAACACTTTGAAAATTTAACATGTTAATTTAGCATCTTGCTATTCAAATACGACTAATTTTAAATTCGTACCCTTACCTTTTCGTACCAAATGAAATAGGGCCAACTTATTTCTCGCCCTATCGGGGCCCGTTGTTGTTGTTTTTTCAGCCTGAAACCCACACCGTTTTCAAATTATACCCCGCTTTACAGCAAGTAAACGGGTAAAGCTGGATATGACATGATCCGGTTTGTCATCCCGAATGCATGGCTGGATTCAAGCTGATAAACAACAATGGGCCCCTATAGGGCAAGAAATAAGTTAGCCCATAGCTTCACAACGGACACCTTGGGCCAACTTATTTCTCGCCCTATAGGGGCCCTTTGTTGTTTTCTCAGCTTGAATCCAGCCCTGCGTTCAGGATGACAAATCGGTTCAAGTTATATCCCGCTTTACCTGTATACTTGTCAGACATGTGACATGAGATAATTCTCCTGATATTTTTCCCGCTCTCCTGATCCGGAGATCATTTCTCCCGACCTGAAGAAATTTGAGCCTGAAAAAAAAAATCAGGGAGACAAAAATGCAAAATCGCCGGTCTGAATGCTCAAATGACGAGTGAGAAATCCAATATCGGGAAAAGCCGTGTTTATCTGTCTAGAAGTGTCATCTTTTATCGTCGTCGGGTAGATCAACTATTGCTGACAAACGGGTGCTACCGTACCTATCACCCTTCACACTGTATACGGGATGAATGATGACGATCAGCAATATTGACCTTTCTTAGAAACAAGATCTTAACCGGGTGAAATGTTGTTACTCAATATTACTTAAAAATGTAGTGGATACAACTATGGACCCTTGTATATTAAGAGTCCCTGATACAAGTTAAGCTGTGATTTTTTCACCTATTTTGAAAAATTAAAATGGTTGTAAACACAGCTAGTAAATTTCCGCCGTAAGTAAATATATTTTTCCAAAAATGCCGCAAAAAATTTCCACTTTACGCGATTAGCGTCATGAAGGAAAAGGTCGAATATAATATGCAGAGTGACGCGTCTCACGACCTTGGTAAAATTAGGCGGCATCGCAGAAAAACCCTCGTGTGTCGTAACACATGATTAAGTAAAACAAGAAGCAGTCATAAGTTTATTTCGATGATGATACTTTTTAAGTAGATCTACGCTTGTTTAATGGTCAAATTATCAAAGTTACAAAAAGTAAAAACTGTCTCATACGTTCTCAAATTGTCATTCAAATTAAATAATTGATATTGAAATTAAAGAAACATTGGACATTCGCTTTTATAATTGCCACAGCGATTTCACCGGTTCCTTGTTGGGGTCGTTTTGAGACTTTACACACAATTTTTGAATCAGCAACCGTCTTTCTCGAAATTGAAATCGAATGATTCAATCAAGTTATTTGTCGAAACAAATGTTTCAAATTAGAAAATTGTTGACTGGCTCTTTACTGCTGATACAGAGCTTCTCATTAAGCTAATCAACATGGGTAATTTCGGAGAGGTAACTCTTTCACTTTCCGTTTTCTACCGCGTTTGTCTTTAACGTCTGCGAACTCGGAATATGCTGTCCTTAATTTCAACATTTATCGTCAATTTGCTATCAAAACCATTTATTTTTAGCTTAGTTCAGTAGCAATAAGTACCAGTTACGATTAATTGGTCTGTCTCTTCGTCCGTCCATCCATGCATCCATCCGTCAACAATCATAAAATCGCCTCATCTAGTCATCGGATTGCATACACAATCTACACAAAAATGATCAATGTGACAAGGCCTTTTCATATTTCACAGAATATTTGTAAATCATGAAGAACTCTGGTTGCCATGGCAACAGAGTGAAATAAAATGTATCTAATTACAAGGCCTAGAATTTCATACTTTGCATAAAGCAGTATTGCATAAAAGCAGTGTTACCTTATTCTTCACTACCAAATCCCTTGAAAGTTCTCTCCATTGAAAATATGCCTTGTGTTTTTTGCTTCTAGATTACTCAAAGAAATAAGAAAAACTTTAACAGTCTCCTCCTAAGTTGCAAGGCCTACATCTTTTAAATTTGGAAAGATTTTTTTTTCTACTGATTACATAGTATCTACAAAAAAAAAAAAAAAATGCAAAACACCTATATTGTGGAATCCTGAAATTTGCATAGAGCTAAAAAATGAATTAGTAACATCTATTTCTCTGAAATTATAAGACCAAATTCTGTAGCATTACTATCCTCTATCAAAATGAATTAAATGATAACCTTCTTTTAGTAAAAAAAAATAAAGAAAAGAAACTTTTATGGAAGATATTATAGTCAGTTTATGGTGAAGACGTGCATTGCGAAAACCCCATTTTTAGTCAGAACGCAGGTTACGCAAAATCTCCATATTTGAGACCCAATCTCCCTATGAAAAGGTCTTAATCTCCATATGAGAGCCCATGGATATATCACATGTATGATAATTGTGTGTAAAGCGGGGTATAATTTAAAAGCAGTTTGTAACATTTTTTCAGCCTGAATGCAGAGCGGGTTTCAAGCTGAAAAAACAACAACAACGGCCCTGATAGGGCGAGAAAAAAGTTTGCCCATAGATTCCATAGGCATTTGATTCAGGATTTTGTGAGAACTTTTATATATCACTATAATAAATATTACACAAGGTAATGCAGCCGCCATGTTCAAGAGAATAGATGTTTTGTACAACCATCTTTTGCTTCCGTCACAGGAAGTGTTTACTCGTGAGAATCGAGTACCAAATTGCTTATAAAAACATCCGTTCCCTTAGAAAATGGCGACTGTGTATTATTTATTATAGACTAGTTATATTGGTAAGTTGATTTTAAATCAAGCATCCAAGTGCCTATGCTTGATTCGCCTATACCGAGCACTCATTGGGCCAACTTATTTCTGGCCCGAGCCTTGGGCCCGTTGTTGTTGGTTTTTCAGTCAGAAACCAGCCCTGCGTTCAGGAGTCAATCGGATGAAAACTAGGATGGGTCTAAAATGTTTTCGCTACATTTAATTTTTGATAAAAGATCTAGAATAATAAACATCTGCTAGAAATTGTTTTTAAATTACCATAATCATATGAAAACGGTAAAACTCTAATGTCCTGTAAAATTCCTTATTTCTAAGTACTTGCGTTGTGTTAGAAAACTGTAAATCTTAAAATATAGACCCATTGTGTCTTTTATTAGCTCACCTGAGCAGAAAGTGCTCAAGGTGAGTTATTGTGATCACTCACTGTCCGTCGTCCGTCCGTCGTCCGTCCGTCCGGGTTTACAGAAGAGCATTTATTGGCTTCATTTTATGCTCATTGTGCTTTTGTTGGCTACTTTTGTTGTTATTGGCTATACCCAACAGTACAACTCGGTAGGAGGTACAGTCCAAGAGATATTGGCTTAACCCACGTTGGTAGCCAATACACGTTTGGACGCTCATTTTGTCCAATATTCATTACGGACTTCGGACTGCCCATTTGAACGAAGAAAAAATTCGCGCAGTTTTACAACCAATCAGCTACATGTATTTAATATACCGGGCTCCTCAGCCAATCAGATCGGTTTTTACTGTAGCGATGAATGCCGAGTTCTCCGAAGTACACGTGGACTGAAGACCCAGACGTTGAGCGGAGTTTAAACTGTATGTATATCATATTAACTTGTTGACCAAACATTTATTGTCCAAAACATAGTTAAGTGATTTATTTCAGATAAATAATTGGTTATTTTGTAGAGAAAGCTGATTTATTCTCTGAAAGTTGATCGTCAGTAAAGCCATGTAATGGGTTTTCGCGATGTCAATTGTTGATCGCCTGGTTCTGTTTTGATTTGAATTTAATAAAGACTTTATTAAAGGTCAAATGAAAAGCTCTTTTGACCTTACGTAAATACAAAGAGATGTATTAAAATAATCTGATGCGATATTCAAAATGAAAATAATATATACGATAATGGTAAAATCGGCGATTTTCTCTGTTCACACCTGTAGCCCGCTATTGAAACTGACCTGTGACGTCATTGCAGTTATAAATGTATTGACGGAATAAGCAGATCATATAAAATTACAGAATTTCGTTCAACCTATCACAGATTTTTCACAAATTTGTCGTAAAAACGATTGTCCATAAGATGTTGCGGCAAGATGCAAGGGTCTAATTCATTTAAAATGTCTTGATGTAGCATTATTAATAGTATTAATTATCCTAATTGAATTCAATCGGGACCCGAAACATTTACTATACACAAAGACATAGAAATATCTTTCGGTGTACTGATTGGTTATTCTTGCGCATGAATTGTCCGATAACCACGCCCCGTCAAAAGGTAATGAACCAATTAAACACCTTTTGAAATTTCCGGTGAACTGATTGGGTAAAATTTTGTCAAGTGTCAATTATAATCATGTATATCATTGGAAAACCACGCCCCGTCAATAAATCAAAGTGTAAACAAGTGTCATAATTGCTGTAATTAGTCAAATAACTTATTTTGGTGTTCAATGGTGAAAACATTTTGTAGTTGTAAAACCAAAATATCGCACTTACAGTTTAAAAACGATATTATTGAATTTTGAAAATGAACCCAATATTTTCGTTTAAGAAAAATGGCTTGTTGAGCAGCTTCTGATCAGCTATAAACAGATGTTTCAGTACCAAATTCTAAATCTTCCATCAAAGAACGTAAGGCTAGTGCGTAAAGAGTCGACCCTACTCAGATTGCGGACCGAGAAGGTTCGTAAATTGTCCAACTTTGATGATTTTCTTTTACAAGAGTAATTTAGCTATTTGTTTCTTCCCTTGAAAGAGTTTTTTATGCGACCTCTGACTGACCCGTACTTGAACCAATCCTTTCATAACATAATTATTTTAATTTTATGGAGTTCCCAGTCGGTCCACTTTCGCCACTTTGTCGGTCCACTTTGACGGGTCACATATAATGAAGCTGAAGTTTTATGAATGGTCTCTTCGAACTTATGCTCTGAGAAATTATTTCTTGAGTTCGAAGTTAACGTATAAACTTGAACAGTTCGAAAGCCGGGAAGATTTCTTCCTGTTATAATTTTGTCCAAGGGCGTAAAAACATGACACGCAGTACGCACACACGTAATAAGTAATATATTATTCGTTGAACAATATCGTCGATGATTGATAAATTATCGAATCGACGCAAGTACAGCTTTTTAAAGCTACATTTGCGACATTTTGATCACCCGTCAACATTTTTATTTAGAACATTCTCTCTTGTTTGGCGCATTCTGTCTGTCCTCCTCTCTTTCCCTCTCCCTCTTTTAGTCTTTTTTTTTCTCTCTTTATATCTTTTTTCTTGATATAAGACATTTAATACAACATTTAAACAGTTTTTCGATATTTACAATATTGTGAAAACTTTTTTGTTGAAAAAAAGAGAAGAAATTTTCTTGGTGTAAACGATATTGAACCCGCTTGACACTTATTACAGCTTGAAATGGTGACCATTTTTTAATATATAAAAATGTTTTGTGTGCCGAATTAAAAAAAATGTAAAAATTTGAAAAATGTTTCAGAAATGATTTTGAAGATAATTGGCATATTAGAAGAATTATCGGTACACAGATTAGCACACGCAGAAAGGGTTACCTTCGGTAAATCATTTGTCATGCGCGCTGTTGTGTAATCGGCAAGATGTCACAATGCTTTCAATAAACAAAACAAGCCAGCTACATGTGATTTATAAAACTTTATGACTTAATTAAACACACATTTTATCCTTCAATGATTCAACTGACATGCCGCAAAAGACTAATTTTCAACCGGCGGTAGACCTAGACACAACCTTCAATCGACAACGGAATACCATCTAATTTGTGTTTAATTGAATTTATTTTTCTAATTATTTGTTCATGATATTCACTCGTTATATGTTTGACAAATTCAAAAAAAAGTGAAAACATGGGTGAACATTTGTGGATTAAAGAAAATGGAAAAATCGTGGATAGGGAAATTTGTACCGACAAATAATTATAGTTTGGAGGAATTTCATACCATTTAATTGCCAAAGCCCTGTTGAGGTAGGGTTTAATTCAATGTCTTGATTTAATTTTGCATAATATATTTGATTGACTTTGTAGTAATATGGTTTTGACCAACCATCAAATGTGTTATGTCAAGCCTTTTTTATGTTTTCTTTTATATATCTGTATAATAAACAAAAGTTGAAGCTAAATGATTGGTCACTGTGAAATATTACTCTTAATTAGATCAAATTGGATTTCCTTCTGAAGTTTTTACCAAATTTACGAAGTGAACAGTCTGAAAAATGCCGATTTCAATTTGTGAGAGAAAAATGTTTATTTTTAATAAGACTACATCGTTACAACGGCGTGAAAACACTCTAACCATGCCATAGTTTCCGACTTACGTTTATCCGGACCTTGTTGTAAGACTCGTGACTAGATATCTCAGATTTAGGGTTTAAAGTAAACATATCTGTAGTTTCCGCTTGCTTAGGTTTAAACTGTGCTGACTGCACAAGTTGATAGCGGTATAACAATATCGAACCTTCGTGTTGTTGTTCGATAGCTGTGATAATAACAAGCGTTCGCCTTGTTTACCTTCGAGAGGAATGACTACAATGACGTCACATCCTGTGCGCAAGTGCGAAAATCCGTTTTCGGCCAGGTGAAAATTTCCAATAAATCACGGTCGTTCTTTTGTAATCATTGTCCCTTTGGGTGTGTGATTTTCGACGCGGATTTTTTATACCTTTTTATTTCAATTAAACTGATTGAAATTTATATTTAGTTCTTGTTCGAAAAATAGCTTTTCATTTGATCTTTAAAGTACAATAATGCGCCTGTTTCTGCTTCTTTTGAATCATGTACAATTGCTTGAAATATGTTTTGGGACAAAATTTTTGGAAGAAATTTCCCTCCAGTCATATTCAAATGGTTATTTACTGACGTTTCAAAGACGAGAAGATCTGCTGAAGTCGATCTTAATATTGGAATCAAATTGCATATGCTACCAATATTTTAAATAATTCAATGAAAAGTGTAAGTATCCCATCCCTCTTTATTTACAAGTCAGGGGTTTTTCTCCCTTGGCCTGTGAAAGGCCCCTTCCCCTTGACAAAAGGCCCTTTTCCCCAGAAAAATTTCTTTTCAATCATGCAGTTTTCCCCAAATATTGAGGTTTACCTTGGAAATTTTGTTCCCCCCTAACAGTTTCACATGTTTATTTTTTCCCCTACAAAAAGGCCAAGCCCCTTACCCCAGACTGAAAAAAAACCCCTGCAAGTTGATATTTAATGGCACCTGTTAGATCTATTTCTCCGTCAATTTTTAATTTTCACAAAAGAAAATGGCTGACTTCAGCAATACGAGATTACGGCCAAATTTTGGGAGCACAGGACAATGTTAAAGGCCAACATTTACTCATTTTCTAAGAATGCTTACCATGGTAGATATGCAAATGTCAGTGATTTTTGTTACAAATTTATGCGGAAGAGTCCTGGGACCGACTGGTTCCCAAGCAATGAGTCCAACATTGAAACATGTATAGAAGTCCTTGTAAGACAACATCAATTGCACATTGAAAATGTTAGCATTCTGGGACTCACTAAATATTTATCAATGAGTCCTGAGAAAAAAAATGCGAGTCAAGGACTCAGGACTCGCAGGTAACAAAATCCCTGAAATGTTATGTATTACATTACATTAACCCTTTCCAAAACCACAATAATTCACACTGGAATCCTAATACAGATGACAAATATATGTTGATAACGCTAGGCTTTGTGAACGGCGTAGAAAATGTCGAGACAAGACGATAAAATGCTAGTAAATTGCACTTTCTTCTTTTGCCTCAGTGTTTCCTAAGCTATTGACCAAAGGCCGGCTGTCAATCAAAACCATCGATAAACCAATGGACGATCAGAAAAATGCTGCATCACTATTGTTTGTCTTAAATTCTTCATTGCACGTGGTATTGTATCCATCTATCGACTGACAACCAAAACAATCCACATGCCAATGCCCCCATTGTTTGTATTAGATTCTACGTTGGGCGGAGTGATCTATCGATTGGTGTTTGGTCAATTTTCGAAAAGGGGCGTCAAAAACCAGGATTTGTTTGGGAAAGAGTTAACCCTTTCCCAAACAAGACCGGATTTTGACGTCCCTATTAGAAAAGGTTTAGGAAAACATTGAGGCAAAAGAAGAAAATGCTGATGATCAGCATTTTCTCCTTTTGCCTCAATATTTTCTGGGCAATAACATGCATGTTTTCTCCTTATGATATATTTCATTTTGTCGTCTGCAACTCCTTTCAAGTTGGACCACCCTAAAATTTTGTTGTTTGGGAAAGGGTTAAAGTAACACTTATTTTGTCATCATCAGCACTTTTGAATTGGGACTAGTTCAATATTTTGTCTTGCGGAAAAGGGACGCCTTAGCTAAATAAATCTTATCGTTTGTAATGAATGGTTTGGACCAGTACGTGAATATTAGTGGCGAAAAATGAGCGAAATGGCTTCAAAAAACAGACAGTGCCGGGATCGCATTTTGTGAAGTTTGTGCCAGATCAGTAAATTACAAATTGAATGGAAAGTAGTCAATTTGATTGGACGCCGAATTAACCCTTTCACAAACAAGACCTGGTTTTGGCTTGGGAAAACATTGAGACTAAAGAAGAAAATGCTGATAATCAGCATTTTCTCCTTTTGACTCGGTATTTTCTATGCTACATTTTACAAAAATCAAATCTTAAGCAACATTCATTTTGTTGTTTGCAGTAGCTTTTGAATTCGACCACCCCTATTATTTTGCTGTGTTTGGGAAATTGTTAGATAAATTAGAAATTTGGTCACCATAAGTCATTTTAAGCACAAGAAAAGCAATCATTATGAGTGCAAGAAAAGCATGTTTTGAGTCTTCTAAAACAGCTAAAATGCAGGAGCTTTCCCTGGCCAGGGCTTTGCCCTTGACCCACAGGGGGCCATACCGCCCCTAAAGCCCCTGGCCCCCAGCCATCATTTTGGGTTTTCATTATTTTGAAAATTTCTAACTTTTACCCCTTATCTACATTTGCTATCAAACTTTTCCATTTCACTCATTGCACTCTTGTTACTATTGCTAAAACCCAACATTAGTATTAATATAATGAAAAATAATCACCAGAAATTCTGATTTGTATTTTGCAGACACTGACAATGGATGAACTGTTCTGGTCCTCGTTGCCAGGTATCCCCCAAAAAATGAAGTGGCCGGTGAAAGTGGTCAAGTGGCTTCCGAAGCCTCTTGTCTATTGCAAATGTGACGATGCTTAGTAAGTTGTATTTGAATATATTATTCTTCGCAATTGACAAATGTTTTATATTAACAATTCAATGTTCAATACCCCATAATGATATAAACAATTACTAGTAGTGCTCCAAATAATTTTTGGACACTGGCTAATTTTTAGATTAATCGATATAGACAGGCCCCGATTCCACCATCAATACTTAGTGATAAGAAAACTTAAATTCTTAAATGCTTAAATTACATCTCTTCATATACAACTATTTTTGAATATTAAGGTAATCAGAACACCGGAATTGTCAATTCATTGATAGCGCTGAAACTAAAATGATTTCTAACATAATCATGTTTATGAACATTTGAAGAAGAAAATAAAACAGTTGAAATTCGCTCTAAATATTTATCTAAATAAGTATTACTTTAACCTAAGAAGTTGGTGGAATTTGACCCTAGTTTACCTCAGTACCATGAATAATAATTTAATCAAAATATTGTTATACCCCCGCAAACGAAGTTTAGGGGGGGGTATACTGGAATCAGCCTGTTGGTTGGTCGGTCAGGTGGTTTTTCGGTCGGTCAGTCCACTAAGTCACAATTACTCCTACAGTTTGTGTCCGATTTGGTTCATACTTGGCAGAAGTGTGCATTGGGACCCAAATAGGTGTGAGACGCAAATTTCGCGAGAATCAGATTGTTACTTTTGGAGTTACGGTCCCTGATTTGACGTAAAAATGCTTGTCTGAACAACTCCTACCGTTTCCGTCTGATTTGGTTGAAACTTGTCAGAAGTGAGCATTGGGGCCTGTAGATGTGCAAGACGCAAATTTCGCAAAAATCCGAACATTAATTTTGGAGTTAATGCCTCCGATTTGATATAAAAATGCTTGTCTGGACAACTTCTCCCACATTTTTGTGACAACCATTTCTGTTTTTGTACCTTATTTCCATGAAAGTTACCAAGTTATCCTAATTGTACTATATTTCATCCTGTGACAAACAATATAGTGGCGGGGGTATTTTTATCACCTTCAGTGATAGATTTCTAGTTGACACAGGGTTTTGAGCCTTTCTTTGTGTCTTAGAAACTGGACCCATTGCAAAAGCAAATGTCCCAAGTATCTCCCATTTTTTTCCAAAACAGAATGCAAACAGAGCAAAAACTACTAAGAATATTGAAATAAAATGTTGTAAAGCATCAATTATGCATGCTGTTCCCCTGATCGATGCACTTCCACAAGTGTACAATGACCTCTTGTTCATGTCAGAATGCAGTTACATCAGAATTAAAATCAAGTAGTTCAAGACAATTCTTATTATCATTACCAGTAAGTTAAATAAAAGTTCAAGCTAATCTTATTTGGGCATGAGATAGGAACAATGGTGATGATCTTGTTTATGTAGTTAATTCCAGGCAATAAATGTTTTTTTATGAATTACGATTTTACAGTTTTAGTGTGTCCAGAGACCAGCTTGTCCCATTTTCTGATGATGTGAATGTGATTGAAACATTTAAAAATAAAGGCATTGGTAAAGACTTGTTAAAATTTTCATGTTAGAAGTTTGAACTTTTTATTAAATGCTTTTTAGTGGATGGGTGGTAAAGTTCAGTGAGTTAAATTTTTTTCACTTTTATCTCTGGACGCCAAGTATTTCACTCATGTTTACCACCCTTTAACACAAAAGCAGAAGTTAAGTAATTGTGTTGCTTTCAGTGTATAGGTTTAATTATGCCCTCTCCCCCCCTCCCCCTTCGAAGAAGTGGGGGTATATTGGTTTGCTGTTGAACTGTTTCTCTACTTGTGCGATGATGCCCCAGAGGGGATAACAGTACCACAGTGACCTGGCATATGAGCAGAGGGTGGCATTGTTTCATAAACATTTCTTGTTATACAACACGTATATTGAAATTCTCTTTTATGTGTAGAAATTCAAAATTTTCTCCCTTTTTTCCCAAAAATGTCACTTTTTAAATGTGGTTATAACCCATTGATACTAATACACTGATATCAACAGTTTTTCTTTACAGAAGTTTACTTAATAGTTTTTTACCCCAGCAAAACACAGTTGGTTTGTCTCTTGGCTGCGGATATCATACTTTTTATGTTGTACTTTTACTTTGGTCAAGTAAACTTTTAGGTCTACCTTTCATAGAGTATTGCATTAACTATTACGTCTGCATGAATGTTCAGACACAATGCAACTATTTTTCATTTTTTATACGCAGCGCGATATGACCATAGTAGTTAACCCTTTCCCAAACAACATAATTTCAGGGTGGTCAAATTTGAAAGGAGTTGCAGACGACAACATGAATTTTATCAAAAAGACAAAATATGCATGTTATAGCCAAGAAAATATTGAGGCTAAAGGAGACAGTGCTGGTCGCCAGCACTTTCTGTTTTTGTCTCAATGTTTTCCCAAGCCTTTTCTAATAGGAACGTCAAATCCCGGTCTTGTTTGGGAAAGGGTTAAAAGAGGCATTAAACCCCATCAAATCAAATCAATTTTTAAACGCCCGTTACTGACGGTACGTATTATGGGAACACCCTTGGCGGGTGGGCGGGAAAAAATGGTTTCCGCTCACTAACTGTAACAAATTTCATCTGATCTTCACCAAACTTTCTGAGAATGATTCTTACTAAAAGACATAGGTCAACTTTAAATTTCGTTACGCTCTAATGATTTTTGATGGAGTTATAGCCCTTGGACTTAGAAAATTTTGCTGAAAAGACTGTTTCCACTCAATAACTGGAACACTTTTCATCTAATCATCACCAAACTTTCTGAGAATGATTCTTACCAAAAGTCAAGAGGTCAATTTGAGTTTCGCTTCGCTCCAATGATTTCTGAAGAAGTTATGGCCCTTGAACTTATAAAATTTCGCTGATTTTACAGTTTTCTGGGCTTTTTTCTGAATGCTTCCAGTTATGGAGATAATTTTTGGTATGATTATAGCCTACCACCATTACTTTACATGCCGAGATGGGCGTATATTTATGGCAATGCCCTTGTTATGCAATGATTATGGAAAATAATTAGCCAACATGGCATTACTTAACCCTTTCCCAAATAGCAAGAATTTGGACTCTTCCAATTTGAAAGCTGCTACAGACAACAAATTGGATGATGATGAGGATCAAATTTGTGTAAAATATAGTAAGGAAAATATGGAGGCAAAAGGAGAAACTGCTGGTTATCAGCAGGTTCTTCTTTTGTCTGAATGTTTTCCCAAGCCACTTTCATTGGGGAAGTCAAAACCAGGTCTCGTTTGGGAAAGGGTTAAAACATCATGACATGGAAATTAAGATGTTCAGGTATTCAAGTCGGGAGTTGATGCTGCATCCAGACCAGTGCTCTTTTTTTTAAGTCATGCCCTACTCATTGACAAGGCTGTAATTGTAAATTATTTTTTCTGTACCTTACAAAACTTCTTAACCTTGGACATTATGTCCAAGTCATAGCCAGCTAGCTTCATTTAAAAATAATGTCAAAGTGCTAGTAATCAAGAAAAACTTGGACATTATGTCCATTTAACTGCTGGTTACTGATTGTGTCTATACAAACATTCAAATAACCAAGAAGGAGTAGGACATTGTGTCCAAGTCATAGTTGGCAGAGTTTGTCTTGATTTTAAAAAAAATAAAAAACTGCTTGTAATCAAGAAAAACCATAATGTCCATGTCATTGCTGGTTACTGACTTTGTCTATATATTCAAATAACCAAGAAGTTGGACATTGTGTCCAAGTAATCTAAGCTGGCTAAGTATTTGTCTTCAATTTAAGAAATGGTTAAAAGATGCTAGTAAGCAAGAAAAACTTGAGACATTTATTATAATGGCCATTTCACTGCTGGCTACTGATTTTTATCTGCGAGCGACTTTGTCGATCACTAGGTCAAGCAGTCGCCCGGGTTGTTTTAAGCTAAATGGAATACAGTTGTAAACAAATGTTTAGAGTTTTACAAGTTTTTATTGTTTTCCCGTTTAATTTACCTGTTTTCGTTCTTTTGACCTTTGATACATTATAAGAACTGCTTTGGATACATGAAATAGAAAATTCAAGGTGTTACCTTCATAATGGTATATAAGTTAATAACATGGCTATAATATACTACAACCGAGTCCATTAGATAGGCCTGTAAAGAAAACATCTATATCCAATGAAATACTCAGCTCACAGCACTGGCTACTGATTTTGTCTATACATTTATAAGGTGTATTCAAGTAACCAAGAAGTAGTAGGACATTGTGTCCAAGTCATAACTGGCTTAAGAGTTTGTCTCCATATAAAAATAAATAGTCTGAAAATGCTGGTAACCAAGAAAAACTTGGACATGATGTCCATTTCACTGCTGGCTACTGATTTTGTCTATACAATTATAAGGTATATTTAAGTAACAAAGAAGAAGTTGGACATTGTGTCCAAGTCATAACTGGCTTAAGAGGTTGTCTCCATATTAAAATAAATAGTCTGAAAATGCTGGTAACCAAGAAAAACTTGGACATTATGTCCATTTCACTGCTGGCTACTGATTTTGTCTATACATTTATAAGGTATATTTAAGTTACCAAGAAGAAGTTGGACATTGTGTCCAAGTCATAACTGGCTTAAGAGTTTGTCTCCATATTAAAATAAATAGTCTGAAAATGCTGGTAACAAAGAAAAACTTGGACATTATGTCCATTTCACTGCTGGCTACTGATTTTGTCTATACATTTATAAGGTATATTTAAGTTACCAAGAAGAAGTTGGACATTGTGTCCAAGTCATAACTGGCTTAAGAGTTTGTCTCCATATTTAAATAAATAGTCTGAAAATGCTGATGACCAAGAAAAACTTGGACATTATGTCCATTTCACTGCTGGCTACTGATTTTGTCTATACAATTATCAGGTATATTTAAGTTACCAAGAAGAAGTTGGACATTGTGTCCAAGTCATAACTGGCTTAAGAGTTTGTCTCCATATTAAAATAAATAGTCTGAAAATGCTGATAACCAATGCTGATATGTCCATTTCACTGCTGGCTTCTGATTTTGTCTATACATTTATCAGGTATATTTAAGTTACCAAGAAGAAGTTGGACATTGTGTCCATGTCATAACTGGCTTAAGAGTTTGTCTCCATATTAAAATAAATAGTCTGAAAATGAGGGTGCAAATTTTTGCGGATTTAGAAGTCTTTAAATCAAAGGTAGCATTTAGATGACAAATTCAAGTCAATGTATTATTTGCGAATTAAATCTTTGCAGTTTGATTGTATCCACAAAAATTGGGTTGCCGCAGAAATTACCAGTCATACGGTATTATAGTTATCAAGAAGAACTTGGACATTTCATCCAAGTCTCAGTTGTTTTAATTTGTAAATAAAGGCATAAGCTAAAAATGTGTCCAATTCCTTTAATGGCTGGCCCTAACAATTCATCTTTGAACAATATGAATAAAAAATGAAAGCCACTGTTACCCATATCACTCGACTTTAAAGTTCCACAGATATGCATTACCAGTTTTTTTCTATTTCAGCTGCATTGAAGAAGAAAAAGGAGACAAAATTCCGGTTCCTCTGCGATATAGAATGGGCAAATGGTATGTTAGTTTTAATGACCTGATAGGGCTAATGTAATTATTTAACATTTCAAATATTATTTGAAATTAATTTATTACTATCTCATCTCATATTTGGCATTAAGTAGATATTGATGGTTATTGAAAATATATATCATGTAATTTAGGGCAGGGGCCTTGTAGACGATCTTTCCGCTAAATTTGTCGATATTTTTGCAATGCTAACTGCATTTGTAACACTTAGTGGTAGTTCTTGTTTAATGTATTGGTCTAGTAAATAAGCAATCTGAATGTGATTCCTGAGTGGGAAATTTATAGGTCATAGAGTGGTTTGACTCCCTCCTATGAGTTAAAGAGAACAGTAAGTTATGCTTTTAGCAACAAATAATTTGGTGAATCTGAGTGTTGTTCAACTTATACATTTCTTTTCTTTAATTTTGTATTTCAGAAGCCCTGAAGCAACCAAGAGCATCACATTCACTACTGCCAGAGTCAAGTCTTGCGGCTGGCCCAGGAAAGAGTTCACAAGGGGGTCACGATATTGGTCAGTCATATGAAGCCATGTATAGTGCTGATGTTTTGGATTCCGAAGCGTTGAAGCAGCCTACTTCTTCTCAACTGTCCCATTTCAGTCATACAGCTTGCCCAGGAAAGAGTTCACAAGGGGGTCACGATGTTGGTCAGTCATCTGAAGCCATGTATAGTCACACATCGCAGCGAATGCGAGATGCTGCAAGGCTGCTTCTTAATTTGAAGCAGCAAACACAAACAGACAGAGATTTGTACCATTATCTCACCCCACAATACTTCAATGATGTCGTGAAAGCAGCACTAACAACATCTTCCCCTCAATTTGATGACGAAGAAGATCTCAAGTCGCCATCAACAGCAATAAAACTTGGATATGACATCAAAAGAATGGTTGGCTCTAAATGGGCTATGTGTCTAAAAACAGGAGCCAGGGAAGAAGTTGATAAATGCAATGACTTCCTTAAGTTAATGCAATTAGAGTGGTCTCTTAAGGTGAGCAAAATTGCTCTGGTAACTTTGCAGACAAGACGATTCAATGCTGTTAGGTTATTGCCAGTGCCTGATGACCTAGTAAAGCTACAAGATCATGTAAAATCGGAGTTGACAGGTCAAAGACTAGAAGCAGAAACTGTTCATCTTGAAATCTACAGGCGTGTAGTAGAACTCTGTCAGACTCGACTTCTTCTATACAATAAAAGAAGATCGGGCGAAATTGAAGCCATCACGTAAGTTTAATTATATTGTTACAGAAGAAATTCTGATTTAACCGTTTCCCAAAGGACAAAATTTCAGGGAAGTCTAATTTGAAAGCTGCTGCTGACACACAAAAGATGTTGCTACAGATTCAATATTGTTTCTATGTTTTCCCAAGCCTTTTCTAATAGGGACGTCAAAACCAGGTCTTGTTTGCTTGTTTGGGAAAGGGTTAAAGCCCACAATCATGCTATCAATAATTCTATAAATACAATTGGGCAAACAATAATTTCTGTAAAGTGCTTTTGTACTCAGTTTAGATCATGTACACATACTTAATAGGTTTTTGAAAGCCATGGAGAATTGCACAATTCAAACAAATGTACCTACATCAGTTTAAAGACATTTTGTGTTGCCTAAGTTAACTTGTATGGCAGACAAATAGATATTACTTTATGTCATCTTAAAAAGTGCTTCCAACCAAAAAGTTTGCAAACATATACGTGTATAAGTAATCCTGTTTCAAACTTCACATTTGTGGTAGCCTTGGGTAGTACAAAATGGCTCATATTAATTGTTTAGGTCGGCATGGCAGGCGACATCCAACAACTTTCAGTTAATTTTTTATCTTGAATTTGCAGGGTCAAGCAGTACACAAAAAGACAGTCTGGTGTCTCCGATATTGATCGGTCAATGCGAGCGCATCTGTCCAAACTGGAAGAGCATCTCCTAGTAAGCCAGGAACTAATTGAAACCAGAGGAAAGGTAATTTCTGTCAAATATGACATGTACTGCAAGACTTTTAATGCTTGAATGCACGTCTGCATTAGATGTTTAAATAGATACGTCATTTAATTTCCTATGTTCCAATTGGACAATATTTTTCATTCATGACTCCATGAATGAAATTTTGTGAAATTACTCGCTATTTTCACTTTGGTATTACTGCAGAATATAGTTTGTGTACAAAAGTTTACATGCAGCTTATTTCCCTATATGATGCCGTCAGCATATTTCTACAGTTCTCAAAATAGGGATAAAAGCAGGTTACTCTCTTAAGTTTGTTTAGACCTTTTTTTAAAAAAAGGAGGATTTGTGGGCTGTAAACAATGACTCTTCTATTGTTTCAGGGTGGACGTGGAGTGCCAGTCATTGTTCCTTCGGACACTAAGCGAGCCTTGCAGTTCATCTCAAATATCGGTATCAGGCATGAAGCTGGCATCCTTCCTGATAATATATATTTGTTTCCAAACACAAGTAAGTATAGTTGACATAGAATATTGTTAATAAGCCGTTCCTGGGCGTTTTTATGCCCCCATATCGAAAGATCGGGGGCATATTGTTTTACTCGTGTCCGTCCGTCTGTCTGTCTGTCCGTTAAGTTTCTGCGTTAAGATTTTTTGTTAAGTGAAATAGCCATTTCGGGGGCATTTGTGTTTCACAAACACATCTTGTTTTGTATTGAAATTATTCTGTGTAATATTCATGAAAATATATGATGAGCTGTCGGTGGCTGTCCTTCATCACTGTTAGTTGTCTCTTGTGTCTTAAATTTGTTGAAACTTGGTCAGAATGTTACCATTGCAAAATTTCGACCAAGTTAAACAAGAGTCATGTTGCTTCAATAAACCATGACCTACAGCACAATGTAATGTTTAAAAAAAACATTTTTGCACCCTATACCACATTTGTTACATAATTTTAAAACATGTAAGAATATAGGTATATGCAGAAGTACTTGTACTCTTAAAACATTGTTTTGGCGAATGTTCAGTATGTCACAGGTGATATAAATATAATTAGTTTACTGTGTTTGGAAACTAAATTGTTCCTTTTTTGACTTTACATTGAACATGCTGTTATGAAAGCACTCCCAATAGTTGAGCGTGCATGTCTTTCAGAGTTGGGTGCAGTGCGTGCATATGACAGTCTCAAGAAGATTTGTAATGAACTCCATTTGAAGCAGCCAGAACAGATTACTTCAGTCAACATGAGAAAGTATACTGCTACAATCTCGCAGGTACTTAAGATTTTTAATTTTTCCTTTGTGATTGATTTTTGTAGAGCATTATTGTGCAGAGTTTAACCTTGCCACCATAGGTCCAAATAATTCCTGTCGCCCGGAACATGACCAGACTTTTTGGGCCTTATGATGTAACATTATACTCTTTCGTCAAAGGAATGGTCCTTGGGTGGTATATAGCATTTTCTATAGGTCATTACCAAATTTGTTCAAATTATGTGCCTGAGGTCAAGAGTAGTTCTCTAAGAAATAGGTCATGGGGTAAAAAATTTAAGTTTTCAAAAAGCAACTTCCAAATATATGTCTGGAAATATGAGGCCTGGAGCTCTCATGTTTGGTAAAGTATTATTGGTTCTGTAAATTGCTACAAAGTTACTCTTGGCCGCCTTTCATCAAGTTTTTGTGTTTTTATTTTTATTCAGATATTTGATATGAGCACACAAGAACAACAATGGCTTACAAATCATCTTGGACATTCCCTGGAGATTCACAAAGTCCACTACCGTCAAACATCGGGAGTAATTGAGAGAGTGGATATAGCTAAACTCATGCTCCTACAAGAATTCGACATAGCAGGGAAATATGCAGGCAAGAAGCTTGCAGATATAGATATGCAAGGTAAAATATACATGTATAGTAACATTGCATTTAAAGTGACATTTGTTTTTTTTTCTTGAAATTTTTTTGTTTTATCTGAAAGAGCATACTTTCTTATGAAAAATCTGAAAATTTCAAGACAAAGTATTGCGGCGTTCACGAGAAAAAAATATTTCCTATTAAATTCTTACTATATATTTAGCCTGTATGAACTCATAAAATTCAATTTTTTTGGTAGAAAATATTCTTTTTCTCGTGAACACCGCAATACTTTGTCTTGAAATTTTCAGATTTTTCATAAGAAAGTATGCTCTTTCAGATAAAACAATAAAAAATTTTCGAGAAAAAAAAAAACGAATGTCACTTCAATATTATTATACCCTCACAAAAAATAATAAGCAATTGCTGGAATTCAAAACCATTGTGAACATTTTCCATCAATAAAAGAAACAGTCATAATTGACAAATGGGCAAGCTTTAGACTATGCTAATCCCCTAAAATGACATTTGCATGACATTTGTACCTTGCAAACTGATTTCATAGTATTTTGGGGAAATAACTTTTGTACATTATACATAAATTTGTAAGTTACTAAGTGACTTGTACCATTTCCAACTATTTTCCAACTTTCTCATTATCTTTCTTTAACATTATCATAACTAATCCCTATCATACCTGTATATTTTTAGAGCTTGTGTTTGGATCAGAAACAAATATGTGTACAGACACCATTGAATTGCAGACAGAAATTGGTAGGTGGTTTGAAACAAATATATTTTTGCAAGTACTGTAATAGCATGAATTGAATGATAATATATAATCTCTTGTTTTTTTCAAGATTAAAGTGACATTTCACAATTATATTTACATATATTTTACTTTTATTCTATCTGAAAGAGCATCTTTTCTTATGGAAATTCTGAAAATTTTAAGTCACAATATTGAACCGTTTACGAGAAATATATATATTTTTGTGCTAAAACTAGACAAATTGTTGTGGACAACAGTTCAGATTTATATAGAATTTGTCATTCCTGCTCAACTTTCAAGGCACATTTTTCGCTTATAAATAACAACTTCAAAAAAACTGATAGCATTTCTACGCATTACAACAAACAATCTTTGCATCAAGACATACTTTTAAAAAATGAAATAAATGTGAAATGTCACTTTAAGGCTTGGTGTTTTATATTTCAGGTGGTGGAACAGCCCCATTAAATGGTGTTTCTGATGATGAGATGCAGCCTGATATTCAGACAGGTATTTAATGATTTTTATCTTGTCTTTTTCAAAGATCGGACCGGTTCATTGGTTAAGCAATCATGGGCCAGGTTAACCAGTTACACTTTAATGAATAGGTTAACGATAAAATTATTTACATGTATCTTGTAACCGGTTAACCGGCCGGTTGGGGCAAACGATGAACAGGTCCCATCCCTGCTTGAAAATTAAACAGTGTTTACTACTTCGCAAGTTGAGCTGATTTTAACCTTTGTTGAATTATGATCAGGATTTTGACCCAGTGACCTTTGTAATTGGTTGGGCTACTCCACCTTGCTTATTTATTTGCTTAGTCCTGCTTTGAGCAGTTAATTTTGTTCCATAACTGATACGCTACATATATAAATAGTATTGCATTGCAACTTGATGTGTTCCTTTACATTGCCTACACATGCAAGTGATTGCAATTAACTTTCCCAGGATTGGATTGTACATGTAGGTGCACCTAACCACCGTGATACGACTGAAAGATTGTTAATACGGCGTTAAACTCCATACAAGCAAAGCAATTAACTTTTTAACTCACCTGAGCACAAAGTGCTCAAGGTGAGCTATTGTGATCTAGCTGTGTCCGGCCTACGTTGTCTGTCGTGCGTCGTCCGTCAACATCTTGTGTGCACTCTAGAGGCCACATTTTTTGCCCAATCAACCTGAAATTTGTTCAGAATGATTATTGTGATAAAATCTCGGACAATTTCGATATTAGGTCACATGGGGTCAAAAACGAGGTCAGATCTATGAAAAAACATGTATAGTCTCTAGAGGCCACATTTTTTGACTTAACAACCTGAAATTTGGTCAGTATGGTTATTTGATAAAATCTCTGACAATTTTGAATTTGGGTGAAATGGGGTAAAAAATTAGGTCATGAGATCAAATCTTTGACAAACCTTGTATAGACTCTAGCGTCTTGCAAAAGCTGAGAGAAAAAAGTTGAGAAGGTCAACTCAGGTGAGCGATAAAGGGCCACTATGGTCATCTTGTTTTATTTTGCCCCTTTAGGATTCGGTTAATGATACATTTAAGCTTTGAGAAAAATGGAGTATGCTGTTTTTTAAACTGCTGTTCTTACTTTCACTGTCTTTGTGGTTTTGAATTTTCACAATTCTTTAATTTGCAGTTGATACATATGATGAGTACGAGTTTCAGGATGAAGATTCTCCTGAAGAAGAAACCAAACGCAAGTCAAAATCCCAAAGTGAGTTTTTAGCATTTCTTTCTTTGAATAAATAAAACAATGTTGTTACAAATTGCAAATTATTGTGAATACTAATATTCAGTTTTGAAATGCCACAGTCATTACCAAAATGTTGTGACCATATCTAGGACGTCAAAGTCTGTCTACAAAGAATATTTCACAGCTGGGCTATTCATCACGCAAGAGGTTGTTTCAGCCTTCGGTCAGTTTTCTTTATTAATGTTTAACAGGAAAGCATAATATATTTTTTATTAAAACAATAAAACAAAGGTGACTTTCCTTATTTTGCAGACACCAGGGTAGCTTGGACTCCGACAGAGATTGACGAGATTCAGGAATACTTTGAGACCAACATAAACTCTGGTGTGACTCCTGGTCGAAAAGAGTGCTTAAAGGCAATTGAGCAAAGCAGAAAGAAAAAGGGGTCAATCCACAGGCGGCAGTGGGAAACCATCAAGAAAAAGTCTGGAATTTAATTCAGAAAAACAAACTGTGAAGGCTTAAAGAAAGAAATGCTAGGTGTTTAAACATGTGATATTGAACTTATGTCAATTTCTTAAAATCTTGTTGTTATAATAGTTTACTTCTGAGGCCAAAAGAACTCCTCCCTTTATTGGGTGTGCTTTTGATTATAAAGATATAATATTTACTTTTAGATATCTTAAAATTACTACATGTACAATTTGATCACCTGCTCACCTGCTTCAATTGACAGGAGGAAAGAACTCTATCTGTATTTGCTATCAAAAGTTTTCCAAATTATTGTCTTTATATTAATAGTGCACAAAAAAGTCAATATTGTCCGCGGACAACTGTTGTTTTGATTCAGTTTTAATTTTGTAACAATTTTGCCACTTTGGGAAGTGACCCTTTATTTTTCAAACATGTTGTAATTGTCTTTTTTAGATAAAGGGCAGGAAATTGGGAATATATTGCACATAATCAGTTCTGGATCACATGCACCAGAAAAGTTACATCCCCTGTCCACTGTTATTATGGTATATATTCATACAAGGTGTCCAACTCTGTTCTCATGAAATTTGACCCCGGAGGTGCACAAGAAATGACCTGAATACTAGTATATAAACACACTTCATGCGGGGCTGGTTTTCTTTCGGTTCTCTTTTAACGGGTACATATAATGTGTAAACAAAAATACACATGCTCAAAGACATGTGTTTGTTATGATGTTATGATGGGTTAGTATATACTATAGTAACAGCGGACAGGGGATGTGTCTTTTCTTTTACCTGTGTTTTGGATATGTAAGATGAAGCTTTATGAAATATCTGACCTTTAACATGATGATGTAAAGCTTTGTAATCAGTAGGATGCCCTTGAAAGTTCACAGGAACAGTTGTGCGTCAAATTTGACCTTGCCCCAGGGTCACAATTTTACATTGACCTTTTCCTCAGTTGAGTGACCAATGGCCATCATGGCACCCTTGTTTGAATGAATGCATCTTTTCATTTTGCGCCAATTGTTGTGTTAAGTAATCACTTTTCATTTACTCTGAAAGCTAATGACTTTAAACTTAGATCTTAAAAGTAAACCTGTATACAAGGTCCTGTCATGACTTGTGTATATGTGTTCAATAAATATTCTATCATTTATCTGCAGTCTGTTATAACTTTTCCTAATAAATGGGCGACATGTTCTTAACCCTTTCCCAAACGGCCAAAATTTAGGGTGGTCCAATTGGAAAGCTATTGCAGACGACAAAATTAATGTTACAAAGTGCGGGAAATGTGAATAGTGTAGCATGTAAAATATTGAGGCAAAAGGAGAAAATGCTGGTTATTAGCATTTTCTTCTTTTGCCTCAATGTTTTCCCAAGCCTGTTGTAATAGGGACATCAAAACCCGGTCTTGTTTGGGAAAGGGTAAAGCAAGTATCGTTCAATCCAGTTTACAAACAAGAGCTAACATCCGACAATGCTCTCATGCATTTGAAATGGAGCACAAAAGTGATGTAAAGAAATAAGACAGCTGAAAAAAAAGTATGTATATTACTATTAAAGATAAATCCTTGAATACTATATTATGCTAGGTTCCCACTGCCAACCAAATCAACTGGACCAAGCTCGATTAAGCGGTCGAGTACCGATCGAACTCGGTCGGCATCGGTGATTGGGAGTGGTCAAGTTGATCGAGCTTGGTCTGCATCGATCGGTATTCCTTACAAAAATTTTTGACCTTCAAAAAAACTCGTGTAGCAATCGAGTGAAACTTTGATCGAAAAGTGATCGAGTACCACTCAACTGAGCAGACACATGGCTGGGAATCACTTGACACAACATATTCGATTAAGTTCGATAATTCTGTCAACTCATTACCACTCAGTAACTCCTTTTGACTCACCACAAAATAATGGCCTTTGAAAACATCGTGGAAAATGAAGAAATTGCTTGTAACAAGCAATTTCTTCATTTCCCACAATGTTTTCTACCAAAAAAAGACCAAAAATGTAAAAATTTCCTGCTCTTTAATCGTCGTCTTCATCATCTTTGAATTTGGGCCACCCTAAATTTTTGCCGTTTGGTAGTGGGTTAATATGTGACCGATTTGAACACGAACAACGTTGCTCACCTGCACAAAAGCTTGTCACGGACAAGGGTCCAACTCCCAAGGTCAATGCCTTAAGATCATGGTGTCATGGTCAAATGAACAGTAGCCATTAAATGTGTCCAATGAACAGTAGCCATCAAATGTGCATTTTTAAGAATGCTTTTCATAGAGCCAGGAAATGCTTTAAAGTAGCCAAGAAGGTGTACCCACTAACAGCACTGATGGACTACCCATCAAGTACCTTAATGTGGGTACGTCCGTCCGTCCGTCCGTCTGTCCGTCCGTCTGTCCGTCCGTCAACAATTTCTTTAAACATCTTCTCCTCCTAAATCACTGGGCCAATCAAGCTGAAACTTGGCAGGGATGTTCCTTGGGTGAAGGTCTTTAAAAGTTGTTAAAAGAATTTAATTTCATCAAAAACTCTGGTTGCCATGGTTACATAATAGCCCAAAATGGCCGAAAATCTTAGAAAAAATTCTTCTCCTCCTAAACCACTGGGCCAATCAGGCTGAAACTTGGCAGGAATGTACCTTGGGTGAAGCTCTTTAAAAGTTGTTAAAAGAATTTAATTTCATTAAAAACTCTAGTTTCCATGGTAACGGAAAGTCTGAAAATTTGCCGAAAATGGCTGAAAATATTAGAAAAAAATCTTCTCCTCCTAAACTTCTTGGCCAATCAAGCTGAAACTTGGCAGGGATGTTCCTTGGGTGCAGCTCTTTAAAAGTTGTTAAAAGAATTTAATTTCATCAAAAACTCTGGTTGCCATGGTAACGGAAAATCTGAAAAATGGCCGAAAATGGCTGAAAATATTAGAAAAAATTCTTCTCCTCCTAAACTACTTGGCCAATCAAGCTGAAACTTGGCAGGGATGTGCCTTGGGTAAAGGTCTTCAAAAGTTGTTCAAAGAGTTTAATTTCACCAAAAGCTCTAGTTTCCATGGTAACGGAAAGTCTGAAAAATTGCCAAAAATATTAGAAAAAATTCTTCTCCTCCTAAACTACTTGGCCAATCAAGCTGAAACTTGGCAGGGATGTGCCTTGGGTAAAGGTCTTCAAAAGTTGTTCAAAGAGTTTAATTTCACCAAAAGCTCTAGTTTCCATGGTAACGGAAAGTCTGAAAAATTGCCAAAAATGGCCGAAAATATTAGAAAAAATTATTTTTCTCCTAAACCACTGGGCCAATCAAGCTGAAACTTGGTAGGGATGTTCCTTGGGTGAAGGTCTTCAAAAGTTGTTAAAAGAATTCAATTTCATCAAAAACTCTAGTTGCCATGGTAACGGAAAGTCTGAAAATTTGCCAAAAATGGCTTAAAATATTAGAAAAAATTCTTCTCCTCCTAGGCCACTGGGCCAATCAAGCTGAAACTTGGCAGGGATGTTCCTTGGGTGAAGGTCTTCAAAAGTTGTTAAAGAATACGCCATGATAAGAGAAAAGTTGAAAATTTATGAAACTTAAAAAAAAACAAGTTGCAATAGGACGAATTTTAACCAACCTTATTGTGCATCAAACAAATTCTGGTTTTCATAACATGGTTGACAAGTTATGAGTGACATACTCAGGTGAGCGATATAGGACCATCATGGTCCTCTTGTTTTAATACCTTAATGAGAAATGATAATGTGACATATGACAAAAATTTTGAGGCTGTACATTAAACTCAAGTAGTCTTTAAGGGACTGCTTAATTTAGAAATCACAGAAATATAAACACTGTGGGTTTTAATAGGTGTTTTATGAATGTTCCAATTACTTTGTTAAAATAGGATGATTTCACCTTAAATTTTTAGGCTACATTAATAATTGCATGATGATTTAAAAATGACAAGCTTGGAGCAAGGTCTCCTCTTGATTTTAAAAACTGTGACAGTTCTAATTAACATTCAGAGATATATGGTACGCCAGGATATGTATTATTTGATTATTCTTCGTAATATTGGAAGTTTTTTCTTCAATTAGGATTATTATATTGTCTATATTTAATTCTTGAGAATATTTACATTCCTGAAAAAGAGAACAAACCATTGAAATTTGTTTGTATCTTTTAAAATGATCTTCGTTTTCCGTGTGTGTGTTTTATAATTATTATTTTCTTTTACTGCACATAAGATTGTAACTTGATATTTAGTATTCATTCGTATTTAAAGCATTTGATAAAAAATATCATGCAGTTACTATGATATTGTAATTCCAAGTAAAGACTCGAAACATCAAGTTGACATATGGAAATTGAGATTTGGCCATTAAAAAGTGGTTTTTGAAAATAATTTTGGGTTGTCTTCTGCTGGTGAAAAATGACCATGAAAACTTCACAGGCTGACCAGGATAGAAATATACTCTTTAGATATTCTATTAACATTCAATTGTTATTCAAACTCATGAGGCATGCGGAATGAGTTTGCATTGTATTTGTATAGGGGTCACTGTCTCAAACAGGTCACTCATTTTGTCGTCATTAAAAGTTATAAAGCCATATGCATTTGTTTCATTATCCGTTTTTTTTAGCTCGACTAATCGAAGAATAGGGGGGGCTATTCCGGTCATCCAGGCGTCGGCTTCAGCGTTGTCAGCGTAATGCTTTGGTTAAGTTTTTACATGCAAATGTTTAAAATCTCTGTTTCTATTAAAGCTATTGCTGTGAAACTTTGCACATGCTTCATAATATCAGCCTCTAGACAAAGATTCAATACTCTGATATTGAATTTAGTGGAATTTTAACCCTTTTCTTGGTTAAGTTTTTACGTGCAAATGTTGTTTATCTGTAATATTTCTTTTTCTATAAAAGTTATTGCTTTGAAACTTTACACATGCTTCTGTGACCATAATATCAGCATCTAGACAGAATTTCATTACTCTGATATTTGATTTAGTGGAATTTTAACCCTTTTTGCATGTAGAAATCTTGGTTAAGTTTTTACGTGCAAATGTTGTATTTCTGAAATATCTCTATTTCTACTGAAGCTATTGCTTTGAAACTTTGCACATGCTTCTGTGACCATAATAAAAGCCTCTTGACAAAGATTCATTACTCTGATACTGATTTTAGTGGAATTTTAACCTTTTTCGGACTTAGAAATCTTGGATAAGTTTTTACGTGCAAATGTTGTATATCAGTTATAGCTCTTTTTATGCCCCCACATCGATAGATCCGGGGCATATTGTTTTACTCATGTCCGTCTGTCCGTCCGTCTGTCCGTCCGTCTGTCCGAAAACTTAACCTTGCCAATATCTTCAAGCCTATTCAAGATACAAAGCTTTTATTTGGCATGATGATAGATCTCAATGATCCGCATCCGCTGGTACTAAAGTCAAGGTCATGTGACAAGGTCAAGGTCATCTGTCAAGGTCAAACGTCCGAAAACTTAACCCAAAAACTTAACCTAGCCAATATCTTCAAGCCTATTCAAGATACAAAGCTAATATTTGGCATGACGATAGATCTCAATGATCCGCATCCGCTGGTACCAAAGTCAAGGTCATGTGACAAGGTCAAGGTCACCTGTCAAGGTCAAACTTTAACCCAAAAACTTAACCTTGCCAATAACTTCAAGCCTATTCAAGATACAAAGCTAATATTTGGCATGATGATAGATCTCAATGATCCGCATCCGCTGGTACCAAAGTCAAGGTCATGTGACAAGGTCAAGGTCATCTGTCAAGGTCAAACTTTGAAAAAAAATGCTGTTACGGGGGCATTCGTGTTTCACAAACACATCTTGTTCTACTTAGGCTTTTGCTTTTTGCTTTGAAACGTCACACATGCTTCTGCTACCATGATAACAGTTTCTAGACAAAGATTTATTACTCTGATATTGAAAATAGTGGAATTATAACTCTTTTTCAGACTCAGAAATTCCTATTTAAGTTTTTACGTGAAAATGTTGTACGTCAGTTATATCTCTAATTCTAGGAAAGCCATTGCTTTGAACTTTGCACATGCTTCTGTGACCATAATAACAGCCTCTTGACAAAGATTCAATTCTCTGGTATTGAATTTAGTTGATTTTTAACCCTTTTCGAATTTAGAAATCTTGGTTAAGTTTTTTCGTGCAACTGATGTACATCTGTAATATTTCTGTATCTACTTAAGCTGTTGCTTGGAAACTTTACACATGCTTCTATGACCATAATATTAGCCCACAGTTTTTATGACATGCCTTATCTTTCATTAAGACATGTAAGGATAATCTGCTTACTATTAACTAGATCTTAGCTTAAAACTTTCTAAAGTATATTACTATCTCTTGTCACAGAAATTTCTGAGCAGAATGTGCCAGGGGAGTGATTCAGGCCCTCCCTGGCCTTACGTTTTTACCCTCATCTGGATTTAAAATTGTATTATAACATTTCGCATCATTTAGCATGTTGATTATATGATGTCATAAGAATCAATGTTCATGCTAAAGATGTGATACATAGAAATGAGCTGAGCTATCTGTGTACACAGTTTAAACACATGAAATATGAATTTTATTGCAAATAAAGTTCTATGTAATTTTCTTCTTATTTCCTATATTTGTTTCACACCGTGGTGTTATATATATATAATACATACTTAGTGTATTATATGAAAAAAAAAAATCTGACGAGGTTGCGAGAATTGATCATTGAGACAATTATCAATTCTCATAACCGAGTTAGATATTTTTTTTATACAATACACTAAGTATGTATTATATGTATCTTATAACCTCTATTTGTCTTTTTTTGTCGATGTTTCTAACTGAAATGCAAGTTTCTAAAAATAACTGCTTTATATCTTTGTTTTAAAAATAACTATGTGATATCATAAAAAAATATCATATGGGATGTTATCATATGGATATTTGAATAGTTATAAGATAAAATGAAATTTTACCAATGTTTTTATTTAACATGAAAAGGATTAATATTTACTTCTAGATTCGATGAAGTTTAAAAAGAAGAATTCTAAAGAAAAGGAAAGAGTAAAAGTAGAAGGACAGAGAAGGAAGGATAAAAAGAAGAAAAAGGATAAAAAGGAAAGAGCTATTAAAGAGGAGAAAAAGGAATTAACCGAATCATCTGACCATTTTAAAAGCGAAACAATTGAGAATGACTCTAAAATAGTCCAAGATAATGAATTTGAAGATGCTGAGACCTCAAACTTGGACAACATGACTGAAGATGTAGGGTATGAAGAAATATATAATGATGCATCTGAGATTGGTGGAGAATATGAGGATAACAGGGATTTATCTGAAGATGGGATGAACGAGGGAGAACCAAATACGGAAGATACTCAGGAGGTTGTTAAATTCCAAACATCGCTTCAAAAGGAAAGACTTGAGAAAAGAAAACAGAAAAGGAAGGCAAAGAGAGAAAAGCTAAAAGGTATGATGTTAGACTATGGGCTACTGGGACCCCTGTTCCCCCCCAGGGGGAATTTTGTACACTTTAATTTTCTGAAAGGTACATGTAAAAGCGACATTTTAAGACATGTTAGCACTCTGGCGAGTGGGGCTTTTGTAAGATACGTTACTTTGAAATCACCCACCCCAGAACCTTATTTAATGCTACATTTTGCTCCCATTTTGTGAAATTCTTTGGGCAGATTGCGATTTTTAGTACTATCTCATACATGATTCTTGAGTATGAGTGATAAAACATCCACAGAATCCTGTATGATTCAAGAAAATACCTGAAATATACGTTACAATTACAAAATTGTTTCTCAATCTTCGCCTATATAAAGATATTGGTATTTGGGTTCTAAAAATATTCAAAGTCAACACTTGTTGGCGAAATTCACAAGATAATATGATGAATTCATATTATTATAGTTTATTTTATCCTGCATATTAATTGTTTTATGCGTGGAAATGAAAAGATTTGAGCACATGTCCTTTCAAACCCTTTATAAAATGTAATTTCATATGCCGTTCATAAACAGAAAGAAGGAGAATGGCAGCTGCAATTTACTACTCTGATTATGCATAATAAAACAAGATTATCATTTATAACTGTTATCCTTATAACAACAAATGCTTTATGTCTCTGAAGGAATGTTGTAACATATGTTACCTCAAAATATTTTACCAAAACCCGTTTAAACTGGTTTATTTTTTATCAATAAGGGTTAAAATTCTTTGAATTTAAAGCTCTCAGTTCTGTTTCTTAGAAAATGCATCAGTACTGAAGGCAAATGCGTGACCAACAAAAGATCAAAGATCCCCCAGCACTAATGGTTTTCAAATTTAGACCTTACTTGAGAAGTCAATGTTATTTCTTTGAACAGCCAAGAAGGAAATTCTTATTAGATGTTAGTTTTTACATATTGTCTTTTAGTGTAAAGTGATAAATCACACAAATGGAAGTTACTATCATTTGTAGTATCCCATCTCAAAAAGTTAAAAAAAATTTGATAACAAGATTTGAGATCATAATTTTGGAATAGCCAAATCATTAATACATGTATATGCAATTGCTGAAATCGAGATACCTACACCCTTCTAAATCAGCACAGATCTTTATAATCATTTTAAATAAGAAATTAAAAATATCTTGAAAAATTCAATAAAAATACTGGCTTTTTGATAGATATGGATATGTACTTTGTGCGTTGTACTATACCTATTGTTTAATTTCATCATAGGGAAATATCTGTTCAGTGCAATTACATATCTATCAATCACACAATGTAGCATGACAGCTAAAAGAATTAAATTAACTGAAACTTTTTCCAAAACTACTTAGTTACTTAAGAATGTATATCATTTATCTCTTATTTCATGCATTAGTTTATTCGTTGCCTATAAATGTTTTGAAACAGAATACCGCTGGTCATAATTTAGTAACATATGTTACCATTTGTATGAAACAAGTCGCAATTATCTTAAATGCACTTCAGTGTCATTACTGTAGCCATTTAAATCAAAATCATTGTTTCTCTTTGATTAAGATGGATTTTTTTTTTGTGTTACTGCATGTTTTTCCAATTTGTCTGGAATGTTGGCCAAGTGGGAAGAATAAAAACTTAATGGTTAGTAGAAGAGTCTTGTACTTCTGCACAATAGAATACATGAAAATATGAGAGTTATGCCCAAGAACCATGAGTATATTAATTAAAATGGGCATTTTTCAATCCTCTTCTCTACTTTAACACAATCTGCATATACATATATATTGAAAGTCAGCCAGCAATGTTAAACAGGAATGCAAATAGAATGTTAAATCACCAACCATTTACACATAAACACCTATAAAGCCCTTATAAGCATGCGACTTATAGACCCATTATGCAATTTTCTTATTTCTAAGAATCAAATCTTGGGTTGTATTTGAATGAGGGCTTGTTATTGGTGAATCCTATTGCTTAGGCAATTTATCATAATTCTTTTATTGTTTCAGAATGTAAGATACAAAAGAAGCGCTAATTCAGTCTAAGATAATATGTTTCTCACTGCATAAAAAGTACTTGTAGTTTGTATCTAGTTCAAAGTTAAAGCATTTTTAAGCATCTTTGCCTTACTAAAATCTTTATTTTTGTAAGAACTAATCATGTTCAGGAGAATTGCAATTGGTGTGCATCTAATTGTCCTTTGGAAGCAGCAACTATGCTTGATTTTCTGAAAAAAGGTCTTTTAAATGTAACATATATTACTCTCTTTGATAGCTAAAGGTTCGATCCCCGACGGCGGCACTCATTCTTTCCGACTATTTGTCTCTCACCAATGGGTTGATAATCGTAAACCTATGTAAGATAGCAGCTGGAGGCTAGGAAAGAATGTGATGGTTGTACTGGTGAGAGACGTACCAGGAATCCATTGTTAGGTGCTCCAGCTGCCGCGATATATCTGAAAAATATTGAAAGCGGCGTTAAACTCCATCCAATCCAATTGATAGCTAAATCAAAATGTATACGACAATGTTCTATTCATTTGAAGATAATATGGTCATACTCATGTAAATTTTCAGTATTTAACTGAATTGTGCAGTTTCTTAGCAAAACTAGGATTGCATGCAATGTACTTTGCATTCAATTGGAAACAATAGAGAGCTTAAATGCTTCATGGAATTTTCAGGCCATGTTAGCAGAATAACACTGATGTCAAGGTGGCTTATCCACCTAACCATGAATTCCTTGTATTTATCGTACACATCATTCCATTCATCACATCATTCTTTTAAAGCCTCTAGCTGCTTATAAACGAAGATGAATGATTATAAACTTGTTTGTACTGGCTGTTGAAACCTAGTACCTATGATATGGAGTCAAATGTGCTACCAAATCTAATGTGCTACCAACTGGGCTAAGAACATAATAAACTCTAAGAAATATTTTTAACTTTTCTGTACTAAATTGATAGAAATATTGCTTAAAAATGTTGTAATATAATAAAATATCGTAGCTTTTTTCATCTACATGTATTTGGTCATCATTTCTCACAATGAAAACTGTCTCTTATCATCAGAAGTAAGGTATATAACTTCTTTTTTATTCGAAAAATGCGAAAAAAAAGTCTCAAACATGGAAATGAAACCCGTAAGCTGCCTCAACATTGTGTTTGGAAGCTGCCTTAACATTGTGTTTGGAAGCTGCCTCAACATTGTGTTTGGTACATTTCCTTAATCTATGATAGCAGCTCAATAATAATTATACCTATAAATAAGTGGTAACGTATTTTGCAAGCTTTTAAAACCACAATGAGTATTGAATGATTTTAATTTTTATTGATACCTTCAAAATACTTTTAATTAGTTATGGTTTATAGTTGATACAGATAATGAGGGATTTTACAACAATTGCTATTAGATGAGATATGAATAAGCCTATGGTAATTGATAGGTAAATTGGTTACTTTAGAGAAACGCATTTTGCAAATAGCTTGATGGCCAGATGCATGAAAAAATTAAAATCTCCCAAAGAGCTGAAGCTTATAGAAAAACACAGTAAACAAAACATTTAGTAGAGCAATGATGAATATAACATTTCTTATGAATACATTAAATTGAAATTTGAATGTAACGTATTTTACTACCATGCATTGCTTGTAAGGGCTATGTTTTTCAAGTCATAATATAAACGGGCTTCATATACCTTCAGAATCACAAATATCATGACCAAAACACAATATCTTTTAATTTTTTACTAAATTACAGGTAATTTCTATTACAAGACATACATCTAAATTTGTTATATGAAAATTCTATGGGTTGGTTTCTTCAAAGTAGCGTATTTCGCATTTGCCCCAGTGGCCAGACTGCTGACAAGTTTCAAAATGTTCAAAATTGCATAGGCTTTTAGAAAAGCATTGTTAACAATCTTCCCAATGGGGCAGCTATGGAAAAATCATTTCTATCTATTTGCCTTTCTTTGAAATTCAAAAGTAACGTATTTTACTTCTATATCATGCCTTCAAGGGGGATTTATTTACAAAGTATTATTATGAATTTGCTCTATAAACATTCAACAACATAAATTTTGGCATTTAAAGATCACTTCTGGTCATTTTGACTCATCTTTTCACTGTACAAACCTAAAATCTTGTCTTGAAAATTTGATTGGTGATTAACTTTGAGGTAACGTATCACACTAACGCTCCACTTGTGAGAGTGCTAACAAGTCTCAAAATGTTCTATATACCATGGGCTATCAAACAGGCAATGTTAACAAAATTCCCAGTGAGGCAGGGATAGACAATTTATTTCTATATTCATAGTTTTCTATGAAATTTAAGGGTAACGTATTTTAATCAGCAACACAAATATATGTATAAGAAGTCAACTTTTTGTCATTTTGACTTCAATTTTTGGGGTACGCTTTTAAAATTCATTTTCAAATTTTTGTGGGGTGTGCTACTTTAAAGTAACGTATCTTACAAAAGCCCCACTCGCCAGAGTGCTAACATGTCTCAAAATATTTTACATACCATGGACTTTCAGAAAAATATGGTCTACGAAACAAAACCCATTCTGGCTCATGGACTAGTATTTAGAGGTTAATTAAATTATGGGACCCAGCATTGAAAAATTTGTAGCATACTGTTTTAGTGTTGACTATCTGTTTTTCTGTCTTCAAAACTTAACCAAAAAAAGTGAATGTTGCCAATTACGTCAAGGCTTTTCAAGATACAATGCTAACAATTGGTATGATGATAGATCTTAATGATGTTCATCTACAGATACCAAGGTCAAGGTCATGTGACAAGGTTAATGCCACCCGTCAAGGTCAAAATGTTTAAAATATGAATTTTCAGGGAATTCATGTTTCCCAAACATATCTTATGAAGCTTTGCATTTATAGATTGGGGGCTGACAATGTTGACCTGTCGGCTGGTCCCCAAAAAACTTTGACATAGGCCATAACTTTGGATTGGTAAGAGAAAGAGCATTTATATTTCACAGGAGTATAAGTACAATCTTCAAGTTCATCAGTAAAGGTCATTCTATAGCTCAAAATATTTGGAAAATTTGAACTAGACATTGAATTGTTTGCTGTTGATTTCCATTTTGTCACTCTTGACTAAGTTTGATTTTGCTGTTGATTTGCATATTTTATCAAACTGCTGCATTTGAAAAATTGCAGTTGCTGAGCACAAAAATATGAATAGTTAAAGATGAAGAAAAACATTGTCTTTAAAAAAGAAAATATCCAGCATTTCCTTTATCATAATTCATTTATGTTTTCTACTTTATTCAGTATCATTTCAAGATTTGTCCTTTTTTTGTACTTGAAGGATTTTTGTACAGTTAAGCTTACATTAAGCAACCATAAGGGGACCAATAAAAAGCGAACCTATGGAAATGGTCCCTAAATACAATATTTAAAGAAAAAAGGACGTGTTTTTGACAGCAAAAAGATTGTCACATAATTCTGACTGAATCCTAGGATGTTGGAACCCATTAGAATTGTCTCAATAAGATGATTCTGATAGGTTCTAACGTCATAAGATTCAATGATAAATATTTTTAGCTCGGCTGTTTTCAGAGAAAACCTAAGGTATTGCTATAGCCTCAGTGTTGTTGTCATCATCGTCATGCGAAACCTTTGACAATTTTGACTCTGGTTCACTTTAAACTTGGCACACATGTTCACCATCAAAAGAGCAACCTATACTATCAAGGGGGATAACTCTTGATGCATTCTGCGCAAAGTATGCCCCTTTTTTTACCTAGGTTTTTTTTCCACCATTCAGCACTCAACAGCCAAGCGTTGGCACCCGTAGGCGGTGGGTGCTCTTGTTACGTTTGAGAATGTCCGCTTTTTCAAAAATTTTACTTACATTCTTTAATTCAATGAACTTTTGGGTGGTTAAAGGAGAAAAAATTTTAGATTATTACTTGATAATGTCAATGCAAAACCAATGAAATTTTCAATAATCTTATCCTGCTTTTGTTCATTTTATCCTATTCAACCTTAAGTGAGGCAAGCCGACAAACAAAATTGTAGTGCATTTATGATGACATTGCTAAACAATCTCGTGTCGTAGCTGCACTTTCAGGAAATTTTTAACAGTTTGTCCCTTTTAGCATTAAAGAATTAGAACAATTATTTGTTTCTTTATTTAGATCAATTTACATTTCATTTTGTATAAAATCAAATTCTGCATTTGTGAAAACTATAGCTTTTTGCACACTAAATGAAAAAAAAAATAGATCTTGCTCTGAAACAAAGAACATCCTCTGTATGTGTAAGGAAGAGTTTGCTTTGTCCTTTCCAGCATTAGTGAAAAAGAAAGAAGAACCCAAATCTAGTAAGAATACAAAAACAGAAGGATTACTCTGGAAAAAGTTTAAAGAGGTTGCTAAAGACAGTGAAGGTAACATTGAATCTGACACAGAAGAAACGGAACCAGAAAAATTTGTTTGTGAAAATATCGAGGACGAACCAGATCCTGTGAAAAAAGCAATCAGACTGAAAAAGCGGGAAAAGAGACAGAAGAAGAAGTTAGAGAAGTGGTTAAAAAGGAAAATGTATAAAGAGAGGGCCGGAACGGCAGGTCCGTCGGCCATTAGGTACCTTCATTACTGGGAAAATAATCGGGAGAGGTGGAGATTTATGAAAGTTAGACATGTCTGGTTGATGAAGAATATGTTCAACTGTGAAATGGTAAATATATTTCTTTAATGCTTTTGAAAAAATTCGGTGGTTTATCGAGAAATAACCATAGATTATCACTTGATAATCTCACCGCAAAAACAGTGAAATTATCAAAATATTATACCCTGCTTTTGTGCATTTTACTGTATCTGAGGTCATCTATGCGGGGCGAAATTAGTGACGTCACAATGAATGTTGCATAGCAATCACGTGCAAAATGACGCGCTTTACGAAAATATGTCCTAGAAATTTCACATTTTGTCTCATTTTTGCATTAAAGAAATAGAATAATTGTTTGTTTTTCGAGTAAGATCGATTAATATTTCATTTCGTGAACAACAAAAGCTATATTTTCACTCGTGGCTCCGCCACTCGTGAAAATATATCTTTTTTTATTCACTCAATGAAATATAAATCTATCTTACACTGAAACAAACGATTATCCTCTATATAATACATACCTAGTGTGTTGTATGAAAAAAATATAGTGGTGTAACAATAGGTCAAACTATCAATGTATTGTGGTATTTTACCATGCAATAGGTCGATAGCATTTTTTCAAGTCAATAGATATCGCAATAGTTCCTGTGATTATCAATAGTTTACAATAGTTTATATGAAAATGAAAGTAGAACTAAATGTAAGTAACAATGCTGCCTTTCTGCATTTTTTCATCAGAGTATGAGGTCAAATCCAATCCTTTTTATATGCCGCCGGAGGCGGACATATATTGGCGTCATCTTCTCCGTCTGTCTGTCCGTCCATCCGTCCGTACGTCCGTCCACTTTTCTTGTCAACGCAACTCCTCCTAAACTTCTGGCTGGATCTTCTTGAAACTTGGTCAATGTTATCACCTCAATTGGTAGATGTGCATGAAGGAAGGATTTTACAGTTCGTTGATTTTTGCCTGAGTTATGCCCCTTGATAACTTAGTCTCTGGGTCCAATTATCTTGTCAACGCAACTCCTCCTAAGTTTCTGGCTGGATCTTCTTGAAACTTGGTCAATATTATCACCTCAATTGGTAGAGGTGCATGAAGGAAGGATTTTATGGTTCGTTGATTTTTGCCTGAGTAATGCCCCTTGATAACTTAGTCTCTGGGTCCAATTTTCTTGTCAACGCAACTCCTCCTAAGTTTCAGGCTGGATCTTCTTGAAACTTGGTCAATATTATCACCTCAATTGGTAGATGTGCATGAAGGAAGGATTTTGTGGTTCGTTGATTTTTGCCTGAGTTATGCCCCTTGATAACTTAGTCTCTGGGTCCAATTTTCTTGTCAACGCAACTCCTTCTAAACTTCTGGCTGGATCTTCTTGAAACTTGGTCAATGTTATCATCTCGATTGTAACATGTGCATGAAGGAAGGATTTTATGGTTCGTTGATTTTTGCCTGAGTTATGCCCCTTAAAAACTTAGTCTTGGCCTTGTGAATGCAACTCTTCCTAAGTTTGAGGCTGGATCTAAATGAAACTTGGTTGATGTTATACCAGAAATTGGTAGATGAGCATGAAGTAAGGATTTTATGGTTCATTAATTTTACCCTAAATTATGCCCCCTTAAAACTTAGTATCTAGGGCTTATTGAAATTGCAGCCTTTTGAACACAACTCCTCCTTACTTTTTGTCTTTATTTAAATGAAACTTGGTCAATGTCATCACCATAATTTGTAGATGTACATGGATCAAGGATTTTATGGCTCATTTATTTCCCTGAATTATGCCCCCTTAAAACTTAGTGCCTGGGGCTTATTGAAATTGCAGCCTTGTGAAGGCAACTCCTCCTAACTTTTTGTCTTGATTTCAATGAAACTTGGTCATTTTCAATTTGGTTCTGTCAAAATAAGTAGTGTCTATAATTATTTCTGTGAAACAGCAGCAAAGTGGCGGCGTATTTTGTGACGATGGCACTCTTGTTAAGGGAATATCTGTAATTCACTTATTTGATCATTTACTTGCCATTGACAAGGTAAACAGCATCTTACAAGAACAATATAAAGTTACTGCCTAATAAAGGATATGACACTTTAACATAGATTATTATCTAATTTTTCTGTAAAAATAACTGTTGTGATGGTATTGCAATAGTTTTCTGACTATTACAATACTATTCCAATAGCAAATATAGTATTGCAATACTATCGTGATACTAATTTTGAACTCAATAGAAATCGATTCCCACAACTGAGTAGGATATTGGTCATATTAAGGAGGCATATTGCAAAGTGAATTTTGTAAAGATATGCCTGACAGATTGTAAGAAATGGCATTAAACACTGCCCTGTGGTCAGGATGACAGAACGGTGCAAACAGTTTTCCAATAATACCCTGCTTTGCACTTGTATTTAAGTGCAAAGCAGGGTATTATTAGATAACTGTTTGCACCCTTTTGTCATCCTGAATGCATGGCTGTTTCATAAGGTGCTGAATTATTGAATGAGTATGTTTTCAAAATGAAAAAATTTAGAAAACAAAAATAGTGGAAACAACCATGACAATGATGACAATATGAAGGCCTAAGCAACAGTAATACTTCAGGCTTTCTCTGAAAAAAGCAAAGTTGAAAAGCATTAAGTATATTCTTGGACAATATTGTCCCCAAACTCTAAATGAAAGAACGTTATGGCTTTTTTACTTCTTCAATAGATTCTTTATCCACTAGTAATATTATTGGTTTCCATCAACTTTCGTGTCTTCTGTTTGGCTGAAAAATTGGTTTTATTCCTCAATGAAAATAATTTTTAGTGTGTAGCTTATTTTTGAAATTGCATGCAAAGTAAGTCTCATAAGAAACAAGTTTAATTATGGAAAATACTTCCATTTAGGCAGTGTAGGCTGAGATCAGGCTAAACATCTATACAGGCTGATTTTGGGCTATACTGTCTGCCAAAGCTTTTATACAGGAGGTCTATGTTGTGTACAGAATGGGAAGGGTTTAACATGTTCTATTTATTGCAGATTGATAATGATGATTTTGATTTGATACTACGTTACCTTGAACCCTCCAATGATAAGACAAAGAGTTCTCTTGTCCAAGAAGCCGAGGAGATTATAGCCAACATAGAGAAAGAGGTTGCAGATAATAGTGACGAGGATGAAGGTATGTGATGTAACATTATTACTCTGAGATTTTGGACACTCAAAGAAAGACTATAACTATGCCCCCTTAGAAGAAGAGGGGGGTATATTGCTTTGTACTTGTAGGTCAGTTGGTCTGTCCATCCATTAAACCGTTTTTTGTTGGAGCATATCTTAGAAAGTATGCAAGCTAGAATTATGAACTTCACATGTGGATAGATCTCATTGAGGAGAAGTGCAGTGCACAAGAACCATAACTCTACTCATCATATTTTTTGAGTTATTGCCCTTTGTTTATTGGCTAAGAATAGGCTATTGACCTGCTGTTATGGGGGGCATAAATGGTTTACAAACATCTCGTTTTACTTATTATCCTCCTAGTTGACTTTAATGTTGGAAAACTGGAAGGATAATTTCTAAATAAATGATTTATTTAGACATCCTTTCAGTTTTCCAACATTTTGAACTGGTTCTAAATTAACTCTTGTGAATGAAAACTTCTTGAAATTTGAAATCAAAGTGTTTTAACATGAGGTGCCTTTATTTTTAGCTCTCCTGAGCACAAAGTGCTCATGTGAGCTATTGTGGTCACCTTTCGTCCGTCCATCGGTCGTCAGTCGTCGTTCGTCAACAATTTCTTTAAACGACATCTCCTCCTAAACTACTGGGCCAATTAACACCAAATTTTACAGAAATGTTCCTTAGGTGGTCCCCTTCCAAAATAGCTAAAAGAATTGAAATCCATGAAAAATCCTGGTTGCTATGGCAACCAAAGGTGAAATTTTAAGAAAATCTTAAAAATTCTTCTTCCTCTCAACCAGGAGTCCTAGAGACTTAAAATTTGGCATGGATGATTAGTTCATAGACCTGAATTAAAAAAGCTAAAATCATATCTGTTGGGCCACCAGGTGCAGAGCACCAGGGGGGGTAGTACTTTGGGTAAATTTTGTAATCTTTAACCTTCTTCTTCTTCGGAACCAAGAGCCCTACATACTTGAAACTTGGCATGGATGATCAGTTCATAGACCTGAATTTAAAAAAGTAAAAGCATATCTGTTTGGCCACCAGGTGCAGAGCACCAGGGGGGAGGGGGTAGTACATTGGGTAAATTTTGTAATCTTTAACCTTCTTCTTCTTCGGAACCAGGAGCCCTACAGACTTGCAAATTGGCATGGATGATCAGTTCATAGACCTGAATTAAAATAGCTAAAATCAAATCTGTTTGGCCACCAGGTGCAGAGCACCAGGGGGTTGGGGGTAGTACATTGGGTAAATTTTGTATTCTTCAACCTTCTTCTTCTTCGAAACCAGGGGCCCTACATACTTGAAACTTGGCATGGATGATCAGTTTATAGACTTGAATTGAAATAGCTTAAATCGTATCTGTTGGGCCACCAGGTGCCGAGCACCAGGGGGGAGGGGGTAGTACTTTGGGTAAATTTTGAAATCTTTAACTTTCTTTTTCTTTGGAACCAGGAGCCCTACAGACTTGAAAATTGGCATGGATAATCAGCTTGTTAACCTTAATAAAAGTTATAAAAATCATGACTGTTGGGTCACCAAGTGCAGATCATGGGGGGGGGGGTAGTGCTTTGTTGAAAATTTTGAAATCTTTGACTGTCTTCTTCTGATGAACCAGAATCTGTACAGTCTTTATATTTGACATGAATGATCAGCTCATAGACCCTATCTGAAATAGCTAAAATCATGAATGTTTGGCCAACAGGTGCAGAGCACCAGGGGGCGGGAGGGTAACTTTTCAGAGCAATTCTTAAATCTTTTACCTTCTTCTTCTAATAAACCATGTGCCCTACAGACTTGAAAAATGGCAAGGATAATCAGCATATGGACCCGGACCATAATTAGAATAGCTAAAATCATAACTGTTGGGCCACCAGGTAAGGAGCCACCAGGGGGGGGGGGGGGATGTGTGTGTAATACTTTGTTAAAAATTTTTTAAATCCACAACCTTCTTCTTCTGAACCAGAATCCCTACAACCTTTTTATTTGACACAGATGATCAGCTCATAGACCCTATTTTACATAGCTATAACAATGAATGTTTGGCTACCATGTAAAGAGCATTGGGGAAGAGGATAGAATTTGGGTCAATTTTGAAATTTTAAACCTTCTTCTGATGATGAAGTAGGAATCTTACAGGCTCTAAATTTGCCATGAGTCATCAGCTCATATACGTTAATCAAAATAGATATAGTGATGATTGTTTTGTGACCAGGGGCAGAGACCCAAGGGGAGGAGACAGTGCTTTGTGGTAAATTTAACAGTTGTTAAAAATTCTACTGAACCAGAATTCCTACAGCTTTTTCATTTGATATAGAATAATCAGCTCATAGAACTTAATTTAAACAGCTATTATGATTGTTGGGCCAAGAGGTGCGGAGAAACAGGGGGGAGAGGGAAGTACTTCAGGTCAACTTTAACATTTTAACTTTTTTTAAGCTCACCTGAGCACATAGTCCAGCTTCCGTCCTTTGGTTGTTGTTTGGCGTCTGTCAACAATTTCTTTAAACAACATCTTGTCCTAAACTACTGGGCCGATGTACATCAAATTTTACAGAAATCTTTCATAGGTGGTCCCCTCCAAGATAGCTTAAAGAATTGCTATGGCAACCAAAGTTGAAATTTAAGAAAATCTTAAAAAGTCTTCTTCTGATGAACAAGAAGCCCTACAGCTTTGGAATTTACCTAGGATGATCAGTTCATAGACCTTAATTATACCACACACCTACGGTGTAGAGGGGGGGTATATTGGTTTCACCATGTCTGTCTGTCTGTCTGTCCATTCGTCCGTCCGTAGACCTTTTCGTTTCCAGACTCTAACTCAAGAACCAAATGACCTACAATCATGAAACTTTATATAAATGTTCCTTATGACCCAAGGAAATGCCCTTATTGTTTTTGGGTCATGTAGGTCAAAGGTCAAGGTCACAGTCAGCCTTTGTTCAATTTTCGTTTCCGGACTCTAACTCAAGAACCAAGTGGCCTACAATCATGAAACTTTATACAAATGTTCCTTATGACCCAAGGAAGTGCCCTATTGTTTTTGGGTTACATAGGTCAAAGGTCAAGGTCACAGTAAATTTTTGTTCAATTTTCGTTTCCGGACTCTAGCTTGAGAACCAAGTTACCTACAAGCATGAAACTTTATGCAATATTGCTTATGATCCAAGGAAGTGCCCTATTGTTTTGTGGTCATATAGGTCAAAGGTCAAGGTCACAGTCAATTTTTGTTCAATTTTCATTTCTGGTCTCTTCTCAAAAACCAAGCGACCTAGAATCATGAAACTTCATGCAAATGCTACATTTGACCTCAATATTAGTTACAAACACATCCTGCACTAATAGCACTTGCATTCTGACAGAGCGCTTGTGGGGGGTATTAGTCCGCTCTGCGACAGTTCTAGTTATGATAGCTAAAATTATAACTGTTGGGCCACCAGGTGCACATTACTAAAGTTATCCCAGATATTCTCTGGTAAAATGATCATGCAAAAAACCCGACTGATAACAGTTCCATTTTGGATCTTGTATTTTCAAACAGAAATAGTAAAACTTTGACTGTTGAATCTTACTGGTCTGACCATAAGATTATTTTCTGTTACACATAAATTTGTTACAGTTCAATAACTTTATCATCTGAATGCTTTGACTCAGGTGAGCGGACCATTGCCAAAGGCCCTCTTGTTTGAGACAGTTTTTACTTTGAAAAAGTAATTTTGAAACTTCTCGGATTCAAAAATATTAAGAGTTTGTTAGTACACGAAGCTGAGGAAATTATACCCAACATAGAGAAAGAGGTAGCAGAGAAAAGTGACAGGGATAAAGGTATGTGACATACCCTAATTACACAGAGATTTTGGACACTCAATGGACAAGCTATTATTTTATGAAAATTTTAGAGGATAGATGAAAGGATAGATATGGAGAATAATATGTTAGTGTCTTAAAATATCAATGTTATCTGGTTGAGGTTGGGAAGAATTTATTGTGACAAGGCTTTGCCGAGTCATGATAATTTCTGACAGCTGAGACCAGATAACATTGATATTTTAAGACACTAACATGTTATTCTATTTATCATGCTATCATTTTTCAGCGCTAGATTATAATTTACCCATTAAAATCAAAGACATTCAGGTGAAAGTGTATGCAAATTGTTTCTAAAAATATACTGACTGATAACATGTTATGTTATCAGACAGGTGATATCAGGTCAATACAGGCTTCATTGCATGATAAAAAGAAATATGAATTTCACTTACTATATCTAATATGAATAAGTGATGGTGTTTTGTCCACTTTGCCAAATAAAGTGGTGGGGGTTTTCCTGATGGGGTTTTGTTTAATGTGATTTTTTCCGTACTCCAGTCTACACACATGTTAATTTTAATACAATGTTACCAAATTTTTATTAAGCATAACAACATTTTTTGGAAGAATGGAAGGATAAAGTCAAAAACAATCAAGTGTAAGGTATTGACCCTTTGTATTCAGACAGACAAGCTCAAAACAAACATTGTTTACAAAACTGCTCCCAACGGTGAAATATGAAAAATAATCTACTCTGAAACTACTGGGTAAAAGAAATAAAAAAAAAACTTCACACAAATGATCACTAGGACATAATCTCAATGAGTTTTTAACTCAATTATACGTAGAATAGGGGGGCTTTTATGATCACCCAGGCATTGGCGTTGGCGTAATGCTTTGGTAAAGTCATTGAATGCAAGTGTTTCAAATCTCTGTTTCTATAAGAAATTGATTTGAAACTTTTGCACATACTTCTGTGACCTTAATATCAACTGCTACAGAGATTCAATACTCTGATATAGAATATAGTGAAATTATAACCCTTTTCTGAATTTAAAATTCTTGGTTAAGTTTTTAGATGCAACTGATGTTTATCTTTATTTTCTCATTATTTACTAAAGCTATTGCTTGGAAACTTTGTACATGTCATGCTTCTTTGATCATGATATCAAAGATTTATTACTTGGATATCTTATTTTGTGGAATTTTATTCCTTTTTGGACTTAGAAATCTTGGTTAAGTTTTTATATCAGTTTTATGTTTCTACTTAAGCTATTGCTTTGAAACTTTGTACATGCTTCTATGGCTATCATATCATCCTTAAGACAAAGATTCATTACTCTTGACTTTCATTTAATGAAAAATTTTCAATGTTGATATTGATCTGCAGTTGCTATCCAACCAAAACTCACAGAAAAGATTCCTAGGAGATGCTCTCACAGATTTCTTTGATAAATTCTGGTTGGGCAATGAATTTAAGTATTTAACATTATTTTCTAATTTCAGTAACAGTGCCTAGTCATTTTACAGAGGTTATGGGAAGAGCAAGACAAGTTATTCAGACTTTAGCTGTGTGAAACAACACATATAACAGAACTTATGGACCAAGCAAAATAAGTTACAGTAATTCATGCATAAATTGGAACACTCCAAGAATTAAGACACCTTAAATTATTTCATGAAATAATATATTTGTGTCTCTAATTTTGGACAAACATCATCAGGAATTTATCTTTGATTTCGAATATGGAGTTTTTTACCTTTTAGTCAAAATTTGACTGCGTGAAACAACACAAAGATATATGGATTTACAATGTACGTAATTATCAACCCTTTCCTGTTTTTGGATGCCCCTACAATGAAATATCAATGGGCATATGGTGTTTATAGTTACCTCTGTCTATGTGAAAGTGCTCATGTGCGTGAATCCCATCATTGTCCAGAGCATACTTTCACATATATGGATGACTTTCAAAGTAACTTGACTCAGTTAATTACATAGGTTAGTACTAATGCTGTGTTAGAGATATGGCAATGGCTTAAGGCCAAACAGTGAAATGGGTATTATCTGAAGTATACACTGTACATTTAAAAATGTGACCTGTCATGTAAAAATGAATATTTGAAGAAGAGATTGGTTTCAGTGCAGGTCAACCAGAAGATACATTCCAAATTTCTTTGATTCAAATATTGATTGATTCAGAAAATTAGCAAAGTGCAAAAGGTTTTGACCCTTGTCAGCCTGAGCAGTCACACAGTCTCACTAGGGTAGACACTTTATGCACTACCCAGATGGCCCCTTCCTGACACAATTGTTAACTTTCAATACATTCAAGGTCGAGGGCACAAGTTCATCTCAATTGATTAAACTGGTAATGTGCCAAGCATTTCTTTAATGCTTTTAGGGGGATTATCAAGGAATAAAGGTAGATTATCATTTGAGCATGTGCGTGAGATTTCCAATAATTTAAACATGCACAAAGCAAAGACTCTTACCAGCCTGTGCACCCGCACAGTCTGACCAGAGTCTTCACTATGTGTTTAGTAGATAGATAAGATCTCAGAGTATCTGTAGACCACCAAGTCACTTTATATTTACAGTATGTGGCGGTCTACACAGCTCATTGTAGGCAATTCACGAACATTTCAAATTGTTGGAAATATCACGCACAGACTTATTTGATAAACTCACAACCTAACCAGTGAAGTTATCAAAAACTTATACCCTGCTTTTGTTCATTTCATCCTTACTGACATCATTTAAGTGAAGCTAGAAAAATGATGTCATCATGAATATTGCATAGCAATTAAGTGAAAAATGACGCATTTTATGAAAAAATGTCCCCAATTTTTCACATTTTGTCTCAATTATGCATTAAAGAAATAGATAATCATTTGTTTCTCAAGTAAGATTGATTTATATTTCATTTTGTGAACAACAGAAGCTATATTTTCACCCCACCACTTGTTAAAATATAACTTTTACTGCTCACTCAATGGAAAATCAATTGATCTTCCAACACTAATGCTACTTCAGGGTTTTCCTTGACGCAAAAAATGCGTGTCTTTGTCGCAATTTCAACTCAAATGACCCACAAAAAAATTACCTGTGCGACATTTTTGACGCAAGTTTCAAAATACAGCTATGTGCTATGAACATGTATGATTGGAGATCTTTTTTCATAGATTTTCAGTTGGGTTAAAAATTGACATAACTCGCTTGTTAACAAGCGTCAGATACAATATTTCTGTGACCTCTGTAACTAGCCAGGTTTTCCAATATTGATAAAATTCTATTTTTAGATAGCTATAGGTACCTGATAATATATGCAGAAGGGTTATTGCGATTTAAACCACCTCAGACCCAATTTCCGGTCGTAAAATTAACTGTAAACCAGACACCGGATCTTACATAATGCAACAACAAATAAAAGTGTGTAAACTTCCATCGTCTGCATTTGGGCCATTCTTTCAAAGGAACAACAAAATAGAGCTGTTTTAGCGAGTTTGATGATGATTACTAAGGTCCACCTACCAAAGAAGTCATTCGTCATTAAATCTGAATTTGTTTAATATTTTTATTTATAGCTTGAATTCTCTGAGGGTTAAAATGTTTTTGCCCTGATCCAAAATAGGAGGAATGAACAACCAAACCCTGAAAAATATGAAATGTATATGGCTCTGAAGATGTTACAGTCTACTTTATTTTGTTTTTATGTGCTCCCTAAGCTTCTTTAAATTTGTCCCCCAAAATTGGGGAAATGACCCTCAATTCTAAAGGTATGGGGGTCACAATGACCCCCAAATTCTGAGGCCCAGGGAAAACCCTGGCTACTTTCAATATTATGGCAATTATACAACCACAGTGTTTTATCCAAGCCAAAAGCTGCTCATCCAACAACAGTGTACCAGTACTTCTTATCATAGGCCTATAAGTGGGAGCCATACAACTCGTGTCACATTGACATTTGTTAAATGTCAGATGACAGTTGGCAGAGCCAGGTTTAAACTGTTCAATCCCCGATGGCCGCAAATATCCTTTCCAATGTTTGTCTCTCATCAATGGGTAGATAATCGTAAACCTATGTGAGATAGCAGTCGGAGGCTAGGAAAGGGTGTATTGGTAGTACAGGTGAAAGAAATACCAGGAATCCATTGTTAGGTGCTCCGGCCGCTGCGATATAACTGCGAAATTGTTAAAAGCGACGTAAAACCCATTCAAACAAACAAACAGGTTTAAACTCCCCCCCCCCATGAGGATGGACAGCTGGAGCCCTAGTTACTGCTGAGCTAGCTGGGCTTGATGAATGGATAGACAGACAACATACTTACAGTGACAACAATTTATAACATGACCTACGTTGCGGGAGTGAAATAACCCCGTTGAATGTTTTTGATATTACATGGTTGTTATTACACTAGTGGAATAACTATGCAAATGAGCTCAGAGCGAATAGCAACGCTATTTTCTAACCGCGAAAAACCGCGTTAGAAGTTTCGAGTAAAATTGAAATGTTGTATTTCAAGAATTTTGACGATATTTCGTAAAAAATGGGGTCATATTATTAATAGAATATCAAATTCATGCTTATGAAATACAGAATTTATTAAACTTGTCATCTAAAACAGATAAAAACTCGGCGCAGCCTCGTTTTTTCTGTTTATAGATGACTTGTCAAGCAGACATGACAATAGTGTGGCTGTGACATAGATTCCAAACCTAGTGACCCTATTTCTGGCTTGTCTCAGATTCAATTAAGACAATCATTTTGACCAATCTTAGTTTGATAGATAATGATAATGATGTAACAGCCATGATGCATACCGGACACACACAACCACAAAAACTCACCTTTAGCACTTCATTCATTCACTATCCTATTTAGATTATCACTTTCCTGTCCAAATTCAAAAGTTTTGCAGACGAAAATTTATAGTGGATTTAATTTGAACAAGATGTGTTTGTGAAACACAAATGCCCCCATAACAGCATTTTTTTCAAAGTTTGACCTTGACAGATGACCTTGACCTAGTCACATGACCTTGACTTTGGTACCAGCAAATGTGGATCATTGAGATCTATCATCATGCAAAATATTAGCCTTGTATCTTGAATAGGCTTGAAGATATTGGCAATGTTAAGTTTTTATACGCCCAAAGGGTCATATTATGTTATGGCCTCTGTCATCCATCCGTCTGTCTGTCCGTCCGTTTGCATTTTTTTGTGCGCAACTCCTCCTAAACTATCAATGGGAATGAGCTGAAACTACACACAATTACTCTCTGTGATGTCTAGTTGTGCATAAGACCTTTGAAATTCAAATCGCTCCAGTCATTCCTGAGAAATCTTGAATTATCTGCCCTTGAATTTAACGAAAATCACTATTTTTTGTGTGCGCAACTCCTCCTAAACTATCAATTGGCATGAGCTGAAACTACACACAATTATGTTGTCTTGTTGTGAATAAGACCTTTGAAATTCAAATCGCTCCAGTCATTCCTGAGAAATCTTGAATTATCTGCCCTTGAATTAAACGAAAATCGCTGTATATTGTGTGCAACTCCTGTTTAACTATCAATTGAAATGAGCTGAAACTAGACACAATTACTCTCTATGATGTCTAGTTTTGCATAAGACTTTTCAATTCAAAATGCTTCAGTCATTCTTGAGTTATCTTGGATTATCTGCCCTTGAGTTGATGAAAAACAAAATTTCTTGTTAGCTCATTTTCTCCTACATTTTGGATGGGAATGAAAGGAAACTTACTATAATGACTCTGTAGGTTGTCTATTTGTGCTAAGGACTAAATATATTTTCATATTTAGAGTAGTTCCTGATTTATCTGCCCTTTACTTCACAAAATAGTTTAAATTTACAGATTTTTTTTGTGCGTGTGTGTGCACAACGCCTACAAATTGAATTGGATTGAAATGAATCTTGCCATAATGTAACCCTGATATTTGGTTAAGCATATGACTTCAGAAATTCAAAAAGCTTGGGGCTTTCTTGTATTATTTGCCCTTGAATTGATTGAAATTCACTATGTTTCTTTTGTGAGCAACTCGTCACACTTTGAATTTGAATGAGCTGAATCTTGCAAAATAACTGTTTGGCATATAGTTGTGCATAAAATCATTTTCAAATTACACTAAAAAGGTCATACTATGTTATGGCACTAGATGTCTGTCTGTCTGTTTGCTATATTTTTAGCTATCATTCAAACTCACGTTACTGACAAGCCAAGGTTTCTGAAAAGCCCCATCGGGCGTATATGCGCCACTCTGCGAAGCTTTTGTTTGGTTAACTTTTGCAGACAGACAGATGGACAGACAGACAATGGTAAAACAATATGCCCCCGATCAATCGATGTGGGGGCATAAAAATAACCTTTCAGTAGGGAAGAAAATAGTGTGGAAAACGAAGAAATTGCTTGTCAGATGCAATTTCTTCTTTTTTCACAATGTTTTCTCAATCATAAAATCACAGGCACGTAAAAAGCAGGGATTAAACAGCAAAGGGTTATCCTGGCCGTTCAGAGGATTGAGTCCAGATCTAAGTCCTCCGCTCTATGTTTTGCGATCCAATGGGTTGTTGTAGCTCAATCCTAAAGTTTTGTGGTCTCTTTTCACCAGTTCTTCCCAGGTAAGCTTTGATTTGCCATGGGCTTGGTTCCCTTGTGTGTTAATGGATCAAACCTAAGATGGACACCCAAACTGAGCTACATTTCTTCATTCAGAACACCACTCGGCCAATCTCGCAATCAAACTCCGATGTACGTAGACAGACTATTTTTAGAAATTATGGGAAAACCTTGGCAAAACTCCATGACGTCTGTTAAAATACCGTTAGCCCTTGAAACTGTGAGTGAACACATTCGTTTCACCAACGCTACTCATTTAAGTCACTGATGTGAAACCATCTTATCCTAATTTAAATATCTTGAGATTCTTAAATAACGGCTTAAAAAATCTAAATTTTTGAGAATGATTCGTCATTCTCAAAAATTAAGATGTTTCAGCCGTTATTTACTGTAATAGATATTAATCTACAATTCTAGTTTTTCTTACACTGTTTCCACCAAACAAAATGCATGATTTTGTTAGATACCCATCCTCCTTACATACATCCCAGGTCTATTGCAGTTTACGGAAATGGCCGAGTGATGTTCCGAATGACATTTCACATGACCAAACCATCTCACTCTTTTTGCTCTGAGGGCAGGGCTTACCCTATGCAGCTGTGAGATAAGGGTCTCTGTTGTTGCCTTATCTACCTCAACGTGGCCTTTTTGTTTCTGGACAGTTTCGTCTGTGTGGCTGTCACAGCCCATGTCTCTGATCCATAAAGTTAATTCTAAGTTTAGATGAGCTATAGATTGGATGGATAGACAGGCAGATGTAATGATACTTGATCAAGGTGAATCCTGTACAAACACCTCATACCTTGTTATCGCATAAAATACATGTTTACGAGTTGTTAAGGCAAACTCTAACGCAAAAAAAACCCTCGGGCCTTCACTGGAGAATACATGGGTTAATAAGTAAATTCACATGCCTTTAACGCTCACTCACCGTCCGTCATCCGTCTGCCTGTCCGTCAACAATTTCTTTAAATATCTTCTCCTAAACCACTGGGCCAATCAGGCTGAAACTTGGCAGGGATTTTACTTGGATGAAGCTCTTTAAATGTTGTTAAGAATTTAATTTTACCAACTAGAAAGCCATGAATGGCTTGAGTCGCTCCACAGGCTAGAAATTCTTGTAATAGTGAATAGAAGTTTTGACTAGATTTTTAGATATTTTGGGTTCTACTGATGTTGAAAATGATTTTGAAAATTTCCACTATATAACATAAAGAGAAATGACCGCCACCCATAAAATAAATATTTTTCATCCAATCACAATAATATTTGGCTGCACAAAAATGGGTCACCCAAGGATCATACCAATAATGTTTGACTCATATCCATCAGTTATTTACTAAGAAAATGATTTTCAAAGTTTCAACTTTATAACATATAGAGAAATGACCTCCCCCCATAAAATACATATTTTTCATCCAATCACAATAATTTTTGGTGGACCTATAGAGGGTCACTCAAGGATCATTCCAGTGAAATTTGATTGTTATCCATCAGTAACATTCTGAGACTAGAAAGCCATGAATGGCTTGTGTCGCTCCACAGGCTTGAAATTCTTGTAAAAGCAAAAAAAAGTTTTGACTAGATTTTTAGATATTTTGGGTTCTACTGATGTTGAAAATGATTTTCAAAGTTTCAACTAAATAACATATAGAGAAATGACCTCCGCCAATAAAGGACTTATTTTTCATCGAATCAAAATAACTTTTGGCTGCATGATAATGGGTCACCCAAAGCTCATACCAAAAATGTTTGATTGAAATCTATCAGTTACATTCTGAGAAAATGATTTTCAAAGTTTCCACTAAAAAACATATTGAGAAATGACCTCCGCCCATAAAATATATATTTTTCATCCGATCACAATAATTTTTGGTAGACTGATAAAGGGTCACTCAAGAATCATTCCAGTGAAATTTGGTTGATATCCATTCGTTACATTCTGAGAAAATGATTTTCAAAGTTTCCACTCTATAACATATAGAGAAATGACCTCCGCCCATAAAATACATATTTTTCATCCGATCACAATAATTTTTGGAAGACTGATAAAGGGTCACTCAAGGATCATTCATGTAAAATTCAGTTGATATCCATCAATAAGATTCTGAGAAAATGATTTTCAAAGTTTCCACTATATAACATATAGAGAAATGACCTCTGCCCATAAAATGAATATTTTCCATCAGATCACAATAATTTTTGGTAGACTGATAAAGGGTCACCCAAGGATCATTCATGTAAAATTTGATTGGTATCCATCAATTAGAATCTGAGAAAACTCGCTTTTTACCATATTTGGAAATTAGCCACGCCCATTAAATCCATGGTTTTCCTTGGATCAAAATTTCTTGAACAACTTTGAAAGAGGGTCACCCAAGGATCATTCCTGTGAAGTTTGGTTGAAATTCATCCAGTAGGTTCTGAAGTTTGGTTGAAATTCATCCAGTAGGTTCTGAGGAGAAGATTTTTAAAGAAAAAGTTTACGAACAGACGCACGACAGACACAACGCCATGACAATAGCCCCAGTGGCTTTCAGCCAGTGGAGCGAAAAATGATTTTTAAAGTTTCCACTATATAACATGTAGAGAAATTATCTCCGTCCATAAAATACGTATTTTTAATCTGATCACCAAAATTTTTGGCACACTGATAAAGGGTCACTAAAGGATCATTCCAGTGAAATTTGGTTGATATCCATCCGTTATTTTCTGAGAAAATGATTTTTAAAGTTTCAACTTTATAACATAAAGAAAAATGATCTTCGCCTATAAAATACATATTTTTCATCCGATTACAATAATTTTTTGTAGACTGATAAACAGTCACCCAAGGATCGTTCATGTAAAATTCAATTGATATCCATCTATTAGAATCTGAGAAAACTCACTTTATATGGAAATTAGCCACGCCCATAAAATCCATGTTTTTCATTGGATCAAAATTTCTTGAACAGCTTTGAAAGAGGGTCACCCAAGGATCATTCCTGTGAAGTTTTGTTGAAATTCATCCTGTAGTTTCTAAGCAGAAGATTTTTAAAGAAAAAGTTTACAACCGGATGCACGGATGCAGGACGGACACAACACCATGACAAAAACCCCTGTGGCCTTTGGCCAGTGGTGCTAAAAACTCTGGCCTAAACCACTAGGCCAATCAAGCTGAAACTTGGCAGGGATTTTCCTTTGATGAAGCTCTTTAAATGTTGTTAAAAGAATTTAATTTTACCAAAAACTCTGGTTTCTGTGGTTACATAAAGGCCCAAAATGGCTGAAAATCTAAGAAAAATTTCTTCTCCTAAACCACAAGGGCAACCAAACTAAAACTTGGCAGGGAAGTTCCTTGGGTGAAGCTCTTCAAAAGTTGTTTTAAAAAAGAATTTAATTTCATCAAAAACTCTCGTTTTGATCATAACCGAAAGTCTGAAACATGGCCTAAAATGGCTGATAATATTAGAAAAATTCTTCTCCTTCTAAACCATTAGGCCAATCAAGCTGAAACTTGGCAGGGGTGTTCCTTGGGTAAAAATCTTCAAAAGCTGTTAAAAAAATGTCATTTCTTCAAAAACTCTCGTTTTCACAGTAACTCAAAGTCTGAACAAGAGGACCATGATGGTCCTATATCGCTCACCTTGGTCTCTTTGTCTCATTAAATACATCAAATTTTAAAGCAAAGTTGTACCTTTATGATTTGAGCCCTCTAAGGCTGTAAAAAGACAATTTTCACTAAGGTCCCTTTTCCCATGATATGGCATGGATCTTTCCCATTTTCAATAAGGTTTATCCTTGTAACCTGACAAACATTCTGACTAAGTTTCATGAAGATAGGACCATATTTGAGGCCTCTAGAGTGATAAGAGCAAAAATGTCATTATAGCCCTTTTTCCCATAATATGGCACGGATCATTCCCATTTTCAATAGGGTTCATCCTTGTGACCTGACAAACATTCTGACCAAGTTTCATGAAGATTGAATCATGTTTGTGACATTTAAGGTGTAAACAAAAAAATGTCATAAAGGCCCCTTTTCCCTTGATATGGTTTGGATCCTTCCCATTATCAATAGGGTTCACCCTTGTGACCTGGCCAACATTCAGACCAAGTTTCATGAAGACTGTTCCAAATTTGTGGCATCTAGAGTGTAAACAAGAAAATTGTCATAAAGGCCCCTTTTCCCGTGATATGGCGTGGATCTTTCCCAATTTCAATAGGGTTTATCCTTGTGACCTGGCCAACATTCTGACCAAGTTTCATGAAGAATGGGCCATATTTGTGGCCTCTAGAGTGTAAACAAGAAAATTGTCATTCAGGCCCCTTTTCCCATATGGCGTGGATCTTTCCCAATTTCAATAGGGTTCATCCTTGTGACCTAGCCAACATTCTGACCAAGTTTCATGAAGATTTGGTCATATTTGTGGCCTCTAGAGTGTTAACAAGTAAATTGTCATTAAGGCCCCTTTTCCTGTGATATGGCGTGGATCCTTTCCAATTTCAATAGGGTTCATCCTTATGACCTGGCCAACATTCTGACCAAGTTTCATGAAGATTGGGCCATATTTGTGGCCTCTAGAGTGTAAACAAGAAAATTGTTATTAAGGCCCCTTTTCCCGTGATATGGCGTGAATCTATCCCAATTTCAATAGGGTTTATCCTTGTGACCTGGCCAACATTCTGACCAAGTTTCATGAAGATTGGGCCATATTTGTGGCCTCTAGAGTGTAAACAAGAAAATTGTCTTTAAGGCCCCTTTTCCCGTGATATGGCATGGATACTTTCGATTTTCAATAGGGTTCATCCTTGTGACCTGACCAACATTCTGACCAAGTTTCATGAAGATTGGATCATATTTGTGGCCTCTAGAGTGTAAACACTTAAATTGTTGACGGAGGACGACGCACGACGAACGACACACATTCAATGATCACAAAAGCTCACCTTTAGCACGATGTGCTTAGGTGAGCTAAAAATTACTGAAAATGGCAGAAAATCTTAGAAAAAATTCTTCTCCTCCTAAACCACTAGGCCAATCAAGCTGAAACTTGGCAGGGATTTTCCTTTGATGAAGCTCTTTAAATGTTGTTAAAAGAATTTAATTTTAACAAAAACTCTGGTTTCTGTGGTTACATAAAGGCCCAAAATGGCTAAAAATCTTAGAAAAATTCTCCTAAACCACAAGGGCAACCAAACTAAAACTTGGCAGGGAAGTTCCTTGGGTGAAGCTCTTCAAAAGTTGTTTTAAAAAAGAATTTAATTTCATCAAAAACTCTCGTTTTGATCATAACCGAAAGTCTCAAACAATTAATGAGATAGAACAAAGAAAATTAAAATCCTTGACACGAAAAAAACTTGATATCTCCCTTTAACATGGTTGACAAGTTATCAGTTGACTTCCTCAGGTGAGCAATATAGGACCATCATAGTCCTCTTGTTTCTTAAATATCCTCTGACTGGGCCTATATTCTTTATAGGTTCCTAGGTCTAACACTAATATAGAACATAGTTAAAGATGTTGATCTTATTATGCCCCCGTATCGAGAGATCGGGGGCATATTGTTTTACTCATGTCTGTCTGTCGGTCCGTCCGTCTGTCCGAAAACTTAACCTTTGCCTTTTCTCCAAAAGTATTGGACATACAAAGCTGTACACCAAAGTCAAGGTCATGTGACAAGGTCAAGGTCATGTGACAAGGTCAAGAACATCTGTCAAGGTCAAACTTTAAAAAAAAAAATGCTGTTCCGGGGGCATTCGTGTTTCACAAACACATCTTGTTCACACATTAAATTTTTAAATTCAAATTAACCAAGCAACATTGGTATAAACAAAAGTGGCCGTGTAATGCATAATGCAATTTTCTGGCACATGGATTCAGAGCTAGATTTAAAGCTTTTCTATGAATCTTTTATCATCTATCTTTTAATGAATAAAATAGTCTTTCTTTTTATGCAATCAATTCAAGTGTCAATTCATGTTTTACGAGCGTAAACATTTGCAGAGACCCTCAGAATGCTTTAACGCCCTCGTGTTTTGCACCGAGGTGTTTAACCATTTTTCGGGTCACTGCAAATGTTAACATCCTCAAAAACATGAATAAACCCTATATAAGGTGCATATTAGGTGTATAAATGCCTAACAAATACATGTTACCCTGCTTAAGCATAAAAAAAACCCAAGGGGCATAAGATAGTTTAATATTTGCTGTGGGCAGATATTTTCTTTTGATAACTATTTTGATGAGCAACCAAGGATCTGAAGAAGCAAAGATCAGACTACAAATCACTGCATCAGGAGTCAAGATAAGAGGGGGTAAAGCCAGTCTTAAATCTTGATTTCTCAATGAAACCCTATGTTGTGAGTACTCATTTGAATCATCTCGAATAGACATTTCAAATGAGTACAAACATCATGGGGTTTAATAACTCATTATAAGGATTTATACTAGAAAGCCATGAATGGCTTTAGTTGCTCCACAGGCTTGAAATTCTTGTAATAGGGAATCAAAAGTTCAACTAGATTTTAAGATATTTTTGGTTCTACTGTTGTTGAAAATGATTTTCAAAGTTTCCACTATATAACATATAAAGAAATGACCTCTGCCCATAAAGACATATTTTTCATTCAATCACAATAATTTTTGGCTGAATGATTATGGGTCACGCAATGATCAAACCAATGAAGTTTGATTGATATCCATCAGTTACATTCTGAGAAAATGATTTTCAAAGTTTCAACTTTATAACATACAAAGAAATGACCTCTGCCTGGAAAATTCATGTTTTTTATCCAATCACAATAATTTTTGGCTGTGTGATAATGGGTCAACCAAAGATTAATTCAATGACGTTTGATTGATATCCATCAGATACATTGGATCATTCCAGTGAAATTTGGTTGATATCCATTGATTACATTCTGAGAAATTGATTTTCAAAGATTCAACAATATAACATAGAGAAATGACCTCCAACCATAAAATACATATTTTTCATCTGATCACAATAATTTTTGGTAGACTTTTAAAGGGTCACTCCAGAATCATTCCAGTGAAGTTTGGTTAATACCCATCAGTTACTTTCTGAGAAAATGATTTTCAAAAATTCCACTATATAGCATAATATTATAGAAGAATGTCCTCCGCCCATAAAATGCATATTTTTCATCCTATCACAATAATTTTTTGTAGGATCAAGATTTCTTGAACAACTTTGAAAGAGGGTTACCAAAGGATCATTCCTGTAAAGTTTGGTTGAAATTTATCCAACAGTTTCTAAGGAGAAAATTTAAGACAAGAGGACCATGCTGGTCCTATATTGCTCACCTTCGGTCTTTGTCTCATTTAATAAATAAAAATTTCGAGCAAAGTTGTACTTTTACGATTTGAGGCCTCTGAGACTGTTAACGAGAAAATTGTCATCCGGGTGATCTGCCAAACATTCTGACCAAGTTTCATAAAGATTGGACCATATTTTACGCCCTTAGAGCGTAAACAAGAAAATTGTCATTTAGGTCCCTTTTCCCGTGATATGGCACATATCCTAGCCATTTAAAATAGGGTTCATCCTTGTGACCTGACAAACATTCTGACCAAGTTACATGGAAGTTGGACTATTTGTGGCCTCTAGAGTTTAAACAAGAAAATCATCATAAAGACCCCTTTTCCTGTGATATAACATGGATCTTTCCCATTTTCAATAGGGTTCATCCTTATGATCTGACCAATATTCTGACCAAGTTTCATGAAGATTGGGCCTTATTTGTGGCCTCTAGCAAGTAAACAATAAAATTGTCATTAAGGCCCCTTTTCCCGTGATATGGCACATATCCTAGCCATTTTAAATAGGGTTCATCCTTGTGACCTGACAAACATTCTGACCAAGTTACATGGAAGTTGGACTATTTGTGGCCTCTAGAGTGTAAACAAGAAAAATGTCTTTAAGGCCCCTTTTCCTGTGATATGGCATAGATCCTTCATATTTTCAACAGGGTTCATCCTTGTGACCTAACAAACATTCAGACAAAATTTCGTGAAGATTGGATCATATTTGTGGCCTCTAGAGCGTAAACAAGATAAATGTCTTTAAGGCCCCTTTTCCCATGATATGGTGTAGATCCTTCCCCTTTTCAATAGGGTTCATCCTTGTGACCTGACAAACATTCTGACCAAGTTTCATAAAGATTGGACCATATTTGTGGCCTCTAGAGAGTAAACAAGAAAAATGATATTAAGGCTCCTTTTCCCGTGATATGGCACATATCCTATCCATTTTCAATAGGGTTCATCCTTGTGACCTAACAAACATTCTGACCAAGTTTCATGAAGATTGGATCATATTTGTGGCCTCTCGAGTGTAAACAAGAAAATTGTCATTCAGGCCCCTTTTCCCATGATATGGCATGGATACTATCCATTTTCAATAGGGTTCATCCTTGTGACCTGAAGAACATTCTGACCAAGTTTCATGAAGATTGAACCATATTTGTGGCCTCTAGGGTGTAAACACTTAAATTGTTGACGTCTGACGACAGACGACGCACGACGGACATTCAATGATCACAAAAGCTCACCTTGAGCACGATGTGCTCAGTTGAGCTAAAAAAAGTTTTCAGTTTTTTAAGAAAATGTTTATGACAAGACCCATGGACAGATGGACACAGCGTCAAGACAATAGCCCAAGTCGCCTCGTGGCCAGTGGAGCCAAAAAACCAAAATACCCTCTCTATCTGAAGCTGCTGAGGCAAAGATCAGACTACAAGTGAGTGCAAGCTGATCATTTTGATTCCCAGCAATGCAGTGTGGAAAGGGTAAATATTTTCGGGTCACATATAAATATGGTTAAATGCTTTTTTAATTGAATATATTTTTATATCTGACTTGATGGCATTTTCATTCAATATCAGTAATTATGTAATAAAGGCAAATTTGTTCATGAATTATAAAACTAGAGCTACTTGAGCAGCTGATTTGCTCCACAGGCCTGAATCAGATAAGATGAGAATTTGAGTGAATGAATTAACAAATGAATGTTTATATCAAGTAACTAAGAGTTTTTGAAAAATTCATGATCGATGTATAACATATAGAGAAATGACCTCCACCTTTTAAATACATACTTTTAATCCAATCTCATTACTTTTGTGCAGAATGGGTCACCAAAGGATCATTCAATTTGGTTGATATCCATCAATTAGATTCTGAGAAAATGATTTTCAAAGTTTCCACTATATAACATAAAGAGAGATGACCTCTGCCTATCATATACATATTTTTCATCTGATCACAATAATATTTTGCAGACTGTTAAAGGTCACTCAAGGATAACTCAAGTGAAATTTGAAATTCAGAGAAAATGATTTTCAAAGTATTCACTATATACGAGGGTTGATCCAGAAATTCGTAAAGTGGGATTATAAAACTTCAGAAGAGATAACTATCAATATAAAAATTATACATCTATTTTTTGCAATATCTGTGTAATAAATGTGGGAAATTTCAAATTTGTAAGTTATATAGCGGCTGTATAGTGACTAATTAGATACAACGACCCCGCACGTAGGCGGGGGAGCAAGAACGTCGAATGCGACGTCATTATTAATTCTTTTCTACATAGTCTCCTTTTGCTCGCATGTCTATCTGCGCCTAATGAATTTACTTGCAGAAAATATCGCCATTTCATTTGGATTCAATTTTGTCTACAATTTCTTCACGAATAGTCTTTCTATTGGAGTGTAGACAAAGGTGCTGGGATTTTATGTTTGGAAAATAATGAGAATCAATTCGGACTACTTCGTTCGTTTGAACTCCAATATACCATTCTTAATCCTCTAATAAAGTCATACTTTCTTTGAATATCCAAGGTAACTTAAGCAAAACTTCTCTGTTTGACATAATACTATTTTTCCAAATTATCTGATTTGTTTGGCGTGGTCATTGACTCGTGATCATGACAAAATTCGAGAAATAAACGGAAGTCACTATTTTGTTTAGACATCAGGTTACTATTCTCTCGCAAATTTAGTCTGTTTGAAAATAATCTGTGTCCGTAAAACTCTTCCAAAAATGTTTCAATTATGACAATTGATTCCCCATATACGTCTTATTTACTTCTGGTAAGCAGTTTTAAATAAAATTTACGAACACTTTCAGAAAAAATGATTTGTGTAATAGATTTCAATTATTTTTTACGCTCCCCCGCCTAAACATACATATGTTACTATGGTAACAAAATTTAAGGCCGCTTGAAATAATTTTGCAAAAATAATAACATTTGTGCTCTTGGTAGATACTGAACTTCACACACTATAAATATTACACTGAACAAGCTAGAAATGCCAAAGTTATGGGCCAATTATACGATCTTCTGGATCATCCCTCGTAACTTGGTAGCATCACCTCAAGGGTTTCGCAGAAGAGGAATGAAGAGATAATGAATTAAATGTCCACATTACAGTTGATCTTACTCATAACTGTTTGCGAAAAAAGGGAAGCGAAAAAGAACTAGAGGCGCTTGAGCGCCTGATTTGCTCCACAGGCCTGAATATCCTGATAATGACTATTAGAGGATGATAAAGCTGTTTAAATGAGAATTGAGGTGAATGAATGAGTGAATGTTTATTTCAAATAAATAAGGGTCATATGCTGAAATATTTCTGCATATAAAAATCATGATCAGTGAATAACGTTGAAAATTGACCTCTACCTCTTACACAAATATTTTTCATTTAATCACAATATAATAGGTCACCCAAGGATCATTCTAGTGAAATTTTGTTAAAATCCAAATATAAGAATTTCAACACTAACAGAATGTTACTGCACAATATACTGGTGTTGGTCTGCAAAATTTTGATTGTAAATCTTTCCACTTTTAGTTAAACACTACTAAAAGATGTTACTTCACAATTGTTTGTCATCAAAACAAAATTCTAACTAATGATAGTAAGAAGGAAAATATTCAATCCAATATATTGATTTTATTCTGCCCAATGCCTTAGAGCGCAGTCAACTCAACTCTTTCTACCCCAGTCTGAATGTCAGGTCAGAACATCATTTTACACTCTAAGCAGATTCACCCTCTGTTCAACTAAATTGACCAATTCTGAGGGTTAATTCTCAGGCTACTTATTTCAACTAATGTTTCTATACATTTGAATTTCAACGAAGGTTTTGTTCTTTCTAATCTATAATCATTACACCTATCAAATTTAACAAGTCTAGAAAAATACATCATTGAAATGATACCAAAAGGGTGATCAAATATTCACTTTATATGTTATAATACCATCTATCAATAAAAAAAAAATATGCTGTTCATCTAATCAAAATATTTTTTTGCAGACTGATACAACTTCACAGAAATAAAATTTCCATGATATCTAATCCATCTGTCAGGATAGTTTGTTTTACCCTATATTGGATATTCCACCATATAACCTATCTGAAGAAATGACCTCTGCCCATAAAAGACATATATTTGATCTGATCAAAATATCTTTTAATAGACTGATAAAGGATCACTAAAGAATCATTCTAGTAAAATTTGGTTGAAATCCATTGATAAGAGTCTGAGAAAATGATTTTCAAAGTTTACACTATATAACATATAGGGAAATGACCTCCGCCCACAAAATATATGTTTTGCATCCGATCACAATAATTTTTGCTATACTAATAAAGGGTCACTCAAGTATCATTCATGTAAAATTTGGTTGATATCTATCAATTAGGTTCTGAGAAAATGATTTTCAAAGTTTCAACTATATAACATATAGAGAAATGACCTCCGCCAATAAAATACACATTTTTCATCTGATCACAATAATTTATGCTATACTGATAAAGGGTCAATCAAGTATCAATCATGTATAATTTGGTTGATATCTATCAATTAGATTCTGAGAAAATGATTTTCAAAGTTTCAACTATATAACATATAGAGAAATGACCTCCGCCCATAAAATACATATTTTTCATCTGATCACAATGATTTTTTGTAGGCTGATAGAGGGCCCCTCAAGGATAATTCATGTGAAGTTTGGTTTATATCCACCAATTAGTTTCTGAGAAAAGCCACCTATTACCATATATGGAAATTAGCCACGCCCACTACAGCCATGATTTTCAACCGATTAAAAATCTTTGAAGGAATCTGATAGAGGGTCACCCAAGGAACATTCCTGTGAAATTTGATTGGAATCCATCTAGTACTTTATGAGGAGAAGATTTTTAAAGTAAAAGTTTACGGACGGACGGACGGACGCACTGACGCACGGACGACGGACACCCCGCCATGACAATAGCCCGCTGGCCTTTGGCCAGTGGAGCTAAAAACCAGATACAGGGATTGTTTCATTTCTTTTTTTTTTTAGTGTTAGATAGATTGGCTTTATGTTAAATATTATGTTATGTTAAAGTGAACAAAAAATGTATTTTCACGAGTTTTTAGGCTACGAAAGAAAATGTAGCATTTGGTAAACAATAAATCAATGATTTATTAACCTTACACATAATCAAAGCACTGAAAGTACTGATGGTGATCAAATCTGTTGGCATTCTAGAGTGATATATTGAATTCGTTGAGAAAATAGAAATTTTTAATGTAAAAAAAAATAAAGGGAAAGTGTCTTGACAAAATTTCTGCAATTCTGGCCGAACTGTTAATTCAAAGAAAGAGAAAGAGAGGGAAAGAAAGGTAGAGTGACAGACAGAGACAGACAGAGGGACAAAGAGGGATAGAGAAAAGAAAACACGCAACTATAGTGTCTAGGCTCAAAAATAGCAGTCAGAAAGGTTTTTCAATTTCCACATGCGGAACCCATATTTTACTAGAATAAACAGCAGTCTCTCTGCATTTGGACTATTAAATGTCATCCGCTAATGTCCTGAATGGGGTCCACCATCCTACAAATTAAAAGACCGCTATTTCGTCTTCAACCAAAACGCTGTACAGGGTTTTGGTCTCTTTTGGTTATATTCAGTTTTGTGAAAGGAATGGTTATCTGATGCCATTGCGTAAAAAGGATTAAAGACAAGAGGACCAAGATGGTCCTAGATCGCTCCCCTGAGTCTCTTTGACCGACATCTCATCAAATAAATAGGAAGATGTCATAAAGGAGATAATTTCTACAAAAAAAACAAGTTTCATGAAGTTAAGACCAAATTTGTAGCCTCTAGAGTTACAACAAGAAAATCATCATAAAGACCCCTTTTCCTGTGATATAACATGGATCTTTCCCATTTTCAATAGGGTTCATCCTTATGATCTGACCTTTTATACTGACCAAGTTTCATGAAGATTGGGCCTTATTTGTGGCCTCTAGCAAGTAAACAATAAAATTGTCATTAAGGCCCTTTTTCCCGTGATATGGCATGGATCCTTCCCATTTTCAATAGGTTTTATCCTTGTGACCTGGCCAAAATTATGACCAAGTTTCATGATGATTGGGCCATATTCGTGGCTTCTAGAGCATTTAAAAGAAAATTATCATTAAAGCCCCTTTTCCCTTGATATAGTATGGATCCTTTCCATTTTCGATAGGCTTCATCCTTGTGACTTATCAATCATTCTGACCAAGTTTCATAAAGATTGGGCCATATTTGTGGCCTCTAGTGTGTAAGCAAGAAAAATATCATTAAGGCCCCTTTTCCTGTGATATGGCATGGATCCTTCGGATTTTCAAAAGGGATCATCCTTGTGACTTGGCCAACATTCTGACCAAGTATCATGAAGATTGCACCATATTTGTGGCCTCTAGTGTGTAAGCAAGAAAATTGTCAATAAGGCTCCTTTTCCCGTGATATGGCATGGATCCTTCCAATTTTCAATAGGGTTCATCCTTGTGATCTGGCCAACATTCAGACCAAGTTTCGTGAAGATTTGGCCTTATTTGTTGTCTCTAGAGTGTAAACAAGAAAATTGGTCATAAGGCCCCTTTTCCCTTGATTTGGCATGGATCCTTCCTATTTTCAATAGGGTTCATCCTTGTGACCTGACCAACATTCTAACTAAGTTTCATGAAGATTGGATCATATTTGTGGCCTCTAGAGTGTAAACAAGAAAATTGGTCATAAGGCCCCTTTTCCTGTGATTTGGCACGGATCCTTCCCATTTTCGATAGGGTTCATCCTTGCAACCTGACCAACATTCTGACCAAGTTTCATGAAGATTTGATCATATTTGTGGCCTCTAGAGTGTAAACACTGAAATTGTTGACGCATGACGAGGCACGACGAACGACGCACACCACACGATGGACGACGGACATTCAATGATCACAAAAACTCACCTTGAGCACGATGTGCTCAGGTGAGCTAAAAACAATTCGATTTATGTAGGTGGGTATTTTGTACAGCTAATGAATTGTCCAAAAATAGTCGTTGTTTACATTCAATTGCTCCTATCAAGGGGTGGATATTCGTAAACCTAAGAGGGTAGAAGATGGCAGCTATTTACGGATGTATGCTTATTATAGTTCTGGTGCAAGAAATACAAGATTCTATGTTTAAGTGCTCCAGTCCACAGGCGATTGATTCACAATCTAAATTTCATTTTTTTAATAGTGTTTAAGTTCTTCCGGTAAAACAAGTAGATGAATGATTGGATTGAGGAAATTTTAGACTCAAGGCATAGAAGCGCTACTATACAGTTGTAGCTACTATGTCAAGTACTTTGAAGAAAAATATTTTGTTATCAGTGTAAAACTAGGGGACAAAAAAATGCCGTTGGGCACTTAAACATCGCAGCTGCAGGTTAAGTATTCGATAGTTACAGAAATTGTAGTGTCTTAAAAGAGTGTCATTTTGAACAAGATTGCATGGCAACATCGACCATCATGAAGTCATATGTATAAAGTCTTGCTAAGATGAGAAATATCTTCATTTGAACGTAAATTTCTCTTCAATATGAATTTTCCCAGCCATACCAACTAGCTGTAGACCTAGATGGAGAGCTCATCTATGTGATTATGTACCTTTTCTCAAACTTTACTTAAAAGAGGGTCACCCAAGGATCATTTCTGTGAAGTTTGGTTGAAATTCATCCAGTAGTTTCTGAGGAGAAGATTTTTAGAGAAAAAGTTGACACACAGACTCACAACAGACACAGCGCCTTAGGCCAGTTGAGCTAAACAAGAGGACCATGATGGTCCTAGATCGCTAAACTGAGTCTCTTTGACCCCTGGGACATCACATGATTAGATAGGCAGATATCAAGACGGAGATAATTTCTACATAGGATCAATATCATGGAATATTTCCTGCCAAGAGCAAGAAGGGTGTGCCTTTTCGCTCTTTGATTCTATGTAAAAATGGATGCACCCATCATGCTCAGATGAGCTAAAAGGGATGCATATGGATGGAGCCCAAATATGACCCCAGGGTCTTGATATGAATAGACTTGGTAGGGGCCCACTAGATGATGCTACATACCAAACATGAAAGCTGTGTGCCCTCTGGTTTCAGATTTTAAAAAAATTTCACTCTTTGATTCTATGTAAAAAAAAGGTTGCGTCCTGGTGGAGTCAAAATATGATCCCAGGGTCTTGATATGAACAAACTTGGTATAGGTCCACTAGATAATGCTACATACAGAATATGAAAGCTGTCTTCTGGTTTCAGAGTAGAAGATTTTTGAAGATTTTCTGTTTTTTTACCCTTCTTGCTCAGAAGAGCTAAAAGGGATGTGCCCAGGGCAAAGCCCAAATGTGACCCCAGGGTCTTGATATGAACAGACTTGGTAGAGGTCCACTAGATGATGCTACATACCAAATATAATAGCTGTCTGCCTTCTTGTATCAGAGGAGAAGATTTTTGAAGATTTTCGTTCTTTGATTCTTTGTAAAAAGGGTTGCGCCCAGGCAAAGCCCAAATATGACCCCAGGGTCTTGAAATGAACAAACTTGGTAGAGGTCTTGTAGATCATGCTACATACCAAATATGAATGCTGTCTGACTTCTGGTTTCAGAAGGAGATTTTCCTATTTTCACCCTTTCTGTTAAGGGTAAAGGGAAAGTTAAAGCTGGATTTCATTTATTTGAATAACTTTGGTAGAGCTTGACCCAAGGAACATCCCTACCAAGTTTTATCAAGATTGGCCGACTGGTTAAGGTGGAAAAGATGTTTAAAGAAATTGAGGACGACGGACGCACGACTGACGCCGGACATTGTACAATCCCAATAGCCCACCTTGAGCACTTCGTGCTCAGGTGAGCTAAAATCAAAAATGTTAACTTTGTAATATTATGTATTTTTATATTGTTTCCACTAATAAAAGATACAAACACTTTAGGGACAAAAATGTTATTTTTCATTTTTCAATGAAGCGGCAAAATTAATCCAAATATGTCCATATATGTGAGATATGCATTCACCAGATATTGCATGTACAAATAAGTGTTGTTCCAGAAGTAGGGGTGACTATTTGGTTCAAAATTAGTGTCACGATAGTATTGCGATAGTAAAGTTGCTATCGGAATAGTATTGCAATAGTCAGAAAACTATTGCAATACTATCACAATAGTTGTTTTTCAGAAAAAATAGATAAAAATCAATGACAAAGTGTCCACCTTTTATTAGACAGTAAATTTATATTGGTCTTGTAAGATGCTGTTTACCTTGTCAATGGTGAGTAAATGATCAAATCAGTTAATTACAGACTTTTCCTTTAAAAGAATTGGATTTGACCTCATTCTCTTAAAAAAACATGCAGAAAGGCAGCTATGTTACTACATTTAGTTCTACTTTCATTTTCAAAAAAATCTATTGTAAACTATCCCTAGTTGGAGGAACTATTGCAATATCTATTGACTTCAAAAAATGCTATTGACCTATTGCTTTTGCAAGGTAAACTATCACGATACAGCGATAGTTTGACCTATTGCTACACCCCTATCCAGAAGTCCCTGAACTATCTTTATATCTTGGAAACTAATCGATAGAAATCATCGAAATTTGCATATGACAATACTTTTCTGGAGTTAATGTACAACTTTTTTATTCTATTAGTTCACATAACGTTAACAGGTGTTGCTATAGACTGGTCTGATGTCAAGTGGAGCAGGAACTGATTTTCATACTTAATGTCTACATATTCTTGAACTCTAGCACAAAAACCATGACTTAAAAGTCACATAGTTTTCTCAGAATTTAGCTTACAATTTCAATACTGATATATTGGTATTTCTTAATAACTTCATTGGTTTGAACATGTATCGTTGATGGAGAAAAATGCACAGAGCAATGAAGGTGGTACATAGAGTAGAGCCATCAGGACATCAGGAACACAACATTGAATTTCATTTGTAATAGAAATTGACACTAGTAGGGAATAGCAGGGGCTGGAAGGCATGTCAGTAACACCTAGTTTAGCGCCTCTTTAGAAATATTACCACAAAAAAATATATTCAACATGAAAGTTTGAATGATATCACTTGATTTTTCTGACCATAATTGAAGAACAAGTTTGTAAAAATTGTTATTGAATTACAAGACCTAGAGTAAGGGCATTTAGGTGCCTGTGGAAAGTTTGGTTTTGTTTGTTTGAATGGGGTTTTAAACCACTTCAACATTTTTTCAGTTACATTGCAGAAGCTGGAGCACCTAATAATGGATTCATGGTACATGTATTTCTCACATCAGTACTACCAGTACATCCTTTCCTTGTCTCCAGCTGCTATTCCACATAGGTCTGCCTTTATTGACCCATTGGTGGTAGACCAATGGTCGGAAAGAATGAGAACCACCATTGGGATGTAACCAAGCACCTCAAGATTGACAATCCGTCGCGCTACCACATATAAGGGCAGCGGAAAAATTGGTATGGCGCTATAAGTATAGCTATGATTATTGACAATATTGATGCAATTATTTGAAGGAAACCGAAGTTTGAAAATGATTTCATTGAATTAATTTGAATAACGCCGTTACGGTTTGTGTTTTGAATATCACAAATTCAATGGTGTACTTTAGAAACTTGCAGTGTGCGCTGCTTGGCGCAAAGTGCATGTGTTTGGTTTCATAAAATGCTTCGAATGTTAGACGCATATTTCATCTACACTGGTGTTTGAGATATAACACCAGTTTGCAAACTTCTGGAACAACCCTCATATAAGGATGGTCAATATGTCTGCCACCAGCAATATCTTCATTTTCCGCAATGTTTTCTGCTGGCAAAAATTTTGAAAATTTCATCAGCTGGAAATTGTCGACTGTAACTTCTTTAAATTGAATGATAATACTGAAGTAAAATCCCTAACAGGTCTTTTTTTTAAGGATGGGGGAAGGAGCCTGTGGCTCTTAATTTTCATAGCTCCTTGGTGGAAAACCTAGGCCTCACAACATTTTCCCTAACAATTCAGCCAATAACTTTTGGTCATGCACTGTTCCATGATGTAAGAAAAGTTTAAACTTGTACTTATTGTCAAATGTCTTTATATTGTAATACAAATCCTTTTTATTTGGATTAACATCAAAAATGGGATGAATATCTTGAATATTCAGCACCACATCTTTTCTTCTTGTACGGAAAGTTAAGTGAGAAATTTTCACCTTTTCTCTGTTATCGTCTATGTACACAGCACATATGACGCTAGTAAAGTATTGCGCAATCACCACCAACATTGCAGTGCTAAAGGCCATCATACTTCCAGCACTATAAAATATTTCATCAGTAACTAAACCTTGGGACCATAAATAACCAAAAACTGGATATACACCTAGCACAAAGATACTTTGATAAACCTTCAACAGAGAAACAAAGCGGATTGGTGTGAGATACTTGATGAAATAAACTAGCTGGAAATCATCTTTATTTTCTTCATCAAAACCTTCTACCGATTCACTTTTTGTGGCATAACTTGAGACTGGAATAAACACTGGTTTACATGTAGATAAAGATCTATATGTTGCTTCTTTCCCTTGGAATCTGGACCCTCTGTCATCCCAAGTAGACACTCCATAATAGATGGCTCTGATACTCCACAAGGCTCTATTGCTTTGTGATGACAGCTGAGGTCTGCAAGAACCCCAACCTAATATGGCCGACTGTACAAGGGTCTTTCTTTGACAAGCACCAAGCAATGCCATGACAACCTGAAAAAAAATTAGCCCTGAATAGCTCTCCTGAGAAACTAGAAAACCATGAATGGCTTAAGTCTCTCCACAGGCTCGAAATTCTTGTAAGAGCAAATCAATGTTTTGACTAGATTTTTTTAATATTTTGGGTTCCACTGGTGTTGAAAATGTTTTTCAAAGTTTCTACTATGTAACATATAGAGAAATGAACTCCACCAATAAAAAACTTATTTCTTAACTCCACTAACCGAAGGCCAGCCAGCTATTGTCATGGTGGAGTGTCTGTCGTGCAATTCTGTACATGCGTCCGTAAACTTTATCTTTAAATGTCTTCTCCTCAAAAACCATTGGGAGTATTTTAACAAAACTTGGTAGAAATGATCTTTGGGTGGCCCTCTTCTTATATTGTACAAAAAATTTTGATTGCCCCTCAAATATGGGGCAGCAGGGAGGGGCATATTTTCAATCTAAAATCTTTAAAAATCTTCTCCTTAAAAACCATTGAGCCAATTTCAATGAAACTTGGCTCGCATTTTTCTAGGGTGACCCTTTACTTAAATTGTTCAAGAAATTTTGATTGACCTCCAAATATGGGCGTGGCAGGGCGGGACACTTTTTCAGGTTTAAATCTTTCAAAATCTTCTTCTCCCAGACCGTTCGGCCAATTTCAATGAAACTTGGCATGGATGTCTCTTGGGTGACCCTCTTCTTAAATTGTTCAAGAAATTTTGATGGACCCCAAAATATGGACGTGGCAGGGCAGGGCACTTTTCACGTTAAAATCTTTAAAAATCTTCTCCTCCCTAACCAGTGGGCAAATTTCAATGAAACTTGGCATGGATGTTCCTCGGGTTACCCTTTATTTAAATTGTTCAAAAAATTTTGATTGACAATAACCCCAATAAATGGGCAGGGCAAGGCACTTTAAAATCTATGAAAATTGTCTCCTTCTAAACCATTGGGATGATTTCAATGAAACTTGACACGGTTGTTCCTTTGGTGATGCTTTACTTAATTGGATAAAGAATTTTTCATTGACCCCCTCCCCCTCAAGGATCATTCCAGTGAAATTTGGTTGTTATCCATTGGTAGGATTCTGAGAAAAGTCACTAATTACCATAATATGGAAATTAAAACCACATCTACTACAGCCATGATTTTCAACTGATTAAATTTTTTTAAGGAATCTGATAGAGGGTCACCCAAGGAACATTCCTGTGAATCCATCCAGTATGTTATGAGGAGAAGATTTTTAAAGTAAAAGTTTATGGAAGGACGCATGCATGGACAACAGACATTCAGCTATGACAATAGCCCGCTGGCCTTTTGGTCGGTGCAGCTAAAAACTGTGGACTTTATATAACATTATGAGAGTTTTAAATTAAATTTTCATTGCCCCTTGTCCTGTGAGGCTTGATGGATCAACCCCATTTTTGAAAGGAACCATCCTTGTGATGGTACAATCATCCTGAGCATGTTTGAAGACAATCAGATTAAAAAGTGTGGTATTTTAAGCGTAAACAAAGATTTTCTAATTAAAGATTCATTTGGCCCTTTTCCTGTGATATTTGACACATCAGCCTCATTTTGGAAAGGAAGACTCCTTTTGATGGTACAATCTGAATCATTCTGAACAAGTTCAAAGACAATTGGATGAAAAATGTGGACTTTTCTGGTTAGAGACAATCTCGCCAAGTACCAGTTCTCGCCAACTAACCAAGTTCATGAGAAAGACGGAAAGGAAACCCTTCTGAATTACAAGTTACATTGACAACAACTTCTTTTTAAAGAAAATAATTTTATGTGAATAAATATTGCATCAAACTGTGAAAATGGGCAAGTGGCGAGAACTGGTAGACGGAGAGAAATGGTCTCCAACCAGTAGGGATATGTAATAAATAAGGATTTTCACATTAATTTTTCATTTGGCTCCTTTTCCCACGACACTTGATAGGGTTTACAGTCAAAATATTCCCAAATCAATATGTCCCTGAGTCAAAACGGCCCATAATTTGGTCAAAACAGCCCAAACTAGTTTTGATAATCAGTCAAAACGGCCCAAACATAGAATTTTCGTCATAATAAAATTCAATAAGTGATAATCTTTTAAGAGAACTAGCATTGATCTAACTAACTTAGAAACTATGTGGTAAAAATTAATAATAAATTTAAAAAAAAAGAGTGGTTTTGTAGTATTTCATGGATGTCTTAAAGTGCAAAATTTTGACCACATGGAATACAAGATACAAGATACAAGATACAAAATTTTATTTAGTGTCGGTTTCAAACATAACAATTGTAACATTAGCGATGTATCGCTATTATCCGACATACATACAACATACAAGACAACACATAATTTACAATCACAAGACATGCAAAGCATAGCAAAGCAAAGCAAAATAAAATGAATAAAACAAACCCCAAGCCCTCCCTATTTCCGGGTAGTATCAAGTACTACTACCAGCAGAAATAAAGCCCTCGATGGAGTAGAATACCTCCATCAAGAGGGGCCCCACCCTGCGTAGAGAGATTAATGATGAGCAAATTAACATAATATTAACAAATAAGAAACGTTTTAGATAAAATGAGTTATATTAAATTTCACTAAGATTATATCATATTAGATGTGTTTTATAAATTAAAATGTTGTTAAATTAAAATCAAATGAGTAAGTCTATATAGGCCCCCTAATACTAATTTGATAAACTTGAAAACTAAAATATTGTTAAGAGGATAAATTATGTTGAGGTAGCAAAGGAGTTAAAAGTTGCTGCTTTGGGATGTTTTGACCAAAATGCGGGCTGTTTAGATGGAAATATGAGCGGATTTGACTATGGGCCGTTTTGACTTGCATCCCTTGATGGATCGACCCCATCTTCAAAAAGAACCATCATTGTGATGATTCAATCATTCAGAGCAAAAAGAAAAGGTTAAAAAGTGATAATTTCACCTTGAATTTTCAGGCTACTTCATCATTAATTGCATGATGTTTTAAAAACGACAAGTTTGGAACAAGGTCTTCTCTTGATTTAAAAAAAAAGTGACAGTTCTAATTAACATTCACAGGAATATGGTACACCTTGCTTCTATTACTCACTGAACATTAGAAACAAGGGGTCGAGCTGACTTGATAACGAACCGTCCTCTGGGTCAATCTAAAGACGCCGAATTCTCTAGTTCTCGCTTGATTTCTTGTTTCCTTCTATAAATTTTAACAAACGAAGGCGTAAAAAGAGTAAGAGTAACAGACACGGAAAAAATAGAAACAAAATAAAATCTGCTATTTTTTCTTCTCAAAAATCTAATAGGATGAGGCATTTTTACTTCTCTAAAGTTATCGTAAGCTCCGCCCGGGTAGCATAAAAATGCAAAGAGTTTTGGGACGCTCACTAAAATGTACTGAATATCGTTTCGGGATGTTTTGTTGAAATATATCCATGCATTTACTTATCAAATTTATTGCATTTTTTATTTATTGGCAAATGAAAAAATGTTATTTTTTGTAAGAAATCGTTACGATTTTAGACCAAAAATTATCATTTAATTAAGAACTACTTTAAACAATTATACATATTGTTCCGCTAAAGACCGGGACATTCCGTAAAACGAAATAAACCCGACTGTGCAAGGACCCATTGTGAAATAATATAAAACGCATAAGATACAACTTGCAGGGAATTCGAAATAAAAAACATACGAAAAATCGAAGTTTATAAGAAATTACATGAGAAAATGTTCCTTTGTATCCCTTCAAAATGAACCAGTATATTGACTGTAGTCTATATGCGGCTCCAAATAATTCAGGGACCGTTAGAAATGTAAAGAATCACTCTTAAGCTTAGGATGTTGGGATAGAAGATAGGATGATAATAGACTGCTAATAGTTCAGGGATATTGAAATTCTAATAAATAATTATATCTTATTCGACAGTAGCGGATTCAAAATGGGTAGGGGTGTCGTTCAAGACTGCAAAGAGTGTGTGTGTGGGGGGGGGGGGGGGGCATTGAGCAAATGTAATCAATAACCCAAAGCGTTTAGGGACACTGAACCAGTAAAAAAATAACCCCAAATCGTTTCAGTACAGGAGAGAACGGCGACAGAAAAAGACTCCAAATAGTACAGGTACATGCAAGAAATGTTATAAACCACCCCGAAGCTTTCAGTACATGTGAGAAAGATGACTGGATAAGACTTCAAAGAGAGGAGGGATATTGAGCAAATGTAATCAATTAACCCCAAAGTGTTAAGGGACCCTAAATAAGTGACGTCTGAATAAGACCCCAGTTGAGGAAATGTCATCTATCACCAAAAAGCGTTTAGGGACAATGTACAAGCAAAAAAATCAACCCCAAAGCATTTTAGTACAGAACATAATGGCGACAGATATGGACTCAAAATGGTACGGTTACATGCAAGAAATATGAATTATGACTCCAATGCCATAAGGTACAGGCGGGATCGACGAGCGGATAAGACCCCAAAGAGTTGAGGGACACTCAACAAATACTGCAAATAATCCAAAAGCGTTTAGGTACAGGCGAGAATGGAACTGGACTTTGACCCCAAACAGTAGAGGGACACTGAGAAAGTGTTTTAAATGATTTCCAAGGCGATAAGGCACACGTGACATTGATAAGTGAAGCGTTCAGAAACGCCGAACCAGTAGGAAATTAACCCTAAAGCGTTACAGTGCATGTGAGAATGGTGAGAGAAAAATACACCAAATAATACAGGTACATTCAAGAAATGGTATAAACCATCCAAAGGCGTTCTGTATATTTGAAAATTAAGACCCGAAAAGACTACAAAGCGGGGAGGGTCATTGGGCAAGTTCAATCGATAACCACAAAGCGTTTATGAACACGGAACAAGCAAAACATTTACCCTTAAGCGTTTCAGTACAGGAGATAACTGCGACAGAAATAGACATTTGAAGTACAGGTACATGCAAAAAATGTTATAAAGCACCCAAAAGCGTTTTCAGTAAATATCTAAATGAAGATTTGACGAGACCGCAAAGAGTGGAGGGACATTGAGAAAATATAATTAATAACCCCAATGCGTTTAGGGACACTGGAACAAGCAAAAAATTAACCCCAAAGCGTTCCAGTAAAGGAGTTAATTGCGACAGAAATAGACTCCAAATAGTTCAGGTAAATGCAACAAATGTTATCAACAACCCAAAAGCGTTTAAGTAAATTTGAAAATGAAGACTGGATAAGACTGCAGAGGGCGGAGGGAAATTGAGCAAATGTAATCAATTAACCCCAAAGCGTTTAGGGACAATGAAAAAGAAAAAAAATCAACCCTAGAGCATTTCAGTACAGGAGAGGCTGGCGACAGAAATGGACTCTATGTACAGGTATATTCAAGAAATGTTATAAAACACCCCAAAGCGTGTCAGGACATGTGGGAATAAGACTGGGTATGACTTAAAAGAGTGTGTGTGTGTGGGGGGGGGTGGTAATTTAGGAAATGATAATCAATAACCCAAAGCGTTTAGGGAAGATGAACAAGCAAAACATTGACCCCAAAGCGTTTTAGTACAAGAGAAAATGGCGACAGAAGTTGACTCCAAATATTACAGGGACATGCAAGAAATGTTATAAACCAATCCAAAGCGCTTAAGTACATGTGAGAACGAAGACTGGATCAGACTTTAAAGTGTGGAAAGGCATTGAGTTAGTACAATCAATAACCCCACAGCATTTAGGTACAGGTCCAAGTGACCTCTGAATAGGACTCGAAATAGTAGAGGGACATTGAACGATTTTGATATATGACTCCAAAACGATTAGGTCCAGGCCAGATGGGTTAGCGGATAAGACCCCAAAGAGTTGAGGGACACTTAACAAAAATTGCTAATAACCCAAATGAGTTTAAGTACAGGTGAGAATGGATATGGACTTTGACCCAAACAGTAGAGAGACAGTGAGAAAGGATTTTAAATTAACTCCAAGGCGATAAGGCACACATACATTGATCAGTGTAGCGTTTAGAAACTCAGAACCAGTAAAAAATTAACCCAAAGCGTTTCAGTAGATGTGAAAATGGCGCGAGAAATTAACGCCAAGTTGTTCGGTATACCTTGGTTAATTTGACCCGACTTTGACCCATGTGGAAAAATACTTAGATAACAATAACCGACATGTCTCATCATTTAACAAAATAAATTACATTCAAAACCGTTTGATATTCGTTCCTATGAAAGTACGTGCAAATCTCATGAAGGAATAATTAGATTCTTATTCATCTAAATAGCCGTGGTCAATTTCGGGTAAAAAAAGCGCTTAACATGCAAGAAATGCTATAAACTACCCAAAGGCATTTCAGTGTATGTGAGAATGAAGACTGCAAGGCGTGAAAGGAAATTGAGCAAGTGCAATCAATAACCCCAAAGCGTTTAGAGACAATGAACTAGCAAAACATTTACCTCAAAGCATTTCAGAACAGGAAAGAATGGCGACTGAAATGGACCCCAAATAGTTAAGGTACATGCAAGAAATGTCATAAACCACCCAAAAGCGTTTCAGTACATGTGAGAATGAAGATTGGATAAGAGTGCAAAAAGTGGAAGGACATTCAGAAAATTTAATCAATAACCCCAAAGCATTTAGGAACATTGAACAAGCAAAACATCAACCCCAAAGCGTTTTAGTACAGGAGATAATGGCGACAGAAATGGACTCCAAATAGTACATGTACATGCCAGAAATGTTATAAACCAACGCAAAACGCTTCAGTACATGTTGGGTGAAGATCGGATAAGACTGCAAACCGTGGAGGGACAATGAGCAAGGGCAATCAATAACCTTTAAGCGTTTAGGGACAATGAACGGGCTAAACACTAACCCCAAAACGTTTCAGTACAATAGAAAATGGCGACAGAAATGGTCTCCAAATAGTACAGATACATGCAAGAAATGTTATTAACCACCAAAAAGCGTTTCATAACATGTGAGAATGAAGATCGGATAAGACTGCAAAGCGTGGAGGGACAATGAGTAAGTGCAATCAATAACCACAAAGCGTTTAGGGACAAGCAACGAGCAAAGCATTAACCCAAATGGTTTCAGTACGTGAGATAATGGCGACAGAAATGGACTCCAAAAAGTACAGGTACATGCCAGAAACGTTATAAAAAAACCCAAAACGCTTCTGTACATGTGAGAATAGACATAGGATAAGAGTGCAAAAAGTGGAAGGACATTGAGAAAATGTAATCAATAACCCTTAAGCGTTTAGGGAAAATGAACAAGCAAATCATCAGCACCAAAGCGTTTTAGTACATGAAAGAATGGCGACAGAAATTGACTCCAAATAGAAAAGGTTCATGCAAGAAATGTTATAAACTAACCCTAAGCGTGTCAGTGCATGTGAGAATGAAGACTGTTTAAGACTGCAAAGAGTAGAGGTGCATTGAGCAAGTGCAATCAATAATCCAAAAGCGTTTAAGGACAATAAACGAGCAAAACATTACCCCCAAAGCAATTAAGTACAATAGAGAACGGCGACAGAAATGGACTCCAAATGGTTGATACATGCAAGAAATGTTTTAAACCACCAAAACGCGTTTCAGTACATGTGAGAATGGAGATTTGATGAGAGTGCAAAGATTGAAAGGACACTGAGAAAATGTAATCAATTACCCCAAAGCGTTTAGGGACAATGAACAAGCAAATCATTAACCCCAAAACATTTTAGTACATAATTAGAGATAATTGCGACAGAAATTGACTCCAAATAGTGCAGTTACATGCAAGAAATGTTATAAAAACCAACCCTAAGCATTCAATACATTTGAGAATGAAAACTGGATAGGTCTGCAATGAGAGGAAGGGTATTGAGCAAGTGCAATCAATAAGCCCGAAGCGGTTAGGGACAATGAACAAGCAAAACACTAACCCCAAAGCGTTTTATTACAGGAGAGAATGGCGACAGAAATAGACTCCAAAAAGAACAGTTACATGCCAGAAATGTTATAAACCACCCAAAAGCGTTTCAGTACATATGAGAATTGGGACTGGATAAGACTGCAAAGAGTGAAGGGACATTGAGCCACTACAATCAATAATCCCAAAGCGTGATTTATGACCCCAAAGCATCTAGGTACAGGCAAGATTGATGAGCGGAAATGACCCAAAAGGGTCGGGGGGACACTTAACAAAAATTGCATATAACCCAAAAGCGTTTAGGTACAGGCGAGAATGGAACTGGACTTTGACTCCAAAAAGTAGAGCGGCACCGGCAAGTGTTTTAAATTAACTCGAAAGCGATAAGGCACACGTGACATTTATGAGCGAAACGTCTAAAGACGCCGAAACAGTAAAGAATTTACCTCGAATCGTTTTAGTACAGGTGAGAAAGGCGCGAGAAATGAACTTCGTATAGTACAGGTACTTGCAAGGATTCTTATAAACCACCAAAAAAATGATAAAGTACAGTGAGAATGAAGACTAGATAAGACTGCAGAGAGTGGAGGGACATTGAGCAAGTGCAATCAATAACCCCAAAGCGTTTATGTACAGGTCCTTTTGACCTCTGAATAATAGAGGGACATTAAACCGAGTGATTTTTTATGTAATCAATAACCCCAAAGCGTTTAGGGACAATGAACAAGCAAAAATCAATCCTAAAGCCTTTCAGTATATGAGAGGATGGCGACAGACATGGACTCCAAATAGAACAGGTACATGTAACAAATGTTTAAAACGAACCCAAAGTGCTTCGCTACATGTAAGAATAAAGACTGGATAAGACTGCAAAGAGAGGATGTGCACTGAGCAAGTGCAATCAAACCTCCAAAGCTTTTAGAGACAATGAACAAGCAAATCATTAACCCCAAAGCGTTTAGTATAGGAGAGAATGGCGACAGAAATGGACTCCAAATAGTACAGGTACATGCAAGAAATGGTATAAACCACCCAAAGAGCTTCGCAACATGTAAGAATAAAGACTGGATAAGACTGCAAAGAGTGGATGATGTGCACTGAGCAAGTTCAATCAAACCTCCAAAGCTTTTAGAGACAATGAACAAGCAAGTCATTAACCCCAAAGCGTTTAGTACAGGAGAGAATGGCGACAGAAATGGACTCCAAATAGTACACGTACATGCAAGAAATGGTATAAACCACCGAAAGAGCTTCGCTACATGCAAAGAGTTGAGTTGCATTATGTAAGTGCAACCAATGACCCCAAAGCGTTTAGGGACAATGAACGAGCAAAACATTATCCCAAAGCGTTTCTGTACAGGGGATAATTGCGACAGATAAACCGACCAAAGCGCTTCAGTAAATGTTAGAATGAAGACTAGATAAGTCTGCAAAGAGTGGAGGAACATTGAGCAAGCGCAATCAATAACCCCAAAGCGTTTAGGTACAGGTCCTTTTGACCTCTAAATAATAGAGGGACATTAAACACATGTGATTTTTTACTCCAAAGCATCTTGGTACAGGCAAGATTGAGGCAAGATGAGCGGATAAGACTCCAAAGGGTCGAGGGACACTAAACAAAAATTGCAAATATCCCCACAGGTGCAGGCGAGAACGGAACTGGACTTTGACTTCTAACAGTGAGAGACACTGATCAAATGTTTTAAATTAACTCGTAGGCGATAAGGCACACGTGATATTGATGAGCGAAGTGTCTAGGGACGTCGAACCAGTAAAGAATTACCTCGAAATGTTTAAGTACAGGAATGGTAACCTCCCCTGACAATCCTCCTGTAAATAAAACAATTCATGAAAATACCTGAATACACATGAATATCGATACAGAGCGAGCAGGTAAAGAAAAGCAGTAAGGTCTGCGATGAGGGTTTATGCAGTGGGATTTACATTAATTGTCAACTATCGACAGTCAATCCCAAGACGAGTGTCTGCAACTTTGTTACGTGTTTAAATAAACACTTACCTTTTCTTTTTTTATTTGAGAATAGAAATCTCAGAACAATTAATTAGTATCCTTTAATAGAATTTTTCAACCAGATAACAACAGAATGTTAATTGAGACATCGATAAATCGTTAAGTGTTGCAAAAAACGAATAATATTTAGATAATGTAATTGTCTATTCTTTCATTTAATGTACAATGGAATCAGAAGCCTTGTAATTACAAGGCTTAGGTGGACGATCACTCTCTGTCTCTCTCTCTGTCTCTCTCTCTCTGTCTCTCTCTCTCTCTCTCTCTCTCTGTCTCTCTCTCTCTCTCTCATTCTCCCTCTCTCTATCTCTCTCTTTTTCTCTCTCTCTTTCTCTCTCTCTTTCTCTCCCTCTCTCTCTCTTTCTCTCTCTATCTCCATTTTTTCTGTCTGTCTGTCTCTGTCTGTCTGTCTGACTGTCTGTCTATCTCTATCTCTCTCTCTCTCTTTTCTTTCTTTAGCATAGGTTAAAACCAGACAATGTCTCACTGGTAATCTGTATTGACAAATAACTTCATTAGATTCGAGGTACTATTAGAAACTGTTTTCACAAAACTCACAAAAAGATGCACTTTATGTTACTCAGTTGTGAAATTGTGGCCTGAATATGCGATTTCTAGTCCCCTACCGGTGTTCACACCGGAGGGGACTATAGGTTTGCCCTCCGTCTGTCCGTCCGTCTGTCCGTCCGTCTGTCCGTCTGTCCGCTCAAATCTTGATCCCGCGATAACTTAATAACTAAGCAAGCGTTTTTGATGAAAGTTGGTATATGACTAGATGGCAATGTGTAGATTATGCACATCATTTTATTTTTGTTTTTCGACTTAAATTTAGGTTGCTATGGTTACAGAAATAGTGAAAATATGGCCAAAAATGGGATCCTGCGATAAGATAATGACTAAGCTAGTTTGATGAGACTTGGTATATGACTATATGGCAATGTTGCTATGGTTACGGAAATAGTGAAAATATGGCAAAAAATATTGGATCCTGCGATAAGTTAATAAGTAAGCAAGCTAATTTGATGAGACTTGGTATATGACTAGATGGCAATGTGTAGATTATGCACATCATTTTATCTTTGTTCTTTGACAAAAAGTGCGGTTGCTATGGTAACGGAAATAGTGAAAATATGGCAAAAAATGGATCCTGCAATAACTTAATAACTAAGCAAGCTAACTTGATGAAACCTGTTTTAAAATGTAAAAAAAAATTATAAGCCATGTTAGTCAGGGTGGTGATGCAGCAGTATTAATCACCTCCAGTGAAAGTTCTCATTTCTTACCAACAAGACTGAAGAAAAACATCTTGGATCAGACAAGGTAACTGTTATTGATACATTTTCTTGCATCTGTCTATTGCTTGCATGAATTGTATAGTGGGCACAGCAGAGACAACAACTCATGTAAGTCTTGTTTAACCCTTTCCAAAACAAGACCTTGTTTTGACGTCCCTGATAGAATTGGCGTTGGAAAACATTGAGACAAACAAAGCTGGTAGGGGACTTATGTCCATGTCCAACATGGCTCTTGTCATAATTGAATCGGTCTCACTCAAACAAGACATCTCTCTTCTTATAAATGTTAATGTAAAAATTCTTTCTCAAAAGTTGTCGTTAATTTATTACAGGACCGTTTCAGCTTGAGGTAACAGCCATCGCGCCAAAGTTCGTTTTGCAAAAGACTCTACTTATTGCAACGAATCGCTACAACATCTGCAATTGAACGTATTTCAATTTGCATCGAAAAACTCGTTCATAGACCAATCAAATAAAAACAAAATCTCGAAAACTCTTCTCATTCTCATTTGAAAGTGACATCAAGTACACAATGATGTCTAGTTTAAAATTCAAAGTTGTTTTTCATGTTTTCCAACTTTATTCGGGTAAACTTATGCTAAACGTTTTTGAGATATAGACACCGTTATGGTGAAAATGGGCGTCAATGTCTTCCGTTTTCTGGACCTACATGATGACGTAAAGCTTTTAAATGTAACACAATTAATCTACTTAAAATTACATGTTTTGCATTTCATTTTTATTTGACGAAAGGGAAAAGTAGGAATATAAAAAAGTTTTAAGTTTTCATTTTTGCTAAGTATATGTACAGCAAACATAAAACTAGAAAATAATATAATATATTATTGTAACGTATTCTACTATTTTTTTTCTTCTGTAATGTAATATTAAAGAATTATCTTGACATGCAAAAAGGTTTAGGAATTCACAAAATTGGGTCCGATCGGTTTCCTTTTATATTAATTCTATATGTACAAATTCTCTTTTCGTAACGAATGGAAGAATCACTCTTGTATGCCAACAGGAACGTCCACCATCAGTACTTTCAGTGCTTTGATTTTTTGATATTGTGTTCTTTCATGTCAATGATATTTGATCGATCTATTTCAAAATAATCATTGGTATCGCTATCTAACATCGGCATAAAAAATTGGATTAGGCTGGAAAGTTGGGAAATTTATCGGCAAAATCCGCATTCTGACTCGTAAAACGCTATTGCTACGGTTTCTTTAAGATGTCGAGCCACAATTCGCCGTATCTGCACCATTGAGAGCTTAGAATTACGTAATTCCTGTAATCGTGACGAGCGCCCTTCTAGTAGCCCACCCTCTTTAATTTCTCTAAGAAAACCCAAGAAATATCCGCTGTTTTACCTCGAAATTATTGCTACTACATCTAGGCTAAAACTATTTTGTACAGAAACCTCCTTGGTTAAGGCCACTCGTTTATTTTCCATTCGAAATGTTTTCGAAGTAGCCATTAATTTATGTTATGCTTAAACGTTATGCTTAAGGCTTTCTTCCAACGAATAGATCTAGGGCTTTTTAAACATATCCTCGGGTCTTCGATCATGGTGCCAAGGGGTCGATCCCCGTCTGAGGCACACATTCATTCAGATATTTATCACCAAACAATGGTTGGATAATCGTAAACCTAAAGGGGAAAATAAACTTGGACTCGGCTAGGAAAGAACGTATTGGTAGAAATTGTTAGATAAATTCTATAAGTTCCAGTTGCCGACATTTGACTAAATAGGTTAAGAGAGACTGCAAATCCTATTTATATGAACATAGACTACCAGATCAGAGATACAACGTGAATTTGGTGATTTTAACGATAGGCATCGCTCCACTGGCTTTCATAACCCTCGACTTTCATTAAACAAATTTTACTTTTACTGAAAACAAAACTTTGATGGCTCTTTGGAACTATTTTGTAATGATTTACTGGGTCTTGCCAACATTGAACCAATTTACCCATCTTATGTAACCAGCATAAAGGTGATTGCAACAAGTAGCCCATTCTCCAGGAACAATTTAGTTAGAGGAACATTCATACTAAGATCAAATTGAATAAGTCCAATTGATTTAGAGGAAAAGATTTTTTTTAGACATCAAAGTGAAAATTGGCCATGCCTTACCACACCCACATTTATGGGTCCATCAATATTTTAATAACAGATACACCTAAGGAATATTCGTACCACGTTTTAATGAGATCGGCCAAGTGGTTTATGAGGAGAAGATCTTTAGAAATATAAAAGTGAAAATAAACCCTGCCCTGCTACAACAATATTTGTGGTCAATTAAAACCTCTTGAACAATCTTAGCAAAGTGTCACATAAGTATCTTTCATGCAAAGTTTTGTTGATATCAGCCCAACAGTTTGGGAGGAGAAGACTTTTAAAGTGAAAAATAAGCCCCGCCCTGTCTAGCCCTTATTTAGGGGTCAATCAAAATTTCTTTATCAAGTCAATTCAATGGTTATCAAAGGAAAATGCATACGTTACATTGAAATCGGCCAAACGGTTTGGCAGGAGAAGGTTTTTAAAGATTTTAAAATGAAAGTAAGCCCCGCCCTGCCACGCCTATATTTGGAGGTCAATCAAATCAATTTTCTTTGACAACTAAAGTTAAGGGTCACCGAAGGACATCAATGGCAAGTTTCATTGAAATCGGCCCAAGGGTTGGGAGGAGAAATTTCTGAAGAATTTAAAGTGAATAAATAAGCCCCGCCCTGCCAAGCCAATCAAAATTTCTTGACCAGTCTAGGTAAAGGGTCACAAAAGGGACATCAAAACCAAGTTTCATTGAAATCAGCCCATTGGTTTGAGAGGGGATTTTTAAAGATTTTATCAAGAAAATAAGCCCCGCCCCGCCCTGCTACACCCACATATAAGGGTCAATCATTTTTTTTAACAATGTAATTAAAGGGTCATCAAAGGAACATCCATGCCAAGTGACATTGAAATCAGCCAAACAGTTTGGGAGGAGAAGATTTTTAAAGATTTTATAATAAAATAAGCCCTGTCCTGCCACCCCCATATTTGGGGTTCAATCATTTATTTTCAATAATTTAAGGAAAGGGTCACCCATGGAACATCCATGCCAATTTTCATTTGAAATAGGCCCAATGGTTTGGGAAGAAAAACTTTTTTAAGATGTTGAAGTGAAAAAATGCCCCAACCTGCCACGCCCATATTTCGGTGTTATTCAAAATGCCAACAATTTACGTAAATGGTTACACAAGAAACGTCCATGCAAAGTTTCACTGAAATCGGTTCTATGGTTTGGGAGGAGAAGACTTTTAAAGATTTTAGAGTGAAAAATGCCTCGCCCTACCACGCCCATATTTGGGGGTCAATCAAGATTTAAGAAGATGTTACCCTAGGATCATTTCTTCCAAGCTTCGTTAAAATCCGCCCATCGGTTTGGGAACAGAAGATGTTTAAAGAAAATGTTAACGCACAGACGCACGACGGACATTCCGCTCTCTAGATTACCTTCTGCCAGTGGAGCAAAGAATCAGACCACTCTCCATCAGCAAAATGCCGGGCTGCAGACGCTTCCTTATTTAAGTAACTCTACTCTTCCCGTCCAAAGGTTATTAAGCCTATTATTGTATTGTCTTATTGTGGAAGGGGACAATAGCGGTTTTTTTTGTGTGTGAAAAGTGAATAGTTTTTGGCATGTATGTGATCTTTGACTTACTGCGATCTCAACGGTGTATATTTTTTGCTTCTTTATTAGTAAAATTAACGATTAGGCGCGTTTTCTATTGACGACCCTATTCTCATTTAAATGCGCAGTGCGATTTAATGCAAGCCGTTTTCGTTCCGCGAATTGCACAAACATGAAGCTTAATGAATGGTCATAACCCGGCTGCCATATAAAAATCTTTGTATCTAAATATATAGGTATGTGAGTTGATTGTTCAAGTCAATATTCACATTTTTTACTGTTCCAAAACTCTCGCTTTTAACAAAATTTTACAAAATTGGCCAGATGAAATTTGTTCAAATTTTGATATTATCTTTTCAAAGTCTAGTTCGGTGAATAGGGGAAGTTTTAAAAACTTTCACCGTGCAAATTTTTTATAATCCGGATTTAAAGGGTGGCATTTTGACGATAAAACTATGACAATGACATTCAAATTACACCCATTATTTTTCTATCTTTATTTTGATTTATTTGCGATCGATGAGTATTAAAAGATCAAAATTCCCAGACATGGTCAATAGCCTTTGACGAAAAGGCCCTCAAATTTTTCATTCCAATACACCGAAAACTTCGCGGTACACATGAATTCACCTAACACAGGTGTTGTAGTCTATGACTTCAGTATAGATTACGTCCACGTCGCTATAAATGGACACTGATTCAAGTTGTAAGTTTATATCGCAAGCCGTCGAATAATCTAAAAATAGCAAATTTTTCGACTTACTGCGTTTGTTTTTTTTTCCAAATTTCGACATTAAGGTAATAAACTTTGATCCCCTATTGCAGAAATTCCGTACGATGAAACTTCACAAAAAGATGCGAGCATATAAAACGGAAACAGGAAAAAGAAATATCAAATTTCAGACAAATTTTATCGGGCCAATTTTTTTTTTTGAAAATTAGTTTAATGCTATTTTTTCGGGTCGCAAATTTTGAAAATTCTACTTTTATTCAATCACATGTTTCTGCCGTTGAGTATAAGTATTTCCTGATTGCATGCTAATGTTCTAAATTTATTTAGCGTCATTTTGGTGTTTGCCATTGAACTGAATCGTCTTAAATACGATCACGGTAAGCGTTTACGTAAGTGTAGGGTCATTTGTGTAAAACGCGCGAAATGGCCATCTTGGCGACGCCATGGTAACGTTAATTCTGAACTGAACGTTAAAAAATATACACCGTTGAGATCGTCACGCGGCTGAGACTAAGTTTCCATAGATACAAATTTTCGGCAATTAGGGGAGACTGGGGTTCTCTGGGACATGGGTACAGTGGGACACTTGTGAATTTAGGTACTTTGTGTGCTTTGATTTTATTCAGATTCACACAGAATATTGATCCACACAAACTTCTTACCCTACAAAAGTTTCATGGCGGCAAAACGAAATTTTAAATTATTTTCAATCTAAAATGAGATTTTCACACCTGAAAGTAAATATTGTGAAATGACTATATTGTCTTCATATTTTGTCAACTCAAACTTCATTCTATTTCTTGATAGTCATCAATGTAGTACTGTATGTTAACTTGAATATGAAATATTGAAAACTGCTCTGTTATACCTACTTTTATATCTACATTCATTTACTTTTGCAGGGACAGGTTGGGGTACTCTGGGACATTGCATTCTCACTGAGCACTCACTCAAACCATTCAAAAAGTTCTATGACTAAAAGGGTAAGATCAACATCTACCTTCAAATTAAATAAAGCAAGAACTAAATCACGATTTCACGGACATAAATGAAATTTTAAGTTTCTGATTAGTTCTTGAAGAAATAGGAAGCTATCTATAGAACTTGTATGCATATTTTATGAAAGGGGGATAATGCATTTCAATTCAATATTGGATTATCTCCCTTTAATTTTATTAAAAGCTCGCTCCACTTACTCATTCAATATCATTTGGAAAGCATTCCAAAATCATTTATCTTGTCAATTTCATGGTGTTATTAACTGTAGCCTAATGCATAATAATGTTTGATTATTTACATCCTCGACAATCTAGATGTAATCTAACTATCTAAGAATTTGCCTAATTCGATAATTTGTGTTATCTGGCCCCCAGTATACTATTAAAATGTTTACGATAATATTTTAAAGACGTCTGCGGAAACGTCAACCTAAGGTAAACAACACAAATCGTTATTGACCCTTTTCTAGCACCAGGCTTCTATCCCGCATAGGTCTACGCCTATCGACCCATTGTTGTGAGACAAAGAGTCGGAAAGGATGCTGTCTTTGGGGATCGAACCTGGGGCTTCTAGATAGACAGGCTGACGCACTACCAACTTGGCTATGACGGCCGTTCAGTGAGCAATGGACTTGTTGGTTTGATCTCAAGTCAATGTGATAACCCTGTTATTGTCATTAAATTGGGAGTGCCAATCTTTGAATCTTCAAATATCGATTCAGAAACAGTTCTTGTGGGAACTGGACTGCAATGAACTTGTCTTCAATATGAAGAGAAAAGATTAATGTGGAATGCCTCTTCTTTAATTAAATAAAAGCCCTTTCTGTATGATTGAGGTGCTTTTTATTGGCGCCAGTATATTTCTAATCAGAAAAGCGCATGTTTAAAGTATTCCCAAACACTGTCCCTTTGTACCCCGCTAGGTGTCCCAGGGTACCCCATAAGGGGCACTCTCCGGGGACACTTTTATGACATTTTTTAGATTGAATTTTCTTTGTCTATTTATATCCTATGAATTTAATAATACATAAAGTATTCATAGATCTTTCAAGCACAAAAACATTCCTTTTGTCCTCTGAACAATTTGAGATGTACAAACAAAAATATAAATTTTGTCCCAGATTACCCCAGTCTCCCCTATCTCAAAAAACGCTTTTCCTCTTCCACCTTATCTTGTACCTTGATGCAATAATATGAACCAATTGGTAAAGAATTTTGTATAGATTTATAATGAAAATTCATGCAAAATTTACCGGAACGATTTGTAATAAATTTTAGTGAGCGTCCCTACACTCTTTGTATTTTCGTCCCAGTATCCACTCCTAACCGGTAACCACTTCGTGTGAGTTTACGGGTAAATCCGGTACATTTTCTACTGGAACTATTTTGTCCCAAAACGATTTGGGGTGTTATCGACGGTAACACTTTGCATTTTTATTTTTACGAAGCTCCGCCCATTCAAAACTGACGATTATTGTGCGGCACTTTTGGGAAAAAGTGATCTGAAAAATAAAATTGACAAAAAGATAAACGTGTATAAAAAGTATGTCATAAAAATTTTATAACATTAATAACACTAAAGTGACATAAAAAGAAGAATTAAATCTGTTCGTTTGCTTCATATGGATTTAATCAGTGTTGAACGTGCATAAAGTATGAAATTGTGGGAGTGTCTAAAAACCGATTTGGATTTTTGTTTGGGAGGGTAATAATATCATTCCCTGACAAGGTGACGGAACATCGGCACACATGTAACCTGACAGTAACGTTTTGTAAACAATAAAACCTTAGTGTAAAATATTCAATAATCATCATATTTTTGTAATGATGTACACACATTAATTTTATTGACTCAAATGTGTTGATCATTGATAAGCAAAAGTAGTGTGTTTTTAAAGTAGTCGACTCGTACCCTTGCTATTGCGTACCAATATGATAAAGTATTCAGGTATTAAATGGCTAATTAGAATAATCTAGTTCGTTTGAAATTCTATAACCAACATTTAGCCCATTTCTCTAATATGAATTGGTGAAAACTACTATCACCGTGTATCAACGTACACCGGATATAGCGATTAGTGAGTCGAGGGAAATGTCATGGGGTGTTGTACAAGGGGGGCTTTTTTCTCCTTTTTTTGTTAAATCACGTAAAACTTTCCTGTAAGCATACAAGACAGGCGTTACTGATATAATCATGTAGCTATCAACCCGTATCAAATGATTGGTTAGCATCCATAAGCGGCTACAATTAAAAAAATACCCCCCTAGTCACCAATGATTTCCGTTTGTCCATCGCTAAAATACTGTTTTGACTGCATTTTTAGAGTTCCTCATACTAAAACCCATGCCTAACATAACACAGAAAATCACTAGAAACACTCCTGCCTTTTGTATGAAGTGAATATACCGATAGATTTACATGTTGTTTCTTCTCCCGGTGTACGGCCTATAGGGAGATGGTGTACGTCGTATAGCAAATTTCCCGTTAATAGTGTACGGCCTATAGCAAGAAAAAATATTTATTAAATGGATTGTCTAGCGCTAAATTAAAACGTGTTTGTTGGATAAAGTTATCTTTTTTGTCTTTTGTACATTCGATGGAGCCTTTTTCCCTTACCAATGCAGTTGTCATGACTAATTTAATCTTTACCACAAATGAATTACTGTTTAAGTATAATGTTATAGTGAAACCTTGGTAATTGTGTACTTTTAAACCGGCTTTAGACAAGTATGATATGTATAAATTGGGATCAGCGAGATCCTCGCTGTCATTTTCTCTGTCTCGACTTAAAGAGCAAAGAAACTAAGCATTACTGGCATCTCTTTCATCCTTTCCAAATTTTGGATATCAAGATCAGACGAGTTGTACTGTTACTGCTCTTTTATCCTTTACTCAGTTTGAAGATATGATTTTAATTTCAATTGTAAATAGTGACCGTTCTTTCGGTGAGAATCATTTGTGTTTTATTTTGAATGCCCCTATAGCTTTTATCAGTATAAACATGGCCAAGCTTCATGGATATATCCAAAACATGGGCATTGTCCATTTGTTGTCGGTACCGTAGTTGTCGTCGTCGTATGATTAGATAACAAAATTGAAATACGATTTTTTAATCAATTTAATCACGGCCGTGCTTCATGGGTATATCCGAATCATAGACATTGTCCAATTGTTGTTAGCATCGATGTTGTCGTTAGGCTCACCAGCCGCCGCGGTAAGACTTTTAAAGTAAGCCCCATTAAAACATATATTAAGAAATTTTTAATACGGGTTTTAACGCCGCATTTCAAGGGTTCAGCGCAAAACTGTATTAAGTGTCTATACAATATATAGACACTTAGAATAGTCCTGCGCTGAACCCTCGATTTATATATATTTCAGTCATGTGGCGGCGACTGGAGTACTCAACAATAGATTCCTGTTATTTCTATCATCAGTATTACCATTGCATACTTTCCTAGTATCCAGCTGCTATCCGACTGAGATATACAATTGTCCTCCCGTTTGTCTAAGATAATTAATTTATTCAAGAACATTCAAATTTGAAGAGGAAAAGATTATCTTAAGATTTGACATTTTGACCCTTTCTTTGGATCCTTGTTTTGACCCCATTTTGACCCCGATCAAAAACCTTTTAAGTTTTTCCAAAAATCATGACTCAAGAAACATATTTTTGAAATTTGGTCAAATTCTGATCAGCAGTTTCAGAGATGAAGATTTTTTTTTAAGATTTAAGCTTTTGACTCCATTTTGACTCCGATTCAAAATCTTTGAAGTATTTTGAAAAAGTATGGCTTAAGGATCATAATCAGTGAAATTTGGTCAAATTCTGATCAGTAGTTTCAGAGAAGATTTTTTTTTTTGTAATTCTTTACGGACAGACGAATGGACGGACGACGGACATTCATCGGACACAATAGCTAACCTTGAGCGCTTTGCGCTCAGGTGAGCTAATAACATACAAGTAACTTTATCATACATCGCGAAAACGACCAACCATGAACTTTTCAAAGCATTAAATATGTATGTTATTTTAAAGAGTTATAGGTTGATAATAAGATTAACACATTTTATCATTAGATCTTAAGGTAGAGGGACCGTAATAGTTCTGCAACATTTCGAACAACATGTTCTTCCATAATGTTAACCGAGGTTTCCTAATGAAAATCATTAGGAAACCTCGGTTAATACTGCTAAGGTTCATTACTCCCGAATCGTTTGATAACTATTACGGGTCCACTACCTTAACGCGATTTTAATTGAAGCCGCCGTCATAGCGTATTTGGTAGCGCGTCGGACTGTCAATCTAGAGGTCCCGGGTTCGATTCCCGACGGCGGCATTCATTCTTTCCGACTATTTGTCTCTCACCAATGGGTTGATAATAGTAAACCTATGTGAGATAGCAGCTGGAGACAGGAAAGAATGTAATGGTAGTACTGGTGTGAGAAATACCAGGGATCCATTGTTAGGTGCTCCAGCGCCGCGATATAACTGCAATAATGTTGAAAGCGGCGTTAAACCCCATTCAGTCAGTCAGTCGATTTTAATTACGTTAGAATCCATACCCCCCCCCCCCCCCCCCCCCCCTACACACACAACAACAACAAATTATTACATAACAGGGTTCCCACGTGTCAGGGAAAAGTCAGGGGAAAATGGATTTTTGAAAAAATCAGGGAAATGTCAGGGAATTTTGTTGAGTGTCAGGGAAATTTGAAAAATAAGACAAAAGTCAGGGAAATGTCAGGGAATTTTGAAAAGACTGTCAGGGAAATTTTCATTTCAGGAGGATTTAAAACAATCCAAGTCTCTTAAGATTTTGTCACCAAATTGTTAACTGAAAGGGCTTATGTCATATTTTATTTTAGAGTATTTTATGCCCTTAAGCTCCTTCATCTATCATTGTATGGTAGTTCCAGTTTTGAGGTTCAATGAATCATGTTAAGAAAATCAATGAATTGATTGTACAATATACAATATACTTTAATCAACACTAGAATGTGTAGGTAAGATGATTTAATAATTCAAATTCATAAATTTACACTTATCTTGATATCTAATGGCATCATTGAAATCAACCTTCAATTCTCTCTTCAAATCTGTCTGATGGTGTCGACAATGTTAAAGATGTTTGTCACATTTCCATTATATGTTGCAAATATGAGGTTTGTAAGCTTTAGACTGGGCAATCATAATTGAAAAGGTGTATGAGGAAAGCTGAATTTAAAAATCCTTTTTCATTGAACCTTGGTTTGCTTACTTAAACCTCATATGGTCAATGTAAGTATTCAATACATGACAGATTTTTGTCTTACTTTTGAGAAATAGCTTTTTATATTGATATAAATCACACAGTTACAATTTATGGTTATATTTCAATTGTGTCAAAGCTTTTGTTTAAACCTTTATGTTTTACATCCATTGGGAAACAAGACTTATTCCCCCTATTTGGCTTCCTGGAAAATTTTCCAGTGCTTGAGTCAAATGTGTGGGCTTATTATAATATGATAAAAGAACAAAGAGACTCAAAACCTCTTGGTCAAGAGACAGGTTCTATACCTCTCTGCCACATACATGAAAGGCTTTTGGCTTTTGATATAAAATATAGTTACTGGATTAGACCTACCAGAATTTAAAGATTTTGCTTGTGTTCTTTATGTATTATTGCTTATTATTATTATTCCTTCAAGAACACTTTAAGGTGATTGTCATAGACTTTAAGTTTCCACCAAACATCCAAAGCTTAACCTTAATTTCTTGAGATAAAGTTTCTGTGTAGTAAAATATCCTACACAATGACTTGATGGTAATCCAATTGAACATATTAACAATGTTTTAGGCTTTCTCTTTCATGGTATTGCTTTTTACTTTTGAGCTTTAACAAAGTACAAGATTCCTACTACTTTAACTGATAGTCTTGTACAAACAGAATTGAAGTGTCTTTCACCAGTTGGTGAATAATTACCTGTGGAATGTGTAGCTTGATGTTTTCTGATAGGACGTAATATTTATAATGGCAAAAGCCGAGGAGAACCATAAATGTTTAGATGTTGAGCCCTTGTGCTTTTTATGAATTAGTTCGGAAAGTGGCTTTAAAACTACATGCTAGCAATCTTGAAGGAAAAAATGTATTTTTATGTATATGCTCTACAGGGCTCAATTGGGGAGATTTAAAGGAACATTTCTAGAGCTATCTTCTACAGTAAGGTATTTCTAGACCTATGGCAAAATTGTAAATGAAAAGGGAAACATGCACTTAAAAGTCCACTAAGTGTCAGGGAAAATCACTTTCTTGTCAGGGAAATGTCAGGGAAAAGTCAGGGAATTTCGGAACTGCTGGAGCGTGGGAATCCTGCATAAATTATACCCCTATAAATTATACGTAATCTTACCCTGTAAATTTTCTTAACATGCGCATGTATTGTTATGTTAATGGTCTTTTACAATTTAAATGCTCTGGGTGTTTGAGACGCACAGCAAAGTCTCTATCGATCGCCTTTGCTTTTTAGACAATGAAACTTAACTATTCAAAAAGTATATCCATCCCACTTTCTGCTCAACCAAGTGAAGTCTAGAGTAATTGGGTCATAGGGGACAATGACTGTGAAATCCAGACAGTGACGTCATATCGAGTCTGGAGAACTGTCTGCAACGAGGGTCTATTTTACCCTTAATTCGGCGATATATTTTTCGAATGCGATGGTGATAATTTCGGCAAATCTTTATGCACAAAATAATCTTCACTCTGGTAAAGGTCAGTTCTACAAATTTAAACGTTGATGAAAAGGTTACTAGGGCATTGTATTGGGTTTCGATTTAAGTTAAGAATATTACAGCATCGGCTTGATTATTATCACAGTGCCTATTGCTTAAACATGTTTCTACAAGGTACGGACGCATTACACTTACTGGTGAATTGAGGATGTTAAACTTACGAAAATTGTTACATACGCTGAAAAGACGCCATGAATTTGTTTGTACCCGGTGCATAGGCTTTGCATACGCTCTTTCCGTCGAGGGCCCACCTACTCAAATTTCCACCGCTCAGAAAGTTTTGAGCGCTTTCTAAACCTTTTCTCTTCCACCGTGTCCGTTTTGCACACCCCTTGTCCCTGTTTGGCAGTCAGACCAACCCTGCGTTCAGTTACCAAAAGGCCTGTTATTTTCGAAAATGATAACGCGCTTTGCACGCAAATGCTTGTGTTGGGCAAAATTTGCTAATTGTTTCTCGAACGTTTTCATTCAGAAGGCAGGGCGGACCTCGAGGCCTGAGATTCGTAATTAAAATTTTACTAGTATCCTTGTATCATGACTTGTGATTATGATAAATTTGTATACACTAACCGGCCAAACCCTGTCATATGTTTACGATTAAAACCTTTGCAGAACGTTAAAGCAACGGTACCATGCTAAATGGAAATCCCTATGAGATCCGTTCTAAAACTAAGCTAACTTTTGTCACCAAGAACTTCTTACAGCAACAGCCTTCGACTGCAAGAGATTGTGTCTTGAATTTGTGTAGTAGGTTTACTATACTAATCTACAAAACGAAATTGGATTGTAAAACAATTGTATGTGGCTTCGGCTAATCTATCAATTTCAAAACGGTAAAGAGACCAATCCGATTTATATTTATTATTGTATACCCCTACCTATCTGGGAACGTTTGCATGATGTAGGTAAACGGTATTTCAACCAGTATTGCGTTTCGAATACCAAATCGTTCCCAAGCGCTTCCATTTTGAACCACAATTGAGACAGGCTTGAAATGGATTTTGATGATATCTTTTCTAACGTATTCGTTGGTTCTTATTTTTCGGGGATATTGGATATAGGAAATATATGTCAATTCAATATTGTTATTGGTCATATTGATGTGCGTGAATAAACATGGCTCGAAAATACGCGTTAATTATTACCATGTGAATATCATAAATCGTCTGAGGCCGCTCAAATGTTTTGGTCGGAATCGTGATTCTTTAACAACCTTGTTAAAAATCACATCTTTTTTCTCTCTATCTGTTAATATTTTGATGTAGAAAGGTATCTTGTAAAAATCAAAGACCCCATGGTTAAAACGCCGCGATTAGTCAATGACATAGGACGATAGGGTAAACATTAAATGATAGTATTCTGATATATTACAAGAAATTGACCTGCTATCCGATTCTGAAACAGTTCGTAAAACTAGTCTGACATAAACCTGACGCTTAATCTGTAGAAATGCGAAATTTTAGCAAATAAATTGAATTCAACGAAACAACTTGGTTTCACAGGAAGTTGCCTTCTGCAACGGGACTAGCCGTTGTCTAAGAAAACCATGCTAAAAATATGTTTACAATCAATGTAATGAATAATTATGTTAAGAGGTTCATAAAGTTCTGTAAATGATTATCATCTATATTTTTTAATCAATATGATTAACGATTCCCCCGTTTTTCGCAAAAACTAGAAAAGAATCCTAATCGAAAACGCCAAAATGTTACGACAGAGTCATGTAGGCGTTTTCATACATAATTTCTTATTTTGCTCTCGTTTTAGTAAGGATATTTTACCATTACCTTGAGCTATATTCGTACACCACTTTTTCTATCGTTCGTACACTGATTTGAAATTGTCTGCTATAGGCCGTACACCGGTAGATTTTTTCCTATCTAAATATTCCAAAAACAAAAAATAATCTCGCAGTATTATTTAGCATGTAAAATCTTTCGACAACAAAGAAAGTATAGCAAAGTAAATCGTGGGCCAGTTACGTAAAATATGAGCATTTTCATTCGATTTCGCAGAAGGCCAAGAAAATTGTCAGTGATTAGACGGTTTATTTTCCTTTATTCTATGACAGAAACAAATTATTTCATGTTTTCCAAAGAGACAAACATAACCGACTACCTCAGTGGTGTAAATTCGTTTTTCACTAAGTAAAATCACAACAAACATAGAAATAATAAAAGAAATACTAACCATGGATCCCACTCCGTAGATATTTCCCTCGACTCACTAATCGCTATATCCGGTGTACGTTGATACACGGTGACTATTTGACATATCAAATTTTCAATCTAATACCAAGATGATTTTTTTTTCAGAATTTTTGAGAATTAAATGAAGAGTTCAAATGTCCTGCCTACATGTTGACTCACACCGTATTCCCAGTTGTTTCTTTCTTTAAAGGAAAAGCAAATTATCTCTTAAAAAAAAGGACTGATTTGCATAGTAGGGGTCGAGTCAAAATGAATGTTTTTAGTGAGAATTTTTGTATAAAACCCACGCGGACAACAATGTTCAAATACTTGGTCCAATGCGCTAACCACTTAGCTGCAATAATGTACCCCTCTCTCTGATACCACATCAGATTATCAAAGGAGGGAAACTGTTATCGTATCTAACCACTGAGCCAATGAAGAAAATTGTTCTCCTCCCAAACCACTAGGTCAATCAAGCTGAAACTTTGCAGGAATGATCCTTGGTTGAAGCTCTTCAAAAGTTCTGTATCTGTATGTGTACGTTGTAGAATCCTTAAGAAGCTTTTATACAACGGAGTGTGTGTTGCCATGTTATTGGCTCTCGTTTTTGAGGGCCGTTTTAAAGGCCGCTAACGAGCCTGCATGCACAGTTGCATTTGGCAGGTGATTCCACTGGATAGTGGTGTCTACGAAGAATGTGTGCTTGAATTGAGGTGTTTTAGCGGTGGGTATAACTAGGTTTTTTGTGTTATTGCTTACATGTTTTTAGAGGATGTTTGTACTGATGTGATAGGCGTATTTCTTTGTTCTAATTAATCTTTTTGGTTTTTTGAATGTGATGAATTTTGATGCAGGCAGTGACGGTACCAACCCCTCAACCACCTTGTACATTAAGATTTCTTTCTTCTAGTGTCTCTAGTTCTAGTTCTTGTTTGAATCTATGGATGGTTCCTGGCTCTCTAGACTCTAGTTCTGTAGTCGCCCTTTATGAATCGTACAGCTTTGTTTTGTATTTTCTCTAGTTTGTCTATGTCTAATTGTAGGTAGGGATTCCAGATTGTTGCTCCGTATTCCATGATAGATCTTACTAGTGTGATGTATACTGTTTTTCTGCATGATTCTGGTACTTTTTTCTGATTTTGTTTTAGTAATCCAAGGCTAGAAATGGCTTTGTTAGCTATAATTTTGATGTGCTTGTTCCATTTTAGATCGTTAGAGATTTGTAGTCCAAGGTATGGGTTGTCTTGTACCTCCTGTAATATGTGGTTATTTAGTTTGTAGAATTTGGTCGATTTCTGGTTAATTGACAGTATATAGCACTTTTTTGCGTTGAATCTCATTCCCCATTTTTCGACCCATATTTCTAGGTTCTTTAGATCATTTTGAAGTTGGATGTGGTCATCATTTTTCTTGATGGTACGATAGAGAAGACAATCATCAGCAAAGAGGCGTACTGATGATGTGACATGGTCTGGGAGGTCGTTTATGTGGCATAAAAACATTAATGGGCCTAACACAGTTCCTTGAGGAACACCCGAGTCCACTGTTGTTTCTTGTGAGAATTCACCATCCACTACTGTTCTCATTGTTCTTTTTGTTATGAAATTTGATAGCCACTTGTGAATGTTTCCTTGTATTCCATATTGGTGTAGTTTGTGTAGTAGTTTATCATGTGGTACAGTGTCAAAGGCTTTGGAGAAATCCAGTATAGCGACGACCTGGTTTCCTTTATCATTTTCTATTAAGAAGTCATTTAGGGTTGTTATCAGTTGTGTTTCACATGAATATCCAGATCTAAATCCATTGTTGAGGTCTGTGAGAATCTTATTTTCTTCTAGATGTTTAAGCAGATGTCTGCAGATGATATGATCAAGTATTTTGCAAGGGACTGATGTCAGTGATACTGGTCTATAGTTTTCTGTCAGATGTTTTTCTCCCTTTTTGAAGATGCTTGAGATGTTTGCATTTCTCCAGTCTTTGGGTAGATCTCCAGTGTTGAGCGATTTTTGCATTATGATCTGTAGGGATAGGGCTAGTTCTTTAGCACATTCTTTTAGAATTTTGTTTGGTATTTGATCTGGCCCTGGTGATTTGTTGGCGTTTACTTTTATTAAGAGTTTGTATATGCCATATTCATTTATTGTAAAAGGGGCAATTTTTGTTTTAGCCTTCAGCCTTGTTGTTGGTAGTTCTCCATTTATTGTGCTTTTTGTAAATACTGATTTGAATTGTTTAAGTAGGATCTCAGCTTTCCCCTTACTTTCAGTCACTAAATTGGTTCCTTCTAACAGTGGGGCAATTCCTCCTGATTCTTGTTTTTTCGATTTGATGTTAAAAAAATTTGATTTCATCAAATTTCTGGTTTCCATAGTAACAGAAAGTCTGAAAAATTACGGAAATGACCAAAAATTTTAGAAAAAATACTTCTCCTCCTAAACCACTTGGCCTTTCAAGCTTACACTTGCAGACATGATTCTTGGGTGAAGCTCTTCAAAAGTTATTAAAAGAAAGTACAATAACTCTTGTTTCCATGGTAAAGGAAAGGCTGAAAAATGGCCTAAAGTGCCAAAAATCTTAGAACAAGTTCTTCTCCTTCTAAACCATAAGGCCAAACTGGCCAATCAATTTTAAACTAAGCAAAGGTGTTCTTATGGTGTAGGCCTACAAAAGTTGTTAAAAGAATTTAATTCTATCAATAACTTAGGTTGTCATGGTAAGAAAAGTTGAAAATTTATGAAAATTAAAAAAAAATAAAATTGCAGTAGGATGAAATTAAAGTCTGTTTCTTTCAAAAACACCCTACATGTGCATCAAACGATCTTTGGTATTCATAATATGGTTGACAAGTTATGAGTTGACTTACTCAGGTGAGCAATATAGGACCATTATGGTCCTCTTGTCTTAGATAATGATTATACAATTGATCATTAGTTGATTTACTCTTCTTACTGAAATTGATTTAGATTTTAAACCGATTACCCAACACTACACATGTACCTAATACAAAACATTTTTACCAATGTATTTTTCGGAATGTGGTGTTAACATTGGTCCTTATAGAAGTTAAACAGACTATACAATTATTAGTCCCCTACCGGTGTTCACACCGGAGGGGACTATAGGTTTGCCCTCCGTCTGTCCGTCCGTCTGTCCGTCCGTCTGTCCGTCCGTCTGTCCGTCCGTCCGTCCGTCTGTCCGCTCAAATCTTGATCCCGCGATAACTTAATAACTAAGCAAGCGTTTTTGATGAAAGTTGGTATATGACTAGATGGCAATGTGTAGATTATGCACATCATTTTATTTTTGTTTTTCGACTTAAATTGAGGTTGCTATGGTTACAGAAATAGTGAAAATATGGCCAAAAATGGGATCCTGCGATAAGATAATAACTAAGCAAGCTAGTTTGATGAGACTTGGTATATGACTATATGGCAATGTGTAGATTATGCACATCATTTTATTTTTGTTTTTAGACTAAAATTGTTGTTGCTATGGTTACGGAATAGTGAAAATATGGCAAAAAATATTGGATCCTGCGATAAGTTAATAAGTAAGCAAGCTAATTTGATGAGACTTGGTATATGACTAGATGGCAATGTGTAGATTATGCACATCATTTTATCTTTGTTCTTTGTTCTTTGACAAAAAGTGCGGTTGCTATGGTAACAGAAATAGTGAAAATATGGCAAAAAATGGATCCTGCAATAATTTAATAACTAAAAAGCGAGCTAACTTGATGAAACCTGTTTTAAAATGTAAAAAAAATATAAGCCATGTTAGTCAGGGTGGTGATGCAGCAGTATTAATCACCTCCAGTGAAAGTTCTCATTTCTTACCAACAAGACTGAAGAAAAACATCTTGGATCAGACAAGGTAACTGTTATTGATACTATTTCTTGCATCTGTCTATTGCTTCCATGAATTGTATAGTGGGCACAGCAGAGACAACAACTCATGTAAGTCTTGTTTAACCCTTTAACAAGACCTGGTTTTGACGTCCCTGATAGAATTGGCGTGGGAAAACATTGAGACAAACAAAGCCGGTAGGGGACTTATGCCCATGTCCAACATGGCTCTTGTTAATTACCAATTGTCAATTTCTGTAAACCATGGAAACAGAAGGATTTGTTAAATTTCTCTGCATTTAATTCCTTATTGTCTCAATGATCCAATTATTTAACCCTTGTCATGCTGAATAAATTTTGGCTAAAAATTGTCATCAAAATCAAAGGGCAAAAAGCCCTGAAAGTACCAACTGTAGGTAAATTTTTATTAAAAAAAACTAAATCTTTCGACAATTGCGGTTTGAAAGTGAGAAACAGGTGGTGTAGACTAACATCAGACTGCACCAAGGTGCATGCTGATGTTTGGCTATAGCTCCTGCCAAAGCAGGAATATTCCGGGTTCAGCATGACAAGGGTTAACTAATGAGTGAAAAAAAAGTAACCATGAAATTTCCATGTGTCTTCAAGCCAATCTATGTCAATTTTCTCAGCAATTTGACACTTGGCTGCAATAATGAGTCCTTTCCTCAGACATGGTGTGTATCTTTTCAACTCAGCCTGCGTAAAACCTAACTCTGCCAGTTCATTCGGGCTGTATACAGGTTATTTAGTGTATAGAAAACAGGTATTGTTCCACAAGAATGAGTGAGGTCCGAGAAACCGTTATCTTCTATCATCTTCAATGTAAAATTGATCCTCGATCACTCACTTGAAATTGCAGGTCTATAGTTAATCAAGGTGATAAGTGTACTTAGAGGAGGTGCAAAGTTGATATTATTTTGATATGTAAAAATTACAATCTCAATATATCTTACACATAAATTGTCATCTTCTTTCTTGCCAAGAAAGATGAGCACCTATATAATATAAATACAGGCCCAGTTGACGGGATGAGTTATTCACATATATATATATATATATATATATTCATTCTATATAGATAGGGACTTATTGCTCAAACTCTGTCCATAAGATATATTTCATTGGTGGAATTTCGAGTTCTGGAGACAAAAAGAGGGCTGTTTTCTTTTTTTTTTTTTTAATTTAACTTGTCCACTTCAATGAAGTAATTTGGATACAGAGAGTGTTCATTCAAACCTGGGCCAAACACCCCCTGGATCAGCAGCAACTTTGTTATCTTTGAAAACATAGAATACACCTAGAAAGCCATGAATGTTTTGAGTGGCTCCACAGGCTTGAAATTCTTGTAATAGAAAATCAAAGTTTTGACTAGATCTTTAGATACTGGGTTCTACTGAAGTTGAAAAAGATTTTCAAAGTTATTGCTATATTACATACATGTATTGAGAAATGACCTCCGCCCAAAAATACATATTTTTCATCAGATCGCAATAATTTTTGGTAGACTGATAAAGGGTCACTCAAGGATCATTCCAGTGAAATTTGATTGATATCCATTAATTAGATTCTGAGAAAAAGATCTTAAAATTTTCAACTATAATCAAATAAGAAATGACCCCCGCCCATAAAATACATATTTTTCATCCGATCAAAATAATTTTAGGAAAACTGATAAAGGGTCACCCAAGGATCATTCGTATAAAATTTAATTAGTATCATTTAATTAGAATCTGAGAAAACTTACTTTTTACCATAAATTAGCCATGCCCATTTAATCCATGTTTTTCATTGGATCAAAATTTCTTGAACATCTTCGAAAGAGTGTCACCCAAGGATCATTCCTGTGAAGTTTGGTTGAAATTCATCCAGTAGTTTTTGAGGAGAAGATTTTCAAAGAAAAATTTACGACCAGACGCACGGATGGGTGCACGACAGACACCATGCCATAACAATAGCCCCAGTGGCCATCGGCCAGTGGAGCTAACAACATTCTGAGACTCAGGAATTATCAAATTAACAGTCATTAATAATATTATTTCAGCCTTCATGTCCAAAATCTGTGTTGGGCAGTCCGGAAAAGAATTGATATCAATAGATAATTTACACTTGAATATGATTGTCTCGCATCACATGATAAAAGTACCGGTAATTTCAAAACTGAGCTGAACTGCTACCTCTCAAACAAGCATCTTGCTGCATCTCTTGTGTTGAAGAAAGAACCATTTTTCAGGGAAAATGACTAACGATTCTACCTTAGGGGCCCAGTAACAAAAATTGAATATCTAACAAAGGGGTAAGGGTATTTTTTTAAAATATTTAAGGGCCCAGCCCAAAATGAGGGGCCATTGACAACTGGGTCCCTGCTTGTCTTTTCCCTGCTTGTCAATAACGATCTCAAAGCATATTTGACACTGACTTTTTCTGGTTAATTTATAATGAATAAAAATATCATTTAAAGTAACCATTTAAATTAAAGTTCTGCAACATTTCGGGAGTAATGATCTTTAACAGTGTTAACCGAGGTTTCCTAATGATTTTCATTAGGAAACCTTGGTTAACATTGTGAAAGAACATGTGGAACATGTTGCGGAACTATTACGTTAATCCATGATGATAAAGTGATCAAGAAATCTTGGATTTTGTAGGCACTGCTTTTGAATCTTTCCTGATGTGTAAACTGCATGCACATTTTTTTTTAAACCTCAATTATTATCTCTCAGATGACTGCACTCATCCTTTCTGACCATTTGTAAGCGAGTATTTCTTGTTTTATATTTCACCATTGCGGACCTCACCAATTGATCGATAATCATAGACCTATGTGAGATAGCAGCTGGAGGCTAGGAAAGGATGTGATGGTAGTAGTGCAAGGTTCGCACAGTCTTAAAAAGTCCTTAAAAATCAAGCTATGGCCTTAAGAAGTCCTTAAATGTCTCCTGACCTTAAAAAGACCTTAAAAAGTCCTTAAATTCTATTTGTGGGCCTTAAATCTGTTGAGAAAGCAAAAAATTTGTTTATTTCTTAGAATTTTAAAAAATCGCGTAGAAAAAAACGAAATACGACAGACCACAACATCTGGGTCCGAGAATTCCGATGTCTGCCGATGATTGCCGAGCAATGACGTAGTGTTTCCTTATATATTGGTGGTAACCAATCAACGAGGAGCATTCGCTACTGAAGCTGAAAATTGCGCCATCTAAGGATAAATTCAGCCAATGAAACGATCTGAATTATTCACTCCGTCCCTTGTACGTCCATCTTGTGTAGTAATAGGATTTTGAAAAGTGTTGACGCGAAGGAAAATGCACAATTCAATGTGAAATGGATAACGGACTATCCATGGCGAGGGAAGTAAAAACAAGCATTTACAAAGCATATTGTTATTACTGTCAGAAGGAAATCGATCTTTGTAAAATCGGCGTGTTCGCGATGAAATTGTATGCTAATCGAGAGCGCATCCAAAGCTTTCGACAAACAAGCGAGATTACTGAGCTTTTTCGTTTCACTGACAACAAATCTAGTCAAGTAAGCGAAGTATATTCTTTTCCTAAGGCGGAGTTGACGTGTACAAAGTCAGATAGGCGATTTTGCATTGGTCATACTTATACCCCATCGACTGGTTATGCCTGCTAAACCTTCGGCAACTATAAATAATTTTCTGTGGAGAAAGGAAGTCGGCCTATCTTTGCTGTTTAACTGTACGATAAAACTGACTAACACAATTTTAAGGCAGATTTTTAACAAAAAAGTGGCCTTAAAAATAAAAATTTTGGCCTTAAAAAGACCTTAAAAAGTCCTTAAATTTATGTGCCTAGTTTCTGTATGAACCATGTAGTGGTAAGATAAATACCAGGAATCCATTATTAAATACTACAGCCCCGTAATATAAATGAAAGATTGTTGAAAGTGGCGTAAATACCAATTCAAACTAATCAGATCAATTAGTATTTGGCCTCATATTCATGTCATATTCACTTAACCCTTTGCTGTTTAATCCCTGCTTTTTACGTGCCTGTGATTTTATGATTGAGAAAACATTGTGAAAAAAGAAGAAATTGCTTCTGGCAAGCAAGTTCTTCTTTTTCCACACTATTTTCTACCCTACAGAATGGTTATTTTTCAACTTAAATCCACTTTAAACTTTCGTCTGCAAAACCTTTGAATTTGGACAGGTCCTAAATTTTGTAAAACAGGAAAGGGTTAAAGTAGTGGGAGTACAAATATCCTCGTTATCACAATAGAGTGTACAGTTTCATCTGCTTTGCTTCAAAATTTCACAGATTCATTGTACCAACATGAAGTTTCTTCTTTTTGAAAATGGGTCAATTGCATCAAGTATCACAGAAAAAAGGAGCCTTTAATATGAAAATTACATTTAAGTTATTGCAAAAGAGTCCATGGTATTCGTCTGATAGGTTTTAAATTTTCACACACAGATTGTACCAAAAAGATATGTCCTTTTAAAAATGAGTCAAGACCTTCAACTGTATCCATGGAAAAGAGGCCTTCTGAAAATACTATAATTTATTGCCTTTACAGAGATTGTGTGTCCTCTAATACTCCAAATAACATTTGATTATATCTTATATAACCTATCAGCCATAGACTTTTCAGACAGTAGAATATTCCAGGGGCCCGTTTTACTAAACATCTTACGTAAGTCAAAGTTGCTTCTACAAAAGTTACTCTATATGGAATTCTGCCACGCATCATCACATTGGAATCGTCTTTAGAAGACGAAAACAATGAGGCATTGCAAGGCAGAGTCTAAAAATGAATAAAAACACCAGGTACGATTTGTGATTTTGACTTACGATCAATTTTTTCGTAAGAAGTTTAGTAAAACGGGCCCCAGGTCTTCATGGATTTTTTTTCCTTTTCTAGAGTTGAAACTAATTCAGAAATAATGTCTGTAGAAGCAAAGAAAGGCAGCTTCGATTTTTGGCGGGATGTATTAAAGAAGAGTCAGTTTGTAGTTGCACCAATGGTGGACCAGAGTGAGCTGGCCTGGCGAATGTTGAGTCGTAGATATGGTGCCCAACTGTGTTACACTCCTATGTACCATAGTTCAGTGTTTATCAAGGATCCTCAATATAGAAAAGATGCCCTACAGTCATGTCCTGAGGATAGACCACTAATTTTACAGGTATGTTTATCAAAGATCCTTAATATAAACAGAATTCCTACAGTCCTATCCTGAGGATAGTCCACTAGTTTTACAGGTATGTTTATCAAAGATCCTCATTATTGAAAGGATGCATTACAGTCCTATTCTGAGGATAGGCCACTAATTTTACAGGTGTGTTTATCAAAGATCCTCGATATAAACAGATTTCCCTTCAGTCCTGTCCTGAGGATAGGCCACTGATTTTACAGGTATTGTTATCAAGGATCCTCAATATAAAAAAGATGTCCTACAGACCTGTCCTGAGGACAAGTCTCTAATTCTACTGGTGCATATATGTATAGGCTTTTTAGACAACAATTTGTAGGCTGTTGCCATGACCTAGCAATAATTAATGTCATAGACAGTTTAACAGCTATTCAGTTATGGAAGAAATTGTACATGTTTTTTCAAAACATCCATCTAGGCCATCATTTTTAGCTCCACTGGCTGAAAGCCACTGGGGCTATTGTCATGGCGTTGTGTCCGTCGTGCGTCCGTCCGTCCGTGCGTCCAGTCGTAAACTTTTTCTTTAAAAATCTTCTCCTCAGAAACTACTGGATGGATTTCAACCAAACTTCACAGAAATGATCCTTGGGTGACCCTCTTTCAAAGTTGTTCAAGAAATTTTGATCCAATGAAAAACATGGATTTAATGGGCGTGGCTAATTTCCAAATATGGTAAAAAGTGACTTTTCTCAGGTTCTTACAGATGGATATTAACCAAATTTTACATGAATGATCCTTGGGTGACCCTTTATCAGTCTACCAAAAATTATTGTGATTGGATGGAAAATATGTATTTTATGGGCGGAGGTCATTTCTATATATGTTATATAGTGGAAACTTTGAAAATCATTTTCTCAGAATCCAACTGATGGATATCAACCAAATTTTACATGAATGATCCTTGGGTGACCCTTTATCAGTCTATCAAAAATTATTGTTATCGGATGAAAAATATGTATTTTATAGGCGGAGGTCTTTTCTCTATATGTTATATAGTGCAAACTTTGAAAATCATTTTCTCAGAATCTAAATGATGGATATCAATCAAACTTCATTAGTATGATCCTTCAGCCAAAAATTATTTTGATTTGAAGAAAAATATGTCTTTTATGGGCGGAGGTCATTTCTCTATATATGTTATAATAGTGGAAAATTTGAAAATCTTTTCAACATCAGTAGAAGCCAAAATATCTAAAAAATCTAGTCAAAACTTAGATTTGCTATTACAAGAAATTCAAGCCTGTGGAGCGACACAAGCCATTCATGGCTTTCTAGTTTTATTTTCTGGTTCTTGGAACAAATTACACAAGACAAAGAATGAGAGGAGGGAATAAAGATAAAATCAAATGCCCAAAATTCTGAAGGTGGAATAAGTTTCAAAAATAAAACTGAAATAATCACCTCTTTTTTTTCTTTTTTTTATATTTTCAAATCAACCAAAAGAAAATGTCACTATCTTTCTTCTTACATTGTTCTTCCTACAATAAACACAGCCGATGTCATAGCACAGTTGGTAGCGCATTGGACTGTCAATCTAGAGGTCCCGGGTTTGATACCTGTCGGCGACCTTATTCTTTCCGACTATTTGTCTCTCACCAATGGGTTGATCGTATACCTATGTGGGATAGCAGCTGGAGACTAGGAAAGAATGTAATGGTAGTACTGGTGTGAGAAATACCAGGAATCCATTGTTAGGTGCTCTAGCTGCCGTGATATAAATGAAAAAATGTTGAAAGCTGCGTAAAACCCTATTCAATCAATCAAATCCAACAATAAACTCTTTTATTGTAAAAATATATTAATAAATCAATTCTAGAGTTAGCCTTTAATATTTCCGAAAAACCAAATCCCGCTTGAGGGATTCAGTTCTTAAGAAAATTTTTAAGTAATACCCATTTCTCATATAGATGCCAGACAAAAGCAGTTCATTGGAGAAAATAAAGAAAATAAGATTGATGAAAGGTCATTTTATTGTTTATCAAAATTTAAAAAATTGGGACGGCTCTTCCAAGAAGCAGAAAATATTAAAATAATGGCCCTATAGACTTATTCTCAAAGTTTTGCAACAAACTAGTAATGGAGGTTATAGAGCTGTAAATAATAATCAAAGGACTGATAAATATTTCGAACAATTGACAATATTTTAGGAAAGATTAAACATCTGATTATATCCTAGAGAAACTTAAGGAAAATATAAGCCTGGTGTATTAAGTAATGAGAAGGTCCATAGATTATGAAATTTAGGGGTCACAATTGTGTCTTAAATTCAGACTCCTAAATGCAACACTGAGATATTTAGGTTTGATTTTGTTCAGTTTCCTTAATTTACATATATAATAAAATCTCTGATAGAACTTTGTTCTACAATACTATCAACAGTATTCTGTGCTATGTTTTTCCTAAGGATTATCCAAACCATGGCTTTCTTTCATTTCCCACAACAGTGCAGGCAAAACATCTAAGCCACCAACTGTTTAGCTCCCTTGAACCCTTTTCTGCACAGTCCCTCGATATTATGTCTGAGATTTTATACTGAAGGAAACTTTGTGGAATAGTCGAAATAACTTGTCTCAATTATTTTAAAATACCACAAAGATGGTTCCTATTCAATAGAAACAACTTATGATTTTAAGATACATGTTCCGCTAATTTTTTTCAACAGGATATAAATTTGACTTTATTGATGGCTCAGCGCAAAACAGTTGTAACTGCCTATAAACGGGTGGTGTAGACTAACATCAGACTGCACATATGTGCAGGCTGATGTTTGTCTATAGCTCCTGCCAAAGCAGGAATATTCCAGGTTCAGCATGACAAGGGTTAAAATACGTCAAAGATGATTCCTATTCAATAACTTCTGATTTTAAGATACATGTTCTGCTAATTGTTTTCTACAGGATGTAAGTTTTAATATATTGATGGCTCAGCGCAAAACAGTTGTAACTGCCTATAAACATATAGGCAGTTACAGCTGTTCTGTGCTGAGCCATCAATATGTGCTTTTTTTCCAGTTTTGTGCCAATGACCCAGAAACCCTTCTGGAGGCCTCCAAGCTGGCACAGGATCACTGCGATGCAATAGACTTGAACCTAGGTTGTCCCCAAATGATTGCCAGGAGGGGCCACTATGGGGCCTTCTTACAAGACGACTGGGACCTGATTGAAGAAATGGGTAAGAAGACCCTTTAAACTCTTTCCTGTTTCACAAAATTTTGGACCTGTCCAAATTCAAAGGTTTTGCAAACAAAAATTTAAAGTGGATTTAATTTGAAAAATAACCATTCTGTAAGGTAGAAAATAGTGTGGAAAAAGAAGAAATTGCTTGTCAGAAGCAAGTTCTTCTTTTTTCACAATATTTTCTCAATCATAAAATCACAGGAATGTAAAAAGCAGGGATTAAACAGCAAAGGGTTAACTCGTAGTTTATCTCAATATGCTTGCTTTTAGCTGTGATCAATTAATTGTTACTTCAAATACCAACAGAAAAGGAGAAATTGTTTGCCTTAAAAACATTTTCAACTTTTCTTATAACTATTTCACCCTGTTTGGCCTTACTCAAGGTTTCCAAAATTCTTCAAATGGGGTTAATTCCCCCCCAATTTAAGTTTGTAACCCCAAGTTTTGCAATCAGCCTTCAATAACACTTAAAGCAAGGAATACTGAAGGCTGTGATTAAGCTATTTACCCCAACATATAAGGGGCCATGGGAACACTGGGCATTCATTTTTTGATGTTGATGGTGGTTTAAATGCTTTCTCTTACTTCTTCAGTATATTTTTTAGCTGGGCTTTTTACGGGAAAACCTGAGGTATTGCTATAGTCTTTGCGTCTAGGTGCACTATTGTTTTTGGGTCACATAGGTCAAAGGTCAAGGTCACAGTCAGCCTTTGTTCAATTTTCGTTTCCGGACTCTAACTCGAGAACCAAGCGACCTAGAATCATGAAACTGTATATAAATATTGCTTATGACCCAAGGAGGTGCCCTATTGTTTTTGGTTTACATAGGTCAAAGGTCAAAGTCACTGTGTGTCAGCCTTTGTTCAATTTTTGTTTTCCGACTCTAACTCAAGAACCAAGTGTTGTTCAATTTCTGTTTCCAGACTTAACTCGAGAACCAAGAAATCTGGAATCATTAAACTTTATACAAATATGATCCAAGGAGGTGCCCTATTGTTTTTGGTTTACATAGGGCAAAGGTCAAGGTCACAGTGAATTTTTTTTCATTTTCCATTTCCTGACTCTAACTCGAGAACCGAGCAACCTTCAATCATGAAACAACACGCAAATGCTGCTTGTGACCCAAGGAAGTGCCCTATTTTTTCGATCACAAAGGTCAAGGTCTAAGTCAATTTTTTGTTAAATAATTTTAAGTTGAATTCTCAATATTTTTTACAAACACATCCTGCACTAATAGCACTTATATTTTGACAAAGCGCTGGGGGGGGGGGGTGTGTATTAGTCCGCTCTGCGACAGTTCTAGTTCTCATAATGTTTATTTCAGTGAAAATTTGCCACAAACATTTGAAGATACCAATTACCTGTAAGATTCGTGTATTTGAGAGTATGGAGAGGACAGTGGAATACGCTAAAATGTTAGAAAGAGCTGGGTGTCAGGTAATATTTTTCATCAGATAATTATCTCGTAGGTTTAGATTTTAGTTTGGCTGACTTGGGAGAAAACTCGAGGTATTGCTATAGCATTAGCATCATCCTCGTTGTTGTCTTACTCATTGTGCGAAATCTTAGACAATTTGTCATATCTCTTATTCTACTATAGGCATACTGTTGAAATTTGGCATGTGTTAACCATCAAAAGAGCAATCTATACTATCAAGGTGTAAAACACTAGATGCATTTTGTGCGAATTATGCACCTTTTTATGCCCCTGTAGCCTCCACCATAGCGCAGTTGGTTAGGCATAAGACTTCCAATCTGGAAGTCGTGGGTTCAATCCCCGGTGGCGGCAAATATCCTTTCCGACGTTTGTCTTTCACCAATGGGTAGATAATCGTAAACCTATGTGAAATAGCAGTCGGAGGCTAGGAAAGGATGTAATGGTAGTACTGGCATGAGAAATACCAGGAATCCATTGTTAGGTGCATCGGCCGCCGCGATATAACTGAAATAATGTTGAAAGTGGCGTAAAACCCCATTCAATCAATCAATTTATGCCCCTGTATCGAGAGATAGGGGGCATATTGCTTCACTCATGTCCGTCTGTCTGTCCGTCCGTCTGACTGTCCGTCCGTCTGTCCGAAAACTTAACCAAACTTAACCTTTGCCTTTTCTCCAAAAGTATTTGACATACAAAGCTGTACACCAAAGTCAAGGTCATGTGACAAGGTCAAGGTCATGTGACAAGGTCAAGGTCATCTGTCAAGGTCAAACTTAAAAAAATGCTGTTCCGGGGGCATTCGTGTTTCACAAACACATCTTCTTTGATTAAGTTTTTATCAACCATCCAGCACTCATCAGCCAAGCGTAGTTACCCTTAACCGATAAAAATTGTCTCAATGGGATGATTATAATGGTTCAAACATCAAATTATTCAGGAATAATGATGCAACAGTCTACAAATGCTATAATTCTGCCATCAAAACGCTATTGGTAGCATGTTGTACTGTTAATAAAGAGGTCCAAGGTTTGATACCTGACAGCAGCACTCATTCTTTCTGGTTAATTGTCTCCCTTCAATTGTTTGATAATCATAGATCTATGTGGGATAGCAGCTGTAGGCTAGGAAAGGATGTAATGGTAGTACTGGTGGCAGTACCCAAAATCCATTAGTAACCCTTGTCATGCTGAATAAATTTCATCAAAATCAAAGGGCAAATATCACTGAAAGTACCAACTGTTAGTCAATTTTTATTTGGAAAACTAAGTCTATGGACAATTCTGGTTTGAAAGTGAGAAACAGGTGGTATAGACTAACATCAGACTGCACATATGTGCAGGCTGATGTTTGTCTATAGCTCCTGACAAAGCAGGAATATTCCGGGTTCAGCATGACAAGGGTTAAGGGCTCCAGCTGCTGCAATGTTACTGAAAGGTTTTTGAAAGCAGCATAAAACCCCATTCAAACTAACAAATATATGCTATCAAAATATTTAGTCTTTATTATATTGTGAAATATTCTATAAAGCCACCATTCCCTTTAGCGACTGCTTTTTGGTGTTCACCTAAGTGGTAGCTTACCACAAGTTTCACTGTACCTGTAACTGAATTGTTGAACAGTTGAAACTCTTCTCAGATAAAACCTGCTTTACTTGTATTACATACACTGCAAATCCATTATAATGCTGTGGGTGGGGTCCAAGAAATTGCTATAACACTGTTATCCAAGTTGTCCCCCCCCCCCCCCCCCCCCCTAAATAAAAAAAAATAGACCTACCTGCTCGGCACCTGAGAAACGCCGAATAAGTTCTCAAAAGGGTACAGTAAAATGCATAAAGTTTCATTAGATAAATGAATTTCAAAATTCTAAATATTTTCTTTTGGAAAATAAGAGAAAGTTATTATCTAAGCTTTCAAAATAAATCATACATACTCAGTAATAAATTGGTTAGAGGGGCAGGTCTCTTCCCAAAACGTTTGTGAACCGCAGTAATCATTCCAGATTTGGGGAAAATGAAAAAAAAGAGTCTGGCTTACTTTGTGAACACATGGATTCTTGTGAAGTTTATTTATGTGGATTTAAACACATGCGAGTTAGACTTTTCACTGTTCTATTTCGCACTTCTTTACACGTAGCCAAATCTCAACACCTTGATATGTTTGACGTGTGTTCGAGACTTCTTGCTCAATGTCAAGCAGTTTGACCAAACAATCTTCCCAAATTATTCTATCAATAGGCTACGCCTGTCAGCAATCAAATTTGCAAATTCTCTGTGGCATTAATCGCCGCCACTGCCGAACGAGAGCAGTATCAATTTTTATAAAGTGTCCATCTTTCGATCAAAAACCACGATAAGACAGTGTTAACAGTGGATCCGCTAACATCATGGCAGCATTCCAAAATGGTTGACCCCCACCCCCATCAAGAGCCAAGTGGACCCCGTGTTATAATGGATTAGGCTGTCTAATAGATTTCTTTATAATGGAGTTGCAGTGTATTAAGCCTTGACATGCTGAGCCTTGAACATTCCTTTGTCACGGGAGACAAGATAAGACTTCACTTATGTTTTGTTATAATGAAAAATCAGTTGCATATTAAAGTAATTAAAAAAAAGTTTGACACAAAATTTAGTCTTTCTGTGCTTTCAGCCCTTTGATTTTACTTCATATCATTATAACTATCTGACAAGTGATTTTAATCAGCATGATATGGGTTAATATTTAGTAATTCATTGTATTATGAAGTTTAGGGTCTAATATTTCAACAGAAAATGAAATTGAGGGTAACAGATGAAATTTTAGCTCTGCTTTTTTTTGAGAAAACTCGAGATATTGCTATAGCCTTGGTGTCATTGTCATGTGAAAACTTGGACATTTTGTGATATCTCTGGTTCTTCTAAAGGCATTCATTTGAAACTTGGCACACATGTTCACCATCAAAAGAGCAACCTATACTATTCAGGGGGATAGCTCCAGATGCATTTTGTGCAAATTATGCACCTTTTTTTACTTAAACTTTTTCACTTTCCAGCACTCAACAGCCGAGCTACTGCTTCCATAGGCTGTGCTCTTGTTAAATCAAATGAAATAACTTATACTTATAATATGACCTACGTCGCAGGAGTGAAATAACCCCGTTGAATATTTTTGATATTACATAAGTGTTATAACACTAGTGGAAAAACTATGCAAATGAGCTCAGAGGGAATAGCAACGCTATTTTGTTACCGCGAAAATGATGTCATAATGTATATATTGTGACGTTAGTTTCAAGCGGGGTTATAAGTTTCGCGGAAAATTGAAATGTTGAATTTCAAGAATTTTGACGATGTTTCGCAAAAGTTCGGGTCATATTATAAATAGAATATAAAATTTGTGCTCATAAAATACCGAATTTATTAAACTCATCATCTATAAACGGATAAAAACTCGGCACAGCCTCGTTTTTATCTGTTTATAGATGACTCATTTGATAAATTCAGTATTCCATGACCACTCATTCAATATCCTCTAGTTAGATAGTAGGGAATGTAATTAGGATAGGATATTAAGTGTAATCAGGTTAACAGATAAGGGGGGGGGGGTATTTCCAGTTTATAATCTTTATTTGTCATTGAAACCCTATGTTGTGGGTACTCATTCTCACCAAGACAGTTCCAGTGCGCACCCGCAATAAAGGATTTTTGCATATATTATTGAATTATGGAAATAATTTAATTCGAAATCCAAAATATCCCTCCTATCTGTAGCACTGTGTTATATGGTCTCTACTGAAATTGTTTGCTGATTTGCATGTGCAGGCTGGTCCAAGTCTACAGTGTCTGCAAAAGCTCTGTGCATAAAAGCAATATGCCATGAACAACTTTAGAAGGGTTGATATAATAGGTTTAATTAATAATTAATTATTTTTTTTTAGCTTTTGACAGTGCACAGCCGCACAAGAGAAATGAAAGGACGCATGACAGGCCTTGCTAACTGGGAATATGTAAAGGCCATAAAAAAGGCAGTCAATATTCCGGTATTTTCTAACGGCAATATCCAATATCTATCTGACGTAAAGCGATGTATTGAGGAGACTGGTGTTGACGGGGTGATGACAGCGGAGGGTAATCTACACAATCCTGCGTTGTTTGCTGGTATCAACCCTCCGGTGTGGCAGATGTGCGAGGAGTATCTAGAGCTAGTGAAACAGTTTCCGTGTCCACTCTCATATATCAGGGGACATGTGTTTAAAATGCTACATCATGCGTAAGTTGATTTGTAGTGAATCAATTTGAAGAGAATCTTTCCAAAATTCTTTGTGGATCTGAATGCTTTGTGATAGGAATTTCACATCTGAGATTTGAATTTCTGAAAACTCAGATAGGTCCTTTTGTATATTGGAGGGTTGTCACCAACGTTGGCGCTGTCGGTCGCCATTGTCGCCAAATGCGACAAAAATTTAAAAGTGGCGCAAGAATTTTTCATTTGGCGAAAATGCCTGGCGCCAACAAAAATCAAGTGGCCCCAAAAATTATCAAATGGCCCCAACTCAATACACGATAAGCAAATATCAATAACAATATACATAACCAGATTGCCCTAAGGGAATAAACTCGCTAATCCGTCTAGTAGCCTACACGCGGCACGCGTCATTCACGGGGTCTGATTATCGATTTTTATTGACAGCTAAATTCATTCACATTTACCTAAGGCTTTGGGAATAGTTCAAACAAGAAATGCGGGTTGGTCGGCTTTTTATTTTTCAATCTGGTCGTAAAATATCAGATTCGCCGTAATCGAGAATATAGGCCTAACGGTAACAATATCCAGTCAGAATAAAAGCTGGTTTGGAAATTCTTTTTATCAAGATTATCATTTGTAAGACGTGAATTTTAGCGACAAACAAATAAGACCGATCCATTCCTGCGAAATGCAAGATATCCGGAACAGTTGAATAAAACAGGTGTTATCAAACAAGGCGAGGCAGTAATGGCGTAAATCTAATCCATAAGCGTCTAGAGGTACAGTTGTATGCGAAACATAATACAGTTGAAAGTTAAACACGTAACCAAGGAGAGGAGACGCCCCGAGTCGCGTGTCGAGACCGTCTCAAATTATGTAATGACCGACATTCATCGACCCGAACACAAACCGTCTGTGTACATGTATAAAAGTTCGAGGCAGTGCGATGAAAAAAAATATTATGCCGGTAGAGAATTGTCTCTTAAGATCAGAGGATTATTATCCGATGGAAAACGAGAGAGAGAGAGAAAGAAAGAGAGAGAGAGAAAGAGAGCGAGAGACGGCTCCAGTTATTCGCTTTCATACGTCCACCAACGAAAATCTAACGGTCATTCAATTTTCAATATTTGGAACGTCTGCCGTTCACTACCGAAATATCGTAATTACTTAGACTCCGAATATTATTTATTTCATAATTGTCGGTCTGTAAGCAAAATATCCTAACTACGGCTTTCGGTATCCTTACTTCCGATATTTCAGTCACTCGACGTCTTTTTATTTGTGAATGCCGATCGGCGACAAAAACAACGTAACTCCAGTTAAACGAAGCTTGAGTTCTGATATTGTATTAGCTGGACGACATTTTGCTTCCCGTTTCCGCTGGTTTGGAGCCAAGCTGAAAAAGAATGGCGATGATAAGGGATAAACTATAACAAACAAAGTTTTTCCGTCTCCTTTTTTTTAAAAAATATTTTTTGACTGTGCTCGGAATTCAATTGGGCCTTGGACTTGTTATCTGAAAATAGAAAATTAAAATGGTTGAATTAAAAAAAACGTGAATTATTGCGTCATCCCCAAACTCGTTTGCGTAGAACTGATTCTATGCTGCATGATTTGAATATGGCAATGTTTTAGTGAAAATGTGTAAAGAGGAACATAGGTTTTAGATTGTTACTGCTCCGGATTTTCGTTCAGGATTATCTTTGTTATAGTTTCTTCTATGAGGTACGCATATTTTCTTGATGCATTTGTCGGGACTTTACCTTCCTCCTAGCTCCGTTAAAATGATGAAAGCATGTATTTGGCGCATTTATCGGCACTTTAACTTATTCCAAGCTCTTTCTGCATATTCTTCAATATTGTTTAAGAGCCTTTACAAATACTTAAGATCGATTTTCACCATGAAATTGTGAAAAGACCCTAAATTTTCGGACACAGAGGAAAATATTTTTGTAAATATTCGGACACAAAAAATAATAATTACTTTTTTTCCGTCCGAATATATCGGGCAAATACGGTATTGCGGGTAAGAGTAAATGAAAGTCGGCCATTTATAAACGGCATGTACTCAAGAAAATAATTAGGAGTCAATTAGTTTTCGGAATTTCTGTAATGGTATTTAAGGTAAGTTTTCCAACGTTATTTCTATAATGCAATAATGGATCGCTATCTGACATTGCCCGTGAAACGTAAATCCGATGATTCGGATCTTGAAAATGGATCTATTGAATTTGGCTCGCCTTGTAAAGTGAATGTGCTTGCAACATGGTTGCCTGAACAGCTACATGTGTACAAGCATATTCAACAATCTAATCACGGAAGTCTAGATATACATGCAATGAGTTAAGTCTAGGACAAACAAATTGGAACAAGGAGCAAATGATGGTTTCCACAATTCCTTTCTTTTGCCTCAATGTTTTCTTAATGCTTTCTGAAATATATATCATAAGGAAAACAGCTTATTAGGAAAAGAGATGGGTGCAAAATGTCGAAAATTTTGTCTATTAGTACCGGCCCAGACACCCGAAATGTGGCCCCAATTTTCACCAGGTTGGCCCCAACTTTTTTCATTTGGCGAAAGTGATGGCCCCAACTTTTTGAGAGCCAGAGTGAACCCTGGTCACAAAACTATTGTAAGTGCCTGTATATTTAAAAGCCCTTACAATAGCTTTGTACTAGACTAACCCTTCAATATTTACTTCCCTAGCCATATATCTTGAAATATAGTGTGAAACAACAGATCATCTATTTATAGACAATATAGACAGTATTTTTGACATTTCTAAAACTTGCCACTTGCAACTTCAAAACTGATCTTCTTTGCTCATTAGTATAAAATAATATTTGAACAAAAAGATACTGTACTTGGTTTTTCTACAATATTTCCAAATTTTCTAAATCAGGTTAATTTAATCAATACAATCAGGGTTTTTGTCTGATATCAACAAAATAGGGTCCAAAGGACTGATCATTAGAATCTGAAGGGGTCCTTTCTAAAACTTTGAAAATCCCTCCTTTAGGTAAAGACTTTCTTTTAGGATATAATCTTACATCTCTATAGATTTAGAGCTATAATCCTGATTAATGGTAAAGAATTTGGTAGAAGTATATTAATATTTAGGGCTCAACTTCAGGGAAGAATTGAAGAATTTAAAGCAGTCTTCAATTCCTTTCTTAAGTTGAGCCCCAGTGTGTCTATAGAAGTCTCATCACAGTTATTGCGGATCTTGGCTACTTATTTCTGCGTCTAAGATTGGCAAAACCTGCGTCCTTTAAAACTGGGTACAATGATCCTGTAGCCAATGAAAAGGTTTTCTTTTGTAGTCTCCATCTGCACACAGATGTGCGAGAAATGGTGGGCGTGGCCAGATCAGTGGATTGTCTCAGTAAAGCTGTGGCTGTTCTTAAACAGAGATGCTTAGTAAGTCACTGTTTATCAAGGCTTTTAACGCTTGTCATGCTGAACCCGGAATATTCCTGTGTTGGCAGGAGCTAAAGACAAACACCAGCCTGCACATATGTGCAGTCTGATCTTTGTCTATACCACCTGTTTTGCCTTTTTTGATACCAGGAAAGCTTTAAAATTTAATTTCCCAAATGAGTATTGACTCACATTTAGTGTATCCAGTGTTTTGAGCACTTTGATTTGGTTGTAATTTTGCCAATTTTTATACGCCGCCGGAGGCGGACGTATATTGGCGTCATCTTCTCCGTCTGTCCGTCCGTCCATCCGTCCGTCCATCTGTCCGTCCATCCGTCCGTACGTCCGTCCACTTTTCTTGTCAACGCAACTCCTCCTAAACTTCTGGCTGGATCTTCTTGAAACTTGGTCAATATTATCACCTCAATTGGTAGATGTGCATGAAGGAAGGATTTTACGGTTCGTTGATTTTTGCCTGAGTTATGCCCCTTGATAACTTAGTCTCTGGGTCCACTTTTCTTGTCAACGCAACTCCTCCTAAGTTTCTGGCTGGATCTTCTTGAAACTTGGTCAATGTAATCACCTCAATTGGTAGATGTGCATGAAGGAAGGATTTTACGGTTGGTTGATTTTTGCCTGAGTTATGCCCCTTGATAACTTAGTCTCTGGGGCTTATTGCCTCAGTTATGCCCCCTTAAAATTTAGTCTCTGGGGCTTATTGAAATTGCAGCCTTGTGAATGCAACTCTTCCTAAGTTTCTGGCTGGATCTAAATGAAACTTGGTGGATGTTATAACCGAAATTGGTAGATGAGCATGAAGTAAGAATTTTATGGTTCATTAATTTTACCCTAAATTGTGCCCCCTTAAAACTTAGTATCTAGGGCTTATTGAAATTGCAGCCTTTTGAACACAACTCCTCCTTACTTTTTGTATTTATTTAAATGAAACTTGGTAAATGTCATCACCATAATTTGTAGATGTACATGGATCAAGGATTTTATGGCTCATTTATTTCCCTGAATTATGTCCCCTTAAAACTTAGTGCCTGGGGCTTATTGAAATTGCAGCCTTGTGAAGGCAACTCCTCCTAACTTTTTGTCTTGATTTAAATGAAACTTGGTCATTTTCAATTATGTTCTGTCAAAATAAGTAGTGTCTACAATTATTTTTGTGAAACAGCAGCAAAGTGGCGGCGTATTTTGTGACGATGGCACTCTTGTTTATATTCAGCATGACAAGGGTCCTTGGAGTGAAAAAAGTTTAATATTTTTCGATATTACATGGGTGTTATTAAACTACTATACTATGCAAATGAGCTTAGAATGGAGAGTAAAGTTATATTTTCTTTGGGAGTGACGTCATAATACATTTCCTGCAGTCATTTTGCAAACAGCGTTATCTATTTGGCAGAATAACTTGAATCTATAAATATTGTAATATCCTTGGTTTAACACACAAATGCGGGTCATATTATAAATAGAATATTAAATTATTGCTTATTTAATACCAAAGTTATAAAACTTGTCATCTTAAACAGATAAAAACTCGTCAAAGCCTCGTTTTTATCTGTTTATAGATGACTTGTTTAATAAATTCGCTATTCGATGACCACCTCAAAATCCTCTAATTGTCATGCTGAATAAATACCTTAGCAAAATTCAAAGTGTTGACAGCATGGGGCTGCTGTCATAGCGCAGTTGGTAGCACGTCAGACTGTCAATCTAGAGGTCCCGGAATTGATCCCCGACGGCTGCACTCATTCTTTCCGACTACTTGTCTCTCACCAATGGATTGATTATCGTAGACCTATGTGAGATAGCAGCTGGAGGCTAGGAAAGGTACTGGTGTACTGGTGAGAGAAATACCAGGAATCCTTTGTTAGGTGCTCTAGCCGCGATATAACTGAAAAAAATGTTGAAAGTGGCGTTAAACTCCATTCAATCAATCAATCATTGACAACAAGGGATACATTTACTGTGAGTCAGTATTTCCTTTGAAATTCTTTTAACTATTATTGCTTAACAAGGAAAGACAGTTGGTATATGCTAAGATGTGACCGCACATAATTGAATAAATGCAGATTGAAATTTGTCTAAACTTTCTGCCAAAGCAGGAAGATTCTGGATGCAGCATGACAAAAGTTAAATTTTGGAAGTGCCTGTGTTCATAGGGGAGTCTGAAGGCTAAGGGAAGGATTTTTCAAGCATAGATGAGACTTCTGGCTGGACAAAATTTAATCATTTTTAATGATAATATTAGAATGTCAATTCTTACACTAGAATTAAAATCTGATAATTGGATTTTGAAAATGCCTTTCCTACTCCAACTCAAAATTAAATAGGTATGATTTATTAATATTTGATTAGGTATACCAGATATAATAGATAAATTGATAGATAGCTAAGGATAGTTTTCAATTCCCTTTTGTCAAGGGATTTCATTCCAAAAGAGTTTCATATTATGGCATCCATCATAACCTCACATAGAAGTTAAGTCAAACAATAGTTCATGGTTCAAAAATATTGAGAGTCTGGGAGTCCGAGACTCTTTCTTTACCAGTTTTGACACCTTCCATTTGCTAGTTAGGAGTCTGATGGACTCCAAGGGTCAGCTGAGAATATTCTGAAAACGAATGCACAGAGCAGTGTTGTTTCTAACACTTGCCAAAACTGTATATCTTTTCACTATAAAAGATGTTGAAGAAAATATTTGCTTGCATGCTGTTGTGTTTTGAGAAAAAAAAAATCTTCTTTGAAAAAATATCGTGGAAAAGCAGAAATTGCTTATAACAAGCAATTTTTTCTTTTACACAATGTTCTACAATTATGAAAATTCAGACTCCTAACTTTGAGCTTGGACTCCTTGATTTCATGTGTAAGGAGTTCAATTGACTCCTTAATCCCAGGAGTTAGAGTCAACCCTGTAGTAATAGTATTACCTCAATGATTAGTGCATATAGCTTCCTTGCTAACTCTCTAGTCATTGTACACTATTGTGTGAGTGAAAACTGTCTATTGTTTTACTTACAGAAAGAAATGGAAGATGAAAACTTTGATCCAAAACAAGGATTATTTGGAGAACTTCCTTTGCCTTATTGGTATTGTCAACCTTTTGTCAGACCCAGGTAATTATTGTTTTTGTCTACTTCAAAAAAATGTAAATGATGACAATTTTCTATGCAGTAGTTTTTCGAGGCCCTGCATTAAAATTGATGAAAACTTTGATCCCAAATAAGGTTTATTTGGAGAACTTCCTTTGCCTTATTGGTATTGTGAACCTTATGTTAGACCCAGGTATAATCTACAATTTTTCCCCTGGCGGGGCAGAGCCTAAATAACGGGTTGATGCACTTAAGGTTGAGGTGAATCAGCCTTAATTCATTATTATTTACTTCTAAAGATAGTCGACATAATTAACTTGAGACCGTAAAGCGTAGGTTGGTTACCAAACTCTCATAACTTCAGCTTGTCCAAGCTGAAGTTATGAGGTTTTGGTAACCCAACGATGAAATGTTTTCACTTTCTCTAAGCACGTGAATCCTTTTGGTTTTAGGATACAGTTATTTGCATGCGTAAACGGTAATTGCGGACTTACTTTTGAATGGACCTGAAATATTTAGAAGTTAACTTGCCAAATTACGTCCCGGCTAAGCCCCGCCCTGCCAGTTCATTAATAACGCAGAAAATTTATTGTTTTGGCTACTTCAAAAAAATGAAATTGATGACAACTTTCTACTCAGGTGTTTTTCAAGGCCTTGCATTATAAATGATGAAAACTTTGATCCAAAACTTTCTCTGCCTTGTATGTATTTTTATGCCCCCGCATCGATAGATCGGGGGCATATTGTTTTACTCATGTCCGTCTGTCTGTCTGTCTGTCTGTCCGTCCGTCTGTCCGAAAACTTAACCCGAAAACTTAACCTTGCCAATATCTTCAAGCCTATTCAAGATACAAAGCTAATATTTGGCATGATGATAGATCTCAATGATACGCATCCGCTGGTACCAAAGTCAAGGTCATGTGACAAGGTCAAGGTCATCTGTCAAGGTCAAACTTTGAAAAAAATGCCGTTACGGGGGCATTCGTGTTTCACAAACACATCTTGTTAACCTTATGTTACAACAAGGTATTTAAAATAAAAAAAAATATATTTGAAAAAAAATGTAGAGCAACGTCGGGTATTATCGACAGCTTAACGGTCTGGGGGATACCATGCCGATGATACCCGATAAAATTACCAACGGAAGTTTACACTAGTTTATTTCGGGGATACCCTATAACGTGACGTCATTGGAGAGAGGTATCCGATACCATACTCCTGATAATAGCTATCTTATCGCACCGGGATGTGGCGGGTGTTATCGACATGATTCGGCAGTTATCGACAGGCCGATTATTTTTTTAACTTCAAGACAACTTCGCCTAAATAGGTTGTAAACAATTCACGAGAATGGCAAGACCGCTTACCTACATTCCTAAGAATTTCTCCCTTTTAACTTACGCACCAATCTAAATAAAATGACAGCTATCTGGAGCATACTCCATCGCGAGACATCAGTTGATGACCGGTCGCGCTTACGTTCGGACATACAGACGAACTGACAACCAGACATGTTGAATATGTCATATAGAGTTTGCGCCCAAGGGACATTACCTTAAAGATAAAGATTAACTGCAATTCTTGAATATACCCAATTTCCCCTTTCGGGTGTTAATATCGGCATTTTGGGGAGTAATTTTCCGTTTTCTGTCAGTCTAAAAAACGCACACTCTCCACAAAAACAATGTCAAAATCTATTTGTCGGTACATGAATGCGACCAATCAAATTTCCTAATTTCAATTTATCTATCTAAAATAAATGATTACTTATCACGATTTCTTAATTTTCAGAGTGTAAATTAGGCTGATTTTCCATTCGTGTACATCGCATTTTTCAGAATAAGCATTAGACCACGGACCCTAAATATACGTATATTGCGAGTCCCTGAGGAGACACAACTCCCCTTCGAAAATTGTTTGCATACTTTATCGTAGAAATGTCCGTTAAACGGAACTTCAAAAGGTCATTGAATTGATTATATTTTTTATGCCTTAAATTTCGGAAAAGCAAGGCTAACATTAAGTTTTAAAACCAAATTCCACGTAAGCTATGGTGTTCTCTTCCGTGTCTCGAATAACTTACTGCACTAAATAGTAAACAATATCCTAGTCAAAACATCCAAGCGATAAAGACACAAGAAAATCATAAACTTTCTTGTGTAACTCCTATTTAATATGACGTCACTCAGTCTCTTTAAATTTAGTTCCCGATGGACTTCAAAGAAGCCGCCATAAACTTGGCTTGTCCGGGTCGACCCAACCCGGCTTTGTGAGGAATAGTAACACACTGGCTTCACACGTGTGTCTTTGTCGGATTACTCAATAAAATAATTAATGGATTTAAAAATCGTAACTTCTCAACTTTAACCAGGTAATTTATTTTGAATATTTCTGTCCTCGTTCATCAAAAGCGAAACACTTAGTCTTGATTAATTAGCAACCTTGGTTTATTATCTTCGAAAAATTTTAGTTTCCTAATAACCAAGCAACCAAACTAACAAATAACTTACCAAACAATTGCGCATCGGGTCTGAAAATGTGTTTTTATTCACGATTTGATGGCCTGTGGTTTTGATCATGGTCGACTTTGTACTGGCAAATTTCCGAATTTAAGCATCTCTTCACATTTTCAACATGTCACAAAAGAGAAGTCTGATTACCCCGGCCTTCTTATGGGCATGTGATTATTGTATTACACTCTCCGGGGTTTAATTGTACTTTTACGGTAATTTTGAACCATAAAATTATCGGATACGTCCATGCGAATGAAGGCTAATTGACGAAAATCGGATAGTTTTGATTTATTTATATGTATGTCGATAAATGCCGATCGCTTCAATTTTTGTCGCCAGATATCGACACCGCGCTAATTGGGATTATGGCAAACATATTACGCTCGGTTTAGGGTTGTGGAGCATTGTACAATGCATATTTGGTGTTTTAATCTATTTATAGATAAATCCAATGAAGTACGATTTCAAACTGAAGTTGAACAAAAATAGTACCCTCCTTATCTATCAAATTAACAGAGCGAAAATTCAGAGAGTAAAATTTTAACTTGCATTTTATTGTCATAGAAGATATTTATTGGCGACTCTTTCAGCACTAATTGGAAGTTGAGATTATATTTTATGCCATATGTACTAAAATTGATCATATTTCGTAGAAATGGAGGTCAAAATAAAAACATGCCGATAACTACCGACGGTCGGTAATACCGGACGTTGCTCTAACTGGTTTTAATTTTCTACTCGGCTGTTTTTCAAGGCTATACATTCAGGTTGACAAAACTCAAACAGATATATATTAGTAAAAAGAGGTTAACTATATTTCAGTTCAAGGGATAAGCCCATATTATTGAAAGTGCCTATGAAAATAGACACTAACTATTGTTTTGGGCTGACCCTGAGAGTTGCTTTCAGGTGAAGGCAGAAATCAAGAAAACTACATTTGCTTATGTTTTGTTGACTTGAAGTATTTCTGCAACCATGGCTATGCAAAGATTGACATAAATTTTGTCATCATTGTTATAAATGTACTGTAGCTATTAATCTGGTACACCAAAGACCATACCTAAACCTGGAAAAGCTCCATTGGTCAATGAAATTGTTTTACAACATTTTCAGAGATAAATCTTTCTCACATAACTATCATTGTTTTCTATTATTAGGAGCTTTCACAGAACTATTTTTCTCACATTTCTATCATGGTAGTCTGTGCAGTAGTTTCAGACAGATTAGTACCATCTACATCCATCTGCAAGTCCATCCATTTGTTGTTAACACAACTCCTTCTAGTATAAACAGATTTGCATTAAACTTTCACCAAATACTCCACATCATGTGACATATTGTTGCCATTTTGCGATACTTTGCTGCATCACTGAAAATGGCACCTTCAGTGGAATATATTGTGACTTGGTATTCTTGTTTCTCATGTACAAATAACAGGGATGGAAAATCTAGAGACTTTAGTAACATCTACTGTTAGTCAAGTTTACTGTAAAAGGTTAACCCTTGTCATGCTGAACCCAGAACATTCCTGTTTGACAGGAGGTATAGACAAAGATCAGCCTGCACCTATGTGCAGTCTGATCTTAGTCAACTCCACCTGTCTGTCACCTTTCAAGGCAGAGTTGTTCATGAATTTAATCTTCAAAAAAAAGATAATCTACACTCTTGGATTCTAGGACTTTCAGTACTTTGATATGAGTGCAATTCTGAATGAGGACTTTAATTCAGCTTGACCAGGGCTCGTGTAAGTGATTGATATTTGGGAGTTCTTGACTACTCACCTGAGAAATTCTGGGGGTCAAATCTGAATTAAAAGGGGTCAAAACGACAGAAAAAGCAAATCATAGGTAGAATTTTGCATATTCAAGAGTCACTTGAATAACTGTTTCTTGTAATGGTATGAAATTAGCAATTAATTTGTAGAAATTGGGATAGTAATTTTTGAAAATCTTAGGTGTAAAATCATGTTTTGACCCTTAGTTATTCCTCTCAAGGAGGTGAAAATGACCCTCTTGGGAGAAATTTCTGGGGGGTCAAATTAAGATATTTTCAGATTTCTTGGTGTCAAAACCCTGATTTAGGGGTCAAACACAAGCCCTAATGACAAAGGTTAATTTTTGTATTTCAGCCCAGAAGAGGAAGAGAAGAATAGAGTAAAGAGAGAAATCCTTAAACGGCCCCTAGAGATCGAGGAGATGATGGCAGAAAAGGGGCTGTCCAAGAAAAAAGTGAAACAGAGATTGAGGAACCCTAATAAAAATTTCGACAAAAAACGGAAAGTGGAATACAGCTTTTGTTATATTGAAGATTGTAATAACCCAAGGGTAAGTTTGCTTTTCATTGTATCAGGACTTTTCTTATTCTAAACTCAAAATGTTCTCAAATCTCACTTTCAGATTAAAGCTTTAATTCTGTTTTAATAATGTTATAAATGTATGAACATAAAGATAATATTGATAAGTTGTTATATTAAACAACTTATTTATATTAACTTTTATGTTCATACATTTATTTTAATTCTATATTTGAGAAAATTCTCAGTTGGATACAAAAAAATTTATAACTTAGGGGCCCTGAACTATCTTTTTACTTCTTTTGGACAATTAACATAGAAAAAAATTTGGGAAAGGGTAATTGTTTGCCAAAAAATTGATATAATATTTGTCATACAGTATGAAGGCTACTTCTCTAACGTAAAATTATAAGATAAAGTGTTTTCTTGACCTAGATTTTCAAAATGGCTGAATATAGGACTTATCAAGGCAACAAAGCTTGTGCAACATGTAGGCTGGTAATAGTTCCACAACGTTCAGGAGGTAAGGAGCTTAAAAAAAAAACAGTGTTAATCAAGGTTTCCTAATAATTTCATTAGGAAACCTTATGTAACATTGTGAAATTCAAGAGTTCCAAAATGTTGCTGAACTATTATGGGACTACTACCTTAACTAGTAACCTTGCTTTCATGAAATTATTTCACTCGTTAAATCTAAAACTGTGTTTATAGACATCACAAAAATCTTATTAAGCAAGAATTATTTGGATTATTCAATGTTGTTTGCCTGACCCCTTTTGAATCACAAAATATATTATTTTTTGTCCCAAATCCTACAATTTACACGTATGTGACCCATCATGCAAAAAGAGACCATGTGGGATTTCTGTAAAATGAACATTTGAAAAAAAGATTGGGTCCAGCAGAGGTCAACCAGTGCTCGCATTTCAAAATTCTTTCACTGAAAGGTAGATTGATCATTCTAGATGAAGAAAATAAGTACTTTTTGAAAAGTTTTGACCCTAGTCAGTCTGTGCAATCTGTGCAGTCTGATTAGGGTCGAAACTTAACCCACTTCCCAGATGATCCCTTTTCATGTGATGGGTCACATATGTATACTATACTAATCGTCATTATTTGTTTTGTCCTATTTCAGAGTATGAAGTGTAACTTCAGTTTCTGTAAGGCATGCTGTAGACTGAAAACAACAACAGAGAAACTTGACTGTCTAGGTAACATTTATTTGATCTATGAAATACTTTATGGGCTGATTTATATTCATAGGCTCATTTATTGAAGTAAAGAAAACAAGAGATAATGTAAAACATTTTTTCATCCCCATTAACACAGGTATATGGCTTACTCTTTGTCAATCAACAAAGGGGAATTACTCAAAAAAATGATAAGTAGAGTTATGGTTCTTGTGCACTGCACTTCCCCTCAATGAGATCTATCCACCTGTAAAGTCTCATGATTTTTACTTGCATAGTTTTTGAGATATGCTCCATACAAAAAAGGTCTACTGACGGATTGACTGACCATCAAGTGCAAAGCAGTATACTCCGTCTTCTTTGAAGGGGGCATAATTAATCAACAATCTACAATAGCTACTGCAAGGCTTTAAGAATATATTCCAATGTATATGTGAATGACTTTTCAGAAGAAGACTCTTTAGGGAGTTTTACCCTGGTATGACTCTATCATAAGATATATACTCAAGTGCAATGAAAACGCACCACCAAAAAACTTTGCAAAAACTGTCCTAAATTATAAAATTTTCAATCAACTCCTCTTTTATCATCTTTTCAACCTATAAAGGAACATGTAGACATTGCATGTCTTAACATCAACCATAAGATATTGCTATTTGTTTGGTGGTCATTAAAAAGGCCCTTTTAGCTTGCTCATTTAATTGTATTTTTGAAACAAGCTTTAAATTGTATAATCAAAAGTACTGTTTCTTAGAGAATGAAAATACAGTATTAGATTTCACATTTGTTAAAAAAAAGGCAGTAAAGTGATCTCAACTTACATATCGAGGGTTCAGTACAAGACTGTAGTAAGTGTATATACATTGTATATACACATACTACAGTCTTGTACTGAACCCATGATATGGTATTGGTATGGGACTAAGTTAGATCAGTGTGTAATTTTTCATCAAATTCAAAGAAACATAAATAGCCTTTTGGTACTTATGTTTTCAAGTGATTGAACTCCAAAGGACATGTTTTGGATCATCAGGGATGCCGAGGGTAAGGTATAAATTAACCTAGAAATTAATGAGAGTTAGCCTATGCACCAATCAACTGTCTAGACTAAGGCAACTGTTCTACAAAGTGATAGCTAGCATTTTTGGTACATTAGATACATATACTAGAAAAAAATCTGGTGGTGCGTTTTCATTGCTTGTGAGTATATATTAAAGTATATTTTCTGAATTTAAGTAAATATCCTCTATATTTACAGCTCACCGATTTATCTATGGGCCAGGCAAAGCCAACAATACTCTTTCTACAGATACCCAGATGGACGAAAACACTGACATAAATGATGTTAATACAAGTTATAAACCAGTGAGTGCCAAGTGTAATGATATTACAAGTGATAAACCAGTGAGTGCCAAATGTGATGATAATACAAGTCTTCAGGATAAACATGGTGATGATTGTGATATACCCAGGACATCAGAATGTGAATTGATTAGTCAGGACTTAGTTCAAGAAACAATTATTTTGGATGAAAAGGAAGTTAAAACATTTGGATGATAATTTGTTAAAGCTAAAATGTACACATTTAGATGGTTACTAGATGGTAAGGATAGATAGATAGATAATCTTTTATTCCTCCAGGTATGAAGAGAACAACACAATAGAACAAACATCAAAGTGACATGTAAACAATACATAAAGGCATATGTACAATTAGAATAATATACATTTATACAGCACGAAGAAGAATGGTTATGCATTTTATTACTTGAACACGCTATTTTGACTTGTGATTGCAATAACAACTACCAGTCAAAAAAGCGATTCTATTTTTAAATGTCATTATACGCAAATATATATACAAAGTCAGAAGCCCAAGGCAATCTTTTTTTTTGTTTTTATGTCATCGTTGGGGACGACACACCAAAGCCACATTTTACGTAGGCCGTGGCTACGATGTTTCGGCCGTCCATCGACGTTACAAAGTAAGCACTTTAACGAAGATAAAGTAACAATTCCTTCAAAATCTCAATTACTTATAATTCTTATTTAACATGTCAATTATAATACATGTATGAGCTTTTTGCTAAAATGTGGATACATTTTAGAATCTGCTTAAAGCATGCTATACGGTTACTATCATGCATATCAAAACTAGTACACCCTGATAAAAGTTCAAGAATCTGAAGGCACGGTGAAAGTGCACAAAATTTATTAAAGTTGTCTTCTCCAAGACTTTTCAATAGAACTATCCATAATTGATCCCTTATTGCGTCGCGGAAAGAACAAAAGAGTATTAAATGGGTTGATATGCATTCTACAGTTACATTGCATTGAGTACATAGCACTGGGTACTTGTTTGAAAATAATCTTGAAAGTGTATAGATTGCACTTTGACAGTATTTCAACTGATCTCTATACGTCCTACTGAAAATCCACAGATTACATGGCGTGAAATTGTTATGTACTAATGTGAATTGCGAAAGACTTTGGCTATTTACTATTGTGGATAAGATATTATTTTTCGTAAACGTTTCGATCGAGCAATTGACAATCTTTTTCCAACCATGACTGGAAGGGAAAGTTGCTTCAGATAAGTAATCAAATAAGAATTGTTTTAGTCCATATTTTCCCAAGATACGATAAATATCAGGCATAAAACCGATAACCGAATGCGGCGTTTCCATAAATGATGTTAACCTACCCGCAAACATTAGTTTTATTCTTATCTCAGTATCCAATCTACATAACTGTCCAAAAAATATGAGTTTTCTTTTATCTATGTACGCTTCTAAGGGAAAGAGTTTTAAGCAGCAATATACAAGCGGTGTAGGTGTGGAACGAGGCATACCCTGTATATGCTTAATGCATTGTTTATGCGCGCGCTCGAGTGTAAGAAGTTGTGTGTTTGAAAGTTCGTTCCACAGTTCACTACCATAAAGGGCCTTTGACAGAACAATTGTTTCATAGACATGTTTTAAGGTTAATGGATGTAAGGTTAACCTATTTATACTACAGTCGTATAAGCTGAAGAAAGTACTGCGCAATTTGCTACAGCATTGTTGAACAGAAATATTTAATTGTCCGTTTTTCTCATTGATTATACCTAAATGCGAGTATTTGTCTGTTTATTCGACAATGTTATTACCCAGGCACCATTCTCTTTTAGAATTTGAATAGTCAGATATAGATTCATTATATACAATGACTTTGCATTTAGAAGGATTGTATGTATACAAGTTTTCAATTGAATAATTGAAACATATGTTAATCAATCGTTGAAGCCCATTTTTTGTTAAAGACAAGAGCATCATATCATCAGCAACCGTAGGGCAGCCATATTTAATGCCTCGAAATTGGAAGCAGTCATTACTTTGATCAATATTATTCATGAGATCGTTAATGTATATTAGGTACATCTTAGAACTTATTATTTGACCTTGCCTGGCTCCCTTTTCTATAGGGAACCACGCAGAATATATACCGTCTGTACGGACCCAACTGAATACATCTGTGAGCAAATTTTCGATAATGCTAATTACTGATTTATCGATATTCGTTTGAGATAATTTCGTTAAAAGTAAGCAATGATTAACATTATCGAATGCTTGCTTTACGTCTAGATAGCATGCATATAGTTTCGAATTATTTTCAGTGGCGTAATAAACTGATTCTCGTGCCATAAATGAGGTGAACGTACAATTTAGTTTTTCTTGAAATCCACCCTGTAATTTGTTAAATGATAGATCATTATGAATACTATTTAGTATAAGTTTCTCGTACAATTTTAGTAAGGATGAGCAAAGCGATATTGCCCGATAAGATTCAGGGTCGCTTTTCTTTTTATTATTTCCCTTGTATAGAGTCGTAATTACCCCCCCTTTTCAGATCAACTGGGCAGTAGCGAAACTTTGCCATAGCATTAAAGAGGTTTGTGATTACCGATAATAATCGGTCTCCACCAAAAATAATATGCTCGTAGTAAATGCCGTCATAACCACATGCTTTATTTCTTTTGCATGATTTAAGAGCTAATGAAATATCATTATTATTGAAAATAAGTTTATTATTATTACTATTATTAATATCATTATTTTTATTTTGCGATTCGGGGACGGTATGTATACTTTCACTTATCTTAGTCTCTAAGGGATTGTTGGACGAATATAAATCAGTAAAGTAATTCATCCAACCAGAATTGATCGATTCTGGAGAATCACATACGACGTCATTGAAGCACATTTCAAAAGTCGGATTATTTTTTGTTTTACGCCTTTTATTTATCGTTTTCCAGAATGAACAACTATCTGTTTCTGCGAACACGTCGATTTCTTCCTCTTCTTTTCTTAAATGAGACTTAACGGCACGTCGATGAAATTTGCGAAACTCGCGCTTTGCTAGTTTATAACGTAAGAATGTGTCATTATCAAGTGGCTTATTTTCTGCTAACCACCGTGTTCGTAGAACTCGCATGTTTTTTTGTAAATTTGTAAGTTCCGCGGTCCAATACGGTTTAATGTGCAGTTTAAATTTTGGTTTCGGTATATATTTCGCATCCGCTTCTTTTATTATGCACACTAGATTACTGTACATTGAGTCAATATCGGGTTTCGAATTGATATTAGTGCAAGATAAAGATTCTAGCGACTGGTTATTTTCTAAATATTGCGTGTATGCACTGATATGCTTTTGCTTTAGTGATTTCCAAAGTATCGTATCATTATAATTACGATTACTATCGGAAAATTGTATTACTAAATTCAAACGACAAGATAGAGGTCGATGTGTCGATACATTGAGTGCGTGATCATCATGTATAATACAGCCTTCTACTTTCGTGACTGATCTTGAGTTAATCATTATATAATCTATCATGGTTTCCCTATTACTGTTATATGGGACATTTGTAAATTTAGGACCTTTGCAAAAAGGGAGATTATTTACAGGGATCATATCTAGATTAATAAGGAATTGACAGAGGAATTTACCTCTTGAATCTAATTTTTCTGTCGCAAGAGTATCCCAGGGAGGTAATTCAGTATTGAAATCGCCCATTAAAATAGTTTCACCGAGAGCTTGATAACAATACAAAACATTTTCTATTTCTTCTAAACAGTATTGATATTCGTAAATTGAGTAATTTTTACATGGTATATAAACCTGAAATATGAAAATGTACTCTCCAGCACTATGTCTTAATTGGATACCAATTATATATCTGCTGTTTAATTGAAGTGGTATTATATTGCAGTCTAGTGTCTTTTTCCACATTATAGCTAGACCACCTTTACCAACTTTACGTTTACCAGGCATATCCAAATCTGGATCTGATATAGCGTAATAAGAATAGTTTGTATTAATTGAATCAAATAGGTTAATATCACGTCTAAATAACCAATGTTCACTTAGTCCACATATATCTATACGGTATTTTTCTAAGAAGTCACTCAAATAACTACAACTCGACATAATGCCGGTTGCGTTCCAAGTTGCAAAATTAAGACAGCGAGATATACCCATGAAAATAATATGACTGTAAACTGTACTTAAGCCAAAAAGAAATTCACTGAAAAATTAATCAACTTCTTGGCGATTATATAGTACATTGTATCTATTATTATCAGTATACACATTTTCATCATACGCGTCATCAGTATATCTGTCACGGTATGTAGATTGTTGGTCTCGTTTTCTTCTTCTTGGAATCCATGGATAACATGTGATGCCCCAAGGCCAGAAGTACTGATCCTCGGTTAAACATTCACTTTTGCCGTCATCCTCGACCGTCAGTTTGACCGAGGCCCTTTGGAATTTATAGTTTCTAAAAATGGACACTCTTTTTACACTTATATTGCGTCCGCTTACATATTGAGCTACATGCGACTCCGTTATGGACGGCACAAATCCACTCAAGAAATAATCTTTAGTTTTACGCTTAATATGGCTCTCGAAGTCACTGTAACCAACGTTATCGCCGTCTGTTAACATCTCTGACGGTGGTGCGTAGCCTTGTACATATTTCTGTTTGTAGTTCTCGCGTTTACGCTTCATGTTCACCATTTCTTTATTTATAATAGCGAAATTTACTTTGCGTCCAATGTATGTTTTACCTTTTGATTTATGTGGGAAATAGCGTTCATTGTTTGATTTGGATCGTTGTGAAGAATTTCGCACTGTGACCACTGTTGGTATTTTCATGTTACCGAACATAGAATCACCTTCCATCTCATCTTAGCTATAATGTGATCGTTCACTGTATCGGGGTCGTGCGTGATCGCGGGACGTTCACAATTGCCCTCCATGTTTAAATTCGATAGGTCTTCTTCTGGGATTACATTTACGTTACAATTTTCTGTTAGATTTAAGATAAAGTCGTCCGCGATGGGCTCTGTATCTGTAGAATTTTGTTCATTTGGCACTTTGATTTCATTGTCCGTGTACCCATGTTTTGAGACGATTTCTGAGACAGTATTTTGTAAAATTGTTACACTAGAGCAAATAAGATTCATTTCATCTCTAAGTTTTTGTATATCAGAAGTTAGAGATGAAGATAGCGCTTCATTTTGTGTGAAGTGTAGATCAACAATGGATCTTAACGTCGTCACTTCAACGTTGATTTTATCAGTTGTCGTCGCCATCTGGTCACGCACCGCTGTAACATGGCTCTCAGACGAATCTTCTAATGCTTTTCTTGCATTTTCTGACGTTATCTGTCTTTGTTTAATCAAGAGGATGTCTGCTTTTAGGCTATTTACTGTATCTTTGAGTATATTCAATTCTGTTTTACAATTACACTGTTGGTCTACCATTTGTATATTTGTTGTTTGGTTAGAGGAGGTAGATTGATTTGTTTTCTTGGAAACACTTATTAGATCTTTAATTGATGACATATTTCCTCCGTCAATTGCAGTTAATAGATTGTGGACATCGGAAGCCAGTTTAACAGCTAAACTATCGCCGTTTTTGGATCTTGTCATGACACGACGTTTAAGTTCACAGTTGGTTCCAAACGGAAAGTCGTCTGAGCTACGGATTGTTTCGAATAGAAAAATTCTAGCATGTTCAAGTTTTTCTACACTGTAGTTGTAATCCAGAAGGAGTTGGTCGATAAACATGTCTCCTTGATAGCTTTTTACCAAGTTTTCAAGCATTTTTGGTACATTAGATACATATACTAGAAAAAAACCTGGTGGTGCGTTTTCATTGCTTGTGAGTATATATTAAAGTATATTTTCTGAATTTAAGTAAATATCCTCTATATTTACAGCTCACCGATTTATCTATGGGCCAGGCAAAGCCAACAATACTCTTTCTACAGATACCCAGACGGACGAAAACACTGACATAAATGATGTTAATACAAGTTATAAACCAGTGAGTGCCAAGTGTAATGATATTACAAGTGATAAACCAGTGAGTGCCAAATGTGATGATAATACAAGTCTTCAGGATAAACATGGTGATGATTGTGATATACCCAGGACATCAGAATGTGAATTGATTAGTCAGGACTTAGTTCAAGAAACAACTATTTTGGATGAAAAGGAAGTTAAAATATTTGGATGATAATTTGTTAAAGCTAAAATGTACACTTTTAGATGGTTACTAGATGGTAAGGAGTTTGGACTGTTCCAAATTGGTAGAAAGCTGCAGAGAACTACACAAAGCACTTCAATTGAAAATCACTGGTGTGGGAAATCCAGGAATTGATTGTAAGGTGCTCCAGCATCTGATATATAACTGAAAGATTGTTAAAAGCATTGTTAAACCCCATACAAACAAACAAACAAACCAAAACTAGCAACTAAGCACATTGCCCATATGTAGCACATACACTCTTGCTGTTTTAGCTATCCTTCTCATGTTACCAGATAATGATATTTATTAAAGATGAATCAGGAAATGATGTTTATTGTTTTATTAAAAGACCAGATAAATAGTTAACCTATCAGGTGGTCCACTTTATATCAGGTAACTCAAGCTTCAAACAACAGATAAAAGATGATTTTGTTTCCAAGAACATATGGTAAGGTATAAGAAAGCATTTCTATTAAAAACGACACACCAGGCAAACTAGAAATGTCACAGACATGGATGTCGCAAATACTTTGTTTGTACCCATGTCCTATTTTACCCATTCGGAACACCACACTGCTGAAAAATCTTAATTTTTGAGAATGATTTGTCATTCTCAAAAATAAAGATTTTTCGGTTGTTATTTACTGTAAAAAAAAAGAAATCTAAGGATAGCGCCGATTGTTTCTGCGCTAGTTTTTGGTCTGGTTAAGCAGGCCAAAGGAAACAACCCTGTATCCTGGAAATCGCATAGGAAAAAGATAATTGAGTCTAAAACCGAACATGTGTACTACTTTTAGGCTCATGCGTGGGAAAAAAAGGGACTAGTATACATCATCAATTTTTGTGTGACATGAAGTGCTTTGGGTGTTCAACGCAGTGCTTGCATATTACTATGTGGTGCTAAAATCGAAGTACTGATAGTACTGAAGGCAAAGGAACTGAATAGTCAAGCAACACACAAGTTCAATTTTCTGGAATATAACCTTGATTATTCACATTGTCCTTATCCTCATCAGATATTTTCTTACTTATCTCTGCCAAAATCACTGCTGTGTTAAAGATACATAGCTTTTATATTTGATCTTGACTGATGACCTTGCTAATTTGGAAAAGAAGAAAATGCTGCTACCTAACACTTTCTCCCTAATATTATCTACCCTTTCTGCTACAAATTTTACTAGTTTGCTCCCATATTGTAGGTAATCTGCAACCTTTTACACTGTGGACCTGTCTAAACATTTGATGTCTTGTAATGAATTAATTCTAAATTAGAAAAAAATAAAAGCCTTGTCCCATCCTTAAAGCCTTAAACAGACGACAAAATTTTAGACTGGGCCAACTTGGAACAGGTTGCAGACAATAAATCAACATGAGTGTAATTTGATATATATCTAGGGTAGAAATTAAAAAATGATGGGGTATGAGTATAGGGTGGACCATATTATGGGAAAGAGAGAAATTGACCCTTTCAATGTCTTTGATTTCAACAGCAAAATACAACTTCTTTATGGAATTCAATTCAATGTAAAAGAAAGCGCCGACAAGCTTGTGCCCCTAGAAAAACAGCATTACTACGATTGTAAGATGGAATAATGGAATGGACAAATTGACTGACTAGTAGCAAACCAATCAACTCAACTAAAATAATAAAAATGCTAGTTGCACCTGTCTGCAAAGCGGTATCAGGCATAGTAATCTATACCTTGGGAATTAGTTGTTTTTGGGTGGAGAAAGGGCTATCTAGTGAGCATACCGTTCGACATTTTTCCTTTCAAGTTAGTTCGGAATGTGGCTTACGATCCCTATAGGTAAATGGAATCCTTGGTTTCTCTTGTCTGAAAAAGCCGTGCTAAAAAGATTAAATAATTGGAGTGCATGTCTTCAAATATCACCTTGCCTCTTTATAAACCAGGCCATCAGTGCTTTTAGCGCTTTGATTCTTACAGTGTTTCTGGCTAACAAAATGCACTTTGATACATATGCTTTGTATACATCAGAGGTCTGTTGCAGTTTAAGGAAAACGCAGAGCAATGTTCTGAATGCTATTTTACCTTCAGCCATGAACTTGTCCTTATCTGTACAAACTCTCAGCATGACACTGGCAAGGGCATAGCTCCCATTACACAATTTATGCAAGTGCTAAAAAGAAATAATCCTACGTTGAAAAATATCTTTGATGTAGATCATTGCATCAAAACTACAGCTAATTCAAGCTATAGTTACAATGTTTTTGATTATTCAGCAATGCTCAAATCACAAAAAGGGAGCAGATGGAGGGCATTCATTTTTTGTCTCAGTCCAAATATGACCTTTATACTATATATTCTTTGGCTGTTGCTTCTGGGTGAGTATATATTTCTAAGTCCTAGATACGCCATTCATTGGAACAACTGTACCAAGTTATTATGTAAAGAACTGGACACTTACATACACACCAACACACAGACAGATGAAACTCTAAATTCCAATTCCCCTTTCATGATGGGGACATAAAAATGACAATCTGCTTAAATTGTTGACCTGAGTGAGACTGTGCAGGTTGACTAGGTTGAAACTTTTCAATATTTGCTGATTTTCTGAATCATTCTACCTTCCTGTGTAAGATATTTTGAAATGCTTCCTTTGGATGACCTTTGCTTGAACCTGTCTCTATTTCAATTATTCATTTTATGCAATTACCAGATGCTCAGTTTTTGCCTTACAGGTCACAAATATGACTTACATGGGTACTTACCCACCAATTATAGGGTCCATAGAAGAACTGAAATGGTTTATTTAAACCATTTGCTGTTTACAACATTTTCCTGCTGAAAGCAAAGCTCTGACAGTGTAGACTATGACCATCCTGCACAGACATGCATGTTGATCTTGTCTACACAGCCTTCTTCCTACATAAATTAATGTAGGACAAGAGGGCCTGTATTGCTCCACTGGTATAAAAATCTCAAGATTTGAAAGAGAGATATTGAAAATAGAAGGTAATGAAAGTGAACAGCATTCAAAAGGAATTCTGACTTTTTCTAAGTTGAAACTAACTTATGAAGAAATGCACTTATTTAACTAATATGTAAAATTACAAGACAGAAAACTATATAGATATCACTTTGAACACAAGAGGACCAGAATGGCCCTAAACAGCTCACCTGAATTTTATTGATCCAGTGGATCTCATCCAATCCAAATTTCTTGAACAACTTTAGAAGAGGGTCACCCAAGGAACATTCTGGTAAAGTTTCATTGAAATAAGCCTAATGGTTCAGGAGGAGATGTCGTTCAAAGATTTCTGGGTCAAAATAAGCCCCGCCCTGCCACGCCCTTATTTGGGAGTCAATCCAAATTTCTTGAACAACTTTAGAAGAGGGTCACCCAAGGAACATTCTGGTAAAGTTTCATTGAAATCGGCCCAATGGTTGAGGAGATGAGGTTCAAAGATTACGGGGTAAAAATAAGCCCTGCCTTGCCATGCCCATATTTGGGGGTCAATCCAAATTTCTTGAACAACTTTAGAAGAGGGTCACCCAAGGAACATTCTGGTATAGTTTCATTAAAATTGGCCGAATGGTTCAGGAGGAGATGAGGTTCAAAGATTTCAGGGTAAAAATAAGCCCCGCCCTGCCATGCCCATAGTTGGGGGTCAATCCAAATTTCTTGAACAACTTTAGAAGAGGGTCACCCAAGGAACATTCTGGTAAAGTTTCATTGAAATTGGCTCACTGGTTCAGGAGGAGATGAGGTTCAAAGATTTCGGGGTCAAAATAAGCCCCGCCCGGCCACGCCCATATTTGGGGGTCAATCAAAATTTCTTGAACAACTTTAGAAGAGGGTCACCCAAGGAACATTCTGGCCAAGTTTCATCAAAATCCACCCATTGGTTCAGGAGGAGAAGATGTTTAAAGAAAAGTTACGCACGGATGGACGAACGCACGACGGACACCTCGCCATGACAATAGCTAGCTGGCCTTTGGCCAGTGGAGCTAAAAAACTTGAGCCAGACTGGTTGAAATGTTGTACAAACTAGCAATTTGTTTCAAACAAAATTTAAATTCAGAAGTATAAGGGTTGAGTTCAACAGATACGGTAATATTTAGACAAGACCTTATTATATATGTGATCAGTTTAGAATTCTATTAGAAACAGTTAAGAAAGCTTGAATAGCCAAGTATGGTTTGCTTATTCTGTAACATGTTAGGGATGAAAGACCTGTAAATGCGATTTTGATTCCTTGGTTAGCAAACTTTTTGACAACATTTTTGCATCATTTGTCTCCTATCAATTGGCAATGATAGCCAGCGTGTGGTTCAGATAGAAATTATGGTTGCAGGAAAGTGGAATTCCCATGCCCGACGCAGGCATTTTTAGCTCCACTGGCTGAAAGTCACTGGGGCTATTGTCATGGTGTTGTGTAGTAACAAATTGCAATCTAATTACATACATGTATTTATGAAAAAATCATCAAACAATACACAGAATACTGTTTGATGCAGTCTTAGATTGATTTTTAGCTCCACTGGCTGAAAGCCACTGGGGCTATTGTCATGGCGTTGTGTCCGTCGTGCGTCTGTCCGTCCGTGCACCCGGTCATAAACTTTTTCTTTAAAAATCTTCTCCTCAGAAACTACTGGATGAATTTCAACCAAACTTCACAGGTACTTGGGTGACCCTCTTTCAAAGTTGTCCAAGAAATTTTGATCCAATGAAAAACATGGATTTAATGGGCGTGGCTAATTTCCAAATAATGGTAATTGTGACTTTTCTCAGATTCTAATTGATTGATATCAACCAAATTTCACTGGAATGATCCTTGAGTAATTTTTATCAGTCTACTAAAAATTATTGTGATCAGATGAAAAATATGTCTTTTATGGGCAGAGGTCATTTCTCTATATGTAATATAGTGGAAACTTTGAAAATCATTTTCTCAGAATGTAATTGATGGATATCAACCAAATTTCACTGGAATGATCCTTGAGTGACCCTTTATCAGTCTACCAAAAATTATAGTGATCGGATGAAAAAATGCATTTTATTGGCGGAGGTCATTTCTCAATATATAACATATAGAATTGTCCAATTTTCCAATTTTCTTGAAACTTGGCGGGTATATTCTTCTCCTCATAACGGAGTGCAGTGCGAAAGCACCATAACTCTACCTGGCCTAATTTTTGAGTAATTGCCCTTTGTTTTTTTAGCTCACCTGAGCACGAAGTGGGGTCAAAAACTAGGTCACGGGGTCAAATCTTAGAAAAACCTTGTATGCACTCTAGAGGTCATATTTTTTGCCCAATGAACCTGAACTTTGGTCAGAATGATTGTCTTGATAAAATCTTGGATGAGTTTGAAATTGGGTCAACTGGGGTCAAAAACTAGGGCACAGGGTCAAATCTTCGAAAAACCTTGTATGCACTCTAGAGGCAACATTTTTTGCCCAATCAACCTGAAATTCAGTCAGAATGATTGCCTTGGTGAAATCTTGGATGAGTTTTAATTTCGGTCAACTGGGGTCAAAAACTAGGTCACAGGGTCAAATCTTAGAAAAACCTTGTATGCACTCTAGAGGCAACATTTTTTGCCTGTTCAATCTGAATTTTGTTCAGACTGATTGCCTTAGTGAAATCTCACACGAGTTTAAAATTGAGTCAAATGGGGTCAAAAACTAGGTCACAGGGTCAAATCTTAGAAAAAGCTAGTGTGCACTCTAGAGGCCACATTTTCCGCCCAATCAACCTGAAATTCAGTCAGAATGATTGCCTTGGTGAAATCATGGACGAGTTTTAAATTGGGTCAATTCTGGTCAAAAACTAGGCCACAGGGTCAAATCTTAGAAAAACCTTGTTTGCACTCTAGAGGCCACATTTTTTGCCCGATCAACCTGAATTTTGTTCAGAATGATTGCCTTGGTGAAATCTTGGACGAGTTATAAATTGGGTCAGCTGGGGTCAAAAACTAGGTCACAAGGTCAAATATTTAAAAAAAACTTGTATGCTCTCTAGAGGCAACATTTTTTGCCTGATCAACCTGAAATTTGGTCAGAATGATTGTCTTGATGAAATCCCAGGTGAGGTTGAAATTTGATCAACTGGGGTCAAAAACTAGGTTACGGGATCAAGTCTTAGAAAAACCTTGTTAGTAATCCTGAAAATTGTAAAAAAGGAATCTCTTGTTGTAAAAAAGCAATAGAATGGTTTAGCTGAGGGACATTCATTCATCATTCTTTTTCAAGACCTACTTTTAAAAATTTAAGACAGTTCATTCAGGTGAGCAATTTAAGGCCACTATGGCCTTCTTGTTTCATACATGGATCTTGTCCGGAGAATATCGCTAAAAGTATAGATGCTACAATCATGAAACTTGATGGGTAGATAGATCTTATCAAGGGGGAGTGCAGTGCAAATGAACCATAACTCTACCTGGCTTGTTTTTTGAGTTATTGTCCTGTGTTTTTTTAGCTCACCTGAGCACAAAGTGCTCAAGGTGAGCTATTGTGGTTAGGTTGATGTCCGTCGTCCGTCGTGTGTCATCAACATTTACCTTGTATGCACTCTGGAGGCCATATTTTTTGCCCAATTAACCTGAAATCTCGGACGAGTTCAAAATTGGGTCAAGAGGGATCAAAAACAAGGTCTCGCGATTAAATCTTAGAAAAACCTTGTATGCACTCTAGAGGCCATATTTTTTGCTCAATCAACCTGAATTTTGGTCAGAATGATTGTCTTGATAAAATCTTGGATGAGTTAGAAATTGGGTCAACTGGGGTCAAAAACTAGGTTACTGGGTCAAATCTTAGAAAAACCTTGTATGCACTCTAGAGGCAACATTTTTTGCCCGTTCAATCTGAATTTTGTTCAGAATGATTGCCTTAGTGAAATCTCACACGAGTTTAAAATTGAGTCAAATGGGGTCAAAAACTAGGTCACAGGGTCATATCTTAGAAAAAGCTTGTGTGCACTCTAGAGGCCACATTTTCCGCCCAATCAACCTGAAATTCAGTCAGAATGATTGCCTTGGTGAAATCTTGGACGGGTTTTAAATTAGGTCAACTCTGGTCAAAAACTAGGCCACAGGGTCAAATCTTAGAAAAACCTTGTTTGCACTCTAGAGGCCACATTTTTTGCCCGATCAACCTGAATTTTGTTCAGAATGATTGCCTTGGTGAAATCTTGGACGAGTTATAAATTGGGTCAGCTGGGGTCAAAAACTTGGTCACAAGGTCAAATATTTGAAAAAACTTGTATGCTCTCTAGAGGCAACATTTTTTGCCTGATCAACCTGAAATTTGGTCAGAATGATTGTCTTGATGAAATCCCAGGTGAGGTTGAAATTTGATCAACTGGGGTCAAAAACTAGGTTACGGGATCAAGTCTTAGAAAAACCTTGTTAGTAATCCTGAAAATTGTAAAAAAGGAATCTCTTGTTGTAAAAAAGCAATAGAATGGTTTAGCTGAGGGACATTCATTCATCATTCTTTTTCAAGACCTACTTTTAAAAATTTAAGACAGTTCATTCAGGTGAGCAATTTAAGGCCACTATGGCCTTCTTGTTTCATACATGGATCTTGTCCGGAGAATATCGCTAAAAGTATAGATGCTACAATCATGAAACTTGATGGGTAGATAGATCTTATCAAGTGGGAGTGCAGTGCAAAAGAACCATAACTCTACCTGGCTTGTTTTTTGAGTTATTGTCCTGTGTTTTTTTAGCTCACCTGAGCACAAAGTGCTCAAGGTGAGCTATTGTGGTTAGGTTGATGTCCATCGTCCGTCGTGTGTCATCAACATTTACCTTGTATGCACTCTGGAGGCCATATTTTATGCCCAATTAACCTGAAATCTCGGACGAGTTCAAAATTGGGTCAACTGGAGTCAAAAACTAGGTCTCGGGGTCAAATCTTAGAAAAACCTTGTATGCACTCTAGAGGCCATATTTTTTGCTCAATCAACCTGAATTTTGGTCAGAATGATTGTCTTGATAAAATCTCGGACGAGTTCAAAATTGGGTCAACTGGGGTCAAAAACTAGGTCTCGGGGTCAAATCTTAGAAAAACCTTGTATGCACTCTAGAGGCCATATTTTTTGCCCAATCAACCTGAATTTTGGTCAGAATGATTGTCTTGATAAAATCTTGGATGAGTTTGAAATTGGGTCAACTGGGGTCAAAAACTAGGCTACTGGGTCAAATCTTAGAAAAACCTTGTATGCACTCTAGAGGCAACATTTTTTGCCCGTTCAATCTGAATTTTGTTCAGAATGATTGCCTTAGTGAAATCTCGCACGAGTTTAAAATTGAGTCAAATGGGGTCAAAAACTAGGTCACAGGGTCAAATCTTAGAAAAAGCTTGTGTGCACTCTAGAGGCCACATTTTCCGCCCAATCAACCTGAAATTCAGTCAGAATGATTGCCTTGGTGAAATCTTGGACGAGTTTTAAATTAGGTCAACTCTGGTCAAAAACTAGGCCACAGGGTCAAATCTTAGAAAAACCTTGTTTGCACTCTAGAGGCCACATTTTTTGCCCGATCAACCTGAATTTTGTTCAGAATGATTGCCTTGGTGAAATCTTGGACGAGTTATAAATTGGGTCAGCTGGGGTCATAAACTAGGTCACAAGGTCAAATATTTAAAAAAAACTTGTATGCTCTCTAGAGGCAACATTTTTTGCCTGATCAACCTGAAATTTGGTCAGAATGATTGTCTTGATGAAATCCCAGGTGAGGTTGAAATTTGATCAACTGGGGTCAAAAACTAGGTTACGGGATCAATTCTTAGAAAAACCTTGTTAGTAATCCTGAAAATTGTAAAAAAGGAATCTCTTGTTGTAAAAAAGCAATAGAATGGTTTAGCTGAGGGACATTCATTCATCATTCTTTTTCAAGACCTACTTTTAAAAATTTAAGACAGTTCATTCAGGTGAGCAATTTAAGGCCACTATGGCCTTCTTGTTTCATACATGGATCTTGTCCGGAGAATAACGCTAAAAGTATAGATGCTACAATCATGAAACTTGATGGGTAGATAGATCTTATCAAGGGGGAGTGCAGTGCAAAAGAACCATAACTCTACCTGGCTTGTTTTTTGAGTTATTGTCCTGTGTTTTTTTAGCTCACCTGAGCACAAAGTGCTCAAGGTGAGCTATTGTGGTTGGGTTGATGTCCGTCGTGTGTCATCAACATTTACCTTGTATGCACTCTGGAGGCCATATTTTTTGCCCAATCAACCTGAAATCTTGGACGAGTTCAAAATTGGGTCAAGAGGGATCAAAAACAAGGTCTCGGGGTCAAATCTTAGAAAAACCTTGTATGCACTCTAGAGGCCATATTTTTTGCCCAATCAACCTGAATTTTGGTCAGAATGATTGTCTTGATAAAATCTTGGATGAGTTTGAAATTGGGTCAACTGGGGTCAAAAACTAGGCTACGGGTTCAAATCTTAGAAAAACCTTGTATGCACTCTAGAGGCCATATTTTTTGCCCAATCAACCTGAATTTTGGTCAGAATGATTGTCTTGATAAAATCTTGGATGAGTTTGAAATTGGGTCAACTGGGGTCAAAAACTAGGCTACTGGGTCAAATCTTAGAAAAACCTTGTATGCACTCTAGAGGCAACATTTTTTGCCCGTTCAATCTGAATTTTGTTCAGGATGATTGCCTTAGTGAAATCTCACACGATTTAAAATTGAGTCAAATGGGGTCAAAAACTAGGTCACAGGGTCAAATCTTAGAAAAAGCTTGTGTGCACTCTAGAGGCCACATTTTCCGCCCAATCAACCTGAAATTCAGTCAGAATGATTGCCTTGGTGAAATCTTAGACAAGTTTTAAATTAGGTCAACTCTGGTCAAAAACTAGGCCACAGGGTCAAATCTTAGAAAAACCTTGTTTGCACTCTAGAGACCACATTTTTTGCCCGATCAACCTGAATTTTGTTCAGAATGATTGCCTTGGTGAAATCTTGGACGAGTTATAAATTGGGTCAGCTGGGGTCAAAAACTAGGTCACAAGGTCAAATATTTAAAAAAAACTTGTATGCTCTCTAGAGGCAACATTTTTTGCCTGATCAACCTGAAATTTGGTCAGAATGATTGTCTTGATGAAATCCCAGGTGAGGTTGAAATTTGATCAACTGGGGTCAAAAACTAGGTTACGGGATCAAGTCTTAGAAAAACCTTGTTAGTAATCCTGAAAATTGTAAAAAAGGAATCTCTTGTTGTAAAAAAGCAATAGAATGGTTTAGCTGAGGGACATTCATTCATCATTCTTTTTCAAGACCTACTTTTAAAAATTTAAGACAGTTCATTCAGGTGAGCAATTTAAGGCCACTATGGCCTTTTTGTTTCATACATGGATCTTGTCCAGAGAATATCGCTAAAAGTATAGATGCTACAATCATGAAACTTGATGGGTAGATAGATCTTATCAAGTGGGAGTGCAGTGCAAAAGAACCATAACTCTACCTGGCTTGTTTTTTGAGTTATTGTCCTGTGTTTTTTTAGCTCACCTGAGCACGAAGTGCTCAAGGTGAGCTATTGTGGTTAGGTTGATGTCCGTCGTCCGTCGTGTGTTGTCAACATTTACCTTGTATGCACTCTGGAGGCCATATTTTTTGCCCAATCAACCTGAAATCTCGGACGAGTTCAAAATTGGGTCAACTGGAGTCAAAAACTAGGTCTCGGGGTCAAATCTTAGAAAAACCTTGTATGCACTCTAGAGGCCATATTTTTTGCACAATCAACCTGAATTTTGGTCAGAATGATTGTCTTGATAAAATCTTGGATGAGTTTGAAATTGGGTCAACTGGGGTCAAAAACTAGGCTACTGGGTCAAATCTTAGAAAAACCTTGTATGCACTCTAGAGGCAACATTTTTTGCCCGTTCAATCTGAATTTTGTTCAGAATGATTGCCTTGGTGAAATCTCACACGAGTTTAAAATTGAGTCAAATGGGGTCAAAAACTAGGTCACAGGGTCAAATCTTAGAAAAAGCTTGTGTGCACTCTAGAGGCCACATTTTCCGCCAAATCAACCTGAAATACAGTCAGAATGATTGCCTTGGTGAAATCTTGGACGAGTTTTAAATTAGGTCAACTCTGGTCAAAAACTAGGCCACAGGGTCAAATCTTAGAAAAACCTTGTTTGCACTCTAGAGGCCACATTTTTTGCCCGATCAACCTGAATTTTGTTCAGAATGATTGCCTTGGTGAAATCTTGGACGAGTTATAAATTGGGTCAGCTGGGGTCAAAAACTAGGTCACAAGGTCAAATATTTAAAAAAAACTTGTATGCTCTCTAGAGGCAACATTTTTTGCCTGATCAACCTGAAATTTGGTCAGAATGATTGTCTTGATGAAATCCCAGGTGAGGTTGAAATTTGATCAACTGGGGTCAAAAACTAGGTTACGGGATCAAGTCTTAGAAAAACCTTGTTAGTAATCCTGAAAATTGTAAAAAGGGAATCTCTAGTTGTAAAAAAAGCAATAGAATGGTTTAGCTGAGGGACATTCATTCATCATTCTTTTTCAAGACCTACTTTTAAAAATTTAAGACAGTTCATTCAGGTGAGCAGGCTTGTTTTTTGAGTTATTGTCCTGTGTTGTTTTTAGTCCCCTACCGGTAAAAGCTGAAGGGGACCATAGGTTTGCGCTCTGTCTGTCCGTCCATCCGTCCGTCCGGATTTCAGTTTTCTGGACTTTTTTTCTTAACCCTTGGAGATAATGAGCTGATTTTTGGTATGTGAGTCCGCATTAATGAGTTACAGAACGAGTGCGAGTTTGGTTCCTTCCAGTGATTTTTGTGGAAGATACGGATGCTGGACTTAAAAAATTACCAGGAATTTTCAGCTTTACAGACTTTTTTTCTTAACCCTTGCAGATATTGAGCTGATTTTTTTGTATGCGAGTCTGCATCAATGAGTTACAGAAGGAGTTCGAGTTTGGTTCCAGTCCTTTGATTTTTGTGGAAGATATGGATGCTGGACTTAGAAAATACCAGGAATTTTCAGTTTTCCTGACTTTTTTTCGTAACTCTTGGAGATATTGAGCTGATTTTTGGTATGTGAGTCCGCATCAATGAGTTACAGAACGATTTGGAGTTTGGTTCCGGTCCATTGATTTTTGTGGAAGATACTGATGCTGGACTTAGAAAATACCAGGAAATTTCAGTTTTTCTGACTTTTTTTCTTAACCCTTGGAGATAATGAGCTGATTTTTGGTATGTGAGTCCACATCACTGAGTAACAGAAGAGTTTGAGTTTGGTTCCGGTCCATTGATTTTTGTGGAAGATACGGATGCTGGACTTAGAAAATTACCAGGAATTTTCAGTTTTCCAGACTTTTTTTCTTAACCCTTGCAGATATTGAGCTGATATTTTGGAATGTGAGTCTGCACTAATGAGTTACAGATCAAGTTTGAATTAGGTCCAGGTCCATTGATTTTAGTGGAAGATACGGATGCTGAAAATTACAAGGAAATTTCCGGATTTTTTTTTTTTTATCCTCAGAGATATTGAGCTGATACATGAAATCTGATACAAATAATATTTTGGAGAGGTAGTTATACCTTTACCACCAAAAAAGATACTGCTCTAGGGATATATTTATAAATCCGGTAGGGGACTTGGTATTGCCATGCAATACTCCCAAATGCTTGTTCAAATTTGGATCTTGTCCGGAGCATATCTCTAAAAGTGTAGGAGCTTCAAACATGAAACTTGATGGGTAGATAGATCTCATCAATAGGAAGTGCAGTGCAAAAGAACCATAACTCTACCTGGCTTGTTTTTTGAGTTATTGCCCTTTGTTGTTTTTCATACTTGGATCTTTCCCAGAGCACATCTCCAAAAGTATAGGAGCTACAAACATCAAACTTGATGGGTACATAGATCTCATCAATGGGAAATGCAGTGTAAAAGAACCATAACTCTACCTTGCTTGTTTTTTGAGTTATTGTCTTTTGTTGTTTTTCATCCTTAGATATTGTCCGGAGCATATCTCTCAAAGTAAGGGAGCTATGATCATGAAATTTGATGGGTAGATAGATCTTATCAAGGGGAAGTGGAGTGTAAAAGGACTGTTACCCTATGGGGCTTATTACTTGAGTTATTGCCCTTTGTAGTTTTTCACACTTGAATCTTTTCCTGAGTACTTCTCCAAGAGTGTTTTAGCTATGATCTTGAAACTTCATGGGTAAATAGATTGCATCAAGCTGAAGTGCAGTGCAAAATAGCCATAACTCTACCCAGCTTATTTTTTGAGTTATTGCCCTTTGTTTTTCTACATACTTGAATCTTATCCAGAGTTTATCTTTAATGGTATATGAACTTTGACCATGATAATAATATACTCCTTCTACAATTTTTCATCTGTCTGTCTTCACAAAATTGTCTAAAAAATAATCATTCCAAATCACTTCAGTCGCCGTCATAGCACAGTTGGTAGCGCGTCGGACTGTCAATCTAGAGTTTGCTGGTTCGATCCCCGACGGCGGCACTCATTCTTTCTGAATATTTGTCTCTCACCAATGGGTTGATAATCGTAGACCTATGTGAGATAGCGGCTGGAGGCTAGGAAAGAATGTGGTGGTTGTACTGGTGATAGAAATACCAGGAATCCATTGTTAGATGCTCAAGCCGCGCAATATAACTGAAATAATGTTGAAAGTGGTGTTAAACTCCATTCAATCAATCAATCAATCCAAATCACTTCAATTCTACTCTTAAACCAAAGTTACATAAAGCTGTGTGACGGGTGTATCTTGTGATAATTTGGCACCTTGTTTTAAGGTTTAAGGGAGAGTTAAGGGTGGATTTCATTTATTTGAACAACTTTGGTAGAGCTTGACCAAAGGAATTGGGTTAAGGGTGGATTTCATTTATTTGAACAACTTTGGTAGAGCTTGACCCCAGGTATACCCCTGCCAAGATTGGCCTACTGGTTTAGGAGGAGAATATGTTTTAAGAAATTTTGGACGACACACTACAGATGATGCACGACTGACGACGGACATTGGACGATCACAATAGCTCACCTTGAGCACTTCGTGCTCATGTGAGCTAACAAGAGGTCCAAACAGCTCTAAACTGCTTGCCTGAATTTCAATGCTCCAGTGGATGTCACCCAATGAACATTCTGGTAAAGTTCCATCGAAAAAGGCTAAGAATACACAAAGAAAAAGGTTTTGCAACATATAAATGTAGATATGAAATTTCATTTAAACAAGAGCCATCAGAGAGGGTGTATGCTCAATGAATAAGGCATTGTCACAAAAACAAGAGCCATGTTGGACATGGACATCCACTGCCATGAAAGCTTGATAGTAAACTGAAGCCTAATAGACAAGATTCTTTTGTACTGTCAGAGATTTACCTCCTTTGAAATCTAAGTATTAAAAATAACAAAGGGCAATAACTCCAAAATTATGAAAGTAAAAGTTGCTTTTCTTGTGCACTTAACTTTTCTTCCATGAGATATATCTACCTATAAAATTTCAAGTTGATAGCTATTATACTTCAAGAGATATGCTCCAGACAAAATCTAAGTTTCAAAAATAACAAAGGGCAATAACTCCAAAATTAAGCAAGTAAGAGTTGTAGTTCTGGTGCACTGCACTTCTCTTCCATGAGATCTATCCACCAATAAAGTTTCAAATTGATAGCTATTATACTTTAGGAGATATGCTCCAGACATTATCTAAGTATCAAAAATAACAAAGGGCAATAACTCCAAAATCACGCAAGCAAGAGTTGTAGTTCTTGTGCACTGCACTTCTCCTCCATAAGATCTATCCACCCATAAAGTTTCAAGTTGATAGCTATTATACTTTAGGAGATATGTTCTGTGGTCAGATTGCAAAGACTCGAATAAGGTGTTATCTTATGCAGCTAACATAAAGGTAACAAACATTAAACCCCCTTTTTGCATGACATATTTTAGACACAAATTTCAAATAGTTTATGGTTAAGGGCATCTGATTTGCTGCACAAATGTGAAATTTCATCAAATTCTGAACATAAGACTAGGAGAAATGAAAGAATAACTGTATTTTACAAGCTAAGGTAAAGGTAACAAACATTTAGCCCCCTTTTCCATGATATTTTTTTTTATGTTAATTTCAAATTATATATAGTAAAGGGTATCTGATTTGCTACTCAAATATGAAATTTCATTAAATTCTGACAATTAGACTAAGAGAAATTCGAGAAAAACTGTATTTCACCCTAAGTTCCCTGTAACTGTGACAAGACCTCAAATCCAAAAACCGTCACAGATGCATCAACACTTTATCATAGGAAGTTCACATGGTAAGTTTCATTTGATTTGGCTTTAGGGTCAAGGGAAATCGCTGAGGACGGACGGAAAGACGGAATTATGGACAGATGGACGGATGGACAGATGAAGCAGCGGCTATATGCTCTCCCTTAGGGAAGCATAAAAATTCCTTAGCCCTTATTTATAGGCTAAAAATTATTACAATTTTTTGAAAGGGTTGCCCATGGAATATTATCTGGCAAAGGTTCATTGAAATTGGCCTTGTGGTTTAAGAAATATCATTCAAAGAATTCCTAGTGAACAAGATGTGTTTGTGAAACACGAATGCCCCCAGAATAGCATTTTTTTCAAAGTTTGACCTTGACAGATGACCTTTACACATGACCTTGACTTTGGTACCAGCAGATGCAGATCATTGAGATCTATCATCATGCCAAATATGAGCCTTGTATGTCAAATAAAAGGCAAAGGTTAAGTTTGGTTAAGTTTTCGGACAGATGGACGGACAGACAGACGGACGGACAGACAGATGGACATGAGTAAAACAATATGCCCCAAATCTCTCGATAAGGGGGCATAAAAATGCAACACCCATTTAAATGGGTAAATCAAAATTTCGTGACCAAATTTTTGATACATTTTATTAAGTTTCATTGAATTTGGTCCAATGGTTTAGATGTTTTTCAATGATTTCATATAGAACAAGTGCATGTTGTATTGCGATGCAATACAGGAGTCCCCCACCGGATAACCAAAAATCCTCTCTTATAATATATCTCCTACGTACTAAATCTATAACTGTAAAAGTTTAAAGTTGCTAGCACTTATAGTTTAGGAGATATGATCCAGACAAGAATGTAAGACTAAAAACAACAAAGGGCAATAACTCAAAAAGTGGACATGGCAGAGTAACAGTTCTTGTACATGACACTTGTCCTCGATAAGATCTATCAGTGTACAAAGTTTGAAGTTGCTAGCACTTATAGTTTAGGAGATATGATCGGGACAAGAATGTAAGGCTAAAGACAAAAAAAGGGCAATAACTCAAAAAGTGGGTGTGGCTGAGTTATGGATCTTGAACATGACACTTCACCTCAATGAGATCTATAAGTGTACAAAGTTTGAAGTTGCTAGCACTTATAGTTTAGGAGATATGATCCAGACAAGAATGTAAGGGTAAAAACAACAAAGGGCAATAACTCAAAAAGTTGGCGTGGCAGAGTTATTGATCTTGAACAAGACACTTCGCCTCAATGAGATCTATAAGTGTACAAAGTTTGAAGTTGCTAGCACACATGGTTTAGGAGATATGTTCCGGACAAGAATGTAAGGGTAAAAACAACAAAGGGCAATAACTCAAAAAGTGGGCTTGGCAGAGTAACGGTTCTTGAACATGACACTTCTCCTCAATGAGATCTATAAGTGTACAAAGTTTGAAGTTGCTAGCACTTATAGTGTAGGAGATATGATCCGGACAAAAATGTAAGGGTAAAAACAACAAAGGGCAATAACTCAAAAAGTGGGCGTGCCAGAGTTATGGTTCTTGAACATGACACTTCTCCTCAATGAGATCTTTAAGTGTATAAAGTTTGAAGTTGCTAGCACACATAGTTTAGGAGATATGTTCCGGACAAGAATGTAAGGGTAAAAACAACAAAGGGCAATAACTCAAAAAGTGGGCGTGGCAGAGTAATGGTTCTTGTACATGACACTTCTCCTCAATGAGATCTATAAGTGTACCAAGTTTGAAGTTGCTAGCACACATAGTTAAGGAGATATGTTCCGGACAAGAATGTAAGGGTAAATACAACAAAGGGCAATAACTCAAAAAGTGGGCGTGGCAGAGTAACGGTTCTTGAACATGACACTCCATCTCAATGAGATCTATAAGTGTACCAAGTTTGAAGTTGCTAGCACATATGGTTTAGAAGATATAGCCCGGACAAAAGCGTGACGGACAGACGGACGGACGGACGGACGGACGGACAGACAGACGGAATCGAGCAAACCTATAGTCCCCCTACCGGTAACCGGTGGGGGACTAAAAATGCCAAGCTCTGCCACAACAAGATGTGTTTGTGAAACACGAATGCCCCCAGAATAGCATTTTTTTCAAAATTTGACCTTGACAGATGACCTTGACAGATGACCTTGACTTTGGTACCAGCAGATGCAGATCATTGAGATCTATCATCATGCCAAATATGAGCCTTGTATGTCAAATACTTTTGGAGAAAAGGCAAAGGCTAAGTTTGGTTAAGTTTTCGGACAGATGGAAGGACAGACAGACGGACGGACAGACAGACGGACATGAGTAAAACAATATGCCCCAAATCTCTCGATACGGGGGCATAAAAATGCAACACCCATTTAAATGGGTAAATCAAAATTTCGTGACCAAATTTTTGAAACATTTTATTAAGTTTCATTGAATTTGGTCCAATGGTTGAGATGTTTTTCAATGATTTCATATAGAACAAGGTGCCAAATTGTCACAAGATACGCCCGTCACACTGCTTAGTATTAACTGGGGGTTTGAATAGAACTGAGGTTATTTTGAATGAATATTTTTTGCACCCATGTAGTTTCATTATCCTAGCTATTATACTTTTACAGATATACTCCGGACAAGATTCAAGACTGAAAAACGACAAAGGGCAATAACTCAAAAAATAGGCCAGGTAGAGTTATGGTTCTTGTGCACTGCACTCCCCCTTGATGACATCTATACACCCATGAAGTTTCATGATCCTAGCTATTATACTTTTACAGATATACTCCGGACAAGATTCAAGTCTGAAAAAAAACAAAGTGCAATAACTCAAAAAATAGGCCTGGTAGAATTATGGTTCTTGTACACTGCACTACCCCTTGGTTAGATCTATACACCCATGCAGTTTCATGATCCTAGCTATTATACTTGTAGAGATATACTCTGGACAAGATTCAAGTCTGAAAAACAACAAAGGGCAATAACTCAAAAAAATAGGCCAGGTAGAGTTATGGTTCTTGTGCACTGCACCTCCCCTTGGTGAGATCTATACACCCATGAAGTTCCATGATTCTAGCTATAATACTTTTACAGATATACTCCGGACAAGATTCAATTCTGAAAAACAACAAAGGGCAATAACTCAAAAAATAGGCCAGGTAGAGTTATGGTTCTTGTGCACTGCACTCCCCCTTGGTGAGATCTATACACCCATGATGTTTCATGATCCTAGCTTTTATACTTTAAGAGATAAACTCCGGACAATATTCTAGTATGAAAAACAACAAAGGGCAATAACTCAAAAAATAGGCCAGGTTGAGTTATGGTTCTTGTGCACTGCACTCCCCCTTGGTGAGATCTATACACCCATGAAGTTTCATGATCCTAGCTATTATACTTTAAGAGATATACTCCGGACAAGATTCTAGTATGAAAAACAACAAAGGGCAATAACTCAAAAAATAGGCCTGGTAGAATTATGGTTCTTGTACACTGCACTACCCCTTGGTTAGATCTATACACCCATGCAGTTTCATGATCCTAGCTATTATACTTGTAGAGATATACTCTGGACAAGATTCAAGTCTGAAAAACAACAAAGGGCAATAACTCAAAAAAATAGGCCAGGTAGAGTTATGGTTCTTGTGCACTGCACCTCCCCTTGGTGAGATCTATACACCCATGAAGTTCCATGATTCTAGCTATAATACTTTTACAGATATACTCCGGACAAGATTCAATTCTGAAAAACAACAAAGGGCAATAACTCAAAAAATAGGCCAGGTAGAGTTATGGTTCTTGTGCACTGCACTCCCCCTTGGTGAGATCTATACACCCATGATGTTTCATGATCCTAGCTTTTATACTTTAAGAGATAAACTCCGGACAATATTCTAGTATGAAAAACAACAAAGGGCAATAACTCAAAAAATAGGCCAGGTTGAGTTATGGTTCTTGTGCACTGCACTCCCCCTTGGTGAGATCTATACACCCATGAAGTTTCATGATCCTAGCTATTATACTTTAAGAGATATACTCCGGACAAGATTCTAGTATGAAAAACAACAAAGGGCAATAACTCAAAAAATAGGCCAGGTAGAGTTATGGTTCTTGTGCACTGCACTCCCCCTTGGTGAGGTCTATACACCCATAAAGTTTCATGATCCTAGCTATAATACTTTAAGAGATATACTCCGGACAAGATTCAAGTCTGAAAAACAACAAAGGGCAATAACTCAAAAAAATAGGCCAGGTAGAGTTATGGTTCTTGTGCACTGCACCTCCCCTTGGTGAGATCTATACACCCATGAAGTTCCATGATTCTAGCTATAATACTTTTACAGATATACTCCGGACAAGATTCAATTCTGAAAAACAACAAAGGGCAATAACTCAAAAAATAGGCCAGGTAGAGTTATGGTTCTTGTGCACTGCACTCCCCCTTGGTGAGATCTATACACCCATGATGTTTCATGATCCTAGCTTTTATACTTTAAGAGATAAACTCCGGACAATATTCTAGTATGAAAAACAACAAAGGGCAATAACTCAAAAAATAGGCCAGGTTGAGTTATGGTTCTTGTGCACTGCACTCCCCCTTGGTGAGATCTATACACCCATGAAGTTTCATGATCCTAGCTATTATACTTTAAGAGATATACTCCGGACAAGATTCTAGTATGAAAAACAACAAAGGGCAATAACTCAAAAAATAGGCCTGGTAGAATTATGGTTCTTGTACACTGCACTACCCCTTGGTTAGATCTATACACCCATGCAGTTTCATGATCCTAGCTATTATACTTGTAGAGATATACTCTGGACAAGATTCAAGTCTGAAAAACAACAAAGGGCAATAACTCAAAAAAATAGGCCAGGTAGAGTTATGGTTCTTGTGCACTGCACCTCCCCTTGGTGAGATCTATACACCCATGAAGTTCCATGATTCTAGCTATAATACTTTTACAGATATACTCTGGACAAGATTCAATTCTGAAAAACAACAAAGGGCAATAACTCAAAAAATAGGCCAGGTAGAGTTATGGTTCTTGTGCACTGCACTCCCCCTTGGTGAGATCTATACACCCATGATGTTTCATGATCCTAGCTTTTATACTTTAAGAGATAAACTCCGGACAATATTCTAGTATGAAAAACAACAAAGGGCAATAACTCAAAAAATAGGCCAGGTTGAGTTATGGTTCTTGTGCACTGCACTCCCCCTTGGTGAGATCTATACACCCATGAAGTTTCATGATCCTAGCTATTATACTTTAAGAGATATACTCCGGACAAGATTCTAGTATGAAAAACAACAAAGGGCAATAACTCAAAAAATAGGCCAGGTAGAGTTATGGTTCTTGTGCACTGCACTCCCCCTTGGTGAGGTCTATACACCCATAAAGTTTCATGATCCTAGCTATAATACTTTAAGAGATATACTCCGGACAAGATTCAAGTCTGAAAAACAACAAAGGGCAATAACTCAAAAAATAGGCCAGGTAGAGTTATGGTTATTGTGCACTGCACTCCGCAATGATGAGAAGAATATAATTGCCAAGTTTGAAGTCAATCGGACTTCAAGTGACAGAGTTATGCTCCGGACAAAGAAGTGGACGCCGCCGGACGCCCGGACGCCCGGACAACCGGACGCCGGACGCCACGGGTGATCCCATAATACGTCCCGTCTTCGACGGGCGTATAAAAATGCCAAGCTCTGCCACACCCATATAACTGGGCCAAGCAAACTTATGAGGACACTTTGGCAAAGTTTCTTCAATTGGTCCAGTGATTTAGGAGTTGTCCTTCCAAGTTTCATTGTGAAACAAGATGTGTTTGTGAAACACGAATGCCCCCCTATCAGCATTTTTTTTTAAAGTTTGACCTTGACAGATGACCTTGACCTTGTCACATGACCTTGACCTTGTCACATGACCTTGACTTTGGTGTACAGCTTTGTATGTCAAATACTTTTGGAGAAAAGGTAAAGGTTAAGTTTTCGGACAGACAGACAGACAGACAGACAGACAGATGGACGAACAGACAGACAGACAGACGGACATGAGTAAAACAATATGCCCCCGATCTCTCGATACGGGGGCATAAAAATAAAATGCCATTTTTTGGGGTTACGTTTAGCTTGACATGTCATTATAGTATTTAATTTCTTGACAATTATTTTTTAAGTTACCTAAAATAAGAACTTTAAGTTAATACAGGTACTCCTAAAAGGTCAAGAATAGGAGAACATGCAAATTTTTGCATATTCCTCATTTAGGTCGTAATCTAAATTTTGCACACAACTTGGAAAGAGACACCTAAGGCACATTCTGGCAAAGATTTATTCAAATTTGACCAAAAGTTCAGGAGAACAAGTTTTGAGATTGTTATCGATGGACGACACACGACAGACCCAGGGTGATTCTAAAATCACACCTGAGCATGCTGTCCTCAGGTGAGCTAAAAGTAGTTATGCATGTATACAAGATAGAATATCTTCTTTGAAATTTTTTATCAGTATATTTCAACACTTTATTGGAGTATGTAGTAATGGGTTTTTAAAAAACAACAATATTTAAATAAACAAGGAATTGATACAATAATTTTATTTCAACAACTCAGTTATCAAAAATAACCATCACAATCTTTTTCAAGTAAATTGAATCTAGAAATTCAACCTGCTTACCCAAATTTCTAGCACTGATGATTTGGAGAAAACTTTGAAGCGTTGCTGAAGCCTTGATGGCATGCAGAAAAATTGACATTTTATAAAATACCTGGTTTTACTGAAGAGTTCATTTCTTTTCTTAACTTGAAAAGATTTTTTTAAGCCAATAGTACGCACCAAACAGCTTGGTATCATGAGACCTTTTCAAAAACACTATATTCTGAGTGGAGAAGATCAATAAGGATGGAAGCACCTGTGACAAAATGAAAAAAAATAATCCAAAATCATATATTATTAACATATCTGTTTAATTATAAAATCTTTTAACTACAGCTTTAATCAAGCTGTAGTTACGATGTTTTAGAAATTTAAATGGTGATATAGACACAGAAGTCTAGACAAGTATAGACACACAAGTATTCCACAGACACCATACAGCTCTAATCACACATCTGGACACACAGAAATATTTATTGGCTGTCACATCTCTTGCACCACCTTTAGTCTTGTTTAAAAAGTATTTCCAGTTTACAATCCCGCTCCACCTCTACATGGAGGAGATTTGCCTATCTTACCACCACTGTCTTCCCATTGTTTAGGAGTTTTAGCCTGTAATTAAAAACAGTAAAAAATTGTTTACTGGATATCAACCTTTGTCATGCTGGACACAGAAAATTTCTGTTTTGACAGGAGGTATAGACAAAGATCAGACTGCATATATGTGCTGTCTGATCTAATCCTTAGTGCCTGATTTTCCTTTCTAAACCAGAAAAGTTCAAATACTGAAATTCAAAAAATAGATACTAGAGCATACAGTGCTTTCCTCACTTTGATTTTAAATGTGATGATGTCAAAACTTTTATTCAGCATTATAAGGGTGAAGAAATGAGCAGTTTACAGAACTATCACACATTAAATACAAAAATCAATTGTATTTCTTTGCAGTCTTGAGGAGTCTTTTAGTTGAGAATGTGTCTATTAATTATGTCTTCTGGGAAATGCATACCAATGTTTTATTCTTGAGGGGGATCTGAAATGTGTCCTATGGACCCTCTAGGGATCAACTGTTTTATACAGTCTTCAACTCTTTCCTGAATTTGAGCGCCAAGTAGTTAAAAGAATCCAACAATCCTAACCTTTAACAAGAGGACCATGATGGTCCTATATCTCTCACCTTCGTCTCTTTGTCTCATTTAATAAATAAAATTTTCCAGCAAAGTTGTACTTTTACGATTTGAGGCTTCTAAGACTGTAAACAAGAAAATTGACATTAAGGCCCCCTTTTCCCATGCTATGGCATGGATCCTTCTCATTTTCAATAGGGTTCATCCTTATGACATGACAAACACTCTGTCCAAGTTTCGTGAAGATTGGGCCTATAGAGATTATACAAAAAAAATGTTATAAAGGCCCTTTTTCCCATGATAATGCACATATCCTTCCCATTTTTGATTTGGTACATCCTTGTGACCTGACAAACATTCTGACTATGTTACATGAAGATTGGACTATGTTTGTGGCCTTTAGAGCGTAAACAAAAAAAATGTCATTAAGGCCCCTTTTCCCATGATATGACACAGATCTGTCCCATTATCAATAGAATTCATCCTTGGGTCCTGACAAACATTCTGACCAAGTTTCATGAAGTTAGGACCATATTTGTGGCCCCTAGAGCGTAAACAAGAAAATTGTCATTAAGGCCCCTTTTCCTGTGATATGGCACAGGTCCTTCCAATTTTCAATAGGGTTTATCCTTGTGCCCTGACAATTATTCTGACCAAGTTTCATGAAGATAGGACCATATTTGTGGAACCTAGAGTGTAAACAAGAAAATTGTAATTAAGGCCCCTTTTCCCGTCATATGGCACAGATCTTTCCCATTTTCAATAGGGTTCATCCTTGTGCCCTGACAATTATTCTGACCAAGTTTCATGAAAATTGGACAATATTTGTGGCCTCTAGAGCGTAAACAAGAAAATTGTCATTAAGGCCCCTTTTCCTGTGATATGGTATGGATCCTTGCGATTTTCAATAGGATTCATCCTTGTGACCTGACAAACATTTTGACAAAGTTTCATGAAAATTGGACAATATTTGCGGCCTCTAGAGTTAAACAAAAAAATTGTCATTTAGGCCCCTTTTTCTGTGATATGGCACGGATCATTCCAATTTTCAATAGGGTTCATCCTTGTGACCTGACAAACATTCTGACCAAGTTTCATGAAGATTGGACAATATTTGTGGCCTCTAGAGTGTAAACACTTAAATTGTTTGCGTCTGACGACGCACACCGCAAGAAGGAGGACAGACATTCAATGATCACAAAAGCTCACCTTGAGCACGATGTGCTCAGGTGAGCGAAAAAGGTATAGCTGCAGGCTTTTGACAAGCAATTTCTTCTTTTTCTCTGAAGTTTTCCATTCGATGATGCAAAATTCTGTAATTATTTTTTAAAACTGGACTGATTTGAAATACTAAGTACTGCTATTAACTGCAGGTCTGAAGGACCTGCTGCATAGTAACATCTACCAGTCCTCCCTTGAATCCACAGGTCTTGGGCCTCGAGGACTGGTGTTAGTGTCGATCCCTGAACTTTAAAGGCACAGGTAAACAAAATCATTGATCTAAAATTAGTAGTCTATATCTAAAGCATAAACTCCGAAATCTAATGAAAGGACCCCTAAGATCCCAATGGTTGAGTCCTTTTGACCCTGTTTCATAAATGTCAGACTCAAACCCTAGATATTTACCTTTGTAATGCGGACTTAAAACCTTGGAAAAATTGTATTCAAATCAAAGTCCTTCAAGTACTTGATTCACTTATAGTGAGTAGTAATTAACATGTTTTTTAAACTCTTCTGGTTAAGATGTAAAAATCCTGTGGTATAGACTAAGATCAGACTGCACATATGTGTTATGCACATGTTTGATCTTTGTCCAATACCTGCTGCCAAAGCAGGAATATTCTAGGTTCAACATGGCAAGGGTTAACAAGATGGCAAATTGTTACAAGATACACCAGTTACACTGCTGGATGTCCCAGTATGAAAAACAACAAAGAGAAATAACTCAAGATTAAGCTACGAAGAGTTGCTGTTATTGTGCAATGCACTCCTTCATCATGAGAGGAACATAGCTCCCAAGTTTCAAGTCAATCAGACAAAAGGTGACAGAGTTATGCTTTGTACAAAAGAAGTGGCCTGCCCAGACCCCAATGGCGATCACATTATATGTCCCTTCTTTCGATGGGCGTACAAAAAGGGAATTTTGTGTGTAAGGGTAAACAAATTTATATTATTTTACAGCTTAGCACTTCTGCCAATTTTCTAGTACTTTAACTAGCCTTTCTTTCTAAACAGTGATGTTTCTAATTGATTATCCATCTTTGGTAAAAATCATTACAGTTCAAATCACATGACTTACTGTTATTGATAAAGCATGAACTCCTGCCTTTAACTCATCATCCAAAAGCTGATTGACCATTCTATGGCGCTGAAAAATAATCAAAAATATATATACATAGATTAAGAGGAATAAGTTTTGAGGAAAAAACAAGGGTATTAAAGTAGTGGAAAGTATTAGTTCTGCAACATTTTGGAACCCATGAACTTTCACAATTTTGAGTAAGGTTTCCTAATGAAATTCATTAGGAAACCTCGGTAAACACTGTTAAAGTTTATGACTACCGAAACATTGTGGAACTATTACAATCCTACAACCTTAATGTCTAACAAATTCACTAAATTTTGGCTGTAACCTAAGGATATAAACTAAAAGTGGAATAAGATATTGTACTTGTAGTTACCCTTTGCAATATATTGTCCAAATTGTTTGTTCATAACAAGCCTGAAGGTAGAGTAAGTGTTATTATTATTTATAAGTTTACATTGTATTACATGTAGTCCTTATTACCCTCTGAATTATTAGCAGAAAAAGATGTGTTTGGGAAACACCAATGCCCCTGAAACAGCAATTTCTTTTTTTTAGAAATTTGACCTTGACAGATGACCTTGACCTTGTCACATTACCTTGACCTTAGTACTAGCAGATGCGTATCATTGAGATCTATAATTATACCAAATGAGAGTATTGTTTCTTGAATAGCCTTGAAAATATTGCTAATAATAAGTTTTTTGGTTAAGTTTTGCAGACAAACGGACAATGGTTAAACAATACTCCCTGATCTTTTGATGCCGGGGCATAAAATAATACAATGAGGCCATAATAGCAATGCTTAACAAGATGACAAATTATCACAAGATGCCTGTCTCAGTGCTAAATGTTGACTGGGGGTCATTTAATTGATGTCTAAAAGTCAGCAAAGGGCAATCACTCACAGAATAAACTAGGCAAAGTTATGATTCCTGTGCATAGCATTAAATAATCATGAGAGGAATATGACTGCCAAGTTTCCAGTCAATCAGACTTAAGGTAACAGAATTATGATCAGTACAAAGAAGTGGATGCTGCCATCTGCCAAAGGCCACATTGATCACAAATAAATGTTCCATCTACTGACAAGTGTATAAAAGGGTAATGCTTGCCAAACCTACAAAAAGTATAACAACATAATCCTGAGAACATGTATCTTGAAATTATGGTATTTTCCAAATTATGTATAATTGTATTTTTACCCTTTACTTCTTGAATTATAAGTTATGGCTTCAAAAAGATCTCTGCAATTGAGTCTTACAGTTATTATTTTTCTTTATTTTATGTTTTTTTTCCGAGGATTATCAAGAAATATCAGTAGATTTTCATTTGATAATCTCATCACCAAACCAGTGAAATTATCAAAACATATACAGCAACCACTAAGTTCACCCTATTCAATCTATTTAGCTTAATCATTTTTTGTCATACATTAATTTGGGAAATTATTCTCTAAAAAATATAATTGCATGTGCTTGCCATTCTCAGCTGCATGTCTGCCATGGTTAAAAACTCTTAGTTAAAAAATATGGTAATACATTTCCTTGAAATGTATTGGTTGCTCTGTGATCTTGGACACGTGATACAAGTTTGAAGCAAAAATCTCACATAATAATTGAGAAATGGATTTTCTTAAAGTTTAATAAACCACCAACCAGTGACAGGACAATGACAATAAAAATACTTTATTGACCCCTAATACAGCCAAGCTAAAACCCTAAATTAATTCCACTTCATTCTGCTTCCTAGAGCATACACCAGTACTTGCACTGATATTGTTGGCCTATTGAAGAACAAAGATCAAGTCAATTCTGAGAATTGAATTTGGGACCTCTTGATCTTGAAGTCGACCCCAGGCCAAAGAAATCAGGTAAGATAGTTCCTTAATGCTGCTTACATCGTAATAATTCCTAATAAATGCTATGCAGAACATGGTCAATTAAATTTTATTTTGTACCCATTTCCTGAAACAAATTATCCACCAAATTGATGTCAATTGGATTTTATTTCCCATTTATTTTGAGGTTAATTTCCTCTCAGCCAACTTTTAAATAATTGGTAAGAAAAATTAACCTCAAATTAGAGAAAAAGAACCACAAATTCTTACAACTTAGATTATTTTAAACAACTAAAATGGAGTTTTGTTAATTTATAGTGTAGGGGAAGTTACTATTAGGTTGGGCTCTCTTATTAGAGGGAAGAAGAGGGGATACCTTTATTAATGGAAGCTTGTCAAACTTTTCTGTTACTACTACCACTTTAAAGTGAGTCTCTGAACCTACAAATACAAGTCATATAAACATATAATTCGTTAGGCAGTCTGACTAGACCTCTGCAAACAGTTACAAAGAAGACTTTACTGAATTTCATCTATCTTAGATGACAGTAAAATAAATATAGTTTATATCAATAGTTATGACCAAATACTTTGAAATTCATCAAGAAAATTCTTGAAACTCAACATTTAAAATTTCATGTAACATACAATGCAGTTTGTGAAATGACACAATCATATGCATTATGACATCACTGTCAATATAAGGAAATTGGATCAATAAAAAGAGGGATAAGTGCAAAACTATTGCAATTACCCTTGAGCACGTGCATGACATTTCCAACAATTTGAAAAATTGGTGTGGTGCAGACACTGAGTAGCGTCGACAGCCACATACTATAAATATAAAGTTACCTGATGGTCTACAGATACTTTGAGACCATATCTATCTATTAAATGCATAGTAAAGACCCTGGCCAGTCTGTGCGGACGCACAGGCTGGTCAGAGTCTTTGCTTTGGGCATATTTGAAATTGTTGGAAATCTCACACACAGGCTCCTTTATATTTATAGGCACTTGCAATACTTTTGGGCTGACCCTCTCAATTTTCTCGAAGTTAAATTTTATACGACTGTGAAAAGACGGGACATATTATGTGATCACCACGTCTGGTGCCAGATGGTGTACACTTCTTTGTCCAGAGCATAACTCACATTATAACTGATTGACAAACTTGACAGTTATGTTCCTTTCATGATTATGAAATGTAGTGCACAAGAACCATAACTCTACCTAGTTTAATTTTATAGATATTCCCCTTTGTTTTTTTACATACTTGGACTTCCAGCAATTTAACAGTCTATATCTTGTGACAATTTGCCGCCTTGATGCAGTTGAAATGGACACTTATTCCACTCATTGAAATTTTGTTTTAAAGACATTGCCAAATTTTAGCTGCATTTCAACTAGTCTTGCTTAAGTTTACCTATAATAATTAGGTAGAAAGCAGGCAATGTAGGCTCTGACAAGACTACAAAAACATCAAAAAAGGATGTGTACTATGCCAGGCATTAAACCAAAACCCCAAGATTGCAAGTCCAACATTCTACTAAATGCACTATGATGGTAGCTGTAATCAACTATATAAGCTTACCTTTTGGCACACTGTGCATGTAGCTTTCATTTATAACTTCCAAAACAGATGGCTGAAAAACAGAATAAAGTGTAAATAATCCACAAAACTTAACTATCAACTTTTATTTCATGATGGCGTAAAACCCATATATGAAATTAGAAGAAACCACATAGAACTTTAATCGCAATAAATTCATAGGTCATGTTTTTTACTGTGTACACAGATAGCTCAGCCAGTTTATAATACACAACGTAACTTAAGTGGGAATGCTGATGCTTTTGACATCACATAACCAGCATCCTAAATTTTGCACTCTGCTTTCAGTGAAATTCTCCCAATGAAAATTTATATCATTACTTGTTCATTTTTTTTACATCCAGAAACAAAGCTTATGTGACTATACAGGTCTAGGAAAAAGGGTATATAGTCTCATTTTTGCGTTGATGTGTCCATGAATTTAGTCTAATTTGGGGGGGGGGGGGGGGGGGGGGGGTGTTACATGCAGGCCAAAGCAAAATCAGCGAAAAGGCGAAAATAAGATTATTTTATAACTAGAGCTAATTTGCTCCAAAGGCCTGAATCGACTGATATGATGAGAAATTCAGTGAATGTGTTGATTAAATTTGATTTCAAGTAAATGAGTGTTTTTAAGTGTCACATACTGAAATATCTCTGCAAATAAAAAAATTCAAGATTGATGAATAACATATAGAAAATTGACTTCCAACTGTTAAATACATATTTTTTTATTCAATCACAGTAATTTTTGTTAGTTAATAGTTTATTTAATGTGATATTTAGGCCACCGGCCCATACACATAGACATAGACATATAGTATTACACACATTACATACAGGTGAAAGATGAACAAAATAACTAAGTGTGAAACAAACATATATACATAGGTATACGTACATATTTTTGCACATACGACTGCATACTATTTTATTACACAAAATATTTGGACCTATGAGAAACTTGTTAGGAACATTTTTCTTTTTTTGAAAGCGTGGTAAATATACATTGCAAGATTTCTTACACTTACTTTATCTTGTAGGGACATTAATGTATTGAATTTATAGTTTGAAGGGGGATTGAAATATGTGCTTTTTAAATATTTACAGCGGATATCTGAATATAGAGGACAAATCATTATGAAATGATATTCATCTTCTACAAATGTTTCGCAATATATACATGTGCGATTTTCTTTAGAAATATTTCTATATCTGCCTTCCTCTATCATTAAATGATGGCTAGAACTACGAAAGGATGCTAAACATGACCTATATTTATCAATAGTGATATTTTTTACATAGGATTCTGCTGTAAACTCTGATTTAAAATGGATATATGAGGTAAGCTTACTATTGCTACAGCATTTTGCAAACCAATTCTGCTTATATTGATCAGTCAATCTTTGTATGTATTGTTTAATAAAATCTTTATCGTTTTCAATGAATTGACCATTCCATACGTAGCCAAGGCCGTTTGACATAAGACTATTTTGGAAATGCTAATTAGCATATCTACAGTTATGTCATCTTAAATTTAAATATCACATGATTTGTACTGTTATTACGTGCCTGCCTATCTGGGTTTTCCCCGTGAAAATCCCAACAACGTCGTTAAATGATGCTTTTTGATTGGTCCAAATATGTGAATGTGGGGTTCATCTCAGCATAGATAAAAAAGATCATCAATTATCTGGTCAAATGTTTTCTTTAAAAAAGAGAGAATACACTCAGATTTGCTATCCTAAGGGAGTATATTTCTTCGACAAAATTCATTTTATAATATTACTCTTTTTTATACTTAAACCACTAACTTAAAATTTTACACTTTTGACTCAGCCCCTACGCAAATCAAAATTATTTTTGGATAGACAATTTGCTGTTCCATTTAATACAGACACAAGTTGGTAGGAAAGGTTGTGAGTTAAATTGTAGACGGATGGACAAAATCATTATTTTACATTAAACTAGAAAGCCGTGAATAGCTTGAGTCGCTCCACAGGCTTGAAATTCTTGTAATAGTAAATCTAAGTTTTGACTAGATTTTAAGATATTTTGGGTTCTACTGATGTTGAAATGATTTTCGAAGTTTCCACTATATAACATAAAGAGAAATGACCATCGCCCATAAAAGACATACTTTTCATCCAATAACAATAATTTTTGGCTGCATGATAATGGGTCTCCCAGGGATCATATCAATGAAGTTTGATTGATATCCATCAGTTAGATTCTGAGAAAATGATTTTCAAAGTTTCCACTATATAACATATAGAGAAATTACCTCTGCCCATAAAAGACATATTTTCATATGTGACAATAATGGGTCATCCAGGGATCATTCGTATAAAATTCAATTGGTATCCCTCATTTAGGTTCTCAGAAAAGTCACTCTTTACCATATTTAGAAATTAGCCATAACTAATAAATCCAAGTTTCTTTTAGGTCAAAATTTCTTGAACAACTTTGAAAGAGGGTCACCCAATGATCATTCCTGTGAAGTTTGGTTGATTGTTTGTTTGAATGGGTTTTATGCCGCTTTCAACAATCTCGCAGTTATATCGCGGCGGCCGGAGCACCTAACAATGGATTCCTGATTTTCTTTCACCTGTACTACCATTACACCCTTTCCAAGCCTCCGACTGCTATCTCACATAGGTTTACGATTATCTACTCATTGATGAGAGACATACCTCAGAAAGGATATTTGCCGCCACCGGGGATCGAACCCACGACCCATATTTGCAAGCAATTTTTGGAAAGGGTCTCCCAAGGAACATTCTGGTAAAGTTTTATTGAAATTGGCCCAGTGGTTCAGGAGATGATGTCGTTCAAAGATTTCGGGCTCAAAGTTAAGGGTCACCCAAGGAACACCAATGCAAAGTTTCATTGAAATTGGCCCAATGGTTTGGGGGGAGAAGATTTTTAATGATTTCAAAGAGAAACAAGAGCCGTCAGAGACGGATTATGCTCCCCGAATAAGGCATTGTCACAAAAACAAAAGCCATGTTTGACATGGACATCCCCCGCGAAGAAAGCTTGATAGTAAACTGAAGCCTAATAGATAAAAGATTCTTTTATACTGTCAAAGATTTGCCTCCTATAAAATCTAAGTAATAAAAATAACAAAGGGCAATAACTCCAAAATTATGCTAGCAAGAGTTGTAGTTCAGGTGTATTGCACTTCTCCTCCATGAGATCTATCCACCCATAAAGATTCAAGTTGATAGCTACTATACTTTAGGAGATATGCTCCAGACAAAATCTAAGTATCAAAAATAACAAAGGGCAATAACTCCAAAATTATGCAAGCAAGAGTTGTAGTTCTTGTGCATAGCACTTCTCCTCCATGAGATCTATCCACCCATAAAGTTTCAAGTTGATAGCTGTTATACTTTAGGAGATATGCTCCATACATAATTTAAGAATAAAAAATAACAAAGGGCAATAACTCCAAAATTATGCAAGCAAGAGTTGTAGTTCTTGTGCACTGCACTTCTCCTCCATAAGATCTATCCACCCATAAAGTTTCAAGTTGATAGCTATTATACTTTAGGAGATATGCTCTGTGGCTGATTGCAAGGACTCAAATAAGGTGTAATCTTACACAGCAAACATAAAGGTAACAAACATTAAACCTCCTTTTTGCATGGCATATTTTTAGACACAAATTTCAAATAGTTTATGGTAAAGGGCATCTGATTTGCTACTGAAATGTGAAATTTCATCAAATTCTGACAGTTAGACTAGGTGAAATGAAAGAATAAACTGTATTTTACGCGCTAGCGTAAAGGTAACAAACATTTAGCCCCCTTTTTCTCTGTAATATTTTTTTTTACGTTAATTTCAAATTGTTTATAGTAAAGGGCATCTGATTTGCTACTCAAATATGAAATTTCACTAAATTCTGACAGTTAGACTAGGAGAAATTTGTGAAAAACTGTTTTTTTGCCCTAAGTCCCCTTTTCCCGTGACAAGGCCTCAAATCCAAAAACCATCCCACATGCATCAACACTATATCATAGGAAGTTGACATGGTAAGTTTCATTTGATTTGGCCCAAGGGTTATGGAGAAATAGGTGGGGAAGGACGGACGGAAGGAATATCTATTTACATGCTAACGTAAAGGTAACAAACATTTAGCCCCCTTTTTCTCTGATATATTTTTTTTTACGTTAATTTCAAATTGTTTATAGTAAAGGGCATCTGATTTGCTACTCAAATATGAAATTTCACTAAATTCTGACAGTTAGACTAGGAGAAATTTGGGAACAACTGTCTTTTGCCCTAAGTCTCCTTTTCCTGTGACGAGGCCTCAAATCCAAAAAGCATCCCACATGCATCAACACTATATCATAGGGAGTTCATATGGTAAGTTTCATTTGATTTGGCCCCAGGGTTATGGAGAAATAGGTGGGGAAGGACGGACGGACGGAATATCTATTTTACATGCTAACGTAAAGGTAACAAACATTTAGCCCCCTTTTTCCATGATAATATTTTTTTTTTACGTTAATTTCAAATTGTTTATAGTAAAGGACATCTGATTTGCTACTCAAATATGAAATTTCACTAAATTCTGACAGTTAGATGGACGGATGGACGGACGGAAGTACGGACGGACGGACAGACGAAGCGGCGGCTATATGCTCTCCCTTGGGGGAGCATAGAAATGTCATGCCCTGCCAAGCTCATATTTAGGGGTCAATCAAATTTTTTGAAAAATTTAAGAAGAGAGTCACCCAAGGATCATTTCTTCCTAGTTTCATTTAAATATGCCCATTGGTCTGGGAGGAAAAGATGTTTAAAGAAAAAGTTCACAGGTGGACGGACAGAAACACAGACGGGCGGATACTCCACCATGACAAAAGCTTGCTGGCCTTCGGCCAGTGTAGCTAACAAGAGGACCATGATGGTCCTATATCGCTACCCTAAGTAAGTCAACTCATAACTTGTCAACCATGTTAAGATTACCAGATATTGTTTGAAGTGTACAGGAGAAGAATTTTTTACAGGAATTTTGGCAAATTTCGGCCATTTTTCAGCCTTTCCATTACCATGGAAACCAGAGTTTTTGATAAAATTAAATTCTTTTAACAACTTTTGAAGAGCTTCACCCAAAGATCATCCCTGCAGAGTTATAGCTTAATTGACCAAGTAGTTAAGAGTTTCAGCTTGATTGACCAAGTAGTTTAGGCGGAGGAGAATTTTTTATAAGAATTTTGACAATTTTCAGTTTTCCGTTACCATGACACTAGAGTTTTGATGAAATTAAATTCTTTTTTATATCTTTTGAAGAACTTCACCTAAGGGAAATCACAATAGCTCACCATGAGCTAATAAAACAATTATTTCATCGATATACCTGTAACAGTGAAAAAAATTTTGCCGTAGCATCAGCCAACAGTTCAGTATGTCATCCCCTCCAACTCGAGACAATAGTTTTTACTGTAAAATAACTGTTTACTGTTCATTAATTAACACTACCAAAAACAGCAATATTTGCAGTGCCAACTCTTTTACCTTTATCAAATGGTTTGACATGTTTTCTTTGATGCTTTTCAATGTATTATCGAGAAATAATGGTAGATTATAATTTTACTAACACATTGCCTTACCAGTGAAATTATCAAAAACATTTATCTGGCTTTTGTTCATTTCACCTTACCTGACCCGATCTAAGCCGAACCCATTAATTGATGTTATCATAATGCTGCATAGCAATAGCAAGCAAAATAACCCGCTTTAAGAAATTTGTTCTAAAATTTTCTCAGTTGCCTCATTTTTGCATTAAAGAAATATATTAATCGTTTTTGTTTCGAGTAATATCAACTTTTATTTCATTCACGAACAACAAAAGCTATACTTTCACATATGGCTCCGCCACTTGTAAAAATAAAGCTTTTGTTGTTCACTCAATTAAATATAAATTGATCTTGCATTAAAAACAAACAATTATCCTCTACATTATCAGAAGAATATGACCAACAATGTTTAATATAACATCTATTTCGTCTTTAATATTCTAAAACCTCGTAACTACAGCTTTGATCAAGCTGCAGTTACAAGATTTTAGGATAACAACGACAATATAGAAAGTATCTCACCTGTAATGCATCTGTAAGTTTCTGTTTGATAGAGTTTTCCACTGGCTTCTCCTGAAATTAATGAAACACAATCATATGGCAGGGTTCATGTTAACATTTAAATTTCAGGAGTAATTGACTCCTGAACCAAGAAATTCTAGGAGTCAAACTAATTTTAAGTGGTCAAAACAAGAGGAAGAACAAATAGTGTGAAGAATTTTCAAATTAACCCTTGTCATGCTTTTTTAAAAAATCTTTGCAAAATAAATGTAAAATCAAAGTGCTAAAAGCTCTGGAATTTACCAAATGTGAGTGTGTATTGATTTTGGAAATGCATTGTTTTAAACCTTTCTGGTTTAAAAGTGAAATTCAGGTGGTATGAACTAAGATCAGACTGCACATATGTGCAGGCTGATCTTTGTCTATACCTCCTGTCAAAATAGGAATATTCCAGGTTCAGCATGATATGGGTTAAAAGTAAATTCCCTTTTCCTATAAAGAGATGAAGTAAGCAATTACTATGTAAAACTTAGGATAATATAGAAGATACAATTGTGTTTGTGGTCTAGGGGCAGAGTGTCGGCTTCTTGACCCAAAGGTCCTGAGTTCTATTCCAGGAGCAGCTATCAATTTCGGTTGTTTCATTGTCCCACATAATTGCCACAAGTACTCGTAAAGCAGAATCGAGAGGGTTTAATCTAGGTTGAAAGAACTTGTTTCCCAATAGATGTAAAATAAATAGGTTCCAACCATAAGATACATACATGTATTGAAATTTTTAGGGAAGAACAAAGTTTTGACCCTTGGAAGTTTCTCTTCACTTCTGAAGGGGTCAAAATGGTCCCTTTGAGTGAAATTTCTAAGGGTCAAATTAAGATATTCTCAAATTTCTGGGTGTTTATAACTTCCGTTGGTATACAGTAAGGACTCTAATAGAATCCTGGAAAGGGTAAGGCTTTTATTAGAGGCTAAGCTACATATTGATTGCTCAGTGCAAAACAGTTGTAACTACCTATAAACATATAGGCAGTTACAACTGTTCTGCACTGTGCCATCAATATTTGTCAAGATGGTGAAATAATGGCAAAAAACACCACATAATCAGCACAAAATATTAAACTTGATTTGGGAAAAGGTGCATAAAACCTCTGTTCAATTTTTAGTACCATTGATTTTGCAGGTATGGGCCTTGATTAGAGGCTTCACGAGATTATAAAATCACATCAGAAATAATTTATTTCAACCCCCGAAAATGGGGGATGGGGTTTTATTACAGCATGGGGCTCTATTAGAATTTTTACAGTAAATACTCTGATGCTATTTTTTTCAAATCCATGAACTTCATACTCTAGTAGCTACATTACACACAAATTTCAAAACTATTGAAATAATTAATATAAGTATTAATAAAAGTATGAGATGACTGAAATGTTCTTGACAGGCTCAAAATACCAGGCTCGTGCTAACGTTTGAAAATGTGGAGTCAATAATGTATACCCCATTACCATGAAATTCTAAGGGTCAAATCTGATTTCAGGGGTTCAAAACAACAAAGAGAACAAATCATTGATGGGAATTTTGAAGGTTTTGTGAAGATATAGAGGATAATCGTTTGTTTCAGTGTAAGATCGATTTATACTTCATTTCGTGAACAACAAAAGCTATATTTTCACGAGTGGCAGAGCCATGAGTGAAAATATAGTTTTTGTTTTTCACGAAATGAAATATTAATCGATCTTACTCAAAAAAACAAACAATTATTCTATTTCTTTATTGCAAAATTGAGACAAAATGTGAAATTTCTAGGACATAATTTCGTAAAGCGTGTCATATTGCGTGTGATTGTTATGCAACGTTCATTGTGACATCACTTAATTCAACCCGCATAGATGACATCAGATAGGATGAAATGCACAAAAGCAGGATATAAAATTTTGATAATTTCACTGCTTTTGCGGTGAGATTATCAAGTGATAATCTACCGTTATTTCTCGATTAACCACCGAAAAGCGTTAAAGAAATATCAGATATCACTTCATTTGTTATATTCTAGATAGAATACAGGATGCATTATAGAATATTTAAGGAATTAAAGCTAGTTTTGAGCCTTAGAATTCTTTTAAGGGTGTTATAATACCCCCCTTGGGAGAAATATTTAAGGGTCAAAATATGACATTTCTGTTTTTTTTTTTTGTTGTTTTTTTTTTTTTGGGGGGGGGGGGGGGGGTTAAAAAGTATTTAGAGTACCCATAGATTCAATAGGTGCCAAACAGGAACTGCATTGGCTCAAGTGCTGGTACATTGATAAAGATTATTAATAAGCAGCTCTTAATAGCCAGGTTTATAATTTGTCTCACCATGGGTGAAGCTGACATCAGTCTAGCTTGTCTATACTGGCAGTATCTAAGGATTCCAAAAGCTTGTCTGATACCTGTAAAGTGGAACAGAAAGAGAAATGTGTAAGTATTAGGCAATCGGTTTCCAATCATAATTGATTATTGGTTTTTAGTCAAAAGTATTGATCAAGTAATGATCGAAACTACAATCGGTTTCTTAGGCACCAATGAAAATCCCAATGAAAGCAACTAGGGCATAACAAGGTATGTTTTAAAAATTCTTATCTTTTTTTTATATGGATATTGAAAAACTAGAGACGCTTGAGCGCCTGATTCGCTCCACAGGCCTGAATATCCTGATAATGAGTATTAGAGGATGATAAGGCTGTATAAACAAGGATCATTCCAGTAAAACTTGTTTGAAATCCAAAAATAACAAGATGTGTTTGTGAAACACGAATGCCCCCATAGCAGCATTTTTTTCAAAGTTTGACCTTGACAGATGACCTTGACCTTGTCACATGACCTTGACTTTGGTACCAGCGGATGCGGATCATTGATATCTATCATCATGCCAAATATTAGCCTTGTATCTTGAATAGGCTTGAAGATATTGGCAAAGTTAAGTTTTTTGGTTAACTTTTGCAGACAGAGGGACGGACAGATGGACAACGGTAAAACAATATGCCCCCGATCTATCGATGTGGGGGCATAAAAATTTCAACACTAACAGAATGTTACTGCACAATATACTGGTACTTTATCCACAAAATTTTTATTGTAGATCTTACCGCTTTTCATTAAATACCACTATAAGGGTGTTACTTCACAATAATTGTTTGTCATCAAAACAAAATTCAAACTAATGATAATAAGAAGTAAAATTTCAAATCCAATATATTTATTCTGCCCAATGTCATAGAGTGCAGTCAACTCAGCTCTTTCTTCCCCTCTCTGAACCTTACAACACTTGTCTCTTTGTGCAGTCAACCTTCGTTCAACTAAACTGACAAATTCTCAGGGTGTATCTCAGGCTCCCTATTTCACCTAATGTTTCTACACATTTGGATTCCACCAAAGCTGATGTTCCTTCTAACCTACAATATTCACAACTTTAAAGTTAATGAGTCTAAAAAATTCATTATTTAGGTGATACCAAAACGGTGATCAAATATTCACTTTATATGGTGAAATGTCCTCTGCCAATAAAAAGCATGCTGTTCATCTAATCAAATATTTTTTGCAGCCTGATACAACTTCACAGAAATAAAATTCCCATGATATTTGGTTGAAATCCATCTGTTTAAACTTTGAAAAAAGTATGTTTTACCCTATATTGGATATAACACCATATAACAAATCAAAAGAAATGACCTCTGACAATAAAATACATAATTTGCATCTGATCACAATACTTTTTTGCAAACTGATAAAGGACCACTAAAGAATCATTCAAATGAAATTTTGTTGTTATCCTTTTGTTAGGTTCTGAGAAAACGATTTTCAAAGTTTCCACTATATAACATATAGAGAAATGACCTCCGCCCTTAAATTACACATTTTGCACCTGATCACAATAATTTCTTGCAGACTGATAAAGGACCACTAAAGAATCATTCAAATGAAATTTAGTTGTTATCCATTTGTTAGGTTCTGAGAAAATGATTTTCAAAGTTTCCACTATATAACATATAGAGAAATGACCTCTGCCTATAAAATACACATTTTGCATCTGATCACAATAATTTTTTGTAGACTGATAGAGGGTCACTCAAGAATAATTCATGTGAAGTTTGGTTTAAATCCATCGATTAGTTTCTGAGAAAAGCCACCTATTACCATATATGGAAAATAGCCACGCCTACTACAGCCATGATTTTCAACCGATTAAAATTCTTTGAAGGAATCTGATAGAGGGTCACCCAAGGAAAATTCCTGTGAAATTTGATTGAAATCCGTCAAGTAATTTCTGAGGAGAAGATTTTTAAAGTAAAAGTTTACGGACGGACGAACGCACAAACGACGGACACTCCGCCATGACATTAGCTCGCTTGCCTTTCAGCCAGTGGAGCTAACAAGAGGACCATGATGGTCCTAGATCGCTCACCTGAGTCTCTTTGACCCCTGGGACATCACATTAATTTCTACATAAGATCAACACCATGGAATGTTTTCAGCCAAAAGCAAGGATATGTTTATTTGCTCTTTGATTCTTTGTAGAAAGGGATGAACCCGGGAGGAGCCCAAATGTGGTCCCAGGGTCTTGATATGAAAAAACTTGGTTGAGATCCTCTAGATGATGCTAAATACTAATAAGAGGACCAAAATGGTCCTAGATCGCTCACCTGAGTTTCTTTGACCCCTGGGACATCATATTAACCCGCTTGGAGCCCAAATATGATCCCAGGGTCTTGATATGAAGAAACTTGGTAGACTACTAGAGGTCCACTAGATGATGCTACATACCAAATATGAACGCTGTCTGCCATCTGGTTTAAGAGAAGAAGATTTTCGTAGATTTTCCATTTTTACCCTTTGCGCTCAGAAGAGCTAAAAGGGATGCGCCCGGGCCCAAATATGACCCCAAGGTCTTGATATGAACAAACTTGGTAGAGGTCCACTAGATGATGCTACATACCAAATATGAAAGCTATCTGCAATCTAGTTTCAGAGAAGAAGATTTTTAATGATTTTTGCTCTTAAATTCTATGTAAAAAGGGTTGCGCCAGGGCAAAGCCCTAATATGACCCCAGGGTCCTGATATGAAGAAACTTTGAAGAGATCCTCTAGATGATGCTACATACCAAATATGAAAGCTGTCTGCCATCTGGATTAAGAGAAGAAGATTTTAGAAGATTTTCTTTCTTTTACCCATTGTGCTCAGATGAGCGTAAAGGGATGAGCAACGGTGGCACTTTGTGCTCTGATGAGCTAACAATGACATCCTTTAGCATATCTAAAATTTACCTACACTCAACCATCAGTGGTCATTTTACATTTTTGTTCAGACTATATGGATGCTATCAAATTCAAACTTGATTCACTCAAAAATCACAATGTAGTAAAATGTAATTTACAAGAATCATCACTCTGCTAAGCCTTTTTTGTGTTTTAGTTTTTGCCCTTCGATATTTACATTTTTTACACAGAGTTATAGAAAAGAGCAATTATTGCCAGTTTCAAATCTTTCTTTCTGTTTGAAACCCTATGTTATGGGTACTCATTTGAATTATCTCACCGAGAGTGAACATTTTTTTGAAGATTTTCCTATTTTCTCCCTTCATGCTCAGGAGAGCTGAAAAGGGATGTGCCTGGATGGTGCCCAAATATGACCCCAGGGTCTTGATATGAACAAACTTGGTAGAGGTCCACTAGATGATCAGACATGTGATATCTCCCGATCTCGGCGTATTCTCCCGATATTTTACCCTTCCTCCCGCTCTCCCGATCGGGAAACTATTTCTCCCGACCTGAAGAAATTTGAGCCTGAAAAAAAAATTAGGGAGCCAAAAATGCACAATCGCCGGTCTGAATGCTCGAATGACGAGTGAGAAATCCAATATCGGGTAAAGCGTTGTTTATCTATTTAGAAGTGTCATCTTTTATCGTCGTCGGGTAGATCAAATATTGCCGACAAACGGGTGCTACTGTACCTTTCCCCCTTCACACCGTATACGAAACGAATTATGACGATCAGCAATATTGACCTTTCTTAGAAACAGGATTTAAACCGGATGAAACGTTGTTACTCAATATTACTTAAAAAAAATGTAGTGGATACAACTACGGACCCTTGTATAAAGAGTCCCCGATACAAGTTAAGCTGCGATTTTTTCACCTATTTTGAAAAATTAAAATGGTTGCAAACACAGCTAGTAAATTTCCGCCGAAAGTAAATATCCTTTTCAAAAAGCCGCGAAAAATTTCCACTCTACGCAATTAGCGTCATGAAGGAAAAGGTCGAACATAATATGCAGAGCGAAGCGTCACACGACCTTGGTAAAATTAGGCGGCATCGCAGAAAAACCCTCGTGTCTTAACGCATAATTAAGTAAATCAAGAAGCGGTTATACTTTTATTTCGATAAAGATACTTATTTAGTAGATCTACGCTTGTTTTATGGGGGTCCCATTTTATGGTCAAATTATCAAAGTTACAAAAAGTGAAAACTGTCTCATGCGTTCTCAAATTGCCATTCAAATTTAATTATTGATATTGAAATTAAAGAAACATCGGACATTTGCTTTTTAAATGCCACGGCGTTTTCACCGGATCCCCGCTGGGGTCGTTTTCAGACTTTACACACAATTTATGAATCAGCAATCTTTCTCGAATTTGAAATCGTATGATTCAATCAAGTTATTTGTCAACACAAATGTTACAGATAAGAAAATAGAAAATTGTGGACTGGCTCTTTACTGCTGACACAGAGCTTCTCATTAAGCTAATAAAAATGGATTAATTTGCAGAGGTAGCTCTTTCACTTTCCGTTTTCTACCGTGTTCGTCTTTAACGTCCGCGAACTCGGAATATGCTGTCCTTAATTTCTACGTTTATCGTCAATTTCCTATCAAAACCATTTATTTTTAGCGTAGTTCAGTAGCATTAAGTGCCAGTTACGATTGATTGGTCTGTCTCTTTGTCCGTCCAATTATGCATCAATCCGTCAACAATCATAAAAATCACCTAATCTAGTCATCGGATTGCATGCACAATCAACACAAAAATGATCCTAATGACAAGGTCTTTTCATATTTCACAGAATATTGTAAATCATGAAGAACTCTGGTTGCCATGGCAATAGAGTGAAATAAAACGTATCCAATTACAAGGCCTAGAATTTCATACTTTGCTTAAAGCAGTATTGCATAAATGCAGTATTACCTAATTCTTCACTACCAAACCCCTTGAAAGTTCTCTCTATTAAAAATATGCCTTGGGTTTCTAGATTACTCAAAGAAATAAAGAAAACCTTTAACAGTCTCCTCCTAAGTTGCAAGGCCTACATCTTTTAAATTTGGAAAGATATTTTTTTTCTACTAAATATCTACGAAAAAAAAAAAATGAAAATGAAAAACACCTATATTGTGGAATCCTGAAATTTGCATAGAACTAAAAATTGGATTTGTAACATCTATTTCTCTGAAATTATAAGACCAAATTCTGTAGCATTACTATCCTCTATCAAAATAAATTAAATGATAACCTTCTTTTAGTAAAAAAATAAAGAAAAGAAACTTTTATGGAAGGTATTATAGTCAGTTTATGGTGTAGATGTGCATTGTGAAAACCCCATTTTTAGCCAGAACGCGTGTTACGCAAAATCTCCCTATTTGAGACCCAATCTCCCTACAAAAAGGTCTTAATCTCCCTATGAGAGCCCATGGAAATATCACATGTATGGATGATGCTACATACAAAATAGGAAACCTATCTGCCTTTCGTTATCTTCCTATAGGTGGCATTTATCAAATACTGACCTATCTGATTTGAGCATTCTGGGTAGTGTTATTCGTGACAACTCGGCCGATTCCGTCGAACTTCTTTCAAAATGTTAGCGGCCATGAAATGCTTCAATTTTAAAGGTTTTCCCAAAAATCTATATTAGGAGTGTACAGTATAAATAGATTTCAAGCAAACAACTTTTTTTAAAAAAAAAATATACTTTCGCAATTTAAACCAATCTTTGTGTCAATTGATTTAATGCAAAATTAAGTTTAATTTCCACAAAAATGAAGTTTTAATTGAAATTCTTTATTTACTACTTTTTGGCAATAGAATACGGAGTTATGCGTATGACGTAGTAATATTTATCCCAATCTGGATAAGTGATACGGTCCCGAAGACAGATCAATCTTCGGAGAATATGACATGCGCAGACAACAATCTGCCTTTTGGTTCCAGAGAACAATTTTTTTTAAAAACTTTTGCTTTTTAATCTATGTAAAAAGGGTTGTGCCTGGGTGGAGCCTAAATATGAACCCAGGGTCTTGATATGAACAAACTTAGTAGAGGCCCACGTCTTCTGGTTAGAAATCTCAGCGCTAAAAGTGCTGAAGGCCTGGTGTATAAAGAGGCAAGATGGCATTTGAAGGCATGTACTCCATTTTTTTAATCTTTTGTAACGGTTTAAAGGGAGGTAACTTTCATTGGATATGCAAATGAGAGAGACCTGCCCTTAGTGAAATGGCTAATTGAAGCATATATAGACAGAGTCGACCCATTTAGGGTTGAGGATCCTTTTCACTGAATGGATCACGTCTGTCTAAGCGCTCGGTTTGTTATACTTTTTAGCAAGGCTTTTTTAGGCGAGGGAAACCAAGGGTTCCATTTACTTATAGGGATTGTAAGCCACATTCCGAACTCTCTTCAAAGAATAAATGTCGAACGGTATGCTCACTATAATTATATAGAGCTGCGTCCACCAAAAACAACTAATTCCCAAGGTAGAGATAACAATGTCCGACACCGCTTTGCAGACAGGCGCAACTCCCGTTTTTTATAATTTTAGTAGAGTTGATTGGCAATTTATCCATTTGATCATTCTGTCTCACAATCGTAAAAATGCTGTTTTTGTAGGGGCATAAACTGGTAGGCTCTTTCTTTTATATTGAATTGAATTCAATAAAGAAGTTGTATTTTATTTTGGGAACACAAGAAATTGATAGGGTCAATATCTCCCTTTCACACAATATGGTCCACCCTACACTCATACCCCATTATTTTTTTAATTTCTACCCTAGATATATATCAAATCACACTCATGTTGATTTATTGTCTGCAACCTGTTCCAAGTTGGCCGAGTCTAAAATTTTGTCGTCTGTTTAAGGGTTTAAGGATGGGACAAGGCATTTAAATTTTTCTAATTTAGATTAATCCATTACAAGACAACAAATGTTTAGATTGGTCGAAATTGTAAAGGGTTGTAGATTACATACAATATGTGGGCAAATTAGTAAAATTTGTAGCAGAAAAGGTAGATAATATTAGGGAGAAATGAGAAAGTGTTGGTTAGCAGCATTTTCTTCTTTTTCCTATTAGCAAGGTCATCTGTCAAGATCAAATATTAAAAGCTATGTATCTTTAACACAGCAGTGATTTTGGCAGTGATAAGTAAGAAAATATCTGGTATACATAATAAGGACAAGGTAAATAATCAAGGTTATATTCCAGAAAACTGACCTCGTGTGTTGTTTTGTCTATTCAGTTCCCTAGCCTTCAGTACTATCAGTACTTTGATTTTAGCACAGTGTAGCACTGCGTTGAACACACAAAGCACTTCCTGTCACATAAAAGTTGATGACATATGACATATACAAGAACTACTTCTTGCGCACCCATGAGCACAAAAAAGCTACGTAGTTCACACATTGTTCGGTTTTTGACTTGATTATCTTTTTTCTTGGCAATTTCCAGGATACAGGGGTGCTTCCTATGGCCTGCTTAACCAGGCCAAAAATGGAACACACAATGATGAGGACAAATGCACACCTTGCCATCACTTAATTTTCTGCTATGAAATTTATGGTAGAGGCATCAAAATGATTGCAAAGCCAGGGGTATTGTTCCATCAAAATTCATTATCACATGTTAATTTTCCATAATATATGAGTAAAAATGTCATAAGTAAACTACAGCTAGAAACTGTAGTAACTGTGAGGACATTATTTTTTTATTTTATTCTAACACACTTACCAACTGGGGTTCATTTAGCCACATTATGACCCCCTTTAAACTAGTTAAAGAATATTATTTCTTTTTCTTTTTTTTTTTTTTTTTTTTGGGGGGGGGGGGGGGTCCAAATTCAAAGAAACAGGGGGGTCACGGAAAACCCAGGGTCAGTCTCCTGATCCGAAGGTAAGGATTTCAAGTCCTGATGACAGTAAAAGTCACAGCCTCAGTCTACCCACCTGTAAATGGGTAGCAGTGGATGAAAACTCTTCAAACAAACAAACAAAAAGAAAAAGGATTCCACTGCCTCTCAAATTTCTAACGCAAGATCGATTACACCTAGAATGAGTCATCTGCCAGTAAAATCCCAAAATTGAATTAGGCTGTTTGTATTGATAGATAGAAAGAAAAGTGTAGTGATCGACAGTGAATGGACTCATGACAAGGTGCCCGGCTAAATCAGTTGATAAAGCCACATGCTATAGTTTCGGAGGTCCTTGGTTCAAGTCCCGAGTCGGGCACATCTTTTCCGACATTTTCTACTTCAGAATACTTTTATTTTTTACCATAATATCTTGCCAAAAAGGAACCTTGAACCTTTCCGACAATTTAGTGGTTCAACCCCGCGAAAACTAATGACAATTCAAGATATTTTTGATCAGCTGTAGATTTTTGACAAATGATCTATTCTGAAAAGAAAAGTTAGCCATTTCACCAAATTCTGTAAAAATAAATAATCATTTTCTCACAAAAAAGCTAAATATTTACCTGTTTTCATATTTTTGACAGCTCACAGTTGAATGATAATGTCCGGTATGCATAGACCAGTAGGCCTATAAGGGGTGCTTGTACTGCCTTGTCGTACAAGTTAGCCTTAATAGCGACGTGGTAGAGCACTCGCTTTGGGATGTAGATGTCCCGGGTTCAAATCCCATTGGAGTCGAATATTTTATTTTTCATCTGGCCATGTAGGAATTTTTTTTTTACCTGACTGGGTTGAAAATTTTTTCGTTTGGCTGTAATGAGAAATATTTCACCTTGATTAGGAAGAAATTTTTTCATCTGGCCAGGTAGGAAATTTTTTTACCTGACTGGGGTGAAGAATTTTTCGCTTGGCTGTAATGAGAAATATTTCACCTTGATTAGGAAGAAATTTTTCATCTGGCCAGGTAGGAAATTTTTTTACCTGACTGGGGTGAAGAATTTTTCGCTTGGCTGTAATGAGAAATATTTCACCTTGATTAGGAAGAAATTTTTTCATCTGGCCAGGTAGGAAATTTTTTTATCAGACTGGGGTGAAGAATTTTTCGCTTGGCTGTAATGAGAAATATTTCACGTTGGTTAGGAAGAAATTTCTTCATCTGGCCAGGTAGGAATTTTTTTTTATCAGACTGGGGTGAAGAATTTTTCGCTTGGCTGTAACGAGAAATTTTTCAAGTTGGTTAGGAAGAAATTTCTTCATCTGGCCAGGTAGGAATTTTTTTTATCGGACTGGGGTGAAGAATTTTTCGCTTGGCTGTAACGAGAAATTTTTCAAGTTGGTTAGGAAGAAGTTTCTTCATCTGGCCAGGTAGGAAATTTTTTTATCAGACTGGAATGAAGAATTTTTCGCTTGGCTGTAACGAGAAATTTTTCAAGTTGATTAGGAAGAATTTTTTTTTTCTGGTGTAGCCGGGATGTGTATAAGGGGTGCTTGTACTGCCTTGTCGTACAAGTTAGCCTTAATAGCGACGTGGTAGAGCACTCGCTTTGGGATGTAGAGGTCCCGGGTTCGAATCCCATTGGAGTCGAATGTTTTATTTTTCATCTGGCCATGTAGGAATTTTTTTTTACCTGACAGGGTTGAAAAATTTTTCGTTTGGCTGTAATGAGAAATATTTCACCTTGATTAGGAAGAAATTTTTTCATCTGGCCAGGTAGGAAATTTTTTTACCTGACTGGGGTGAAGAATTTTTCGCTTGGCTGTAATGAGAAATTTTTCACCTTGATTAGGAAGAAATTTTTTCATCTGGCCAGGTAGGAAATTTTTTTATCAGACTGGGGTGAAGAATTTTTCGCTTGGCTGTAATGAGAAATATTTCACGTTGGTTAGGAAGAAATTTCTTCATCTGGCCAGGTAGGAAATTTTTTTTATCAGACTGGGGTGAAGAATTTTTCGCTTGGCTGTAACGAGAAATTTTTCAAGTTGGTTAGGAAGAAATTTCTTCATCTGGCCAGGTAGAAAATTTTTTTATCAGACTGGGGTGAAGAATTTTTCGCTTGGCTGTAACGAGAAATTTTTCAAGTTGGTTAGGAAGAATTTTTTTTCTGGTGTAGCCGGGATGTGTATAAGGGGTGCTTGTACTGCCTTGTCGTACAAGTTAGCCTTAATAGCGACGTGGTAGAGCACTCGCTTTGGGATGTAGAGGTCCCGGGTTCGAATCCCATTGGAGTCGAATATTTCATTTTTCATCTGGCCATGTAGGAATTTTTTTTTTACCTGACTGGGGTGAAGAATTTTTCGCTTGGCTGTAATGAGAAATATTTCACGTTGGTTAGGAAGAAATTTCTTCATCTGGCCAGGTAGGAAATTTTTTTATCAGACTGGGATGGAGAATTTTTCGCTTGGCTGTAATGAGAAATATTTCACGTTGGTTAGGAAGAAATTTCTTCATCTGGCCAGGTAGGAAATTTTTTTATCAGACTGGGGTGAAGAATTTTTCGCTTGGCTGTAACGAGAAATTTTTCAAGTTGGTTAGGAAGAAATTTCTTCATCTGGCCAGGTAGGAAATTTTTTTATCAGACTGGGGTGAAGAATTTTTCGCTTGGCTGTAACGAGAAATTTTTCAAGCTGGTTAGGAAGAAATTTCTTCATCTGGCCAGGTAGGAATTTTTTTTATCAGACTGGTGTGAAGAATTTTTCGCTTGGCTGTAACGAGAAATTTTTCAAGTTGGTTAGGAAGAATTTTTTTTCTGGTGTAGCCGGGATGTGTATAAGGGGTGCTTGTACTGCCTTGTCGTACAAGTTAGCCTTAATAGCGACGTGGTAGAGCACTCGCTTTGGGATGTAGAGGTCCCGGGTTCGATTCCCATTGGAGTCGAATATTTTATTTTTCATCTGGCCATGTAGGAATTTTTTTTTACCTGACTGGGTTGAAAAATTTTTCGTTTGGCTGTAATGAGAAATATTTCACCTTGATTAGGAAGAACTTTTTTCATCTGGCCAGGTAGGAAATTTTTTTACCTGAATGGGGTGAAGAATTTTTCGCTTGGCTGTAATGAGAAATATTTCACCTTGATTAGGAAGAAATTTTTTCATCTGGCAAGGTAGGAAATTTTTTTATCAGACTTGGATGAAGAATTTTTCGCTTGGCTGTAATGAGAAATATTTCACGTTGGTTAGGAAGAAATTTCTTCATCTGGCCAGGTAGGAAATTTTTTTATCAGAATGGGGTGAAGAATTTTTCGCTCGGCTGTAACGAGAAATTTTTCAAGTTGGTTAGGAAGAAATTTCTTTATCTGGCCAGGTAGGATTTTTTTTTATCAGACTGGTGTGAAGAATTTTTCGCTTGGCTGTAACGAGAAATTTTTCAAGTTGGTTAGGAAAAAATTTCTTCATCTGGCCAGGTAGGAAATTTTTTTATCAGACTGGGGTGAAGAATTTTTCGCTTGGATGTAACGAGAAATTTTTCAAGTTGGTTAGGAAGAATTTTTTTTTCTGGTGTAGCCGGGATGTGTATAAGGGGTGCTTGTACTGCCTTGTCGTACAAGTTAGCCTTAATAGCGACGTGGTAGAGCACTCGCTTTGGGATGTAGAGGTCCCGGGTTCGAATCCCATTGGAGTCGAATATTTTATTTTTCATCTGGCCATGTAGGAATTTGTTTTTACCTGACAGGGTTGAAAAATTTTTCGTTTGGCTGTAATGAGAAATATTTCACCTTGATTAGGAAGAAATTTTTTCATCTGGCCAGGTAGGAAATTTTTTTACCTGACTGGGGTGAAGAATTTTTCGCTTGGCTGTAATGAGAAATATTTCACCTTAATTAGGAAGAAATTTTTTCATCCGGCCAGGTAGGAAATTTTTTTATCAGACTGGGATGAAGAATTTTTCGCTTGGCTGTAATGAGAAATATTTCACGTTGGTTAGGAAGAAATTTCTTCATCTGGCCAGGTAGGAAATTTTTTTATCAGACTGGTGTGAAGAATTTTTCGCTTGGCTGTTACGAGAAATTTTTCAAGTTGGTTAGGAAGAAATTTCTTCATCTGGCCAGGTAGGAAATTTTTTTATCAGACTGGGGTGAAGAATTTTTCGCTTGGCTGTAACGAGAAATTTTTCAAGTTGGATAGGAAGAATTTTTTTTCTGGTGTAGCCGGGATATGTATAAGGGGTACTTGTACTGCCTTGTCGTACAAGTTAGCCTTAATAGCGACGTGGTAGAGCACTCGCTTTGGGATGTAGAGGTCCCGGGTTCGAATCCCATTGGAGTCGAATATTTTATTTTTCATCTGGCCATGTAGGAATTTTTTTTTTATGACTGGGTTGAAAAATTTTTCGTTTGGCTGTAATGAGAAATATTTCACCTTGATTAGGAAGAAATTTTTTCATCTGGCCAGGTAGGAAATTTTTTTACCTGACTGGGGTGAAGAATTTTTCGCTTGGCTGTAATGAGAAATTTTTCACCTTGATTAGGAAGAAATTTTTTCATCTGGCCAGGTAGGAAATTTTTTTATCAGACTGGGGTGAAGAATTTTTCGCTTGGCTGTAATGAGAAATATTTCACGTTGGTTAGGAAGAAATTTCTTCATCTGGCCAGGTAGGAAATTTTTTTTATCAGACTGGGGTGAAGAATTTTTCGCTTGGCTGTAACGAGAAATTTTTCAAGTTGGTTAGGAAGAAATTTCTTCATCTGGCCAGGTAGAAAATTTTTTTATCAGACTGGGGTGAAGAATTTTTCGCTTGGCTGTAACGAGAAATTTTTCAAGTTGGTTAGGAAGAATTTTTTTTCTGGTGTAGCCGGGATGTGTATAAGGGGTGCTTGTACTGCCTTGTCGTACAAGTTAGCCTTAATAGCGACGTGGTAGAGCACTCGCTTTGGGATGTAGAGGTCCCGGGTTCGAATCCCATTGGAGTCGAATATTTCATTTTTCATCTGGCCATGTAGGAATTTTTTTTTTACCTGACTGGGGTGAAGAATTTTTCGCTTGGCTGTAATGAGAAATATTTCACGTTGGTTAGGAAGAAATTTCTTCATCTGGCCAGGTAGGAAATTTTTTTATCAGACTGGGATGGAGAATTTTTCGCTTGGCTGTAATGAGAAATATTTCACGTTGGTTAGGAAGAAATTTCTTCATCTGGCCAGGTAGGAAATTTTTTTATCAGACTGGGGTGAAGAATTTTTCGCTTGGCTGTAACGAGAAATTTTTCAAGTTGGTTAGGAAGAAATTTCTTCATCTGGCCAGGTAGGAAATTTTTTTATCAGACTGGGGTGAAGAATTTTTCGCTTGGCTGTAACGAGAAATTTTTCAAGCTGGTTAGGAAGAAATTTCTTCATCTGGCCAGGTAGGAATTTTTTTTATCAGACTGGTGTGAAGAATTTTTCGCTTGGCTGTAACGAGAAATTTTTCAAGTTGGTTAGGAAGAATTTTTTTTCTGGTGTAGCCGGGATGTGTATAAGGGGTGCTTGTACTGCCTTGTCGTACAAGTTAGCCTTAATAGCGACGTGGTAGAGCACTCGCTTTGGGATGTAGAGGTCCCGGGTTCGATTCCCATTGGAGTCGAATATTTTATTTTTCATCTGGCCATGTAGGAATTTTTTTTTACCTGACTGGGTTGAAAAATTTTTCGTTTGGCTGTAATGAGAAATATTTCACCTTGATTAGGAAGAACTTTTTTCATCTGGCCAGGTAGGAAATTTTTTTACCTGAATGGGGTGAAGAATTTTTCGCTTGGCTGTAATGAGAAATATTTCACCTTGATTAGGAAGAAATTTTTTCATCTGGCAAGGTAGGAAATTTTTTTATCAGACTTGGATGAAGAATTTTTCGCTTGGCTGTAATGAGAAATATTTCACGTTGGTTAGGAAGAAATTTCTTCATCTGGCCAGGTAGGAAATTTTTTTATCAGAATGGGGTGAAGAATTTTTCGCTCGGCTGTAACGAGAAATTTTTCAAGTTGGTTAGGAAGAAATTTCTTTATCTGGCCAGGTAGGATTTTTTTTTATCAGACTGGTGTGAAGAATTTTTCGCTTGGCTGTAACGAGAAATTTTTCAAGTTGGTTAGGAAAAAATTTCTTCATCTGGCCAGGTAGGAAATTTTTTTATCAGACTGGGGTGAAGAATTTTTCGCTTGGATGTAACGAGAAATTTTTCAAGTTGGTTAGGAAGAATTTTTTTTTCTGGTGTAGCCGGGATGTGTATAAGGGGTGCTTGTACTGCCTTGTCGTACAAGTTAGCCTTAATAGCGACGTGGTAGAGCACTCGCTTTGGGATGTAGAGGTCCCGGGTTCGAATCCCATTGGAGTCGAATATTTTATTTTTCATCTGGCCATGTAGGAATTTGTTTTTACCTGACAGGGTTGAAAAATTTTTCGTTTGGCTGTAATGAGAAATATTTCACCTTGATTAGGAAGAAATTTTTTCATCTGGCCAGGTAGGAAATTTTTTTACCTGACTGGGGTGAAGAATTTTTCGCTTGGCTGTAATGAGAAATATTTCACCTTAATTAGGAAGAAATTTTTTCATCCGGCCAGGTAGGAAATTTTTTTATCAGACTGGGATGAAGAATTTTTCGCTTGGCTGTAATGAGAAATATTTCACGTTGGTTAGGAAGAAATTTCTTCATCTGGCCAGGTAGGAAATTTTTTTATCAGACTGGTGTGAAGAATTTTTCGCTTGGCTGTTACGAGAAATTTTTCAAGTTGGTTAGGAAGAAATTTCTTCATCTGGCCAGGTAGGAAATTTTTTTATCAGACTGGGGTGAAGAATTTTTCGCTTGGCTGTAACGAGAAATTTTTCAAGTTGGATAGGAAGAATTTTTTTTCTGGTGTAGCCGGGATATGTATAAGGGGTACTTGTACTGCCTTGTCGTACAAGTTAGCCTTAATAGCGACGTGGTAGAGCACTCGCTTTGGGATGTAGAGGTCCCGGGTTCGAATCCCATTGGAGTCGAATATTTTATTTTTCATCTGGCCATGTAGGAATTTTTTTTACCTGACTGGGTTGAAGAATTTTTCGTTTGGCTGTAATGAGAAATATTTCACCTTGATTAGGAAGAAATTTTTTCATCTGGCCAGGTAAGAAATTTTTTTACCTGACTGGGGTGAAGAATTTTTCGCTTGGCTGTAATGAGAAATATTTCACCTTGATTAGGAAGAAATTTTTTCATCTGGCCAGGTAGGAAATTTTTTTATCAGACTGGGATGAAGAATTTTTCGCTTGGCTGTAATGAGAAATATTTCACGTTGGTTAGGAAGAAATTTCTTCATCTGGCCAGGTAGGAAATTTTTTTTATCAGACTGGTGTGAAGAATTTTTCGCTTGGCTGTAACGAGAAATTTTTCAAGTTGGTTAGGAAGAAATTTCTTCATCTGGCCAGGTAGGAAATTTTTTTATCAGACTGGGGTGAAGAATTTTTCGCTTGGCTGTAACGAGAAATTTTTCAAGTTGGTTAGGAAGAATTTTTTTTTCTGGTGTAGCCGGGATGTGTATAAGGGGTGCTTGTACTGCCTTGTCGTACAAGTTAGCCTTAATAGCGACGTGGTAGAGCACTCGCTTTGGGATGTAGAGGTCCCGGGTTCGAATCCCATTGGAGTCGAATATTTTATTTTTCATCTGGCCATGTAGGAATTTCTTTTTACCTGACAGGGTTGAAAATTTTTTCGTTTGGCTGTAATGAGAAATATTTCACCTTGATTAGGAAGAAATTTTTTCATCTGGCCAGGTAGGAAATTTTTTTACCTGACTGGGGTGGGGAATTTTTCGCTTGGCTGTAATGAGAAATATTTCACCTTGATTAGGAAGAAATTTTTTCATCCGGCCAGGTAGGAAATTTTTTTATCAGACTGGGATGAAGAATTTTTCGTTTGGCTGTAATGAGAAACATTTCACCTTGATTAGGAAGAAATTTCTTCATCTGGCCTGGTAGGAATTTTTTTTATCAGACTGGGATGAAGAATTTTTCGCTTGGCTGTAATGAGAAATATTTCACGTTGGTTAGGAAGAAATTTCTTCATCTGGTCAGGTAGGAAATTTTTTTATCAGACTGGTGTGAAGAATTTTTCGCTTGGCTGTAACGAGAAATTTTTCAAGTTGGTTAGGAAGAATTTTTTTTCTGGTGTAGCCGGGATGTGTATAAGGGGTGCTTGTACTGCCTTGTCGTACAAGTTAGCCTTAATAGCGACGTGGTAGAGCACTCGCTTTGGGATGTAGAGGTCCCGGGTTCGAATCCCATTGGAGTCGAATATTTTATTTTTCATCTGGCCATGTAGAATTTTTTTTTAACCTGACTGGGTTGAAAATTTTTTCGTTTGGCTGTAATGAGAAATATTTCACCTTGATTAGGAAGAAATTTATTCATCTGGCCAGGTTGGAAATTTTTTTACCTGACTGGGGTGAAGAATTTTTCGCTTGGCTGTAATGAGAAATATTTCACCTTGATTAGGAAGAAATTTTTTCATCTGGCCAGGTAGGAAGTTTTTTTATCAGACTGGGATGAAGAATTTTTCGCTTGGCTGTAATGAGAAATATTTCACGTTGGTTAGGAAGAAATTTCTTCATCTGGCCAGGTAGGAAATTTTTTATCAGACTGGGGTGAAGAATTTTTCGCTTGGCTGTAACGAGAAATTTTTCAAGTTGGTTAGGAAGAAATTTCTTCATCTGGCCAGGTAGGAAATTTTTTTTATCAGACTGGTGTGAAGAATTTTTTGCTTGGCTGTAACGAGAAATTTTTCAAGTTGGTTAGGAAGAAATTTCGTCATCTGGCCAGGTAGGAAATTTTTTTATCAGACTGGGGTGAAGAATTTTTCGCTTGGCTGTTACGAGAAATTTTTCAAGTTGGTTAGGAAGAATTTTTTTTCTGGTGTAGCCGGGATGTGTATAAGGGGTGCTTGTACTGCCTTGTCGTACAAGTTAGCCGTAATAGCGACGTGGTAGAGCACTCGCTTTGGGATGTAGATGTCCCGGGTTCGAATCCCATTGGAGTCGAATATTTTATTTTTCATCTGGCCATGTAGGAATTTTTTTTTACCTGACTGGGTTGAAAATTTTTTCGTTTGGCTGTAATGAGAAATATTTCACCTTGATTAGGAAGAAATTTTTTCATCTGGCCAGGTAGGAAATTTTTTTACCTGACTGGGGTGAAGAATTTTTCGCTTGGCTGTAATGAGAAATATTTCACCTTGATTAGGAAGAAATTTTTTCATCTGGCCAGGTAGGAAATTTTTTTATCAGACTGGGATGAAGAATTTTTCGCTTGGCTGTAATGAGAAATATTTCACGTTGGTTAGGAAGAAATTTCTTCATCTGGCCAGGTAGGAAATTTTTTTATCAGACTGGTGTGAAGAATTTTTCGCTTGGCTGTAACGAGAAATTTTTCAAGTTGGTTAGGAAGAAATTTCTTCATCTGGCCAGGTAGGAAATTTTTTTATCAGACTGGTGTGAAGAATTTTTCGCTTGGCTGTAACGAGAAATTTTTCAAGTTGGTTAGGAAGAATTTTTTTTCTGGTGTAGCCGGGATGTGTATAAGGGGTGCTTGTACTGCCTTGTCGTACAAGTTAGCCTTAATAGCGACGTGGTAGAGCACTCGCTTTGGGATGTAGAGGTCCCGGGTTCGAATCCCATTGGAGTCGAATATTTTATTTTTTATCTGGACATGTAGGAATTTTTTTTTACCTGACTGGGTTGAAAATTTTTTCGTTTGGCTGTAATGAGAAATATTTCACCTTGATTATGAAGAAATTTTTTCATCTGGCCAGGTAGGAAATTTTTTTACCTGACTGGGGTGAAGAATTTTTCGCTTGGCTGTAATGAGAAATATTTCACCTTGATTAGGAAGAAATTTTTTTATCTGGCTAGGTAGGAATTTTTTTTATCAGACTGGGATGAAGAATTTTTCGCTTGGCTGTAATGAGAAATATTTCACGTTGGTTAGGAAGAAATTTCTTCATCTGGCCAGGTAGGAAATTTTTTTTATCAGACTGGGGTGAAGAATTTTTCGCTTGGCTGTAACGAGAAATTTTTCAAGTTGGTTAGGAAGAAATTTCTTCATCTGGCCAGGTAGGAAATTTTTTTATCAGACTGTGAAGAATTTTTCGCTTGGCTGTAACGAGAAATTTTTCAAGTTGGTTAGGAAGAAATTTCTTCATCTGGCCAGGTAGGAAATTTTTTTATCAGACTGGGGTGAAGAATTTTTCGCTTGGCTGTAACGAGAAATTTTTCAAGTTGGTTAGGAAGAATTTTTTTTCTGGTGTAGCCGGGATGTGTATAAGGGGTGCTTGTACTGCCTTGTCGTACAAGTTAGCCTTAATAGCGACGTGGTAGAGCACTCGCTTTGGTATGTAGTGGTCCCGGGTTCGAATCCCATTGGAGTCGAATATTTTATTTTTCATCTGGCCATGTAGGAATTTTTTTTTACCTGACTGGGTTGAAAAATTTTTCGTTTGGCTGTATGAGAAATATTTCACCTTGATTAGGAAGAAATTTTTTCATCTGGCCAGGTAGGAATTTTTTTTACCTGACTGGGGTGAAGAATTTTTCGCTTGGCTGTAATGAGAAATATTTCACCTTGATTAGGAAGAAATTTTTTCATCTGGCCAGGTAGGAAATTTTTTTATCAGACTGGGATGAAGAATTTTTCGCTTGGCTGTAATGAGAAATATTTCACGTTGGTTAGGAAGAAATTTCTTCATCTGGCCAGGTAGGAATTTTTTTTATCAGACTGGGGTGAAGAATTCTTCGCTTGGCTGTAACGAGAAATTTTTCAAGTTGGTTAGGAAGAAATTTCTTCATCTGGCCAGGTAGGAAATTTTTTTATCAGACTGGGGTGAAGAATTTTTCGCTTGGCTGTAACGAGAAATTTTTCAAGTTGGTTAGGAAGAAATTTCTTCATCTGGCCAGGTAGGAATTTTTTTTATCAGACTGGTGTGAAGAATTTTTCGCTTTGCTGTAACGAGAAATTTTTCAAGTTGGTTAGGAAGAATTTTTTTTTCTGGTGTAGCCGGGATGTGTATAAGGGGTGCTTGTACTGCCTTGTCGTACAAGTTAGCCTTAATAGCGACGTGGTAGAGCACTCGCTTTGGGATGTAGAGGTCCCAGGTTCGAATCCCATTGGAGTCGAATATTTTATTTTTCATCTGGCCATGTAGGAATTTTTTTTTACCTGACTGGGTTGAAAATTTTTTCGTTTGGCTGTAATGAGAAATATTTCACCTTGATTATGAAGAAATTTTTTCATCTGGCCAGGTAGGAATTTTTTTTACCTGACTGGGGTGAAGAATTTTTCGCTTGGCTGTAATGAGAAATATTTCACCTTGATTAGGAAGAAATTTTTTTATCTGGCCAGGTAGGAATTTTTTATATCAGACTGGGATGAAGAATTTTTCGCTTGGCTGTAATGAGAAATATTTCACGTTGGTTAGGAAAAAATTCTTCATCTGGCCTGGTAGGAATTTTTTTTTATCAGACTGGGGTGAAGAATTTTTCGCTTGGCTGTAACGAGAAATTTTTGAAGTTGGTTAGGAAGAAATTTCTTCATCTGGCCAGGTAGGAAATTTTTTTTATCAGACTGTGAAGAATTTTTCGCTTGGCTGTAACGAGAAATTTTTCAAGTTGGTTAGGAAGAAATTTCTTCATCTGGCCAGGTAGGAAATTTTTTTATCAGACTGGGGTAAAGAATTTTTCGCTTGGCTGTAACGAGAAATTTTTCAAGTTGGTTAGGAAGAATTTTTGTTTCTGGTGTAGCCGGGATGTGTATAAGGGGTGCTTGTACTGCCTTGTCGTACAAGTTAGCCTTTATAGCGACGTGGTAGAGCACTCGCTTTGGTATGTAGTGGTCCCGGGTTCGAATCCCATTGGAGTCGAATATTTTATTTTTCATCTGGCCATGTAGGAATTTTTTTTTACCTGACTGGGTTGAAAAATTTTTCGTTTGGCTGTATGAGAAATATTTCACCTTGATTAGGAAGAAATTTTTTCATCTGGCCAGGTAGGAATTTTTTTTACCTGACTGGGGTGAAGAATTTTTCGCTTGGCTGTAATGAGAAATATTTCACCTTGATTAGGAAGAAATTTTTTCATCTGGCCAGGTAGGAAATTTTTTTATCAGACTGGGATGAAGAATTTTTCGCTTGGCTGTAATGAGAAATATTTCACGTTGGTTAGGAAGAAATTTCTTCATCTGGCCAGGTAGGAATTTTTTTTATCAGACTGGGGTGAAGAATTCTTCGCTTGGCTGTAACGAGAAATTTTTCAAGTTGGTTAGGAAGAAATTTCTTCATCTGGCCAGGTAGGAAATTTTTTTATCAGACTGGGGTGAAGAATTTTTCGCTTGGCTGTAACGAGAAATTTTTCAAGTTGGTTAGGAAGAAATTTCTTCATCTGGCCAGGTAGGAATTTTTTTTATCAGACTGGTGTGAAGAATTTTTCGCTTTGCTGTAACGAGAAATTTTTCAAGTTGGTTAGGAAGAATTTTTTTTTCTGGTGTAGCCGGGATGTGTATAAGGGGTGCTTGTACTGCCTTGTCGTACAAGTTAGCCTTAATAGCGACGTGGTAGAGCACTCGCTTTGGGATGTAGAGGTCCCAGGTTCGAATCCCATTGGAGTCGAATATTTTATTTTTCATCTGGCCATGTAGGAATTTTTTTTTACCTGACTGGGTTGAAAATTTTTTCGTTTGGCTGTAATGAGAAATATTTCACCTTGATTATGAAGAAATTTTTTCATCTGGCCAGGTAGGAATTTTTTTTACCTGACTGGGGTGAAGAATTTTTCGCTTGGCTGTAATGAGAAATATTTCACCTTGATTAGGAAGAAATTTTTTTATCTGGCCAGGTAGGAATTTTTTATATCAGACTGGGATGAAGAATTTTTCGCTTGGCTGTAATGAGAAATATTTCACGTTGGTTAGGAAAAAATTCTTCATCTGGCCTGGTAGGAATTTTTTTTTATCAGACTGGGGTGAAGAATTTTTCGCTTGGCTGTAACGAGAAATTTTTGAAGTTGGTTAGGAAGAAATTTCTTCATCTGGCCAGGTAGGAAATTTTTTTTATCAGACTGTGAAGAATTTTTCGCTTGGCTGTAACGAGAAATTTTTCAAGTTGGTTAGGAAGAAATTTCTTCATCTGGCCAGGTAGGAAATTTTTTTATCAGACTGGGGTAAAGAATTTTTCGCTTGGCTGTAACGAGAAATTTTTCAAGTTGGTTAGGAAGAATTTTTGTTTCTGGTGTAGCCGGGATGTGTATAAGGGGTGCTTGTACTGCCTTGTCGTACAAGTTAGCCTTTATAGCGACGTGGTAGAGCACTCGCTTTGGGATGTAGAGGTCCCGGGTTCGAATCCCATTGGAGTCGAATATTTTATTTTTCATCTGGCCATGTAGGAATTTTTTTTTTACCTGACTGGGTTGAAAAATTTTTCGTTTGGCTGTAATGAGAAATATTTCACCTTGATTAGGAAGAAATTTTTTCATCTGGCCAGGTAGGAAATTTTTTTACCTGACTGGGGTGAAGAATTTTTCGCTTGGCTGTAATGAGAAATATTTCACCTTGATTAGGAAGAAATTTTTTCATCTGGCCAGGTAGGAAATTTTTTTATCAGACTGGGATGAAGAATTTTTCGCTTGGCTATAATGAGAAATATTTCACGTTGGTTAGGAAGAAATTTCTTCATCTGGCCAGGTAGGAAATTTTTTTATCAGACTGGGGTGAAGAATTTTTCGCTTGGCTGTAACGAGAAATTTTTCAAGTTGGTTAGGAAGAAATTTCTTCATCTGGCCAGGTAGGAACTTTTTTTATCAGACTGGTGTGAAGAATTTTTCGCTTGGCTGTAACGAGAAATTTTTCAAGTTGGTTAGGAAGAAATTTCTTCATCTGGCCAGGTAGGAAATTTTTTTATCAGACTGGGGTGAAGAATTTTTCGCTTGGCTGTAACGAGAAATTTTTCAAGTTGGTTAGGAAGAATTTTTTTTTCTGGTGTAGCCGGGATGTTTATAAGGGGTGCTTGTACTGCCTTGTCGTACAAGTTAGCCTTAATAGCGACGTGGTAGAGCACTCGCTTTGGGATGTAGAGGTCCCGGGTTCGAATCCCATTGGAGTCGAATATTTTATTTTTCATCTGGCCATGTAGGAATTTTTTTTTACCTGACAGGGTTGAAGAATTTTTCGTTTGGCTGTAATGAGAAATATTTCACCTTGATTAGGAAGAAATTTTTTCATCTGGCCAGGTAGGAAATTTTTTTACCTGACTGGGGTGAAGAATTTTTCGCTTGGCTGTAATGAGAAATATTTCACCTTGATTAGGAAGAAATTTTTTCATCTGGCCAGGTAGGAATTTTTTTTATCAGACTGGGGTGAAGAATTTTTCGCTTGGCTGTAACGAGAAATTTTTCAAGTTGGATAGGAAGAAATTTCTTCATCTGGCCAGGTAGGAAATTTTTTATCAGACTAGGTGAAGAATTTTTCGCTTGGCTGTAACGAGAAATTTTTCAAGTTGGTTAGGAAGATTTCTTTTTTCTGGTGTAGCCGGGATGTGTATAAGGGGTGCTTGTACTGCCTTGTCGTACAAGTTAGCCTTAATAGCGACGTGGTAGAGCACTCGCTTTGGGATGTAGAGGTCCCGGGTTCGAATCCCATTGGAGTCGAATATTTTATTTTTCATCTGGCCATGTAGGATTTTTTTTTTACCTGACTGGGTTGAAATATTTTTCGTTTGGCTGTAATGAGAAATATTTCACCTTGATTAGGAAGAAATTTTTTCATCTGGCCAGGTAGGAAATTTTTTTTACCTGACTGGGGTGAAGAATTTTTCGCTTGGCTGTAATGAGAAATATTTCACCTTGATTAGGAAGAAATTTTTTCATCTGGCCAGGCAGGAATTTTTTTTATCAGACTGGGATGAAGAATTATTTCGCTTGGCTGTAATGAGAAATATTTCACGTTGGTTAGGAAGAAATTTCTTCATCTGGCCAGGTAGGAAATTTTTTTATCAGACTGGGGTGAAGAATTTTTCGCTTGGCTGTAACGAGAAATATTTCACCTTGATTAGGAAGAAATTTTTTCATCTGGCCAGGTAGGAAATTTTTTTATCAGACTGGGATGAAGAATTTTTCGCTTGGCTGTAATGAGAAATATTTCACGTTGGTTAGGAAGAAATTTCTTCATCTGGCCAGGTAGGAAATTTTTTTATCAGACTGGGGTGAAGAATTTTTCGCTTGGCTGTAACGAGAAATTTTTCAAGTTGGTTAGGAAGAAATTTTTTTTTCTGGTGTAGCCGGGATGTGTATAAGGGGTGCTTGTACTGCCTTTTCGTACAAGTTAGCCTTAATAGCGACGTGGTAGAGCACTCGCTTTGGGATGTAGAGGTCCCGGGTTCGAATCCCATTGGAGTCGAATATTTTATTTTTCATCTGACCATGTAGGAATTTTTTTTACCTGACTGGGTTGAAAAATTTTTCGTTTGGCTGTAATGAGAAATATTTCACCTTGATTAGGAAGAAATTTTTTCATCTGGCCAGGTAGGAAATTTTTTTAACCTGACTGTGGTGAAGAATTTTTCGCTTGGCTGTAATGAGAAATATTTCACCTTGATTAGGAAGAAATTTCTTCATCTGGCCAGGTAGGAATTTTTTTTATCAGACTGGGGTGAAGAATTTTTCGCTTGGCTGTAACGAGAAATTTTTCAAGTTGGTTAGGAAGAATTTTTTTTTCTGGTGTAGCCGGGAGGTTTATAAGGGGTGCTTGTACTGCCTTGTCGTACAAGTTAGCCTTAATAGCGACGTGGTAGAGCACTCGCTTTGGGATGTAGAGGTCCCGGGTTCGAATCCCATTGGAGTCGAATATTTTATTTTTCATCTGACCATGTAGGAATTTTTTTTTACCTGACTGGGTTGAAAAATTTTTCGTTTGGCTGTAATGAGAAATATTTCACCTTGATTAGGAAGAAATTTTTTCATCTGGCCAGGTAGGAAATTTTTTTACCTGACTGGGGTGAAGAATTTTTCGCTTGGCTGTAATGAGAAATATTTCACCTTGATTAGGAAGAAATTTTTTCATCTGGCAAGGCAGGAATTTTTTTTATCAGACTGGGATGAAGAATTATTTCGCTTGGCTGTAATGAGAAATATTTCACGTTGGTTAGGAAGAAATTTCTTCATCTGGCCAGGTAGGAAATTTTTTTATCAGACTGGGGTGAAGAATTTTTCGCTTGGCTGTAACGAGAAATTTTTCAAGTTGGTTAGGAAGAAATTTTTTTTTCTGGTGTAGCCGGGATGTGTATAAGGGGTGCTTGTACTGCCTTTTCGTACAAGTTAGCCTTAATAGCGACGTGGTAGAGCACTCGCTTTGGGATGTAGAGGTCCCGGGTTCGAATCCCATTGGAGTCGAATATTTTATTTTTCATCTGACCATGTAGGAATTTTTTTTTACCTGACTGGGTTGAAAAATTTTTCGTTTGGCTGTAATGAGAAATATTTCACCTTGATTAGGAAGAAATTTTTTCATCTGGCCAGGTAGGAAATTTTTTTAGCCTGACTGGGGTGAAGAATTTTTCGCTTGGCTGTAATGAGAAATATTTCACCTTGATTAGGAAGAAATTTTTTCATCTGGCCAGGTAGGAAATTTTTTTATCAGACTGGGGTGAAGAATTTTTCGCTTGGCTGTAACGAGAAATTTTTCAAGTTGGTTAGGAAGAATTTTTTTTCTGGTGTAGCCGGGATGTTTATAAGGGGTGCTTGTACTGCCTTGTCGTACAAGTTAGCCTTAATAGCGACGTGGTAGAGCACTCGCTTTGGGATGTAGAGGTCCCGGGTTCGAATCCCATTGGAGTCGAATATTTTATTTTTCATCTGGCCATGTAGGAATTTTTTTTTACCTGACTGGGTTGAAAAATTTTTCGTTTGGCTGTAATGAGAAATATTTCACCTTGATTAGGAAGAAATTTTTTCATCTGGCCAGGTAGGAATTTTTTTTACCTGACTGGGGTGAAGAATTTTTCGCTTGGCTGTAATGAGAAATATTTCACCTTGATTAGGAAGAAATTTTTTCATCTGGCCAGGTAGGAAATTTTTTTATCAGACTGGGATGAAGAATTTTTCGCTTGGCTGTAATGAGAAATATTTCACGTTGGTTAGGAAGAAATTTCTTCATCTGGCCAGGTAGGAAATTTTTTTTATCAGACTGGGGTGAAGAATTTTTCGCTTGGCTGTAACGAGAAATTTTTCAAGTTGGTTAGGAAGAAATTTTTTTTTCTGGTGTAGCCGGGATGTGTATAAGGGGTGCTTGTACTGCCTTTTCGTACAAGTTAGCCTTAATAGCGACGTGGTAGAGCACTCGCTTTGGGATGTAGAGGTCCCGGGTTCGAATCCCATTGGAGTCGAATATTTTATTTTTCATCTGACCATGTAGGAATTTTTTTTTACCTGACTGGGTTGAAAAATTTTTCGTTTGGCTGTAATGAGAAATATTTCACCTTGATTAGGAAGAAATTTTTTCATCTGGCCAGGTAGGAAATTTTTTTAGCCTGACTGGGGTGAAGAATTTTTCGCTTGGCTGTAATGAGAAATGTTTCACCTTAATTAGGAAGAAATTTTTTCATCTGGCCAGGTAGGAATTTTTTTTATCAGACTGGGGTGAAGAATTTTTCGCTTGGCTGTAACGAGAAATTTTTCAAGTTGGTTAGGAAGAATTTTTTTTTCTGGTGTAGCCGGGATGTTTATAAGGGGTGCTTGTACTGCCTTGTCGTACAAGTTAGCCTTAATAGCGACGTGGTAGAGCACTCGCTTTGGGATGTAGAGGTCCCGGGTTCGAATCCCATTGGAGTCGAATATTTTATTTTTCATCTGGCCATGTAGGAATTTTTTTTTACCTGACTGGGTTGAAAAATTTTTCGTTTGGTTGTAATGAGAAATATTTCACCTTGATTAGGAAGAAATTTTTTCATCTGGCCAGGTAGGAAATTTTTTTACCTGACTGGGGTGAAGAATTTTTCGCTTGGCTGTAATGAGAAATATTTCACCTTGATTAGGAAGAAATTTTTTCATCTGGCCAGGTAGGAAATTTTTTTATCAGACTGGGATGAAGAATTTTTCGCTTGGCTGTAATGAGAAATATTTCACGTTGGTTAGGAAGAAATTTCTTCATCTGGCCAGGTAGGAAATTTTTTTATCAGACTGGGGTGAAGAATTTTTCGCTTGGCTGTAACGAGAAATTTTTCAAGTTGGTTAGGAAGAAATTTTTTTTTCTGGTGTAGCCGGGATGTGTATAAGGGGTGCTTGTACTGCTTTGTCGTACAAGTTAGCCTTAATAGCGACGTGGTAGAGCACTCGCTTTGGGATGTAGAGGTCCCGGGTTCGAATCCCATTGGAGTCGAATATTTTATTTTTCATCTGACCATGTAGGAATTTTTTTTTACCTGACTGGGTTGAAAAATTTTTCGTTTGGCTGTAATGAGAAATATTTCACCTTGATTAGGAAGAAATTTTTTCATCTGGCCAGGTAGGAATTTTTTTTATCAGACTGGGGTGAAGAATTTTTCGCTTGGCTGTAATGAGAAATATTTCACGTTGGTTAGGAAGAAATTTCTTCATCTGGCCAGGTAGGAAATTTTTTTATCAGACTGGGGTGAAGAATTTTTCGCTTGGCTGTAACGAGAAATTTTTCAAGTTGGTTAGGAAGAAAATTTTTTTTCTGGTGTAGCCGGGATGTGTATAAGGGGTGCTTGTACTGCCTTGTCGTACAAGTTAGCCTTAATAGCGACGTGGTAGAGCACTCGCTTTGGGATGTAGAGGTCCCGGGTTCGAATCCCATTGGAGTCGAATATTTTATTTTTCATCTGGCCATGTAGGAATTTTTTTTTACCTGACTGGGTTGAAAAATTTTTCGTTTGGCTGTAATGAGAAATATTTCACCTTGATTAGGAAGAAATTTTTTCATCTGGCCAGGTAGGAAATTTTTTTACCTGACTGGGGTGAAGAATTTTTCGCTTGGCTGTAATGAGAAATATTTCACCTTGATTAGGAAGAAATTTTTTCATCTGGCCAGGTAGGAAATTTTTTTATCAGACTGGGATGAAGAATTTTTCGCTTGGCTGTAGTGAGAAATATTTCACGTTGGTTAGGAAGAAATTTCTTCATCTGGCCAGGTAGGAAATTTTTTTATCAGACTGGAGTGAAGAATTTTTCGCTTGGCTGTAACGAGAAATTTTTCAAGTTGGTTAGGAAGAAATTTCTTCATCTGGCCAGGTAGGAAATTTTTTTATCAGACTGGGGTGAAGAATTTTTCGCTTGGCTGTAACGAGAAATTTTTCAAGTTGGTTAGGAAGAATTTTTTTTTTCTGGTGTAGCCGGGATGTGTATAAGGGGTGCTTGTACTGCTTTGTCGTACAAGTTAGCCTTAATAGCGACGTGGTAGAGCACTCGCTTTGGGATGTAGAGGTCCCGGGTTCGAATCCCATTGGAGTCGAATATTTTATTTTTCATCTGGCCATGTAGGAATTTTTTTTTACCTGACTGGGTTGAAAAATTTTCGTTTGGCTGTAATGAGAAATATTTCACCTTGATTAGGAAGAAATTTTTTCATCTGGCCAGGTAGGAAATTTTTTTACCTGACTGGGGTGAAGAATTTTTCGCTTGGCTGTAATGAGAAATATTTCACGTTGGTTAGGAAGAAATTTCTTCATCTGGCCAGGTAGGAAATTTTTTAATCAGACTGGGGTGAAGAATTTTTCGCTTGGCTGTAACGAGAAATTTTTCAAGTTGGTTAGGAAGAAATTTCTTCATCTGGCCAGGTAGGAATTTTTTTTATCAGACTGGGGTGAAGAATTTTTCGCTTGGCTGTAACGAGAAATTTTTCAAGTTGGTTAGGAAGATTTCTTTTTTCTGGTGTAGCCGGGATGTGTATAAGGGGTGCTTGTACTGCCTTGTCGTACAAGTTAGCCTTAATAGCGACGTGGTAGAGCACTCGCTTTGGGATGTAGAGGTCCCGGGTTCGAATCCCATTGGAGTCGAATATTTTATTTTTCATCTGGCCATGTAGGAATTTTTTTTTACCTGACTGGGTTGAAAAATTTTTCGTTTGGCTGTAATGAGAAATATTTCACCTTGATTAGGAAGAAATTTTTTCATCTGGCCAGGTAGGAAATTTTTTTACCTGACTGGGGTGAAGAATTTTTCGCTTGGCTGTAATGAGAAATATTTCACCTTGATAAGGAAGAAATTTTTTCATCTGGCCAGGTAGGAAATTTTTTTATCAGACTGGAGTGAAGAATTTTTCGCTTGGCTGTAACGAGAAATTTTTCAAGTTGGTTAGGAAGAAATTTCTTCATCTGGCCATGTAGGAAATATTTTTATCAGACTGGGGTGAAGAATTTTTCGCTTGGCTGTAACGAGAAATTTTTCAAGTTGGTTAGGAAGATTTTTTTTTTCTGGTGTAGCCGGGATGTGTATAAGGGGTGCTTGTACTGCTTTGTCGTACAAGTTAGCCTTAATAGCGACGTGGTAGAGCACTCGCTTTGGGATGTAGAGGTCCCGGGTTCGAATCCCATTGGAGTCGAATATTTTATTTTTCATCTGGCCATGTAGGAATTTTTTTTTACCTGACTGGGTTGAAAAATTTTCGTTTGGCAGTAATGAGAAATATTTCACCTTGATTAGGAAGAAATTTTTTCATCTGGCCAGGTAGGAAATTTTTTTACCTGACTGGGGTGAAGAATTTTTCGCTTGGCTGTAATGAGAAATATTTCACCTTGATTAGGAAGAAATTTTTTCATCTGGCCAGGTAGGAATTTTTTTTATCAGACTGGGATGAAGAATTTTTCGCTTGGCTGTAATGAGAAATATTTCACGTTGGTTAGGAAGACATTTCTTCATCTGGCCAGGTAGGAAATTTTTTTATCAGACTGGGGTGAAGAATTTTTCGCTTGGCTGTAACGAGAAATTTTTCAAGTTGGTTAGGAAGAAATTTCTTCATCTGGCCAGGTAGGAAATTTTTTTATCAGACTGGGGTGAAGAATTTTTCGCTTGGCTGTAACGAGAATTTTTTCAAGTTGGTTAGGAAGATTTCTTTTTTCTGGTGTAGCCGGGATGTGTATAAGGGGTGCTTGTACTGCCTTGTCGTACAAGTTAGCCTTAATAGCGACGTGGTAGAGCACTCGCTTTGGGATATAGAGGTCCCGGGTTCGAATCCCATTGGAGTCGAATATTTTATTTTTCATCTGGCCATGTAGGAATTTTTTTTTACCTGACTGGGTTGAAAAATTTTTCGTTTTGCTGTAATGAGAAATATTTCACCTTGATTAGGAAGAAATTTTTTCATCTGGCCAGGTAGGAAATTTTTTTACCTGACTGGGGGGAAGAATTTTTCGCTTGGCTGTAATGAGAAATATTTCACCTTGATTAGGAAGAAATTTTTTCATCTGGCCAGGTAGGAAATTTTTTTATCAGACTGGGATGAAGAATTTTTCGCTTGGCTGTAATGAGAAATATTTCACGTTGGTTAGGAAGAAATTTCTTCATCTGGCCAGGTAGGAAATTTTTTATCAGACTGGGGTGAAGAATTTTTCGCTTGGCTGTAACGAGAAATTTTTCAAGTTGGTTAGGAAGAAATTTCTTCATCTGGCCAGGTAGGAAATTTTTTTATCAGACTGGGGTGAAGAATTTTTCGCTTGGCTGTAACGAGAAATTTTTCAAGTTGGTTAGGAAGAATTTTTTTTTTCTGGTGTAGCCGGGATGTGTATTAGGGGTGCTTGTACTGCCTTGTCGTACAAGTTAGCCTTAATAGCGACGTGGGAGAGCACTCGCTTTGGGATGTAGAGGTCCCAGGTTCGAATCCCATTGGAGTCGAATATTTTATTTTTCATCTGGCCATGTAGGAATTTTTTTTTACCTGACTGGGTTGAAAAATTTTCGTTTGGCTGTAATGAGAAATATTTCACCTTGATTAGGAAGAAATTTTTTCATCTGGCCAGGTAGGAAATTTTTTTACCTGACTGGGGGGAAGAATTTTTCGCTTGGCTGTAATGAGAAATATTTCACCTTGATTAGGAAGAAATTTTTTCATCTGGCCAGGTAGGAAATTTTTTTATCAGACTGGGATGAAGAATTTTTCGCTTGGCTGTAATGAGAAATATTTCACGTTGGTTAGGAAGAAATTTCTTCATCTGGCCAGGTAGGAAATTTTTTTATCAGACTGGGATGATTTTTCGCTTGGCTGTAACGAGAAATATTTCACGTTGGTTAGGAAGAAATTTCTTCATCTGGCCAGGTAGGAAATTTTTTTATCAGACTGGGGTGAAGAATTTTTCGCTTGGCTGTAACGAGAAATTTTTCAAGTTGGTTAGGAAGAAATTTCTTCATCTGGCCAGGTAGGAAATTTTTTTATCAGACTGGGGTGAAGAATTTTTCGCTTGGCTGTAACGAGAAATTTTTCAAGTTGGTTAGGAAGATTTCTTTTTTCTGGTGTAGCCGGGATGTGTATAAGGGGTGCTTGTACTGCCTTGTCGTACAAGTTAGCCTTAATAGCGACGTGGTAGAGCACTCGCTTTGGGATGTAGAGGTCCCGGGTTCGAATCCCATTGGAGTCGAATATTTTATTTTTCATCTGGCCATGTAGGAATTTTTTTTTACCTGACTGGGTTGAAAAATTTTTCGTTTGGCTGTAATGAGAAATATTTCACCTTGATTAGGAAGAAATTTTTTCATCTGGCCAGGTAGGAAATTTTTTTACCTGACTGGGGTGAAGAATTTTTCGCTTGGCTGTAATGAGAAATATTTCACCTTGATTAGGAAGAAGTTTTTTCATCTGGCCAGGTAGGAAATTTTTTTATCAGACTGGGATGAAGAATTTTTCGCTTGGCTGTAATGAGAAATATTTCACGTTGGTTAGGAAGAAATTTCTTCATCTGGCCAGGTAGGAAATTTTTTATCAGACTGGGGTGAAGAATTTTTCGCTTGGCTGTAACGAGAAATTTTTCAAGTTGGTTAGGAAGAAATTTCTTCATCTGGCCAGGTAGGAAATTTTTTTATCAGACTGGGGTGAAGAATTTTTCGCTTGGCTGTAACGAGAAATTTTTCAAGTTGGTTAGGAAGAATTTTTTTTTTTCTGGTGTAGCCGGGATGTGTATTAGGGGTGCTTGTACTGCCTTGTCGTACAAGTTAGCCTTAATAGCGACGTGGGAGAGCACTCGCTTTGGGATGTAGAGGTCCCAGGTTCGAATCCCATTGGAGTCGAATATTTTATTTTTCATCTGGCCATGTAGGAATTTTTTTTTACCTGACTGGGTTGAAAAATTTTCGTTTGGCTGTAATGAGAAATATTTCACCTTGATTAGGAAGAAATTTTTTCATCTGGCCAGGTAGGAAATCTTTTTACCTGACTGGGGGGAAGAATTTTTCGCTTGGCTGTAATGAGAAATATTTCACCTTGATTAGGAAGAAATTTTTTCATCTGGCCAGGTAGGAAATTTTTTTATCAGACTGGGATGAAGAATTTTTCGCTTGGCTGTAATGAGAAATATTTCACGTTGGTTAGGAAGAAATTTCTTCATCTGGCCAGGTAGGAAATTTTTTTATCAGACTGGGGTGAAGAATTTTTCGCTTGGCTGTAACGAGAAATTTTTCAAGTTGGTTAGGAAGAAATTTCTTCATCTGGCCAGGTAGGAAATTTTTTTATCAGACTGGGGTGAAGAATTTTTCGCTTGGCTGTAACGAGAAATTTTTCAAGTTGGTTAGGAAGATTTCTTTTTTCTGGTGTAGCCGGGATGTGTATAAGGGGTGCTTGTACTGCCTTGTCGTACAAGTTAGCCTTAATAGCGACGTGGTAGAGCACTCGCTTTGGGATGTAGAGGTCCCGGGTTCGAATCCCATTGGAGTCGAATATTTTATTTTTCATCTGGCCATGTAGAATTTTTTTTTACCTGACTGGGTTGAAAAATTTTTCGTTTGGCTGTAATGAGAAATATTTCACCTTGATTAGGAAGAAATTTTTTCATCTGGCCAGGTAGGAATTTTTTTTATCAGACTGGGATGAAGAATTTTCCGCTTGGCTGTAATGAGAAATATTTCCCGTTGGTAAGGAAGAAATTTCTTCATCTGGCCAGGTAGGAAATTTTTTTATCAGACTGGGGTGAAGAATTTTTCGCTTGGCTGTAACGAGAAATTTTTCAAGTTGGTTAGGAAGAAATTTCTTCATCTGGCCAGGTAGGAAATTTTTTGATCAGACTGGGGTGAAGAATTTTTCGCTTGGATGTATAGAGAAATTTATCAAGTTGGTTAGGAAGATTTTTTTTTCTGGTGAAGCCGGGATGTGTATAAGGGGTGCTTGTACTGCCTTGTCGTACAAGTTAGCCTTAATAGCGACGTGGTAGAGCACTCGCTTTGGGATGTAGAGGTCCCGGGTTCGAATCCCATTGGAGTCGAATATTTTATTTTTCATCTGGCCATGTAGGAATTTTTTTTTACCTGACTGGGTTGAAAATTTCTTCGTTTGGCTGTAATGAGAAATATTTCACCTTGATTAGGAAGAAATTTTTTTCATCTGGCCAGGTAGGAAATTTTTTTATCAGACTGGGATGAAGAATTTTTCGCTTGGCTGTAATGAGAAATATTTCACGTTGGTTAGGAAGAAATTTCTTCATCTGGCCAGGTAGGAAATTTTTTTATCAGACTGGCGTGAAGAATTTTTCGCTTGGCTGTAACGAGAAATTTTTCAAGTTGGTTAGGAAGATTTTTTTTTCTGGTGTAGCCGGGATGTGTATAAGGGGTGCTTTTACTGCCTTGTCGTACAAGTTAGCCTTAATAGCGACGTGGTAGAGCACTCGCTTTGGGATGTAGAGGGGCCGGGTTCGAATCCCATTGGAGTCGAATATTTTATTCTTCATCTGGCCATGTAGGAATTTGTTTTTACCTGACTGAGTTGAAAAAAATTTCGTTTGGCTGTAATGAGAAATATTTCACATTGATTAGGAAGAAATTTTTTCATCTGGCCAGGTAGGAAATTTTTTTACCTGACTGGGCTGAAGAATTTTTCGCTTGGCTGTAATGAGAAATATTTCACCTTGATTAGAAGAAATATTTTCATCTGGCCAGGTAGGAAATTTTTTTATCAGACTGGGATGAAGAATTTTTCGCTTGGCTGTAATGAGAAATATTTCACGTTGGTTAGGAAGAAATTTCTTCATCTGGCCAGGTAGGAAATCTTTTTATCAGACTGGGGTGAAGAATTTTTCGCTTGGCTGTAACGAGAAATTTTTCAAGTTGGTTAGGAAGAAATTTCTTCATCTGGCCAGGTAGGAAATTTTTTTATCAGACTGGGGTGAAGAATTTTTCGCTTGGCTGTAACGAGAAATTTTTCAAGTTGGTTAGGAAGAATTTTTTTTCTGGTGTAGCCGGGATGTGTATAAGGGGTGCTTGTACTGCCTTGTCGTACAAGTTAGCCTTAATAGCGACGTGGTAGAGCCCTCGCTTTGGGATGTAGAGGTCCCGGGTTCGAATCCCATTGGAGTCGAATATTTTATTTTTCATCTGGCCATGTAGGAATTTTTTTTTACCTGACTGGGTTGAAAAATTTTTCGTTTGGCTGTAATGAGAAATATTTCACCTTGATTAGGAAGAAATTTTTTCATCTGGCCAGGTAGGAAATTTTTTTACCTGACTGGGGTGAAGAATTTTTCGCTTGGCTGTAATGAGAAATATTTCACCTTGATTAGGAAGAAATTTTTTCATCTGGCCAGGTAGGAAATTTTTTTTATCAGACTGGGATGAAGAATTTTTCGCTTGGCTGTAATGAGAAATATTTCACGTTGGTTAGGAGGAAATTTCTTCATCTGGCCAGGTAGGAAATTTTTTTATCAGACTGGGGTGAAGAATTTTTCGCTTGGCTGTAACGAGAAATTTTTCAAGTTGGTTAGGAAGAAATTTCTTCATCTGGCCAGGTAGGAAATTATTTTATCAGACTGGGGTGAAGAATTTTTCGCTTGGCTGTAACGTGAAATTTTTCAAGTTGGTTAGGAAGATTTTTTTTTCTGGTGTAGCCGGGATGTGTATAAGGGGTGCTTGTACTGCCTTGTCGTACAAGTTAGCCTTAATAGCGACGTGGTAGAGCACTCGCTTTGGGATGTAGAGGTCCCGGGTTCGAATCCCATTGGAGTCGAATATTTTATTTTTCATCTGGCCATGTAGAAATTTCTTTTACCTGACTGGTTTGAAAAATTTTTCGTTTGGCTGTAATGAGAAATATTTCACCTTGATTAGGAAGAAATTTTTTCATCTGGTCAGGTAGGAATTTTTTTTACCTGACTGGGGTGAAGAATTTTTCGCTTGGCTGTAATGAGAAATATTTCACCTTGATTAGGAAGAAATTTTTTCATCTGGCCAGGTAGGAATTTTTTTTATCAGACTGGGGTGAAGAATTTTTCGCTTGGCTGTAATGAGAAATATTTCACGTTGGTTAGGAAGAAATTTCTTCATCTGGCCAGGTAGGAAATTTTTTTATCAGACTGGGGTGAAGAATTTTTCGCTTGGCTGTAACGAGAAATTTTTCAAGTTGGTTAGGAAGAAATTTCTTCATCTGGCCAGGTAGGAAATTTTTTTATCAGACTGGGGTGAAGAATTTTTCGCTTGGCTGTAACGAGAAATTTTTCAAGTTGGTTAGGAAGAAATTTCTTCATCTGGCCAGGTAGGAATTTTTTTTATCAGACTGGGGTGAAGAATTTTTCGCTTGGCTGTAACGAGAAATTTTTCAAGTTGGTTAGGAAGAATTTCTTTTTTCTGGTGTAGCCGGGATGTGTATAAGGGGTGCTTGTACTGCCTTGTCGTACAAGTTAGCCTTAATAGCGACGTGGTAGAGCACTCGCTTTGGGATGTAGAGGTCCCGGGTTCGAATCCCATTGGAGTCGATTATTTTATTTTTCATCTGGCCATGTAGGAATTTTTTTTTTACCTGACTGGGTTGAAAAATTTTTCGTTTGGCTGTAATGAGAAATATTTCACCTTGATTAGGAAGAAATTTTTTCATCTGGCCAGGTAGGAAATTTTTTTACCTGACTGGGGTGAAGAATTTTTCGCTTGGCTGTAATGAGAAATATTTCACCTTGATTAGGAAGAAATTTTTTCATCTGGCCAGGTAGGAAATTTTTTTATCAGACTGGGATGAAGAATTTTTCGCTTGGCTGTAATGAGAAATATACCACGTTGGTTAGGAAGAAATTTCTTCATCTGGCCAGGTAGGAAATTTTTTATCAGACTGGGGTGAAGAATTTTTCGCTTGGCTGTAACGAGAAATTTTTCAAGTTGGTTAGGAAGAAATTTCTTCATCTGGCCAGGTAGGAAATTTTTTTATCAGACTGGGGTGAAGAATTTTTCGCTTGGCTGTAACGAGAAATTTTTCAAGTTGGTTAGGAAGAATTTTTTTTTCTGGTGTAGCCGGGATGTGTATAAGGGGTGCTTGTACTGCCTTGTCGTACAAGTTAGCCTTAATAGCGACGTGGGAGAGCACTCGCTTTGGGATGTAGAGGTCCCGGGTTCGAATCCCATTGGAGTCGAATATTTTATTTTTCATCTGGCCATGTAGAAATTTTTTTTTACCTGACTGGGTTGAAAAATTTTTCGTTTGGCTGTAATCGGAAATATTTCACCTTGATTAGGAAGAAATTTTTTCATCTGGCCAGGTAGGAAATTTTTTTTACCTGACTGGGGTGAAGAATTTTTCGCTTGGCTGTAATGAGAAATATTTCACCTTGATTAGGAAGAAATTTTTTCATCTGGCCAGGTAGGAAATTTTTTTATCAGACTGGGGTGAAGAATTTTTCGCTTGGCTGTAATGAGAAATATTTCACGTTGGTTAGGAAGAAATTTCTTCATCTGGCCAGGTAGGAAATTTTTTATCAGACTGGGGTGAAGAATTTTTTGCTTGGCTGTAACTAGAAATTTTTCAAGTTGGTTAGGAAGAAATTTCTTCATCTGGCCAGGTAGGAAATTTTTTTATCAGACTGGCGTGAAGAATTTTTCGCTTGGCTGTAACGAGAAATTTTTCAAGTTGGTTAGGAAGATTTTTTTTTCTGGTGTAGCCGGGATGTGTATAAGGGGTGCTTGTACTGCCTTGTCGTACAAGTTAGCCTTAATAGCGACGTGGTAGAGCACTCGCTTTGGGATGTAGAGGGGCCGGGTTCGAATCCCATTGGAGTCGAATATTTTATTCTTCATCTGGCCATGTAGGAATTTGTTTTTACCTGACTGAGTTGAAAAAAATTTCGTTTGGCTGTAATGAGAAATATTTCACATTGATTAGGAAGAAATTTTTTCATCTGGCCAGGTAGGAAATTTTTTTACCTGACTGGGGTGAAGAATTTTTCGCTTGGCTGTAATGAGAAATATTTCACCTTGATTAGAAGAAATATTTTTATCTGGCCAGGTAGGAAATTTTTTTATCAGACTGGGATGAAGAATTTTTCGCTTGGCTGTAATGAGAAATATTTCACGTTGGTTAGGAAGAAATTTCTTCATCTGGCCAGGTAGGAAATTTTTTTATCAGACTGGGGTGAAGAATTTTTCGCTTGGCTGTAACGAGAAATTTTTCAAGTTGGTTAGGAAGAAATTTCTTCATCTGGCCAGGTAGGAAATTTTTTTATCAGACTGGGGTGAAGAATTTTTCGCTTGGCTGTAACGAGAAATTTTTCAAGTTGGTTAGGAAGAATTTTTTTTCTGGTGTAGCCGGGATGTGTATAAGGGGTGCTTGTACTGCCTTGTCGTACAAGTTAGCCTTAATAGCGACGTGGTAGAGCACTCGCTTTGGGATGTAGAGGTCCCGGGTTCGAATCCCATTGGAGTCGAATATTTTATTTTTCATCTGGCCATGTAGGAATTTTTTTTACCTGACTGGTTTGAAAAATTTTTCGTTTGGCTGTAATGAGAAATATTTCACCTTGATTAGGAAGAAATTTTTTCATCTGGCCAGGTAGGAAATTTTTTTACCTGACTGGGGTGAAGAATTTTTCGCTTGGCTGTAATGAGAAATATTTCACCTTGATTAGGAAGAAATTTTTTCATCTGGCCAGGTAGGAAATTTTTTTTATCAGACTGGGATGAAGAATTTTTCGCTTGGCTGTTATGAGAAATATTTCACGTTGGTTAGGAGGAAATTTCTTCATCTGGCCAGGTAGGAAATTTTTTTATCAGACTGGGGTGAAGAATTTTTCGCTTGGCTGTAACGAGAAATTTTTCAAGTTGGTTAGGAAGAAATTTCTTCATCTGGCCAGGTAGGAAATTATTTTATCAGACTGGGGTGAAGAATTTTTCGCTTGGCTGTAACGTGAAATTTTTCAAGTTGGTTAGGAAGATTTTTTTTTTCTGGTGTAGCCGGGATGTGTATAAGGGGTGCTTGTACTGCCTTGTCGTACAAGTTAGCCTTAATAGCGACGTGGTAGAGCACTCGCTTTGGGATGTAGAGGTCCCGGGTTCGAATCCCATTGGAGTCGAATATTTTATTTTTCATCTGGCCATGTAGAAATTTCTTTTACCTGACTGGTTTGAAAAATTTTTCGTTTGGCTGTAATGAGAAATATTTCACCTTGATTAGGAAGAAATTTTTTCATCTGGCCAGGTAGGAAATTTTTTTACCTGACTGGGGTGAAGAATTTTTCGCTTGGCTGTAATGAGAAATATTTCACCTTGATTAGGAAGAAATTTTTTCATCTGGCCAGGTAGGAATTTTTTTTATCAGACTGGGGTGAAGAATTTTTCGCTTGGCTGTAATGAGAAATATTTCACGTTGGTTAGGAAGAAATTTCTTCATCTGGCCAGGTAGGAAATTTTTTTATCAGACTGGGGTGAAGAATTTTTCGCTTGGCTGTAACGAGAAATTTTTCAAGTTGGTTAGGAAGAAATTTCTTCATCTGGCCAGGTAGGAAATTTTTTTATCAGACTGGGGTGAAGAATTTTTCGCTTGGCTGTAACGAGAAATTTTTCAAGTTGGTTAGGAAGAAATTTCTTCATCTGGCCAGGTAGGAAATTTTTTTATCAGACTGGGGTGAAGAATTTTTCGCTTGGCTGTAACGAGAAATTTTTCAAGTTGGTTAGGAAGAATTTTTTTTTCTGGTGTAGCCGGGATGTGTATAAGGGGTGCTTGTACTGCCTTGTCGTACAAGTTAGCCTTAATAGCGACGTGGTAGAGCACTCGCTTTGGGATGTACCGGTCCCGGGTTCGAATCCCATTGGAGTCGATTATTTTATTTTTCATCTGGCCATGTAGGAATTTTTTTTTACCTGACTGGGTTGAAAAATTTTTCGTTTGGCTGTAATGAGAAATATTTCACCTTGATTAGGAAGAAATTTTTTCATCTGGCCAGGTAGGAAATTTTTTTACCTGACTGGGGTGAAGAATTTTTCGCTTGGCTGTAATGAGAAATATTTCACCTTGATTAGGAAGAAATTTTTTCATCTGGCCAGGTAGGAAATTTTTTTATCAGACTGGGATGAAGAATTTTTCGCTTGGCTGTAATGAGAAATATACCACGTTGGTAAGGAAGAAATTTCTTCATCTGGCCAGGTAGGAAATTTTTTATCAGACTGGGGTGAAGAATTTTTCGCTTGGCTGTAACGAGAAATTTTTCAAGTTGGTTAGGAAGAAATTTCTTCATCTGGCCAGGTAGGAAATTTTTTTATCAGACTGGGGTGAAGAATTTTTCGCTTGGCTGTAACGAGAAATTTTTCAAGTTGGTTAGGAAGAATTTTTTTTTTCTGGTGTAGCCGGGATGTGTATAAGGGGTGCTTGTACTGCCTTGTCGTACAAGTTAGCCTTAATAGCGACGTGGGAGAGCACTCGCTTTGGGATGTAGAGGTCCCGGGTTCGAATCCCATTGGAGTCGAATATTTTATTTTTCATCTGGCCATGTAGAAATTTTTTTTTACCTGACTGGGTTGAAAAATTTTTCGTTTGGCTGTAATCGGTAATATTTTACCTTGATTAGGAAGAAATTTTTTCATCTGGCCAGGTAGGAAATTTTTTTTACCTGACTGGGGTGAAGAATTTTTCGCTTGGCTGTAATGAGAAATATTTCACCTTGATTAGGAAGAAATTTTTTCATCTGGCCAGGTAGGAAATTTTTTTATCAGACTGGGGTGAAGAATTTTTCGCTTGGCTGTAATGAGAAATATTTCACGTTGGTTAGGAAGAAATTTCTTCATCTGGCCAGGTAGGAAATTTTTTATCAGACTGGGGTGAAGAATTTTTTGCTTGGCTGTAACGAGAAATTTTTCAAGTTGGTTAGGAAGAAATTTCTTCATCTGGCCAGGTAGGAAATTTTTTTATCAGACTGGGGTGAAGAATTTTTCGCTTGGCTGTAACGAGAAATTTTTCAAGTTGGTTAGGAAGAATTTCTTTTTTCTGGTGTAGCCGGGATGTGTATAAGGGGTGCTTGTACTGCCTTGTCGTACAAGTTAGCCTTAATAGCGACGTGGTAGAGCACTCGCTTTGGGATGTAGAGGTCCCGGGTTCGAATCCCATTGGAGTCGAATATTTTATTTTTCATCTGGCCATGTAGAATTTCTTTTTTACCTGACTGGGTTGAAAAATTTTTCGTTTGGTTGTAATGAGAAATATTTCACCTTGATTAGGAAGAAATTTTTTCATCTGGCCAGGTAGGAAATTTTTTTACCTGACTGGGGTGAAGAATTTTTCGCTTGGCTGTAATGAGAAATATTTCACGTTGGTTAGGAAGAAATTTCTTCATCTGGCCAGGTAGGAAATTTTTTTATCAGACTGGGGTGAAGAATTTTTCGCTTGGCTGTAACGAGAAATTTTTCAAGTTGGTTAGGAAGAAATTTCTTCATCTGGCTAGGTAGGAAATTTTTTTATCAGACTGGGGTGAAGAATTTTTCGCTTGGCTGTAACGAGAAATTTTTCAAGTTGGTTAGGAAGAAGTTTCTTCATCTGGCCAGGTAGGAAATTTTTTTATCAGACTGGGGTGAAGAATTTTTCGCTTGGCTGTAACGAGAATTTTTTTTATGTTGGTTAGGAAGAATTTTTTTTTTCTGGTGTAGCCGGGATGTGTATGAGGGGTGCTTGTACTGCCTTGTCGTACAAGTTAGCCTTAATAGCGACGTGGTAGAGCACTCGCTTTGGGATGTAGAGGTCCCGGGTTCGAATCCCATTGGTGTCGAATATTTTATTTTTCATCTGGCCATGTAGGAATTTTTTTTTACCTGACTGGGTTGAAAAATTTTTCGTTTGGCTGTAATGAGAAATATTTCACCTTGATTAGGAAGAAATTTTTTCATCTGGCCAGGTAGGAAATTTTTTTACCTGACTGGGGTGAAGAATTTTTCGCTTGGCTGTAATGAGAAATATTTCACCTTGATTAGGAAGAAATTTTTTCATCTGGCCAGGTAGGAAATTTTTTTATCAGACTGGGATGAAGAATTTTTCGCTTGGCTGTAATGAGAAATATTTCACGTTGGTTAGGAAGAAATTTCTTCATCTGGCCGGATAGGAAATTTTTTTATCAGACTGGGGTGAAGAATTTTTCGCTTGGCTGTAACGAGAAATTTTTCAAGTTGGTTAGGAAGATTTTTTTTTCTGGTGTAGCCGGGATGTGTATAAGGGGTGCTTGTACTGCCTTGTCGTACAAGTTAGCCTTAATAGCGACGTGGTAGAGCACTCGCTTTGGGTTGTAGAGGTCCCGGGTTCGAATCCCATTGGAGTCGAATATTTTATTTTTCATCTGGCCATGTAGGAATTTTTTTTTACCTGACTGGGTTGAAAAATTTTTCGTTTGGCTGTAATGAGAAATATTTCACCTTGATTAGGAAGAAATTTTTTCATCTGGCCAGGTAGGAAATTTTTTTACCTGACTGGGTTGAAGAATTTTTCGCTTGGCTGTAATGAGAAATATTTCACCTTGATTAGGAAGAAATTTTTTCATCTGGCCAGGTAGGAAATTTTTTTTATCAGACTGGGATGAAGAATTTTTCGCTTGGCTGTAATGAGAAATATTTCACGTTGGTTAGGAAGAAATTTCTTCATCTGGCCAGGTAGGAAATTTTTTTATCAGACTGGGGTGAAGAATTTTTCGCTTGGCTGTAACGAGAAATTTTTCAAGTTGGTTAGGAAGAAATTTCTTCATCTGGCCAGGTAGGAAATTTTTTATCAGACTGGGGTGAAGAATTTTTCGCTTGGCTGTAACGAGAAATTTTTCAAGTTGGTTAGGAAGAATTTTTTTTCTGGTGTAGCCGGGATGTGTATAAGGGGTGCTTTTACTGCCTTGTCGTACAAGTTAGCCTTAATAGCGACGTGGTAGAGCACTCGCTTTGGGATGTAGAGGTCCCGGGTTCGAATCCCATTGGAGTCGAATATTTTATTTTTCATCTGGCAATGTAGAATTTTTTTTTACCTGACTGGGTTGAAAAAATTTTCGTTTGGATGTAATGAGAAATATTTCACCTTGATTAGGAAGAAATTTTTTCATCTGGCCAGGTAGGAAATTTTTTTACCTGACTGGGGTGAAGAATTTTTCGCTTGGCTGTAATGAGAAATATTTCACCTTGATTAGGAAGAATTTTTTTCATCTGGCCAGGTAGGAAATTTTTTTATCAGACTGGGGTGAAGAATTTTTCGCTTGGCTGTAATGAGAAATATACTGAGCGCAAAAAGTTTAGTCGTTCCGTCTTCGATGAGATACATTTCAAGATGTGATTCATTTTTATCAAAGAATTTGACATAAGTGAAGGTTTTAATCAATTTCCTTCAAGAATGCGATGTTTTTGAATTGTCAGACGAAACTGGTCAGTCGTAACGACATGATTCTCTACAGACCGGTAGAATGAAAAAGTCAAACAGTTTAAAAAACGGACGTCCTTCCGCTTTTTAACACAAACAGAATAATTCTTGTCTTCTATATCAATATGGGGTATCTCGTCGCAATAAAAAATGAGTTTGCTAGAGTATGGGGTGTTTCTGATGGCTCTACAGCATCATCTTTACACCCTACCCACCAAAATGCAACTATTGTTAAATCAGTGACAATTTCGTAAAATGTTGTCTATTAGGAAAGAGAAAAGGTAGGCCCTGCTTCTTCTTGTCCCCAGAAATGGAGTTATTGTCCAAATCCGGATAAGCGATCACTTACGTTCCGTTGACGGCAACGGGGAAGTTGGTTTAACATGTTCACTGGTAGTTTCTTTTCAGTTGGTTTCATTTAATCAAACGCAAGACATGAATGGTGCATAGTGTTGTTTACCGATTGCAATCAATATGGATAATGAAAATATTCATTGTTCAACGTAACGTCATGACGTTCGGGTGCAATTTTATTGTCGTTAAACGAGATCTGTGAAAGGAAAGAGGTCCATGTCATGTCAATATCTATTTGATACAAACCATGTGACAATAAAAACACTTGTGATAGAAACTAAAGTCAATTTCAACATCTCTCAGATATGTACACAGTTTAAGATATGTCAATGCGTTGTCCACCTAATTTAACGTCGTCTCAAAAGTTTGCTTTTCTGTAAAGGATGCGTTACCTTTAAGTGTTTAATGTTAACTAGGAATAAGAGTAAACAAATGAGACAAAAAAGAAAATTAAGCCATTTTGCTTTACCCATACATCGACCAAGTACGTTAAATTCACGTAAACGTCACTACAGAAGTATGTATGCAAGAAAAAATAAAAACGTACAACCAAAAGAAAGAAAGTTCGATGACAAGCGTATTTCAAATTGAAACTTTCTTTTAGCTAAATTATTTGCCTTCTTTGCGACGTTATCAAAAGTGCGACTAAACTTTTTGCGTTCAGTATATTTCACGTTGGTTAGGAAGAAATTTCTTCATCTGGCCAGGTAGGAAATTTTTTTATCAGACTAGGGTGAAGAATTTATCGCTTGGCTGTAACGAGAAATTTTTCAAGTTGGTTAGGAAGAAATTTCTTCATCTGGCCAGGTAGGAAATTTTTTTATCAGACTGGGGTGAAGAATTTTTCGCTTGGCTGTAACGAGAAATTTTTCAAGTTGGTAAGGAAAAAATTTCTTCATCTGGCCAGGTAGGAAATTTTTTTATCAGACTGGGGTGAAGAATTTTTCGCTTGGCTGTAACGAGAAATTTTTCAAGTTGGTTAGGAAGAATTTTTTTTTTCTGGTGTAGCCGGGATGTGTATAAGGGGTGCTTGTACTGCCTTGTCGTACAAGTTAGCCTTAATAGCGACGTGGTAGAGCACTCGCTTTGGGATGTAGAGGTCCCGGGTTCGAATCCCATTGGAGTCGAATATTTTATTTTTCATCTGGCCATGTAGGAATTTTTTTTTACCTGACTGGGTTGAAAAATTTTTCGTTTGGCTGTAATGAGAAATATTTCACCTTGATTAGGAAGAAATTTTTTCATCTGGCCAGGTAGGAAATTTTTTTACCTGACTGGGATGAAGAATTTTTCGCTTGGCAGTAATGAGAAATATTTCACCTTGATTAGGAAGAAATTTTTTCATCTGGCCAGGTAGGAAATTTTTTTATCAGACTGGGATGAAGAATTTTTCGCTTGGCTGTTATGAGAAATATTTCACGTTGGTTAGGAAGAAATTTCTTCATCTGGCCAGGTAGGAAATTTTTTTATCAGACTGGGGTGAAGAATTTTTCGCTTGGCTGTAACGAGAAATTTTTCAAGTTGGTTAGGAAGAAATTTCTTCATCTGGCCAGGTAGGAATTTTTTTTTATCAGACTGGGGTGAAGAATTTTTCGCTTGGCTGTAACGAGAAATTTTTCAAGTTGGTTAGGAAGAATTTTTTTTCTGGTGTAGCCGGGATGTGTATAAGGGGTGCTTGTACTGCCTTGTCGTACAAGTTAGCCCTAATAGCGACGTGGTAGAGCACTCGCTTTGGGATGTAGAGGTCCCGGGTTCGAATCCAATTGGAGTCGAATATTTTATTTTTCATCTGGCCATGTAGGATTTTTTTTTACCTGACTGGGTTGAAAAATTTTTCGTTTGGCTGTAATGAGAAATATTTTAACTTGATTAGGAAGAAATTTTTTCATCTAGCCAGGTAGGAAATTTTTTTACCTGACTGGGGTGAAGAATTTTTCGCTTGGCTGTAATGAGAAATATTTCACCTTGATTAGGAAGAAATTTTTTCATCTGGCCAGGTAGGAAATTTTTTTTATCAGACTGGGATGAAGAATTTTTCGCTTGGCTGTAATGAGAAATATTTCACGTTGGTTAGGAAGAAATTTCTTCATCTGGCCAGGTAGGAAATTTTTTTATCAGACTGGGGTGAAGAATTTTTCGCTTGGCTGTAACGAGAAATTTTTCAAGTTGGTTAGGAAGAATTTTTTTTTTCTGGTGTAGCCGGGATGTGTAACCTAACTTCTGGTGGATTGTAGGACAAAAGCCCCTTGGGACGATACACCCCCTCCCTCCCTTGACAAAACACCCACAGGACAAAAAATAACTCAATGTAGTAGATATATTATGTTTCTATTTGTTTTACTTTTCACTTGTCAATTAAATTAAATGGGTGTCTTTTTTATATTTATTTGTTTTATTTGCCTTTTCAAATGGTGAATTTTGAAAATAGAATCTACCTGGAAATAGAAATCATTGTTTATAAAGCCCTCTTTCCGACAACTCAAAATCAGCTTTGTTTGAATTTTATTGCAGGAAAAAGAGAACACATTTTTCATCAATTTGTGCATTTTTCTTTTATTCACACGTGTTACTCTTTATTTTAGATCATTGAAACATATATTCATGCTACAGTAAATTTAATTTATTGTTGAAGGAAATATATTTTCAATGCTGCTGAATTTTTTAACCATGCTGATGTTGAAATATTTTGTCATGTTGTGTATAATTTTTGTTATCATGCTGAGTAGAAAATCTTTATTAGGTTGCATTAAATATTTTCTTATCATGCTTCAAGGAAAATTCTTTATCATGCTGTGGGGATTTTTTTTATCATGCTACAGGATTTTTTTTTATCAATCTGCGGGGATTTTCATGAAATATTTCTATCATAATACAAGGAAATTTTTCAAACTGCTTTAAGGAAAATCTATTATCATGCTACGAAGAATTTTTTTTTTCATGCTACAATGTAACTATTTTTTTCAGGATGGAAGGAAAATTTTAATCATGTCACAGAAAAATGATTTCAATTTGCTTATTCATCGTGTTGCAGGTAGTTTTTTGCAGGCTGCAGGGAAGATTTCTATCAGGCAGCAGGAAAAAAAATCATCATGCTGTTGAGATTTTTCTATGTTATGGAGAACATTTCTTATCATGTTGCAAGGAACATTGTTTAATCATGCCACAGGTTTTTTTTGTGCTGCTAGGAAATTTTCAATCATGCTGCAAGGTATTTTTTAGCTCGACAATTCGAAGAATAGGGGGCTATTCCAGTCACTCGGGCGCCGGCGTCGGCGTCAGCGTCGGCGTATTTTTTTTTTTTTTTTTTTTTTTTGTTAAGTTTTTACGTGCAAGTGTTTAAAATCTCTGTTTCTATTAAAGCTATTGCTTTGAAACTTAACACATGCTTCTGTGACCATAAAATCAGTATCTAGACAAAGATTCATTACTCTGATATTGAATTTAGTAGAATTTTAACCCTTTTCGGACTTAAAAATCTTGGTTAAGTTTTTACATGCAAATGTTGTTTATCTGTTATATTTCTGTTTCTATAAAAGCAATTGCTTTGAAACTTTACACATGCTTCCGGGAAAATCTTTAACCACGTCGCAGGAAATTATTTTTATTATGCTTCAAGTTTTTGGATTTTTTTATTATGCTGCAGAGAATTTTTTTACCATGTTGCAAGGAAAACTTTCTATGATGCCGCAGGAAATTTTGTGTCATGCGAAAGGAAATTTATTTAATCATGCTGTATTGCAGCGAAAAAATCATTATGCGTTTTTTATTATGATGCCTGGACGGGGTTTTTTTGTTGTTGTTTTTTCTATCCTGCTGTTATTTTTTATCATGCTGCCTGGACAATTTTTAAACTTTATCATGCTGCTGGATATTTTTTCACACCAGGGGAAAGTTTTTAATATGCTTTGTGGATATTTTGATCATGCTGCGGGGATTTTTTTACCCTGCTTCCGGGATTTTTTCAAGCTTCGAATTTTTATCCATCTGTGGAAAAATGTCATGCTAAAGCGATTTTTTTAAATCAAACTACAGAGAAACTTTTTTATCATACTGCAGTAAAACAATGTGATGCTAAAGTATTTCTTTTTTATCATGCTACATGGAAAACTTTTTAACATTCTGTGGGGACAGTTTTCTGTCATGCTGCAAAAAAATTTGTTATCTTTCTGCGGGTAATTTTTTTATACTGTAGGGGCTATTTTTCATCATGCTGAACGGATTTTTTTTCATGATGCAGGATTATTTTGGTTTTCTAAATTTTGTTTTTTCATGTTGCAGGTATTTTTTCACATGCTGTCGTAAAAGTTTTTATCAAGCTGCAGGGTACATTTTACATATTGCTTCGGGGGAAAGTTTACTTTCATGCTGCGTGGATTTTTATGCTGCAATGAACTTTATTATCATTTTGCAGCAAAATTCATATCATGGTACGGTGATTTTTTAAATCAAGCTGATCGGTAAATTTCCATCATGCTGCAAGAAAGTATCTTAGTTTTGCAGGAAAACTGTTTACTAGGAAACGGGGAAAATCTTGTTCAATGCTGCAGAGAAAATTCTATATCATTATTTAGGGAAAAAATTCTTGTTGCAGGGAAAATCTTTCATAATGCTTCGGGGGAATATTTTTATTATGCTGAGAGATTTCTTCTTTTTTAAGCCCTGGGTATTTTCCTATACTGCAGGGATTTTTTTTATTATGCTGCAGGTGAAATGTTTTATCACGCCTAAGGGCTATTCATCATGCTGCAGGGTTTTTCTTTCATGAGGCAGAAATTTTTTCTTGATCTTTCTGTACTGAATGTTTTAACATGCTGAACGTATTTTTCTAAATGCTGCAGGGAACATGTTTAATATTGCTGCTGGATTTTTGTATCATACTTTAGGGAACATTTTTGTTAAATTCTTCGGGGAAGCTTACTATTATGCTGCGTGGATTTTTTTTATCTTTTTTTTTTCATATCATGTTACGGTGAAATCTTTCTTAATCATGCTACTGGGAAGATTTTCATCATTTTGACAGGAAAGTTTTCAAGATGCTGCGAGGAAAATTTTCTTCATGCCGTGGGATTTTTTTCATGCTGTTGGGAATTTTTTCATCATCTTGCATGGAAATTCTTTTTTATCGTGCAACAATATTTGTTTATCATGCTGCTCGGGATTTTTTTAACATGCTGCAAGATTTTTTTCATCGTGCTGCTGGTAATTTCTTTCGTGCTGCAGAGCTCGTTTTAATCATGCTGCAGGAAATAATTTTCATCATGTTGGAGGGATTTTTTTCATCATTCTGCAGTGAGATATTTTCTTTTCCTGCTGTTGGGAAATTTTCTTAAATTTTCGAAATATTTTTATCATGCCGCGGAGATTTTGTTTTATTATTTTGCAGGGTATCATGCTTCTTGGAATTTTTTCATCCCTCTGCGAGGATTTTTTTCTTGCGCTGCAAAAATGCCTCTTCATACTGCTGTAATTTTTTTAGTTTGATTATGCTTTATGCTGCAGGGATATTTCTGTCATGCTGCAGGAATTTGTTTTATCAAGCTGCGGGGAATTCTTTTACCATGTTGCAGGAAATACTATTTATCATTCAACAAAAACTTTTTTATCATGCTGCAGGATTTTTTTAAGTCGAATCCGGGAAATGATTCTATCATATGCCTTGGAAATTATTTTAAACATTCTGTAGGGGAAAATTTATTTTATCATGCTGCGGCGAACATTTTTGATCATGCTTTAGGGATTTCTTTACCTTGCTGGTAAATAAATTCAATTTGGTACAGGGAAAACTTTTCATCATGCTGCAGGGAGAAATGCATCATATACCCGGGAAATGTTTTCATTTTGGTACGTGAACATTATTTTATCATGTTAATGCGAAGAATTTACACTTCGGGTAAAATTTCCAATAAAAAGTTTTATTGTGCTTTATGGGGATTTATTTATGCTGTATGGATATTTTTTATTATGCTACAAGAACATTTTCATCATGCTGAAGGACTTTTTTTTATCAAACTGCGAGGATCTTTTTCGTGCTTCAGGGAAAATATTTGACATACTGCAGGTGGATTTTTTATCAGGCTGCGGGGAACATTTTCAACAATACTCCGAATAATTTTTATCGTCTGGGTGGATCTTTTCCTACCTTGTTGATCGTAAAATTTTGGTTCCTCAGTTGTATTGGTAAGTTGTTCCATTCCATTCCTCAGTGGTAGATGGTAGAAACGGTCTTTTAAAAAGCTCTGTTCTTCATGAACGTATTCTATGATTATTCGATCCGCGAAGCTTATACGAGGAAATGGATTCAACAAGTTGATGCAGGTAGATAGGACTTAACTCTTTGACCATTTTAAAATATAAGATAAGCTTATGTTTCCGCCTCCTTTCATTAAGAGATTCCTAACCTATCTCGGTATCCAGATCATTTAGTGAAACTATTTTAGTGCAACCAGATATGATCCTGGACGCTTCTCTTTGCTTTTTTTTTTATCAAGTTGGCCTTTAAGGTGGTTTGGACAGTTATCCCATACTATATCAGCGTATTCCAAGTAATGGGCATATAAATAAGAAAGTAAATTGTCTGTAGGTTTTTTTTTTAACCAAACACATCTTGAGGGTTCTCATAGTGTTTTCTTTTCCAGGCCTTTTCAACTGTATTTTTGATATGACAGTCCCAGGTACCATCAGTTGCAATTAAAACTCCAAGATGTTTATGGTTTTGTACTATTTTAAATCTGGATGAGCTGGTTTGTTATTTTTTCGACTAATTATTAGTGATTCTGATATAAGAGGGTTGAATTTAACGATCCATATTTTCGCCCAACAATTTATTTTGTCAATTATCAGATTGTTTAAATTTGAACTTATATCACCTCTATGATACTGAATCATAACATTACAAAACAATCTTATTAGATATTTCATCTCTTTATTTACATATTATCATACTACAGGGAAATCTTTTATCATGCCGCAAGGAAATGTTTTCATCATGGACCCGGGAAATGTTTTCATTATGCTATGTGGAAAATTGGAATCATACTAACTGATGGAATTTTCATTATGCTGCGGATTAAATTGAATTTATGAAGCGAGATAAAAAAATCATCATTTTAGAAATCTTTTCATTAGATTCGGCGTGGAATTTTAATGCTGCATAGGGCAATTTAAATTGAACTGCCGAATGTTTTTTTTTTAATATTATGCTGCATGTGGGATTTTTTTAATCATGCTGCTATGAATATCTTCATCATGCTGCAGGGAAATCATTGCTGAAATACTGCTTGGAAATTTTTTATTATACTGTGGAATTTTTTTTAATCATGCTGCAGCGAATTTGTTAATTATTTTTATTATGCTGCAAGAAAAAAATTGTTAATCATATCATGGAGAATTTTTTGTTATGCTGCAGAGAAAATTTTCTATCATGATGCAGGGATTTTTTTTGTCATGCTATGGAGAAAATTTTATGACGCTGTGGGGTAAAATTCTCATGCATTTCTTTAATCATACTGCAGGTTAAAAAAATGTCATGCCATTTGGAAGTCTTTCTATCGTGCTTCAAGCAAAATAATTTGAAATGCTGCGGGGAACATGCTTCAAAGAATTTTTTTTAATCATGCTAAGATTACTTTTTTAGTCATAAGAGACAATATCTTATCATGCTGCAAGGATTTCTAATCATACTGCGGGATTTTTTTATCATGACCCGGAGGAAATCATGTTATGTGGGATTTATCATCGTGCTTCGTGCTTCTTTATCATTCTGTTGGGAAACTTAAATCATGCGTGAGGAAATTTTGTATTATGCTGCAGGGGGAATGTTTCTCATGCCGATGGAATGTCTTTTCATGCTGCTTGGAATCTTTTTATCATGCATCAGCGATTTTTGTATGATGCTGCAGGCAATATTTCCATCACCCTTCGGGGAAATTTTCTTTTTATGATGCGGGGAAAATATTTTGAGACAGGGGAATTTTTTTTTATCATGCTGCGGGGAACATTTTTTATCAAATTTGGAGGATACTTTTATCTTGCAAATGGTAAATTTTTTCATCATGTTGCGAGGCTAAAATATGCATCATATGTTATCATTATGTTACAAGAAAAGTTTTTATCATGCTGATTGGAAATTTCACACCATGCTCGGCTAAAACTTTAATAATGCAACGGGGGAAAAGTTTAATCGTGCCTAACCGCTTTTTTTTAATGCTGCAGGGATATTTGTTTTAACAAGCTGCGAAGGGAAACTTTTACCATGTTTCAGAAAATTTCTATATCATACTACAAATATTTTTTATTATGCTGCAAAAAATTATTTTTCATCGCACTGCGGGGAAATTGTTCTATCATGCTGTCGGGAAAATGTTTTGACATGCTGTAGGGGGGAATTTTTAACATGCTGCAGGAATTTTTTTAACATGCCGCAGGAATTTTTTTTGCATGCTGCATAAATTTTTTTATCAATCACGAGGATTTTTTAATCACGCTTGGTAAATTTTTCTAATCATGTCGGTCGTAAAATCTTCTTTGCTACTGGAATTTTTTTTTTATCATGCTGCATGGAAAAGTTTTCATCAAGGCCCCGGGGAATGTTTCCATTATGCCATGTGAAAACATTTCATCATACTTACTGGGAGAATTTTCATCATGCTACGGGTTAAATAGAATTTATGAAGCGAGATAAAATAAAACAAAACAACACACAAAAAAAACATCACCCTTTGGGGAAATTGTTTACAAGACCATTACATCATGCTTCATAAAGAACTTTTTATCGTGCTGTGGGAAAATGTTCTTATCATGACGCAGAGAATATTTAATCACGCTGTGGAGAATATTTTTTAAGATGCGGGGAAAATCTTAATCATGCTCCGGTATAATTTTTTTTTTATCATACCGTGCGGAGAATTTATTATCATGCGGCATGGAATTTTTTTTCCATGCTGCATTGGACAATTTTAATTGAACTGTCGAATGCTTTTCTATATCATGCAGCATAGGTGTATTTTTTTAATCATGCTGCTAGACAAATGGATGTCATAGATAATTTTTTGTTATGCTACAGAGATAGTTTACTTCCATGATGCAGGGATTTTTTATCATGCTAAGGGGATTTTTTTCTGGCATCAGAGAATATTTGTTTTCATGCTGCGGAAATTTCTTTCTTATCAGGGATTTTTTTATCATGCTGCAGAAAAATGTTATGTCATTTCAAAGGGATTTTTTCACCATGCTGTGGTTCTATATTTTCGGTCATACTGCAGGGGATTTTTTTCATGCAGAAGGGAAATTTTTTCGTCATGCAGTAAGGATTTCTTTTTTATCATGCTACAGAGAATCTTTCTTTTTAGAGTCATTAGACGATATGAAGTCAATTTTATCACCCATCTGTTAAAGTAGCGTCAAGTATGATATTGACAAATTGCTCAGACCAATCATATTGATCTTTAAGTTAAAGTACAAATTGTAAGCAGGCCTATTACATCTTTGCTTTTTTCCAATTGGTAATAATAAGAAAAAAAAAAGGCACACGTAGAATAGTGTTTTTCTCTTTTCATTTAGTTGTGAAATTAAAACCTTTTCCGTACCCACATAGTGAAATGAGGTACTTTTGATGGTCTATGGAAGAAACTGGGTTTGAGGAGTGACCTCACTAGAATTTTTGCCGGGTCCTTGTATGGTAAAAGTAGATCCTTTAGAAAAAGTAGTGCGACATTAAAACGTTATTTATGAGAGTAAAATACTAAGCCGTGCGCTCATTTTTGTCATTTTCACCTAGTTTTGCATCTCTTCTTTGATCTAACGCTTGTGTTGACCTTCTGTGTGTACGATTTCCTTTGCGAAAGGACGGATAACGGGTGGGGATCGTACCCAGAGTAACTGTCCTCTTCATAGATGGAAAGAAGACTGTACCTTTACTTAACTTTGGTAGCCCTAGAGTTGTTTTACTTAAAGGTAGGACATTAAATGAATATGAAGAGCTAAAGGGGTCAAAGGTCAGAATTTTCTGTGAAACCTGCCACAGCACCCGAATATAGTACAATTTTATGTAGAACAAAGAAGGCCCAAAATCCGGTGGGGTCTAACCGTAAAGAAATGTCATACCATTCACCGTTAAGAGCAAGTCTACAGCTACAATCCAATATAGGTCTACTTTTATCAACCCATTGGTGGGAGACAAATGGTCGAAATTCTTCTGGCGGCACTATCCTTTCCGACTATTTGTGTCCCACTAATGAATTGGTAATTGTAGACCTATGTGGGATAGCAGCTGGAGGCTAAGATAGGATGTAATGGTAGAACCGGTGTGAGAAATACCAGGAATCCATTGTTAGGTGCTCTAGCCGTCGCGATATAACTGAAAGATTGTTGAAAGCTGCTTTAAACCCCATAAAAACAAAAAAGAACAAGCATTGGCATAGCAAACTGTACACAGAACCACATATGCGTACAAATTATAAAAAAACTTAGAAAAGTAACTAGAGATTAGTAGAAAATATACTGGACAAAAAATGTTAAGGATCAAAACCTTCTTGGTTCTTTTTAAAAGATGCACTTCATTTTCAAAAGTCATTTTGTTCTGTGAAACGTGAGATTCGCGTCTTACATAATACATGTATTGTTTGAAATGTTGCCACTTGGGTCTGTGACCTTCTAGTTTTTCATTGAAATAAAATATTGAATAAAATCATAATTATTGGTAATTAAAATGTAAGACGTATAATTGCGTAATCTACGCACATACATGTATCAAAATTAATCCACGGCACGTTTGGACCATCGCAATCTTTGATAGGTCGTTCGGAGACCTAACTAAACAGAGTACCAAATTTGCAGAATAGAAGCTGTTTATCATTGAAATATTTGCAGTCAATAAGCCAACTATAACATTAGGTATCATTTATTATTATTTTATTCGAGAATAGCAAATGTGAATGCATATAAACACAAAGAAATGCTTCTGGATTAATGATTTCTGAGCCTTCTAAGGCATGGTTTTCTGCCGCATTTGCCGTTAAAGATCAGGGTTCCCTGTGCGCCTTTTTCAAATCGAGACCTGGTTCTCTGTGCGCCATTTTTTAAGCACCGTCCGAGTTTAACGGTCTCTTTCTCTGCACATTCTCAATATTTCAGAAAGAAATTTGGCAGGTGTGCTAAGAAGATATTGAAGAATACGAGTATGTCACATATTTGGTCATTTTTTGAGTGCAAAGATGTATTTTTTTACACATAAATGACACGTTCGTTCAAAATCGCATTTAAACTGGATTTTCCACGATTGTTACAGCACCAAAAGTGAAGAGTTTTGCATTTGCAGACTCGTCGTGATATCATTAATACTTACGCATTCAGTGTACCTTTAGAAATTATTCCACGTATAAGAAAATTGAGTATTTATACTCACCTTTTAATGCGCGTGGAAAATTGACATTAGCAACGTTCTCTGTAGCAATCAATTTTGCAGGATTCTCTGCCGCGGGTTGCACGGTGTGGTAAAGAAGCTGTAAGTTCCAAGTATGGGTTGTACTTGCACGAATTATTGCTTGAAACCTTATCCACTGTTTGTGGTACATTTAAGGAGTTGCTCTCCATTCTTCAGTTATCGCTCAATCTGTGTTTCAGTTATGCATTTTCGGTCTTTTAAAATCTTTTGTTTTAGAATGAGTCCTACGAATGCTCTATTGGGTCTTTAAGTCCGGAGCGACTTATCTAGTCTGTTCGAACAAGATTTTATAGTGCAAGGTACTGATTGACGACAAAAGTCTTTAGAGCACTATCATTTTTGTCCATTTAAAAGATAACATTCACAATTTCACTGGAAAGGGGTCTTACAATAGGAAGAGGATATCTCATTCTAAAGCACGTACGAGTAAATGCAACTCTTTCATGAATGCAGAGGTCCCAGTGGCCAACAATGCTTATGCATCTGAAAGATCCGTCGATTTTTTTATTACAACACTCAAGGAAGCATTCAGACGGCAAGCAACACAATCTTCTGCTGTCGCTTATCTAAAATTCCACATAAATATTGGACCCATCTGCGAAAAGCACAGAGGTGTAGTGACCAAACTCTAAATTCACATGGTTCCTTTCTCAAAAACGTCTTGAAATTTTATGCGTCTCGTCAAAACTGGTCGAACTGCTGGTCTGCTAATGCGCAAATGGAAAGTGTAGGTCAGTTCTTGATTTTTTGGGTTAAATGTCCGAGGTCTTACAGTCGTCTGAAACATTTTGTATTTTTTCGAAGTTATGGAGGCTATGGCAATTGCCAGAAGCAACTTTCGTTTTACACACAATTGTTGCCTCTCATGCACAGGTCAAGTCCGGTTAAAACAATTTTTAGGCTCTAGAAACAACCGTTTTGCAATATTTCACTGACCAGCCAAATTCCTTTGGGTTTGTCAGGCTTTTTTAAAAGGAAACAAACAGCAAGTAAAGTTTCATGAATAGAAAAAGATGACACTCCCTAGTGTGGTTTACGAAGAGAAAGGTCCAAAACACAAATATACAGAAAGGAAATACGCTTTAAAACAGGTTAGTTTAAACAACAACCATAGTGTAGACGAAAAAGGCAAAGACGAAGTGTGGAAAGACATCCAACATAATATTTTCTGCGTGACAAGAGATCGGCCGTTATCGATACAAATGCTTATGACTTGCGACTATTCGTCGTTCCAATATGATTAGATTAGGCCTCGGGCATGGCTTCCATCGCAGGACAGGCACCCCAAGAGAACCCTTGGACGAGATCCAAATGTATCCTGACTATCTAAATGCTGACTCTCTTGAATATATGACTTATGTTTGACTAGGATTTATTTCGCGTCTCTTTTCGCATTGAAATGTCATATAACAATCGTTTGATGTGTAGTAAAACAGGCCCCAGGTCTGCGTGCCCTTACTGTCAAAAAAATTACGTGTCTATAAAATATCAATTTGAAAGAACCAAAAACGTCATTGCGTGTGTTTGGCATGCAAAGACGGAATTACTTGTATGGCTTATTTGCTATTTCAACCGATCATTGCAACCCCGTGGACACGCGGTCAAAATAAACTGGCACTTTTCGGATAATTTTCCAATGGAACCTTTATAAATATGTGTCGTCGTCGTCGAGAATCAAACCCATGACACGCTCACGATTTAAGATTGAGAAGCCGATGCGTTACTTACTGCGATTTGATGGGGGGCTTCTTCGTTAGCCTTTGAGAGTAAAAATCGCCGGTTTTTTTTTTTTTTTTTTTTGTTTAATAACATTTTTATAAGGTTTTTAAATCAGGTGTCTTTCTGATGTGTTCCATTAGTAAATATTTATTCAAGAGAGGGGGATTGCTCAATTTCCGGAGCCCTGACTGATCTTGTCTCTTGGTCAATACCGCTTTTTGATCGGGTCGTATATGGCAACGTGGGGAAATTGAAAAAAGGAAAAATCTCGTTTGCCACTAGAAACGTTCACCATTAGTACCTTTAGTGCTTTGATTTATTAAGGAATTAAAAAATGAGACTTTCCTTTGAATCACTAACATTTAACAGGTTTTTTCTAATGTGACCCTTTCTCATATTCCTTAAAAAAATCATAATGGGATCAAATTCATGTCTTGCCTTATTTCCCTTTATGGCAAAAATGTAGCTTTCCTCAGAGAGAAAATAATTGATATCAAAATTTCACAGGAATGGTCCTTTTGCGACCCTATTTCAACCTTCGAAATATTATTGCGATCGGATATATAAAAAATATGACTTCGTCCATAAAAGTATATTTTTAAAGTCTTGACCTTGACAAATGACATTGACCTTGTCACACGACCTTGGCATTGTTATCTGCAGATGCGTATCGAGGATATCTATCATCATGCCAAAATTAAGTGTATTATCTTGAAAAGCCTAAAAGTATTTTTGAATGTTAAGTTGTTAGCTCACCTGAGTACGAAATGCTTAAGGTCAACTTTTGTGATCGATTAAAATGTCCTACGTCTTTCAATTGTCCTTACGTATGTCCAGATACATTCTCCCAAACTGTCGATCGGATTTCAACCAAACTTCACAGAAATAATCCTTAGGTCCAGCACTTTCAAAATACTCCCCAGAACTTGAACCCATGAAGAACTCTGGCAACGGAGGGGGAAAATAACAAAAAAAAAGTTCACCTCCCAATTCGTAAGGCCATGAGCTCGTTTACCAAAATACTTCAAATTTTTGCTCGTCTTGAAAAAGCTCTATTTTGTTGCATCCCTGCGTTTACATAGAAATTTAACACTAAAATATATGCAATTCTTCTTTTCCGAACCAAAATACTTTTGCTTGAGTTTAAATTAGACCCGTTACCAGAATAACTCAAATTAAAGCTATATATTCAAAACGGCCATTTATTGTGGAATCCCTTATTAAAGATAGAATAATTTGCAAATTCGTGGGGTGTCCGTGGTCTGGAGGTAGAGCGCCGGCCTCTTGACCCAAAGGTCCTTAGTTCGATTTCCGGGAGCGGCTATCGATCTTGGTTCTTTCATTGGCCCACACAATCGGCGCGAGTACTGGTGAATTTTCCAGGAAGCATAATCGAGAGGGATTAATCTAAGTTGTAAGAACTTGTTTCCCAATCGATGTAAAATAAATAGGTTTTTAAGTCAAATGGTGATGTAGGGTCCCAGATTTTATATAAAAATAATGACAAAAACACCAAAACCCACAAGTGTCTTTTAACACAGGGCTTACATCTGTAAAATTTCGGCTAGAAAATTGCATATGACCCAACCATAAAAGTATGACCCGTTTAACAAATTTGATATTTAATGACCACTCGTTCAATATACTCTATATAGTTAGGTATACAGTTAACTACATCGTGAAATTGAAACTCATTCCGATCAAAAACATTCAAACTCACGCGTCAGCGCTCCAATTATTCATTCCAAACACTCACTCCAGTCATTCAAGAACACTGCGAAATTATCTTTAAAAAACCCTAGAGCTTCGAAATCGATCAAGGCGATCAACATTTTATTCAAATTGATAAAATTATCCTACGATTTTATTGGCTGATACGGATTTCAAAGTGTCTTTTTCGTTAACATGAAACACAAACAGTAAAGTAGGTATATTTTACTACACGGGGTAATAAATGTCTCTAATTATATTCAAGATGAATAAAAAAAGCGACAATGGATTCCTCCCTTTAAATTCACTTAACACTCGCTCCTCACAATCATTCAATTTCATTCGAAAATCATTCCAAAATCATTCATCTCGTCAATTTACGATGTTCTTAAATGTAAGCATTAGTGAATGCTATATGGGGCAAAACAACGAGTATACTAGACTATGTGAACAGTTTCATATTTTCCTAGATTGTCTATGCTTTTATATTTTAATTTTTCGCAAAATGGATGAAAAATAAATATCTGAAACGTATTCTGACATTAACAGTTAACTTGTTCATTACGTATACAGTGTATGTAAATGACATCTCTATAGGAATCATTGTATAATAGGCACATTGGCGTACACATGTCAATTGAATTTGCGTTACAAAGACCAAATCTGTTATGTTTTTCTCTTCTGAGGAAAAAAATAATATCACTAGAAAAAGTGTTCTCTTTTCCTGATGAATTTGTCAACAACACAGAACGAGTACTATTTTGATAACTTTTCCACGAAAGTATTCTGCGTGTTTATTCACCTGACAGGGCGTGGTTTAGCCGTGACGTAAATCGGCGAGTTAACTTTTCTTTACTGTGGTTCTTTCAAAAGGAAGTCGGGAATTATAGTTATCGCGTGTAAATAACTGTATTCTAAAACTTACTTGGACAAGCTGAAGTTACTAGGGATTGGTTTCCCACCGACGAGTTAACGTTTCAAGTTTATAATTCCAACTATCTATTTAGGTACCCCTCAATCAGGCTCCGCCCTAGCAGATCAAAAAACGTTGATTATAAAGTGCACTTTATCTTCTTCTCTGTCGATATATACTTAATCCAAAAGAAACGTTCACAAAATATAAATGGTTGGAGAGTGGGTGGGGTGAGCATTCGTCCTATGATTATGGTGAAATCTCGCCTAAAGAAGATAAAACTTGGAAATTGATTCTTAAGGATTATTGTCGAGTAACTGCAGATTCCGCAGTTTTTAAGCGGGCTTTCATACCATCATTTTCCTTTAGAAATTTGGCTTATAAGACGCTTTTCCGGGCGTTTACAAGAAAGATAATGTCGACCAGATTTGTTAATCATGAGTGTGCTAATGATTAGAAGATCGTCCGCTATATTCAAACAACAATATGACTTGATGTTGGTATCTTGTCTTTGCAGTAACGAGCAAAGGCTAAAACACACCAGTTGCACCAGTCTTTGAAATTCAGTCGGAAACTGTTCCAAGCACCTAAAGCTTTTTAAAAACCATCCTTCAATTTTCAGGAACAATTTGAACCTTTATTGATAGCGTTACGCCTACTTGAAATGATTGGCCTCCGCAGACCCAATTTTGGATAATAACGTTCTTACGTAACATTTTACGTCATAAGAAATTAAAGATTTTGAAACGGTTTAATGCTAGCGCTAAAGTGTCTTTCAATGCACATTAAAAATGTTCAACAGACCTTTGTGCATCAGACCCCGCAAGCGTAAAGAACACGTTAACAAAACGGCGTTGCTACGAAATGAGCTGCAACCTTACAGTCAAAAGATCGGTCTAGAAAAGAAACGTGGCTTTGATAGGTATCAATATAAAAATGCAATTAAGTCATAAACGGTAATGCAATTGAGTGAACATATATTTGTGGGTGTTTCTTTTTGAGTTCGGTAAATAAATGGATAACTAGATTACATTTTTTCGCGACGTGAGTATGTGTGTTTAATTTGATATCTTAATGAAAAAGATATATCTATCATTTCGTTATGCCATCATGATTCAGACTTGTTAAAGGTATAAATGATACTCGAATACAAGCTCGAAATCAGTACGTCTTTTTTTTTTTTTTTTTTTGTTTTTTTTTTTTTGTTTAATACATAAAAAGCGTTTCCCAAAGAGTGCTTTACACGCAGTTTTCAAATGGTCCCTGCAGAATTTACACTCTGCACTCTGAAAAAAAAAAAGAAAGAAAGAACGGCAAATGTTAAGAAACAAATGTAAACTGCTTTGCAGGTAAGGACATTCGCAATCCAGGGAACACTTTCTTAAACGTTTTGCAACCGTTTTAACCATGAATGCACGCAGGTACTATTTACTTATCATGGCGGCTCGATATCTTAAAACTTTAAATTTGTTGATAATTTAATGACAAACATTTAATTTATTTTTGACAGATTGGCTATTCTTTTCGGCAAATGAGAGGTTCTCGGTAAAAAGTGTGGGTGTTTTTTAAAAGCAAGGTTGAATTTTCGGGAAAAAACAAACTAATAAACAAACAAACAATAACAAACAAAAGAAATACTGTGCGACACCTTCTAAATGAAACAACAATTAAATGTGTGAGGATACTTTAGATCAAGCACCGCTTTTTAAAATGGACGAATTCTTATTTTTAGCAAACTGCAGGATGTAACAACTTTTTTTATTTTCGAGTAAAATTGTCCATGAATTGGATCTAAATTTTTATTATAAATATGATGGAAACTCTCAGCTGAGAAAGAAAAGTTAGGACTTTTTTATGATAAAGACGTTCCCCTCGCGAATTACTGAAAACTTCTTTCAAAATGTGTTCTATCAGAAATTTTGAGACAATACACTGCAAAGCAATTAACTAATTTTCATCATTTCTGTTTAAAGATGGCTAGGAAAAGAAGAAATGCGCGAGTTCGCATGAAAATAAAAACTTGTTGAATCTCCCCCCCCCCCTATTTTGCACTTTGTGTTTTTCCCTTTTCATTTTTAAGTATCAACAGATGGAATATTTATCGTACAGTCTCGGGATCTTACGCTCCTGTGAATATATACGAAAGAAAATATTGTGGAAAGGATGGAGTTGCTTGTTTTCAACCCAATGTACTGGATGGATTGGTTTAAAATCGCGCCCACTTTTCATTGTTGTCGGCAACCTCCTTCAATTTAGACTTGTCCAAAATTTGGCAAACAAGGGTAGGAGTTTAAAATGTGATCCTAGACCATTGTGTTTAAATCAAGGGTACAAAAGCACCAGTCAAGTTACAGACTACTAATTAGGTGTTTTGGATGAAAAATTGACACGAAAATAACAGGCAATGTCACTCTTGAAAATCAACGTCAACAACAGTTTTATTTATCAATGTCTTGTAAACGTCGCCATGGAAACAATCAGAAAATAATGAGTTACAATATCTTCTTTTTTTCCTCAAAATGGGTCACAAGCATTCACCAGTATTTATCCCAAGAGAGTTAAGAAAAAGAACTACCACGCAATTATCTTGTTTATAATAGAAGCGTGACAGGACGAATGTGATATATTCTTATGCTTGAAACAAGTGCAAAAGAGTATTCTTATTTAAAACAGCGATCGAAGTTATTCGTTCCAGAACGATTTTCGCTGTAAATTTACATGTTTTCCATCTAGAGTTAAAGGACTACATCCCTGCGTTCAGGATGACAAAACGATGCAAACAGTTTTCATTTTCTAATTATCCCCCTCTTTGCACGCAAGTGCACGTGCAAAGCGGGGTATAATTGGAAAACTGTTTGTACCGTTTTGACATCCTGAGCGCGAGGCTGTTTGCAAAAGTAGAATCAACTGACATTTCAAATGACTCATTTATACGTTTTTCTTTCTTTTCAACCGTTTTTTTTCAAACACTAAAGTTTTTACTCATCTTCTATTAGTCTATTTTCAATTTTTTCTTTAATTTACTATGACGTTTCTTTGAATTTCATCTAGAACGATCGTCAACCATTTTCCGATTTGGAAAAAAAAACGTTATACTCTGTTTAAACCTGAATATTCTAACAAATCTCAGAAAATAGCGTATTTTTTTAAGAAATGGATAAGTAACGAAATGATTCTATAATATAACTCGAATACGGTATTGCGACTTGTTATTACAGAATATTTGTATATTATCGACGAGTTTGTTTTGGCTGAAATGTTTTAATATATCTCTGAAAACAATATCTTAGCATTATTTGGCAATAAGATACAATAATATGCTTGAATACATGTATATCAAGAAAATGGTTAACTTTAAGTAGTTTTTTTCAGTTTGTATGATATGGCTCTGTTTGTTTACTTTCTGTATTACTCTATTTTCCATATATCATATGGAGAGAAAATAGTAAACAGAAGTTATCAGAACAGCTGGGGTAGGTCACGGCGAAAAGTGACTATACCCCCCCCCCCCCATTACACGACATGAAATCACCAACAGATGGTTATCAAAATAGGGTTAATGCTAATAATAATTATAATAATAATAATAATGAAAATAGCTATGATAATAAAATTTGTGATAACCATTTAGTTTTTACTATTAAGCTCGAACTGTGATATTATATCGATGGCTCTGCGTGAAACAGTTAGAACTGCGTATAAGCCATAGGCAGTTATAACTGTTTTTGCGCTGAGCCATTGTTATGTGACCCGTTAGGTCAAGGAAGGTTCGTGCATCTGGAACACGCGAAAAGTTGTAACCCTAGCCAGACTACAGTGTGTAAGCCGACTTGGACCGAAACTTTTCGCAATTCGGTCATATATTCTTCTACCCTCCTATAAAGGCATTTGGAAATGCAACCTGTGTTCGACCTCTACTGGAACCATTCCTATACGTCTCGTATTCCCTTCCAAGATGGCCCTTTTCGTGTGGCTAGCCATATATCAATTTTCCAAGCCCCAAAAGGCAAGTTTTCGCTTTTCTAGAATACAATGCCAACATGTTACAAGCCTTTGTCCCAATATGTTACTCACGTTGTTTAAAACAATAGAAAAATGTCGACCGAGCTGACACAAAAATGCCAAGTTTGACGGATTGCCAGAAACACAATAACCTTGCACAAAACATTTATATTTTTTCTTATTATACTTTCAACAGGTGTTGCATTAAATAGCCTGGAGTTTGTTGGTCGCTCGGATGATGTCACTTTCCTTTGCGTGATCCTATACATGCATGGCACGTGTCGACCGTATACAGAAATGTATAAAATGAGCCTGTGCGTGACATTTCCAACATTTTGACATATAAGTAAAGGACTGACATTAACTAGCCTAGACAGCCACATAGTTAAATAAGAAGTTTAAAAGATTGTCTAAAGACACTTTGAGACCTCATCTGTCTACAAATGGCAAAGTAAAGACTCTGGTGAGACTGTACTGATGCACAGGCTGGTCAGAGTCTTTGCTTGGCGCTCATTTGAAATTGTTGGAAATGTTATGCACATGCTCAAATACTTTATTAAATTAGAACAGTTTTTCACCAATATATCGATGTTACTATCTGTGGTAAGAAAATGCATTGCTTATTAGGATTTTATATCCAACATTTAAAAAAAACATCTTTCTAAAATGCTCTCGTTAATTTGTTACGTCGAAAATGAATTTAAATCAAGAACAAGACTAAATTTTAGATAGAAAAGGGAATTTACCAAGTTAATACATTAAAACAGTTACTTCAAAACAGGCACAGTTTGTAACATCGTGAAATTGACATTTACTTCAATCAGAAACATTCTTAATCGCTCACTCAGCGTTCCATTTACTTTTTCCTTACACTCACTCAAACCATTCAAAAACGCCCCCGAAATCAATTAAAAAGATAGGATCATAAACTACATTAAAAATACCTAGAAAAATCACGATTTCACTGACATATTTGAAAGTTTAAGCGTCTGATTGGTTCTTGAATAATTAGGAAGCTACTCAAAGAACGTGTATGTAAATTGTATTAAAGGGAGGTAATGAATATTGCTAAATTGTTTCTTCCTGAACAAAATGAACTATATTGGGTTACCTCCTTTTAATTCCACTCAAAACTCCTCATTGCACCCATTCAATTTCATTCTAAAACCATTCACCTTGTCAAATTCACGATGTTGTTAGCTGTACTATTGAGCATGCTGTGTTCAGGTGATAAAAAGGTAAAACATTATAGTAAGTGAAGAAATAGTTTGATACAAAAAATGTTCAAACAAGCAATTTCTTAATTGCTCACGGTGTTTTCTTCCCACAAAAAGACAACAATGCCCATCAGTTCAATAATTGTCACCTGCAAATTCTGTGAGTTTGGACCATGCAGTCTAAAACATTGTCCCCTGACCTATTTTTGTTAGTGTTGAAATTACTTTTTTGCATGCACTTTTCGCCACTTTCTCTTTTAACCCTTGTCATGCTGAATAAATTTTGTCTCAAAATTTTCATAAAAATCAAAGGGCAAAAAGCACTGAAAGCACCAACTATAGGTCAATTTTTATTTGAAAAACTAAATCTATTGACTACTCTGGTTTGAAAGAGAGAATCTGGTGGTGTAGACTTAACATAAGACAGCACATATGTGCAGGCTGATGTTTGTCTATAGCTCCTGCAAAAGCAGGAATATTCCGAGTTCAGCATGACAAAGATTAATAATTCATTCAAACATCTTTCTTTTATTAAATAAACAGATGTAGTTGTCTTATGTTAGAATAATTAAAATGGAAAACATGTGTCACATTTACAAAATGAACAATTAGCCTATATACTGATAAACCTAGGTGGGTATCTTTAAAAGCTATTCATATCAGTAATTGAGCTTTTGTCATTTATGGACACAAGTCGAGAGTTGTTCTGGGAAAATTCAATACTGTCAGCTCATTGGTTAATTATTTGTTTTGTGACAAAGATCGCCGTTTCTTTTGTATGGCTAATATCTGATATAGGGAGCAAGCTTACATAACTCTTCTTGGATTAGAAATCGGTCAAACAAAACTATGTTAGGAACAGTTGTGCTCTTCTATGTAGTATTCTACATGGATAGATAAAATTTCGTTTTAGTATGTTATAAAACACAGTATGGATTATTCAACGTTTTATGTGGACAATAAGACGATGTATTTTGTCAACGTATCTAACTTTTCCTATTTTATTGTTGATGACCTCACGAAGGATGATGGGTACGGACTAAAACAAGAAGTACAGATAACTCTAGTTTGCCTTTATGCCTTAACTGTCTTTTTATCCATAGGAGGAAACACTCTCGTGGTATACGTTGTTTTTACGTTACAGCGTTTGCGTAACGTGACGAACTTCTACATTGTTAATCTGTCTTTCAGTGATATAATTGTGACATCACTATGTATACCATTCACTGTGATTTCAAACCTTATTTACTATTATTGGCCGTTTGGAACGTTTTTGTGTCCGTTTGTTATGTTTCTACAACTAACAGCCGTATTACAGAGGGCTATGACGCTCGTCGCGATGACGTTGGATAGACATTACGCCATTTGGAAACCATTCCAAAGGCGGTGCTCAAAACGTGAAGCTAAATATGTGATCGGAATAATCTGGGCGACAGCGGCGTTTGTTGCCCTGCCTACCGCGGTTAGTACTAAAATCATCTACTTGCCGTACGAGCCTGGTAACAAGGGTCTGTGTACGGAAGTCTGGGAGAATCAAGTGTCTCGCTATACCTACAGTATAAACATTATGTTATTACAGTACTTTATTCCGCTCATTATCATGTGTATTACTTATATCCATATTGGAATCATCATATGGATCAAACGACCTCCAGGCGAGGCTGACAATAACAGGGACATTCGATTGGCAGCCTCAAAAAAGAAGGTAGGTATCTTCACAAGACAGTGGTAATATAATTAGTTACATCGTGAAATTGACATTCGTCTCAATCAAAAACATTCTGAATCGCACACTCCATTCATTCATTCCAAACACTGACTCAATCCAGTCAAAAACGCTCCAAAATTACGAAAAGAATAGAATCAACAGATACATTCAAAATAATTATAAATAGAAAAAATGCGATTTCACTAACATAATTGAATTTGTAGGCAACCAATTGGTTATCGAAGAAATTGAAAGCTATCTTTAGAACCTATATGTAAATTTATTAAAGGAAAGCAACAAATATCGCTAATTTTGTTCATCCTGAACAAAATTAGCGGTATTGGATTGCCTCCCTTTAATTTCACTCATAACTCACTCATCACACTCGTTCAATTTCATTACAAAACCCTTCCAAAATCATTCACCCGGTCAATTTCACAATGTTTTCAGCTGTGTCTCAAAAACGCAGTGGTGCTACGGTGTTCTTTTGTCGCTAAGATAAGAACATGACAAAATTTATATACTTTTCTATCAGAATGTTTGTACCACCAAATCCTTATTTTTTTCAATAATTCTTTTTTAAACGCATAGATACAAACACGTGATGAAATAAATTTCTTAACCTTTGACAAATTGCACAGTAAGAGCAAGAAAGGCTGGGATATATATATAATATCATATCAATATTTAGTTATATTCAAATTTCATTCATAAATGTCACTAGCTAATTAAAATTTACAGAAATGCAATGTTGGCAACTGAGTTTGGCTTATTTTAAATTCATAAAAAACGGACATGAGTGCGATATCTATGTGCAGGTATTCTTCGGTCCCTACTCTATTAGGGTGTTATTAGGATGTTAAAAATGTCGTACTCATAGAACTGTAATATAAACCCCTAAAAACATGATTTTAAACCAATGAATAATTGCAAAATTTAACTATACTTAAAAACGTTTTTCATAAATAGTTACAGTAATAAGGGTTCAAACCTTAATCACGAGGCTTCGAGTCCGACCCGCACTGTCGAAATGACACTTTTCAGTCCAGATAGTTTAAACAATTTGGTAGCAGAGGTTTCTTGTGGGATATATATCATCCGCCATACGTGCAGGATGACAAAATATATCTTTAAACACACAGTCATTGTGCAGTTAATCGCCCATACAAAGAGGTATAACCTTTTGCGAACATTTTCATTTCAAATACTGGGCTTGAACGCGCTTATTTAGGACCACGGTGAAAGGATTTGTCTTTTTTATAAAGTTATCGTTAGAAAAACGAAATAACAAACGTCTGTGTGTGTTGTACACGTCTCCCCATTAGCGTGTTCTTTGGACAAGGTTAAGTGTTGTTGTTCTGATTTCTGGTGACTCAACCCAGCCCTGTGTTCAGGATGTAAAAACGTTTCGCGAGCGCTTTGAGATGATACCCCGCTTTGCACGTGCACATACGTGCAAAGCGAGGTATCATTTCGAAAGCGCTTCGCTAACGTTTTCATCCTGAACACAGGGCTGTTTTAGGTGTATATTAATTACGGTATCTTTTTACGTCTTGGGATTTCGAAAATTTGAATAGGATAAGATTATATGAAAGTTATTAAGTGCTATAAACGATTGAATCAATAAACCATGGATACAAATTGAGCCTGTTCGTGAGATTTCCAACAATTTCAAAATAAACAAAGCAAAGACTCTGACCAGGCTGTGCATCCGCACAGTCTGGCCAGAGCCTTCACTATGGGATAAGTAGACAGATAAAGTATCAAACTATCTGCAGACAGCCAGGTGACTTTATAGTTACAGTATGTGGCTATCTGGGCTGCTCAATGTTTGCCACTCACACACATTTCAAATTGTTTGAAATGTCAGACACAGGCTCAATTGGGATTCGAACGCGGAGATACATCGTTTCCTTTGTACTCAAGATAACTAAATATGCAGATCTCAGTCTGAATCTAAATATGGCGTTAAACAATATTTAAATCTTGTACATTCGGTTTCTATGGCAACTAAATCAAATAAATGACAATGAAAACATGAATAAGAAAACGACGTTTCACGTGCTTGGACTAATCATTCATTTCCTATGAGGAAATTGGAATCTAGAACCCCTTGTTAGATCACGTTTTGAACTCAAGTAAATGTATATTCTTCAGTACCGCGATCAATTCCTTTTTTAGCGTGAAAATCGTCAGTTTTGTTTGCTTAACCCTTTCCTGTTTAATCCCTGCTTTTTACGTGCCTGTGATTTTGTGATTGAGAAAATATTGTGAAAAAAGAAGAAATTGCTCCTGACAAGCAATTTCTTCTTTTTCCACACTATTTTCTACCCTACTGACTGGTTATTTTTCAAATCAAATCCACTTTAAATTTTCGTCTGCAAAACCTTTGAATTTGGACAGGTCCAAAATTTTGAAAAACAGGAAAGGGTTAAGTGAATATAGTTCCAATTAGACTCACTTGTGATGAAAAATGACTTCAAAACTTTTCAGGTCACAAAGTAAATTCAATTGAAAAATGGGAGAATTGGAATGAAAAAAGAAGGGCAAGTGAAGGCGGATTTAACGCCACTTTTGTTTAAACTAGCGAGTTAATACTTTTTACTAAATTTTAAGGATGAAAGCTTGTAGAAGATTGTAAAAAAGGGGGTTTGTATTGACAATTTCTTCGTAAACACACCAGAGGCCACTTTTTGTGTTCAATCTTGACGAAACTTTGTCAAAAAGTTAGCGATTCAGGACTTTCATTGTCCTTTAACGTATAGTAAAAATCACAAATGAAATAAAATCTTATTTGTAAACACTGTTTTTCAATTTAGAAAGTGGATTTCCAAAAGGTAACCTGTGCGTCAAGCAATGGGTTACTCTGATCCGTTTGTTCACTATGTGTACTGATGGTAAGGACCAGTTGAATAAACTGTATTCGAATTACCAGTATGCAGAACTCCTTTGAAAATATGAATTTTTATTCCCCAATAAAATTCCGGACTTCATTTTGTTTCATGGGGAATTTTTGGATAAGATGATCACTAAAAAATATCTTTACCAGCTTACATAAATGTGACCCGTCACGCGAAAAGGGACCATCTGGGAAGTGCGTAAAGTGTCGACCCTAGTCAGACTGCGCGGATTGCGCAGACTGACTAGGATCGAAACTTTTAGCACCGTGCTTATTTTCTGAATCTAGAATGATCAATCTACCTTCCAGTGAAAGAATTTTTGAAATTCGACTTCGGGTTGACCAATGCTAGATCAAATCTCGTTTTCAATAAATCATTTTACAGAATTTCCAGATGGTCCCTTTTCGCGTGACGGGTCAGAAATATAATAATAACAAAATACACCTACATGCTTAATAATTTTCGTTAATATCAGAAAAGTTAGACCATGAAGAATACACGTGATTCTTTTAATGATATGTTTACTTTCAACTAAAGAACTTTCTTTTCTGGATTTAGAATCAAATAAAGCTAATCTCTGTGATTCCATTTCAATGAAAGTTGGTGGTATATCTGACACACCAAGAAAATTAATCATCAAGAATGCATAAATATGCGAGAAGATGATTATCAGATACGCTGGTGAACTGAATTTCTGATGAATATAAGATAAAAAAACAAGAGACTGTCCTTTGAATTTAAAAAATTAAAATGATTTTGTTCAAGTAATCGTTTAAATATCGAACTAGGTAAATATGATAATATACCCAGAGACGAACGAAACTGTATTTACTTTTAGAACAGCACTCTTTAGAAGTTTTAGATGACGAGTTTCATGTATTTTGTCAATGTCCGCAATTCGATTTTTATAGAGAAGTCTTTATTGGAAAAAATCGTATTCAAAATGTTGAACTTTTTTTTCACATACATGGCTGAAAAAGGGGAAAATAAGCTTTAAAATATATGCAAATTGTTCATAAGATAATGCAAAAGCGCGTTTAATAGACCATATACTTGTTAAGCAGATTTTATAAATATAAGAACCGGAATTAAGCATTTTTACAATATAAGTTATGTTTTCCAATCTCTTTATATAATCATCTGTATAAAATCCGATAGCTGCATTTAGTTGAACTGATCGTCTATACTTTTAATACAATGTTGTCAACCTTTATCATGCTAAATTTAGATAGGTTTTAAAAATTATTGTCACTTCTAACACAATATAAGCAGTATTATCTAATATTCAAATGGTACCTACGAAATAAGGTAGGAAGCTGGCAGGATAGGCTCAGCTCAGACTGCACACATGTGCTGGCTGATCTCAGTTAATACTGTCTGCAATATTGTTATATCGACGTGAACAGAACAATAAGGCTTAACATCGATTACAGTTCACTCGTATCATTTATATACAATTTGTGTCTTTCTATATTGTTTTATTCTACCAATCCAAGGTGCTATAACAATATTTGTAATCTCATGTTTGTAAACTGGGCCGTTGGCCTTTACTACTTCAATAAAATATATGTTATGATATGTTATGTTATCAAATAGGTATATATCAGATGGGTATATAGTCTATGAACTGATATTAAATACCTGCATACATATCAAGAGCCAGAGTGAAATCCTGATAGTGTAATTCAAAATCATCGCAACCAGAGCTTGAAGAAAGCAGAATCACAATGGCAACACCTGCCCAAAGTTTATCATTATTAGTATAATTGATTTTATAATATCTATGAATAATAAAGGATACGATGACCCTTAAAACATGCATATCTTATAATATGTGTGCTTTCAATTATCAATTTATCAACAAAAATTAAATAAAGAAGTTAAAAAAAGAAAGATCTAAGACTTATCCAACCTAAAAAAAGCAGGTCAGAGTTTTCCTCAATCAGGAACTCTTGGTGATTTTACGGAAAAGACATCGGGAATAACCGGGGGGCGGCCATGAAAGCACGTCGTTTTGCGCGGAGCTCAAATTCAACGACCATCACATAATCAATTGGTTAGATTAACTTGCACTCAATGACTGATAATAAACCCTATTTAATGATGATTTTAATGCGATTCTTCAACGATTAATCATCATGATCTCTACTAAAATCAGTGAACATGTTTTGTTAAAGAGATCGGTAACAAATTCTTAAAGTCTTGTCCATTGCTCTTTTACCGTTGACATGACAGCCCTGAAATTTTTAAACGTTTTATATCTGCGAGAAAATATACTCAAACGCAATGAAAGCATCGCTAACAAAAACTGTACACCGTTCTAAATAATAGAATTTTTTTTCAATCGACTACTAATCAACCGTTTTTCCACCCATAGACGAACATATATCAACATAAAACATAAGGCATCACTAGTTCTTGCTTAGCTTTTAAAAATGCCATTTTGACTTACTCATCTCAATTTATTTTTGAAACAAGTTATTAATGCATCATTAAAATTACCGTTTCTACGAGAACGAAAATGCAGCATTTGATTTCACATTCATATGGAGCAAAATCATTAAAGTGATCTCAACTTATATATGGTAAGGTATTAAATTAGAACCCTTTGTAAGTTATATTAAACCTTAGGTATCGTAAATATAATTTTTGTGCGCGTGTTTTCCATTGATTTGGACCGCAACGACAGCCCTGCGTTCAGGATGATAAAACGGTGCGAACTGTTCGCCAAATATACTCAAATTTGCACGTACAATTGCGTGCAAAGCGAGGTTAAATTGGCTAACAGTTTGGACCTTTTTGTCATCCTGAACGCAGGACAGGTTTAAGTGCATCATTGCCGCCGAGGGTACAGTGTAGACTTAAAAATTGATGAGCGTTAGCATATGCTCGAACCTACTTCCCGGACTATGCAAATCGTTCTTTTAAGTAGTAGCCAATATATTGAACTGAGTAAGTTCACAGTGGTACACCTGGTACAGTGCAGTAAAAAAGTGCAGTAAATCATGCAAGATGGCGGATGTAAACAACGATAAAAAGTAGGTACATTTTCAATCGCAAAAATACAGGTTAATTTAACTGATGGTGTTTAATGATAGGCATTGTGACCAATTTGAAATGTCCGATTTTTTTATTTTCTACACAGTTTCCAAAAATGTATCTCCACTGGTTCAAAAGCGCCTCAAAACCTTGTATCTCCACTGTACCAATGGAAAAAAACGGCCTGTTGCTGCAATAGACCGTTGTCCATTTACAAAAACTAAAAATGTCACTTTCCACAATGCTTTTTCAGGGCTGTCAAAAAACGGAATGGTTTGTGGGGGTTTGGGCTTACGGAAGGACGTTGGACAAAGGTGATTTTATTAGAAATGAATCAAATATTCTGGAATGAATCTTGTGATCACCGCTTCAATTTCCGTTTTTTCTATTTACCCAACTTTATCGATTGAATCCAAGTTGTGTCAGTAGGCATCACGAGAAATCAATGGGACTATAAGAAAATCGGACAGTTCATTTTGGTCACAATGTCTATCATTAAACACCATCAGTTAAATTTACCTGTATTTTTGCGTTTGAAATTATACCTACTTACGTCCGCCATTTTGCATGCTTCTACACTGGGCACTTTTTTTTACTGCACTGTACCAGGTATACGACCGTGAAGTTGTCATGTTACTAAAAATTGAACGATGGAAAAGGTTTGCGATCCTACTTTGCAGATAAAAGATCTAAGATTTGTTACTCTTTTCGTAAACCTTCGACCAATTCCGAGGTTACATTATTGTGAAGTAAATAGCCCATTATGAATTTTTAAGATAGATTCTTTTTATGTCAGTAGTTGCATAACATTAAAAAAAATACGAGGAAAAAAATAGGTGGTGCGTTTTTATTGCGTGTTACAATATATTAATCTATTTACATATTTCTCAATTGACTTTTGAAAATCAAACAGGTGCGAGAGGTTCGACTCTAGTCAGCTTGCGCAATTTGCGCAGGCTGTCTGGGTTCGACATCTTACCGCACCGCAAATAACACATCGCCCAGATGGTCCCTTTTGCCGCATGTGTAACATTTGCAAAGCTACAGATAGAGGGGGTAATTTTGAATCCAAATTATAAACAGTCGATATCGCTCGAGCGACCTCTTCTCTTAAGGGACCAATTTTAAAAAGCGACCAACATAAGTCCCATCGCCATGGGCGAAAATCTTTAACAAGGGGACAATCGAAACAAAGACTGTTTAGAATTGTTTCTTATGTTGTTGGAACCTAGAAGAATCGTCTTAATAAGACGCGCTACCATCTACGCTATGACGGCATTTGCGGTAACCTTGATCCTGGACATGTAATAAATATCTATACATTCTATGATTCAAAGGCCAACCTCTATACCTGGTAAAGCAAAGCTGGGATGAAATTTAGATAATATAAAATTAGGTTTTCATAGATAGAACGAAAATAACTTGTTTTCATGTTTGTTTCTAAGAATTGCCTTTTGAAATACATAAGGATAATAATAATTATACCAAACATGAAAGGTTTGCCGCCTTTAGAACACTACTTTATACAAGCATCTAAACTGGGTGTGATCTTATATTCTCACATAGTCAACTACTACGAACGGCCATAACAGATATCCTTGTCTTACATGTGTAAGATCATATTATAAATGACATTATTAAGAGGCCATCATACGCCTGTTTTCGAGGTATTTCTGTCATCAGAGCGTTTCAACATTTAGTATTTATTGCACAAAACGTTGTAAATGCGAGAGAAAGAAATCCGTGACTCAATTTCGTTTAAAACAAACTGATCTCAACCTCGTCTAGAATAGAAAAAAATATTGAGCTTGCCAAGGCTGGCTTAATTAAATTTCAATTCTAGACCTTGTTCAGATCAGCTTGTATAACATGAATCTCATGACAGATCGAATATGTTTCGGATTGTATCAGTTTTATCTCCCCTACCTGCCCACAATACGCAAGTCTCTAGTGACTTCTTGCTTTTTTATGTGCGTAATTCACCTTTCAGGTGCTTATCTGCCTTGTGTTCAGTATGTAAAAACGTTTCGCGAACGCTTTAAGATGATACCCCGCTTTGCACGTGCACATACGTGCAAAGTGAGGTATCATTTCTAAAGCGCTTCGCTAACGTTTTCATTCTGAACGCAGAGATGGTTACTCTGCCCTGCGTTCAGGAAGACAAAACGGTGCAAACTGGTTGTAGATTATACCCTGCTTTGCACGTGCAATTGCGTGCAAAGCGGGGTATAATTTTGCAAGCAGCTTTCACCGTTTTGTCATTCTGAACACAGTACTGGTTCACAATAAAGAGGGATAAACGGAGAGTTGACCCCTCAAGCAAATAGGGACCATTTGAGAACTCAGTAAAATAAATGTGACCCGTCACGCAAAAGGGTACCATCTGGGAATCCGTAATATAAATGTTTGAAAAAGAGATTGGGTCCAGCATAGATCAACTAGACGTCACATTTCAAAAATTCTTCCACAGGAAAGTAGACTGGTCATTTTAGATTCAGAAAATAAGCAAAGTGCGAAAAGTTTCGATCCTTGTCAGTCTGCACAATTCGCGCAGTCTGACAAGGTTCGACACTTTTTGCACTTTCCAGATGGTCCCTTTTCGCGTGACGGGTCACAAATACTTGAATAAGAGATTGGTTCCATAAGAGGAAACCCGGGAGTATAATTGTCCTTTTTAATATAGAAATATAGCTAGGTACGAACAGTTTCGATCCTATTTAGTCTGCGCGGTTGGCGCTGTCCAACTAGGATCGACACTTTGAGCTCTACCCAGATGGTACCCTTTCTCCTGACGAATCAGTATTCCATTTCTGTAGTTATATTTAATTTCTTATAGAACGATTTGTAACTTCATCTTTAATGAAAAATAGATTATTATTTGCACGATAAAATAGGGTACAGCTACTCCCACAATTTCCATTTTCGTATTTTTTAAGAAAAGTACAAACGCAAGAAATAAAAATGATCAGTTAACATTAAGGTGTTAAAAACTAATGAACGGAAAAATTATTTTGTTCTCATTAAGGAACGAACATAAATTATTTTCGATTTTTTTACTTATTCTTTTTCCTAAGGCCTATATGACCATCCTCGCACTACTGTACTGTTGCCTACAATGTTTGCGAGATTTATATATAATATGTACTTAGTGTTTTGTATTAGAAAAAATATCTAACGAGGTTGGGAGAATTGATAATTGTCGAGGCTATGTCGAGACAATTAACAATTCTCACAACCGAGTTAGATATTTTCTTATACAATACACTAAGTACGTATTATATTTATCTTATAACCTGTATTTGTCTTGTTTTTGTCGATGTTTCTGACTGAAATGCAAGTTTCTAAAAATAACCGCATTATATCATTGTTCTAAAAATAACCATGTGATATCATAAAAAATATCATACGGGATGTTATCATATGGATATGTGTATAGTTATAAGATAATTGTTGTTATTGTTTGTTTGCTTATAGTTTGGGGCTCATTTTATTTATTTTTCAGACTGTGAAAATGCTGATCGTTGTCGTTTCTACATACGCGCTGTGCTGGCTACCTCTTCACGTGATCACAATAATTGGTGACGTCAACCCAAGAATCTATGACCACACATATATTCATACACTCTGGATGTTCATACACTGGGTCGCCATTAGCAACTCGTGCACCAATCCAATGATCTATTTCTGTATGAATAACGCCTTCCATCAGGGGTTTGTGCAAGTTATTCGGGGACTATTTTGTCGTGAGTATGGATCCATTCTCCGACGATCTTCTGCTCAAACCACGGGAAGTACGAGATCAACGAAGCCAAGTAACAAAAACAATAACAATGAGCCAATGAAATTACTTACATTTTATCGCTACGCATAAATCTGTCATTTGTGGCATGTGAATGCATATGACATTTCCTTAGTGGTCTATTCTTTAAAATTTCCATAAGTAGGGCATAGAATATGAAATATGGAATAAACTTGTTTATTTTAATCTTTTAAAGGTTCGGTCCCACAACACTAACAAATATGATGAGGATTAACACCTTATGAAAAACATCTATTATAGTTGCATTCGTATATGTGAGTGATCAAAGGTCAATATTGTCTATACTTGTATAGACAATATTGACCTTTGATTTTTGACTCACTTGTAAGCGTACCCTGTACATGCGCTTTTCAAGCGCTCTTTCCGCAGACCATCCGTAAATTATGTTTCAACCGCGCAAATAATTTTGAGGTTCTGAAATTGAATATGTAAAGCATTTACGAGAAACAAGGGTCATTTAGTTACATCAAGAAAATGCCATTTTTCTCGATGTAACCTTTCTAAATGGCTCATTCAGCGCCCCATTTATTCCTTCCAAACACTCAAGCCATTCAAAAAACGCTCCATTTTTTTCTCAAAGCACATCAAAACGATCGACAATTCATTCAAATCGATAAAACATTTCCATGAATTTATTAACCGGTATGGGTTTTACAGTTTCTAATTGGTCTTTGAAGACACGCAATGTCAAAGTTACGTAGACTTTAATACGTGGAGGTAAAAACATAGCTGATTGCGTCCAATTGGACAAAATGAGCGATATTTGATTACCTTCCGTTAACTTCATTCCAAACTCGCTCCACCCGCTTATTCAATGTCTTGACCAAATCATTCATCTGGTCAATTCACGGAGTTGTGTATGTGATTCCATCAAATTTGCTTACGCTGTTTCCTCACAGCACCCGCTTGGTATTCTCGGAACTCTCATCCGCATGAAATTTGCGGGAATTATGAGGTATACGAAAAGCAAATACACGTTAAATGAAAATGAAAGTATGTAAGCGTATACATTTAAAAAAAATAATTATGTAAAATTTAGATATTACAGCGTTATATCCACTTTGTTTCCGTTCAGCTAACGTGGTGCATACATAACATGAACTATACATTTCGACGGTTCAGTGCAAATCAGTTGTGACTCACTATATGTTTATAGGGACTTACAACTGTTTCGAGCGAAGCCATCGATATGCTCTTTCCGATATCAGAACACGTCAGAATTCTATTCGAACCTCATAGGGGGTTGTTATTCGCTCTTATCCGCGAAATGCGATAAATATTGACTTAAGATCCTATCTTCATAGTAAAGACGTCCGCCATGTCCATTTTGCTTAGAAAAATCTTATCAGATAACATTATACAATAAACTAAGCAGAGGGAGTTCTACATTTTTGTGTCAAGCACTTTTTCATTTCGATTTGAATTTAAATTTTATTTCACCTATATCAGGGCCTTAGATCAGGACCCAAGATTATAAAACTTTTCTCATTTTCACCTTAGTTTTTTTCTGATTTCAACTTGAAATTAAAGCCGTATTTCTGATGTTATACTAATGTAAATGTATGAACAAAAAGATAATATTGATAAGTTGTTAAAAATAACAACTTATTAATATCATTATTTGTGTTCATACATTTATTTGATTTCTAAAATTTGAGAAAATTCTCAGTTGAACAGTTTTTATTTAATAACATCGGGTCCTTGATATGTATAGCAAAGTGATCGTCAAGCAAAATGGTGACTTTGTGGAAAGGTAAAATGTACCAACCTTAGTCAGACTGTACCGTCTGTGTTGGCTGATCAGTTCGATACTTCTCGCTTTTGATAGAATTTCTGAATATATGATGACCAATCTACAATCTACATGAATATCTTTTTTTTACATAATGATATTTTTTGTTGGTTTCTGCTAAATTTTGTCCCATTTTCAGCTATTACACCGATTTCCTATATTTCACCGATTTCCTAAACATTCCCTTTTCGCCTGACCGGTCATCAATGATGGACGAGAATCATTCGGTGCTCGGCTATTTTTTTCTTCGTCAGACACGGTAAACACATTAAACAAGTCATTTACATAATCACATTCAAATTACAGCGACAATCAGTGACTGGTGGTCATCTATTGATACCATTTGAAGACAAATTGTACTTATACGAGCATTCTAGACGATCACACATACGCATTTATGACGTGCATTCCGAACAAGCATGACCCCTATTTCTTACATCTTTTTGATAAATATATAAATTACTTCAAACGGTTGATTTTTACTCCTTTCATTTTAGAAAAGTCTAAAATTTCGTCATTGGGTATATAGGAGTATATATTTATGATTGTAGATACGACATTTCTATCGTCCAGTGACTTTGTAGAGTCCATCTTGCTCGAACGACCACGTCTATTAAGCGACCATTTCTTTTATTAAGCGACCGTTTTCAAAATCACCTTCTTCAAATCGAAATATCTGGAAAATTAGATATCACAGATACGAAAATTCTTGTAAATGAAATGCATATTTCTTAAATTCATTGATTTTTTAGGGTCACGAAGCATTCGTGCCTTATTTTGCAGCCAAACATGAAAAAAATCAATGCGCATCTTACACAACAATAAGGCCACGACAATAAAGTTTATTTTGGTTTTTGAATCGTGTCTTTGGATAGTTTCTTGGTGATACTTTCACAAAAAGAAAAAGTGGTCTTCATCAAATTTTGAGTAGTATACTTCCTAGCTGGATTAACACAGAACTACCTATCAACCTTATTCAATCATACCTGATGTGATCGCTCACCGAAAGCTGTAATTTCGCGAACAAATATTGAAAAGACATTCGACGTAATAGAGGTGAAATCAGAGGATGGTAAGCTAATAAATAAATATGCTACACCATGAAAATTTGACATATGGTATCTGAAAAATAAACGTGAAGCATCCAGAGAATAAACTTTTATATAGTCCCGAACATAAAACATATGAATTCACAAAAAGTGTAATATCTAAATAAACGTATGATGTCCAGAAAATAAAACGTTACAATATACATCCAATATATAAACGTATGACATAAAAGAAAAGTATGAGATCCCGAAATTCAAATGTATGATATCAAAAAAAAAAAATAAACGTAGCCTACGATGTTCTGAAAGTAATACGATTGACATCCCATATATAAACGCATAAAAAAAATAAAAAAAGACGAATAAAGGTATGGTGTCCCGTATGTCAAACGTATGATAACCCGTATATATACGTATAATTTAAAGAAAACCCGTATGGTGTCCCGTAAGTCAAACGTATGATAACCCGTATTTATACATGGAATATAAAAAGATAAACATATTGTGTCCTGTAAGTCATATGTATGATAACCCATATATCTATACGTATGATTAAAAAAACGTATGGTGTCCCGTAAGTCAAACGTATGATATCACGTATATAAAGGCATGATATCTAGAAATGATAATAATTATAATAATATGATAATAATAAAATGAATAAATAAACGTATGCAATCTGGAAGATCAAACGCATGATACCTCAAAAGGCAAACATTTGATGTCCCGAATTTAAACGTATAATATCCCGAATTTAAAAGTATAAAAACGAGTGATCGTATGATATACCGAAAATAAACATTCGTTAAGACAGATAACAAACGATATCAGATATTCATTTGGTGCAAGGGTATTTTGTTTTCGCCAGACACAATAAACACTATATACAGGTCATTTGCATAATCACATTCAAATTACAGCGATAATCTCTTGACTTGTGGTCATTCGTTGATACCATTTGAAGACAAATTGTACTTTTCCGAGCCTTTGGTGTTGGTTTTCTAGTTCTAAATAATTACGCATACGCATTTAAGATGTTCATTTCGCAAAACTTCGCCGCCCAGCAAGCAGTTTAAAATTATAATATTATATAGGATCTTTCATAATAACATGTTTGAGACAAGCTGATTTTAAGGTTCATGTAAAGTCTTTGAGACCAAATTTAAAAGCGCTTCATTAGCCAAGAAAAAGCAGCATGTCAAGGTATATTGTATATCAAAATGAAGCTATTAATGAGCACAAGAATTTAAGCAACATAAGACCGCCATAGTTATAGCGGTATAGCCAAAACATGTCATTTTGTACAGGACAAGCAACTGTATGACGGTTGGATAAAATTGGCTCCTATTTACAAAGTACAGTCTAAAGTACTACCCAGGTACTACTATAACCGTTGTCTGAAATAAATTCGAGTGACAGATTCCTTTTCTCACAAATATACCAGTTTTGTACGTTTAACCTCGTTTTAAAACGTTTATATTATAAAGATATCGCACTTACGAGCGTTAGATATATGTATAATACGTACTTAGTGTTTTGTATGGAAAAAAATATCTAACAAGGTTGGGAGAATTGATAATTGCCGAGGCTCTGTCGAGACAATTTTCAATTCTCACAACCGAGTTAGATATTTTTTCATACAATACACTTAGTACGTATCATATTCATCTCATAACCTCAATATGTCTTGTTTTCTTCTGTGTTTCTAACCGAAATTCAAGTTTCTAAAAATAACCGCATGATATTACTGTTCTAAAAACAATTATGTGATATCATGAAAAAATATCATACGGGATGTTATCACACGGATATTTGTATAGTTATATGATAAAACGTCACGAAGGCGTCATCAAAAATTTGATCCTATACATTATGTAAGACAATGATAGCTCTAATCTGATGCCATAAGACAGATAGCTAGCTATAAAATATAATCATTTGTTCCGAGGCTATTTTGTTTTCGTCAGAGACAATAAGCACATTATACAGATCATTTGCATAATCACATTAAAACTTCAGCGATAATCACCGACTGGTGGTCATTTATTGATACCATTTGAAGACGAATTATACTTATTTTTTCGAGCATTCTATTGATTGTATGGACGTATTTGGTCGGATTTTTTTTTGTACTCTTTTTATGAGTTTGGATTTTAAACCTATTATCCAAAACACCCTTCTATCCTTTGTTCACCTAACCCCCAATCAAATGTTAGTTTCTTACTGCGTCTTATAGACATATTCTAAAACGTCTCAAACTTTGTTACTTTGAAAAGTCTTAACCCTTTCCTGTTTTACAAAATTTTGGACCTGTCCAAATTCAAAGGTTTTGCAGACGAAAATTTAAAGTGGATTTAATTTGAAAAATAGCCATTCGGTAGGGTAGAAAATAGTGTGGAAAAAGAAGAAATTGCTTGTCAGAAGCAATTTCTTCTTTTTTCATAATGTTTTCTCAATTATAAAATCACAGGCACGTAAAAGGCAGGGATTAAACAGCAAAGGGTTAAAATATGTAACTTGCGTCCTCCTTTATTGTCGAGCCCGTTTGCGGTGAGCGACAGATAGCCGGCATTCATTCGGGTCATCGCTCGAACTCTCCTGTAAATTCGAAAATACCTCGGATGCAAGTGTTGTAATTTTGGGTCATTTTTAGGTAATTCGGCTTCTGGTGGTACTTCGGTTATCACAGCCTAATACGCATAAAGAAAAGCATATATTGTTAATTCTTTCCAATCTCATTTAGGGATCTTTTGATCAGTAGAACAGTAGAAACAGCAAAAACACTGTTTTGTTATCAAATTATGATACTCCTACTTTTATTCTTCCGTTGATTTTGTTGTATGTAACGTCATCCTTAGCGGGATAGTTAATATTTGTGACGTCATGTAAAAATTTAAAACCCATACATGTACGAAATGACGCGCATTTATGGATGCGCCCTTATTATTTCGTATAATCGCCGAGAGTTTTCGATTGACTTTGAGAATTTCAGTATAGGCGAGAGAAGGACACGAGGCATAAGAGGGGCAGAGGCTCCCCAAGCGATACTCTTTATTATTTGAACGTCAGTGTAATGATCAACACATCCAGATGTATATAGGATATAGGTGTATTTTGTAAACTGAGCTCTGACGTAGGCGCTGAGTCCATTATCGTAGGTAAATTCGGGTAAAATTAAAAGGCAAATGATAGGAATTTAACCTGATCCTTTCACTGCAATTATGAAAGTACATGTTTGAGGGAACCTTACGTTTTGAGACAAGCAATAACGTTGGTTTACAAGGTAAATTTTAAAATTTCTTACTGCGCTAATTAAACCTGTTTTATCTATTTCGAACAAATGGCACGAGAATCTAACGAAAAAAGTTGATTTCACGGCTCACCGCGCAAAATCTACCTATAGTAACGATGTTTTATTTGAGTAATAAAGGCGTCACACTGGTCTTCAAATGCTAGTGTCTTGAACATCCGACATGGTAATACCAGGAGACCCACGGGATTGTGCTGACTGATCAAGTATCACAAACACACGTGTTTGTGGTTCATGTCTTTGTCTTAACCCTTTGCTGTTTAATCCCTGCTTTTTACGTGCCTGTGATTTTATGATTGAGAAAACATTGTGAAAAAAAGAAGAAATTGCTCCTGACAAGCAATTTCTTCTTTTTCCATACTATTTTCTACCCTACAGAATGGTTATATTTCAAATTAAATCCTCTTTAAATTTTCGTCTGCAAAACCTTTGAATTTGGACAGGTCCAAACTTTTGTAAAACAGGAAAGTGTTAACCCTTATCCTTCTGAATTTAAATCGTGTTTCAAACAAATAACCAATTGTAGGGACATTTTAATCAATCTTGCTCTAGGTGTCCTCACAACAATTAGGTAGAAAGCAGACAGTATAAACTAAGATCAGCCTGCACGTATGTGCTGGCTGATCTTAGTCTATACTAAATGGCAAAGTTTGTTTATAGAAGGAACATGATGACAGAAGCAGAGGGGTTAAAGTTTCTAGCTCGTGTGACTGAAGGCTATCGTGAAGGCGATGTGTCTGTCGTGCCTGAGTGCGTGCACGCGTACTACCATTTTCCTGTGAACATATGCTTGAAAAAGCCTCTTATCCCCAGCCGTTGTACCAATTTCATTCAAACTTCAAAGATAAAAAAATCTATCCATGCAATTTTGATTCACTGAAAAAACATGACTGTTATGGCATAGTCTATTAGACTCAGATATCACCTCTCCATTTGAAGGGAAATTTCAACTAAAATTGGCAGCATTGTTCATTTTAGCCCCTTTTATATCGTGTCATACTCAAAACGCAAAAATCGAATACTGTCTATGCAAAATTTGGATAATAATCATTAATAATCATTAAACATTGAAAAACGTCATAGTTATTTATAATTACTTAGTAAAAATAACCAAAAGGTGGACCGCTTGTTTCAACGTTTTGTTTTTATGGCGACTGTTGCTATTGAACCATTCCTATGAATTAAGCATTAAATATTACCAAAAATATGTTACAGTTACTTTGCAATTTCTTATTACCGAAAGAAAAAAATAAAATAACGACACTATAACCCACACTTATTGAAGATCCCGTATATGTGCGTATAAATTTCAGATTTTTTTTGTGACCAGGTAGAATAACTTCAATCTAAACTAACATTGGTTTGGACGTACTCAACAACCGTTGGCTAGTTCAACCGTATTAAGAGACTTACAAATCAATACCAAAATTTAGAAATCCTTAATAATCCTTGCAATCAAAACTTCGCGAATATTTCATAGCTTTGGCTTTAAGTCATGTAAATAAGTTACGTCGCAGTAATCTTTAGACCCCAGGGTAGTTCCTATCTCAAACCAGATCTCGCAATTTAATTTCGATAGTTTTGACATGCCACGAAAAAGTACAAGTTCGATAAAAGAAGAAGCCATAAATTACATATGAGCCTGTGCGTGAGATTTCCAACAATTTCAAATATGCGCAAAGGAAAGACTCTGAGCAGCCTGTGCATCCGCACAGTCTGACCAGAGTCTTCACTGTGCGTTTAGTAGATAGATAAGATCTCAAAGTATAGACGATCAAGTTGCTTTATATGTACACGGTATGTGACTGGCAACACTAATCAATGTTTGAACCCCATGAACGTTTCAAATTGTTGGAAATGTCACACACAGACTCATATTATAATTGAGATACTACTAAGCAGATGAGGGTCGGAATTCGTATGGAAGTAGCATAACCGGTCAAATAACAGAAAATACACACAAAAGCGAAAAGATTGTAACGGCAACTACTTTGGAATAACAGTTTAAAACATCGTGAAATTGACACTCACTACGATCAAAACCATTCTCACTCAGCGCTTCATAGCATTCCAAACACTCACTCAAATCGATCACAAATGCTCCGATATCATTTGAAAACATTTCGAAATCGGTCAAGGCGATCAACATTTAATTCAAGTCGACCAAATTATTTAACTATTTATTAGCTGGTGAGTGGTTTTAAGTGCCTGATTGGTCTACGAAGGCACACCAAAAGAAAATTATATATATATTATTAAAGGGAGGTCATAAATATCGCTAAATTGTTCATTTTGAACAAAATAAGCGAAATTGGATTACCTCTCTTTAATTCAACCCAAAACTCGCCAAACGCATTCATTCAATTCCACTCCAAAATCATTCCAAAGTCATTCATCTTGTCAATTTCACGATGCTCCTAACTGTTCCACAAGACGTCGGGGCATGAGTCTTGGTGAGGAAAATAAAGTTTGATCAAGGAAAGTTCATCGAGATTTATTATAAATCACACTTTATTTTTATATTCAATCTTTAGAAAATGAACAGAATTTTAACCCAAATACCCCTTTCTTTAGAATATACGGAAATGATTAACACAGTTCCATGACAATTATGTATTTCTGCAGAGCATAATTGATAAATGATATAAGATACCAGCCTTGCTGGCAGAACATTGACAGTGCTCACCGCGAACCGTTTTCTAGCGAGTATAATAAACTGTATTGAACATACTGCGAGCGCTTTCCAAAATGGCAGCAAACATGGATCGCCTCAGAAACCAAAACCATCAAATAGCAAACATTGTATAGAAATATTTGGTTTATGCGATTTAGTAGAAAAGTGATTGTCATCAATCGATCCCGTATTTTTTAAGATCTTAAGGTAGTGAAACCGTAATAGTTCCGCAACATTTCCGACTAGATGATCTTTTCAAATGTTAACCGAGGTTTCCTAATGAAAATCATTAGGAAACCTCGGTTAACACTGTTAAAGCTCATTACTTCCAAGATGTTGCGGAACTATTATTGGCCCACTAGCTCAAAATCAAAATCAAAATAAAGGGAAGTGTTCATTATTTTTCATTATTTTTCTTATAATTGACGAGCGTAAAATTATGTACCATCTTTGTTATGCTAAACATATCAACAGGTGGTCGCTCGTCGATTATCGCAGGCGCTTCAATTAGAAACTCTGTTCAACTTAAGATATGCTCTTCGCGGATTCATACTTGAGTGTCATTAAGTTTTTAGTTTCATACCTCCATGAAATCAACAAAAAATCTCTTGATTTCTTATTTTTTAATCGTGAAGAATAAATGTAAATATTTTACAATAAGGAATCATATTTCTTATTGGACTAATTTGTTTGGTAGCTGTGTACTCAAAATTGTTTTCATTGAGAAATAAAACCATTTTTTCAGCCAATCAGAGTGCAGGAAATTTGATGGACACAACTACAATACGATTATTCCTTAATATAAATTACTAGTGAAAAAAGACGTTAGTAGTTTACCATGTGAACTATTTTATACGCAAGAATACAAAACATGCGTACTGACATTTTCATGGAGGTACAAAGCAAGTGTGTTCAGCCAATCATAATGCGCGAACCGAAAGACAACTTTCAAGTGACTTGATCGCCAAAAGAGCTTACTTTCGTAGGGAAATGATGTTTGAACGATTGTCAATCATGGTTTCCGTATATCATTACACCTCCTCCAGTCAGTGCCCAAGCAGTTGTTACTGCCCAAAGATATACTATGGCGAATTACTGTATGACCTACTGACATATGTTAGCGAAATCGTCAGCAAATCTGTAGAGCTGTTTTTTACACTTCATTGTATTCGCTTGTCAAAACGTCAAAATGAATTAAAAACAACTTTTGCAGTCTAGACATGGTTCGCTTAAATGACCTAGTGAACCTGTCTGCTGCAAATGGTTTATTAAAATTCACTGGCTTATTGGTAGGCTGCTAATTACTTCCGCCTCGAGATCGTATTGTTGTGGGTTTGGGTCTCGCTGAAGACCTTTCGGAACATCGCTCGGACTTTTTCGTAATCTGGAGTGTACCACGGACCAATCGGAAATCCTCTGCAATTCTACGGAATAGACCTCGGAGAAAATATGGACGCAGTCCTGAGGTGTGTTTTATCGCACGTGGGTTTATATAACGTCACTAACAACAACGATCCCACTGTGGATGACATTACATAAACAAAATCAACCAAATAATAAAACTTGGCATGCTGCAATTTGATAAAAAGATGCAGTGTTTTACGTCGTTGTGTCATCAAAAAATTATAATACATTGTATGCCCAAAAGATGGTATAGGTCAAATGTGTTTTTTACCAAACGTATTCACCGAAGTACCACTAGAAACCGATTGAATGACAAATGATAAAAAAGTGCTACACTTACGTCCGAGTTACTTTCTAGTTTACAGAAAAGTCCAAAATATATTCCGAATGACCTCGGAAGTAAAACTCGTCGGGATTTTCCGTGAATTGAAGTGTAAGTACCTCGGACGTAAGTGTATTATTTTAGATATTTTAGGTTATTCGGCTTCTGATTGTACACTTGGGCTAGCCCCGGTTATCAGCAATCAACGTTTTTTCGTCATTGGCGGATATAGTTTCGATGGTTGCTCGACAGTCGATGGTAGGGCCTATTACATATTTAGCTTTTTTACAGACTTTTTCCTGTTTATATCTTGAAATGGCTTTCAATTGGGAAAATGGTCGTCTGGCAAGAAAGCAGAAGGTATTCATATTTACAATTAAGATTAAAGAATATCAAATCGCCATAGCAACAGTCTATTAAATCTGAAGTATATTGTTTTGGTCATCCAACATTACAGGCTAGATCTAATAATACTGTCTTTGTTCAAAGGCGCACTTAGGATTTTCGAAATTTGTGCACACGTAGACTGCACCAATGGAAGATTATATAGGCCAGAAGAAGATTTAAAAGCAAAATGACGCAAACCACCAATTCATTTCTAAGGACAGAGGGGAAGGGGTCAATAAGCTTGATGAAAAACAAATTATTCAATGTTTTCCGATCGTCTACGTAGATATTTTTTTGCATATTATTGAATAAATTTATGTTTCCGGGTCATTAAAGTCAAACATTAACGGACATTATTGCATAAAATCTACGTTTTCGGGTCGTTATAGGCATGAAACATTAACAGGAGAAACGGGAATAAATAGATAAATCCACGGTAGAATCGCCAGGCTTTTTTATACTTAAATATCCTCGGTCTTGGCCTATACACTTTATCAGTTTGTATGTACATGTATAACAATTTATAAATAAAGACGTTGGTCCCCTTCCCGCGTTTAATTCTTGACGTCAGAAAACTAAGCAACGTCGGTATAAACAAAGTGCTGACGAAATGCATATAGACTAATACCGCATTTTTTCCGGTATATTCGTAGGTTTGGAACTAGTTTAAAGCGTTTCTATGACTTATTTCGCTAACTCTGTTTGAATAAATACCAAATGCTTTCTTTTCATGCAGAAATGGCGTAAATTCACGTTTTTGGGCTCTAACCTTTGAAAAGACCATCAAAATGCTTTGACACCTCGTGCTTCGCACATTTTTGTGTCTCTACAAATGTGAACGCCCTCATAAACGTGAATTAACACTTTTATGATTTTATGATAAAACACACACTAACAACCAATTGTCTTTCCGATGAGATTTTAAACCGAGCTTTACACCGAGCACGTGAAAGAATCATTGCGGATCACAGCAGTAGTTACGTCAATTATCCTTGCACAATTCCTCATAACAACTAACCGTGTTTTGGGCGGCGTCGCTCATATGGGTATATGTCACGGTAGTTACGATAAATAAACGGAATTACAAACAAAAATAAGTGCCAGTTTGTGTTTTCACCGGCATAAAAACGTGTGTGGTCTAACGTAAACAAAGTATGCCTCTTTAGAGTGATATCCTTTGAATAAAACATGCATTATAATTAAAGACGTGAGCGTTTGAAATTCTCGAGAAATTGGTCATGAATTTAACCCATATTATTCCCAATGTTCGATCTGTAAACTTCTTTCTTGTTCTTCTATATGCGAGAAGACATTTTGTCGCTTATTACATTTTTCATCCGCCTTGTATTTCACGAACTTTCTAACTCCAACATGGTATCAGACACGTGCGTGTTTGGTACCATATTTGTTGATTTAAATTATTCTACTTTCTTAAACCTTTAGACTACGTAAGCCGATTAACAACTCGGATTAACCTATATTTGTCTATAATTTAGCTTAATCAAAATATTGGCAGTGATCTTTTCTTTTGTCGATAATACTTTTGTTTGAACTTCTTTGACTTATCGCAGGGTTAGCGCAACACTATTGTAAGTGCCTATTGTAATATATGCACTTACAATAGTGTTGCATTGACCTTACGTTATGTTGTACAATGTAACAGATGTAACCCCCGCAGACAGAGGGCATGCATTATATATACAATCTAAAAAATTGACCTTGTTTACAAGTTATGGTTATTATTCCGGATAGATTGGTCTGTTTGAATAACAGCCCGAAATCGAATAATCAAGCTGTAAGGAATGCCCTTTTGAAACTTGTTGAAAAACGAATGGTCGGCATCTAGATAAAATATCATAAATTTATCATTAAAATGATTCCTTATTGTTATAAATAAAAATATATTTCCTTTTTCCTTTACAGGGTGATTATTTAGACTAAAAATAATAAGGCCTTATGAACAAACAAATACAAATTAAATATTGGGATGATTCCGAAAGAAATTGAATGAATGTAATGAGCGAGATAGCAAGGGTTGTAAATGAATATATAATACGTACTTCCTGTTTTGTATGAAATAAAAATATCTAACGAGGTTTGGGGACTTGATAATTGTCGAGACTCTGCCGAGACAATTGTCAATTCCCATAACCGAGTCATATATTTTTTCATACAATTCATTCTGTTTCTGTTTTTATATTTATCTCATAGCCTCTTTTTACCTTAGTTTAGTCGATGTTTCTAACAGAAATGCAAGTTTCTAAAAAATAACCGCATTATGTCATTATGCTAAAAATATCAATGTGATATCATAAAAAATATCATATAGGATGTTATCGCACGGGGAACTGTATACTTATCAGATAAATAGAGAATACTCGTTTGTTTCAGTGTAAGATCGATTTATCTTTCATTGAGCGAACAACTAAAGCTATATTTCCACGAGTGGCAGAGCCACGAGTGAAAATATAGCTTTTGTTGTCCACGAAATGGAATATCGACCGATTTTACTCGTAAAAAAACCCATAAAGGATTCTTCTATTTCTTTACTGCAAAAATGAGACAAATGTGAACATTTTTCTGACATTTTGTTTGAAGTAAGTCATTTTGAAAGTGATTCCTATATATATATACATATTTCATTTTCTCTCAGTTCCTTAACAGAAGGACGAGGAATCTATATAGAGTCTATGTCTACACAGACCTTTCAGATGCTGCAAAATTACGCCACCCAATAACATAGTTTATCTTATAACTTTACAAATATCCGTATGATAACATCCCATATGATATTTTTTATGCTATCATATAGTTATTTTTAGAACAATGACAAAATGCGGTTACTTTTAGAAACTTTCATTTCAGTTAGAAACATCGATGAAAATAAGGCAAATAGAGGTTATAAGATAAATATAATACATACTTAGTGTATTGTATGTAAAAATATCTAACTCGGTTGGGGGAATTGATAATTGTCTCGGCAGAGCCTCGACAATGATCAATTCTCCCAACCTCATTAGATATTTTTTCTCATACAAAACACTAAGTACGTATTATATATGTAATGTTTGAATCTTCTGGACGTTTGAAACTATCTGAGTGAGTTCTGAGTGAGATTAGGATTGATGTAAGTGGGGCACTGGTCCAGTGATAAACTATTTTGGATGATCTATTCGTCAATTTCACGACATTGTGAAGCGTATTAGCTCCCTTTTCTGTGACAAGTTAAATAATTATAATTTCTGTATTAACAAAGAAATTAATCCCCGATCATACGAACATTTACCGACTTATGACACTTCAAATATTTATACTAGCCAAATCTAAAATAACCCTTTCATTGAAAGAAACTGCAGGCATACCAAACATACGCCACACGATTAAAACCTCATTTGAGAAAATAGTTCATAAACTTTACGAGGGATGATCCAGAAGTTCGTATAATTGGCCCATAACTTTGGCAATTCTAGCTTGTTCAGTGTTATATTTTAGTGTGTGAAGTTCAGTATCTACCAAGAGCACAAATGTTATTATTTTTGCAAAATAATTTTCAGCGGCCTAAAATTTCGTTACCATAGTAACATGTGTATGCCTAGGCGGGGGAGCGTAAAAAAATAATCGAAATCTGTTACAGAATATTTTTTTCTGAAAGCGTTCTTAAATTTCATTTGAAACTGCTTACCAGAAGTAGACAAGACGTAAATGGGGAATCAATTGTCATAATTTATACATTTTAAGAAGGGTTTTTACGGACACAGATTAATTTTAAGAATACTTAATTTGCGAGCGAATAGTGACCTGATGTCAACACCAAAATGTGCCCGTTTATTTCTCAAATTTTGTCATGATAAAAGAGTTAATCACCACCCTAAACTATTCAGATGATTTGGAAAAAATAGTATTATGTCAAACAGAGAAGTTTTCCTTAACTTACCTCGGATATTCAAAGAAAGTAAGGCTTTATTAGAGGATTAAGAATGGTAAATTGGAGTTTCAACGAACGAAGTTGTCCCAATTGAATTCGTTATTTTCCAAACATAAATCGCAGCATCTGTCTCTTCACCTCACTAGAAAGACTATTCATAAAGAAATTGTAAACCAAATTGAATCCAAATGGAATGGGGATACTTTCTGCAAGTAAATTTATTAGGCGCAGATAGGCATGCGAGCAAATGGAGACCATGTACAAAAGAGTTAATAATGACGTCGCATGAGTCTGACTAGAAGTTAAAGTATGCTTTCATTAGCCACCATGATGTTGGATCGCCGTGTATTACTTTTCCATAAAATCATTGTTGTAATATAATATCCCCTATCCTTGAACTCAGCTAGACCCAGTCTCATTTAAATATATATAATACGTTCTTAGTGTTTTGTATCAAAAAAAATATCTAACGAGGTTGGGAGAATTAATAAGTGTCGAGGCTCTGCCGAGACAATTATCAATTTTCACAACCGAGTTAGATATTTTTTTCATACAATACACTAGGTGTGTATTATATTTATCTTATAACCTCTATTTGTCTTCTTTTCGTCGATGCTTCTAACAGAAATGCGAGTTTCTAAAAATAACCGCATTATATCATTGATCTAAAAATAACAAGAGCCATTTCAGACATGACCATCCCCCGCCGTGAAAGCTTGATAGTAAACTGAAGCCTAAAAGATAAGAAATAAACCCCCTACAAAATCTAAGTCTTAAAAATAACAAAGGGCAATAACTCCAAAATAATGCAAGCAAGAGTTGTAGTTCTTGTGTACTGCACTTCTTCTTCATGAGATCTATCCACCCATAAAAATTCAAGTTGATAGCTATTATACTTCAGGAGATATGCTCCCGACAGAATCTAAGTCTTAAAAATAACAAAGGGCAATAACTCCAAAATTATGCAAGCAAGACTTGTAGTTCTTGTGCACTGCACATTTCCTCCATGAGATCTATCCACCCATAAAGTTTCAAGTTGATAGCTATTATACTTTAGGAGATATGCTTCTTATGTCTTCAATAACTTATGAGACGCTATCAATTTAAATTGTGTCAGTGAAATCGCGATTTTTCTCTATCAAAATTTATTTTGAAAGACGTTGTTGATTTTATATTTCTAAATGGGTTTGGGCGTTTTTAAATGGTTTGAGTGAGCGTTTGAATGAATGAATGAATGGAGCGCTGAGTGAGCGATGTAGAATGGTTTTGATTGAGGTGAATGTCAATTTCAGGATGTAACTAACTGTCACCTTTCTCGTACTGTTCAAAGCATATTTCTGCTGTGCTCAGGGCTTCGGCAGACAGTATAGACTAAGATAAACGAGACTAAAATGTGTAATGTGCTCTTAAACTACACTACATTCTTGCTACTCAATTATTTAGGAAATTATTAACGGGACTTGTTCAAATGTCTTAAAATGAATAATTTCTATGAAACAGAATTTTAAAATTCCAATAGAATAACGGTTAAAATAGGCTTTAATTGAAAGCACTGACTTGCACAGGTCTAAAATATGAAATAAATAAAAAAGAATAATTTCATGGGCAACGGGTTTTACGTTAATCCATAGATGACCTATTAACATTGATTTATATATAAATAATTTCAACTTACAGGTTCTTAAATCATAATCTCTATATTCTCTGGTAACATTACATTGCAAACAAACGGAGTTGATATATCTATACAAAGTACGGATTTATTAAATGTATTCTGGCAATATAATTTGTTCTTATTATGTGTTCAGATATTTTCAAAATGGTGCGGTATTCTTTTAGTGAAAATTTGTTTCAAAATTAAGTTAAAAATTAAGTGAATACCTAAAAATATATTTTATGCATATCTAGCTTTAGAATAGATTATGTTTAAATATCAATAAAAGCGGATAAAGAAATAGAATGAAATAACAAAATGTTATCATTTGTTTATAAATGCAATTGTATAACAATTTTTAAATATTTGAGAAATTGAGATTTTTACTAGTGATTTTATATATGAAATATATATCTTAAATGTTCTAAATTAAGAAATGTGACCAATCACACGAAAAGGGTCCATCTGGGAAATCCGTAAAATAAAATTGTGAAAAAGAGAGAGGTCAACCGATTGTCGCATTTCAAAATACTTTAAGTGGGGTGTTGAATGATCATTCTAGATTCCGAAAATTAGCACAGTGCGAAAAGTTTCGACTCTAGTCAATCTGCGCGGATTGCGCAGATTCACTAGGGTCTACACTTTACGCACTTCACAGATGACCATTTTTGCGTGACGGGTCACAAATAAATTTACATTTTGCTATGAGTGTGTGTGTTTTTTTTTTGTTTTTTTTTTTTTTTTTTTTTGTCAAAAGATGCATTTCAATATTTCAAAGTGTGTGAAAATGCAGAATCTTCGGAAGGGACGATTTTCGGAGAGATTATCGAAGGGTTAACATTTTTTACCGGAGTATAAATCACGATTTTCTTCATTTAAGGAGCACAATGTGGATGAACTTTAAGGAACATTCGCGGGACAGCGACATTGTTCCTGGATCACCAAGAAATAGAGACTTTGGCCGCCAAAATAGCAAATCAAGCAAAAAGTCAAATGCGTAAGTTTATACTTCTTATAACTTTTGTCGGTTTAACATTAAATATGTATGTTATATTCTGTTTCAAAATGAAATCCTCTGACAATTAAAAAAAAAATCGAAACTAACCAAGATCTCCGATTAACAAATTAGCTACATACCTGGACTGCATTCAGGATGACAAAACGGTGCAAACTGGTTGCAAATTAACCCCCCTTTGCACGTGCAAAGCGCGGTATAATTTGCAGACATTTTGCGCCGTTTTGTCATCCTGAACGCAGGGCCGTTTGCCTGCCGTAAAAAGATGGAACGAAAGCAGCAAAGGCAACTTTGCCAATTTAAGAGGAACAACAATGTTGTATTTTTTTCCAAACAGAAAATTTCTATAGGCACGCGCGGAATTTAACCCAAGACTGAATGATCCCGATTTTTACGAAGACGAAAACGAAAGACGAATGCAAAATACTCCATCAAAGTGATAAATGACCATGTTTGTCCGCGATCTAATGAAAAATTAACGCAAATATCAAAATAATACTATCTGATTTGTCCGTGATTTTATCAAAATAAGTGCGATTTTTTTGGTAAGGAAATGTATAAGCATGCTTTAACAATTTATTGGTGGTGTTTTTTGACATATGTGACCCGTCAGGTGAAAAGGGGCCATCTAGGTAGTGCGTAAAGTGTCGACCCTAGTTAGTCTGCGCGGCCTGCGCAGACTAACTAGGGTGGAAACTTTTCGCACCCAACCAATTTTCTGAATCTAGAATGATCAATCTACCTTTCTGTACAAGAATTATTAAGATGCGACACTTGGTTCACCTGTACTAGAATCAATCTCTTTTTCTAATATCTATTTTACGGAGTTCCGAGATGGTTCCTTTTCGCGTGATGGGTCTCACATTAACAGTTACTACAAGACAGTTTTGTTGTTGGAAGAACCATCTATGAAGAACTAGAAAGAGGGTTTTCCATTCTTATCTAATAAAAAAAAAATATATATAAAAAAAAAATAAGATAATAAACCATTTTTTGTTGCTTTTGTCGTTTTGTTTTATTTTTGTTTTTATTCCGACTACAGTATTTAGTTATTTTTTTACCCCCTCTTTCGACGCTTTGATTTGTCCTGAGAACCAGAAAATAAAAAAAGTAAAGCCTATTCTTTAATGCTTTTCGGTTGTTTATCAAGAAATAACGGTGGATTATCACTTGATAATCTCAACGCAAAAGTAGTGAAATTATCAAAAAATTATACCCTGCTTTTGTGCATTTCATCCTTTCTGACGTCATCTATGCGGGGCGAAATAAGTGACGTCACAATGAACGTTGCATAGCAATCCCCGCAAAATGACGCGCTGTACGAAAATATGTCCTTGAAATTTCATATTTTTTCTCATTTTTGCAATAAAGAAATAGAATAAACGTTTCTTTTTTAGAGTAAGATCGATCAATATTTCATTTCGTGAACAACAAAAGCTATCTTTTCACTCTCGTGATATTATAGCTTTTGTTGTTCACTCAATGAATGTAAATCGATCTTACACTGAAACAAACGATTATCCTCTATATAGCACAGTAAAACTTTAAAGAACCAAATCAAATTGTACATACTTACTTGGAGAGACTGTTTGGTGTATATTTCTACGATAAACGACAATTAATTTTTCGACAAAAAATGTGAACGTGTCAAACCACCCTGAATAATTACTACCGTTTCTATTTTATTAGGTCAACAAGTAATTTACAGAAGAAAATAGAAGAATACTGCTTTAAAACAAACACAGAAGAGTGGAAAAAAGAACAAGAGTACAAAGAAAGGCGAAGAAAAAAGAAACTCATGAAAAAACAAGTGAAGAAGGAGAGGGCCATGAAACAGGCACGAATACTAAACATGTGTTACGCCGTGTGTATTATCTGTGGTATAATATTGACACTCGGATCGTGTATACGATCTGTGTCAGAGGGCACATTTCTCTGGGAACACAGGAAAATCCTGAACATCGTAGGACCTATTGTGTTAGTCGTGGGAATTATATTGTTGATGGTGGCAGTGGCTGTGAATGGTTACATTAGAAAGAAACTCGATATTGAAGAAAAGACGACTGTCCAGCCGTTCATACATCCGGACTTCCACAAAGAGAGGCAGTCTATATCTAGAGAGTCATCGTCCGGCATGTCATGTGAACTGGATGATTCCTATAGACCTCTAATAAGGAGAGACAATGGACGGCTCAACAAGAAGTGGTATGAATGGGCCCACTTTAACTCTACCATAACATCAGATGATAGCTTCGTCAGTTCCAGCACCGCCTCAAATACAACCTCACAGGAATCACAAACTAGTGCTTATTTACAACAGTGGGCTAATGCTGTGACAGTACGTATACCAGAAGAGTGTATAAGAGACTTCGAAATAAGTGAAAGTAATGTAGATGATGTGTGTACTGACAATAATCAAGTAATAGAAAATAAAGAGAACGCATATACAGTTACAGATATCTGTATAGAACTGCCTGAACACTTGCCTGGTGTTTTAAGTGGTGATTTGGACACTGTAAGACCAAGTACTTGTGATGACATTGTAGAGAAACAATATCTAGAAGAGTGTAGAAAAGATTCATTCAGTGATAAATCATAAAGAAGTGACAATGAAAACTGATAGTTTCCTCTTTTTTTTAATCTTTTTTAACAAATATTCATTTTGATATGCATGGTTTCAAATGATATAGTAATATGCTCTGAATAGCGATAGATAAATACATCGTTATATATTCTTTATTTGCTATTACAAACACCCAACCTAGGCAGAAAGGAAGTAATACCATGAGCTTATATATTCCCGATGTTTAAAGAGAGCTTCTCACAATAAGGTCATTTTTGGTGTCGATGCATAAACAAAGTAGAATTGTTTCTCTCTTGTCTAACATTTAAAAGAGTGCACTAATATTTTTTGTAAGTAAAAAAAAACGCCATTTGAGCTCATCAACTATACAAAACAGTGAAATAATCTTGTTGAATATTTTTGATATTACACGGGTGTTATTACACTAGTTGAATAACTATGCAAATGAGCTCAAAGCGAATAGCAACGCTATTTTGTAACCGCGGAAATGGAATCATAATGTATTGTGACGTCAGTTTAAAACGGCGTTATAAGATTGGCGGACAATTGAAATGTTGAATTTCAAAAATTTTGACGGTTTTCGCAAAATTTTGGTCCTATTTTAAGTAGAATATAAAATTTGTGTCCATAAAATACAGAATTTATTTAAATCATCATCTTAAACAGTTAAAAACTCAGCAAAGCCTCGTTTTTATCTGTTTATAGATGACTCGTTTTAATAAATTCGGTAAAAATTATCTCCTTACCGATGAAATAATCAAAAACTTTTACCCCGCTTACATTCATTTCACCCTATCGGACGTTATCGAAGGGAATCTCAATAGATGACGTCACCATGAACATTGCATAGCAATCACGTGCATAATGACACGCTTTAAAAATGTTTTCCTAAAATTTTCTCATTTTTCTCATTCTTGCATTGAAATAAATAAATTGAGTATGTTAATTCGAGGGAGGTCGGTTGATACATCATTTCGTGAACAACAAAATCTATATCTACACTAGTGGCCCCGCAACTCGTGGAAAAAAAAGGCCTTTATTGTTCACCAAATTAAATATAAATCGATCTACACTGAAACGAACGACCATTTCGACATATTGTTAAATTTTTTTAACGTTGTCCACACATAATCAGTAGGCCTAAATCTACTAGATTGTCGATTTTTTTATCACTTTTGGCAATAACAAAGACTTGTGAGGTAATATTGTCGTTATCAATGTTGTTTGATTATGATTATCTATGCTTTAATTGTAATAAAAATGACAGTAACACTTTCCTGTTTTACAAAAAATTGGACCTGTCCAAATTCAAAGGTTTTGCAGACGAAAATTTAAAGTGGATTAAATTTGAAAAATAACAATTCTGTAGGGCAGAAAATAGCGTGGAAAAAGAAGAAATTGCTTGTCCGAAGCAATTTCTTCTTTTTTCGCAATGTTTTCTCAATCATAAAATCACAGGCACGTAAAAAAGCAAAGGGTTAAAATTGTTAGTAAAACGCTTGTTGGCCATTCCAATGTGATAATTTGAATTAGTTCAAAATAAATGAACCGAAAACCCAGTTTTATTGTCAGTTCTAAATGATATGAGCCTGTGCACGGCATTTCCAACTATTTCAATTGTGCGCAAAGCAAAGGTTTATGGCCAGCCTGTGCAGCCGTACAGGCTGAACAGAATTCGTCCTATGCACAATATAGATAGGTATGGTTTTAAACTATCTTCATGCGGCCAGCATATATTATTATTGCCGTGTGTTGTGAACGCGTCTTAACGTTTGTATCTCGCGCTGGTGTGAAATTGTTGAAAATGTCATGCACAGGCTCATATCTTATTACCAAAAGTGTAAGAATACAGCTGGTGAAATTGAAGCTGTAGAGAACAGAAAGTAGATTTCATTTTTCATGATTAAAAAAAAAGATAAATCGGGAGAAATCAAAGAATTGTCGTGTGGAAAAGAGATTTCCACCGGGCATCGGCGATGTCAGAACAAGTATTCGTTTTGCAGCGATGAGGTAGAAATTACCTCATCTAAATATGTCTACGCCGTCGACATGTCGCCGATACGCCGACGAGTCCTGGTCGACTTCAGTCGCCGGTTTCCATCGGAAAGAAAAGGTCACAAAAAGAATACGCCTATTTACACGCCAAAAAAATACGTCTATGATGTCTACAAAATCGACCGGCGTTCGAGCTCTCGTAGCCCGGTCGATCACCGGCTTATAAGTCATCGATGAAATATCGATTTCAACAATTCTATTACGTCGCTTTTAAGCCGTTTGATTTTAAATTGAAGCTAAAAGACACCGAAGCGTTGATGAACTCAGAAATTCCCGCTATTGAAGCGACCGATCACTCGGTAACTAGTCGGCGATTTGTCGACGAATTTATCTCCCATTAGTCAAAAAATCATTTGCGGGACATGGCCGTCGAGTCCGAGAGTTTATGTCACAGTAGCTTTAATTATTATAAACAATAGGATTAATTTCGCGATTACTTTCTGTGATCCCCGTCACTGTCTGAATGTATTTGTATGTAAGCAATATTATTGTGTAATGTTCGTATATCATATGTTTATGATTTGAACAATAAACCATTTGTATTTGTATTGTATTTGTACAGTACAAGCTGTCCGGAAATATGCCGGAGGAGTGGTAAGAAATCCGCGTGTATGTCATCTAAGCTAAAAAGAATAGAGGTTGCGTTTTTTAGAAAGGGGCAGTCACACTTAATAAAGATCTGTTGACATTGGCAAGCTCAGTGCCGGGTATTTAACCCTTTGCTGTTTAATCCCTGCTTTTTACGTGCCTGTGATTTTATGATTGAGAAAACATTGTGAAAAAAGAAGAAATTGCTTCTGACAAGCAATTTCTTCTTTTCCACGCTATTTTCTACCCTTTGAATGGTTATTTTTCAAATTAAATCCACTTTTAATTTTCGTCTGCAAAACCTTTGAATTTGGACAGGTCTAAAATTTTGAAAAACAGGAAATGGTTAAAGCAGGTTCTGAACGCCATCCGTTGTTCCAGGGAAACAATGAGTTAACAGGGCTCTGCGTTTCCTCTCTAACACTAGTTGATGGAAGCAAATTATAATATGATCTACGTCGCGGGAGTGAAATCGCATCGTTGAATATTTTTGATATTACACGGGTGTTATTACACTAGTGGAATAACTATGCAAATGAGCTCAAAGCGAATGGCAACGATATTTTGTAACCGCGTAAATGACGTCATAATCTATATATTGTGACGTCAGTTTTAAACGGCGTTATAAGTTTCGCGGAAAATTGATATGTTGAATTTCGAAGATTTTGACGATTTTCGCAAAATTTCGAGTCATATTATAAAAAGAATATCAAATTTGTGCTCATATAATACCGAATTTATTAAACTCGTCATCTTAAACAGATAGAAACTCGGCACAGCCTCTTTTTTATCTGTTTATAGATGACTCGTTTAATAAATTCGGTATTCAATGACCACTCATTTAATATCCCCTCTTTATAATCCAGCACCAACGGTCACTCAAGGGGGCAATGTTTTGACAACAAGACAGTTTACCTTCATTACGATTGTGTTAAGCAAAAAATTGTTTAGTTCGTTTTGATTTGAGTTTAAAACCGCTTTCGACAATCTTTCAGTTATATCGTGGTAACCGGAGCACTTTATAATGGATCCCTGGTATTTCCAACACCAGTATTAGCATTACAACTTTTCCTAGGCTCCAGTTGCTATCCCAAATAAGTCTACGATTATCAACCCATTGAACAAAGTATATTGAGAGTTTTGAGAAATAATGTGATAAAGAGTCCGTAAAGGGACTTATTTTAGGTGACCAGCCCTGAATTCAGGATGGCAAAACGGTGCAAATTGATCGCAAATCATATCCGGCTTTGCAAGCATATGCGCGTGCAAAACGAGTTATAATTTTCAAGAATTGTGCACCGTTTTCTCTCCCTGAACGAATGGCTGGGATAACAGCTGACCTCAGATTTATGCAAATCCACAAAGCGGGTTTCAGGTGAACTTTTGTTATGTTGGCATTAGTGATGGGCAGATAAATCGATTATAATTGATAATCAGTTGGTTTCGGCTTCCAATTGTGGTGATCGACTAAGCAATTTTTATAATCGATTTACCAGTTCCTAACGCATAAATGGAAGCCATTATTTATTGTTTTAGAAACTGACATCAGTTAGATGGCTCAGCGTGAAACAGTTGTAACTGCCTATATGTTTATAGGCAGTTACAATTGTTTCAGACTGAGCTTTGAAGTTGATAGAAAAATATGCAGAAAGGGTCTTTCGGTCATGAGTTTTAACTAAACTTTCACATTCTGTCCTTCAAATTATGATACTGGGAGTGCTGTACAATTTCTAAGAAAACGATTGTACAATCGATCATAAGTTGATTTACTCTTCCAACTAAAAATTGATTATCGATTGTGATTTGAAACCGATTGGCTAGTTGGCAGCGGCCTTAATACTGTCTTAAATGACAAATGGTTTGGTTACGAAGAACCAATATAATAGCCATAAGTAAAGATAAATCCTTCGATCTGTACATCTAGGTCGCAACACCGTGAACACTCATCAAGTGAACTTGTAGTTTGAATTTGTGACCCGTCACGCGAAAAGGGATCATTTGAGAATTCTGTAAAATGAATGTTTGAGATAGAGATTGGGTAGAGCATAGGTCAACCAGAAGTCACATTTCAAAAATTCTTTCACAGGGAGGCAGATTGATCATTCTAGATTCGGAAAATTAGTAATGTGTGAAAAGTTTCAACCCTAGTCAGTCTGCGCAGTGTGACTGGGGTCGTCGACACTTTACGCGCTAACCATATGGTCCCTTTTGCGTGACGGATCACATTTGTTTATACTTATGTCGCTGAAGAACAGCGTGGCGTATTCTAAGTCACCCGAATTTTTTTCCGCCTGAAACGTCGTCTTGTCACGCTACAGTTTCGGTTCTGGATTCGATATTGAAAGTGTGTTTAGTAACATCAACTTTTTTTTGGGTGGATTTTTTCCAAAAAAATTCCACGAACTTATCGAATAGCCTTCGTATATGTCTTAATTCCTGAATCAACAATAACCGTTTCAATTATTCGGTTACGTGCGATTATAAAGCTTTGATAATTAGATTTAGTGTTTTGGCAAAATTATACCGACCGAAGAAACAAACCCAAATCAGAGATCGGTCCCTAACTTTAATTCTTTAGTATTTATAATAACCCACTACCGCTATGAATAAAATATATATTTGTATCTTAAATGTTAAATATATGTATGTGACCCGACCAGCGAATAGGGAGCATTCGAGAATTCTGTAAAATGAACTAGAGCAAAAGAGATTTAATCCAGCAAAGGTCAACCAGAAGTCGCATTTCAAAAATTATTTCACTGGAAGGTTAATTGATCATTCTAGATTCAGAAAATCAGCACAGTGCAAAAGGTTTCGACCCTAGTCAGTCTGCGCAGTCCGCGCAGTCTGACTAGGGTCGACACTTTACGCACTACCCAGATGGTCCCCTTTGTCGTGACGGGTCACATATGTGTGTGACCCGACCAGCGCAAGGGGACCATCTGGCCCGGCGTAAAGCGTCATTCTCACTCATTCTTCACAGATTAAGTAGGGTCAGAACATCTGATCTTTCTTGATTTTTCTACCTCCTGTTTACGAACTTTTTAAACGCAATCACCTTTCTTTTTCCCGAAACAATTTTTTTTCTTTTCAATCAATCGATAGTTTTACGAAGTCCCATAAAAAGTCATTTATTCGTGACGGGTCATTTATATAAATACAATCCTATCGTAAAACCGATCTCAGCTTTTCGAAATATAATTCAATAGGTTGAATGTTTGTAATTTTAAATAATTATAAAAAAAAACCATAGGACTTATGTTAGCTCCTGCTTGGCAAGATTTGGAAAATGGCAGGTTTGAAAATGGATGTCTTTTCGCTTGTGTGTGTTTTCGGGTCAGTATTTCGGCTTGCTAGTGCTTTTTGTTCTCTCGGATCTTTTGATTGCAAAGACATACCTCGTTACAGTGGCAGACAATACAGAACATGCTTAACACATCAATATATTCAGGAATATTCCGACTTTCGACATAGCTGTGTTTACGAATTGAATTGCTGGTACCATTGTATGCTTGAAATTCACTCTGAATATACCGGTAATTGTTTTTTATATATATTATTTTAAGAGATGAACAGAGTATTTTTTCAATTAAATCGGCTTTAAATTTACAAAAAAAAAAAAAAAGAAAAACCTGTAAGAACACGCAAAGCGGAGTCATACATAACTTTGATTAGTTTTTTAGTTTCATACCTGCTGGTTATTTGAAAAGTACTTTTTTTATATTCACATTTTTCTATCACTTAACAGAAATGTAACGATTTTTTTATTATGATCTACGTCGCGGGAGTGAAATAACCCCGTTGGATATTTTGATATTACACGGGTGTTATTACACTAGTGGAATAACTATTCAAATAGCTAAGACCGAATAGCAACGCTATTTGTTAACCGCGAAAATGACGTCATAATGTATATATTGTGACGTCAGTTTTAAACGGCTTTATAAGTTTCGCGAAAAATTAAAATGTGAAACTCGAGCATTTTGACGATTATCGCAAATATTCGGGTCATATTATAAATAAATATAATATAATATAAAAATTGTGCTCATAAAATACCGAATTGATTAAACTCGCCATCGTTTTTATCTGTTTACAGATGACTCGTTTAGTAAATTCGGTATTTCATGACCACTCATTCAATTTTAGTCCAGTCAATAAGTCCAAAAAATGACCAAACACCAAACTAATTGCAACAGAAATCAATTTTGTATTTTTTTATACATTGATATGCCTAGTTTCAACCCTTAAAAATCTACAAAAATCTAAGAAAAAATATTCCAACATATTGACCCCCGTAAAATCTCCTTACTGAACTTAATTCCTATTTTGCCTTCTATAATGCTAGAAAAACAATATTTAATAAATTCTAAAACCACCAATTTACATCCTTTCATGTAAAGTATGACTTGGGTTGTCTTTAAAAACAAAAAAATACTGTTTTCATGACTGTTAGATATTTAATGTGTCTGGAAATGATTGATAACATGTGAAATTACCCCACCCACTAATTTCAACACTTATAGCGTAGTATTTTGTAGGAAACATTAAAGCATACTATTTTTTAGAGTTTCTCATCTGGATAACCATAATACAAAAACTAAAATCAATCTATAAAATAGAAAATAGATTATCACTCAATTGGAAATATGAACCTTATCCTCTTGATGGTAAATCGTTATTTGTTTCCAGCACATATGGATTTTCAGTTGACATGTTCACCACTTCTTTAAAATCATTTTTGACATATTTCTTTTTCATATTATTTTAGAAAGATTTACATGTACATATCTGCTCATTTAGGTGATTTTAGAATGATAAAAAAGTCAATTTACATTGTGGAAAAGAGATTTTGGCAAAATCATCAAAATATTTAGCGTGTTTTTTTTTTTTTGTGTGTGTGTGTGTGTGTGTGTGAACGTTCAGATATCTATTCATTTAAAAAAATCTCATCTATCTTGTAACATGTACCTTACACTATAATATATATATACAAAATAAAAAAGGATTTTGTGTTCTACTATGAAGTATTCTATTGAAACATTTTGAGAAAATGAAAGTCTTTCATTTCACTTTTTGAAAGGGAAATATCAGTATGATAATGAACAGTCAGATTTTGTTAGTGCACATTCTAAAAACTCTTCATTTTATAGGGTTTGAACATTTTCTATCATGATACCAATACTGTCCTATATCAAAAATCAAACAGGAACTTCTTAATGGTAGATTACTATTGAAACATCCTGGGGAAAGAAAAAACTTTTTGGCAAAAGAGATATTTGATAAAAGAAATTTGACAATATTCAGGTTTTGTTGGTGTACTTAAAAATTTATTCAATTAATGGCTACGAATAATCTTTAAAAAAAGTAAATAATATTGTTCTGTATACATGGATATTCAAATAGCATGTTGTATTTTCTTGAAAAACTCTTGGAAAAGGAAAATATATATATCATTTAATTGACTTTTTTGAGTCAGATACTTTTATTAAGTATCAAAAACTTTTTTTCGTGGCCAATCCTGGCAGCAAATAGATATAATCTTAAATTTCATTAATGACACGTTTTCAACATAGAGCAAGCGCTTTAATGAAGTGGAGATGGCAGCCACAATGCAATATACTTCCTAAGTATATTCTTGAAATGTTTATAAGTCTTTCTAAATTTATTTTTCACTCTGACTTGTAGTTAATTAGAAGCTTATTAACAAATAAGTACCTTACATGAAAGTGAGATAAAGTAGTCTCATTAAGGACTTTAGGTGGTAGCCAAGTTAAGTTTCTCCCAATATAATTGTGCAAACAGCTTGTTATGATAAAACTAATATCCTAAAATAATTTTACAAATTTAGTTTCTCTGTGTAAGAATAGGTTTTTGCCCAGCACACAATGTAAAATGACATTTATGACAAACACATGTCTTTGAATGATTTCAGATAATTAGCGCTCGGATTGTTGAATAGCTCTTTAAATATCCAATTTTCAAGTTTAATTGATAACATGAATATGGTTAAATAATGATTTTTGTGTAGTACATTAAATATTTGCTTTTTACCTTTTCCAATATGTTTTGAAACTATGCTTCTTAAATATATAGTGAAAGAAATGAATGTAACCTTGACTAAATTCTGGCGTATACTGCTTATTTCGACAAAACTTTCACCGATTTAGTAGTTTTTATTCAGGGCCGCTTATATTTTACGTTATTCAAAAAGCTTTGGGGTATTTCCAGCAGAAACCAACTGCATGCCTGTACCCTGTTAATTATATTTGCTATTTATATCTGCCAGACCAAAGTCCCTAGTCCAATAAGAATGTATGAGTCCCATTGTAAATAACCTGCCTAATAATTGAATGTTAGAATGTCACCAAAACTTGTTCACAAGGTCAGGTGACTAGAAACATTCTGTGAAAGTTTCATCCAAATCTGTCCCTCATTGTTGTAAGTTTCACAAGATGTGGATGTAGGTACTGAAGTTAGAACAGACAGAGACGGAGAAAACGATACCAACATACATCTACCTTGGCTAGTGTATAAAATTAAAGCCATTAAATTGATCAAACAAAAAAAAACCCAAAAAACCCCAAAGGATTAATTGAATGATCAACAGACCTATCAATCAAGCAAGTAAGCTGTCAATCAAGATATCAGTCAATTTCAAGAATTGTATAGTTTAGTTATCAATTTATAGTTATATAGCAGCAGCTTGTGTTCCTACGTAATTTTCGTGCTGCTACACGCACATAAATAACTACATATAAAACAAAATATCAAAACTATTTAATGCATCTTCCACCTGTGTGTATTTCATGGCATTATATAGATCGAGTGGTAACTTTTTTTTTTCAAGATATATTTTAGAGATTTTTGTTTCAAATGTGTAAGCGACACCGCTAGGAGATGGTAATTTGTAACATGAAATAGTTCAAGGATACTAAAAGAAACTACTTATGAGCTTGACCCATACGCATTGTTCTTTAATCGGTGGAAGGAACCATATTGTTGGGCTTGATCTAATGCCTTATCCAAAAGATAATTAATTGGTCAACCCTTGGATCCTAGCTGCTATCTTGATGTTTGGAAATTGAACATTCTGCCAACATATAATATACACTATTATTTTGTGTCCATAAAGAAATGTCAACAACATTATTTTTTGAAAAAAAAAAACTTATGATAAAAGAAGACTATTAAATGGTCTATTTATGGAGTTATATAATATATAAGAATTTGTTGACAATTCGTAACAAGTTGTCTAATTGTTACAAGATACATCCGTCACACAGCTTGATGTCAACTGTGAATTGGGTTTTGATTTAGTCTGATAATAAACAAAGGGCAATAACTTATATGGTAGAGTTATGGTTCTCATGATTGTTCTTGTAATCATTGAGTATCCTGATCGTAGTGTTTAACTTTCAGAGGTCTACTCTGGACAAAAATTATGTCTGAAAAACAACAAAATGACAATTAGTCAAAAGTAAGCAAGATATAGTTATGATTCTTGAGTACTACTTCCCTCTCTGGATAGGATCTATCAACATTATGAATTTTCAAGTTTTAATATTTCAATATTTTACTTTCAGTGATATGCTCCATTCAAAAATAAAGCTTATATAACAACAAAGGAAAGTAACCCAAAAAGTATTTGCGGCATTACGACAAGTCATTTCTGTACTCATTGAGTAATAATGACACCCTTACCCTAGAAAAAGCTCAAAGACTATGTCTGAAACAAATTCAAGGCCTGAACACCCGATCTAGATCAGATATAGTACATGGTATGTTAAATTCGTTTCCTATTGAATTCGAAATCGATAAAAGAAAATTATTATTATTCGGACAACTGTGTCAGTTGGACAGTGATTGTGGCGTTAAACGTTTATTTCTTTTTTTAATTATTGTACCTTTCCTTCCAAGAATTCATGGAAAAATCAGGTCAAGCAAAATCTTTCCGATCATTTCATTCGTCAATGGGAATCGAGAACGGCGACAATTCAATTTTCGTTATATAGGGAAATTCAGCCTAATTTCACGTTCTTTCCCTTGTGGTACCTTGCACGTTGCTTCCCGAGTTTGTTGTACCTTTCATTTTCCAAAGCACAGGTCATTTCATATCTTTCATGTTTTTATCCCAACTGTATGAAATGCGGATGTAATGACCTAAGATTGAGTATATCTGAACATATATTAACTCGATGTCAATATTTTTCTGAGTGTTCATATTCTTTTCACGTGGATATTACATTTGTGTTAGGTCAGAGAGTTAACAATTACTTACTGTCACTTGATTCTCATCAATATGTTAAAGCGTTATTTGGCTTAGATATTCAGTTTGTTAGTTCACTTAGTAACAACTATAACACATTTTTTTACCTTGTTCTACGGTATTTTCACAATATAATATCTCTATACAGAAGACCATTTTAGGTCAGGATCCATGCAATTCTCTACATATCTTCTTCCTACTAAGTTTGAAAGACTTTATATTCGACGAGAATACTACGTCTTTAACTATGATCCTAAACAATTTCTTTTCTTTTCGTTTCGGATAAGAAATTATTGAAGGATCTATCATTATTTATAGTACTTAAAATGGGTAAATAACCCAGATATGAAACATAGTATTATCTACCCAACACTAGACGGTGTCGTATGTAAGAAGATGCATATATAGTGCAATTGAAGTTTATCATAAACCTCATGTCATCTGATTCTTGTACATATGTTTTAGTATCTTATTTATATGTTTCACTCGTACCATTGTTTCACTTGCACCAATTTCATTTTTATTGTATATGTATGAAATCTTCAAATTGGAGGTAATAAAGAATATATACAGGGTCACGCATCTTGTGCACTGCTCTTACCCAGAATAACATTTACTCTCTAATGAAATTTGATAATTATACCCATAAAGGCCTAACTTCAGAGATATACCCCCGGACAATATTACAAAATGAAAAACAGCAAAGGGCATTGCACTTCCTCTTAACGTGATCCATCAAACACATAATATTTCTCATTCTTAGCTATCATTCTTTCAGTGAAATATACTTCAGTATGAAAAAATAACAAAGGGAAATAACTCAAAAAGTATGAAAATATAGTTATGGTTCTTATGCACTGCGATTCCCCTTCATTAGATCGATACGACTATGATATTTCATGATTATAGCTGTAATTATACTACTTTGAGAGATACACTCCAGACAAAATCCAAGTACATTTATTATAACAACAAAGGGCAATAACTCAAAAATTTGATATGACAGAGTTATGGTTCTTGTGCACTGCACTTCCTCTTGATAAGATCTATCCAATTATGAAGTTTCATGAGATAAGTTATAATAATTTTAGAGATATTGCCCCAGTTAAAATGCAAGTACTTCTTGTTGTAGAAGTAAACAGTCAGAGACATATGGCGGCTTTGGATCAAAGTACTTGAAATAAATCGGAAAAAAATACACAAAGATATCAATTTGACTGAAAATTTATAATGTTATACAAAAAAGAAAACAAAAAATTTAATTGCCGTTTTTTTATTTTCAATTATTTTGACAAAAGATGCATCAAAATAGTGAATTTGTGCACAGATCATCTATGTCGTGAAAAGCTTGATCAAAATAATCAAGGTTTCTAGAGTACTCTAAACGCGTGTCCTTTTCCCAAATTACCAATGATGTTTTTCTATATATTCTTTTTTTTTTATAGATTTTTGTAGATTTTTAACATATCATTGAGTGACCTTTTAACTACATTTTAATAATAAAATAAATTCTGTTACAATTAGTTTGATGTTGAACCTTATATTGACTGGACTATATCCTCTATATCTATAATAAAACAGACTTCTGGGGTTTCTACTTTGTATATAAGCTTCCAAAATAGCTGTGTACTCAAATTTGCCTTCGTTCGGGAATGAACCAACAAGCCTACCAGGGGCTCGTTTTACTAAACTTCCTACGAAAAATTTAATCGTAAGTCAAAATCATAAATCGCACCTGGTGTTTTCATTCAGTTTTAGATTCTGCCTTGCAATATCTCATTGGAATCGTCTTCTCATTACAATGAGATGATCCATGGCAGAATTCCCTATTTAGTCTCCATCTAAATCCGGCGTTTCGAAAGTCTCTGACTCGTTGGGGAGCTACTAGAACCGCCATGATTACAATTTTGTACAGCGGATGAATGTTTGCGGATTTGTATTCAGGGGCCCAGTCTGCTCTCGGTAGATCGCCGTCCTGCCACCTACCAACAACAACGGCCGCTTCCTGCTGCCTTTCGATCTCTGCCCTTCCGCCGGCAGATATTTTGAAAACGGACGGTAGCATGTCAATGGCATTACGGCGGCAGGCCGGGTGAAGAAAAGTGGCAGTTACTTCCTACCGGTCGCCTGCCGATTTTCGAAGGCCTTCTAGCACTAAGACCAAGTGAAAATCGTGCTGCAGTCCTTGACAGCCACCGCGCGACTTCAAAATGCAATCGCTTGACGCCCGGGCGACTGGTAAATTTGGAAAATATCGGCCGATGGCAGTTAGAATTTAAACTTATTAAATTCTAACTGCCACCTAGAAGTTCCCTAAATGCCACCTGCCGCCTGCCGATCTTGCTTGCCGCCCGGCTGCCACGGGCCGAATTTATGCCAAACTGGCAGTTATCACGCTGGCATTTAGTATTTTGTGACCGTAGCATAAATCATGCTATGCCCAGTTTATCCTTTCGATGATTTTTTTGTCAAAAAGGCATCATTTGTGATGTTTGCGACATCACATAAACCCACGTGCGGTATGACTCGCTTTCATGTCTGTGCCTTCATTATTCCAGAGGTCTATTCCTTAGAATCGCGGTAGGTTCCTGAGTGGGATTGTTCAAAATAGTACTTGAATTAAAGGATCGCTGCTTTATACGAAAGAAATCCAAAGGAACGACTAATCAAAACACTCTAGGCGTAAGAGTATGCTTGATTGTGCATATTACAGTATTAAAACAGAAATTGCCTCAATGTATGACAAAGTTTACAGCCCCAGTCTGCGTTTAAGAGTTAAAATTCGCTCTTTCGCGAATATTCTTTGAATATTTTTCTTGATTTAGTCTTATGAAAGATGAGGAACATAGAAATACAAATCAATCGACAAAAGGCGGCTTTTTCGTGAAACGCATAATCTGCCGTATACAGTAAAATATGTGAATGAGATTTTGGTCACGTGAATTACGTCCACATGTAGGGGCGGTAAAGGAGCAGACTTCAAATCGGAGACCTAAATGTTGAAGTTCATAAATATTCATCAAGTTAGGCCTACTTTTGGATCATCGCGTCATAATCATTTGCATTACCGAATATAAAAATGACAAATTCAAGCTTATCTTTGAGAATAAAAGTCTAGTTTTTGTGCACATAGTTGTTTAAGGTCATTGTCTTGCGTTTCGGAAATGTTCATCAACACAGAGAGGAACTTCAATTACACTGATGTACACCTATCAATTGATTATTTTAGGATTGATGGTACTTTTAGCAATTTGAATCTTGGTTTCCACGCAATAATTCCTAAAATGAACGACATTGGTCCACCAGCTTTCTGGATTTAACCATAAGGGTTCTGAATAAAACCCCTGCTACCCCATTGATTGATAATTTTGAAGCACCTTACCATGCATTCCTGGAATTTCTCCCACAGAAACAACATACTATCCTTCTGAAACTCCATCTGCTCATCCTACATTCGATCAATTGGTAAGACATTCAGAAAACCGATATCCTTGAAATTCTTTTACCAGGTTGCAAGCATTTTTGTTTTATTCTAAATTATTGAATCCTAATTGTGTCCATCAAGATTTGTGCATTCTGATTTGCTGAAAAATTAGTTTCATTCTTTATTGAAAATAGCTTTCAGTAAGCATTTCCGCATAATCCTATTAGAAATTTGTTTCAAAATAGAGATACCGTTTCAAAAGTTATGGCGAGATTATCTGTTGAAGAAAGCCAATGCAAGCCTCAAAGTTCTGTATAGGAAAAGGAAGTTTCTAACTAAACAGATAAAACATCTTTGCCTCGTCATGATAATTTCTCACGGCCGAGACCTGATAACATTGATATTTTAAGACACTAACATGTTATTCTATTTGTCATGCAATCATTTTTCAGTGCTTAAGTATGATTCACCTTTGAAAATAAAAAAAATCAAGTGAAAGTGTTTGCAAATTGTTTCTAAAAATAGACTGCCTGATATCATGTTATGTTATAAGACAGGTGATATGAGGTCAATAGAGGCTTCATTGCATGATAAAATGTATTTGTGACTATGCTTGTTCTTTTTTTGTATGACAGTCTCGGTAAAGCTATCAAAACTAAACTACAAACTACTCAAAATAAACTGATTTTTTAAATATTGAATATACAGCGCATATTGGCTTGGAATAGTTCAAAGAACTAAATTAGCTTCCTGTAGACAAACGTGTTGATCAAAAAGTTCTTTGTTTTATGTTTAAAGTAAAACATGGGTTACGTCCTAAATTTTAGAACGAAACCGTTGTTCCTTTTACAACAATACAATTATACAATACTCGATCTCACTCGAACGGTGAATTTCTTTTGCCTAAGACTGTTTCATTTGGTAACAAAGGCTTTGAATCAGGTTTCCAATATTTCTTAACCCTTTCGTGTTTTACAAAATTTTGGACCTATCCAAATTCAAAGGTTTTGCAGGCGAAAATTTAAAAGGGATTTAATTTGAAAAATAACCATTCAGTAGGGTAGAAAATAGTTTGGAAAAAGAAGAAATTGCTTATCAGAAGCAATTTCTTGTTTTTTCACAATATTTTCTCAATCATAAAATCATAGGCACGTAAAACGCAGGGATTAAACAGCAAAGGGATAAATGTGTATCCTGCTATATAATATTCAAATCAGACATAAAAATACACCAACTTAGATAATCATTTTATGTTAAACTGCGATAAGCCTACTCCAAGGACGATCGTCACATATTCATGTCATCCGTTTTTTTCAATTCATTTGGTCTTAATATGCCTCTCTTTGTTGATACTCCCGCTATAAGGACCACAATGAAAATAAGAAATAGTAATGAGTGTATCTACTGATCCATTCTTTGTTTTAGCATACTATCTATGCTTTTATATAAAAAATCTTTGTTCTAAAAAAACATATTGTCATTTTTATACTTTTTATTGTAATTCTGTGATATTCGTTCACTCTTTGTGGTATATGTGTGTGCCATGGCAATGTTCATATTTTCATTATGAATAAATCTTTATATATTTTGCACAAGTGTATGAAGATATTTTCGTATTGAAGAATTATTGGTTGAAAAGGGGTTGAACGCTGCTTTACTCAGTATTTTAGTCATATCGCGTGCCTCAGTGGAGCACCTAACAATAGATTTTTTCACACCAGGTGGTGGGAGTAAAATATCCGACAGGATGTTTGCCGCGATCGAGGATCGAACCCCAGACTTACGATTAGGAGCAAAACGTCATCCCAACTTCACTATGGACTCGGCCATTTTGAAAGTTGATCAATACAAATTGAAATATCGATGGATCAGCGTGAAACAGTTGTAACTGCCTATATGTTTATAGGCAGTTACCAATGTTTCGCACTGAGCCATCAACATGTTTTAAAGTCCCTGAATGGGCTAATTTTTACATTAATCGTACTTAAAACAGGAAAGCGCGTCGGACTGTCAATCTAGAGGTCCCGGATTCGATCCCCGACGGCGGCACTCATTCGTTCCGACTATTTGTCTGTCACTAATTGGTTGATTATCGTAGACCTATGTAAGATAGTAGCTGGAGACAAGGAAAGGATGTGGTGGTTGTACTGGTGAGAGAAATACCAGGAAACCATTGTTAGGTGCTCCAGCAGTCGCGATATAACTGAAAAAAATGTTGAAAGCGGCGTTAAACTCCATTCAATTTAAAACAGGTGAAGTTACTCCAGACTGTTCATGTGACTTGGTGAATACAACCGACTCCATTAACGATCTGCCCCCTGAATGCTACAGTCCCTCTGGCGATGACTGTAACTGGTACACAGATTGTCTACAGGTAAATTTTTGACCCAAAATTTCCGTGACATTTCCAAAATTTTCATAGAGCGTGATTGACATAAACTACGTAGCCACCTGAATGCTACAGTCCCTCTGGCGATGACTGTAACTGGTACACAGAGTGTCTACAGGTTAATTCTTTATCCAAAATTTCCGTGACATTTCCAACAATTTCATAGTGCGTGATTTACATAAATTACGTAGCCACCTGAATGCTACAGTCCCTCTGGCGATGACTGTAACTGGTACACAGAGTGTCTACAGGTTAATTCTTTATCCAAAATTTCCGTGACATTTCCACCAATTTCATAGTGCGTGATTGACATAAATTGCGTGGCCCCCTGAATGCTACAATCCCTCTGGCGATGTCTTTAACTCTTACACAGATTGTCTACAGGTAAATTTTTTATCCAAAATTTCCCTGACATTTCCAACAATTGCATAGTGAGTGATTGACATAAATTGCGTGGCCACCTGAATGCTACAGTCCCTCTTGGGATTACTGTAACTGGTACACAGATTGTCTACAGGTAAATTTTTTATCCAAAATTTCCGTGACGTTTAGAACAATTTCAAAGTGCGCGATTGACATAAATTACGTAGCCACCTGAATGCTACAGTCCCTCTGGGGATGATTGTAACTGGTACATAGATTGTCTACAGGTAAATTTTTGATCCAAAATTTCCGTGACATTTCCAACAATTTCATTTATTCTTAGAGGTACAAGCCATTTATCAGGAATAGCAGAAGATTGTGACTTAAGACTGCCAATGAAGGTTAAAATTTCATATCGCCCCTTTTTCAACTTTCAGAGTGAACACTATTTCGAAGAAGTATAACAGAGGCTTGATCACGATTTTTTAAATCATTGTATAGAAATGTATATGTTGAATAGCTTATATTGCGATAGCAGATCCCCTCGCACGACTTCTCTCTCAAAAACATCATGGTTAGATATTTTTCTTCGTGTTTCTCAAACATAATTACTAAAGAAGACTCGGGGTATACCATCTTGAACAAATGGAAATGAACTTTATAAGCTCAGGCTTCCGTTCAAATCCATTTTATATCAAATGACCCTTTATCTTATGTAGTCTCATTGTATTTGTTTGTTGTAAATTTTGATATGAATAAAATATGTTTAAACAAACAAATTCATAGTGCGCGATTGACATAAATTATGAAGCTTGAGACGCCACGCAATGTATCAAAACATTCTTTCGTTATCTAAACAGAGCGACTTATAAAAATTTTGTATTAAGAGCGTAATGAAAACTCTGATCGGAATGTGCAGCTTTATTGCCTGATCTGAATCTTAACGTTGCGCACAATTTATATAAAAATATAAAATCAACAACGTCATTCGAAATAAATTGTGAAAGAGAAAAAATCGCGATTTCACTGACACAATTTAAAATGATAGCGTCTCAAAAGTTCTTGTAGACATAAGAAGCTATGTATAGAACTTGTAAGCATTTTTATTAAAGGGAAGTAATCAATATCACTAATTTAGTTCATCTTGAACAAAATTTGCGATACAGGATTACCTCCCTTTAATTTCATTCAAAACTCGATCCACACACTCTTTCAACATCATTCCGAAATCATTACTAAATCGTTCACCTTGTCAATTTCACGATGTTGTTAACTGTATTACCTATTTCTTTCAGAAACGCTATCCTTGCATTGGCGAGTCTGCATCTTATGCGGTTGATTATGCGAAGAGGTTTTGTATGATGTATGAAAAACACTACAACGAGTTTAGTGCAAGCGGACGGACATGGATTGATTCTGTAAGAAAATGTCTACAAGTTAAACTTGTACCGGCACTTCGCACTGGACAGGAAAAAACCTGTGAACAGCTCATGGATTTTGCTTTCGATACTCACAAGCCTTGCTACGTAAATCCTGAACGAGATATATCAGTTTGCGATTTGCCCGTATTCGACTATTTTGAAATAGTGTGGACGCTATCTGAAGGTTATAAATCTCTCTGGAAACAGAACCAAGCTGCATTTTGGAAGGCTATGCTCCCGACTTTCAAGCAACTGCTCACCACAAGCGCAGAATGTATCGGGAAATGGATTTTGAATGCAGTTATTGAAATAGACTGCTTTATTGAAAACGGGATCGATAACATCTTAAAACAGCTTCAGTCGAGGAAAAGAAGAGATGCCATACAAACGGATACAACTTTAGAGGACATTGTTTTTGAAATAACAACTCAAATTGCCGAGACGATGGACTGGGAGGAAAAACAAGTGATGTGGTTTGGTTATCCAGTGACCAATCTCAGCGACTCCAGGAGCAACACTTCAAATGTAACAGTCCGTATTATTTTCGCACCCAAAGCAATGTATGACCTCGAAGCTCAAAATGCAACAATGGCCAACGTATCCAAAGCCGTTGATGAGTTGTCTCAAGCCATAACTGACGGTGTCATTGCCTTCGATCTTGGAGATGGTGTGAATGTGACTTATTTCAGAGTCTGTGATGATAACGCCTGTGCTAATGCCACATTTGAGACTGTCGCTCAAAACAAACGATATGTGACGGAAAAGCCTGAACAAATAGATGAATCAAAAACTGATAAGCCTAAACAAATAGATGAATCAGAAACTGGTTTGTTCATTGGCATTGGAGTAGGCGTGGTGGCTGCAATTTGTATCATTATTGTAGGAATTGTATGTATTGTTAGGAGAAATTAACAAAAAAAGTCATTTTATTCAATGTAAATAAATTTTTTATGTATCCTTTAGGATATTTGTTAAATATTATAGCTATAAATCAAAACACAGCTTTGTCAGTTGCAAGATGGTGGTTACTGGCGGATGAAAAATACATGATTATCTTATTCGTATCTTTTGGAATATTTGCGTTATATACTTAGTCCCAAAAGAAAGTGTGCACCTTTGAATTTTGAATATTTCTGAAACTACACGATCTGTCGTCATGAAACGTCGAATGGCTATCCCAAAGAGTATGTGCAAACGATATTTGAAAACAAAACTCGCGCGATGATAAAAAAAAAATCTGCTAAATGGAGACATTTGATTTTGCATATTTTGCAAGTGCATCACGCGTTAGACGAAAACTTGGTCTGAAAATGTATTCAATTTAATCTTTGCGGCTTTCCGAAGCATAAAATCACATCTTCAGTAAAATTATGCATGATGCTACTGCGTGGTTTGACTACCAATAAACGTCGTTGAACAAAATCGAACCTTGTCAGATTTAGATCGTCATTAAAATTGATTGAGCGTTCATATTCCAAAAGAAATCGAGATCGTCATTTTGTAAGGCCTTTAATTGGCAAATCGAGATGTCATAGAACGTCAAAGCATCATTCAACGACAAGTTACTGGCCTAGCAACGTAGCAATGTCTAACGTTGACGTACACGTAACGTCTGTATAAAAATTAAAACTTTTATTTGGAAATGGCTTGGAAGGGCTTCTTAAACTCTATAATGCAACATCAACACATAGCTCTCACCAAAGAAAAAGTTGTAAGGAGGTCAAATTTCAAAAATTAAAGATCTACCTGCGCGTAAGCAGCATGCCACTCTTTAACCAAAACTGATTTGACTTTTAATTTCCAAAGGTCTTGGCTAAAGCATGGCATCAAATTCACTCCAACTTTGTAAAAATCAAGAAATGTGCAAAAAGTAAAAGTGCACTCTTTCTCACGAAACTCAGTATATATTTGAGTTTAGTGATTTGCAACCGAGGTACAGTTAGTTACATCCTGAAATTGACATTCACCTCAATCAAAACAATTTGACATCGCTCATTTAGCGCTCCATTCATTCATTCCAAACACTCACTCATATCATTCAAAAACGCTCAAACCCATTTAAAAATAAAAAATCATCAACGTCATTCAAAATAAATTGTGATAGGGAAAAACCGCGATATCACCGACACAATTTAAATTGATAGCGTCTCATAAGTTCTTGAAGACATAAGAAGCTATGTACAGAACTCGTTGGCATTTTTATCAAAGGGAGGTAATCAATATCGTTAATTTTGTTCATCCTGAACAGAATTTGCGATACAGGATTATCTCCCTTTAATTTCACTAAAAACTCGCTCCACACACTCATTCAACATCATTCCGAAATCATTCCTAAATCGTTCACCTTGTCAATTTCACGATGTTGTTAACTGTAACAAACAATATATTCGGAAGTGCTGCCCCCTCCTACTACGATATAGTGATTATGCAAGCCATTTATTAAGTCATCAAGAAAAAAGAATTAAAGAAATCCAACAAAAAATGTGTTAGAATTTAACGAATGTAGGAGTACCCTCGATTTCAAAGTTAACACAGTTGGGTGGGGTATTTTTGACATTTCTTGTTAGGTTAAGGAATATGTAGAGAGATGTGGCATTTATTTTATTTTTTAGAAGTCCACAGGCGTTCTACCACTGATATCAGGACCTATGATTTGCGTTTTTCAAGTTTCGAAAAATTCAAATTTCTCCAATAATTGTGAATTTTGTGACTTGAATTAGAGGGTACAGGCATTTGATTACGTCTTCAGGACTCCCCGGTGCATGGTTTTACAAAAGAATTGAACAGGCTGATGACTGAATGGCCAATCTTTTGAAAGGCAAAGTTCACATTTCAAAATAATCGCGGAAAGTGTGTAAAAAATAAAAAATGTGAGGTGACCGCTTAGAACTTTTGAGTAGTGTATAATACTAACCACTAAGAGATCGGCTTGACCTTTTGGTGATATGGACCGGGGTTCCCCTAAAGGCACTTGACAGATCGCGGGAACTTTAATTATTCTCCATAGACCATTTGATAAAAAAAAAACCTGAAGCCAAATGTGTCCTTGTCAACACAATAAATCTCTTACAATAAATCTCTTAAATCACAAATAACCACAGAATATTTTATTTCTTAGCAGAAATAAACCTATTTAAGTTGGTTGATTCATGTAATCGACAAGAATAGGCAATATGGACAGATGAGTCAATTTGTTTACACTTCTAAGACTGCATGTAAATGTCAGACAGATGACCGCTATGGCGTCTTTCGATTTCTCTTGTTCCAATAGAAAGGCACTCTATGGGATCCTGCCTTCGACTGGTACAATTTGCAGAAATGTGGATAGAGCGTTGGAACGATTCTTTTACGTTATTGGTAGGCCGCCGAAGCGGCCTACCAGTATGAATGCGTTTTGAATATGACCATGGGGGATTAGGGATACATTATTATAAAACCTGTCCAATGTTTTTGTTCAAAACATAGAAAACCTTATAATGCAGCCTGGATCAAAAAACAGTTTTTCAAAAACTGTTTTGTAATGAAAATTATTGAGCAATAAAATCAGGGTTTTTGGTTATGAACTTGATTTTACAAATATTGCACATTTTATTAAAATGACTGATCACTCAGACATGTTTGACCTAGTTTTTCTCTCTTTCCCCCTGTTTTCTACATTTTTTTTTACATCAAAGTGATTCTCACAGGAGATTCATCTATGGTTACACTCCTGTCTGTTTTGGTCTTGTTAAACATATAGTAATATGGCATTTTTGCGGTTTAAAAAAACAACACAATACTTCATTGTGCACAATAAGACACCAAAACCTTTTGGTACAAAAGTGTGTGATGACTTATATCAAAGCTCTGGTCTAGAGAATAAATGTTTCTACCTTAATTAATCTTATCCCGTGTGTGATATGTAGCAGTTGTCTGGCACTTAGCATAACATAATTTCAAGCCAATTACTGTTATTCAAGCATTAAAACAATGCGACAAAAGAAGCATATCACTTTTTCTAACTATTTTGGGACAACCGAAGTAGGTCCTTTTACTTCAAATAGGTGCAGTCTTAGTACTAGTTTGAATGACAGCCATTGAATGATAACTTGAATCTTTTGCCTCGTGTTCTGATTTCAGAATTGTTTGTGCTATAATTTCGAGTCTGTATTTTCTTTTTTTATGCTCATTTCTTCGGATAACTCCGCATACATCAGCATAAAGGTTGAGTGAATATATTATTCTAACAACTGGACCGCCTATGGGTGCAACCCTTGGCTGTGCTTGGCTGCAGGTGCTGGATAATACAAAAAGCTGAGTGGAAAAAGGGACTCTTACAAAAACCCTTTTTCAGAGTTGTCCCCCTTGTTTGTCTGGATAGCTCTTGAGATAGTGAACATACATGCTAAATTTTATGAAGATATCTTCAATAACAACAGGTCAACAGCAACAATGCCAACGCCGCTAAAATTATCTCCATACCTCAAGTTTTCTTAGAAAACAGATAAGTTAAAAAAGGCAATCACTTTACCATCATGTGTAATTCTTAGTGCCTATGTTGAAATAAAGTACTCCTTAGTGTATTCAAGCCGGGTGTACATGCCATAGGAGGGCCATTATTGTTGTTAAAATCTTTCAAATCTAGATAGGTATTCTTTGCAAAAACCTATCTTTATAAAAAAAAAATACATTATTCTTTGATGATAACCAAATAATTTGCGGCCTACTTTGATGCATTGCATCAAAATTTTGTCTTGTATCCTTTGGATAAAATAATTCATTAAATTGTGATGAGCCGTAAGCCCTACTTTTAATGTGTCCTTAGTATGTTTGTCATTTAACTGTACTATAGCCACTCCACAACATTTTATATAAAATGAGTGCCGTGTTTAACCGGCTGTTTAAAATGGCATTTCCATATACGTCGCTCATCAATGGGATTTGTAATGAGCTGGGTACAGTTAACAATATCGTGAAATTGACAAGGTGAATGATTTTGGAATGATTTAGGAATGAAATTGAATGAATGTGTAGAGCGAGTTTTGAGTGAATTTAATGGGGGGTAATCAAATATTGCAAATTTTGTTCATGATGAACAAAATTAGCAATATTGATAACCTCCCTTTAATAAAATATGCATATAAGTTCTAGAGATAGCTTCCTATTTCTTCAGGAACCTATCAGACACTTACAATTTGAATTATATCAGTGAAATCTCGATTTTCCTCTTTCAAAATTTATTTTGAATGCTGTTGTTGATTCTATATTTTTAAATGGGTTTGGGCGTTTTTGAATGGTTTGAGTGAGTGTTTGAAATGAATGAATGGGGCGCTCAGTGAGTGATCTAGAATGGTTTTGATTGAGGTGAATGTCAATTTCAGGATGTAACTAACTGTAACGACTTGACTGCCTCTTTGGTCTAGTGGTAAATGCACTCGACCCGTGACCTGGAGGTCCGTGGTTCGAGCCCCACTGTCGACGGTGTGTTTTTATGCGCAAAACAGCCAGCCCTAGTTCACCGAGCTGTAAAAATGGGAAGCAGTAGGTTTAAACCGCTGCCTCTCTCTCAGGGACGTGAAAACATCAGGATTGAGTGTTCGAGAGCGATTCTATAAACTTAAGCTTTCGTCGCAATCGAACTAAAATAAATTAGTATAAACTAACTATCTGTAGCTAATGTCTCGAAGCTAATGTTGTAGTAGCCCACGCAGACAACAATAATCAAATAATTGTTTACCATGTCCAATACACTAACCACTGAGCCAAATAAGATCTTCCCTGACACAGGTGTCAGACACTGTATTTAAACCAACGAAGCTATGCAGGACAGTGGCGAGGATAGTCTCCCATAACAATAACACTAGTGGAAAAAACTATGCAAATGAGCATAAGTGAGCAAGGGAACGTAAAACAGCGTTATATTTTCGTTGAAAAATGACGTCATAATATATTTCTGACGTCACTTCGAAAAAAGCGTTATTTGTTTCGCGGAATCACTTGAATCGTTAATTTCTGGAAATCCCTCAATTTATCACTAAAAATCAGGTCATATTCTAAATAAAATATCAATTTTGTTCCCGTAAATAGCCTCGTTTTTATGTTTATAGATTACACGTTTACAAAATTCGGTATTCAATGACCACTCATTCAATATCCTCTTATTCTGATTTGTGTGAGGAAGTGGTGTGATGGATTTACGCCGCTTTTAACGTTTTCTTCAGTCATATCGCGGCGGCTGGAGTACCTACCAATGGATTCCTGGTTTTTCTCACACAAGAACTACCATCACATCCTTTCCGTGCCTCAAGCTGCTATCCCACATAGGTCTACGATTATCAACCCATTCGAGGTGGGCAAACAGTCGGAAAGGATTATTGCGTCCGTCGGGGATCGAACCCGGGACCTCTAGAATGACATTCCGACGCGCTACTAACTGCGCTATGACTGCGGCGTATTGTAATGGAGGCAATCGATCCGCTTATTGTAACCTCGTCTCACCTGTGTCATTCATCGCTCCGTATAAAGGGATCAAGGAAATTCTCAACCTTTTTTTGTCTAGGACTTGCAATTCAACTATCAACATACATGGTCGATCCCTTGTATTTGTATAAAGAGTTTGTGTTAAGGCCGTTAAGTTAGACTAGAGATCTTAATGTTCCTGTCCACAATGCCCGATGGTTAAAGAACACTTTAATATAAATCTTAGAAACTTATTTATTGTTTCAACTTTTCCTTGTAGTTTTGTAAAAACCAAACATTCCAATGATTGTTCTTCTCTGTGCATTTATCAATGAATTATGTATGGGCCGTTGCATAGGGGTCAGAAATACCCCCCCCCCAATAGACTAATGATTTATATTATTAGTCTATATGGTGGTGGTGCGGGGGGGGGGGGGTTATTTCGGACCTCTATTGGCCGTTATCCCTGTTGGTCATTTAAGGAAAGTAACTGAACTTGACAATAATTGATTATTATGTCAGCTTTTCCTTTTGAACCGTTTGTAGAATTTCGTTAAAACCAAAGCAGAGAAAAATCAGAACAACGGACGTAACACTTTTGATCTATACACATAAATATTGCCTCTAGCTGAGGAATGTGATGTTTAAGTCGGGGTCATTAGTTTGAAGGCCAGTGTCACAACTGAATCTCAGTAGAAATTGATTACACAGCTTCACATGTTATTTATTTTCAAATTACAAGCTTCACATTTTATTTATTAATTAATAACAACAAAACCTCAAAAAACATTTTCTAAATACGAGGAGACTACCAATTGTTTCAATCGACTCAGGCCAAAGATCAAGTAAGTACGATAATAAGAAAAGCAATTGCACACAATCTTTCTATCCCTGTGTCCTGGATGGCAAAATGGTGCAAATGGTTTGCACCATTTTGTCCCCCTGAAAGCAGGGTTTATTGTGTGGTATCTGAGAATAACACATGCATACTTGTCAGGACCCCTATGCTCAAATAGTCGATATATTAAGATTGATTATCTACCGCAATGAATAACGTTGATGGGGTTCGTTGGCCGAGTGGTAAGCGCACTCGACTCGTATCCGGATGGTTGCGGGTTCTTGCCCCACCGGAGGCGGGTAGTGTATTTGGGCAGTACAAATCACAGCAGAGTCCCGGTCCACCTAGCTGTAACAGTGGGTAGCAGTGGTTAGAACCCTTTGCCTTTCTCTCCACGTGCAGGATTATATCTGGAATGAGTTAGAACCACGATGGAAATAAGAGTCATTCAACCTTCGAGTACAAAAGATACGTCGGACTACACATTATTACATAGAACTTCTTTGATGAAATCGATTATTTATAAATATCCTTTGTACAATTCTTTTTTAAATTGATGTCAATATCAATTTTAGTTCTAGTCGGGATAACTTGATGCATTCGTCCATATCGATGATCGTTTTTGTGATATAGTTCTTGTGAGTACACTCAATAAATTTGGTTGCGACTAAAACCAATAATCAAAGGCTAAGCAATAACTTAGCTGTGATGTTTTAGAAACGTTCATATATTATCGGAAAAATATTCTTGGTCAGTTGATTTCTGTTGTCTATGGACGAAACATATCACATATCTGACAGTCATTTCTTATAGTTAGAAACATCGTGAAATTGACAAGTTGAATGATTTTGGAATTTATAAGGAATGACAGTGAACATTGTATTAAGCGACCACTCACGGGACCATCAAAAAGCGGTCGTTAAAGAGAATGGTCGATTAGAACACGTTTTGTTTACACTTAAGAAACATAATTTCAATTGAATATGTATTCCTTGGCTAATTTCGCCTGAGACTCTGTTTATTTTCCGTGAGTGAAATCGGCAAATTACCGATGATCGACGAACTCCGCCAATTAGCATTAGGATTTAACTGTTAACTGTATCTACGTATTCTACTCGGGCATGTGGTATAGTGGTTAAGACATCCGCCTCTGATGCAAGAGAACCCAAGTTCAAACCGTGTCAGAGAAAGTATAATAAAGTATAAATATTCTTTTTTTGTCTTACAATCATATATATTATTTTTAGACGGAGGGTGTATTGGGGTTTATCCACTTTCTTGTAAATTGAAGACCTATTTTTTCATTTATTGAATTTACTTCTTATATAGAAAATAACAACAGCAAAGGTCAATCTGCTGATACAGAGTGTTTTATGGTAACTTTGACAACGGTTTTTTTAACAGGTTCGAAACTAGGCTCAGTCGGAAAATTGTGCTGTTTTCTACAAATTGGAAAACATCTTTCCTCGTGGTTTTAAGACAAATAACTGCAGCGTATATCTCACTTTTATACAACAATAAAAGATTATTTTCATCTTAGATGTCTCGATATGAATCAGCTGAAAGTTTTCGTCCAATAATTCAACAAAAAATAATATTCCCCAAGAGTGAACTTGTAATAGGTACGAAAAATATTATCACTGAGAAAGAAAAAAAAAAACACTTGACTTGAACCCATAGATGTGTGATTGATAGCGATACATCTTAACCAACTGAGCTATTTTTTCTTGCTCTCACTCGCTGATTAAATTGTGTATTTATTAATGTGTTTCTAACGGTTTATTGAATTAGAATTCGTAGACCTTCCGAAGATATACGAAATATGCACAGAGTCTCAGGCGAAATTAGCCAAATAATATGTATTGAGGGCGAATTTCCCAATAATCCTTTGTTGTTAAAACTCAACATAATCGTCATAGTGACGATTCTTTTGAGTTTTAACAACATATGATTCATTTACAATATTTTTAGACCAATTATGTCCAATTCAAAAGATATTTCAATTTAAAGACGGGGATTTTGAAACCGGTCGCTAAATACAAACGGTCGCTTAAAAGGCGTGGTCGCTCGAGCAAGATTGACTGTACATTGAATAAGAATTTGGAGCGAGTTTTGAATGAAATTAAGGAAAGGGGGGATAATCCGATTTGAAAATAAAAAAAATCTTCATACTTTCCAATCTGTGCGTCTTCATGAACCAATCAAACGCTTTTAAATTTATACCAGTCAAAATGATAGAGGAATAATTTGATAAATTTCATTGCAATCTTGATAGTTTTGATCGACTTCGATTTTGGTTTTATCGATTTCGGTCGTTTATTAGTTGTTTGGGTGTTTAGATTGAATTAATGGAATGCTGAGTGAAAGATTTAGAATGGTTTTGACCGAGGAGAATGTCAACTTCACGTTTGTGATTCTCAGGTTGTATGATAATTAACGTATCTTCACTTCTTCTGTTGCTAAAAAGGATATAACCTTGATTTCAAAGGAATAAACACACAATGAGCAAAAATTCAGATATCAGTGGTGATTATAATGATTCTTTAATGTACAATTATTATGAAGGTGACTTCAATGAATTTGTGTACGAGGCCTTCGAGTTTGAACGGACAATATATCTGTATATTTGGGGAATTCTTGTGACAATGACCATCTTCGTGAATATTTTAGTCGTTTGGGTGCTGATTCACAAGACAATGCGGAGTGTAACTAACTTTATTCTAGTTGCCATAGCCATCTCGGACTCACTTACTGGACTAGTGACCCTCCCATCGTACTTCATGGTTTATACGATCACAAATATGGGAGTCGGTGGTACAGAGTACTATATAGATATGACACAATATGTACTTAAAAGCTACACACACGACAACAGCTCCATAGATTACCCGACAGCATTTGAGAACTACACAGACCCTGACGTTGTCATTGAAGATAGAGGCGCATACATTCTTCCTAAATCTCTTTGTCAAGGATTCATGATATCTAAGTTTTTCTTATCCAAATCTTTCCACACTATTTCGATCTGGCTTACAATGTTTCTTGGCATTCAACGCTACGTTTCCGTAGCTTATCCATTCAAGACGAAATTCTGGTTCACCGCAAGGAACACTGGTGTGATTTGTGCTTCAATTGCCCTTCTAGCGCCGGTTCTGAATGTGTATCACCTATTGAATGAGAAGGCAGTTAACGGGTTCTGTGTCTGGCAACTTGTAGAAGGAAGTGTCGGCGATGCGGTTCATCTCTGGACAAACACTCTTCTCCGACACGCAATACCCTATACGCTACTCACAGTAACAACTATACTCTTCGTTATTCATCTGAAGAGAAATGCCTTCAATGATGGATCATCTACATCATCTCGGGTGTTTTCGGGAAGAGTCGCTAGAGGGGACGATAATCGACGAATTTCGATCATGGTCATCGCCATTGTTATTGTGTTTCTAATACCGGAAGTTCCCTACGCCACCTACCTTGTATTTACTACAGTAGTTAGACACATGAATGCAGACAACTTTAATAATCAGAAGCGGAATAGAGCATTTCACGCAGGTTATGAGATAGCTGTTGTTCTCTCCTTTCAATTCAATTTCTACATTTACACGTTTTTCAATAGAAGATTTCGGATGCACCTGAAGCAAATGTGTTCCTGCTTTGGTCGTCATGTTCGAAGCCAAAGTGTGACTACGACAGGGTCAACCCAACTTTCATCAGAAAATAGTCGTAGAAAATAAATGGGATTACGTACCTCTCAAGCAACATAATAAGATAAATAACTGGACATTTAGAATCTGTTTAATACAATTTCAATCAAAACGTATGCGATTTCTGATTTCATGATGTAACAAAGTTGTGGAAAAAATATTCTTTTCCATTACTTGAGTACGTGGATTTTTGTGCCAAGTTGAGTTTCAGATCGACTTCTTGTCCTAACATAATAATCAGATTCCACTCTCCAATTTAAAGAAAGCTTTCTCCAAATGTGTCCTAAGACTTTTAATCCTTTCTATCCCGGGACTTAATGGCCGTTGCGTCCCGTATTTAAATACTTCAGAATATTTTGAGAAAACAGAGGCAAGCAGTTTTCTTTTTTTCCGCAATATTACATATGCAATTTCGAGTATTTCTTTTCAAAGAGCACAAGTTCAAAATTGCTGCGAAGCACCAAAGAAAAGCTCCGCGCTAAATTTATTCGAATACAGTATGACATCTTTGAGTAAATATTAAAGATTATAATGAAAACTGAAGACAATGAAAGTGTAAACTTATTTTAATGAAAGAATAGTAAGTAATATCAAAAATACAGATATCGTAAACACAGTAGAAAAAGATAAACAATATACATAGTTTTATGGATGGTGAGCACCTTTTGTGACTACACGTTATCATGGTGGAACATTGATTTTTTTTTAAACTAAGGGCTCTTATAGGTGTTATTAGTGCGTTATTTGTAGGTTATTTGCCCTATTTTATTTTTTACACTCTTTTTTAAACAAGACTTGTTTTTGATGTCCCTTATAGAAATTACCTGGGAAAACATTGAAGCAAAAGGAGGAAATTTTATTGTCAGCATCATCTTTTAAATTAGGTTACCCAAAAGTTTTGTTAGAAAAGGGTTAACTGAATGAACATATTTAAACCGAAATAATGAAGTTGATAGTTATTCCACTTGAATTAACGTTGTGGGTTTAACATGTTTGTAAATGATATTATTTCAATTATAATGTCAATAATAATGATTATCATTATTAACTGATTACCAAACGGCAGAATTTTGGACTGATCAGAATTCAAAGATGTTGTAGACAGCAGTATCAAGTGAATGAAATTTTGCATTATTTGGTCGTTGTGGGTAGAAAACGACAACTACCATTTTTTCTTATTTTGATATTTTCATGCACTGCTCATGCTGTTGTTTGAAGCTTTTGAAATTGAACAGTTGAAAGCTGTTTCATTCGGGAAATATTAAGTGCCCTGAGTCCTAATGAATTAAATGTGAATGCAAACAAGATAAGCAGAATGTTTTTGTTACCCGACAATAATGTTCAGTCTGGTTTGCCTTCAAATGAGTTGCAAAAAGTGCATGAATTATATGTTATTAGGGTTGTCTTTATTTCTTTGTCACAATGTTTTTCTATGTCTCAATTTAAATATTATGACGCAACATACAAATATTTTGTCTTAATTTGTGTCTCTTAGTCAATTGTCGTAGACCTTATTGTCTATATAATCAGGAATAACATAGTTAAAAAGAAAACATATTTAGATGTACATAAGTAACACAAGTGAACAGTAGAAATACGAAAAACATAAAATGATAAAAAGAATACAAGTGATATATGGCATAAGCTTTATGGCAAATATCTGATTTAACCTTTTCCAAAGCAAGACCAGGCCTTGATTTCTCCAAAAAAAAAAACAAAAAAAAAAAAACTTAAGTACATACTAATGAGTACATGCTCTACTTCAATGGAATACTCTTTCATAGTTGGAGGCATTTCGATTGAAATTTATGTTGATTTTGTGTGATGTGGGTATGCCGTATGGTGCTCAGAATAGAGTCTGAAAATGTACTATAGTCTTTTTGAGTAACCGAGGCCAGATCTTGATTTCTAGGAAGAAAGTGTCGAAACTTTCTGAAGGGAAAGAAGTAAATACTCATAAACAACATTTTTCTTTTCCTTTCAATATTTCCAGGTGATATACCTTAATTCCACGTACGAGTACATGTGTATATCTAGACATAATTATGGGTCTGCTCTATTTGTTTAACTGGATTATGGTGAATCTATGTCATTTGGAAATAGGTTAACACTAAAAAAACATTCAAATTTGTATGAGCCATGGCAAAAGTTTAAATGTACAGAAGGAACACAAATGGACATAAGAAATAGAAAAACACATAAACTGATAAAAATATTAAAAGTGGTATATGATAAAAGATTTATGGCAAATATCTGATTAACCCTTTCCCAAAGAAGACCAGATATTGATGTTCCTAGAAGAAAGTTGAAACTTCTTTGAAGGAAAAGAAGTAAATACTGATAAACAACATTTTTGTCCTTTCCTTTCAATATTTTCATATAATATACAGAAATTCCACATATGTCTAAAAGTATTTTGTTATTAATTTGTTAAAGTGGATTACGGTAAATATATGTTATGTGGAAAAGGATTAATTATAGAAAAGTGGGTGTGACTCAAATATGTATGAGCCATGACACAAGTACGCGATATCAGTAGACTGGTTATCAATCAATCATCAATATTACTGGGAGGATTCGAAAATACATCACACAGGTAGCTTATCAATAATCGAAACCAACAAGAAAAATAATTGATATATTCCTTTTAGGACTCAGTTAAGCGTAAACGTTGAATGTCTGCTATAATGTTGTAACTATAGGTGAAACTGGGGTACTCTGGGACAAAATTTACATTTTTGTGCGTACAGCTCGAATTTTTCAGAGGACATAAGAAGTCTTTTGTCGCACAAAAGATCTATGAATACTTTATGTAAGTGATGGATTATCAAATTCATAGGATATAAATAGATAAAGAAAATTCAATCTAAAAAATATCATAAAAGGGTCCCAGAGTGCCCCTTATATAGGGTACCCGGGACTCATAGCGGGGTACAGTGGGACAGTATTTGGGAATGCTTTTCAACATGCATTTTTCTGAAATATACTGGTCTCTATAAAAAGCGCATCAGACATACAAAATGGGCTTTTATTTAAAGAAGAGGCAATCCACGTTAAATTTTTTTTCTTCATATTGAAGACAAGTTCATCGAAGTCTAGCTCTCACAAGAACTGTTTTTGAGTCGATATTTGGAGATTCAAAGATTGACACTTCAAATTTCGAGACAATAACAGGGCTACCGCATTTACTTGAGATAAAACAAACACGTCCATTGCTCACTGAACCGCCATCATAGCGCACTTGGTAGCGCGTCGGACCGTTGGACTGTCAATCTAGAGGCTCCAGGTTCGATCCCAAGCAACAGCATCCTTTCTGACTTTTTGTCTATTAACAATGGGTTGATAATCGTAGACCTAGGCGGGATAGTAGCCTGGGCCTAGGAAAGGATCAATGACAATTTGTGTGGTATGCATTTTTGAAGACATCTTTAAAATGTTCTAGAAAACATTTGAACAGTGTACAAGGGGCCAGATAACATAAATCATTAATTGGGTAAATTCTTACATAAAACAGGTCACAAAAAATGATTACGTCTAGATTTTCGAAGGTGTAAATAATCAAACATTTTATTCAGTATGCATTAAGCTACAGTAAATAACACCGAGAAATTGACAAGATGAATTATTTTGGAATGATTTGGGATTGATATTGAATGAGTGAGTGGAGCGAGCTTTAAGTGAAAATAAAGGGATGTAATCCAATATTGTATTGATATGTATTAACTCCCTTTCATATAATATGCCAACAAGTTCTATAAATAGTTTCCTATTTCTTCAGGAACCTGTCAGAAGCTTTAAATTTCAATTATGTCAGTGAATCGCAATTTAGTTCTTGCTTTATTCAATTTGAAGGTAGTTGTTGATCTTACCTCTTTTAGTTATTTTGAGCGTTTTTGAATGATTTGAGTAAGTGTTCTGAATGAATGAGTCGACCAATCAGTGAGCAATTAAGAATGATTTTGATTGAAATGAATGTCAACTTCATGATGTTACTAACTAAACCAGTGCTTAAATAATGCTAGTTTTTTCTTACCCAGGAGTCATTGGCCCCTTAACTTTGAATTACTAGGGATCAAAGCTGTAACTAAAAGGGCCTAAAATGAGAAAACTACACTTTCCCAAAATTATAAGTACTCCGATTGGAAATATGAATATATTTTAGTGAAATCGCAGTAGCAACTGGAATCTACTAGTATGTGAAATAGATAGGATAATCATTTTATGAATTAATGCCTATTCTTTTTTACCAATTTTACTGACAGGATGCAGTTCAAGGCAAATTCTTTACACAGCGATGCACTGTCATGTAAAAGGACAGTGGGGTACTCTGGGACACTGTCCAAGGGTACCCCAAATGCAATGTCCCAGAGTACCCAAACCAGTCCCTGCAAAAGTAAATGAATGTAGTTTTAAAAATATGTATAACACAGCAGTTATCAATATGTCATATCTTAGTTAATATACGGTACTACATTAATGCCTAACAAGAAATAGAAGGCGGTTTAAGTTCTGAATAAAGTCAAAGCACACAAAGTACCTAAAGTCACAAGTGTCCCTCTGTACCCCAGAGTACACCAGTCTCCCCTAGTAGCCCTTCAATCGAAAGTCCGGTGCGCGTTTTAAAACAGACTGGTTTCGCAAAATTTCCGAAAGACCAACTTGGTCCATGTCGCTTCACATAACAAATCGACGAATCGAAACGGACATATGTATTCAAATATATAGTAAAACTCTTTGATAGCGTGTAACTACCACCAAACGTTTTAGCAAGACCTTTCACTTAGTACATTTTCCATTTGTTAACAGACGGTTGAAATTTCGTCCTAATAGCCAGTCTATTGAAGTTAAAGACGTCTAGTCTAATTATGGTTCGAGATGTTGTGAAAATTTAACAAAATTCACCAAGTTTTCCGAAAAAACTCCATGTGCCCCCAAAAATGTTAAATCAAATGACTCGCGCGGAGCAATAACATTTCAAAGGCGTCTTTAACCTCTTCGATTCCGGTTGTCCAGGGAGTTTACATGTTTTCAACGTGATTGATTGGAGTACGATGCACAGGCTCCCGATATTTTCCTACGGTGAATTTTCTATTTCGGTGATACAAAGAATATTCGTGTAATCATTGTTTTTACATTTTACTGTCATGAAAATACGTGACTCGCACATCGCAAGATAAATACACGAGGGTCCAACAGTTATATCGTAAACTACAAGAGTCTCAGATAACCAAGGGCTCTGTTTTACTAAACATATCACGCAAAATTTAATCGTAAGTCAAACTAACAAATCGTACCCGTTGTTTTCATACATCGAAAGATTCTGCCTTGCAATGTCTCATAGGAATCGTCTTTAGGAGACGATTCCAATGAGATGACGCATGGCAGAATTCCATATGCAGTTACAAATCTAGAAGCAACTTTAATTTTGGGCTTAAGAAATTAAATATCGTAAGATGTTTAGTAAAACGGGCCCCTGCTTATTACAAGTAAAGTTTAGTAACATATTGATAAGCCCGCGTATGTATCGAAAATCGGACAAGGTAGGCTATCGGTCGTACGCTACTTCTAATTTCCTTCTCCAAAACACAATCGTGTAAAGTTTCTATTGAAAGCTCTTTTATTTTGTGTAACCCATCCTACTTCCAGGATTAAAACATTTGAAAATAGAGGTATCCCTCTTTGCATGTTTGTTCTCGAGCAAACGCGATTTACTAGGGGATTCGCGAATGTTTTATCTTTAACGCATGACTGGTTTTATGATATATTGTCAACAACTTCAGAAAGCACGCAACCTTTGTATACATTTATATATATATAAAATGCATCCCGGAATAGCCAGTTTTCTTCGGCGTAACAATAATTTAGCGATGAACAGGAAAAAACTTATACTTATTAAGAAATGAATAATTCTGTATAATCTTCAACCTTCTCTGATTAAATCAGCACAAAAAATTAGTTGTTTACAAGTTTTCTTATTTCAATCAAGAACAAAAATTGAGGTCACTAACCTGGGACATCCATTTAATTACGTCACCAGTTTTCGTCGTTCTCCAAAGAGAGTTCCCTAAGTATGGTGGACAGTGTGAGCAATCAGCAAACTTACTCAAACTGAAACTTGTTACCTTTTTTAAACAAATAATAAATGGGAAATTGTAAAATCAAACAATAAAAAAACATAGCTTCAGAAAGAACTCATCCTGGGTATATATATATACATATCATTGCTTGGGCCGGACGAAACCTTTCGCCATGAGATGCTTTTCTGAATCTAGAATGATCAATCTACCTTCCCGTGAAAAAAAATTGAAATGCGACCACTGGTTGACCCATACGAGAATCAATCTTTTTTTCGAATATCTATTTTACTGAATTCCCAGATAGTCCATATCGCATGACGGGTCATAAAAGCGGGTCTCCACTAGGGCCTTTTCGTTGCTTGAACAAGGTTCATTTAAAATTTCGTCATCCTTAATATGGTATACTCTGCGTCTACTGGCATACTACTTATATATGTAACCCGTCACACAAAAAGGGACCACCTGGAAAGTGCGTAAAGTGTCGATCCTTGTCAGACTGTGCAGGTTGCGCAGACTTACTAGGGTCGTAACTTTTCGTTCTTTACTTATTTTCTGAATCTTGATTAATCAACCTACATTCCTGAAAGAAATTTTGAAATGCGATCTCTTGTTGAACTGTTCTAGAATCAATCTCTTTTTTTCAAATATTTATTTTACAAAGTTCCAAAATGGTCCCTTTAGCGTGACGAGTCACATATGTTTGAGTATGTCCAGAATGATACTTAGTCAAATTTTCATGACATTGATTTTCCCGTGACGCTTGATGGACGCTTGATGGATCCCATTTGCACCCTTTTCCCGTGTCTATTCTCGGGATTCTTTCCATACTTTAAAGGAACCTTCCTTATTACTCATTTTTTACGGAGTTCACAGATGACGCTTTTACACGTGACCGTCACACTTGAAAATAAACTGGATTCAGAAATCGAGTTGTGGCTTCAAAAAGGGATACAGGCATGTTTGAGATTGACAAATGAAAAGGTAAGAGAAATTTTTTTTGGAGGGGGGGGGGGAGGGTGTTGTTAATGTTGTTGTTGATATATATATTTCATGTTATTCTGCCATTTTATCCAAACCGATATGGGAATTTAACAGATTTATTTGGCCTTTTGTGATATTTACCTTAATGCATATTTGATCATTCAATATGATCCTGATTTGGAAAATGGCAGTGACATTTATGCTTTAGTCCGACAATTAAGCCCCAATTAACAGATCACTTTTGATAACTAGAACTGTCGCCAAGCAGACTAATACCCCACAAGGGCGTTGGTCGACCATGGCGTCTACCATTATGAGTGATATCAGTACATGATGCATTTGCAACCTAACGTAAATTAAGAAATTTACAAGTTCAAGGTAGATAAATTGACATTGAAAATTAAAAATATTGAAGGTAAAATTGTGGTGACCGTGATCTAGAGATAGTGTATCGGCATCTATGTCAAGAAGTCACGAGTTCGATTCGATGGAGCTGATATCGATCCTAGTTCACATGTTGGCCAGCACGAGTACTGGTTCATTTACCAAGGAGCAGATTCGAAAGGGATTATTTTAAGATGAAAAAACTTGTTTCCGAAGGGAGCTAAATGAATATCGCTTATTTCGTCCAAATTGGACGAAATTGTCGATATTATGTCATTACCTACGTTTAAAGAAATATACGTCATTTTTTTTATCTAAAAAAAATAGTGTCTCTTGGCGATCACTTCCAAATTAACGCCAGCCTATAAAGCAAAAATAGGTTTATAAAAACTTTTATTCCTTCAAATATGAAGATAGCATAGTGAAAATTACAAAACTATACAAACATATAGTTTGAGGATGAACATGCAAAAGTGGAGAAGAGAAAGACACATGCAAATACACACAAACATATAGATTGTAAGAAATAGCAATTTATAAATAGTGTGCACTAATTGGTGCGTGAAATGAAAGATACAAGAATCAGAATTTCATTGTATTCAATGTGAAAAAACGGATTCTTTTCCACATACGGGACATTTTGGTTATGTTATATATGCTTATCACGTGATAAATAGCTTGAATATCAAGAAAAAAGTATTCTCTAGAGGCGTCGGGAGGACCGGAAACTGACGAAACAGAATGTAACGGACGTTTTGATATTGAAAAAGCACGAGCGATGCTAAAACAAATGAAGGACAAGAAAATGAAACGAAAAAAGAGAACAAAGTAACGTAAGGTCAGAGAGAAATCACAAATTTAACGAAAGATCGGCTATGAAAAGAAGCTACTTTTCACTAAAAGGGAGGATATAATTGTTCAACAGTCCGGCGGCGGAATTATATTAACCTTGAGCAGTGGCATGTATAAAGTATTCAGAAATGCTGTCGGTAATTCTTTTGTTTCCGAAAAATATGATGTAAACCAAAAACTAATAGTTGACAAGAATGATTATCTCATAGAGACTCAAATGAAGATCAGTCAAAATAAATCATATTTGTTTACAATTAATCTTTATTATACAAAATGCATAAGACTGATAAACCAAAAATCTGAAAATAATTTCTGAGAGTCGATTTGCCGCACATAGTTGAGAACATGCAACGGTGCCTTATAGAGGAGAATATTACAGCTAAAGACCTGAATGACTGTGTTAAATTTTTGGCTTTAAAATTCTTAAATGGAACGCCGGATGGTAAGAAGAAAATGGATTCTGAGATTGATGGTAAAATTGTATAATGCTCAAGAGCCCCCTTAACAAATGATGAAATTTTACAACGAAACACATCTTTTGGAACAACGGTTAACAACAGATTGTCCCTACCCTGAATTACCGAAAAAAAGGGAAGAAATCACACAACGCAACACAACATCACATCAATTAGAACAAACGGAAACAAGACCCTACTCGGATCAGAATGCAAAAAACGGAAATAAACAACAAAGTCAATTGGTAAACGAAATAAAATCCCTTAATGTTCTACTGCAAGGGTTTAAGCATGAAGCCGATGAATCCTAGATGAACACCAGCCTACAGTTTTCTCAAATAAGAGATAAGATTTCCAGTATTAAAAAGCAAATAACATTGAAGTAAAAGGGAACTACGGAGCAGTTGGACTCAAACAATCAAATGGTCAATGCATTATTGAAACAAAACAAACATATGATAAAATGCTACTACTGATTACATCACTCCAGGACACAGTGAAAGTTATTTCACGAGATCATATTGATTAAAGATCTGCGCTAAGTGCCATTGCAGTTGTTGAAAAGAACGTGGAATCAACTACTAGTATCAGTACACCTGGACCAAGTAACGTGAATGAAAATGTAGGAGATTTCAACAGGAAGCATTCGGAAAATCTATATATGGAAACAGCACTAACAAATCGGGAAACACCGTCATTTATTTCGAATACGCCATCTAAAATTTAACGCTAACATGACTCTTATTATTATAGATTCCATACTTAAGGGAATTAAAAAACGCGGTCGGTCTCGAAAACGAAATAGATGTTTAAACATTGCCAGGAACGAAGACAAAGTATATTCAATCAAAGTTAGATGAAATGAATCTAGATTCTTACAAAAATATCATCGTGTACGTAGGTGGAAATGGTGCTTCTGATAGACGGTTAGAATCTATTTACAAAGAGATGAAAGCGATTGTTTCAGCAATAAAGTGCAAAGTATTTTTGTGTACTGTTTGTACAAGGGGCGATGTTGACGTCATACCACTTAATGATACCATAAAGCAAGTTTGTGAAGACACGAAGGCGGTTCTAATTGATTGCTTTCAGGCATTTGTATTCGCTAATGGAAAAACAGTGAGCCAGTTATACAGTCGTGATTCAATACATCTCAACAGGAGCGGATCTAGTACCTTAGTAAACGCTATCAATGGAGAAATCGTGATTATTAAGAAACTAGTAACTCGCCCCAAGAGGAATCAGGAAGACACACGTATGCCGCGCTACTTCTACCCCAACAGAAACAGACGTTCAAACCCTTTGCTGGAAAATGGGCAAAAATTGATAGGTTGTTAAATGACATTCTTTCTAAGCATCTACCTGTTAAGGAAAAACGCATAAAAAGACTTTAACAGCGAGAATGGTATAATAAATATATATAAGAGATGCAATATTAACCAGAGACGAATTCAAACATAAAGGAAACTGGCAAATGTATAATCTTTGGAGTAATTAAGTTACCTTAATCATAAGATAACGTAAAAAATATTACTTTAATGAAGCTATTTAAAAGAAATCCGATCCAAAAATTCTTTGGCAAAATCTTCGTCATATTACTAGCAATTTAATTGACCATCAATTGCCTTCTAAATTAAGATTTCAATCAACAGAAATTTAGGGTTTTCTAAATGTCGTTAATACATTTCATTAATATATCGAATATAGTTGAAAAGGTTCATGTTGATACAGATAATTTTAAAGCTTTAAAAAATCACCTTGATAGGAACCTGTAAGAACGTTATTTTGAGGTAACATTCATTACACCTATAGAAGTTCAAAATATCATCATTAATTAAGACAGTAATAAATCAACTGTGGTCGATGGAATGGGCCAAAAATATTGAAAATATGTAACGATTTCATTTCAAAACCCATTGCATGTATCATCAATAATTGTATTTCTATGGATATTTTTCCAAAAGATTTTAAAATGGATAGTGTTAAAGCCCTTTTTAAAGGGGGTGAAAAGAGCGATCCTCATAACTATCGACCTATTGCAATTTTACCTACTTTATCAAAGGTCTTTGAGCGATACACCGCTAATCAGCTAAAATCCTATCTAAAACAAACAGATATATTGCTTACATAGCAATCCGGCTTTGGGGAGAATCATTCGTGCCAAACTGCCCTTATTCGATTAGTAGATACGTGGTTATCAGAATAAGATCAAGGTAATATGGTGGGATCTGTGTTCCTTGATGTTAGAAAGGCGTTCGAACTTGTTGATCATAATATTCTCTTATATAAACTACAGCTACATCATTTCACATATAATACATGTAATTTGTTTCGTTCATATCTAAGTGAAAGACGTCAGGTGGTTAAAAATGGCACTGTTCAATCTGATATGAAACTAATTATAACATGCGAACATGCGTTCCACAGGAATCGATACTTGGGCCTATTCTGTGTTTGATTTACATCAATGATCTTTTTTTAACCTTAACGTCAAACTTGGGCATGTATGCTGATGATTCAACACTACATTAATGTGGTTCTTCCGTGCCGCTGATTAGTAAATATTTGCAAGATGATCCTACAAGAATTGCACGATGGTGCAGACTAAACAAAATGATTCTAAATCCTACTTAAACTATAGGTGTTTTATCAAAACTGAGCTCGACGTAGGAGTTGAGTCCATGTTCATAGGTATGTAAAGTATATTTAAAAAACATATGATGGGAATTGAATCTGGTTCTTCCACTACAATTATGAAAGTACGGTTATGAGTAAACCTTGCAATTTGGGACAAGCAATAACTTTCGCTTAAAAGTATAAATTGTATCTATTTAAAGTGTTTTGTTTTAACCTTTTTTTGTAGTTCGAAAAAATGGCACGTGAATCTAAAAGTTAAAAGTAAATTTTACGGCTCACCACACTAAATCTACCTATACTTGCATGCTGATAGGGTGTAAACATGAAATTAAGAAAAAAGTTCTGCATTAAACTTAAGTATAAAAGCGGTATGCAAATCGAAAATGTTTCCTCTCAAAAGCTTTTAGGGGTACATATTGTTAACACGTTAGACTGGGAAGTTTATGTTGATCAATTGTGTAAGAAATAAACATCACAGTTATACTTACTTAAAAGAATATGTAACTTTCTCACAATCGACATGAAACAAATGTTTTACAATTCTTACACCACTCCATATTTTGACTATGGGTGTATTCTTTGGAGCCATTGTAAATCATCTTCTATTCAAAGAGTTTATAAGATTCAAAAAAGGTCTGCACGAATTATTCCCTGCCAGCCAAAACGATTTAATTCGGAGAAAAATTTCTATTCTTTGAAATGGTTAACGTTTAAAAACAGATGTAAATATTTCACGATTCTAATGGTTTACAGAACCATTCATGGGTTAGCTCCCTGCTATATGTCAAAATATGTAACACTTCGTAACAAATTTTATGAATTACGATCAGAATTCTTAAACCAAATATCTCATAAATGTGCCCCTAAAATAGAGTTTTGAAAGAAATCGTTTTCATATACAGGTATGAAATTTTGGAATGCTATTCCTCATAACCTACGAATGATTGAAAATGTATCTTGCTTCAAAAGATATTTGAAAATCTATTTGATGGAAAATAACGAGCTTAAACTAGAACGGTTCATTTTATATGCTACTGTCTATATCTTATTAATAATTGATATCATCATAATTGTCATCATCATAACCATCATCATAATCATCCCAAATCATAACACATTATCACCATATTCATATTTACTAGCATAATTTTAAATCATTACATATATCATTTCAATTACATGAGTATATATAATGATCATAACCTCATATTGCAATAGAAGGCATTATTGTAAACAAGTTCATCATTGTATTGTTTGTATAATGACAGCTTACTGAGCTACCTTCTTTAAATGAAGATTTTATTATTATTATTATTGTTTAGACAATAAACAAATGATTTATATATTATACATGAAATGTATGCAAAACACAATGAAATTGATCAATCAACCAGTTTGGCAATCAACTAATTCAGCAATAAGTCAGCTAATGCATCAGCAAAAAATGCACGAATGACTGAATGTACCATTGAATGAATCTATCAATCTGATAAAACATGTCTAATGTCTAGATGAAGATGAATATAATTCACGTACATCATTTAATCAAGTTATACGATTTAACAGACAAAAAAACCATCTATAAATATACAGACAGAGTACAAACAAAATGAATGAATGAATGAATGAATGAATGAATGAATGAATGAATGATTGATTGATTGATTGATTGATTGATTGATTGATTGATTGATTGATTGATTGATTGATTGATTGATTGATTGATTGAGTGAGTGAGTGAGTGAGTGAGTGGCTGAGTGAGTGAGTGAGAGAGAGTGAGAGAGTGATTGATCGAGTGAGTGAGTGAGTGGGTGAATGAATATCTGAATGAATGAATGAATGAATGAACGAACGAACGAAAGATTGATTGATTGATTGATTGAGTGAGTGAGTGAGTGGGTGAGTGAGTGAGTGAGTGAGTGAGCGAATTAGATTTTATACCTGTGTCCGTCAAACGAGAAAATGTTTCAAATAATTTTGAAGTATATTCAGCAGTTTTAGAACTGTAAATATTGTATTTGTTACAAGATGCATTGAAACTTTTAAAATAAGTTGTAATCATTGGAACTATAATCGTATAGGTCCGTCTCAAATGCCTGTTTTATCTTGAAATAACCCATACGGTTGGGGGTTCTATAAAAAAAACCTCGGGTGAAATACTGGATATGCGGCTACGGTGCTATTTTCTAATACTTCTTGTCTGATAGATTCATTATAGAAAGGAGTTTCTTGTATTCTTATAAGATGATTCCATGTACCACACCGTACAACCGGTTGCGGCGATGACGGGTGAGAGTCAACGATGACAGCATCGGAACATTATGCCGAGGAGACGGTAGGTCAAATAAATTTATTCGTGTAAATAAACGATTGAAGCCTTGGTATTCTAAAGCAGATAAATGATCGTGTAAGTGTTCAGCGCTTCTATAGAATAAAGCTTTACTCACATCCCTCCCAAATAAGGCAACAATCATTGATTATTTCGGAGGTTTCCCATGAAAAGTTTCGAAATTAGACTTTATGCTCTCATATTTCGCCTATCTCTCAATAAATGCTATTTTAACTTGTACACAGCTGAAGTCTAACCATCCGCCGATATTTCTTCCAAATTTGAAGCCATAATTAAAAAAAATAAACACACAGCGGGTCCCCAAAGACGACATGTAGTAAGAAAAATGTTGCCTCTGTAGACAGTCGGAATTTCACAGGGTTGACGTAGATGACAGAACTGGATTATTTGTGATTGCCGATGTCGACAAACCCATATTCAGATTCTCGCTTAAAATGATCATTTTTGGTGTTGTATTTTTCAATAACACACCAAAACAATTTAGATCGACATACATGCTGACATTCATGTCCACTATTTTTCAAATGGTGTGTCATATCGAAAAATAATTAAAGGGATTTAATGTAGGATTTCAAATACTCACAAACCAAGAAAAAACAGTTGTGATCAGACTGAATATCTCGTATACGTTTTTTACTTGTAATTCCAGTGACTTAGTATACATTCGACGAGTCAAAAACGCATTTATATTGAAAAACACAGTTGGCCTGTCTTTCATTATCTTTCGTTTACTTTTGATAATATCCAAGAAAAGGTGAGAGGGAGATTCGATCTCCGGACCTTGCACTGCGAGTCTCTGACCTTATCTTATTCTATTCTGTTATCACGATTGGGTATATATTATTACTTGAATGTAATGTTTGCTTATTGTTAAAAATAGGCAAACATTACATTCAAGTCACATTATATAACCTATCGTGATAACAAAATAGAATGAGCTATATCCATAAGGTCAGAGATTCGCAGTGCAGAGGTCCGAAGATCGAATCTCCCTCTCACCTTTTCTTATATATATGCATGAAGTAATTTCCTATTGCTCAGTGGTCTTTACATAAAATAGAAATAGGTTTAAGAAAAGTTAAGGATAGATTTTTCATTTTTCATAATCCTCCTTTTTCGATCTATGGCTATGTTAGCAAGATTTTATTTTATCTAAAATAAAAATCATTTTTGTGAACTCGTGGATATTATCGAAAGTTAACGAAAGATAATGAAAGACAGGCCAACTATGTTTTCCAATAGAAATGCTTTTTTGACTCGTCGAATGTATACTAAGTCACTGGAATTACAAGTAAAAAACGTATACGAGATATTCAGTCTGATAACAACTATTTTTTCTTGGTTTGTGAGTATTTGAAATCCTACATTAAATCCCTTTAATTATTTTCCGACATGACACGTCATTTGAAAAATAGTGGACATGAATGTCAGCATGTATGGCGATCTAAATTGTTTTGGTGTGTTATTGAAAAATACGACACCAAAAATGATCATTTTATGCGAGAATCTGAATAAGGGTTTGTCGACATCGGCAATCACAAATAACTCAGTTCTGTCATCTACGTCAACCCTGTGAAATTCCGACTGTCTACAAAGGCAACATTTTTATTACTACATGTCGTCTTTGGGGACCCGCTGTGTGTTTATTTTTTTGAATTATGGCTTCAAATTTGGAAGAAATATCGGCGGATGATTAGACTTCAGCTGTGTACAAGTTAAAATGGCATGTATTGAGAGATAGGCGAAATATGAAAGCATAAAGTCTAATTTCGAAATTTTTCATGGGAAACCTCCGAAATAATCAATGATTGTGGCCTTATTTGGGAGGGATATGGGTAAAGATTTATTCTATAGAAGCGCTGAACACTTACACGATCATTTATCTGCTTTAGAATACCAAAGCTTCAATCGTTTATTTACACGAATAAATTTATTTGACCTACCGTCTCCTCGGCATAATGTTCCGATGCTGTCATCGTTGACTCTCACCCGTCATCGCCGCAACCGGTTGTACGGTGTGTGTACGTTTGGTAGGAAATATACCTTCGTTAATGTACTTAAAGATCGAAATTTTCAGATTATATTTTCCAAATAACTTTATGCATTCAGAGATGAACCCTCTCACTCGAGAATGATTATTAACATAACTAAATAATATTTTAGAAAATATCGTTTTAACTATTGTATTGGGATCCAATCTACACATTCGGCCTAAAAATACAAGTTTTCGAATGTCGATTTCAGCTGGAAGCGATAGTAAGCCAATCAAAGACAGGGCGATATTAGTGCTCGAAAATATATAGATATGTCTGCATATATTTAATGCAAAAACGGTGTGATTTTCTATAAGGGATGTATCATCGACACTAAGGTTATCAAAAACTTGGCATCAATATAGTGCTTTTGGTAAAATGATACAGCTATAAGCTTCTTTACTGTTAATGGCTGAAGTCCCTTATCAAACAGCCCACAATGAACTAATGATAGAAATGTAGATTTGATCTCAGCACAAGATTCTTCTACATTTACTATTCTATTCAAAGAATTATTTATCGTTACGCAAAAATGCGTGTACGAGTCCATTTCTACAACTCGCTTGTCACCAAGTGACAAGGTTCGATTTGAAAAGCGGGACTCGCTAACCTTTTCATGCACAACCAGTTCGTTCGTTCGTTCGTTCGTTCGTTAATATACCCCTCCATTAAACTGGAGTACCAACATCTCGGTGTAGTTATTTTATACTACAAATTGGCAGGGTAGTCCACACACAAAATGATTTAAATGTTTCAAATGTCCTATCTGTTTTTCAGTCCGTCAGTCCGTTAGGGGTAACCCCCGCTGGTCTGGCGTACAAACTAAGAGTTGAACACAATATTTTATAAACTAAATTAAATTAGTAAAAATTTAGATAACAAAAATAAAATGAGTAAAGTTTTTAGATTCAAGTTACGCTGATCCAGTCAGACATGAGTGACCATAAGTATTCATTATTTACGCTTAAGACTTATTGGACGGAAGAGTATTCACGCAGTCTTACTTCATATCTTAATTTCTACCTTATCGATATGTTACAGAGCCTGATCTCAAAAGTAGCCTTTTTATAAAGGATTAACAAGTTGAGGTATGCTCACTCAGTACTATGCATCACCTGATACGGGGTGTGTCCAGACCCACACAACACTAAGCGCCCATGCGACTCACTTTGACTACAGATGGCATGATAATCCATGCCTATCTGTTATTTCTACAAACTGCCACTCTGAGACACCTAGTCGAGCCATTCAAAAATGTGTTCTCCAGATTTGTCTGACTTATATAAGGGGTTCAAAGACATGTTGTAATTTTGAAATTTTAAACATAAAATTGTCAGCTATGGATGCGGACGTCGGCCACAAAGGTAGCCGTATGGAGCAGACTATGGCGCGCGAACGGGGTCAAAAGTAAAACTACCGCTATACCGACAAAATAATGGAGGTATACCCATAAAAATGAGGGTATACTTACATATTTTTATCGGTATACCCATAAAAATGGAGCTACACCTACAAATTGAGGGTAAACCGCCATTATTATTACCGGTATACCTACAATATTTAGCGGTACACCGGTATTATTATGGGTTTACCTATAGTAATGAGGGTATACCTATAATTTTTCCGTCAACCAATCAGAGAAGGCGTTTTATCCAGTATTTTCTATCACAGTCACGGGGATTTTTCGGATTTTTTTCGGAATGAAAAAAGACAAAACTATCAAAGAATAATGTAAATAATTTATAATTGAGTTAGTAAAATTTAACCAAATAATAATTTAGTATTTATTTTGTTTTTCTTACCTTTTTCACATTTGTTTATTTCATGAGTGTCTCCGTGACGTCACACGCACTTGTTAGGTTATCCGTTTTTTAACTTTATAAAATTAGTGCATGAATAGACGACTTTTTCGTGATTATTCTAGTGTCAATAAAATGAATACATTTGAAAGATTCCTGATTTGAAAACAAATAATATGTAAAATACAAGTAAACGGCAAAAGAAAGATCCATTATGGAAAGAATTGCCAAGAATAACATCAAGTATCCGATTTTTTTTTTAAATGAGCCATTTATCCACTTATTTCACATATCTTTAAAACAGCGATCACTTTGAAATTAACTGAACATAGTAATTTTATCCTAAAGGGGCAACTATGTGTGAAACAAATATATTAACATTGATTGGACAATAAAAGTCTGACCAATATCCTGTGTATACCTGTCATCGAGTTTTATGACACCTTGATATTTAAATAGCCAACCATAAACATTACTGTAGTTCAATTCAATTTGTAGTTTAATTCAATTTAATTGTGTCCCTTGCATTTTTTTTTATCTGCTTGAACTTTGGTTTCATTCCCCGATGAGAACAACTTTTAGTACGCAGTAATTGTCTATGTGCCCGTTTAGCTATGAATCTGCACATCTTAAGTAAAATATTTTATTTGATCATTTAGTTTCATTAAGTAATAAGATTTGATGAGAAAAATTCTTTGAATTCATTGAGGTATGGAGATATCTTTTTTTAATTTATTGAGGTATTGTACCAAATTAAACTGCTATCACTTTTGCATGAATCCGCTTCGCGAGTTCATACAATATGATTTTGTTTTTAGTTTCATACCCCAATGAATAAAAAAAACATGATTTTTTTATGTTAAATACATGCCCCTTTTAAGTTTGTTTAGTTATAATGATTACGGAAAGATAGAGTATTCACCATGTTGATAAAAAAGGAAATGGAATAAGACTCAAATCAATACCTTAATAAGAAAAAAAATAAATGAATAAATGAAATTATCACAAAAAGGATAAATCATTTAGTAAAAGGGGAAATTCAAAAGCAATCCATATTTAAACATACATCAAATATTTGGATAAAAGTTAAGTATATAAATACTAATAGAAACTGTCTCCTTTTCTCACAAACACTTTTGTATATGTCTTATTAACTGAATCTCGAAAGTAAGCTTCTCATGTGGTCAATGAGGTAATTAAGAAAAAAAAGAGAAGATTTTGAACATAAAATGGCACATATGATTTTATTTCCTCTCAAAATAGTTATTTTGCCAAAAAAGGTCCTACCTTGAAAAATATAGTGCCCATATCCTTCGTGGTCATGACCAAAACGCCTTAGCCAAAAGAGTCCCAGCAAAAACGTCCATGGGCAAAACGCAGGTACAATCATTATTTGAACCATGAAATAAATTGTCTTATATGATATGTACCAGTTTCTTATTATTTTGGCTTCTAAGAAACGCATGTAAACACTGTCATTATTAAATGAAATTGTGGAGAATTTTTTGTTTGAAATGTTTCGAAAATGTATCAAAATTTCCCTTTATTGTATCATGCCGGATTCATTATTTATACAAACGAAAAAAATATTGAAAATGAATAAGTGCATTGATAAATATTAAGAAAAGGTGTGTTTATTAATTCATATGATATAAGACACGAGTTAAACTGGCTGTCTGCAACGCATTTGAATTCTCAAATATGGCGTTGAAGATAGAACAATAAAGGAATTTGAATTTGAATTTGAATTGTAATTCTAGCATTGTATACGTGTACATATGATTAACTTTTTATCTGAGCCCGATTAAATTTCCAAGTGTGAGAATAATGAATATACAAACTAACTTTCTATATGGGTGTAAAATCAAGTGAAAAGCCAGAATGTCACAATAAAAAAAAACAACAAAAAAAAAAACAATCAATCAAAAATACGGACGGACATACGGACGGATAAATATATGGAACAAAACACCGAAAATTAAGTAAGGAAACCCACTAGATGTTGTGCAGTTTTTAATACCCCCGTTCCCCAACAAAACCTTTCGCCTAGTTTACATTTGCCACGGTCGCCGCGATTTCTTGTATGATATTTATGACATCGTACGATTTTATTTTCTACGGTGTATGTGTTCACAAAATCGTGCGGTGTCCGCACGGATTTTCATAAAACTATCACAAGAATGATTGAGGTGCCAATATGGCGATCTCAAGGTAATCGCGCGATCATCGCACGGAGTATACTAGGTTTTATTCCCGTCTCTACAATGGTTAGAAGTACTCAGTCCTGTATGTTACACAAAGAAGCGTTCGTGCACACCTGGTCCTTATTCAAAACTTAATATTCGTGGATTTTCGGACTCGAACCCTCGTTCTTTTCTTTGCCAACTAAGAAGTGAGCATGACCTATTAACAAGATTTATGCACACAAGACTATTAAGATCTTGCGTGTTAGACAAATGGGTACATCATACATTTACTGAGCAAGTCCGTGGACTAACAACTAAACATTATTTTATTGAAACTTCAATGCCCAAAATCAGCAATAAGCGTGGGATACGAAAGCACTCGCTTACTTAACCAAACGGTTTACGTTTTCGGAAGTTGAACGGTGTGCTCTATCTGGGGCGCTCGTGTTATTCTGCGAGCGATCTGGCGAGGTGACACTCATAGCAAACTAAGTTGGCTGGGATGAATAAAATCCTGTCGATTATAAGAAAAATGTAGAGCCTTTTCTCTATTTCTGGTTACAAATCATCTTGAAAATTAGCTCTTGGTCCAGACATTTTTGCTTACTAGCTACTTATCATTTTCGGAAAACGAGGGCCTTTAATATCTTAAACGCAGAATTATATAACCCACTTACCGTATGGAATTGAATGAGTGGAAGGATCGAGTTTTGAATATAATAAAAGGGGGGTAATACAATATCGCTAGTTTCGGCAATCTTTACGTAATAAGTTTTTTGGGACAAAAACTTACGCACTTGTCTGTGTCTTTTCATGGACCATTCAGCTTTAAAATCAACAGAAACCCATAAAATCGTGGAATTATTTGATTGATTTGAATGCAATTTTGATCGTTTTTAATGATTCGAAGTGTTTGAATAATTTCGGGGCGTTTTCGAGTGATTGGAAAGAGTCTTTGGAATGTGTAAATCGCCACTAAATGAGGATTGAGTGCCAATTTCACGTTATTTACTGTAACGCCTAACTAGAACGTTTTTATCGTTGCTATACCCTGTATTAACGGAGTGGGCGGGGTACACTAACTGACTGTCTGTCTGTTTATGTTCACGCCGTAGTATCAACAATATCTTTTGTATGCCGTAAAATGTTCCCGCGTTTTGTGATATGTTAAATTTTTAATACAGTCCCTTTCCCTTCTTTATATACTCAAACGCAAAAGAAACAAGGCACAGTGTTTAGGGTCTTTTTGCAGGCATCTATTATTTATATAATTATCTCATTAACTTCCGTCAGTGTTCGAGTATTTCCACAGCGTAAAATATCGTTTTACCGTTATATTCATATCATAGCACAAAGACTAAATAAGTCGCTGTAGAACATTGGTTACAGACGCCTTCCCGAAATGCAGTAAGATGTAGGTACGAGTTCAATACCCGCCGTGACATGGAAACGTGGTTGTTTTAGTTGTTTGCACCAACCAAAACTTGTATTGGTTTCATTCCTCAATGAAAACAACATTAAGTATTAAGTAAGCTTGCACTAAAAAGTGGTTCCAATGGAAATTTTATTTGCTTCATAATGTGGAATTATAAGATATGAAAAGAATCTAGTATTTGACATTAATAACTTTATCACACTTAAACAAGAACTCGATTAACCCATTAAAGCCAAGTATACATGTAGGTTTTTTTTATACCGTTATAAATTGCATTGATCCTTCCCATTTTCTATAGGCTTTATCCTTGTGATCTGACAATTATTCTGACCGAGTTTCATGAAGATTGGGCAATGTTTCTGGCCTCTAGAGTGTAAACAAGAAAATTGTCTTTAAGGCGCCTTTTCCCGTTCTATGGCACAGATTCTTCTCATTTTCGATAGGCCTCATATTTGTGACTTGACAAACATTCTGACAAAATTTCATGATGATTGGTCCATATGTGTGGCTTCTAGAGTGTAAATACTTAAATTGTTGACGTCTGACGACGCACGACGGACATACAATGCTCACAAAAGATCCCCTTGAGCACGATGTGCTCAGGTGAGCTAAAACAACAACAAAAACAAAAAGGAAGAAAAAAAATCGCCTGCATTAGATATAAATACGTGTCAAATTTTCAGCTATTCATTTGTGCTTGAGAGGTATTTTGAACTACAGAAAAAGAACTACACAAGTGATTGCGTATCCAGTATGACCTCTCAAGGCACAAATTTAACTTACAGTGATGAATGGAGTGTTCTTTGCAATGACTTTATTTGTAAAGTCTTACATATTTCTGTGCAGAATACCGATAGCCTAATGCAACACTGTTGTATAAAAAATGGTACTTATTGGTACAGCGTTGCCCTAAAAGAAGAAATAGAAAAATAACTGGTCCGGCTTGAACTTATGACCCCCAAGTTACGGAACAACATCGATACCACCTGCGCTAAACTTCCGTATGCATGATGTATATTAATACGAGTGTTGATCCAAAAGTTCGTAAAATGAGGTTATAAATCATCAGATAAGTTCACTTTCAAAACATAAATCATACAGTCTTTTAATGCATCATCTGTGTAATAAACGCGAAAATTTTCAAATGTTTACATTCAATTGCGGCTGAAAAAATGCACGAAACAAGACAGAGACCCCCTACTAAGGCGGGGGAGCAAAAACGTCAAATGCGACGTCAAAAATAACTCTTTTCTGCATAGGCTACGCTAACTCTCATGCCTTTCTGTACCGGATACGTCCACTAACAGAAATAATCCACATCCCATTTGAAATCAATTTTGTTTAAAATTCATATATGCATGGCATTTTTAGTAAAGCGGAAAGCCAAATGCAGGGCATTTATATTTGGAAAATATTGAGAATCAATTGAAATACGTTCGTACGTTGAAACTCCATTTCATCATTCTAAATGCTACTTTGAAGCCTGTCCCTTTTCGAATATCCGGAATAGCTAACTAGGAAAAGTTCTCCTCTGCACACTCTTATCACTTTTCTAAATTATCTGAAAAGTTAAGAATGGTGAATAGCATAGATCATGTCAAAATTCGAAAATTAAACGGCATTTATATTTTGGTGTTGACGTCTTGTCATTTTTTCCTCGTTTATTCAAAATTATAAAATATATTCTATGCCCCTTAAAAGTGTCACAATAGCTTTAAAAAATAACAAATAAATACTCTTTGCTTCCTTTTTAATTTAGCCAAGGAATTCCAACCAAAGTTTCAGAAAACTTACAGAAAACTTGATTTATTTAACAGATTTTCGATACTTTTTCAAGCTCCCCCGCTAAAGATAATTCTGCAAAAATAACAACATTAATGTGCTCCGTAGTTACTTTACTGCAAATTGACCAAAATATATACTGAACAAGCTAGAAATGCGAAAGTTATTAGCCTATTCTCCGAACTTCTGGATCATCCCTCGTACATTTTCTTAAATCTAAACTTCGCGATTTTAAAACGCATATATCAACTAATAATAGGGGCTAAAAGGAATATCTAATGAGTGCCAGGTCATTGTAGATCAATAACATACTCTTCAAAAAAAAGCTTTTTGACATCGATTAGAAATCGACATTTTATGTAAAATAAATTCTTCGATTGAAGTTGATTGTTTTGTAAACAGCGATTGTATTTCAAGAAAGTCAACGTCTAATAAAGCAGAATCTGTTCTTCTTACACAGCACGTGTAATTTCAGATTCAATGGATAGTCATAAAAGATCTTCATTATGCTGTGAATGAAATGTCACCCCTAAATCGTCTTTGGAAATGAACGTCTTTGCACAGATTTGAAATGAAATATGGTTAAATGTACGAAGGAACGACGTCATAATGCTTAAGGTCGCTTTAAGGCAGGATTCGTTAGACAAGCCGTTGTAAATAACTTTGCTGTTTCGGGACACACTATCTCCCACCTAGAACACCACTTTTAAGCGACTCACTGCTTTATTTTAAGAGCTAGATAAGTCTGACGCGTTAGACAACGTTCGCCCAGCACGGCAAATATCGCAACGACGGTTGAGTTTTTTCACTGTTACCGCAACCTCAAAGAACTTAGTCTCTTGACGGCGTAAAATCTCCGGATTAAAATTTGTAGAGCAAGAGGTCAGGCCTGCGACACTTTCGCCGTAACGGTCTTAATCGACGTCACCATTTCAAATCTTTGATCAATAAACGTTTATTCTGATTTCATTTAGTGGAAAGAAGGCTGATCTTCACCATCTGCGACTTACTCAAAATATATAAACATATTTTTTGTCTTAATTGAAATATGTATTCAATGTCAAAGAACATTTTTTAAAGAGTATTTTAAAGAGTATATATGACATAAACCCAAAAAATTTTGAAACCAAAGTTTAGATTATTTGATAATTTACAAGATGGGATGTTTCGTTTGTAAACCAAAGATTGTATAGATATGTGATATTTATTAAACTGCGTAAGGGATCAAAATTAAAAAAAAATACAATATGGTTCCGAACGAACTGAAATGAGGGTTTAGACCCATCACAGAATGGATACGAAACAATTTCATTAAAAAAAGTTAACATTATGCCCGGCCCTTGCTATTCGACCAAGCAGATCCCAAATGTCCCCGGTAGGGTAAAGGTCATGTGAAACGGCTGGCCACGGCAAGATTCCAACGCGTTTGTATTCAAATATTGTCGCGTGATGCGAGCCGTATGCGGGAGACTATTGTTGCGCATAAATGTGACAGGGGCGTGCTGGCGGATGAATGGAGCAGGTACAGGTCTCAACATCTTATTAATGTACTCTTTGGGTTAAATACAATGTCTGACACATGCGTCATGGAAGATCTTCTTTAGCTCAGAGTTAGCGCATTAGACTCGCAAACCATTTATTTCAGTATTCCTTACCCGCGTGGGTTCGACACCGGCTCAGCTATGCTTAAGTTGCGGACAGTTTGTTTATAAGAGTACTTGCAAGAGTGGTAGTGCAGAGACAAATCTACAACAATGGGTATACCTCTGGTCGGGGTAGTAAGAACGTCAAATTCGACGTCATTATGAACTCGTCTTTAAGCATTCTGCATTTAGTCTTATTCATATCTCTGTCTGACAAACCAACATGCCGGAATGATTCTTCAACCGTTAAGCATTAACAATTTGTACAATAACTGTATATGCATGACCTTCCCATTTAATAAGTGCACCAACAGTAGGGTCTTTGGTAAAGGAAACAAACAGGAGACAAATGATGGCCTGAGACCGATCTACTGACTCTCTGAAAAGCTTATGTCTTGATATTAAATAGAAAAAAAGTTCCTTGAAGCCATATCCATTCATGATGGAGGAGTTGTGTTGACAAGGAAACGCAACCATTGATAAATGAGGAGTTTACATCAATGTTCCCTTTTCTATTACGCAGTAAAAATCCCCAGACCACACCAATATACACATGGTCACATGATGCAGATCACTAAGTGAATTTTTCATTAACGTCCATGTATACAGGAAGGATTAGTGTTAACAATGAATATACGTAAAGGCTCATTTTATATTGGCACTATAACTAATCAGCCACAAATGCTCATGGTCGCTGGAAATGGAATATTCTGCGAAAGTTTCACGTGAATGAATCCATTTATAAAAGAGGAGTTTTTAGCTTCGTTTAGCAGGCCACAGGAAACAACCCTGTATCCTTGAAATTGCCTAAGTAAAAGTTAATCGAGTCCAAAACCGAATAACGTGTGTACTTCGTAGCTGTTTGTGCTCACGCGCGCGCCAAAAATTGGTCTAGAATACGTCATCAACTTTTATGCGACATGAAGTGCTTTGTGTGTTCAACACAAAGCTTGCATATTATTACGCTGTTGTATTGGGCGTAGTAATCTATTCCTTTGGAATGATTTTTTTTGGCAGACTCAGTGCTATAAACTGGGCAAACCGTTCGACATTTTTCTTTTGAAGTGATTTCAGAATGTGGCATACGATCCCTAAAGGTAAATGGAACCCTATCTTCGCAAGCCAAGGGTTCTAACGAACTTAATGGAATAAAGTGGAGATAGAACCCCTGGCTTGCGAAAATGATGGAACCCTTGGTTTCTCTCGCCTAAAAAGCCTTGCTAAAACGATTAAAAAATTGGAGACCTTGCCTCTCTATAAACCAGGCCTTCAGCATCTGTAGCGCTTTGATTTTAACAAGGCCGTCAACATTAAGACCCCCTTGCTTTGCGCAATATAAAATTACCTTATTTCTTATTAAATTTTTTAAGACCCCATGACGCTTCACAGATTGGACCCTTTTTCGAAAAGAACCATCCTTGTTATGGTTCAAGTTTGAAGCAATCGGGTGAAAACTGTGGACTTAAACGTTTACTTTAAGCATTAACGACAAAAGTCTAATGAAATTTTCAATTGGCCCCTTTTTTTCTGTGACGCTTGACGGAACTGGCCTTTCTTCGCAAGGAACCATTCTTGCTCTAGTACATTCTTTCTGAGCATGTTTAAAGCCAATCGGATGAAAATTGTGGTCTCAAGACTGTTTGAAGATTTTCTAATTAAATTTTCATTTGGTCCTTTTTTCCGTGACGCTTGACGGACCTGACCTATCTTCGCAAGCAAAAAGTCTTGCTCTAGTACTTTCTTTCTGAGCAAGTTTGAAGACAATCGGATGAAAACTGTGGACTCTAGAGCGTTTACGAGGATTTTCAAACTACATTTTCAGTAGGCTCATTTTTACCGTGAGACTTGACGGATCGGGCCGATTTTCGAAAGGAACGATCCTTGTTATGGCATAATAATTCTGAGCAATTTTGAAGAAAATCGAACTTAAGTGCGGTAATTAAATTTTCATTAGGGTCCTTTTTCCTCGACGTTCGACAGATCTGACCTATTTTCGAAAGGGATAATCCTTGTGATTATCCAATCATTCTGATCAAGTTTGGAGACAATCGGACAATGGTCTCTAGAGCGTTAAGAAGCAAAAGTTAACTGACGGACAGCCAGACGGACCGTCGCCGGACGGAAAACCGGTATCGCAATAGCTCTTCTGTTCTGACATTCGGTCAGAAAAGCCAAGACCGGAAATCAATTTGGCAAGGTCATAATTTGAATTTCCAGAAGACTATATTTCAACGTCTTACGAGGCCCGACCTATTCGAGTATCTTGGTCATATGAAAAAAAAAAGAACTCTCATACATATCAGGATTTGACTCAGTTTTCGACCCTTGTTGAACCAATTAAGAACTTGTCTGTGATAACATCATTAAAATCATAATGAACATATTCAGTTTATCGGACAAAAATGTGAATACAAGATAGATATGTTGTCGACAAAAGGCACATAACAAGAGGACCGAGATGGTCCTAGATCGCTCACCTGAGTCTCTCTGACCCCTGGGACATCACATTTATTAGATAGGCAGATGTCAAAAAGGAGATAATTGCCTAAGATCAATACCATGGAACGTTTACAGCGAAGAGCAAGACAGATTTGCCTTTTTGCTCTTTGATTCTATGTAAAAGGGATGCACCCATGGACCCCAAATGTGACCCCAGGGTCTTGATATGAACAAACTTGGAAGAGGTCCATATGATGCTACATACTAAATATGAAAGCTGTCTGCCTTCTGGTTTCAGAGAAGAAGATTTTTAAAGACTTGCCTATTTTCACCCATTGTGCTTAGATGAGCTGTAAGGGATGCGCCTGGGGGGAGCCCAAATATGACCCAGGGTCTTGATATGAACAAACTTGGTAGGGGTCCACTAGATGATGCAAAATACCAAATATGAAAGCAGTGTGCCCTCTGGTTTCGATTAAAGAAGATTTTAGCTCTTTGATTCTATGTAAAAAGGGTTGCGCCCCGATTGAGCCCAAATATGATCCTAAGGTCTTGATATGAACAAACTTGTAAGAGGTCCACTAGATGATGCTACATACCAAATATGAAAGCTGTCTGCCTTGTGGTTTCATAGAAGAAGATTTTTGAAGATTTTCAATTTTTTACCCTTCGTGCTCATAAGAGATAAAGGGATGCACCCATGCCAAGTCCAAATATGACCCAAGGGTCTTGATATGAACAAACTTGGTAAAGGTCCACTAGATGATGCTACATACCAAATGTGAAAGCTGTCTGCCTTCTGGTTTTATAGAAGAAGATTTTTAAAGATTTTCATATTTTCACCCTTTTTGTTAAGGGTAAAGGGAAAGTTTAGGGTGGATTTCATTTATTTGAACAACTTTGGTAGAGCTTAACCCAAGGAACATCACTGCCAAATTTCATCAAGATTGGCCCTAAGGTTTAGGAGGAGAAGATGTTTAAAGAAATTGTGGATGACGGATGACGCACAAGCACGACTGACGACAGACATTATACAATCACAATAGCTCACCTTGAGCACTTTGTGCTCAGGTGAGCTAAAACCTGTTGATGGCGACACGTCTGATGAGTGATTAATAGATATATAATAAAATACAACAGTTGCACGTAAAAACTTAACTAAAAATTTCTAGGTCCGCTAATGGTTAAACTTGAAATTCACTGATTTCATTATCAGGGTACTGAATCTTTGTCTAGATGATGATATTATGGTCACAGAAGTATGCGTAAAGTTTCAAACCAATAGCTTCAGTAGAAATAGAAATTTGACACAGTCACAGCTAAAATCTTAACCAAAGCATTATGCAAACACCGACGCTGACGCCCGGGTGACAGGGATAGCTCCCCCCTATTCTACAAATAGTCGAGCTGCCTAGAGGCCCTGTATCGTTCTACTGGATGTAACATCTCTAGATTTGAAAAAGATATTTAAAATATAAAACATTTTCGGAACATGGTCACCTACAGAACATTCATGCCAAGTTTTATTGAAAATGGGCCTATGGTTTAGGAGGAGATTTAAAAGTTAAAATAAGCCCCGCCCTGCCACATCCATATTTGACAGTCAATTAAAATTTCTTGAACAACTAAGATACATGGTCCTCTGAGAACAAATTTATTCCAAGTTTTGTTGAAATCGGCACAGTAGTTTGGGAAAAGAAGATTTTTCAAATATTTCAAAGTAAAAATAAGAACCAACCTGCCACGCCCATATGGGGGGGGGGGTTCAATCAAAAATGCATGTAGATAAGCATTCTGACCAATTTTTAGGTTGATTAAGCAAAACAAACGGCCTGTAGAGTGTTTCCAGTTATTTTTTAAAGATTTGACCTAGTGACATAGTTTTTAAAATCACTTGACCCAATTTTGAACGTGACTGAGATTCCTTCAAGACAATCAATCTAACAAATTCTCAGGTTGATTGAGCAAAAAGAAATGGTTTTAGAGTATCTTAAAAGGTAATGTTGACGACGCACAACGGACAACACACAACAGACATCACACAACCACAAAAGTTCACATTGAGCACTTTCTGCTCTGGCGAGCTTAAAATAATTAAACACAAATTGTCAAAATGAATCTTGTATGATTCTAGACAAAACAAGCACGGTTTAATAATTTGATTTATCACATGTTAAAGAGTTTCTTATCTGTCACCTTATCACAGTACTCTGCAACTCAAGCAATTTTCTCTTTTGGAAAATGAAATTTCATAACATTCACAACTTGTGGCCCATTAAATTTCTTTCCTCTCAGCACGGGCAATTAGAATCTTTACAATTTAATGGTATATATGTTCTCTGTTCATGAACTGTCCATCAGTGTTTATGCTTTTTGGAATTGGTCCATCTGTTTCTGTGAGTCTGTGACACACTTCACTGTGACTTTTAACTTTGTTAGGCATTGTCTTTATGCATTGCATCATCTTGATACAAGAATACTTTTTGAGTTGAATATCTAATGCTTATAAATCTTGCACTACGGTGTCTGTTTCCTGAAAAGAGAAAACAAGAGTACCATAATTGACCAAAATGGCTCCCCGTCATCTCATTGACTTCTCCTTAAGCAAATTTAAATGCTTCGGAGATCATTTATTGATCGCTAAATTTTTCAAAGAAATACATTATTTTATTCCTATGATCCTTGGATAAGTTTCTAGCCTTTTCTAAACAATTTTCATGAAGAAATTCTTTCTTTGATAAAACAAACATACTGAAATACTAAGAAAATAACCCCTAGAGTGGATTAAGAGAATAAAGACTCATTTTCCTGTAATTCTGAAAGGACACAACATTTTCCTTTTGACTAGATATACATTCTCACCAGAATTGTGGCTCCTACAGTTTAGGCAAGAAACTTGTCCTTAAGACCCCATTTTCCTGCAATATCAAATGGATCCTTCCCAATTCCAAAAGGGGTTGATCCTTGTGACGCTAAACAATTAGAAATAGTTTCATAAAGATTGGACCATATTTGTGGCCTCTAGAGTGTGAGCAAGAAAATTGTCATTAAGGCTTCTTTACCCATGATAAAGTATGGATCCTTCCCATTTTCAAAAGGAATGATCCTTGTGACCTGACCAATACTCTGAACAAGTTTCATGAGATTGGTCATTGTTTGCGGCCTCTAGAGTATAAACAAGTGAGATGCCAAAGAGGGCCTGTATTGCTCCACTGGCTTTAATAACCCCCAGACTATTGCCCTGCCACACCCATATTTGGGGATCAATCACAACTTCTTGAACAATTTAAGTAAAGGGTCATCCAAGGAACATTCATGTTAAGTTACAGTTTCAGTCCAATGCGTTGAGAGGAGAAGATTTCTAAAGATTTTAACGTAGAAAAATCACCCCCCTACCACACCCATATTTAGGAATCAATCAAAATTTCTTGAACAATTTAAGTTAAGGGTTACCCAAGGAACATATATGCCAAGTTTCATTGAAATCGGCCAAATGGTTTGGGATGAAAAGATTTTTAAGGATTTTTACAAGAACAAGAGCCATGTCGGACATGGCCATCCCTAGCCGAGAATGCTTGATAGTAAACTGAAGCCTAATAGATTAAGGGTTCTACTTTAAGAAATTAAGCCCCTACAATATCTAAGTCTTTAAAATAACAAAGGTCAATAACTCCAAAATTATACAAGCCAGAGTTACAGATCTTATGTACTGCACTTTTCCTCCATGAGATCTATCCACCCATAAAGTTTCAAGTTGATAGCTTTTATACTTTAGGAGATATGCTCCGGACAAAATATAAGTCTTTAAAATAACAAAGGGCAATAACTCCAAACTTATGCAAGCAGGAGTTGTAGTTCTTGTGTACTGCACTTCTCCTCCATGAGATCTATCCACCCATAAAGTTTCAAGTTAATAGCTATTATTCTTTAGTAATTCAAGTAAAGGGTCATCCAAGGAACATTCATGCCAAGTTTCATTGAAATCGGCCCAATGGTTTGGGAGGAGAAGATTTTTAAAGATTTCAACGTGAAAAAATGCCCCACCCTGCCACACCCATATTTGGGGGTCAGTCAAAAAGGCATAACAATCAATTCATATTTATTCGAAGGCATGAAGTAACATTATATCCTTACATATTTGATATTGACTAAAGATTTGTATATGCTTTCTATTTTTGAACCATAAATGATCCATCACATGTATGGAAACTGTGGTTATAGCTAGGATTGAATACTGTAAATATCCATATTTGCATTAATCCAAAATAAGCATTTACCCTTTTGTCCTGGAGTGGACAGTCCTGTGGGACGAGTAATTAAAATTGAATAATCTCAGTGGAAAGAAATTATTTTACATTGTAACACAATGGCTTAAAGATAAAGTGTACACAGATAGCTCCTTTGACCTTTTGCATATAACTCCTCCCCATCAGCTTTTTTTTTATATGGTCACACCAGCGTGAAAAAGATATTATTTCATAAATGCATCTTAGGTAGAAAATCCATATGGGACATCAAAAAAATGGAAGAATAAATAACAGGAAAGGAAGCACAATTTACAATTACTCAAGGTATGTCATATGCAAGCAAAAATTGTTTGAATTACGGTTTTCTCATGATGTGGTAGATATACACCTTGTCTGTAAGAATAGGTTTCATTCAAACTCGGACTGCAAATTTCTGTTGCTGCTCACTGGTCTGAACAAATTGGTTTTTAGCACTGCCTTAATTTCAGATATCAGATGGTTCGCATGATACATCTTCTTTCTCTGGCTAGAAGAACATTTACTATGGTATTCTGCATATATTTTTCACTTATATATGTTTATAGAGTTCATTTTCCTTTTCCAGAAAATGTGCAACAAAGTCTTTTGACACGCCTCTGTTGCTAACTAAAGAGAGCTGAACAAACTGGCAAATCTCTGGGTCTACCCTACTAGCAATAGGTGTTAAATTTGTTAGGGATAAGTAGATCTTGCATGAAAAAACATTTCACAGAAGACAAAATATGTAAAGCAACACAAACCTTACCTAAGAAGAAAATATGCAGGGGTAAAAAACTAAGCAGTTATTAGGAAAACATCCAGGGAAAAGGAAGTTAGATATTTTTCAAATAACAGTCTAGTCTTTGTAAAGACTTGAATGCATGCTTCAAATTAAGCTCCTTTTCTTAGTATAGGCTTACCGATACATACATATTATTGGCTAAGACAGTGATGCTTCCACAAAATCAGAGTTAGAATTATAGGTCAAAAAAATATGTGGATGACTTTGTTTCAAATTCAGTCACATGATGAAACATGTCATGAAATTGCAGCAATTAAATATTCGTCGATGCAACTGTAAAGTGACTAGTTTTTTGGAAGAATTTTCGATAGTATTTTTTCTTTAGAATATCATAGCTGATTGATAAGTCCCTAAATTGCATATTATTAGTGACATGTATGCCTGGGAACACATGTCTGAAGTCTTATTGATTTGGGCATGATTTTAATACTTTGACTTTTGATAGACGAAACCGAATCATTCGTTTTAAAGACATAATGTACATCATTCAGGATTATGATTTGGATCTCTCTAGAGCATGGCTATATCTATACATTTTTTCTAAAATCATTTTTCTATAGCTAAATCATCATGTGCCAGAACCCTATGGACTGAAAGGGAAAGCTGGCAATGAGCTATTAGTGCTCTATTTTCATGCAGCCAGTAAATCGACGGTGCAAAATAAAAATAACTTGTCTGTGATAGCATGCAGGTTAGGTGCAGCATGCATGTTAGTAGCAGAAACTAAGCTTCTTATGCCAGGAAGTGAAGCAAAACAAAGGTTAGGCAGTCTAAAAATATAAAATAACACATTTGACAATAGGCACACGAAGCAGGAGGCTGTCAATATAGATTTACAAATATGTCCCACAAAAATGTCCTCTCCTGGACGCATCTTCTCTGCATCTGTATACTAATATTTTCACTTAAATAAAGGAATGCCACTTGTCTTTTAGGGTCACACAAATCATTTACAATGGACAGTAGAGTAAACATCATTTTTTTTTATGAAAATAATACATTTTGGCATTTTTTGATGAACTTGCGCTTTTCTCTACTTAATCTGCAGTGGCATATTTAGGTTTAGGACAAAGATGAGCAAGAAAATCCTCTGATTTATATTCTATTATATTTTTGGCACAGAAAAAGGGTCAAACATTATAGCTAAAGTAACTTTTTAACAATTATTTTTTAGGTTAATGATTTCATGTAAGATGTCCTGGAGAGGACATTTGTTGTTTTCAGTCTAAATATCATGTTTATCTTGCTACACATAATAGCCCATACTATGAACCATCAAAGAACAGGTACCAAATCTCATTACTTACTGCCCTCTGACTATAATTCAGAATCAATGGGCCCTAGAGAAAAGCACATGTCTGGAGAGGACATTTTTGAGGGACAAAGGAGGGTAAGGCTATTTTAAGCATCACATCATGTTACCTAAGGTATTTACAGAAACTAGGCTTATATATTTTTGCCAATTACATGTTTAACTTCCTACTGCAAGGTTTATCTTCTGTAAAGGCTATTATTCTATCCCTATATTGAACCCCTTGTCCTGTAGTGGACAATTTCGGGACAAATTTGTTAAATTGGAAAAAAAAAAATTAAAAAAATCTCAAAAAGGTATGTCTACATTCTTGCCCCTTTTTAAACTTTCTCCTTTGGGCTACAATATATGATATATTATAGCCATCTATTATAAGGACTTCACTAAAAAAAAAACTAATTTTATTTTGTGATTTTTCAAATGAGACTATTTTTGTCCCAAAAACCAGACATTTTCTTATTTTTTTCAAAAACTACCAGACCGATTCACATAAAATTTTTACTGATTGTGGCATACAACTGTATGTATTATTTGGAAGTGAAATAATGAACAAGAAAGTTTGTTCTGCTAGGAATTTGAGCTTAGAATGATCATTTTGGAGTACCTCTAATTTAATGTGAAAGTGCCCTATTACAATAAAAGAATCAAACAGTATCATTGCTTCAGATATTCTTTTGAATATGGCAAGGAAAAAATATAAATTCTGTATATTCTTGTCAAGTTCAACAACTAAAGCTAAAGACATTGACATTCTTCTCTTCTTTTGCCTTTTACTTGAATAAAAGTTAACCCTTATCATACTGTTCAAGACATATCCTATTGTAAGCAAGTGCTTTGGCAGACAATATAGACTAAAACAGCCTGCACAGACATACAGTTTGATCTAAGCCCATACCATGCTCTCTACATAATAATATATGGTAAAAACTTTGGCAAGACTCTTTGAAAGGCCCCATAAAATGTGCAATTTATTTAAAGCAAAATTTAGTGATGGCCTTAAAATCTCTTACCACCTCAAATGCCTATAGGGACAAACCACAGCTCTGATCATTATACATGCATTGTGATAGAATTTAAGAAGGGTTTTTGAAATATTCAGGCAAAAAAGTGCCCTGTAAACAGTAATGTGGGCAAATAGATATTATCATGGGCAATTATTGGAAAAAAGAAAATAATAATTTGGTCTTAATGACACTGTTGTCAGTTTGTTTAAGCCCTTTCATACCTAATAATATTTACTTTTATGATTCAAATGTCACCAGCAGGGTTATGAATTGTTCTGGAAACATTTTTGTCTATAAAGAAAAATATGAAAGACATCACAAAGGCTCTCACTGTTCTAACATGAAAGACAAAAATAACATTGAATTGAATTATATGAGACCTTTTCCTTTGCCAAGACCATTTATTAAGAAAAATTACTCAAATGTGTGAGCCTTTGAATGTATAAGAAGTACTTTTCAAAAAAGATCTATATTTGATAAAATACCATCATAAGCACGATCGTAGACTTCGCAAAAATCATATGACTATTAAGCTAGTTTGAGAAAGACTTGTCCAAAATTGTTGTCTGTAGAGTGATTATAAGGTAATTATACTTGAGAACCCCTTGTTTTGCTAGATTGAACAGATTCATTATACAATAAGACTGTTTATCTTTTCATGTATATAAGCATTTTTTTCAGGCACTTTTGGAGAATTTTAGCCAAAGTTTGATCTTTAAAATGGGTATGAAATAAATACATGTAGTCAATAAAGTACTTAAAATGCTTATACAATATTTTCATAGAAACTGTCCTCACTATGACATAACCATTTTCATTAATTCAAAGAAAGGTAAAGCCTCAATTTTGCCCAGCAGAGGAGCTGAAAGGAAATTTTCAATCACATCTTTAACTTTATATCAAAATTTTAAGTTAAATAGCAAATGATTTCATGAAAAAGTTTGAGCTAAAGGTGTATAGAAATGGTCAATTAGACAACTTTTTTCTATATAATGAAAAGAATGTAACACTATATTCACTGAGGGTGCTTGACAGTCCATTCTAATGGTTTTTGCTTTTGTGCTTTATGAAGTGAAACCTCAAAATAACTGACCTCAATAACAATATTGACCTGCAGAGTAAAAGAATCAAGAGATTTCAGATATTTAACACAATAAGAATGTATTTAGAAAGGATTGTTGAGAAACATCAACACATATTCTCTCAGTCAGACGGTTGACCGTAAAAAACTTAGAAGGAAAATTAGGAATTGCAAGAAAAAATAAGGGCTTTTTTTTAGGAATTTGCCTTGTTTTCTTCATTTTTTAGGAATTTTAGCCAAGCTGAAAAAATTAGGAATTTTAGGGACACTGGACAGCCTGTGTTTAATAGACACACTTTTTGTCGGCTAAACAAGTGCAGTTCAGAAAAGAACCTAACTTTAATATACCTGTGAAAGAAAAACACTGATAAAAGTCCGGAAACTTTTTTTTCTGTATAATTCAGATGTAAACTTAGTGTTTAAAATTGATTTAGTGATTAATTTTTTTAACATGAAAAAACAGGTTATTTGCTTTTAGATTTTGTGGCCATTTTCTTGTGTTTCATGATGTTATATAACTGTGCAGCTTAAGACGATACACAGGATTACCCCATAACTTGAGTGGAATTAAAAAGCATATACTCAATCATTTTGCTGGAAAACAAAAGAAAAATTCATACCGTTTTTTTATCCTATTGAGAAGTAAGTAATCTAGGATACTAATTATCATACCTATATTGTTGGGCGACATATAACCCTATTGAGAACTTGTGTCATCCACTTTAATATGTCAAATGTTGCATCAAAGTTAGCTGCATGAGCCTTAAAAGTAAATTTAGGAAGAAAAGTTGAGCCCTACATGAGACTGTAACTTATGACCCTCAGAACACTAGCACGGCGCTCTACCAACTGAGCTTGAGGGGCACCTTGTCATGAGTCTAACCACTGCCGATCACAACAGTTCATTAGTTCAAACTCACAGCCCCAGGCTGTTAAAAGATAGACAAATGCGTTACTGGCTGAGCTTGCCAGGTTCTGCGTATTCGTTCTTAGGAACAGCACTATATACCTAGTTTCTTTAATTCTATCATATAATAAATATCTCTGTTGCTCAACAGTAGGTGTGTAAGATTTTATGTCACTGTCTAGATTGGAACGAAATTCGGTGGGACGAATTCAGTTTTTCATCGATACAAATTCTCTTTGCAACGTTTAACAAAGTGTTATCAAAAAAGAAACTTTTAAAAATGAATTCTTACCATAAGTTACTGAAATCGTTGTTTAAACGCCAGTTTAATTGATTTTTCGGGGTTAAAAAACCGCTTGGCGGTCTCCAGTGTAAACAATCTAGCGCCGCAGAAAAGTACGGAAAGTACCGAAAAGTCGGGATCTAACGCGCATTCTGATTGGATAATGAGATTTTCATGAAAGGGGCCAAAAATAATGAGGGTGTACCTATAAATTAACGGTAAACCTCCATCTTTTATCGGTATACTCCCATTTTTTTATGGGTTTACCCTCATTTTATAGGTTTACCCTCATTTTTATCGGTATACCGATATAATAATAGGGGTATACCGCCATTTTTTGTAGGTATAGCGGTATTCTGACTTTTGACCCCGTTCGCGCGCCATAGCAGACAGAATACACATGGAGTCCCCACCTACACTTGAAGATTTCATCTCCCAATGTAAACGTGCAGACCTGCGCATTATTTCTGCCTCAACTGCCGTTAGCATAATGAACCATGCCTATTTGCAGCAAGACAGCCAGACATGTTTACAAAGCGCTTTGGCTTATTAAGTTTGAATATAGATTTAGCAAATTTAGAGTTGAATATTGATTTACCTTATCTTGAATCTAACGATTTATTTAGTTATCTGGCTGATATGGCAATTGACATGATAAACCATGCCTAGATACTACATATCTAGTCAGACCTTCATTTCTAATATAATTAGTAGTAATTATATACATTATTTCCTTTAAGTGACTTTATGTCTTTGTTACGGGAATGTCAAGAAAGCGGCTTCTACTACAATGTTGAGCGTAACAAAATCCTCTTGTTATTGATTCCAATCTGTCCAACTGTATTGATCTATTTTCGAGTATTCCTACTACCGTTGGATGGGTTATGTCTAGTATAATGTGTAAGCATTTATTGCTTTTTGCTCTGATAATACCAATTATTTCCTGTTGCTTAATTGTTAGATACATTCTATTCAAGTATTCCTCCCTAATTTTGCATGACCCTGACAGTGAAGGATTAGATGAATGATGTCATCTGGAGCAGACTTACAGATGGGGCAAGTTTCGTTCTTGTCTTTTCTGAAGCTACTGTCCACCATTTGGGTTTTGTACACTCCGATTGCCATGTAAGCTTTAATACCAGCTTTCTTTACTTCCAATGTATCAACTGTTGAAGATGTCCAAATATAATGTGGCTTTCCTACTTCGATGCCTTCTTCATGGAGGTACATTTTGTTTTACTGTCTTCGATTATTTTTTTTGTATCCAGTAAGTATTTACTGCCTTATTTATGGTTTGTTTCCATCTGCCTTTGGATGCAGTACAGCTGATTTATTTGCATTATACTGATATCTATTTTTCAAACCGTAATGATAACATAAATCCACCAAAATATCCATTCCAAGTTAAGAAAAGGACATAAATACCAGGTCGTCTGCAGTTGTTGAACATGGACATGGTAAGCCTTGGAAGTGAAAGCCAACCCCGGAAGCTACAAGTATGTTTATTAAACCGTTTTTGAAAATAGTTATAAGTAGGGACTAAAGACTCCTCCCTGCCTAGTTCCTTGTAAAACGGGGATAAAAAACCATTACTTTTGACACAGCTAGTCATGCCTTTATAAAGATTTTGAATAGATAGATAGATAGATAGATAGATAGATAAGATAGATAGATAGATAGATAGATAGATAGATAGATAGATAGATAGATAGATAGATAGATAGATAGATAGATAGATAGATAGATAGATAGATAGATCGAAAAATTGATACTTTCGTATCCTAGATATGACGTCATCATGCAACCGAACTCTTTGCGGAAACCACCCTGTCAGGTGTGAATACTTGCGTATGTGTGTTCAAGACGCGAAAGGAATACTGCTTCATAGAATTTTAGAACGACCGAAGACAATGATATAGCTCGATAACTATTTTGATCATTTCGGGGTTTTCCAATTCCTTTGTATAAGATGATAATGTTGCCCTTTTTTTATTAAAACTGGAGTAATGAATGGACATGTGCAAATTTTAGCATACCTTCAAACAATTTTGTAAAGAGCTTTATTATCACATATCCGCCGAATGTAAAGTATTCGTAATAAAGAAAATAAAACCCACAGCTTTTGTTTTTCTTTGCCTTCTGCATGGCATTTCATTATACCGCAAAGAAAATTCTAGCATTTTCATTGGTTAATGCTGACCTGACACACATTGATATATACGGCCGCTGCTGTATTACCTCTAATTTTTCCTTAAGGCGCCTCGCCATGAACATAGTCAAAAAATTGAAACGGTAATGGCAGCCATGATTCTCTCGCTTCGCGGATAACACGACCCGAGTATACACATTATACTACATTTATAAAACATGTCGGGTAATAATGTGCAAATATAAAACGATAAAGATGTCAATAAATACCTTAAATTTTTACCAATCTGAACATTTAAAGTGACAAATTTCTCGTAGGTTCAGCCAAGAACCGCATTCATATCACAACATCGCACAGTGTATCATTGTGACGTCACAGCTATATAAGACGTCACTTTGTACATGCTTACGTTTCATAGGGGCGCATTTAGGGATATTGGTGGTTTAAAAGAATTCTGTTTATACCAAGGCCTTAAATAGGCGAAAAACAGATATTTAGGCCTAAAACTTTGAAGTATAATAAATTCGTAATACGGTTTCTTGCCTGGGTATATGACGATTTAATCCCGGCAGTAAAAAGTGATGTCAACCCTCGCCTACGGCTCGGGTTACATCATTTTTTCCAGCCGGGAATAAATCGTCATATACCCCGACAAGAAACCGTATAACTAATAATGTACTTCCTGTGTTGTAATTCAACGTTACTTGATATTTTGTACATGTTTTTGAAGTAATTATACCATCCTTTATTATCGGAATGTTGATCTCTATACACGGTATCGCCACATTTAATTCTATTTCCAATGCAATCCAATTTTAAACCCGATCTTGGCTTGTTTAAATAAAATTGTCCAATAGAAATAGGTGTGGTAACGAATTGGAGACGGTTTGCGAGTATCAATGTATGCTTAAAGTGCACTCTGAAAACGTCGGTAGTTGTGTTTTATATATAATTTTAAGAGGTGAACAGAGTATTTCTTTTGAATTAATGCATGCAGAGAATTAAAAAGAAAACTTATCTCACTGTAAGAATACGCTGAGCGGATTCATACAAGAGTTTGATTAGGTTTTGGGTTATTCAAACAGTACTTTGTTATATTGACCCTACCAGCGAAAAGGGACCATCTGGCTTGGCGTAAAATGCCATTCTCACTCATAATGCGCGGACTAAGTAAGGTCAGAACATCCGGTCTTTCTTGATTTTTTCTACCATTTGCTTAAGATCTTTTTAAATGCAATCACCTTTCTTTCTGAAACAAATCTTTTTTTAATCTTTCGATCATTTTACGATGTCCCCTGAAACGTCATTTATTCGTGACGGGTGATTTATATGAATAAAATCCAATTTTAAAACCGATCTCAGTTTGTTTAAATATAATTGTCCAATAGTTTGAATGTTCGTAATTTTATACATTTACTTTACAAAAAACATAGAGGAGCTTATGTTACTTCCTGCTTGGCAAGATTTCGGAAATGGCAGTTTTGAAAATGGATGTCTTTTCGCTAGCGTGTGTTTTCGGGTCACTATTTCAGCTTGCTAGTGCTTTTTGTTCTCTCGGATCTTTTGAATGCAGAGACATAGCTCGGTACAACGGCAGACAATACGCAACATGCTTAACAAATCAATATATTCAGGAAGTTTCCGACTTTCGACATAGGTGTGAATACGCATTCGCAACGGTTTGCTGGTATCAATGTATGCTTGAAGTTCACTCTGTTAATGACGGTAATTGATTTTTTATTAAATATAATTTTGAGAGATAAACAGAGCATTTTTCCAATAAATGCAGGTATGATTTTTTTAAAAAAAATTATCTGACTGTAAGAATACGCGAAGCGGATTCGTACATGAGTTTTATTAGGTTTTTAGTTTCATACCTCTGGTTATTCAAAAAGTACTTTTTTATATTCATATTCTTCTATCACTAAATAGAAATGTAACGATTAATCTATAATAAAATAGATTCTGGGGTGACTGCTTTGTATGTAAGCTTACAAATTAGCTATGTATTCAAATTTGTCTTCATTCGGGAATGAACCAACACGCCGACTAGAATCCACAAATCCCTCTAAACACAACTAAAATTAAATTATTCATAAATATTGCAGTTTCATTGATTAGATACATGTAGACGACGAGTCATCCATAAACAGATAAAACGAGGCTTGAACGAGTTCTTATTGGGTTAAAGTAGCCGCCGTCATAGCGCAGTGATAGCGCGACTGACTATCACTCAAAAGGTCCCAGCTTCGATTTCCATTTGTCTCCAACCAATGGGTTGATAATCGTAGACCTATCTGGGATAGCAGCTGGAGGCAGGGAAAGGATGTAATGGTAGAACTGGAGTGCGATATATCAGGAATCGATTACTATGTACTCCTGCCGCCGAGTTTTACCTGACAGATAGTTGGAAGCGGCGTAAAACTCCATTCAAACAAATGAAAAAATATCGGCGTAGTGAACTAACTTTGTAGCCCCCTTTTTCTGCAAACAAAATTTATATTAGATCCATATCATGATTATTTTTCGATAAATCGACTGAATTCTAGTAAATTGGCATTTTTTCCGCGTAACATATACAATCGCTTGTAAGTTCGTGGTGACGTCATTTTCACGATTTTGAAACACGCTATGCTCATCTGCATAGTAATTACATAGTTGTAAACAAACAAGGATGATATTTAATCAAAGCACAGAATGTACTGAAGATGGGCATTTCTGGTGGCATTGTTCTAAAAAGAATGAGTCAAAAAAAAGGTATACATGTAAATGTATGATGAATGTAAAAGGTTTCGAACCATTTTCGGCAAGTTTCAATATAAATGCAAACTTTAAGGAATTATACTCTTTTTTGTTAAGCCTGTGTTATAGAATATAGCATTGATACCTGAGTTTTTTTAAAAGAAATATATGTGACCCGTCACCTTAAAGGGACTACCCGAAAAATTAATTCATTTGAAAAAGAGATTGCCCATGTACATGTCAACCAGAGGTCGCATTTCAAAAAAAAATCTTTCAAATTAAGGTAGACTCAGGAAAAGAGCAAATAGTGAACAGCTAACAGTTCTCACACGAACTGTTTAATTCATATGTATGCGTGGCGTAATTTTCATAACTTTTTCTAGTTTTCTTTTTGTTTAAATCTTTAATGTCAGAGATCCAAGAGACAGGATTATCTAAACAATTTTGCATATCATTCGAGATCCGATTCTTAAAATAATAGTAATGAGTCATTAGTAATGAGAAGATCACGAACATTCATAAGACGAAATGCATTTTTTAAATATTTCTCTCTGAAATCGCCCTGTTGCTCATGATGTTATATCTGTGAAGTCATCAACACGTATCAGAGAGCGAAAACCGTGTGCAGCAAAGTGCAATGTGAAGCAAGTCAACAAATTATTGTTATATATCATTACTCTCATCATCGTATTTGGATCGATTCAATTTTCCCTTGTCATTGTCCACATTCCGACATTTTCTTTGAAGTGTGAAAACGGATTTGCCACATGACAACGAACATTTATAAAAATATCTTTTGCCTCTAAGTTAGACAAAAAAGTGTGCTCAAATACTGCAGTTTTCATATGAAAGGAATTTGAATGATATAATATGGAACTTGATTAGGAATTATTGAAACCATGTCAAGGCACTAAAGATCTAATTACCTAGAATGAAATTGAATCATAGACAACCTGATAAAGTCGAACCTATTCCATGTAAAAAAGCATTGCTTTCAATTTAAAGGATGAGGTAATGAAAGAGGGGAAGGCGGATTACCTCCTTTAGAAAAGTCACAAAATCGCTGTGAATATTTTTTCCCCAAGTTTTCGATTAAACTAAAGATCCTAAAATGTTGATTTACTCACTTTTTATTGAAAGCTTATGGTTACGCAATGTTAAGTCCAAAGACTTTAAGAGGATTTCTCTGTTATACTTCTCACCAAAATCAAAATAGTCAACATTACCCCACCTACCAAGGGTTTATTTCAAATTTAAGTTGATGCTGTTTAGATAACCGGTAAATTTCATTCGAACGAAAATTCAACTCAATGTTTACTCATTCTCTATCTTGAATGATTAATTGTCATATTTTTTATCGAAGAAAAGTAAGTATAAGGACAAAATATTTTTTCTATGTAAAAAATAAAGAGTCCCTTTATTATATTCCGTGAATTTGGAACAAAAATAACTTTCTTTTATTTTCTGAAGTTATAAATATCAAATCCAAAATCGGGAACAATTACAAGAAAATTAAGATTGTTAAGATAAAAGTAAAATTCGATATTTATCCTGTTTAGATAAGAAAAAAACAAGTTCTTATTTTCCCAATGGCTCATCGGCACCATTTTCCAAATGAATGTGGTAATGTTTCTGATAATGATTCGTACGGGCGAAAGACCGCCTATAGCTTATGGGTAAATATAAAGAGTAAACAAAAGAAAAATAGAAGGAAAACAAAGAACAATGAAAATCAAGTCTTACAACCATAAGACTTTACGGCGGCCATTTTGCTTTTTGTGCACTGGTCAATCCTTGACGGGTACTCAACAACTACTTCCGACTGGGTGCAATAAAATCGTTAAAGTCGTGATTTATAGAACAGTTAACCCATCCCGCGCTGAATATAAGATACAATCGGATTGGGTTAAAATTAGAAAGCTTACTTGTCAAAGGTTTTGTAAGTCCAGTCCACATTTTATCCCGCATTTTTTTAACAAACAGGAACGCGAAACAATCACTTCAAATCTGGAAACAAATTTTTGTGGACAACTTACAATGAACAAAATTACTACGTCACGGGTATCTGTCAAGTTAATAGCTCTGGAAAGAACTCGGAACTTTTGTTATCACCGAAAATTCCCGAATGAACTTTCAAGTGCTCAAGGGAACTATTGTGATCGATCGTTGTCCGGCGTCCGTCTGTCTGTCTGCCCGTCTGTCCGTCACGGCGTCAACTTTTTCTTTAAACGACATCTCCTCCTAAACTTATGGGTCAAAATCAACCAAACTTGGCAGTAATATTCCTTAGGTGGTCCCTTGTAAAAAGTGCTAAATTGGAATGGATCGGTGCCATATCACAGGCAAAGGGGCCTTAATGACAGATTTCTTATTTACACTATAGAAGCCACAAATATGGTCCAATTTTCATGAAACTTGGTCAGAATATTTGTTAGGTCATGAGGATGAAGTCTTGAAAATGGAAAGGATCGGTGCCATATCACGGAAAAAGGGGCCTTAATGACAATTTTCTCGTAAGAGCTCCAAACGCCATAAATATAATTCAATCTTCATGCAACTTGATCAAATGTTTGCCAGGTCACAAGAATGAACTCTGTTGAAAATGGGAAGGTTCATGCCATATCATAGGAAATGGAGTCTTAATGATAATTTACTTGAAATATCAGGTGAGCGATTTAGGGCCCTCAGGGTCCTCTTGTTTGTTTGTTGTTTTTTTTGTTTTGGTTTGTTTGTTTGTTTTTTTTTTTTTTTTTTTTTTTTTTTTTTTTTTGGGGGGGGGGGGGGGGGGGGGGCATTTGAAATATACTAACAATAAATCGTGAATTTTTAATGTGGTATAGCTTTTGTTGACCCCTGTCAGGAGATTTTTGTAATCTCCACCTCTTGTCCCAAAGACACATCTTATCGAAATTCATTGTTTTTCGTCTTCTATAGCAACTTTCAATCAAAATTTTGTTTGAAATGGTTAGAGTTCTGTCATACAGACATAATACTTCCATTTTTATTTGGAATTAGAACGACATGCTTTTAAACAATATCTACAATAATTTTCAGTCAATTTCATATGCTGTCTTTTTAGAAAAAATCTTCATATATTGGAACAAAAAAAAAAAAAGGATGAGGGGAAGCATACCTACCAACTTTAATTTTTCCCCTATGTAATAGGAAGCGCGGGTATTCTTTTTGAAGGTTTATTGTCTTAACTCATTTACCCTTTTGAGCCAAGATCAAATGGAAAAGGGGCTGTGGGCAACTAGGCCCTGCTAGTCTTTTGCCCTTTATCTTGCTTGAAAAATTGTACAAAATATGTTTCTCTTCAATATGAATAGTAAGTGTGCTTGCAGTTTAACAGAAAATAAAATGGTAAGGGATTTTGATTTTGTCATGTTTTGTTATCTGACATGCTTAATAATGTTAGATTGCACAAAATTGCAATCACTAACAAAGAAATGTCCTCTTCTCATGGTGGCATAGATCTGTCACCACTTACCAGATAATTCATTGATCTGCTCGACACTTAAAGGTTAATTATCGCAATATCAGATGTTCAATAAGGGATTTCTTTTTTGTCATGTTTTGTTATTTGACATGCTTATCTTAGGTTACACAAATGTGCAATCGAGGGTGATAAATCAGAACTTGTTTCTCAATAGATGTAAATTAAAAAGGTTTTAGCCAGAATTATCAGGATTATGGTTAATTACAGGTCTTTAACATATTGTCTCTTTCTTTATGTGCCCTTCCTGCAATTGAACAACATTCACATGGAAATCACACAGTCCCCATTAAAGGTAGATCAAAGATCAAATTTAAAAATCTAGATCTAGACAGTATATACGGTAGGGCTATGATATGTGGACCTTAGGTTGAAGTTGTTTAACATTAAAATTGAGTTACTATCTGGTTAATTCACGTTTTTGAGGGTGTTTACATTTGCAGAGACATGAAAAATGGTTTAACGGGCGTTAAAGCATATTGAGGGTTTCTGCAAATGTAAACGCCCTAAAAAACGTGAATTGACGCTATTTTATTGCATTAAAGTATAGATAAAAGTATAAATTCATACAGAAATTGCGAAATAATTCCATACAACGATATAAAACCAGTTACAAACTTACGAATAAGCAGGAACAATTACTTCATGCATTTCAATGTCCATTTTGCTCCGTGACAGTGTTGGACATGAATGATTTTCACGCATTTTACTAAACAATGCGTGAAGTCATCCAGATCTTATGTTTGTTGAATTTTGAACAGATTTTGAAACATCATTTTAGGACAAACTAATATTGCAGAAAAAATATAAGAATCATTGAAATTGATTAAATTGTATAAGACCAAATCGCGGATATTTAAGTTAAAAGCCGGGCGTTAATGAAATGTGAATTTACTGATTAATCCACATTTTCTCCTGTTAACGTCCGGTTTTGACAAACTAATAGACATGTGCGAAGTAAGTGAAAACGGAAACCGAGACCGAAAACGGTTTATATTTAGGGACCGTATCAAAATGTATGAAATAAGCGGAAACCGGTTTTTGACCCTATCTAAGCATTTTTAAAGGTGGTTTTGCATTATTCTTTAGTAATTAAGTGTGAGGTTAAAGGATCATATCTTGAAATCTGTTTCCGGCAAAACCTCTAACGATTTCGCATCTTCTTAGTACATTACGTATAAAAAAAAAATGAATAACCTAGATCTTTTTATTTTCGACGAATGCTACTAAGCTTAACTCATTAACTTATTACCAAGGAGATTTGTCTTACCAACTTGACATATACCATAGAAAACTATCTTAAGAAGGTGCTCATGTAGTGCCTTATGACAGTATAAATTCAGACCCTTAAAAGTAGAAGAGTGTAATTAGGTATCTGCACGTGTTCATCCTGAATGCGTGACTAGGAATGGAGTCCGTGTTCTAAGTGGATTCCGTGGTCTAGTGGTTAGGACGGTGGCCGACCAGACCACGGGAATTTATCTGAGAAAGAATATACTTCACGTTGCTCCTCTCAAGACAGGTGTATAAATGGGTGCCTGTGAGAGCTGTGAGTCAAAGTGCTATGGCAGCCGAAAGCGCATTGTTTACAGCCCACCTGCAATTCCTTGATCGGGGGTTAAAGTATAAAGTCGTGTGAATACGTATATCTTAAAACAAGACTAAAAACCAAACTTTAACTTTAACTTTAGTTTACAACAAGCTTACAACGCATGTAATGCACCAGAATCGTGTATTGTCAAATAGGCTGTCCATGGCTTTAGTGCAACCATCGCATAGTTTAACGGGTGCCATAAATAATATGGATGTATCTGTGACCTTCCAGTGTGTATGCACCTATCATGGACAGTCATTCATAAACTTTATGAATGCGCCTCCGATATATTGACGCAGGCCATGTTCTATTTGCCAATTTTATTTCAATGAAAATAAACGGGCACACCTTCATTTTGTACGAAGCTTTTGAGATTTTGGGGGTTCAACGACAAAATAAAAGCGCATCTTCATAATTTCGGATGTGCACCCGTAGAAATTAAAAATGGTATGTTTTTGTACTGCTAGAGCTATCAAATAGACGTGGTAGTGCACTCGCTTAAAAACAGTTCCAGGTATGAATGCCCACAGAGTAAACTGTCTATTTCACAGTATGAATTATAAAAGATAAACTGTTAATTTTTGGCGATAACCTCGTATCCACTACCTTTCTAGGTTGCAGTCACAAGATTATCTCAAACAACAATGATTTAAACTGACGTCGAGCGATTTATTTATACTTTTTTAATTTCTTTTTTATCTTTATTTATTTATTTATTTATTTATTTATTTATTGATATGCATTTAATATGATGAAATATATGACTTTATAACCTTTTTGAAATTGAACATTTTGTTAAACGTACTTTGGGTTATCACGGATGGTGTCTCTTTTATTTTAGTCTACACAATTTACATCACTTTTTAATGGCGTTTTTTGGTGCTTTGAATTCAACTGTCCCTGTTTAAAATGAGATATGAAAAGGAAAGTTTCCCCGATCTCAAGTTCTATCGACCTTTTCGTATCGCAAATCTATTATTTAGTCTTCGTTATTTGGCTACCGCCAATAACTATGGTTTCTAAATGCTAGAATGTACTCTCTTGTTAAACATTTTCCAGTATTTTTTATAGAAAATTAAAGCCAAAGGCAAAATCTCGTCAGTGTACTGTCCATGCTATAGTTGTATCTATCTTATTTCACAAATTAATACTTTACCGCATCCAAAAAAATGAAATAGTAAAGAGTACGCACTCCGTAATCTAGACTGCAATGCGTTACTAGCATTACTTGTACCTAAAGAACACCCCGACGCTGCGGCGATGCTCTGTCGACGTCTTCTTATAGAATCAGTGATAAAATCGGCTCCTAGTCGCTCACTAGCGACTGATCGTTGCATCGGCCGATTCAAGAATGGATTTGTCTAAGATCGGTGACGCGTCGTAGAGTTTTATCATTAAGTTTAAAATTGTCGACACGTCGGAAACATGTTTTAGATTTGTGGAAGCCTATATAGTATCGACGACTAATCGCCGGAGATCAGCCGAGCTACGGCTGATCGTGGGTTGGGCACCGGCCTATTTTGTACACATCGCGGACTTTTTTTCTGACTGTCACTTCCGTTTGGTATCGGTGATTAGTCGGCGATGCATCGCAGGCTGATTTCAAAAAACCACTGTTTCAAAAAAGTCCAAATGCTTTAAAACGAGTCTACATTACTGGAACAAAGGAAAAAATAAACATTTAAAGATCCAGCATAAATTCCGTCTAAAACCCGACATGTATGAGTTACAAGAAGATATGAAAGATGATGAGGTCCAACTTTATTGCGGACCGCAGAATTGTTCGGATATCTGTTGTAGAAAATATATGATTAAGCATTAACTAGTATATTCGTACATAATTATCAGTGTTAAAATTAAAGATTCTCCTTTTCTGTCTACGTTTATCTAGCACAAAGATGTACAAATACGACATATTATAACATAGTTAAACAAAGTTATTCTATGACATTGACCCACTCTTTCTGATACCTTTAAATTTTACCACAAATAAAAACAGGCTTTAGAGAACAAAGCCTGCGTTATTCTTCTAAAGTTTGTTTCTATTTTTCTAAAGTTTGTTTCTATTTACGGTAAAATCACGGCAATCTTAAGTTTTTGAGGATTGGTTAAAGGTATTCTGCGTTATTATTCAACTGACATACGTACTAAGCGAAAGTGAACACATGTCATCGTTGCGTTACCGAATCCTCGTATTTTCAGCTTGTCAAAGTTGCCAAACCTTCGGTTTAAAGAAAGTTGAATTTCTATTAAACTGAGCACAACGAAAGCTGATTTACCTTAACCTTAAATGCAACGAACAGATTCTTAGGCTCCGCCCTACCAGGGCAACAATCTTGCATTATATCGTTAGTTTCTGTGAAATTACATAGTGTATATGTATCGTCATTGTATTTTGCGTTTCAATCTTATGGAAGAAATCCTGCATAGGCATAGGCCGTATAACTTGAATACGCATGTACCTCATATGTTAGAGAGTAAATTAGACAAATTGAACAGACAAAAGGACAAGCAAATTAACCAAAAGATCGGAAGGCGGACGTCAATTAATCTTCTTGATCCAAAATATAGATGCGGGATCACTATATAGACGTGGCTTCTTCAATTATGCTATTATTCTGTTTCGTTAATTTTGATACGCCCCCTTTTATTCCGTTTTCGGATTCCTTTTCGGGTTTCCGTTCTCCTTCGCACATGTCTAATAGGACAGACTAATATTGCAGAAAAAATATAAGAATCATTGAAATTGATTAAATTGTATAAGACCAAATCGCGTATATTTAAGTTAAAAGCCGGGCGTTAATGACATGTGAATTTACTGATTAATCCACATTTTCTCCCGTTAACGTCCGGTTTTGACCGTTAACGCATGCCTCTAAAGACCAGAAATCATACATTTTTTGCAATAATTTTAATTAAACAAAGTTAGATGGCAAGGTCATAAAGATAAGCCACGTTTCCATGAACACTTAAGGACGGGTTTCAGAGACTGTCAGACACAACTTTGTTCTGTGGTAAAAGATTAAAAGGCTCAGGTGCTGGAACAGGTTCTAGTTCAGTTGGTGAGGTCTAAAAAACTAATCTTCTTCCGGCTCTGTAAGAAGACATATTAGCTAAACATACATGTCCCATAATAAAATTTATTTTTCTTTCGCCCGGTTTCTAGGCTTTGCCTAAATTCATATTAAGTAGCTCTAATGTTCACATCCACAAAAAGAACCATACAACTATATTATGAAATAAGGCAAAGCCTTAAAACACTGTATGGAAACTCTGTACGCTAGTTTGCAACGGAATCTTAAAAATGGCGGATAGTCGTTCGTGTAAAAGTGAGTGTTATTTCTTTTTGCTTGAAATAGCTTTAACCTATCATCATGTGCAAAAGTCAGAACATTTACGTATTCAGATTTGAATAAATTATCCGTCGTTACTAATGATTTAATGTCATACTGATAACATACCGATTGATTGTAATATAGCTTGCAAGATGGTGTTTTGATGACATTCAAAATTGAAACGCAAAACGAAAGTAGAAATGGCCATATTTTCCCTAAATTGACCGCACTTAAAAGAACCAATGTGTCATTTGATGGGGGTCAAGGTATCTCCAGAAATATGACCCAAAATGTATTAGTTTTAGCGCCTTGTGTATGAAATATAGACACTTGAAAAAAATCATGGTGTACGCTACAGTTCAAACCGAAACTAAATCGCTGTACAGTGCGGTATATGGTTATATTTGTACGCACCTGTTTAAATTTCAAATGAAAAATCTGTACGCAACAGTTTATATTCATGAATTTTAATGTTAGTGAAAATCTTTCAACGTATTGACTAGCACGGTGTTATGCATGTATGTATGTATAATGGTTTTCCCGTGTCTATTTTTAGATTTACTCTGGGAAATTTCCGATCTCTTGACACTGTTAGGTAAACATGTATGTAGAATATTTTAGATCTTTCTAGAAAGGACTTTTAGAAAGTGATTCAAACTCTAGAGTCTTCTAATGTTCTATGCTATGCTAGATTGTTCTATGGTATTATATAAAGGGATTCCTACTGCGTTCTTGGTTCATTTGGTTTAGACTAATGGTTTCATTTAGTAGTACTATGTTAAACTTAAAGGGGATTTCTTGTTATCTTAAAAGTTTGGTTAAAAGTGTGGTTAGTTTTAAATTCGGATATTATTGGACTTATTATTTGTGGACCAGGAACTTAATTAATTTGGATCTAAAATTAAAATTTTTGGATTAAACATTCAAGGTTTTGTAATTTGTTTTTGTATTAATTTCATATTGTCAATAATTCTGTAATACTTGTCAAAAATATTGATAATTGTAAAGTTTGTCGCTTGCTTCTTTATTCTTGTTACATTTGCACGAAACAACGAAGAGGAGGCTGAGGTATTTAATCGTGCTTAATATTGCCGAATGACTAATATGCTCTTTGTCTCAACTTTATTTGTTTTGCCTTGAAATGAAGCAAAGATTATTTGGTAGGTGATGATTAAAAACCATTTCGAATTGAATTCAATTTTTCTACTTATTTCTTTTTTCCTTCCACAAGACATTTTCAAGATACTAAACTCATCGTTAAGATTAAAGCACTGTTTAGTTATTCCTTTTTATATCCGCCGTCATAGCACAATTGATAGAACGTCTGCATCCTTATCACAGGATCTCGGGTCAGATCCTCGACGCCGGCACGCATCTTGTTTGATATTTTTCTCCCAGAGATGGCTTGATAATCGCGGATAGGGGAATGCGGGATGAACAGGTGGAGATTCGGAAGAGATGTCATGATAGTAATGGAGAGAGAAATACTAGGAATCCGTGATAAGATGCTTCAGTCATCGCATTAAGACCCAAGAATGTTTAAAACGGCGTTGACCCTTATTCAAACGAACAGAAATTGAAATATGAACCATAAACGCTGACTACCAAGCCATATAAAGTTTTCTTTGGTTGCGTGGTATGGGCGATTGTTACTTGTTTTAAAATTTCATTGGTGTAGAAGATGTACAGTTACGATTACGTTATCAAAAAGAGATATTTTCGAAAAGTTGTAACGGTAAACCCCACTTTAAACAATTGTGGTGTCATAATTATTATTATATTTGTCGAATTTGGAACAAAGTAGCCAAACCCTTAAACGCTGTCAATGTCTAGCGAACTTTTTTTTTTTTTCTTTTTTTTTTTTTTTGTTGTTGTTGTTGCTGTTGTTGTTGTTGTTTCAGATCGGATTTCACGATGAAGCAGCTATACAACGCCGATTTTTTGTGACTGCCGTTCGGATATCTTTCGTATACGGTAAATAACAGGCGCTTGCCGGTGTTTTCTTCCAGATCGGATTTCATCCGACAATGAAAATGCTATAAAACGTCATTTTCTTGCGCTTTAGTGAACATAAGAGTGAGTAATACAAACAAACGTTTCGCATCAATCTCCAAGTGCAGATTGTTCTATCTTCGAATTATAATGTAATTCAACAGAAAACATACTTTCAATGTGAGGACAAAAGGGCGATTGTAGGAGCTTTCTATTGCTAAAACGGAGGTGCTTCGAACGATGGCACGTGACGGTCATTGGTGCGTTTTAGGCACGTGCAGTGATCAATGTTAATTGTGCTTTCGAACTACGGAGTTATACCTTTTGAAGGAACTATTGTCATTTCCAGGCACATTTAACTGTAATAATTTAATTTGCAAATAACCCGAATTTGTCGACTACCCGTCGTTTATCAACCCCTTGTATATAATATTATGAAAGTCAAGAAATAGTGCGATGAAATTATAATCTTTTCCTTGTTGGCTGTATGCAAAGCAAAAGGATGGCTGATGCTCAACCATTCGACAAATCTCTTCTTGCACATTTCGTTCAATACGACTTGTCCAATCAAGAGCCATTACCGTAAGTCTAGTCTCCCCTAACAAGTATGCGCATAAAAATCAATTGTCCAAAATACATTAATCAGTTGCTATTTCCAATAACACACTTTTTAAAAAGTCGATTTTAATTAACAAAAAGAGAATAAGTTATTCGAAAGTTATTTTCAAACCAAGACTTCTTCTCAGTGACTGTGTTTTGAACGGGGAAAATAGAAATGTTTGAATGGGTTGATAGATAATATCTGGCAAAGGCAAGGGACTAAGGAAGAATAATAGTTTGGAAGGGCGAAAGACGCGCAGCTTGGTTGCTATATGCACCCTCGATTTTTTAGCTGACCTGAAAACAAAGTGCTCAAGGTGAGCTATTGCGATCACTCACTTACCGTCGTCCGTCTATCGTCCGTCCGTCTGTCCGTCCGTCAACAATTTCTTTAAACATATTCTCCTCCTAAACCACTGGGCCAATAAAGCTGAAACTTGGCAGGGATGTTCCTTGGGTAAAGCTTTTCAAAAGTTGTTAAACGAATTTAAATCTATAAATAACATTGGTTGCCATGGTAACAGAAAGGCCGAAAATCACAAAAAAATAGAAATAATCTTCTCCTCCTAAACCACTAGGCCAATCAAACTGAAACTTGGCAGAGATGTTCCTTTGGTGAAGCTCTTCAAAAGTTGTCAAAGGAATTTAATTTCATCGAAAATTCTGGTTTCCATGGAAACCAAAAAATTGAAAAATTGCCGAATATTGCTGAAAATCTTAGAAAAAATCCCCCCCCCCCCCTCAATAACTGGGCAAGTCAAGCCGAAACTTGGCAGGGATGTTCCTTTGTTAAAGCTTTGCTATAGTTGTTAAAAGAATTCAGTTTTATCAAAAAATCTGGTTTCCATGGTAACAGAAAGGTTGAAAATGGCCAAAAAATGCCGAAAATCTTAGAAAAAATTATTCTCCTCCTAAACCACTAAGCCAATTAAGCTGAAACTTTGCAGGGGTATTTCTTTGGTGAAGCAATTTAAAAGTTGTTTTAGGAGTTTAATTTCATCAAAAACTGTGGTTTCCATGATAACCGAAAGTTTGAAAAATGGCCAGAAATGGCTGAAAATCTTAGAAAAATTCTTCTCCTCCTAAACCACTAGGCCAATCAAGCTGAAACTTGGCAGGGATGTTCCTAGGGTAAAGCTCTTCACAATTTGTTAAAACAATTAAATTTCATTAAATTAATCTGGTTTGCATTGTAAAGGAAATGCTGAAAAATGGCCGAAAATTACTGAAAATCTTAGAAAAAATTCTTCTCCACCTAAACTACTGGGCTTATTAAGCTGAAATTAGAAAGATGTTCCTTTGGTGAAGCTCTACCAAAATTTTGAAAATAATTTTATCCCCGTAAAACGAATGTTTTGGGGGGTATACTGGAATCAGCCTGTCTGTCTGTCTGTCCGTGCGTCTGTCTGTCCGTCTGTCCGTGCGTGTGTGGACATAAAACTACCAATTTTGTGTCGCAAACTCCGCCTACAGTTTTCTTTCAATACAAATGAAACTTTATACAAACGTTCATCACAAGTTAAAGTTTTGCATTTCTAGTCTCAATTCCCCCTGGTTCATAAATTATCTCCCCTTGAACTTAGACATTTTTTACTATTTGTTACCATGTACTTATAATTTTGTGTCGCAAACTCCTCCTTCAATTTTCATCAATTGTAATGAATCATTATGCAAATATTGATCAAAAGTTGAAGTTTTGCAAGACGTTAATTTCAAGTGTCAACTCCACCAGGTTCATGAATTATCTCCCCTTGAACTTGAGACAATTTTTCTTTTTGAACACATATACTTGTAATTTTGTTTCCCAAATTCCTCCTTCACTTTTCCTTTAATCAGTTTTCATGCAATACCTTTGAAATTTTATACAAACATTTACCACATATGAAGTTTTGCAAGATAGAATTACGAGGTCCCAACTCCTCCTGGTTTAAGAATTATCTGCCCTAACACTTACTACATTTTTTCTTTTTGCGTTCACATATACAAGTAATTTTGTGTTACAAACTCCTCCTTCAGTTTTCCTTCAATAGCTTGAAAATATTTATCACATGTTTAAGTTTTGCAAGACGTAATTTAGAGGTCTCAAATCTAAGAGTTATCTTCATATTTGAAGCATTTTTGCCTCTTCTGTCAAAGTATCTCATTCTCGGAAAGCACTTGCGGGGGTATTAAGTCACATTCAGTGACAAGCTCTAGTTTTATTCAATCAAAATCTCTGGTTTCCATGGTATTGGAAATGTCAAAATATTGTTAAAAAGATCAGAGAAGGTTTATCTACACCTGAAATGTTGGGCATATTTAAAACTTGGCAGGGATATCTTAAGGTTTAGGTCTACTAAAGATGTTAAAAGAATTCAATTCCATCAAAAACTTTGTTTGCCACGGATAATTAAAAAGAAAATCAAATTACAGTAGGACTAAATTAAAGTATATTCCTTGTCTAAATGTACATCAAACAATCTCTGGTATTTCTAACATGGTTGACAAGTTATTCTTTTAATTAGCAAATGTTGTGAAAGGGAGTTAGAAGACCTTTGGCTTAGATAGATAACTAAAAGAACATTACAATTTTCTTACAGGTATCTGAACTATTGAGTATCAAGTGATGCATTTTTTTAAGTTTACCTCTATCTGTAAGCTTCTTAAGCTTGAAGTGAAAGAAAACGAAAATATTATATATTGTATCTGAAACAACTCTCTGGGCTCAAACTTATAAAACTCTTTGGAGTATCAAAGTGAGAATTTCTCAAACTTCAATTTCGATTTAATATTCAATAAGAATGCCGCTATACTAAAGAAAAACATCAAATTTGATTTAAAATCGTGATTAATCAAACTCTCTCAATAATCTTTGCTTCATTTCAAGGCAAAAAAAGGAAGAAAGAAACAAACAAAAATAAGAAAAAGAACATATAGATCTTTCTGGAATATTAAGCACGGTTAAATACCTCAGCCACCTTTCCGTGCTAGTCAATCCGTTGAAAGATTTCCGCTAACATTAAAACTCATTAATATAAACCGTTGCGTAGAGATTTTTCTACTTTCGTTTTGCGCTTCAATTTTGAATGTCGTCAAAACACCATCTTGCAAGCTAAATTACACACAAACGGTGCGTAAGGGTGTAAAATCATTAGTAACGACGGATAATTTATTCAAATCTGAATATGTAAATGTTTTGATTGTTGCACAGGATAACAGATCAAAGCTATTTCAAACAAAAATAAATAACACTCACTTTTACACGAACGAACATCCGCCATTTTAAAATACCGTTGCAAACTAGCCTACAGGGTTTCCATACAGTGTAACAGCGAGCGCAGCAATTTGTGTTCTACAAAACTCGAGGAGAAAATAAGCCAGCTGGTTGACAATAATTTTTGTTACTAGACAGAGAGGGAGAGAGAGAGCCGGAGAGAGAGAGAGCCAGAGAGCCGGAGAGAGAGAGCCGGAAAGACAGAGCCGGGGAGAGAGAGAAAATGTTTTTTATAGAACAGTGTATAATCCCATGATCTTTCAGTAGCAAAACTTATTTTTAATTATTACACGTTTCATTCTGTTATGTCTAAACGAAAACAAATTATGCGATGTAAGCGCAAATCCACTTGCACCTTACCTTTTATTCAATTTTGTTCTATGGTAAAAAAAACAAACTGTACTGCAATTTGCCTAAAATTGTGGTAAGGAAGAGTTCGTTATCATTGTCGCACATGCTGATTAATTCACGATAGACTGCATCACCTTGAAAGTAACGGCTAGAAAAAAGAAAATTGTCTCTTAGTACCCTTGATTCTTGGCAGGATAAAGCAAGACGGGCGACATGGTCCGTTGAATAAAACGAAGCATCGCAATATCGGCAAATTAGAAATTTTGAATCAGGCTTACAAACCCATAGTTTCGATATTTCAAATGCGTTTTTTAGGGAATCTGTGGTATCTGACATAGACCATAAAATACATCCTGGTTCAATTTCTGGCTCTAGTATTGAGAAACGCATGAAATCGGAATCTGATTGAAACTGTTCCTTAAGCTTACTTTTTTTCACAATCAAATACAGCCTTTTTGAAAATATTCTTCAATTGAATTTTTGGAGGGAACATACAAGTTGTAAATATGTGTTAAGATATCCGATTAATTGATATTTATCGGGGTAAAAATGAAGTAAGCGCTCTAAACTTGCACTTATCTCGGACGTACCAAAAATACTACACAAAACCTTCTAAATTTCAATAGTTCGGGGGAAATTCCTTCATGAAGACGTTTAACAAATTCTATCACTTAAACATAATTATATAAATAATCGCAGCCATTTTACTTTATAGAATAAAGGATATTTCGTCAGCGTCGTTTTTGTAGGTTTTTGCGACGTTAACGTTCCCGCGCATAATCAGACATCAAGCAACATTCTCAGTTATGAATCCTATAGCTATCGTCACATTCATTTAGACGGGGTTAATTTTTGAAAGGTTGACCTTGATAGACGATCCTGTCTTGGTCAAATGATCTTGTCAGATTTTCATTTACAATTTTTGAATGAATTCTTTAACCAACCTAAATATATTTGAAATGTTCTTATTACTATTATTCTTTTTTTGTACTTCATTATTTTCTATTTTGACCTTGATAGACGATCTCGATCTGGTCAGATGATCTTGACCTTGATATCTACAGATATTGAGATCAATATATATGTTTATTTTGAGCTTTATGTCTTAAATAAACAAGAAATTATTTGTATATGATTTGGGATTTGTTGACACAAAACAAAGAGATACCCGGATTGTTTAGGAGTTTATCTACATAATCGATTAATGTAAGAAGGATTGAATATCATAGGTTTTGTACATAAAATTGGCACGAGAAAAAAATCTGGAATGATTTCTTTCCTAAGCGTTAAAACTTGGTGACCTATGATTTTGCGTTTTTTTCTAAAAAATTAGCACGATGACCATTTCTTTTTTATATCAATATCACACGAACATATAATTATCTACAAAATAAAATTATCTATCTCAGGGTTTTTGTTAAATTTAATCAAAAGTAATGAATTTTGAAAATATTCTCGTTCATTTCAATATTTCAGTTTTTACGCATTGGGAAAAATACGTTAAAAATCATTATTTTACCTTTCATTCGAGGATTTTTTTTATTATATTCAGTGCAAATAACTTCCTATCTATGAAATAAAAGTAAATTTGATATGAGTTGTTAGCTTAGATTTGATTGTGTTATGGATTTATGTCATTACCAAGAAATGAAAATCGGCAAAAAAACGATCAAAAAATCCATTGATACCTATGACATTTTATGGCGTTTTACGAAAAGTCTGATTCGGTGACCCCCTTTTATCTTTCCTTTTTTGCAATCGGCACACTTCAATCTACAAAACATGAAAAAATAAGAAAAAATAAAATCTGGCAATCGTCCTTAATACGGAACAAATCGAAGCTCGAAAAAATAGTCGAAGATTCAAGATTAATGTAGATCGTTGAAATTCTATATTGCATAAAGAAACGTCCGTATTCAAAGTAACTTGTCTTGCATGTGTGACAGACAGAGATATGTCAGCGTTATCTCACTGAAAAGTCGTAACAACAAATAATCAATTGAGCGCAATTGGAAGATTCTTAATCTTAATGTCAAAAGTTGCATAAATGCGAAATACAAAGCAATTGCGTGCTTTGATTTGATTCTCCTAATGTTTTCCATGAAGAGTACTTTTTAAAAACACGAGGGACAAAGTATCCATAAAGCGCTCAACCGGGTTTACTGTCTAGGATGTAACCAACACAATATATTTAGTCTAAAATCTGATGAAAAAATGACCAATCTACAGGTTGATTGGGCCAGAAATATGGCATCGAAATAGCCTGTAAGCTTTTTCAAAAATTAACTTTTGACCACATTTTTACCCCACAGGACCCGATTTTATACTTGATTGAGATTTCACCAATAAAATCCTTCTGGCCATTTTTTTAGGTTGATTTAGCCAAAACATGGCCTCTAGAGAGTCTACTATGTTTTTACTACTATTTGACCTCGTGACCTCAGTTTTAATCCCACTTGGCCTAATTTCCAACTTGACCGAGATTTTATCAAGACAATCAATCTGTGCAATTTTCAGGTTGATTGAGCAGAAACTATGGTATCTAGAGTGTCTTACAAGTTTTTTTTCTAAGATTTGACCTTAAGACCTAATTTGTGATCCCACTTGACCCAACTTAAAACTTGGCCGATATTTCATCAACACAATCAATCATACCAAATTCAGGTTTATTGAAAGTTATGGCATCTAGAGTGTCTACAAGGTAAATGATGACGACGCACGACGGACCCGGGACTTCATACGACCACAAAAGCTCACCTAGAGCACTTCGTGCTCAGATGAGCTTAAAAGTGGAATCTTAACGAGAAAACAAATCGTGCGTCGCATTCTTCTTTTTGTTTCTTTCTACTTGCAGATTCCATAATCAAATTAGATTGCAGGGACATGTATACACTACTTCGCTTATCTTGTACGCTTGAAAAAAAAAACGCACATCTTGTTAATTCTTTCCGATCATCTGCGGATATATTTTGGGCGTATAATTATTTGATGAGAAAACGCATTTTAACTCTGTATTTTAAAATTATGCTAAGGTCACAAAATAAAACTGCCAGCGCGCGAATTTTAGACATTAGCGAATTCCTAAACTTGAATGCTGTCGGGCGATATTTTACAAAAAGGGGCGAGAGGTCATGAATAACTGACAGTAAAATGCCGCCTGACGGGGCTTGGAAGACGGCAGGCGGTTTCTAGGTCTGACTTGCATGTGCTGCCCGGCGCCCATGCGACTGGTAAAATTGGAAAAAACGGCCGGTGGCAGTTAGAAATTTTATCTTATTCTTAAAATTCTAACTGCCACATAGAAGCGTCCTAAATGCCACCTGCCGCCTGCCGATCTTGTCTGCCGCCGCGCTGCCACCGTCCGAATTTATGCCAAACTGGCAGTTATCACGCCGGCATTAAGTTATTTGTGACCGTAGCATAAATTATGCTATGCCCAATTTATCCTTTCGTTGACTTTTTAGCTCACCTGAGCACAACGTGCTCAAGTGAGCTATTGTGATCACCTTTTGTCCGGCGTCCGTGCGTCGTGCGTCGTGCGTCGTCCGTCAACAATTTCTTTAAACGACATCTCCTCCTAAACTACTAGGCCAATTTTAACCAAACTTGGCAGAAATGTTCCTTAGGTGGTCCCCTTTAAGAATTGCTAAAAGAATTGAAATCGGTGAAAAACTCTGGTTGCTATGGCAACCAAAGTTAAAAAAATTTAAGAAAATCTTTAAAATACTTCTTCTTCTGAACCAGCAGCCCTACAGCCTTGAAATTTGGATGGATGGATGATCAGCATATGGACCTTTATAAAAATAGCTAAAATCATGACTGTAGATTCACCAGGTGCGGAGCACCAAGGGGGAGAGGGTAGTACTTTTGTGAAAATTTTGTAATCTTTAACCTTCTTCTTCTGAATCACAAGCCCTACAGACTTTATAATTGGCATGGAGGATCAGCTCATAGACCTTAATAAAAATAGCTTAAATCATGACTGTAAAGCCACCAGGTGCGGAACACCAGGGGGGGGGAGTACTTTTGTAAAAAATTTGTAACTTTTTCTTCATCTTCTAATGAACCAGGAGCCCTACAGACTTCAATATTGGCATGGATGATAAGCATATGGATCTAAAATAAAATAGCTAAAACCATGAATGTAGGGCCACCAGATGCGGAGCATTAGGGGGCAGGGGGTAGTACTTTTGATCAATTTTGAAATCTTTGACCTTATTCTTCTCCTGGATCAGGAACCCTACAGACTTGAAAATTGTCATAGGTGATCAATATATTGACATTAAGAAAAATAGGTAAAATCATGACTGTAGGGTCATTAGGTGCTGAGTGTCTTGAGGAGGGGGTAGTACTTTGGATCATTTTTGAAATCTTTAAACTTCTTCTAATGAGCCAGGAGTCCTACAGACTTGAAAATTGGTATGGATGATCAGCATATGGACATATATTGAATTAGCTAAAATCATGATTGTAGATTCACCAGGTGCAGAGCATCTTGGGGGAGGGGGGTGCTTTGTTGAGAATTTTGAATCCCTACAGCCTTTATGTTTGACATGGATTGATCAACTCATTAAAGAAAACTTTAAAAGTCTCAGACTCAGCCTGTATATCTGGCATAGATTAGCTGATCACAGACCTTTTATGGAAAAAGCTTAAAAAAATAATGTCCAGGGGAGGAGCAGAGGGGGGGGCTGAATGATTATTTCAAATGTTATCTGATTGAATAAGTGAAAATCTCTTTTTCTGTGGTTGCATGGACATACCTAGGTAATGAAGCTTTTTTCTCAGGTGAGCGACCCAGGGCCAACGGCCCTCTTGTTTCACAAAAAAGGCATCCTTAGTGGTGTTCACATAAACCCACGTGCGATATGACGCGCTTTCATGTCTGTGTCCTCATTATTCCCGTGGTCTATTCCGTAAAATCGCCGTTGTTCCCGAGTGCGATTGTACAAGAAAGTACGTAATTTAAAAGACTATTTTTTTCAGATCCTTAATATACGGCGCACACTGGCTTGGAACGGTTCAAAGAACTAAATTAGCCTCCTGTAGACAAACGTGTTGATCAAATAGTTCTTTGTAATATGTTTAAAGTAAAACATGGCTATGCTATGTTAAATAAATATGTCCTAAATTGAAGAACGAAACCATTGTTCCTTTTAAAACAATACAATTATACAATACTCGATCACACTCGAACGGTGACTTTCTTTTGCCTAAGGTTGGTTCATTTGATGACAAAGGCTTGAATCAGGATTTCTTAAATGTGTATCATGCTATATAACTTTCAAATCAGACATAAAGATACACCAACTTAGATAAGCATTTTTATGTTAAACTCCAATTACTCCAAGGACGATCGTCACATATTCATGTAATCCGTTTCTTCAATTCATTTGGTCCTAATATGCCTCTCTTTGTTTATAATCCCGCTATATGGACCAAAATGGAAATAAGAAAAATTATTGCATATTGCATTCGGGTCGTTATAGACATACGTTAACGGACAAGACTCGGGCGTTAACGAGAGAAAACGTGGATTAACAAGTAAATTCACGTACCGTTAACGCCCGGCTTTTTTTCACTTAAATATTCCCAGTCTGGGCCTATGCGTTTAACATTAATATAGAGCATAAATGAAGAAGTTGATCCTATTCCCACGTTAAATTGTGTGGCGTCATTAATTTACCAAGCAACGTCAGTAAAAACAAAAGTGACGATGCATTGCGTAATGTAATTTTCTGGCAATTTTGATGGCTTTGAACTAGTTTTGAAGTGTTCCTATGAATTATTTTGCAACCTCTGTTTAAATTAATTGATCTACTATAGGCTTTATTTTTTATGCAATTTTTTATAGCGTCGATTCACGATTTTTCGAGTGTTAACATTTGAAGAGACCCTCAAAATGCTTTAAACATTTTTATGGTCTCTACAAATGTTGAAGCCCTCAAAAACGTGAATTAACCCTAAAGTAATGAGTGTATCAACTTATCCGTTCTTTTGTTTTAGCATACTATCTATTCTTTTATAAAAAAAAAATATTTGTTCTAAAAAAGTGAATAGTCATTTTTATACTATTTATGTAATTCTGTTATATTCGTTCACCTTTTGTGATATATGTGTGTGCCATGGCTATATTCATATTTTCATTATGAATTAATCTATATATATTTCGCACAAGTGTTTGATGATATTTTCGTATTGGAAATTTGTTGGTTGAATAGTGTTGAACCTTGCTTTAACCAGTACTTCAGTCATATCGCGGGTGCTCAGTGGGGCACCTTACAATTGTTTTTTTCCAAACCAGGTGGTAGGGGTAAAATGTCAGACAGGATGTTTGCCACAATCGAGGATCAAACCTCAGGCTAACGATTAGGAGCACGACGCGATTCCAACTTCACTTTGGACTCTGCCATATTAAAAATTGATCATTACAAATTGAAATATCGATGATATGTTTATAGGTAGTTACCAATGTTTCGCGCTGAGCCATCGATATGTTTTGGCTTATTTTAACAGTAATCATTCTTAAAACAGGAGACGTTACCCCAGACTGTTCATGTGACGTGGTGAATACAACCGATTCCCCTGACGATCTGCCCCCTGAATGCTACAGTCCCTCTGGCGATGACTGTAACTGGTACACAGATTGTTTACAGGTAAATTATTTGATCCCAAATGCGCGTGACATTTCCAACAATTTCATAGTGCGTGATTGACATAAATAACGTAGTAGTCTAGGCTCTTAGGTAAAAATATTGGCTCGATCGTGACACGTCGGACGAGAGTGCCATTTTTTGTTTATAGTAAGCCACTATCATAAGATAACTTTGCACTAGGGGTGCCCGACTTGACGTGTCTAGAAGCGACATAAGAGCGATTTCAAAATTCGGATAGATGTCTATCCGGATAATCTTCTTTTTTATTTTCAAATTCGAAATTTATCTTCCTTAAACGCTTAAACATGACACAAAAGTGCCGTTTTTGTCTCAACTTCAATAATTTGATGCCTCACATTAATTATAATTATAATTTCAACAGATGTGCGCGTGTTTTTCGATCCCTCTGTGTGTTCTTAAATAGCTGAACTGCATTATATTGGTGATCTGACAACCATAGACTATGCGGCAGATTGCGTATTACTGGATCTTAGTCATTTCCTATCGATAAGTATCACTTGATAACGAAGTTAAAATTATCTGTCATATCTGTTCACAGCCATTGCGATGCTGCCGGGTTGCGCACTGAGCTCTCTGAATCACGAGACCGGTCTCGGACGGATTCGAGGCCGGTCTGGGATTTGATCCTCCGCCGCAGAGAGAGTCGTTCTCAGAATTGTTTCTCAACAATTAGCTGCTCGAGGCTTGAATAGTGGTACTGATGCCGACTTATCGCAGTTGATAGCGCGTCTATCTCCAAATTATGAGGTCCCAAATTCGATCTTCGACGGTGCCGCATGTCCTTTCCGATTTAATTTCCCATTGATGGAAGGATTATAACATTTCTATTAGGAATCGACAGCTAGAGACTAGGAAAAGATTTGGGGCGAGAAAAAAGCCGGAAATCAATGGTTAATAGCTTTAGCAGCCGCGATGTAACTGAAAAGCTTTTAAAACCTATATCAATCTTCCACTCAAACAAATGATGGTAATACTTTTGTGAATGATATAAACACAGAAGGGTTTGGTGTTCCAGCAGCCGTGATTTGACGTTATTTCATCGGATAGGCCTACTGTTCATATTTCTAGTCAAATTTTTATATTTTTGTTCAGTTATGTGATAAACAAAGGAAGTATTGATTGCCATTAGCAGCTATCTTCCTGAAAGTTATGTATTTGTAATACAACTGTTATACACTTTTTTTTCAAAGATAGCGCATCTATCGAAGAATTGCAAAAGACTTGCACTGCTGTTCAAGGGTTACAGATTACAGCATATGAAAATGATACACGTAATTATATTAATAGCACTAAATATTCTGATGATAACATTAAAAATACTAAATGAGCAGTGCATGTGACTGCCAATGCTCAGCTGTTCGGTGCAATTGAGTGTTTGAAAAATGAAATTCATAATAAACGGGCATAACAAATTCAATGATGCGTTTAGTTACAGTACCCCCTTGAAAGCATAGATTGCTCTTTAAGCATACTGAACAAATATTCAAACTAAAAAGCGAATATTTTAGTCATACAAGCTCTTTATCATGTACTAATAAACGATCGTTTTCGATAAAGCGGTGCGTTTTCACGAAACCACGCTAGAATATACATGATTGTATCTGACAACAGATGTCTGTTTTTTTATTTATGCTTTATTAAACCTGTAAGAGTGTTAATTTTGGGTAACACCGATGAATATTTGTTTGGTTGCTGGAGATATCTCGGTAAAAAACCTTTTAAAAAAATTGCCCAAAAGATCGAACATTGAGACTATTTCATGACTTAAGGTGTCCTTCTATATATCTCACTGAAACCGTAGGTCTCGGGAAGTGATATCCTTTATTTAATAGTACTAAAGTAAACTTCTGTTAGCTACAGTGATGGATAGTTGATAGCTACGTCTGGTCTGTCGGCGATCATTCTACATTAAAGACATATTTTTTCCACTACAAGTCGGTCATTTACAGCGATTATCAACCAACCTTGCAGCAGTTGATTGGATATTTTTTGATATCGAAGGTACATCAATTTGTTGTCGAATCAGATTGATTGTAAGCGATTAACGACCAATCCTCGCATCCTCAATATTTTTGCTAATCAACGACGAATTGATATTATTCGCCGATATCTTCGGCAATTTGTCGAAAAGCCACAATAAGTCTGCTAGACTAAGACAAAAACAATAACCGAATCGTCAAAAATTCATCGGTAATTGATATGTAATGAACTATGCCTAGTGTTGCAACTTTATTGAGACTAAAAACACGGTCGGATTTCAAAATTTACGAACTAAACTGAAACCAACTTCTAATCGGTCACTGCATGTTTTCCTCTTTTCGACATATTTACAATAAAAGAATTGAATAGAACATTACGTTCCCGCAAAGGCAAATCAATCTCAAGGACTTTGGTGAAAAAATTGTGTACAAAGAAGCGACAGAACGATTATACCAGACAAAAGAACACACAAACCCTACTTTGAAAAAGTCACAAAACTCTCAAAATGCAGGGAATTTTCAAAATTTCACTCGGAGAAATACCGTTATGTTCTTGAAAAATCGTTATGCTTTCGATGTCTTAAAGGTAGCTGAATAGAAATAAGTAAAGAAAACATTATTTTAGACGTTAGCTTGCGTATATGAGGTGACTTTGTTAAAATTACCCCACCCACCAATGTTAATTTTGAAATTGAGGGTATCCATGTTCTCATGCAAGTTAAATTACTTTCCCTGGCGAATTTTTCGATGCATTTTGTATTTGCTATCTACTAAGTGCATGGGCTATCGAAAATCATCAAACACTTGCATCTCCAACATTATTAAGCATTACTTTTCGTGCTTTATTTGAGTGACCGATTAGAAGTTGGTTTAAGTTTATTTAGTCATGGGAATATTGACGACCAGTCGCATCACAGTTTCAAGCTGCGTAATACGCGATACATGTGATAAAATGTGTCAGTTTGGTAATGTGCAGATATGAATCACCGAGTTCACGGAGCAAGATTACTGAAAACCATTAGTTATTCATCATATAGCAGTGGCGGATCTCGTTAGGTCTGAGGGGGTTTAAACGAGCATTCCTCTGTAGTTATAATATTTCAATTTCATTGTAGAAATAAATCATTTCAGGTGAAACGAAAACGAATTCCCCTCACCATTTGAATGTTTGAGCCCCCTTATAGAAATCCTTGATTCGCTGTAGATATAGGTTAAAAAAAAAAAAAAAAAAAAAAAAAAAAAAGAAGAGAGAGAGAATTAAAATTCAGACATTTACATAAGTCTCAAGTAAGCTGAGATTTATTTTCCGTCAATCGATAAGCCAATAGATTTCAAAAGGTAGTCCGATGTTAAATTGTTTATGTTCATTAGGAAGAGTATTCGGATAACACGTTATCCGAATATTTAATTATAAATATTAAGGTCCAGAGGCTTTTGAAATCGGGCACTCCCAGTGAGAATTCAAGCTGATATAATTCTCTAAGATTTAGGCTACTTTTTTGTTTCTTTGCATGCCAGGATCTCTTGCATTTCTAATTAATAAAATGCCGAAATGCCGAAAATACAAAAATAATACATTTGTCTTAAATATTGAATGTAACTATAATTTTCCAAAGAATAATGCTTCAAGATTTGAAATTTAATGTAAAATATATGTAAATGTCCTTTTAATGCAAAATTTAGGTCGGAGGTAGACAAAATTGAACATTTCTCGTTTTAAAGGAACAGTATTCGGATAGCACAATATACGAATATTTCAGCAACGATTTCCAGTCTCATAGGCACTTAAATCCGGGCACCCTTAGTGCAAAATATTGCTAATCGAACCCTCTATTAAGGAACAAAAAATTACACTTTCGTCCGACTTGTCACGATTTTTTACCTAACCGACTCTACTATAGCCTGAGACGCCGCGCAATGTTTCAAAAACATTCTCTTTCGTTATCTAAACAGACGAACTTATCGAAATTATGTATTAAGCGCGAAATGAAAAACTCTGATCGGAACGTGCAGCTCCATTGGCTGATCTGAGTCTTAACGTTGCGCATAATTTATATTGTTGGAAATGTAACACACAGGTTCTTTCATAAATTATGGCGGATACAAATTTGTGTTAACGACACGGTTTACCTCGCTTATCCAGAATTAAAGTATATATATGTTAATAAGGCTAGGATGTGATTTACCTAAAATAACCTGTATGTACACAACGCCATAACTTAAGGTGGTGGGACCGTAATAGTTTCGCAACATTTCGGACCACTTGTTCTTTCACAACGTTAACCGAGGTTTCCTAATGAAAGTATGTTAAAAGGCTAGGATTACATTTACGTAAAATTACCTGTATGCACACACTCTCATTACTTAAGGCAATAAACTCTGGCTTAACGCCAATTTACTTTTGTTATTGCATAAATATACGTTTTAGGGTCGTTATAGGTATACTTTAACGGACATAACCCATGCGTTCACGAAGGTAAACGTGGATTAATAAGTAAATTTACGTGCTGTTAACGTCCAGCTTTCTTTAACTTAAATATCGTCGTGCTGTGCTTATACTCTTTGTCAGTTTCTATGTTTAGCATACATAAAGAGCATAAATAAATACGTTGATCATATTCCCGCGTTTAATTTTGTGATGTGATAAATTCACCAAGCAACGTCGGTATAATAAAAGTGACGGTGCAATGCATAACGCAATTTTCCGGCGCATTAAAGGGCTTGGAGCTAGTTTTAAATCGTTCTTGTGAATCATTTCAAAATCTCTATTTGAATTGATACTATAGGCTTTCTTTTAATGCAATAGTGTCAATTCACGTTTGTTTTTTATTGTTCTTTTTTTTTGGGGGGGGGGGGGGGGGCATTCGTGCTTCGCATTCGCGCGTCAAACCATTTTTTCGTGTCTCTGCAAATGTTAACGCCCTCAAGAAAGTGAATTGACCCTATATTACATAAAACAAGAAGCCAAAGGGACCAGTATCGCTAAACTGATGCCTGATACCTAGCAAATATATGAACAAAACTAAGGTATAATCTTTTTTATATTTTTTTTCACATTTCGTTACATGACATTTCTTTCAATGGATGAGTAGTTTTTCTGATGTTTGTTTATTTGTTTTGAAAAATAACAAACTGGATGATCAATATCGTCATCGTCTTCTTGCAAAAGGAACAGCACCAATACCAACATCACTTGCATGAACAGCTAATTTGAAACATAAGTCAAAATCAGGTTCTAAAAGAACTGGTGTGCTCTTTAGTATGGCTTTTAAGCGATCAAATGCAACTTGACAGTTATCATTCCATTTGAACTTAACGTTTTTCTTTAATAAGTTTGTTAAGGGTTCAGCTATTATAGAAAAAATCTTACAAAACTTTCTGTAATAGCCAGCCATACCAAGAAATCGCATCAGTTGCTTTTTAGTAGCAGGAACAAGAAACTCAGACATAGCATTGACCTTAGATTCTAAAGGTTTAACTTGACCCTGTCCCACAAGATGTCCTAAGAAAGTAACAGTAGCATGACAAAATTCTGTTTTTCCAAGACAGACAGTCAATTTTGAATCACTGAAACGGTCGCAGAATTGTTTGATTCTTTGAATATGGTCACTCCATGTGTCTGTGTAGTTGATGACGTTGTCGATGTATGCGTCCCAGCCATCTAAGCCAGCTATAACCATAATTACAAGCTGCTGAAATGTCGCAGGAGAATTTTTCATTCCAAACGGCATAACTTTGTTGGACCAGTTGGAGTAGCAAATGCTGATACTTCTATTAGTGAGGGGAACTAGCCAGAATCCTTTGAGAAGGTCAAATTTGGTGACATATTTAGAATTGCCGACTTTGTCAATACTAGTCATCAATTCTTGGTATTGGAAAAGAGTCAGTTTTTGTCACAGAGTTCACTTTTCGATAGTCAGTACACATTCTATATGTTCCATCTGGCTTTGGAACTAATATACATGGTGAACTGTAATTACTTTGGCTAGGTTCAATGAAATCTTTCTCTAGTATTTCACTTCTTCTTGAAGGGATTTTTGTTTCACTGGATTCATTCTATAAGGATGTTATTTTATTTGTTGAAAATCTTTTATCAGTTCTTGTGGGGATGTCAGGAAACAAATGTTCATATTCATTAATCAACTGTTTCCGCTCTTCTCGTTGAGATGGCTCCAAATGTGGTTTTGAAATAGAGCTATCTCTGTCAAAATACTTTTTTAACATGTTCACATGACACATTTGTTTATTTTTCTCGCCTTCAAAGTATTGATAATATAATTCAAATCACTTGTTTTCTTATCAATAGTATACGGGCCATAATATCTTGCCTGTAATGGTCGGCCAGGTATTGGCAAAAGAGCAAGGACTTTATCACCTGGTTCAAATTTCCTATCAACACTATGCTTGTCATATCTTGCATATCTTCATTTTGCTCTGAGGTGATTTAGGATTTGACCTAGCAACCTCACATGCCCTAGACAGTTTATTTCTAAAGTCAGAAACATACTGTAACAAGTTCACGGGTGTTTCATCATCAGCAAGAAATTTCTCTTTTAAGAGTGTAATGGCCCACGAACAGAATGACCAAAAACTTACTCAAAGGGGCTAAAGCCAAGAGATTCTTGAACAGATTCTCTGACTGCAAATAATAGCAAATGAATACCTTCATCCCAATTTTTCTCAGTATCAAAACAATATGTCCTTATCACATTCTTTAGGGTCTGATGAAATCTTTCTAAAGCACCTTGACTTTCAGGGTGATAAGTAGATGACCGATATTGTTTGATACCTAATCCATGCATAACCTGCTGGAATATGCCTGACATGAAGTTTGATCCTTGATAAGACTGAACTGATTTTGGAAGGCCAACAAAAGTAAAGAACTTGACAAGCGCCTTAATGATTGACTTTGCCTTAATGTTTCTTAAAGGAATTGCTTCTGGGAAGCGAGTAGAAGCACATAATTGTCAACAAATATTCAGAACCTGACTTGGTTTTCGGTAAGGGACCAACGCAGTCTATTATTATCCGACTGAAAGGTTAATCAAAAGCTGGAATTGGTTGTCACCTTGCTTTTGGAATAACTTGGTTAGGTTTCCCTACACTTTGACAAGTGTGGCAACTTTTACAATATTTGGAAACGTCCGATTTAAGTCCAGGCCGAAAGAAATGGGTCATAATCTTTTGATAATTCTTGTCTACACATAAATGACCAGACATTGGACCTTCATGGGCTATACTAAGTCTTTCATGGCGATATGACTTTGGAATAACAATTTGGTGATGAACAGCCCAATCATCATCAGCTGGGACATCAAATGGTCGCCATTTTCTCATCAGAATACCATTCTTTTTATAGTAACAAACAGGATTCTGAGACATTTCTTTTTCGGGTAATGCCCTATCAATTAACTTTGAAATCTCAGGATCATTTTGCTGTTCCTGGATTAACCGTGACTTTGAATGCGTTTCCTGACCTTGGTCATTTGACCTTGGAGATGACTGACAAACTTTTGACGAGTCTGTCTGAGTATCAGACAGACTAAGATTAAAAGACTTTTAAATCTCGTCATTGAAATATTGACCAACAAAAGTATCAGTTAAGTCAATATCATTTGAATTTTTCAATAAAGCTTTTTTAGCCATACCCCGAGTTACTGCACATGAAGGGTACAAATCGGGTATTTCCTGCAAAATAGGATAATCTGTTTGACCTACATTAGGTGTGTCAGTTACAAGAGGATTAACAACTACCTTTTCTCTAGCTAAGTCATTGCCTAGCAATAAATGTACACCTTTAAATGGTAAAGAATGTTTTACACCAACAACCACAGAACCAGTAACCAAGTCTGAGGACAAATTAACCTTATAAAGAGGAACATTAATAACACCACACTCTACAACCTAAATAAGGACACTAGTACCAGACGAAGTCTTCTCAGAAAAAGGCAGAACATCTGCTAAAATAAGAGATTGAGAAGCTCCTGTGTCTCTTAATTTTGATAGGGGCAGGTGATCACCTGAAAGTGATACAAAACCATTCAACATGAACGGTTCAAAAATCTCCATACAGGAATCGGAATTTGGTTCTGCCTTAACAATTGAAATTAACTCAAAAGAAGGCTGTGATTTAGGCTGAAGGCTGGTGAGCCCTGTAGGTTTGGCTTATTCGGTTCCTTCTTCCTTTTGAATCTGAAACATTCTGAAATAAGGTGACCTGGTTTTTTACAAAAAGTACAATGTACTCGAGATAAGGGGTTTTGAACATTGGTTACACCAATAGACTTTGGTTTAAGTGAATTCGATTGACTAGACATGCTAGATGAATCACCGGACATAGATTTATTTTGGGGATGTGAGGAAGCAGGTTTTGCTTTATTAACGAAAGAATTTTTGTGTGTAAGGTAGTATTCATCAGATAAACGAGCTGCTTCATGTATATTTTCAACAATTTTTCATCTAAATGTGACTTAAAGTGAGATTGAATGCAATTTTTGAATTGTTCAGTTAATATAAGTTGTCTAAGATTATCATAATTTTGGTTTATTTTCTAAATATAATAAATAAATATCAAATAATTTTTCTTAATTTCTTGCAAATTCAACGTGAGTCTGGCCAGATTCTTTTCTACAACCTCTAAATTGTTGTCTGTATGCTTCTGGAACCAGCTCATAACCTTTGAGAAAGAGTTCTTTTACAGTATCATAATCATTGCTTTGTTCTGTTCTAAGTTGCGAATGAATATTGCGAGCTTTTCCTACTATGACACTTTGGAGAAGTAAGGTCTATTGCTCCTTTGGCCATTTCAAGTTATTTGCAACTTTTTCAAAATGTTCGAAATATGTATCAACTTCATTTTACTTGAAATGGAGGAACAAGCCTAAAATGTTTTGTTACATCAAAATGGTCATTATACATATATCTGGGCTGATTTGCTCTTTCTTGAATTTCTAATTCTTTTTATCGTAATTGAAATGCTCTTTCTTCTCTTTCTCTTTCTCTCTCATCCTTTTCTCTTTAACTTTCTCTATCCCTTTCTATTTCTCGTTCTCTTTCTTCCCCTTCCCTTTCTTCCTTTTTCCTTTGAAATTGCCTTTCTCTTTCTTTTTCTTCAATTTCTCTCTGTGCTCTTTCTCTTTCAATTTCAATTTCTAATTGCTTTTCTTGGAATTTTCTCTCTTCTCTCTCTCTTTCCAATTCCTTCTCTCTTGGTTGTAGTTTTAACAGTTCAAGCTCTCTTGAGCTTGCAACTGATGGAACATCAACAATGAGAGACAGAGCCTTTTCATCAAAAATGTCCTCATCAACAAAATATTGAACCAAAATATTCTTAATTTCATGCTTTTGCAATGAGGACTTGACTTCTTTTAATTCTTTTAAACACACTTTTAAGATAACGAGAAATCCCCTTTGAGTTTAACACAGTACTAATAATTGCAATCCAATAAAATAAAGAATTCTGATTGGTTTAAATCGCATCACGTGGGGAAATCTATTGCACTTTATTGAAAACTGAAAAATATTCAAAGAATTTTGAATTTCAGTAATATTGACCAATCAGAGATCACCTTCAACATTTGAGTATATGGACCGGAGTTTCGCTTAAGTTTCTTGACAGATCGCCGGAAATTGAATTAGTTCCCCTTGACCTATACTCGCAGAAAGTTGACTTGAAGCTTTAATGTTTTGCCGAGTATTTTAATATGTTCTTCGATCTAGAGGATTCCAATTGTAAGGGACGATGTCTTTTTCCCTGCGTTTATTGGAGTATAAAGTACAATTGCCTTAGGCCAAATAAAATTATATGTGTGGTTCAGGTTACCCGACCGTCCCTAGTGAAAAGGGGCCGACCCTGATTTTTTTTTGCCTGAGAAAAAAAAAAAAAAAAAAAAAAAGCCGATTTTTCAAAAAAAAAGTACGAACTTTTTTGGTGCGAATCGGTTCGGTCTTGCGGTATTGAAGGAGTTGTCGTTCCTACGACATCGAGCTCACCGAGGCGCTTGTATTGATTTTTCGTTGTATGTCGCGTAGTATTTGAGCAAGCGTCTAAATCGCACACCTGTCGATCAATAATTACAAATGGCTTCCTCCATACTGAGAGTGTCGATTCAAAAATGCTCGCACATTTCTGGTGGAGTAAACGAGATACGACCGTTTTCCAACGGGATGAGCATGAAGGATCTCTGCTTTTTTTACCATCCACCCATCGAAAGGCAAAAGTTGCCAGGAAGCTCCCAGTCAGATACGAAAGACTTCATTCTTGTTGGGAAAAGGGAAGAGAAAGAGGTATAAATACGGCCATTGTTTTGACATCATCCCGTCGTCTCCCTTCCTGAGAAAACATAAATAGGGCCAGTGTGAATTCTGATTTTTGATACAATATACAGAATTTCTGCAATTTTATTCAGCTGTAAAAAAGAAAATTTGTCAGTGGAAAAAATATGTTTTCCTTCTTATTTTTGCCCTTTAATAGCATAGACCGTTAAGGCATTCAAAACCACCTGTTATTAAATTATTCAACATATATATTTTTTTTTTTTATTTTAATACTAGGTATCTGAGTACACTTCAGTTTTGCAAAATTATGGGGGTTGAATGGGATATTTATACATTTTTAGCTTTGACACCCGAGCCAAAGGCTCACAAGGTGTAGAGGTTATAGGATGGCCATGCACCGGCGTCTGTTGTCCGTCCCTACAATTGTCGTCTAAAATTTCGGTGTGATCTTCTCCTCTGAAACCGCTTGGCCAATTTAAGCCAAACTTTATACTAAGCATCCTTAGGAAAGGGGAATGAAAGTGTATTAAAATGGTCTAGGTAACATTTAAGATGGCCGTCATGCCCATATATAGTATAAAACCTATAAAAATCTTCACCAGAACCGGAAGGCTTCATAATATAATTTAGAAACTATGCATGAAGCATCAGAGAAAGAAGCTCTACAAAAATTATATATTTAAAATTATGACCTTGAGTTGACCTTGTCCTATTTCATGGCAAGGTCAACTTGGGTTGCAAATGCATTTGAATAGGGAAAATTGTCTAGCACCATAAAATTTCAAATGGTCTTCATACATGCATTGTTCTGCAATTTGATTTTTTTTTCAACAGGAAGGAATGACATTGTATGACACTGTCTTGGTCGGCGATCTCTCCAAATTTGGCATCAAATATGTGAATATTGAATGCCAGCCAGACCAGGATCTGGAAGAATTGAAGACAATTGTTGAAACAACCACTAAGAAGGCATCCTGTGCTTTTGAACTTCTCATGGCTAGAGGGCGTTCTTTCCCAACAAAAAGGAAAAACAGGTATTAAGTTTGTACAAGGACTTTCAGAGATTTAACCTGGAAAATATGAGCCACAGCATCATAAAACCAACAATCCGCATATGTGCAATCAAAGGCACTGATAAGCCCATTTGTTTTCGCTACACAGATAGTACAGTCCATTTACTTCCTAAATACGAAATTATTCTATTTAAAGTAGAAATTGATAAATCACACCATTTTATTTGCTATGCTCAACCACTGGGCCACTGAGGCAGATGGTTTAAGATGATGTTTTTTTATAACAGGGGTGTGGAATTCCCATGCCCGACTTGTCCGACACGGGCTTTTCCACTTCCGGACAAGTACATTTTTTCAGGCTCCTTGTCCTTGGACAAGAAAATAACTGGACAAATCTTGAAACAGAACTAAAAAGATCTAGGAGAAAAGTCAACCTAATGTTTGTAACGTTGTCTAAAATAAAGAAAATGCTGAATTACAGCATTTTCTTCATTTAAAACAAATGTTTCTTAATATTTATCAATTCATTTGTTTGTGGGCAAGTTCATTTTGATCTTGGACAAGTAGGAAATCGACTTTTACTTGTCCATTGACAAGTGGAGAAAAGTCATATTTCCACACCCCTGTATAATGTTATAATATATAAATAAACTTAATATGGCTTCTTATCTGCCACAAACTTTCTGCAAACAGTTGCCACAGACAGTTTGCAGCAAATTTGCCACAAACTGTTCTTGCAAATAGTTTGCAGAATGTTTGCAGCAATGATGAAGTAGTTGAATTTATATATATGTCAGAGCGGTTTAGCAAAAAAGAACCATGTGAGGAGGTTTTTGACACATAAAGGCTATTTGAACCAACCTTTTGGTTTGAATAAAAGCAAAGATACACTGTCAGATACAACCTGATCAGATGCAGCATCTCTGTTTTTCTTTGCATGGAATGTTTAAAATACCCTCCAAATATGTTGATATGCATTAAGCGTAGAGAATTAAGGTTTTCCCAAAAGGAGGTTCATATTGTAAAACATAAGTTTGGATTTATATTATAAATTTCAGTGCTGGAAAGACAGATGGGTTAAACTCGAAGAACAGATTGTATAATGACATTGTGGATTATTTGACAGAATCAAAGCTTGACTTCTCAAAATCTGGTGCAGAATCGCAAGGTTCATACTTTGTACAGGTACAGTATAGTTTCAGATTTACTGGGCTATACAGCCACAAAAATGGCAAGAGATTTGAAATTTGGTATTCATGGAGTAGAAGGATTGTACTATATCCGTGAACTGAAAACAGTACAATCCTTTTACTCCATGAATACCAAATTTCAAACCACTTGCCATTTGCTGTGGCTGTACAGCAGAGCTTGTTTTGAACCTGGTTTGATCTCCAACGGCGGCACTCATCCTTTCTGGCTATTTGTCTAGTACCACCAATGGGTTGATAATCTTAGACATATGAGGGATAGCTGCTTGAGGCTAGGAAAAGATGTGGTGGAAGTACTGGGGTGAGAAATACCAGGAATCCATTGTTAGGTGCTCCAGCCTCTGCGATATAACTGAAAAAATGTTGAAAGTGGCATAAAACTCCATTCAATCAATTAATGTAGTGAAAACAAAGGCGCTGTCAGATCAGCTCTGCGATTTACCATGAAACTGATCTGCGCCTTTGTTTTCGCATATATGCAGGATGTTGTTTTTCTTATACGACGGCACAAATAAAAAACTCTGTATGAAGTTAATGAAATATATCTTTGGTTTAAAATGATTTAATCTGCAAATTTAACAGTAAAGCTTATAATTCTACTCAAACTTAATCCTATTTTCATTTTAATTAGGACAGTGTTCTACAGGTAAAGTTTACATGGTACATGTAGCAGTAGTTTCAAAATACTGTAAACCTTTTTTATGTAAAATTGTGCACTGCAATTTTTTTGTGCACTTGAGTGTAAAAAGAAAATATCTATTATGTAAAACATTTACTTGATCATTTTAGAAATCTTGCATGAATTTGTCTCACACGATTTTGTACTCTATTAAATAAATTACACTTGATGGAGCACAGCAGCTCAGGGGTAGAGTGTCAGACTCTTGATCTAGGTAAGGGTCATGGGTTCAATACCTACTAGCTGCCATGTTTGTGTTATTTAGCACAGAAACATTTACTCCCTAAAGTATTGGTTTTACTACCTCCTTCCCAAAATGACCAAGGCTATTTGCCAGGAAGTACATGTGAAGCAATATAAAATAAATCACAATTTTCAAAAAATATTTTCATGAAAATAAAAATGGTTTACAGTATCAAAGAATATGCTTTAGTAGAGACCTGGTGGTGGGAATATATATTGTGGGTGTTGGTTTACGAATAATTGAAGGTGTTGGTTTTAAACCTGAATACGGCTTAAATTGAATATGTCAGTCTTAAAGTGAGAAAACCTACAATCCTGGGGCCAACTTATTTCATGCCCAGGTGGGGCCCATTGTTGTTTTTACAGCTTGAAACCAGCTCTGCATTCAGAATGACAAAATGGTTAAAGTTATACTCTGCTTAGCAAGTGCAATTGCATTCAAAGGGGGTGTTACTTGAAACATTTGTCATCCTGAACGCAGAGCTGGTTTCAAGCTGTTAAAACGACAACGGGCCCGGGCCTGAAATAAGTTTGTCCTTGGATTCCCACTAGGTCAGATATACTCAGATACAAGCTGAGCTGCACAGGGACATGGAGCTTGAAAGTTTGTATTTAGGGAGAAGATAGAATGTAATGCGAAAACAAATGTACTGATCAGTTTCACTATTACTCTGGGGCTAATCTGTGTTTTTGTTTTTACATATGCAAAATGTAGGTTTTCTGATGCAGTGGCTCTTTTTTTTTTATTTCAAAGCTGTTTTAGCTGTTTCCTCTGCATACAAATCAAAGTCAAAGGTTTGAATAAAGTATTTGTTGCAAAATATACTACGTTGTTAATTTTCATTTGATAAATATATGTCACAGATAAAAACACCTATTCAGATAGTTTGTGGCTGCAAAAAGGAAGATATAATTCAGATGACAAAATGTAATCCTTTTCTTATTTCTGCTCAAAATATACATTGTCAGTACTGGTTTAGGCAGTTCTAATGACTAGCCCTACCTACAATGTATATTTTGGAACAGAATTTCTGTGCCAAAATATACATTATAGGTAGGGCTAGTCATTGAAAATATTTAATAAGAAAGTAATGTATACCCCTGCAAACCCCACTACAATTTGGAGGTTTCTGGGGTATTCATCACATATGCATGTTATTTTGATGATTTATATTTTTCAGGTTCTTTGTAATGCTCTTTGGTACATAACAAACCATCAGATGACAATTGATGAGACGGCTCTGCGGCAGAAGGATGTGAATCCCATCCCTGAACCGTTTAACAAATATACAGGCTATAATGATTTCAAAAGAAAAAAGACAAAGTGTAACCCCTTGTCCAGCAAAGAATTAGACTTCCACTCTGATGCTCTGTTTAGTCTGTTAACAAAGCCTTACATGAACAGTTCGGAATCCTGGTGTACAGCTGCAAACAAAATAAAGGAGCTTGCAGTTTGTTTGTCCTTGTATTCTAAATATTTAGAAAGACAAGCCAAAAACTCTGACAAGAATAAAAATCTTGACCACCCTGTGCGCACAATCGATGAACATGCCACCATTGAGCATAGAACAAAAACCTTATTCATCAAAGACAAATACAAACTGTTAGATAATGCAGTGAAAAGTTTAGAGAATTATGATCCAATTACTTTTAATGAAGATTTACATATTGAAGAACCTTTTCAGAACAATGTTGCAAGGTACAGATTTTTTTCAGAACTACAGTTGTCAGTCCCAGTTGACATTATAAGGTTTTGTCCAGGTGGTTCAGTGGTGACAACATTTTGTTTGGTGCATGTGCCAGAAAATAGGTCAGAAGCAGAATTGTTAACTCAGGGTGCAAGAATGGTTCAGAAAATTAAGCCTCAGCTTAAGGAATATCATACTAGGGCCCAAAGAAACCTCTTTAAGACCAAATTGTCAAACATTGCAAACATTCAGCCAGCTTTGGTTGATTTTATCTATTCTGAGCTTTCACTTGATGCTTCAACAATGAACCATCCTGATATGCAGCACAGGCTGAGACTTATTTCTTTAGGTGAAAAGGGACTTCTAGCTGATCTGAGGCATCTCAACACTGGTCGACCCAATGATAGGTATGATGTTTTTTTTGAGAAACTGATTGAGTTAGTGGCAGACAAGACTGCGGCAGATGATAGAAGACACGGAACAGGGGTTGCACATCTGTCAGAATGGATTTCACTTCAGGATATGATTGAACAAGCTGCTAAGAAATGTCCAGATGGTACACCTATCCCATCGAAATCCCTTGTGCGTCTTCAGTTTGCTCCAAATAACCCTTACACTTCAAGAGCCCAGAACTTTTCAGCTAGGGTCCCTGTCCAGTACAAAATACAAAGGAGGCAGTTAAGGGCACAACATCCTGATAACCATTACTGTGCTGCCCTCTTCAAGTACCTGAAGTTCAAAGCCATTGAGCTGAAAAGATCATGCAGTTCTATATTGTTGTGACGACAAAGCTAAACTTCCGGTGGGAGAGCCAGATAAGCCAGTGTCAACAGGAGTGAAAGGCAGACTAAGCATAGCACAGACTACAACAGAGCTATCTGCTCTGGATCATGATATGTGTATGTCATCGCTTACCCCAAGTGTAGTGCTACAGTGTCAGATTCCTGAAAGAGTTGAGCAGTCTTTTGTTCGTGGCAAGGTCACAACAGTTATCAATGATTCTGTTTTTCAGGCCTCTTCACCTTTTCGACATGCTGTGGTTCTCAAAAAAGTGACAGAGGCTTTGGAAAAACAGCCCTCCATCCTGCTAAAGTACACTGATGGCGGAACTGACCAACGGAACACTCTCCAGTCTGTACAATGCGCTAGTATTTGTCTGTTCAAAGAGTTCAATCTAGACATGTTGATTGCAGTTCGGTGTGCGCCTGGTCAAAGTTACATAAATCCAGCAGAGCGTATTATGTCTGTATTAAATTATGGGCTACAAAACTGTGCTACAGAACGGGCAAGATTAGATGAGGAGTCTGAGAAGATTCTGAAGAGATGCAATAGTATGGCGGATCTGAGAACTGCAGCGGTAAAACAACCCCAGCTTGTGGAGAAGTGGAAAGAATCTGTAGAGCCAGTCCAAGCATTAGTACAGAACAGGTTTTTGCGATTGAAACTGAAAGAAGAGCCTATCACTGTAACAGACCCTGCAACCTCTGAGGAGATAGATGTGCTGAAAAGGCATCTCAGGGAGTTATTTCCAGATTTGGATCTACTGAAGTTGCAAAAAGTTCACACAAACAAAAGCCAGAGTTACATTTTATGGAAATCTAATCACTGTCTGGAGACCCAATATACATTTCAGATAAGAAAATGTTCAGATGAACAATGCTGCCTTCCACCTACCTGTGACAAGGAGTTGTTAAACTGGTTACCAAACCCTATGCTTGATGAGACAGGGGAGCACTACAAAGCCTATGATATGGTCAAGAATGAAGAGACTTCGGAGTGTGACAGACCATCTTCTAAACTGAGTAAGCCACCCCGCACAAGCAAAGTTACAGCTGGGCCAGGACCCAGTGACCAGACTATTTACCAGGATGATAGCAGAACAGAAGCTGTGCAAGAACAGGGTTTGAATGTAGCTGTCCATCCACAGCATGAAGACCAGGCTACAGAGCAAGACAAAGATGCACCTTCTACTCCACAGACATCTCAGACCCCAGTAACAGTTGTAGATGAAACTGAGAGTGGTGGTTGTAACAGAAAGGAGTCTCAAGTTGCAAATTATGATGTTCCAATGTCTGCTCAGACTGCTCGGGCAGTTGCTGTGTGTGTTGAATGTCGTAAGCCTCGGGTAATTTACTCGAAAAACAAATTGAGTGAAAGGCAGAAAGTTCTTTTGGCTATTACCCTGAGTGAATATGAGTATTCTTGTGGTTCCTCTCTGTTTGCACCTTCAGTAACAGGGAATTTAAAGCGGAGCATGTGTTTGAGACCAAACCTTCAGTGCATTATGCCTATAGAGATACCGTACTATGGTTCTGACCTGGGTCGGAAAGACCTTTGTGGATACTGCGGCATTCAGGAGACAGCTACTGATATTGGTCTTAAAGACCAATATCAAACAGTCCTGCCATTATGTGCTGAGTGCAGAGAAAATGGTAAAACCCCGATCGTGAAGCGGCCATTTGGAAAGAAGAAAACTCAGCACACAATGACAGGAAATTATAAGCTGTAGGTCTCACATGAAGCAGTATTAAAATGTATACACTACTCAAAAGTTCTAAGCGGCCACCTTACATTTCTCCACTTTTCTCATATTTTTTATTGTATTTTAAGATGTGACTTTTGCCTTTCAGAAGAGTTACCATTCAGCCATCATCCTGTCCAATTGTTTTGTAAAATTATGTATCAGGAAGTCCTGATACATAGTTTTACGAAACAATTGGACAGACCTGACTCAGACCTACAGCTTATAATTTCCTGCCATTGTGTTCTGAGTTCAGCACATAATGGCAGGACTGTTTGATACTGGTCTTTAAGACCAATATCAGTAGCTGTCAAATGACTGTACCCTCAAATTCAAAAGTCACAAAAATGGCAATTTTTAGAGAAATTCAAATTTTTCGAAACTTGAAAAAACGCAAATCTAATCAATTGCATGTACTGATATCAGTTGTCGAGCGCCTGTGGACTTTTAAAAATTAAGAGAAATGTCACAATTCTCTACGCATTCGTTATTCTAACAAGAAATGCGGAAAATACTCCACCCACAAATGTTAACTTTGAAATCGATGGTACTCCTACATTTGTTTAATTTTAAATCAATTCTTGTAGAATTTCTTTGCTGCTTTTTTTCTTGTTAATGTCATAAATGACTTGGCTACATGATTCGAGTGAAAACTTGTAACCATCTGGCATTTATAACATATGACCAAAAATGCAAGTGGCCGCTTAGGAGTTTTGAGGAGTGTATTTGTTCATAAAGCTAATTAATAATCAGTATCTCCATAAGGCAGGTGAGGTTTGCCATCATCGCTATCTTAAAGGTCCCGGGTTTGATCCCCTACAGCGGCACTCATTCTTTCCGACTGTCTCTCTGACACCAATGGGTTGATAATCCTAGACCTATGTGAGAAAGCAGCTGGGGTGTAGGAAAGAATGTGATGGTTGTACTGGTGAGAGAAATACAAGGAATCCATTGTTAAGTACTCTAGCCGCTGTGATATAACTGAAATAATGTTGAAAGCGACGTTAAACTCCATTCAATCAATCAATTAACCATTATCTGAACCATTCTTACCCATCATGGCTTTGTATGGCTCAGTGCAAAACAGTTGTAACTGCCTATTTAATTAAAGGCAGCTATAACTGTTTTGCGCTGAGCAATCAACCTGTCCTGTTACTTTTTTCTCTTGAAAAGCAATTCTAAAATTGGATCATAATTTACTTAACCTTTACCACTACAGAGATCCAAAATGTTTTGACATCTGAAAATTTTGATGGAATCAGTTGTGTCATAAAATTAAAGTGTGAAACCTTTTTTTAATACATCTTTTGTTCAAATTGTTCTATCCTTTTTCTAGAGACAAAATCCAACTTCAACTTGGGAGACAGCAGCTGACAGAATCACATTCTTACAGGTGCTGTCACCCAAGTTGAAGCTGGATTTTAAATCATACTAGCATTTGCATCAGGTCTTAGTATGTCTGGCTCCTTTGTGATTTTACCAACCCAAAATAGATGTAGAATTCGGGAAACATGGGCAAGAAAGAATAAGAAAACAAATCATTCTTGTATAGTGGTTTTATTGAAGTAGTTCACTGTCTAACAAACACCTGTAGCTTATCCCAAGAAAATGTCCCATAGATGCAATGAATGTTTTTGAGCAATCATGCTATGCTCGTTGGTAGTGATGCAACCCTCTTTTTAAGCTTGAGTTTTCTCTTGATGCAAAGATGACGAGTAAAAAACCAAGGTTCAAGCGGGACTGTGCAAATGCACAGGCTAGTTTGAGCCTTTTCTTTTGATATATGCTTGAAGGGCTATTTTCTCTTGATGCAAAAAAAATTAGCATTGAAAAAAAAAAAAAAAAAAAAAAAAAAAAAAAAAAAAGCCTACCTACCTACCCTAATTTTTTCCAGCATGTAACCTGAACCACACATATAATTTTATTTGGCCTTAGCAAATTGCTTAAACATAATGCCCGTAGGGGCGTTATTTGCCATGTGCTAAGGCAATTGCACTTTATACCCTAATAAACGCAGTGAAAAAGACACTCATCCCTATAATAAATGGATATCGTGAAACGAGAACTGTCACAAAGCGGACTCATTATCCCCCCCCCCCCCTTCCCCACCGGGGTATTCTTTCCCAGTGTAATTGGTATCAGTACATGATCTACTTGCAAAATTGAAAACAAAAATTGGGTAAAATTTACAATTTCAAGGGAGATAATTTGGCAACCACTTTTTGCAATATTGCAGTTAAAATGCTTCATATAATAAACATAATGTACAAATTGAAACGTTCAAGGGGAAATAATTAAGCGGCTTATGTAAGTAGGGTCATAGAAATGCACTAACACTAATTTACACTGAAAATTCCATTGTCTTTAAATACCAAAGTGCTAGCAGCACTAATGTGGGAAAATGCTCCAAAAATGTCAAAATTTACGATTTCAAGGGAGGACAATTCAGCAGGTAATTTAAGTAGGGTTCTTAAAACTTTGGAAAGTGAACGCTTACATTACCAGCTACATTGTGTATAATTTTCTCTCTAAATTTCAATCATATAACCATATGTACTGGAGAAAATAATGATGCTACCCGAAACCGTTGTTAAACAGACGAGCTTTGCTAGACACAACTATCAAAAAAAGTTCGAAAGCATATGTTTTTAGCTCACCTGAGCACGAAGTGCTCTAGGGAGCTATTGTGATCGATCGTTGTCCGGCGTCCGTCTGTCCATCTGTCCGTCTGTCCGTCACGGCGTCAACTTTTTCTTTAAACGACATCTCCCCCTAAACTTATGGGTCAAAATCAACCAACCTTGGCAGAAATATTCCTTGGATGGTCCCTTATGAAAATTGCTCAAATGGAAAGGATCCGTGCCATATCACGGGAAAAGGGGCCTTAATGACAAATTTCTTGTTTTCACTCTAGAAGCCACAAATATGGTCCAATCTTCATGAAACTTGGTCAGAATGTTTGTTAGGTCATGAGGATGAAGTCTATTGAAAATGGGAAAGATCCGTGCCATTTCACAGAAAAAGGCGCCTTAATGACAATTTTGTCAACAATATCTTTAAACGACATCTCCTCCTAAACTTATTGGTTAAAATCAACCAAACTTGGCAGAAATATTTCCTTGGGTGGTCCCTTATGAAAATTGCTCAAATGGAAAGGATCTGTGCCATATCACGGGAAAAGGGGCCTTAATGACAAATTTCTTGTTTTCACTCTAGAAGCCACAAATACGGTCCAATCTTCTTGAAACTTGGTCAGAATGTTTTTTAGGTCATGAGGATGAAGTCTATTGAAAATGGGAAGGATATGTGCCATTTCACAGAAAAAGCCGCCTTAATGACAATTTTGTCAACAATATCTTTAAACGACATCTCCTCCTAAACTTATTGGTCAAAATCAACCAAACTTGGCAGAAATATTCCTTGGGTGGTCCCTTATGAAAATTGCTCAAATGGAAAGGATCTGTGCCATATCACGGGAAAAGGGGCCTTAATGACAAATTTCTTGTTTTCACTTTAGAAGCCACAAATATGGTCCAGTCTTCATGAAACTTGGTCAGAATGTTTGTTAGGTCATGAGTATGGAGTCTATTGAAAATGGGAAGGATCCATGCCATTTCACGGAAAAAGGCGCCTTAATGACAAATTTCTTGTTTACACTCTAGAAGCCACAAATATGGTCAAGTCTTCATGAAACTTGGTCAGAACGACATCTCCTCCTAAACTTATGGGTCAAAATCAACCAAACTTGGCAGAAATATTCCTTGGGTGGTCCCTTATGAAAATTGCTCAAATGGAAAGGATCCGTGCCATATCACGGGAAAAGGGGCCTTAATGACAAATTTCTTGTTTTCACTTTAGAAGCCACAAATACGGTCCAATCTTTATGAAACTTGGTCAGAATGTTTGTTAGGTCATGAGGATGAAGTCTATTGAAAATGGGAAGGATTCATGCCATATCACGGAAAAAGGCGCCTTAATGACAATTTTGTCAACAATATCTTTAAACGACATCTCCTCCTAAACTTATTGGTCAAAATCAACCAAACTTGGCAGAAATATTGCTTGGGTTGTCCTTTATGAAAATTGCTCAAATGGAAAGGATCTGTCCTATATCACGGGAAAGGGGGCCTTAATGACAAATTTCTTGTTTAGACTCTAGAAGCCACAAATACGGTCCAATTTTCATGAAACTTGGTCAGAATGTTTGTTAGGTCATGAGGATGAAGTCTATTGAAAATGGGAGGGATCGGTGCCATATCACAGGAAAAGGCATCTTAATGACATTTTTTTTTTGTTTACTCTCTAGAAGCCACAAATATGGTCATCATGAAACTTTGTCAGAATGTTTGTTATGTCATGAGGATGAACTCATTTGAAAATGGGAAGTATACGTGCCATATCACGGGAAAAGGGGCCTTAATGACAATTTTCTCGTAAGAGCTCCAAACGCCACAAATATAGTCCGATCTTCATGAAACTTGATCAAAATGTTTGCCAGGTCACAAGAATGAACTCTGTTGAAAATGGGAAGGTTCATGCCATATCATAGGAAATGGAGTCTAAATGATACTTTACTTGAAATATCAGGTGAGCGATTTAGGGCCCTCAGGGTCCTCTTGTTTTAATCATGAATTAAAGTACCCATTTCGCAAGTGAATCTACTGTGCTGCCCACACGATGAATCGGTATCAAAAAGCTTTGCGTTTTGTCAGATAGATCTTTCGTAGCTCACTCACATTGTATGGTTGGAGAGTGGGTGGGGTAAGCATTCATCCAATGATCAGTGTGAAAAATTGCCTTATGAGGATAAAATATGGAAACTTATGATAAAGGACGCATGACGAGTTACAGTAGATTCGACAATTATTAAGCGGGTTTTCAGATCGCCAATTTTCTCTGGAAAATTGGCTTATAATAGACTAATTGTTAGTGCTAATGATTAACAAATCGTCCGCTATAGTCAAACAACAATACGACTTGATGTCGCTATCTTGTCTGTGCAGTAACAAGCACGTTTTAAACACATGTCTAGTTGCACCAGTCTTCGAGATTCAATTGGAAAAATGTTGGAAGCATTTCAAACGTTTTAAAACAATCTATCATGTTTCAGGAACAGTTTCAAGTTTGTATTGGGCCAACTTATTTCTCAGCCCGGGGGGGTACTGTTGCACGCAATATCAGAGTATCTCTCAGAAAGCGGGCTACCAGCTCTAGACTGGTCCACATATCGACTATCAGAATAGCCTAGAACAGGCTATTCTGTTATTCGACAGTGAGACCAGTCTACACCCGACCCGAAAGCGGGCGAGAAATAAGTTGGCCCATTGATAGTACAACGCCTACTTTTATTGGCTTGTCTCCGTGACCCAATATTGGCTGATAACGTTCATGGGTAACTATTGACGTCAGCCAAAAATTCGAGATTTTGAAACGGTTTATTGTTTGCTATGTGCAATAATGCCTTTAAATGCACATTTTAAATTTCACCAAGTCTTTGTTGATCAGTCCAGCAAGGTTACGAGGCACAATAACTAAGAAGGTGTTTCTACGGAAAGGAACATGGAACCAACTAATAAAAAAATCGGTCCTTAAAAAGGTAGTCAGCTTTGACAGGAATTTAATTAAAAAAAGCAAGTCAGTCATAAATGGTTAATATATAAAGACAACATGTATTTGTGGACCGAACTTTTAGATTTAAGTATACATTCTATATCTCAAAAAGAGTCACAAAGAAATTATTATGGTTTTCTATGAAATTTTAAAGTTGCTCGTGGAATGAATCATTAACAGCCCTTGAAAAAAAGTAGTAGTTATACTTAGCGGAACTGACCAATGCCTTTAACATTTTGGCTATAAATCATGCATTTGAGGAAGGAGAACGCTGGAAGGAGTAGGCACATATAAGCTTTTTTTATCTGTACCAAATTTTAGCGGACATTGTGAATTGTAAAATCTTTTAGACCAAATTCTTTTTTTATATCGTAGACATCATTCAAGGGCAATTTTCTTGAATAACATCATTTACATTCAAAACAGCACATAAAATGTAACAGAAAACGGCTGCAAAATTTACAAGGATATCATTTGGGATAGGGACTTTTTGATGCTTTAGGTCGAATTTTTTAAGTGCATATCAAAATTTTGTATCACTAATACACATCATTAACTTTCGCTCATCTGTTGAGTTCTGGTAGTTGATAAGACATCTTTGCCGAAAATGGGACATAATTCATGCAAAAATACCTTTGGTAGTTCTTATGGTATTGAACATACGTGTTTTAGAACGTTTTGAGACAACGTTGATAATTTTAAAGTGAAATTGTTCATACAAAAAGTAATTGATTTCGAAGAAAATCCGATGTATTGCGATAGCCTTGGTGCCTCCGTAAGCATCACTTTCGTCGTTGTAGTTGTCGTCGTCGTGCGAAAACTTTGACATTTTGTGAAATATCTGTTTCTACTGAAGGCTTTCACTTGAAGCTTGGAAAATTTATTCACAATAAAAAAAACCCCAAAACAACAATAATGACATAAAAGAGTTTTAGTAAACCAATAACGTTTCGATCTAATCAAAGAACCATAAACATTTCAATCAGGGATTTTTCTCTTCTTTGTTATTCTATAACTTTTAGGAGTCTGAAAGTCAGAAAAAACTGCCCAATGACGTTTCGTCAAAATAAGCGTAATACGTTTTCAATAATAATTTTGTTGTGTTGAGGGAGAATTGGTGATCTTAGGTGCGAATAAATGGGAATCTTAATATAAGTTATTTCTGAGCAAACAATTAAGTCCATGTTACTCCTCTCCATCCAGGTGTATAAATGGGTACACATGAAAGTTTGAAGCCAATGTGCTGTGGCTGAATTAAGTCCACGTTACTCCTCTCCACCCAGGTGTATAAATGGGTACACATGAGAGTTTGAAGCCAATTAGCTGTGGCTGCATATAGCACCAAGTGGTTCAGCTGTCTTGTTTCTGGATGATTGTAGATTAAGTGTTTAGTCGTTGTGCGAAAGCAGATAATCAAATAAACTTTGAAAAATTAAGAGGGCCATAGTAGCCCTAAATCGCTCACCTGAATTTACAAACTAAAATATTTAAGGAAGCTTTAAATAATTTGATGAAAATAATAACAAGCAGAAGTAATACTGTTGGCTTAAATAAACAAGAAAATCACTGATAAATTAAAAGGCTGACTGGGTGAAAAAATCCTCTTGAGTGTCCACTTGGATATTCTTAGATTTGACCAAATGACATAGTATGTGACCTCCACTTGACCCAATTTCAATATTGTCCGAAATTTCATCAAGATATTATATTTTCAGATTGATTTGGCTTAAAATGTGTCCTCTAGAGTGACCACAAGGTTTTTCTAAGATTTGATCCTGTGACCTAGGTTTGACCTTTCTTGACCAAATGTCTTATTTTTTTGAGAACTCAAGAGGAAAACCATTCTGACCAGTTTTCAGGTTGATTGGACTTAAAATATAGCCTCTAGAGTTTCCACAATAGTTTTCTAAGATTTGACCCCATTACCTGGTTTTTGACCCCACTTGACCCTAATTCGAACTTTGCCGAGATTTCATCAAGATGATTATTCTGAACAACTTTCACGTTGATTCTGCTAAAAATATGGCCTCTAGAATTCTTTAGAAGAATTGACTCCGTGACCTAGTTTTGTCCCCACTAGACCTCTAGAGTGTCCTCAAGGTAAATGCTGTCGACAGCAAAATTGCGAAATTGTTTTTGTTAGGATGAAATTTCCCAGTCTTTCATTTTGATCTCTAGCAAAAGTTGAGTGGTAAATATTAAACGAATAATGTAGATGATTATGATAAACCAATGCAGAAAAATTATTACCCAAATCATTAGACTCACATCAATTACCTACATACACACAAAAGTGACCCGCCACGCGAAAAGGGACCATCTTGGATCTCATTAAAATAAACATTTGAAAAAGAGATTGGCTCTAGTACAGGTCAACCAGAGGTACCATCTTATTTTTTTTCCACTGGAAGGTAGGTCGATTATTCTAGATTCAGAAAATAAGTGCGAAAAGTTTCGACCCTAGTCAGTCTGCGCGATCCGAGCAGTCTGACAAGGGTCGAGACTTTACGCACTACCCAGATGTTCCCTTCTCGCGTGACGGGTCACATATATGCACTAACGAAATATTGCTTTAGTTGATCATGATTGTTTCAGGACACTTACCTGTCTAGACTGCGCTTGCCAAATCCGCGTGGTGAAAAATATATTCGCAAGACGAAGCGTTACCTTAAAAATACAGAGTACCGTTGTTGAAGTGCCGTGACGCTTCTTATCCGCTACCTCCCTTGGCATATAAATGAACGATTTTTAGGATCATTCAGATTGTTTCCCTTTTATTCCGGTTAAGTATAATGAAATAGAAACATATTGTCCTGTGTATAAATTAAGATGTCACAGCAAGAAATACCGCAGAGAAAAATCTGTGACATGTCTTAATTCAAATAGCCTTTTTAAAAGAGAAGAACGATAAAATATTCAAGTACAATTAAGTTGATCGTAAGTTTTCATCTTTGCAGATAAGAGTATATAGTTTTATCTTTCTATTATAAGAAAAAAGGTCGAACCGCCCAATTGTGTTATCCATTTTTGTTTTTTGTTTCAGAAACGTTATCCTTGCATTGGCGACTCTGCATCTTATGCGGTTGATTATGCGAAGAGGTTTTGTATGTTGTATGAAAAACACTACAACGAGTTTAGTGCAAGCGGACGGACCTGGATTGATTCTGTAAGAAAATGTCTACAAGTTAAACTTGTACCGGCACTTCGCCCTGGACAGGAAAAAACCTGTGGACAGCTCATGGATTTTGCTTTCGATACTCACAAGCCTTGCTACGTAAATCCTGAACGAGATATATCAGTTTGCGACTTGCCCATAACCGACTATTTTGAAATAGTATGGACGCTATCTGAAGGTTATATATCTCTCTGGAAACAGAACCAAACTGCTTTTTGGAAGGCTATGCTCCCGACTTTCAAGCAAATGTTCACCACAGGCGCAGAGTGTGTCGAGAAATGGATTTCGAATGCAATTATTGAATTAGGTTGCTATATTGAAAACGGAATCGATAACATCTCAAAAGCGCTTCAGTTGAGGAAAAGAAGGGATATCATACAAACGGATACAACTTTAGAGGACATTGTTTTTAAAATAACAACTCAAATTGCCGAGACGATGGACTGGGAGGAAAAACAAGTGATGTGGTTTGGTTATCCAGTGACCAACCCTAGCGACTCCGGAAACAGCACTTCAAATGTAACTGTCCGTATTATTTTCGCACCCAAAGCAATGTATGACCTCGAGGCTCAAAATGCAACAATGGCCAACGTATCCAAAGCCGTTGAAGAGTTGTCCCAAGCCATAACTGACGGCGTCATTGTCTTCGATCTTGGAGATGGTGTGGATGCAACTTATTTCAGAGTCTGTGATGATACAGTCTGTGAAAATGCTACATTTGAAACTGTCGCTCAAAACAAACGGCATGTGACGGAGAAGCCTAAACAAAAAGACGAATCAAAAACCGGTTTGCTCATTGGCGTAGGAGTAGGCGTGGTGGCTGCAATTTGTATCATTGTTGTAGCAGTTGTATGTATTGTTAGGAGAAATTAACAAAGAAAATCATTTTACATAATGTAACTACATTTTTAAGTTGGAATGCGGAGCAATTCCAACTTAGATTTAACAAAACCGCAAAATGAACCCAAGATAATTCCATTTCGGGTTTTCTGATAACACATATCACGTGAACAGGATGTGAATACACTCCGGCCTATTTTGTACATCTCAACTTGACACAGACATACAGTTTATTTCTTCTACAAGTAATAATGTTGAACAATTGCACAACTATCACTTCATGTAAATAATTAACACGCTAATTTATGTTTTAAACGAAATATTTTGAAACTTGCGTACGAATTTACTAGTAGCAAATGTTTGCATTACTATATTTGGAAATCATGTGATAAATCAAGTCCAATAAAGTAAGCTATTGACAACAGCACTGTCCAATCACGTGATATGCTTATTTGGTAATACGCGACCTGTTTTTCCGTAGAATTGTGGCAATAGCACAAGCCAATCACGTGATGTGCTTATTTGGTAGCGTCGCGACCTGTTTTTCGTAGATTTATGTTACAGCTCGTTTTAGAGGTCTAGTTTCTCTTTCTGAACGAACTTTTTACACACTTCAACAAAATACCGCAGTTCAATTTTTTTTATCTAATTGTTTCGTAAACCATTATTAGAAACGCGCAAAATCTGCAGATTATTTATTTGTATTAACAACCCGATCCAGCAAATATTCTCTTTTTATTACTTCTTTTGAAAAAATGGAACCCCATTTCCAAATCGAGCGACAATTTCACAAACATTTATCTTCTCTTTCTGCTTTTGTCCTTTTTCTTTAAAATTGCTTAGACATAAATTCACTTGTGCAAAAATACGCACGTGCGCAATACTTTAAATATCATTGAAGATTTTCACAAGTTAACTACAGCCTTTGTTTTTATCAAATATTTGAACGAGTTTACCAACCCCACGTGTTTTGCCTTCAGGGGGCACGTTCAAGAAAGGTCCTACGACCAAAATTTGATCGTATCGCAATCGTACGATTGAAATTGGCTTTCAAGAAACATTTTTGGCTTTCAAAAAACATGTTTCGTTTAATTTACGCATGAATTTTGCGATTTTGATAGTGGAAGCATAGTATTTATTCGGATTTCATTTTTTATACGCAGCTGGAGGCGGTCGTATATTGGCGTCATCTTCTACGTCTGTCCGTCCTTCCGTACGTACGTCCACTTTTCTTGTGAGCACAACTCCTCCAAATTTTCTGGTATGATTTGGATGAAACTTACACAGAATGTACCTAATCACCTGACCTTGCGCATAAAGTCGCGGTTTGGTGAATTTCAGCCGCGTCATGGAAAAGAGCCTTCATGTAAAAAAAAATCTTGTTAACACAACTTCTCCCTCATTTATGGACCGATTCGGATGAAACTTTCACAGAAAGTTCCTAGTCACCTGACCTAGTGCCTATTGTGACGGTTTGGTGAATATTAACCGTGTCATGGAAAAAGAGGCCTTCATTAGAAAAATCTTGTGAACGCAACTCCTCCTCCATTTAAGGACCGATTTGGATGAAACTTTTACAAAATGTTCCTAGTCATCTGACCTAGCGCATATTTTAACGCGGTTTGGTGAATTTTTTGTCAAAATTCGAGACGTATTATGTGATCACCTGGGCGGGAGGCGTCAGCTTCGTTAGTGGCTTGATGTCATAGTCTCTTGAATGCATTCCAACTTATCAGTACTTTCAGTACTTTGATTATGTTTCTTTAAGGATATTTTATTAAACATGGCTTTTAATCAAAACACAGCTTTGACAGTTGCAATATGGTCGTTACTGGCGGATGAGTAATACATGGTTGTTTTATTCAAATCTTTTGAATTATATGCATTATATATTTGTGTTAACTGATATGCAACCGAGGTAACAAATAATATATTCGGAAGTGGTAACCTCCACCTACTACGATAAAGTGATTATGCAAGTATCTGTAAAACAATGTTAGAATATACAAAAAACAAATCAAACCAAAGCACTGGATTTACTGATGGCAATTTTTAAAGCTATTTCCGATTAGTTTATTCTTTTAGACATACAAACATCGATTCAAAATCATTTACAGCACTCGATACCGTATACTCATTGGTATAAGGGAACTCATTCATTTACCATAAGTGGCCATTGTTTCATACTTGGTCATAGATCAGTTCAAGAAATTGCGAAAACGATCTTTTTTTCGGTTTGTTTGAATTTGGTTTTACGCCGCTTTCAACCATCTTTCAGTGGCTGGTGCACCTAACAATGAATTCCTGGTTTTTCTCACAGCAGTACCACCATCACATCCTTTCCTAGCATCCAGCTGCTATCCCACATAGGTCTTCGATTATCAACCCATTGGTGGAAGATCCGGGATAAAATTGAGGAACGTTCATTCGCGCATTAAATAAAATAGCATTTGGTAGTGTAAGATCCCTTTTCCTCTAAGACTTTTTGGGTTTTTTTGAGAAGACACTACATCAAGCTGCTGTTTTAATCGGCCTTTCAAAGAAATATACTCATGTTTGAAAACAGCTATTGGACGACTGGAAAATGGTTAGGGATCTGTACTTTTTCGATTGCATTTCAATAACAGATTATAAACTATAAAAAAAGATAAATAACTTTGAAATGCTATGATACTGACAAACAAGAGATCAGCTTGAACTTAAGGTAATATGGATCGGAGTTTTCCTTAAGTCTTGACAGATCGCATGAAGATTCTTGACAGATCACGTGAAATTGATTTTTTCCTCTTAGGAATACATTTATTCAAGTTTGTTGGTGCATGCATTCGACAGGACTTTATAAATGGACAGATGGGTCAATTTGTATACACTTTTAAGACTTTATACTGGATCGATGACCGCTATGACGTCTTTCGATTTCACGTGTTCCAAAAGAAAAGCATTCTTTCGAATCCTGCCTTGGACTGGTACAATTTGCAGGATGTGGATAGAGCGTTGTAAAGATTTTCTGGTTTTATATCCTTCGGATAGAATAATTCGTACATTGCGGTGAGCCGTAAGCCTCAGGTTTAATTTGTCCTTTGTATGTGTGTCACCAAACTGTTATATAGTTTTCTCCAACATTTTGTTAAGTATAACCGAATGCTGTGTTTAACCTGTCGTGTAAAAATGGCATTACTATACACGTCATTAGTCGCTCGTCAGTGGAATTTGTAATGAGCTGTACAGCTAATGTCTCGAAGTAAATGTTGTAGTAGCACAACAGGTCTTATTTCCTAGGTATAAGTCCACATTGCCCCATAGTAAAATAACACTTTTAACAATTATATATAAAACATGGAAACAATTGATTCTACTTTTCCTTATATACTCAGCAAAAAAGAAAGTATCCACTTTTCATTTACCAATATATTTCATATTTATGATCAAATGATTAAGGTGCAAATGTGTTTGCAGTGTTTAATATTCTTATCCACATACCATTTTTTATTCAAGCAACATGTCATTTTTGTGTGGGCTTTCTTCAAGAAACGTCGAAATCTTTGTTTTCTGTGTCAACGTACGTTACGTGTTGATCTTGAGCTTTTCTAAAATGAGCGTAACCTCTTAAGCTTTGTGGTTAAGAAAATCAAACAATAGATGTATTTCATGCTTCACAGTATTAAAACGAGACTATGAAAAAATCGATTACCTGGATAATCAAAAATCGTCAAACATTTTAGTAAATTTTAAGGCTTTTGTTCAAAGAGAAGACCAGCTAAGACATTTCCTGAATATTTGCGATAGAGACGTACTGTTATTCGCCCTTTTCAAGCTATGGTCACATTTGCGGCAATTATCGTAGAAAGTCGTACTCCATTTTACCGTAGGCAAGCCGTGTCACTAATACGATAAACTAAGTTGAAGGAAGATAAGGTACATTTAACAAAGGTACCACCGAAGAGTTTCCGTAGAAATTGTTTGATACAGATTTTGATCAATTCGAGCTTTCAAACTATGTAAGATGTTTGAGCTTTTTTTTGGTGGTGGTGTGTGGGGGGGGGGGTCTTTTGAAAAAAATATTTGCAGGAAGCAGTAGAAGGTATCAAACTGACTTATCAATGACAATACCTTACACCCTAATATTGCATTGGCAAGCACAAAAACTGTTATCTATCGTCTGCGATTTTTGAAAACGCCCCCTGGCTACATAAACGCAACAATTCGGTAGCATGTTCTTGAAATCACACCAAACTAAACTTTTCAAATTTGATTTCAAATTGTCAGCGCGTGATTTGCAATACATTCCATAGAATTTCTGTGGGTACTTTGAGAGATGAAATTTTATTGGGAGGGTACTTTTTATTTTTGCTGAGTATAGTTTTGTAAAACCCATCCTCTTAATGGTTGTTTTGTTTTGTGAATTTATCAATAAATTTATGTATGAGCCTTTGTCCTTGTTGGTCATTTATGGAAAAAGAGCGGTGTCGGGTATTCTCGGATGGCGGCTATTCTCGTATAGTCACGTGTTTCTCCTATGCATTGGCAAGGTACAAGGTTCTTTTGTGCTTTATTTTGCTTTTCGAGATATTTGTATCATTTTTTTATCTGCATATGACATAAACTCTTATAAAATAGGAGAATAACATTTATCAAATAAGACATTGTGGGTAAAGCTTTCAATTCAAGATAACTGTTATTTTTTGTCTTTCTTCAACTTTTTTCTTCGTCATTTGTAATGCGACATCGAAACACCTCAGAGAAACATTTCACATATGAAGATATTTACTACCTAAAACGCAAACCTTTCTGGCTGAAATGACACTGTAGTTGAACACGATTAGGGTTTCCCTACAAAACGTTTCTTTCGGATCTTCCGGATACCTTCGAATCACCCAGTATTTGCGCCTTCCTCTTTTTGCAAAATGCGTTTTCTAATGTTTCAAAAAGTCATCCCACGACGACATTCTTATCAATCGACGAATTCCAACAATATTTTTGCTACTACTAAAGTACTACAAGATCTGTTTAAGAAAGGAAAGATATGGAGACCGTTGTCATCGCACATCCATTCGGAACACCACTCGGCCAATCTCACGATCAACCTCGGGTGTACATACACGGACTATTTTTAAAAAATACGGGAAAACCTTGGAAAAACTCGAAGACGTCAGTTAAACGAGTGAAAACATTCGACGTCGCCAACGCTACTCGTTTAAGTCACTGTCGTGAAACCATCGTATGCTTAAACAAATATCTTTAGATTCTAGAATATCGACTGAAATATCTTTTTTCAGTCGTTATTTACGGTAAAATCTGAAGATAGCGCTGCCTGTTTCCGCGCTAGTTTTTCTTACAGTTTCCGCCTAACAAAATGCACAATTTTGTTTCATACCCATCCGCCTTATATATATCTGAGGTCTGTTGCAGTTTCCGAAAATGGCCGAGTGATATTCCGAATGATCGCACATCCTCATTCGAAACAAAATAAGAAATTATATGTAGCGTTTTCATAATATGAAATAACGCCAAGCCTTAATAGCGAGCGCAGCAATTTGTGTACTGGTTTGACAAATTATTTGTCATTAGGAGAGAGAGAGAAAGAATGAGAGAGAGGGAGGGAGAGAGACAGACAGACAGACAGAGAGAGAGACAGAGCGAGAGAGAGAGAGAGAGAGAAAGGGAGAGAGAGAGATAGAGACAGAGAGAGAGGGGGGAAGGGAGAGAGAGAAAGAGAGAGAGCATATGTATTATGTGATTTTATGGTTTAGTCCGTATGCCAAGGATCTATCAGTTGCGAAAATATTATTCAATTATTGCACATTTCATTGTTATATCTTACTGAAAACAAATTTAGCGACAAAAGATTTGCGCAAATCAACTTGCACCTTACCTTTGATTCAATTTTGTTCTCTGTTAAAAAAAAAGAATATTGTAATTTCTCTGCCGGAAAAAGCTGAAGTCATCACAGATACTAGACTGAAAATGACTTAGTCATAGTGTAAATTTATGTGGACAACAGACAAATGAAATAATCATTTCTTGACTGGATGAGATTTCCCAAATTGTAAAAAAAAACTCAAGGAAAAAACAATGAAAACTTACTTATTGAGAAGATTGTTTGTACCTTATGTACAATCTATTCCTCCCAATACTTCGTGATCCGTTCATTCAAAAAGTAAAGTTACGCACCTCTTTAAAATCGAGACATAACTTCTTCTTAAGCTCAGATTTAATCATAGCAAAAACGTAAAGATTAATCACTAAAAGCAAACATTGTTCATGGGGCCATTTTCCGTTAAAGTTATTAGAAAAAACAGTGTACTCAAAATTGTTTTCATTTGAGAATGCATAAAACGTTTTGAACAAAACTGGAAAAAAACTATTATATTATCTTCAGGCTTAAAAAAGTGCTCTTGAAAACGGGTCCTTGTACAGGCGTGAACAACAACAAAAGACAAACATATTAACATAATCTTTGCAAACTAGCATTTCCTTTTTTCCCACAATGTTTTCTCGTGACCTGAAAAATTAAATAAATTGTTACATTCTTTTTTTTTTTTTTTTTTTTTTTGTTATTACAAGACAACCACAGTCACTTTTTTCTATATTAGACACATCGAAATTCGCAAGAACCATCTTGCATGCATTACACGTCCTGAAGTCTATGATTGAAATGTTTAAATTTCTAGACTAGAGTATTCGTGACATCATTTGCCATTATTGATGACGTCGAGAATATTTGTGTTGACATTTTCATCTAAACATGCATGCATCATGTAAATCTGGGGGTTTTAGCATGTTCCAGGTCGTATATGTGTTAGGACTAAAGATAACGATGTTAAAATTAGCCTCGTCATTCTGTATAACCAACACTAAAGAATATTTTGTGGGAATGACCCCACGAATCGCTTCGGCCGGTCTCGCTTTTGCCTTTGTTTTTAATGCTTCTGGTAGAAATGAAACTTTTATAGAAACCTCGTTTTATAGTCTAGGCGCTTATGAAAAAAATATTCGGTCGATCGTGACACGTCGGACGAGAGTGTCAGTTTTTGTCTATAGTAAGCGACTCTACTATCAGCGGGATAGCTTAAATTAATTTTCAATTTTTAAGTCTTTCTTTTACGATGAATACGTTCAGGTATTTTACCAATACAGTTTTTAACCTTTTTTCGGCTCTGCAAGTGAATTCTCTCCGAGTGAGAAATAACACGTTTGACAGTAAAATAGAATACAATAGAATAACACACGTTTCCACGTGCGCTCGCTTCGCGCTCATGGCCTTCATGAGCTCTCTATGACATTATTTTCATATTAATTAAAGACAATCTTAAATGAACGTATCTTTCTTTACCTATGGGTTAGACATGAACGATATCAGTACATTGTTCAACACACATCCATTTATATTATTTGTGAATTCTTAAACTAGTTGGCCAAGAACGGCTCAGATAATTAATCATTACACGAAGTTTTGAAGCTAGCTGTTCTCCAGCACCTTCCTACTCAGAAAAATACAGAAACAATAGTTTAAGACTACTCATTGACATTTTTATAAAATGTGTTTACAAGTATCTCATAACATTTCTTAACAGGCATTAAAACGGAATTGAAATAATGAAATAATATCAATGTGTTTCGGAATAGATCTATCATGGTAAGAGTGGTGAGTACGAATTTTTATAATCGGAGATTATTCTGGAAAAGGCGAAATTGCTTATTTAAAGCAATTTCTTCTTTTACACAATGAACCTCCCCAGAGTAATATTAATCTTCTTTTCAAAATACGACTAGATGCAAGCAAACGTTATTTTCCACGAGGTTTGAAATGGGAAGATCTATTGTTTGACAATGTTTGTTCCTGAACAGAAAACGGCCTTGTGTATTTTGTTTAGCAGTATTTTTTCTTATAATCCTGGGAGTCCACTGGACACCTTATTTTTGAAATGAAGGAGTCCCAACTGGTAAACAAGGAGTCTCGGACTCCCGGACTTCCCTTAGTGTCGAACCCTGCAGCTTGAACTCTTATCGAAGACATATCTAAATACTGAATTTATAACTACATTTCATTTGTTTAATTATTTTATGAATTTAGAGATTAATGAAATACGCTTCAAAGATATTTGAATCCAAGGAAGATATACATTTATTTCACCGTCACGTGTCCTTGATTGCCGAGTATCCGAGATTACCCACAAGCGGCCAAGATCAGATGACTCAACCTGTTTTTTGTTTTTTTTTTGTCATGTTTAATTATTATTTTGCTAATGTAACTATTTATTGTAACTATTTATTATATAATCCTGTTTAGAATAGATAGCACCTTCAATAAAAGCCTCAAGATCAAAAATAGTATAGAGGATAATCTTTTGTTTCATTGTAAGATCGATTTATATTTATTGAGATATCAAAAAAAGCTATATTTTAACAAATGGTCGAGCACCGAGTGAATATATAGCTTTTGTTGATCACGAAATGAAATATTAACCGATCGTTCTCGAAAAACAAACGATTATTCTATTTCTTTATTGCAAAAATGAGACAAAATGGGAAATTTCTAGGATATATTTACGTAATGCGCGTCATTTTTCACGTGATTGCTATGCAACGTTCATTGTGACGTCACTAATTTCGTTTCGCAAAGATGACGTCAGATAGGATGAAATGCACAAAAGCATTGTATAAGTTTTTGACGATTTCACTACTTTTGCGGTGAGATTATCATGTGGTAATAAACCATTATTTCTCGATAAACTACCGAAAAGCACTAAAGAAATTGCTTTTCTGCATCTTGTCCATACGAATGTCTCAGGTATCCGGAAATATCCGACACCGCACTAACTGAACTTGACAATGATGGATTATTATGTCAGCTTTTCTTATTGAACCGTTTGTATAAATTAATTAAAACCAAAGCAGAGAAAAATCAGGAAAATGGACCCTTTACTTTTGAACTTTACATATAAATGTTTCCTCTAGCTGAAGAATGCGGTGTTCTATTTGGGGTTCACTGACATATTAAAATAAGGTCGTTCGGTTTTGTTTTTGTTTTTTTTTTTTTTTTTTTAAAGCTTCGACAAATTAAAACAAGAATTCTACAGCGATGCACAGCCCATTTCAACAGTCAATGATAATTTTGACAAAGGGGGTACTTTTCCCCATTTTGGAAACCAGTCGAATTTTCGAAAGGATTTTGGGTGATGAATATGGCGGACACGATTTTTTAGCAAGAAAGATAAAGAATAAGAAAAAACGAAATGACGGGCTAATACACAGTGCAAAGATTTAAAGTAAGTGAAGATTTCCACTAAAAGGCAAAAGACAATCAAATTCTGCATTGTGAAAAGAGAATAGACTAATAATTAGCTTGGGAGGCGATCATTAACGATAAACACTCAAACAAAGAAAAAATGGCGCCATTTTGAATAAATGGGGGGTAGCGGTAAAAAGAAAGATAAAAAGAGGACTAAAACTCAGGCTTCCCCAGAAACTGTGAGTGAACAACCTTTAAAAAAAGCCTTCTACTAACGTTCAATCAAAATTAGACGAAAACAATATATCACTGCCACTAAAGGATAACACACAACATAGCGGTAATACAAACATTGTGAACAAGGCGATGGCTGATCAACCCATTCACACAACGAATTATACATCACCATTAGGCTACCAATTATTATTTGGCTAATTTCGCCTGAGACTCTGTGCATATTCCGTATATCGTCGGAAAATCTCCGAGTTCTAACTACAAAAACCGTTTGTAACACATTTATAAATACGCAATTGAACCAGAGAGTGTGAGCAAGAAAAAATAGCTCAGTCGGTTAAGGTGTTTCGCTCTCAATAACACATCTATGAGTTCAAATCACCGAGGTGCTTGTTGTTTTTTCTTGCTCATGCATTTTGTCTTCGTCCCTATTTCAAGTTCACACTAAGGGAATTTTATTTTTGCTGAATTATTAAACGACCATTTTCTGCTGATTAATATTGCGACATATAGGCTATGATGCAAAGAAAATTTTATTTTTGTACAATGTGTCAAGGTGAAATATACACTGCACTTATTTGTCTTAAACCACGATAAAAAGATGTTTCCCAATTTTCAGCAAAATCTTCCGTTTAGGCATATTTTGGAGCCTGTTCCCAAAAGGAAAAAAACCCACACTTTTGTCAAAGTTACCACAAAGGCACCCTGTATCAGCAGAGCCACCTATGCTGTTTTTGTTGTTTTTTTATATCAAAAGTAAATTCAATATATGAAAAAAATATGCCTTCAAAATTAAAAGAAAGTGGATAAACCCCAATACACCGCCGTCTAAAAAATAACATATTTGATTGTTAGACAGAAAAAAATGTTAAGGCAGAAAATTATACTTTCTCTCACTCGGTTTTAACCTAGGTTCTCTTGTTTCAGAGGCGGGTGTGTTAACCTGTACACCACATGTCTCAATAGTCCACATGTCCCCAGAAAACACTTAAATCTTGTTACTTATCGGCGAAAATCGTCGATCATTCGTGATTTTCCGATTTCACTCACGGAAAATAAACAGAGTCTCAGGCGAAATTAGCCAAGGAATACCATTATTTTCATCGCAAATGTATCACAAACCTCCGCAACAGTTCATGCCAGCTGGGCAGTTTGGTCAACAACAACAACAGCAGCAGCAACTGCAGCAGGCAGTATTTTCAAATAAGAATAAAATACTTTCAAAATTAGATTCAATCGAAAAAAAGGTTAAGCAAACTAGACAGTATTGATCAAAGAATTTCAGGGTTATCACAGGAAATGTCAAAAATGAGCAGCAAAATTAGCGTTGTCAAGCTTAAAGCCAGTGACACAGACAAAAAGATTTCAGAAATAGAAGCTAGTAAAGCACATGAAAGCCAAGTCTTCGACGAAATAAGCAAAACACAGAAGAAGATTGAGAGCACTCTAAAAGAAAACAAAGAACAATGTTGGAAAATGAATATCGAATTTGACCGGTTGAGAAGGGAAAACAAGCGTTTAAGTGAGGAGATAACGGGTTTACAATCTCGTTCGATGCGTGACAATTTACTCTTTCTCAATTTTAAAGAGCTACCAACAGCCGAGGGGAGAAAAACCGAAAACTGCACAAATCTGATCCATGAATTTTGCGAATTGTCGTTGAAAATAGAGAATGCTAAGAATATGATAAAAATAGACAGAGCCCACAGGATCGGGAAATATCAACACGGCAACAAAGACCAATCGTCGCAAAATTTAACTTTTACAAGGATAAGGTAAATTTGAAGGTAAAAGTTCGTGATCAAAGTGATTTTAAAGATATAAGGGTGAATTTATGGACTTTTTAAAGAAAACTTGCACCGAAGACGATCCCATCTCTGACAATAATTTCAATACGCAAAGGGGGACAACTCTTTATATACAAGAACTAGATAGACCATTTAGGGTAGAGGAATTAACTAAAACCATTCTTTGTCTCAGCAGAAATAAATGTCCGGACTATACCGGAAACGTCGCCGATTTTTTGATAGACGGGTGTCATTTTCTGGTGCCGTACCTTACAACAGTTTTCAACAAAATTTTCGAAAGGTGTACTAATCCTTCCATCTGATCAAAAGGCGTTATCGTCCCAATATACAATCAAAGTACTGAAAGTACTGATAAGTTGGAATGCGTTCAAGAGACGTTGACCTCAAGCCACTTACGAAGCTCACGCCTCCCGCCCACCACAGGTGATCACATAATACGTCTCGTCTTTTGGCGGGCGTATATAAATCAATGTATTTTAACAACGAGAGACGCTTACACCCCTGATTCGCTATACAGGCCTTCAATTGATGGAATAAAAATGATAACAAGAGGACCAAAATGGTCCTAATCCGCTGTCCTGAATCCGATTTGTCCAGTGGATCCCATCCAAGAAACTTTCTGGCAAAGTTTCATTCAAATTTGCCTAACGGCTATTGTTGAAAGAAATTTCAATTTACAGAGGAGACTGAAAATTAGCCCTGCCCTGCCACGCACATATTTATGGGCTTATCAAAACTTTGCAAACAAATTTTAAAGATGGTCTCCAAAAGAACGTTCTGGTAAAGTTTTATTGAAATCGACCCAGTGGTTCAGGAGGAGATTTCGTTCAAAGGTCCTGAGTTTAAATAAGTCCCGCCCTGCGACTCTAATATTCATGGGCCAATCAAAATTTTGAAAAAAAAAATTAAAAAAAGGGTCACCATAGGAAAATTCTGGAAAAGTTTCATTGAAATGGGCCCAGTGGTTCAAGAAGAGATGTTGTACAAAGATTTCAGGATTAAAGTAAGCCCCGCTTTGCCACGCCCATATTTATGGACCATTCTCAATTTCACGACCAAGTATTAAAAAGGGTCACTCCAGAAATATTCTGGTAAAGTTTCATTGAAATCGCCCCAGTGGTTCAGGAGGAGATGTCGTTCAAAGATTTCTGGCTCAAAATAAGCCCCGCCCTACCACGCCCATATTTGTGGATTATCAGAATTTAGCGAAGAATTTTTGAAGAAGGTCTACCAGGTACATTCTGTCAAAATTTTATTGAAATCGGCCCAGCGATTTAGGGGCAGACGAAGTTTTAAGAAAGTTGACGACACACGACGGACGTCGGAGTCGGGGTGATCCTTTAAGCTCCCCTTGAGCACGTAGTAATCAGGTGAGCTAAAAAGGAAGAAAATGTTATGGACCATATAGCCGACTAATGGACGCAGAGGCGGACACTTATACACTCAAAACAGTTTCTGTGTTATTTTTCAAATGACTTCTGCTCCATTTCAGTTATCAATTACATTTTTAATTAGAATTGTCGCAAAGTGAACCTCAGCAAGCGCTTTGTCCTTGATGAAAAGCTTTTTTCGCAGGGAAATCTTTTACTTCATGAGTTGAAATCGCAAGACAATTCTTGGACAAAGTTCTATTGTAACTTCGACCTTCGTGACTCCAAAATTTTGCACTTTCTTGTGTCATTGACAACATTTGTGTCAAGGTTTATGATTTGGGTCAATTGGTTGTTCAGTTAGAGTGGAAACTGTTAACAGTTCAAGGTAACTTATGACCGTGACATGTATGCCCCGAAACAATAGGTATTTTTTTTGGTCATGGGCAATATTTGTGTAAAGTGTCGTTATTGCAGGTCAATTGTTTCTCCGTTTAGCTAGCGGAAAGCAAAAGGTCAATGGACTGACAGACAGACAAGATGAAATCAATATGTGCTCCTCTACTTCTGAGTTGGGGGTTTAGTTAATATAATCGTAAAATTGATAAGTTGAACGATTTTGGAATGATGTAGGAATGATGTTGAATGAATGAGCGGAGCGAGTATAAAGTGAAATTTAAGAAAAGGTCCAATGTCGCTTATTTTATTCAGGATTAATAAAATTAGCGCTATTTTAAACCTCCATTTAATAAAAAATGCACGAAAGTTCCACCAATAGCTTTATATTTCGCCAAGAACCAATCAGACGCTTTAAATTTCAATTATGTCAGTGAAATCGCGATTTGGTTCTAAAATGCTTTATTCATTTTGAATGTACAAGTTGATCTTATTTATTGAGTAATTTTGAGAGTTTTGAATGGTTTGAGTGAGTGTTTGAAATGAATGAATGGACCGCTGGGTGAGCGAATAAGAATGTTTTTGATTGAGATGAATGTCAATTCCACGATGTAACTAACTGTATGATGGATCTTAAACGTGTTGATGTGCGAGAATGTGAAGAAATTAAGTTGAACTTTCAGATGGCAAGTTATTTTGGTGATGGAATGCAATTGGGCAAAGATATTCATAATTCCATTAAAGATGTGGTGGCCAGGATTTTATTTGATGAAATTTGGGCTTTGACAATGAAACATTCATGTAGATATGACGGAAAACAAACGACAATATGTTGCAAAAATATTTATTAACTTTAAAAGTGTACCTTCACTGAATCAAAGTGCTGTCAGCACTGTAAATCGTACATCATTGAGAGGCTGGGATAGTGCAATAGTTCGCCAATCAAAAGGGCTCAAATTTGGACAATAAGAGTTGGTAGAATCTTTAAATTTGTGAGTTTTTATGCCCCCGATAGGGAGGCATCATAAATTTGACTCGTCCGTCCGTCCGTCCGTCCGTCCGTCCGTCTGTCCGTCTGTCCGTCCGTCCGTCATTCCGTCCAAAAACTTTAACATTGGCCATAACTTCCTTATTACTTAACATATTCGCATCATACTTTTCCACAACATTCCTTGGTACATTACCTTTCTGTAGGCACATACTTTGGTGACCTTGACCCCTGGATGACCTTGACCTTCAACATAGATTGGCCATAATTTAAAATCAAAGCGGTGTCGGGGGCATTGTCATCTTACAGTGACAGCTCTTGTTTGTCTTAACAATCCATCTTTTCGAGGACATCGCCAGCTCATCCAACCTCGTGGGTCCGATTTTGAAAGTTTGCTGATTCGATAGCCCTCTGCTAGTCTAAATTATTTCTTAGCAGATTTTTACGTTGTTATAATGAGCACGCGCCAAGCTAAAAGCTTGTCTGTTAATATTAATCCTCTCTCTATAGAGTTTAAAAGCCTGTTTAGCAACAAACATTTTTCATCTAACTATTTACAATTTTGATTACCAACATGTTTGTATTTCAAGCATTGGGTTTTCCCAAATACTGTAAATGCATTTTCCCTCAAGAAACACGTGAAATCGCCAACTATGCTATTTATATCTTTGGTTTCTGACCAATCGATTAAATCTAGCAGCACTCTATGATTATTCATGAGTTGTTCTAAAAATAGATCGCTCTTGCTGCTATCCTAGGGGAAATTCAAATGGTAGCCCGAGAGACGCGTGAGATGATGTAATAATCTAAAATTGACTGTAATATGCATGCGCAGAAAAGACATTCATGTGAACGGAGTTACCCACTGGTGGTAGTAAACAAACTTCTCATTTACCGCTACAATAATTAATTTACCATGAAATATCGTTATCCCATTAAGAAATGTGATAAACTCGTGCAAAATACTATATAAAATAAGAAAAAGTATTTGTTATTCAAAGTAAAAGAGAATATTTTTTTTTTTTTTTTTTTTGTAATCGAATTGTTGTGCACTATTCTCGACGCCATTTTGGAACCCAAGTAACACCGGCCTGACCCAGGATCAGAAGCGTCGAGGTTGAAAGGTTACAATGACATCACTAGTGTCGAAACCGAGGCCGTTCTGATGGAAACCCGGTTAACTCGGGTCGAAACCGAGTCCGATATGAACTTACCCCTATATCAGTTTATCGTATGTTTTTGTCGGTTTATTTGTTGTTGAATAATTTTTCTTCATACTCAAATTTGAATTTAATGAAAATAGGATTGGAGCGTGATCAGAGTGCTCATTGAAATCAAATATTTCAAAATTACAAAATTATTTCTATTTGTTAACACATGCGAAAAAAAAGTAAACTTCCCACGCTCTCTGTTTGAGTGCAGACGACTATTGACTAATGACAAACAAGTTAATTGACACATTTCGAGCAGACGATGTCCATCTGAATTTACACGTGGTCTGAATTTACGCGTGGGTTTTGACCGAGTGATAATCATAACAGAATTTGATTGGTTGTCAGCCCTACAACTGGTATATGACCGTTCGAGAAAGTTCAGAGCAGTAATATTGTAAGTGCTACAAATTAATTATACAGTTAACCTATTGTACGTTTCAACTCCTTTACTCAACCGAAAATCTTGTTATAAACATTGAAAATACTTACTGGTAATTACTAAAAGCGAAAATTACATCAAATTTTGTATTAGCCTCTTCTCTATTTGTCGAAAAGTAAATAAGGTATAAACAAAGTTTGTAGATTGTGACTGAAAAGGCCGTTTCTTCGGTATTTGGAAACACATAATTTGGTTTGAACACATTGCTCAGAAGATAATGGTAAAAATGTACTGGGTCAAACAGACTGGATTTCTGGAAAACGGTAGATATAAATCTACTGCTTCGCAGTACGATTTAAAAACTAAAGATTTTTTATTTCGTAACTGTAGACAGAATTGTACAATGTAACAATTTGTCATAAGTTAAATGCGTCATAAGTTCGTTCAGAAAGAGAAATTATACCTTTAAAAGAAGCTATAACATAATTCTACGAAAATAGGTCGCGACATTACCAAATAAGCAGATCACGTGATTGGCCTGTGCTATTGCCACAATACTGAGAAACCAGATCGCGACATTTCCAAATAAGCAGATCACGTGATTGGCTAGTGCTATTTTCAATAGCTGACCTTATTTAACTTGACTCATCACATGATTTCCAAATATAGTAATGTAAACATGTGATACTAGTAAATTCGTACGCAAATATCAATAAATATCGTTTAAATCATGAATTAGCGTGATAATAATACACATGAAGTGATAGTTGTGTAATTGTACAGGATTATTTCCTTTTGATGAAATAAACTGTATGTCTATGTCAAGTTGTGATATACAAAATAGGCCGAAGTGCATTCACATCCTGTTCACGTGATGTGTGTTCTCAAAAAACCCGAAATGAATTTATCTTGTGTTCATTTTGCGGTTTTGTTAAATCTAAGTTGGAATTGCTCCGCATTCCAACTTAAAAAGGGCGACAAATCAGATCCGTCCTATTATAGGTGCATTACCTTGATAAATATTCTTGGTAAATTATTCTCACTGGCGATCAGAAATAGATTGAATAAATGGTGTGAAAAGGAGAAGATTTTTTAACTCCTGTCAGTTTGGTTTTCGAGATAAGTGTAGTACAACAGACTGTATATTTCTATTGCATACCACTATTCAAAAAGTTTTACTTAAGAAAAGAAAATTGTATTGCGCTTTTATAGATTACAAAAAAGCGTTCGACTCTGTCAAGAGACATATTTTATGGGATAAATTACTTACCTTGGGTGTCAGTTGTAAGATGCTAAACATGCTCAAAACTATATATTCTAGTGTTAAATCTTGTATACGTCTAACTAACAACACATTCTCAGATTTTCTTGACATAACTGTAGGTTTGAAACAAGGTGTCCGCTGTCAACGATCCTATTTTTACTTTTTATCAATGATATAAGCGATCATTTAAGTTTCAGTGATTTGAATGAAACAAATGTAGGGATATTATCTTTTTACCTGTTGCTATTTGCAGACGATATTGCATTTTTTTCGACGTCGCCCGAAGGTATACAGGCACAACTTAATACGATTGAAAATTATCCAAACTTGTGTGGATTGAAAGTCAATGTAAATAAGACAAAAATTTGTATTTTTGAAAATAGAAAATCTAACAATACGTTTTGCTGGACATTGAATAACGAACAATTAGAAATAGTTCCATCGTTCTGTTATCTAGGAATAAGTTTCCACTATACTTAAGGTATTTAAGGTATTCCGTTAAGAATTTAATAGAAAAAGCAAACAAAGCATATCACAGTTTATTGTCTCTCTTTGAAAATATTCAACTCGATATAAAAACTAAATTTAACGTCTTTGAAACTTTGGTTTCACCTATTCTGCTGAACGGATCGGAAGTATGGGGCATTTATGGATATAATGAGGTAAATAGGCTACAAATGAAATTTTACAAGAAACTACTAGGAGTAAATTCACAAACATCGAATGCAGCGGTTTTATGGTGAACTAGGACGTTTCCCAATATCAATCCTGGCTAAAGAAAGATCGATTTCTTTTTGGGTAAATATAATGTCACAAGGAAATTCTTTAACAAATTATTCATTAATCGAACAGCTAAATTTATTCAACAGTAAACTTTAGTCCTCTAAAATCCTAAATCTGTTAGACAGTCTTGGATATAGCTATCTCCAACAAAACTTCAATAGTGAAATGAATTACAAAACAATATTAATTCAAAGAATAAGAGATCAATACATTCAAAATTTGCGCACTTCTATACAAGAAACATGTAAACTACACTATTACAAACAATTTAAAATTGAATTTTCTTTAGAATCATATCTAACAATAGCGAACAATGAAAACCTTCAAAAGCAGCTTGCAAGATTTAGATTATCTTCCCATCAATTTAATATTGAACAAGAGTGCCATCGTCACAAAATACGCCGCCACTTTGCTGCTGTTTCACGAAAATAATTGTAGACACTACTTATTTTGACAGAACCAAATTGAAAATGACCAAGTTTCATTTAAATCAAGACAAGGCTGCAATTTCAATAAGCCCCAGGCACTAAGTTTTAAGGGGGCATAATTCAGGGAAATAAATGAGCCATAAAATCCTTGATCCATGTACATCTACAAATTATGGTGATGACATTGACCAAGTTTCATTTAAATAAAGACAAAAAGTAAGGAGGAGTTGTGTTCAAAAGGCTGCAATTTCAATAAGCCCTAGATACTAAGTTTTAAGGGGGCATAATTTAGGGTAAAATTAATGAACCATAAAATCCTCACTTCATGCTCATCTACCAATTTCAGTTATAACATCCACCAAGTTTCATTTAGATCCAGCCAGAAACTTAGGAAGAGTTGCATTCACAAGGCTGCAATTTCAATAAGCCCCAGAGACTAAATTTTAAGGGGGCATAACTGAGGCAATAAGCCCCAGAGACTAAGTTTTTAAGGGGCATAACTCAGGCAAAAATCAACGAACAATAAAATCATTACTTCATGCACATCTACCAATTGAGGTGATAACATTGACCTAGTTTCAAGAAGATCCAGCCAGAAACTTAGGAGGAGTTGCGTTGACAAGAAAAGTGGACCCAAAGACTAAGTTTTTAAGGGGCATAACTCAGGCAAAAATCAACGAACCATAAAATCCTTCCTTCATGCACATCTACCAATTGAGGTGATAACATTGACCAAGTTTCAAGAAGATCCAGCCAGAAACTTAGGAGGAGTTGCGTTGACAAGAAAAGTGGACCCAGAGACTAAGTTATCAAGGGGCATAACTCAGGCAAAAATCAACGAACCGTAAAATCCTTCCTTCATGCACATCTACCAATTGAGGTGATTACATTGACCAAGTTTCAAGAAGATCCAGCCAGAAACTTAGGAGGAGTTGCGTTGACAAGAAAAGTGGACCCCGATACTAAGTTATCAAGGGGCATAACTCAGGCAAAAATCAACGAAACGTAAAATCCTTCCTTCATGCACATCTACCAATTGAGGTGATAACATTGACCAAGTTTCAAGAAGATCCAGCCAGTAGTTTAGGAGGAGTTGCGTTGACAAGAAAAGTGGACGGACGTACGGACGGATGGACGGATGGACGGACGGACGGACAGACGGAGAAGATGACGCCAATATACGTCCGCCTCCGGCGGCGTATAATAAAAAAAAGAATATCTGACTAATCACATGATGATGCGAGAGACAATTTTTCCCTATTCCTTCATGCACATCTACCAATTGAGGTGATAACATTGACCAAGTTTCAAGAATATCCAGCCAGAAACCTAGGAGGAGTTGCGTTGACAAGAAAAGTGGACCCAGAGACTAAGTTATCAAGGGGTATAACTCAGGCAAAAATCAACGAACCGTAAAATCCTTCCTTCATGCACATCTACCAATTGAGGTGATTACATTGACCAAGTTTCAAGAAGATCCAGCCAGAAACTTAGGAGGAGTTGCGTTGACAAGAAAAGTGGACCAAGATACTAAGTTATCAAGGGGCATAACTCAGGCAAAAATCAACGAAACGTAAAATCCTTCCTTCATGCACATCTACCAATTGAGGTGATAACATTGACCAAGTTTCAAGAAGATCCAGCCAGTAGTTTAGGAGGAGTTGCGTTGACAAGAAAAGTGGACAGACGTACGGACGGACGGACGGATGGACGGATGGACGGACGGACAGACGGAGAAGATGACGCCAATATACGTCCGCCTCCGGCGGCGTATAAAAAGGGAGACACCAACCAATCCGTCGTAGCGAACGACCGTGCACATTATGCAATAATGCAGCTATTGAAAGCGAATATCATTTTTCACTTTGCTGTCTGAAATATGATCATATAAGGAGAAATTATAATATTCAAAAAAAATGGCCAACCCTTAACACATTCAAATCTATAATGAGTACAAAAAATAAACAAAAACTTTATAACCTAATGTATTATATTAGAGGTGCAACTGAATTAAGATCAAACCCTATAAATAATTAAGATAAAAATATGTTCATAAAACTGATTAATTCACTATTTCTAAATTCCTAGTCAACATATAAATTCCCTCTTTTTTAAATGTGCATTTTCAATTAATTCCTCATGATTAATTTACAACTTGTTGTTTAATATTAGTCTATTCTTTCCTTTTTCTACGTTTATGTCATATTTATATTTATCTATGTATATCTATGTATTTGGCTAAAGGCAACTAGCTTTGCCGATTTTTTGCCAATAAAGATTTGTACTTGAACTTGATAATTTTGACAAAAGGAGTTTTTTCCCCATCTTGGAGACCAGTCTAATTTTCCAAAGAGTTTGAAAAGTTTCGTTATTTTCAGTACGGTTTTTTACAATGTGACTTTTCTTTTGTAGTTCAGTAAATGTGGCCGTCCTCTCATTGAAAAACAATTATATGCATTTTGTTAGAGATTTTACGATCTATGTTTGTGTGATACAGTCCTTGTGAATTCAATTAATAAATTTGGTTACGACTAATATCAATAATTAACGGTCAATGAATTAATTAGCAATGATGTTTTAGTAAGGTTTATCATATGACCTACGTCGCGGGAGTGAAATAAACCCGTTGAATATTTATGATATTACAAGGGTGTTATTACACCAGTGTAATAACTATGCAAATGAGCTCAGAGCAAATAGCAACGCTATTTTGTAACCTCGAAAATGACGTCATAATGTAAATATTAAAAGCGGTTCAAGCGGCGTTATAAGTTTGGCGGAAAATTGAAACGTTGAATTTCAAGAATTTTGACGATTTTTTCGCAAAAATTCGGGTCATATTATAAATAGAATATAAAATTCGTGCTCAAAAAATACAGAATTTCCTAAACTCGTCATCTAAAACAGATAAAAACTCGGCAGAGCCTCGGTTTTATCTGTTTATAGATGACTCGTTTAATAAATTCAGTATTCCATGACCACTCATTCAATACCCTCTATATATATCACTGGTGTTTATCGATGTTACATTACAATGCTTTTCTATGATTTAGTTTGTTGGCTCTCTATAATTCTAGCTTTGCAAAAGAGCGGGAAAGCACGCTTTTCTTCATTTTCCGATAGACTGTGTGCTATGTACATTGTTTTCTGACAACTGGAGGTATGGCTGATATTTTGGTAAGTTTTTCTTCTCATAAAAGAGCATTTTTACTTTTTTTTAAACCTCAAAAGTATCGCGTCGGAAAACGTGTGTTTGTCTATGAGCTAGGATGTGTCGATGTTTGATTTTTGAAGATGTTGTGTTGGTTTCTTAAAAGCCATTCTATAGGTGTATTTTGTAAACTGAGCTCTGGCGTAGACGATGAGTCCATTACCATAGGTAAATCGGGTATGATTAAAAAAGCAAATGATAGGACTTTAACCTGATTTCTTCACTGCAATTATGAAAGTACATATTTGAGTGAACCATACGTTGTCAGACAGGCAATAACGTTGGTTTAAAGGTAAATTTTAAACTTTCTTGGTGCGCTATTCAAACCCGTTTTATCTATTTCGAACAAATGGCACGAGAATTCAACGGTAAAAAGTTGATTTTACGGCTCATCGCACAAAATCTACCTATAAAAAGAAAACGAGTTCACGTATTAGTGCGGTTCCTTATGTACGAAAAAGGGCTCCCGTAGGATTTTCGTGCTGAAATTGATTTTTTGGTTTTAATTGATTGTTTAGGGGTCAAGTAATCGCAAACTGTGCGGGTCCAAATTTTCTGAGCCCATTCCCCGATTTTATGGGCTCTCAAAGGAGCCTATATGAGTAAAATAGGTATTTTCCTAAAAGAGGACTCGTGAGATGTATATTTTTGCCTAAAATGATTTCTATGGTTTGGCTGTGTATGTAGCGTGGATTGATGAACATAAAGAATAAAGAAAATACAAAATCCACGTTTTAAAAGCTTATTTCACCGTTGTATGGGCTCTCACAGAGCCCAGAATAGCAATTTTGGTGTTTTTATATTAGTGGGTTAAGGGAAAACACCTTGTTTGTTTCGAGTTGTTTTCTTAAGCCCTGTTTGGTATTGAGTGTGGGTTGGCGTTGAAATACTTGTATGTCCATGTTCTCTTGGGTCATTTTAGAATTTGTGTGGGCTCTCATAATAGCCCATATGAGCCGCTTTGGATGTTTTTCTTTAATAAGATTAGCAAAAAATGACATTCCTTTGACTTTTCTTTCCAAATTACGTTCAATACCTAGCGTTGGTTTGTGTTGATATATATTATTTTTCAATTTAAACTTCTGATATTCTTTTTGATTGGCGCTTTAAAACGAGCCCATTTGAACAGAATTAGGAATTTTTGAAAAAACTATAACCCTCATTATGATGCCTACTAGTACCACAAATGGTACAAAAGTATATGAATCAAATTTTCAAAGCCCATACAGTTCAAACATAGGGAAACTGACATAGTGAATGATTGTGGAATTATATCGAAATGAAATGGAAAGAGTGTGCGGAACTTGTTTAGAATGGATTTTAAGGGAGGTAACATGAAATCGATGATTGCGTTCAAAATATCAATTTCTTTCCTTTAAATGATTTTGGAATGAATAAATGGAGCGCCGAGTAAATGATTTAGAATGATTTTGTTAGGAATATCTTTCAATTTCATGATTATCTTAATTGTACTCAGTGCTTTGGCGCTAAATGAAACCCATAGGAGAAGGTTAATTTTTTGTGTGAGTGTTTTTTTGCATAATGCAAATATATGACCGATTAAAATAATGAACTACATATTTCCTTTTTTTTTTCAATGTTGCTCACTCGTACCACAAATTGTATCAATGATCTGTTCGGGTCGGCAATATTCCTTTTAAATTTCCTAACCAATAACTTCACTTTTAATGGATTATATGGACCCTTAATAAGCCCATATGAGTCAACATGGTTACTTTGCCTACAAGTTGCTTCAAGAAAAGATTTCTGAACGGCATTTCTGAAGCATTATGAGTTAATGGGCGCTGGTCTCGGTAAAACATGCGAATCAAATTTTCAAAGCCCATACCTCTTTCATTGGTGCTTAATAAAGCCCATAAGAGCATTTTCGGCATTCTGTAAATATACGACGGAATATGTTTTTATGCGATGTTGTACTTTTTTTTATAAGTTCCCACGAATAAAAATCACGTCGTCTTATTTTTGATAGTTTGTCCGCTTCACTCTGTTTCAAATTGTTTTTACTGCCTTTTAACGTCTCGAGTAAGCTCTATATAATGCATAGTTCGCTTACACGTATAAATTTAGAACTGTATCAAACAACAAGTTCATCTATTAAGATTTGGGTAAGAGTTATAGATGTGTGCATTAGCTCTCTTCCTCTGAAATTTCGATCGAAAGACACATAGTTGCTGTTGATACAAGGTTTAGTCCAGTCAAAATAGCATTTGACCTGGACAAAATAAGAACAGAAATGAAATCTATTCCATTGTACTCAGGAAGTACCCACCATTCCACAGAAAAAAATATAAAACAACCCCTCCGTTGCGATTTGAGTAAATTTGGGTTAAAAATAGGTTTTTGGATGAAAAATGTGGAAAATTGGAATTTTGTAATTTTTGGAAGAATAATGATAGCTATGATATCGAAATGTGAGAAAATGTTACTAAACACGAATTTGATGGGTAGAAATATGTAATTTAGCAGAAAACCAAAAAAAAAAAAAAATTATGATTTTTCGGGGGGGGGGGGGATTATTATCGCTGTAAACATAGCATTCATTATGTTAATAAATGAATTCTATTTCAGAATAATCAGATTTATTGAATGGGATGAATGTTAAATGATCCATTCGGGAAAATTCTTTTTTTTTTTTAAAAAAAAATTATATAGCATCATGGTGCACCTAACCATATCTTCCTGGTACTTCTTGTACTTGGGCAGTAATAATTTCCATCACGAGTCATCAGCTCCTGGTCCCATGATTATCATTCGTAAATGATGCACCTATTAGAACACAACATCAATGAAAGGTATTCTTCAAATGAAGGAAATTTAAACGAACTTATACAACATTTTTTATTTGTTCATATGAAATTAAGTTTAAAAACAAACAAAAAAAATTATATATATATCTACAACCTTTTCCCTACTGCAACACGTTTTTAGCTCACGTCCAATGTCCGTCATCCGTCATCCTCAATTGCTTTAAGGTAACTGCGGACACATAGAGTGCCACTTTAGGTCCAAATTTTAAATTGTCTGCAAATCATGCCTAATGCGATGAAACTGAACTTTGAAGTAGCCGCTTTCATATTTCGGTCATGAAAAGGAATTTCATAACGTAAGGTTGACGTCATGACGTCATCAAGGGGCCGACCCCATTTTTAGGGACCAAAATCAGTAATTGTCCATTATTTTTGAAAATAATAAACCAATTTTTATCAAAAAAACGCCATTTGCTTCGTATTAAGACGCCCGATGTTATGTTTTTATTCATATGAAGAAATTAATGAAAGAAATACAATGAAGATTTACGTATTAAATGTTGATGTCTTCTGCGTTGCTGTTTTCGAGTACAGTTACGAAAAATATTGCCTTTTTTCTCGAAAATTTGTCCGGTGACCTATGCTGAAATTTAGATATGTTGCTGCCAAACAATTCCGCTGAAGATTTTTGAAATAAAAACCATGTGTCTTCGGGTTAGATTTTTTGTAAAATTCGATTCCGCGAAGATATCGCAAATCAAAGGATGCTTCAACGTCGCGTTAAATGTTCGCCAAAGCTGTCTTTTTTTGGATGAAAAATTAAGTGAATTTTTCTATTTCTTAAAAAAACACATTCAGATTTGATACTTCTGAATCCTACATTTCACAATATACTCTAATTTCAAATATTTTAGAATGCGTTATTACACGGAGATTGTCGCCGAATAAGCATAGTACCGATGGTTTAGGTGCAACGTCGAATTCGGTGAAAAATGTTGCAATAACTTCGGATAATCGAATTTAATAAAAAATCTAACCCGAAGACATATCATTTTTATTTGATTAATGAAAAGAACATAGTTTTCGCTGCAAAATAACAAAAAATCAGCATAGGTCACCGGGTAAAATTTTGAGAGATTTCTATTAGTTTACAAAAAATGAATTTAAAAAAAGGAACGCCAAATCTTAAAAATCGTGAAATAGATAGCAATTTGGACCCATTTTTCTATTTAAATGTGAACGGAAATTAAACAATTAACTCAGGCATTCTTGGACTTTCTAAATGAAACTTTTTCGTAAAAATCGACCAATTTATTCAGAAAATATTTGCAAATAATGATTTTGGCGGGTCGAAAAGGGGTTGGCCCCTTAATGACGTCACGACGTCAAATGAACGAGCTTCAGACCCTTTTCATTGTATGTTAGCCAATTCCCGCACTCCAAATATAAATCTCAGCAATTATTGTGAGATTTAAAGAAAAGTGAAATTTCGACCATTTTATCTGTCAGCAGTTACCTTAAACATCTCCTCCTCCTAAATCGGTGGGCCAATCTTGATTATACTTGGCAGGGATGTTCCTTGGGCGAAGCTCTACCAAAGTTGGTCAAATAAATGAAATCCACCCTTAACTAACCCTTTGCCTTTAACAAAAAAGGTGAAAATAGGAAAATCTTCAAAAACCTTCTCTTCTAAAACCAGAAGGCAGACATCTTTCATATTTGGTATGTAGCATCATCTAGTGGACCTCTACCAAGTTTATTTATTTCAAGACCCTTGGGTCATATTTATGCTCCACCCTTTTGCAACCCTTTTTACATAGAATAAAGAGCAAATATCACGAAAAAAATCCTCTTCTCTGAATCCAGATTGCTGACAGCTTTCATATTTTGCATGTAGCACAATCTAGTGGACTTTTATCAATATGTACGTATCAAATCCCTGGGTTCATATTTTGGCTCTGATTGAGGGACTTTTCTTAATAGTTTCATTTAATTGAATTTCACCAAGTTTATCTATTACATGCCCCTTTCTTCATAGAAGGGCTTTGTCCATGCATATCCTTTTTGGTCTTTGTTGATTGGTATTGATCTAATTAAGAAATCATCTTCTTGTTGACATCTGCCTATTTAATTGATGTGATTTCCAAGGGGTCAAAGAGACTCAGGTGAGCAATCAAGGACCATCATGGTCCTCTTGTTTTTATTTCAAATTTGAAAGCTGTTGCAGATGACGGAATGGAGTTTTTGAAAAATATTACCAAGAATTCAAATGCCACTTTAACCCATTAATTTACCATACAGAAGAAATTCCAGATTGGTTCCAGATTGGTCCAAATACAAATTTCAAGTGAATGAAGTTTTACATTTTTTGTTCTTTCGTGGTAGAAAACATTGTGGGAAATGAAAATATTGTTTGTAAAATCAATGTCATTTCCGAGGTCTAGATAAGTCTTAGATATTTTTCTTTATTACTTTTTTTTTTTAAATTTCATTTTTGTTTATAAACTTATAATTTGACATATTATAAGATAGGCATGTTTTTAGGGTCATAGTTACCTTAATAATTGGTCATAGATACCATAAAATTAATTGTATAAAAATGATTAACTTTGGCCAAGTATTGTCATTGTGATTCTTAAGCGTAGCTATAACAGCTTTCTTCAAGCTCTGGTTGCAATGATTTAGAATTACACTGTCAGGATTTGACTCTGGCTCTTGATATGTATGCTGTTATTTTATATTGGTTCGTGGAATGTATATCTAGCTAATATATACCTGTTTGATTAGTTCTGTCTCTTATGTTTGTTATATGTATGTTATTGATGACAATCCTATAACTTGATTTTTTAAACCAATAAAGGAATTTGAATTTGTTGTTGGTTTAGCTTGTAAGCTATGAATAAAACGCATCTTTATATCGTTTCTTTAACGATTCTCACTCAATGACTCTTTTTGACTCCCCACAAGAAAAACATCTTTGGAAAACATTATGGGAAATGAAGACATCGATTTCCCAAATAATATCTTCATTTCCCACAATGTTTTCTTCCAAGAAAGAACAAACAATGTAAAGCTTCATTCACTTGAAATTGTCGTCTTCACTTTGTATTTGGACCAATCTAGAATTCTGATGTTTGGTAAATTAATGGGTTAAAGTTGTTTTGGTCCCTACATTTGAATCCTTGTTAATATTTTTCCAAAACTCCATTCCGTCATCTGCAACAGCTTTCAATTAAAAAAAAACTTGTTGCCGTTGGGGAAAGGTTGTAGACCTATATAGTACTCAAAGTTTGCTAAGCACCAAAACATTTTATACTATGATTTCAGGAAAAAAATGAAATTTGATTATAAGAATATTGTAAAATGGTCGATTGTTATAAGTTAATCGAATTTTTAGAAGAAAATAAAGCTTTATAATGATAAGAAGACTTTAAATGTAGACCAAACAGGAAGACCCTAGAAATCGATCAGTTTTCTTGAAAATTGAAAAAATCGAGTTTGACCAAAAAAGGGTGTTCTTTCAATTGCATTTCGTTCTATAACGAGTATGGGAACCAGCACTGTCAAAAACAGCCTGACAGCACCTCTGCATAGTTATGGCTTATTCTTTGGGGAATAACAGACCATTCTTCTTCTAGGATCTTTCCGAGCTCTTCGAGTGTCCTTGGCTTGACATGGCGAGCCGAAACTCGGACCTGTAGCTCATTCTACATTTGCTCCATTGTATTTAAGTCCGGTGAGCGAGCCGGCCAATCCAGACGTAGAATGCCCTCTTCTTGGCTATTATCTTGGACTATACGGGTTGTGTGTGGACGGGCATTATATTCCATTAAAATGAATCCATCCCTAATAGCACCAGGACAAAAATTTACGTGGGTTTTGAGGATTTCATCAATGTACCTACGAGCTGTTAGAGTACCTCTTTCTAAAATAACAAGATCAGTCCGCAAATCCCAGCTGATGCCACCCCAAACCACGATGGACCCACCCCCATAAAGAACCGTGTTCGGCAATTTTTCTGCATGAAACCTTTTCCCCGGCCTTCCCTACACCCTAGCCCGCCTATCAGTGTAGTCCAGGCATTACCTGGACATATCCGTGAATAGCATGGGGCTCCAGCGTCTTATGCGCCATCCAACATGGTCCAATGCCAATGTTAACCGACGCCGACAATAAATTCTGGACAGCGGAATACGAATACATTGTCTTGTTGACCTCAATTTATGCTAATGCAGCCGAATTCGCATGGTTTAAATCGAAACTTGCACTCCCGAGGCGTTTTGAAGGTCTGAACGTAGCTGCGTTGCCAAGGCAAAGCTGTTCCTTTGGGCTTGAATTACCAAAAATGGTCTTCTGCGACGGAGGTAGCTCTACTCCTACCTCGACAATCATACTTTACAGGTGTACCATACTGTTGGTATCTTGCCCAAGCTCTGGTTACTACAGTATGGTATACCCCCAGTACCATGCCAACATCACGGTGGGAGGTATCTTGCTCCACCATACCTACAGCACGCCACAATTGTTCGACAGATAAATGTTGTGCAACATTTGGATTTGCCATGAGTAACGATTTAAAAGTCAATAAAGTACCGAAAAACAGAAGCTAAGCATCTGCACGAAACCTGTACATGTAGAAAATGAGAAAGGATAGGTAGGAAACCGGGGTTCCTCATTTTGCACGAGACTCGCGAGAAAATTGCGCGTCATATTTGGTAATGTAAACGTTAGATATCTTGTCAATACATTATTGTACAATTTTAAACATGAACAGGGATGTTTGTTCTTTTTTTAATCAGCTCCTGTAGGACAGCGAAAAAGTTTGATTCTTAGCAAACTTTGAGCAGTATATGAACTAATATTAGTTCGTTTAAATTTCCTTCATTTTAAGAGTACCTTTCATTGATGTTGTGTTTTAATGGATGCATCATTTATGAATGATAAGCTGATGACTCGGGATAGAAATGACTACTATACTAGTACAAGAAATACCAGGAAGATATGTTTAGGTACACCATGATGTTGTATAATTTTAAAAATTTAGATTTTCCTGAATGAAGCATTCAACATTCATCCCATTCAATCAATCTGGTTATTCTAAAATAGAACAAGAAATACCAGGAAGATATGGTCAGGTACACCATTATTATGTATAATTTAGAATTTTTCATCCGATTCAATTAATCTGAATATTCTGAAATATAAGTTATCTATTTATATATTGAATGCTATGATACCAGCAATAATGACACCCCCCCCCCCCACCTGAAAAAAAATCATAAAAAAATACTTTTTTGTTGGTTTTCTGCTAAATTAAATATTTCTATCCATCAAATTCTTGTTAAGTAACATTTTCTGACATTTAAACGTCATAAATATCATTATTTTTTCAAAAACTACAAAATTCCAATTTTTCCACATTTTTCATCAAAAAACCCATTTTTGACCCAAAATTGCTAAAATCGCAACGAAAGGATTGTTTTATATTTTTTTCTGTGGAAAGGTGGGTACTTCCAGAGTACTATAGCATAGGTTTCATTTCTGTTCTAATTTTGTCCAGGTTGACCCTGTTTTAGTCTTAGTTTGACTGGACTAGTTTATACTTACAGATTATTGAGTCCTTACGGATTGCCATACTTAAAAGCAATCTCAAGCATACATTCGCAGGCAAAACGCCTGCATCAGCTAATTAAATGTCCCTACTCACAGACACTCTTATGGAAATGTCTATTAGTATATATCTCATCTGTTCGAGTAAAATTTGCTGCAGTTATGAATACCTTGAAAAAATGTCCCTATACAATGGATGCGTGTAGGTTTTGAGGGTTTGTCAAAGTAGAGACTTTCTTGCTGACCATATGTATACTAAAAAGGCGATGCATATCGAGATAATGATTACCAGTATTTACTTTAATACCAAGGAGAAAATATCGGACTAAGGCAAAGCGAGGCTGCTCTGGTATTGCTTGATTCACATAATTGACGAAAATACTTGGAATGTATTTCTATGGCAGATATGTCTTCAAAGAAATAAAAATATACTGTAAGTTTTCTTAAGTGTATTGGTTGAAAATTAATATGGTACAACTATTATATAAGATATGAACGGACATTGTTATTACCGCTTCAAGTGCAAAACTCCTGCAGTTCACTGTTCCGGTAACATCTATGCCCGTTCAAATCTAAAGAAACAGACTTTGACCAACTAATTTTCATTGGTCATACAAGCGAAGAGGTAAATACTTCTTAGAAATCACCAACGATAAGTATGTTGTTTTGGTTTGGAAGACGTGTGAAACATGCACAGTGACAAGGAAAATTTCTTTATGCCAAAACAGAATAAAAAGGAATGAGTTTTTTTACCAATCATTTTGAAATAAGACCCACAAGAACAGCTCGATTACATCGAAAACTTTAAACTTTGATTTATTAATGAAACTTTTAAGTCATAAAAACAGCTTCTGTGTCCAATGAAAAATATTATCATTCTTTGCACTAAGTCTCGTGCCTATTTCAGTACGAAACAATAAAGACAGTAACTGTGGCAACAGAAAAGAAGATGTAGTAAACTGATCGTGAAGGTCAGAACACTCATGATGACCATGTTACAGATCGAGTAATTATCTTCATCAGTAAAATTGTCAAGAATTTGTGTTTCTCATTCGACAAAAATAGTTTGAATCTCCTTTTTGACCTTACACCTCTCAACTATCTTGTATCTTACAGTAAAGCCTAGTTTACATTTGCCACGGTCGCCGTACGATATCGCAGCCTGCGATTTTTCTTACGACTTTTTGGACATCGCAGACAGCTACGGGCTGTGGCGTATGTGTTCACAAAGCCGCACGGTGACCGTGCGATTTTTAGTAATATTTGAGGGGGGTCATACCTAAAAGAGACCGTACGGGTCCCGTGCGATTTCGCAAGGTAATCGTTAGATTCCCGTGCGGATATCGAGAGGATGCCGTGCGGTTATCGCACGATTCTACGGTTTTGATTTGGGATGTTTGATAGTTAAGATATCCTGAGATTTCCGCGCGATCATCGCAAGGCTTTCGTGCGGTGTCCGCAGAAGGCTACGGGCTAGTGATTTTTAAAGATAAGTATAACATTTTTTTAAACGAGATCGCAGGTGTTTGCGGTGCCCGTAAGACCGTGCGATGATCGCACGGGCACCGTATGACACCGCACGGGCACCGCACGATTTTATGCTTACGGCGAGATACGGGCGCCGTACGGGCTCCGTAGGCCAAATGTAAACGAGGCTTAAAAAGGGTGTGGTGACCACAGCTGTGTGCTTAAAGCTACCCTTTCACAGTTCTTCTTCATAGAACAATTACACGTCTAGTTCTTAGATTAGGAATTTTGTGCATTTTTCAATGTTTAAGAATCGTACATGGGTATGACACTAACAACAACTCATTCATAAAAAAAAAAAATGTAGCTTGAATGTTCGAATCGGCTGTCTGTCTTTTTTTTTTTCTTGCCTTACAAGATCGAATCATTTTATTGTAGAGTTAAGTTTTACACGATAAAGTCATTATTTCCGATAAATTAATAAAAATTCAATAATCGCGAATCCCAATCTTTGAAAGAGCAGCTTTAAGTAGAGTAAAACCGTCTTAGAAGAGGATAAAAGTCTTGGGGATAAAAGTCTTGGGGATAAATTTGTAAAAGATAAAATTATGACCTAGAAATCTTGTAAGGGTAAATCGGGTTGATAATGGAGTCATGAAAACGTAAATGATGCTAATCATTTTTTTTTAAATCTATATGAATGATTCCATTTTAACCCTTTTCTTCCTACCCACTAGATCAACTTTTGAAGTGCCACGGTGTTACCGTAAAAGAATCGTTCCCATGATTATATAACCTGAGTGCGCTGGTTAAGTCATTAGGTCGTTAGAATCAACATGTGGCATAATTAATTAAAGCACATAATCTGGGGGTGTATGACGAATTACAACATCAAAAGTATCGCACTGTAAATGAATATATTACTGTGAGAAATTCAACTTTATTGTGCTTTGCTGAATCTTGTATTTGAAAGCGACCCTTTGTCAGCTAAAAGTTAACTGAGCTAAACCGATCTTCTGGTTTGACAGAAAGCCGACTAAGTCAGGTATATATCAGTATATTTTAACTTGCACATAAACATTTGTTACATTTACACAATCAGGAGAAAAACATATTAAAACCGATAATTCCATTATGCATATTACAGTTTTTAAGCAGAAGTTATGCATTGATTTTTTTTTTCTTTTTTTATTACCAGTCACATTCGAATTTGAAAGATACCTAAATGAAACACGAGTTTTAATGATATCTGTAACTAACTCTTATGTAATTGAAATACCTGTTTTAAAACGTGACAAATGATGTGAACAGATAGCTCGAAATAGGTACAAATTTAAGGAAAGGAGTTCATTACAGTACAGAAATAAAACCGTTACAGACATTCCCAGCCAATTGCAGTCTGTTCCATATGTCAAATGAGTTTCTCAGACTCCAATTAATTTACGTCAATAATGGGTTTTTAATGCTGTTAGATATGCGTTTGAAGAAAACAATTTTAACGGTTGTTTTCTGGGAACTTGATGATAAGAAAAATCACAGTTCTCGTGATGGAAATACATTAATTAAATATATACGTTATTATGTGGTCATGTTGCCTTTAACCCACAACCCGGTCATTTTTCCTGAGCAACTTGGTAAAATTCTTATTATTAAAAGCTTGAAAGAACGTTGTTGGATGCTACTTTAGGATCAGTGATCTGTTTATTTGAAAGGGGTTTATCGCCACTTTCAACAGTATTCTTTCATATTGCGACGTCTAGAGCAACTAACGGTGGATTGCTTTGTATTCCTCTGTCCAATGCTACCCCTGCATCTTTTCCAAGTCTCCATCTGCTCATCCCACTTAGAATTATAATTATCCACCCATTGGTGGGAGATAATTATCGGGGAAGGTATTGTCACGGCCAGGGATCGAACCTGATGCTGCCAGTGAATATCGAAATCTGATCATGATATACTTCAATAAGAAAAATACTTTCTCTCATATTAATAATTTCGGCTTTTTGTCTCTTGGACTGCGAACGTATATATGGATTAGCCATAAATAAATCACGAGTAAACTGATTTTGTTTATCTTACTTCTCTTGCCAAAAAGATTTTGAATCAATTCCATTCACAAAGTCAATATAGTTGAGATCTCACTTGCTTCAGACGATAGGATATGTTTTGAAAATGGAAAACTCGAGTGCATTGGTAAGCGGTTAGGGGTAAGACTTTATCATTAAGTTTAATTTCTTTCTCTTTTTTCATCTGCGAATTTATTCTGAACAAATAAGTTAATGACTGGAATTAAATTTATCAGCTGTTTCTTTGTGCAACAGCATGAGAACAGGATCCGGATTCCCACGCTTTGACTGTTCGATTCCCTATAAAAAGCGGCCTTTGTAGACAGCTTGTCACACTTTGATTCTAAAAGGTTTAAAGTTAAAGATGGATCGATACATGAATAAGTTTTTGGATATGTCAAACAATATGTTTGAGTATTCTCGCGAAAGTTCTAATGATTTGATTCGAAATATGAGAGCTGAAGTGGATCGGCTAAACCAAGATTTGTACGAATCCCGTCAAGGTAATTTGTTTTCTTTCTTATACTCTATCATTTTAATATTGTTTTAGAGATTTTGTAAGTGCCGATGTCTTGAAAATATTTGAGTAGTGTAGAGTTAGATCAGACTGATTAAATACAAACTCTAAACTACATTTCTTTACCTACCTTTCGTGAGAAGTATATTTCTTTCTAAGAGTTTCTGTTTTTGTGAATTCATCAGACTATAGAAAATATATGAGTCTGTGCGTGACATTTCCAACAATTTTAATTGTGCATCAAGTACAGACATTTAGCAGACTGACCGATCACACAGTGCGTTCAGATTATTGGCTGATTACCTAAAGAAAATTTGACTCAGTAGCTACCTACAGAGTGCAAAGTGAAGACCCTGATCAGACTTTGCGGATGAACAGACTGATCCGAGTCTTTACTTGTTACACCCGGAAATCGTTGGAAATGTCACACACAGGCTCATATATTTTCTATATTTTTTTTTTATTATTATTATTTTGACAATCAAAATATTTGTTGTGTTTGATTAGAAAATGAATATACTTTTACAAAATATTCAATGAAATATGAAATGTTAAAGATAAATTCTTCATTTGAAAATATCGTCGAAAAAATATTTTGTATTCCGGGTGAAATTAAGAGCAAATTTAACAAATTATATTTTCGTTTTTCCTTTCTTATGAACACTTCATTTAACTATTTCACTGCGAATTGTTTTACATACCCTAATTTGAAAACTATTTAAAAACATATGTTTACTCATAATTCAATTATTTACAAGCAAATTTATTTATTTGACTGATTATTTTGTATTCATTGTTTTATATATGTTTGTATTTTCATATATTTATTCAAGAATTCATTGGCAAATTTCGGTCCTTTACTTATTCATTTATTTTGATATTTTTCTTGATTTTGTTATACTAAAAATTATATTCAAAACATTCTTGTTTATTTTACAGACTTGATAGCTGCTTCAAGAGAGAGAGACACATTTCAGAGAGAGAGGGATGACATTCTCACAGAGGTTCCACTCCTTAAAACCACAATGAGAGAAGTAGAATTAAAAGTTCAATTATTGGAATCTGAAAAGCAAAAACTTGAAAGGGACAACTCAAAATTTCGCAATTCTATCTCAACTCTGACAGAGGAAAAAATTAGATACAATGTTTTAACTAAAAGATTGAAAGATGAAATTTCTTCCCTAAAAGTAAAGGTGGAAGAACAAACACAAATTATCAATCAAAATAAAGAGACAATTAGTATTTGGCAGAACACTAGCGAAATTTATGAAAAACGATTTTATAATTTAAGAAACAGCCTAATGGACATAAGAGGTACGATAGACGATGGGGAGGCGGAAGAAAACAGGCAAATGGAATATGAAAACATTTCGGAAACAGGAGACAATAATCAAGAAAATGAAAACATTTCGGAAACAGGAGACAATAATCAAGAAAATGAAAGTGGGAATAGTGACGATGACGTCATATATGTAGCAACAAAGTGTTAAAGTTGAAATACAATATTAGTTAGCATAAATTCGGAAACAGGAGACAATATTTAAGAAAATGAAAGTGGAAAGAGTAAAAAACAATATTAGTTAGCATAAATTGAAAGCAGGAATTGGTGTAAACATAAAGATAACACAAAAAATGGTTAATATACATAAAATATTTTATGACATTGATTTTTATCAATTTACCATTATCGTACTATCCGTTGGTAACTTTGAAAAAAGAATTGAAAGCATTGTTTGAAAGGAGAATTGAAAGCATTGTTTGAAAGGAGAAACGACTTGCAACAAGCAAAGTCTCTTTCCTTACAATGGATTCTTCCATGTACGTTACCTACGTTACATTCTCTTTTTTGTTGTCTGTAACTTTTCTTTGATTGGAGTAGTGTAAAAATTATATCTGGTAATTGGAAAAGGACTGTGTAGAGGGAACAATTTTACGTAACTTCGAAGCGTTGACAAGGTATATTACATTATCTTAATTATCTTATTTTGTATATTATTTGTGTTGTTTCTCTTTTGTGATATAACTCGCCACTTTGGTGGAAATAAAATAATGTATAAACCGCAATTTTACTGAGAGATTATTGTGTAATTATATGTCTTGTGTTATGTAATTAGATAATGTATAGAACAGCATAGCATATTAGCATGACTTTGAATGAAAATATGTATCATACAAATTAAATATAAAACCATTGTGTTGTTATTATCATTTTTATTTTTTCAAACGATATTTCTACTCAACTCGAGTGGTTGTTTGTTTATTAATACCATTATCGTGGATCCAGAGTTCCGGAACCCACCCCTCTTGAAATTTCAGAAAATATGGTTATAAGATTTGAACAAACTTGAAAGCAAGTATCATATTGTCAGTGAGCAACTAAACACTTGTAACTCCAGCTTTGTTCAAGCTGTAGTTACGGCATTTTGCTAACTGACGAAAACTGTGGAAATTAAATATTTTCAATCATACCCCCTCTGAGGAAATATCCTGGATCCGCGCATGAAATCTCAAACCGCAACTACATCAAACAACTTATAACCCGAGACAATCCATTAAGTCGATCCTTTACTTACTTTAGTACGACAGGGAATTAAATAAAAGAAATTGCTGGCGCATTCAAAATAGATATACAATGAAACAAATATCACAGAACATCATAAGATAAGACGGAATTTTCTGGGAGTTAAAATGTTCATTTTTGTCAAAGAGGGGATTGTGTGTAAATAGGTTAAGTTATCGCCTCTTAAATACCTATCAAATCCCAACATTTTACGCTGTAATTTCTCATTTTTACAAGCGTGCTGTTAATAACCCCCCAACAAGACTCACGCATCTGTTTTATTCATTATTATAGAAGCGCGTGTCGCTATTTTGATAGGCCATCAAACGATAGCGGTAAGAGTACCACATGTTTTGCTGCGTTTTACTTGTCAACACGCGTGAAACATGTTAAATCATTGTAGAAAAATGCGAGATCGGACCCGCTCGCCTTTGATACACCCATCTGTTTTGTTTTTCATCTGTATGTCTGCCTGATCAAAAAAATCTACAACTGTAACCTACGAACTTAATATTTGCCAGTTCGGAGGATGTGGTACATTAAAAATTTCACAGAAAGGCGTGGTTTAATATGGTCCTTTAAGTCTGTCCAGCATTGATACATAGCATGGTCCGTTCACCCATTCTTTCACTCGCTCACCTACCTATATTACCCAAAACTTAACGCTAAAACGTTGATCTACGAACGAACATTAATCGTGAAAATTCGAGTAGCAGGAAATTTTGAAAACCATGTCGGAGAAGAAGAAAAATACATGTGTCAATATTTTCGAAAATGTTTGTCAACCTTGCGTTTAGGAGGACAAAAAGCTCACCTACGTTTCAAAATGGTACCAGGTATCACACGTGAGTACACGTTTTAAAACGTTCGTAAACGTTTTGTTCTCCTGAATGCAGGACAGAATACATCTTCGTCTTGTGAAAAAAATAGGTGATTGTAAAGAGATAATAACTTGTTGGCGATCTAAGTATATTGTCATTTCAGTTTATTATAATTGAAAAGTCAATATTTTCGAAAATGTTTGTCAACCTTGCGTTTAGGAGGACAAAAAGCTCACCTACGTTTCAAAATGGTATCAGGTATCACACGTGAGTGCACGTTTTAAAACGTTCGTAAACGTTTTGTTCTCCTGAATGCAGGACAGAATACATCTTCGTCTTGTGAAAAAAATAGGTGATGTAAAGAGATAATAACTTGTTGGCGATCTAAGTATATTGTCATTTCAGTTTATTATAATTGAAAAGTCAATATTTTCGAAAATGTTTGTCAACCTTGCGTTTAGGAGGACAAAAAGCTCACCTACGTTTCAAAATGGTATCAGGTATCACACGTGAGTGCACGTTTTAAAACGTTCGTAAACGTTTTGTTCTCCTGAATGCAGGACAGAATACATCTTCGTCTTGTGAAAAAAAAATAGGTGATGTAAAGAGATAATAACTTGTTGGCGATCTAAGTATATTGTCATTTCAGTTTATTATAATTGAAAAGTCAATATTTTCGAAAATGTTTGTCAACCTTGCGTTTAGGAGGACAAAAAGCTCACCTACGTTTCAAAATGGTATCAGGTATCACACGTGAGTGCACGTTTTAAAACGTTCGTAAACGTTTTGTTCTCCTGAATGCAGGACAGAATACATCTTCGTCTTGTGAAAAAAATAGGTGATTGTAAAGAGATAATAACTTGTTGGCGATCTAAGTATATTGTCATTTAAGTTTATTATAATTGAAAAAACACATCGTTTCCAGACTGCAAATGAGCGAGTAACCTCAATCAATGAACAATGGGACATTGATTTGCTTTCTATGATAAATTTAAGTGATGCAAATGATGGTGTTCGGTATCTATTGTTTACCATTGACATCTTAAGCAAGAAGTTAAGAGTGCAACCGTTAAAAAATAAAACGGCAAAGGCAGTTTTGGAAGGTATGAAAAATATAATTAAAGTCGTGAAACCAAGAAAAGTAAGAGCAGACAAAGGTTCCGAATTTGTTAATCAGTGGTTTAAAAAATTGATGAAATCGGAAAACATCTACTTTTTCACAACACAAAATCCACCAAAGGCAAATTATGTAGGCAAATTATCCGGAAAGGGTTCAGAGGATGATCAAAACGACTCTTTACCGGTACATGAGGCATCACGGTAGCTATCGTTACATTGGTGTGCTTGACGACATTATTGATAATTATAACAATACTCCGCACAGAAGCCTTAAGAGCCTATCAGGAGCAGTACACTGCAGAGGTGTTTCAAATAGCGGGTAGGTTACTAAAGCAGGGAATTCTAATGTATCGCTTAAAGGATTTAAAAGACGAAAATATAAAAGTTTTTTTTTTTTATACGAGCGAATTGCAGAAAGTGGAAAAAGACGAGAACAGTCTCTGGTTTATTGAGCGCATTGTTAAGCGAAGAAAACGCTGTCCCCCATATTACAAAAATGAGAGATTATAAAAAGATAAGAATTGTTGTCGACCTTGGCAAACGGTTACTTAATTTAGATCGGAAAAACAGCGAAAGAAAAGAAGAAAATGCTTGTTTCCAATACTGTTTACTACATTTATTTTTCACAAATAAAAACTAATGGTTAAGTCAAAGAGGCGGTTAGATACAAAAAAGGTCGATCGATAAGAGCAAGAGCCCGTTCGTTGATTCGTGTACCTGTCTGACCAACACCTCACATTAAAACTTTGAACCAATCATTAATAGGAAAAATTTCAGTAAAATATTGGGAAAGTATAGTATAAGAAAATTTAGAAAACAGTGTTGGAAAAAGAAGAAAATGCTCTTTTCAATGGTTGGAATACCCTAGTTAGAAGGAGGGGGTTGTAACGGTAAGGGTAAATTATATATCAAACTTCGTAATATTATTTAAGACATTTATTTGTATTTTCTAACAAATATAATATAATGTAAAATATGTATACAATGTCTAGTCGTTATATGGTTTAATATAAAACACATCTCCAGTTTATATATGTACATGAAGTACATTTAACACTTTTGATATGCATTTTAGTCTTAACAAAATAAATCAGGGTAGAAAATAAGTATTTATTCTAATACTTTTGGCAAAAAAGTCGGTTTCAGCAAACAACAAATGCACAATGTGTATATTGATAAAACATTATCCAGTATGTTTTATGTTTAAGTCAAGGCTAAGGCGACTTTATTTAACCCATAGTTTTGACCTTTGAGTCCAATGTTCACACACTAAATAAAACCTCGTCGTCAGGAAACAGAGAAATGAAATAAAATCCCATAAAACACAGAAAAACCCTGATAAATTACACTGTAAATTTGATGGTAATTGAATCCAAATACACGCGTTAACTAAAGGGAAACAATTATGATCCAATTTCGCTTTCTACCCACTGGAGTTATATGCAGTGTTGTATGTAGACATTGTATAAGCGCGCTAATATACACATATGGTTCTTAAAACTTTATGTTTTTCACTCTCTCTAATGTCGTATCTTTCATAGTAAGATTTTCTAGCTCACGTAGATTATACCTATCACACCCCATAATGAGGGAAGCAGTTAAGTTATCTTGTATCGCCACAAATGCCATTGCAAGCAAATCTCGACAGTTTTCGTTGCAATCTTTAACGACGTCATACCACGAAAAAAGCAGCCAAAACGTAAGACTTGACGCATCTTGACTGTTCTTCTTTAATGATTGAATTTGGTGTCTATTAAATCCAAGCACAACTGCAACTACCTCCCATTCAGTTATTTCACGAGATAGGTTTATGAGTTCACCTACTGTGATTTTGGATGCCATGTCCTCCCTGCAAAAGATAGATTTCTGAATTAAGTCAAGTATTTCATGTAACACCCAGATAAATATAATTATAGAGTCTTAGAACTTAATTTCTCTCACTTTATCCATGGTAGATGGCGTCATAGTAACGTGTTTTAACTGATCACTAGAACCGACTATGAAATATGCCGTTCTATTATCTTTCACCGCCTGAAAAGCTTTAGCGAGCAGATATCTCCAACTATTGTCGTAATGTTTTACAACCTCGTACCAAGAGTAAAGTAACCAAAATAATTGTCTTTCAAGTCCATGTGTATTTTCTTTAAGAGCTAGTATTTGGCTTCGACAAAACCCTAGATGAACAGCGACTATTTCCAAATTTGAGCCAATTCTTTCCTAAATCTGTACGAGTTCACATGTAGAAAGCTCATTATTCATTGGATTTGCCATGTTTCTGAAAAGAAATGGTTTAAACTGAATAAACATCATATAGGTTTACCATAAAATAATAATAATAATAACAACAACAGTAATAATAATGATTATAATAATAATAATAATAACTAAGAATATGTATTTTTATTGTATTTTTATTGTATTTTTATTGTAAACAAAAAAACAATAACTCAATAAACCTCTTTAAAATGAATTGATATATTGGAGATACATGTGAAATTAAAATCAATATAACAGTTTATAATAAATCGACTTACCGTATATTAATTCCGACTCGTAATTAACCCTATATTCAAATCTGTTTCAATGAAAGAAGTTCGTTTCTTTTTAAAATGCACTTTTTAAGCAGACGCTTAAAAAACCATCAGTAGTATAGTATGCGCCCTCACACCTCAGTAGTATAGTATTAGCACTAACACCCTTTATATGCAAAGTCATAGAATGAAATATATGCTAGCACTACTCTTAGTATTTATATATATATATATGCTTGATTTAGTTAAATACGTAGTAATTGCAACTTGGGAAAACCCATTACCTACTAAGCATTGATACTGATAGTTAATGCTTTCATCTGCAGGTGTTGTTCATTATGAAACTAATAACACGGTATGATCTTAATGTTATTCCTAAAACATGTGGTAAAATGATTAAGTCTTACGTAAATATGTTTATCAGATAACCTATATGTTTTATCATTTTTCTGCAGCTGTTATGAATTTTTTAAGTCGCGACATAAAGATGCTATCAGTAAAATCTAATTTAAAATTCATTTAAAAAAGTAATTAACATTAAAGTAACATTATTATCAGAGCGATTAATTTTCTTTACGTTATTTATGTACTTTCATCCTTTAATCTGCAGCTGTTGTTAATTACATAGTACCGACAAAGATATAATCAGTGAAACACACATGGAAATAATGAATACAATCTCTTGATAGCGTGAGAAATGTTTTTTGCGTAATTGCTTTTATTTATCACCTGCAGCTGTTAACCATTAGTAATAGACCTGTTTAAAAACTAATTAAATTGTTCCACTTTCGTGGGAACAGGGTTTTATGGCATTCTAATAACCAATCAGAAATAAGTACAAGTATTTGTGCTCGACCAATACGGTGAGTGCAATGAAGTATATATGGGTGTTGTATTTTATGGAAACTATTATTCGCTACAAAATCTTAGTACTCAGCCATGGAACCAACATTCGATTCCGAGGGATTCTTGCTTAAAGTGACTGGAAAGTTTGGATACGGAAGAGAAGTGGCTCTCACAAAATGGAATGATTTGATATACTTACATATTAATGACAACTCTAAATGTTGGAATAATGGACAGTTTGACAAAACCAAGTCAAAAAGTCTTTCGTTCAAGTGGAGTGATGTTGTGAATTTGAGGGAATGTTTAAAAGAGCTACAACCCTTCGCTGAACAAATAGAAACTGAGCAGGTATTTATTATTTTCAAAAATAATTACCAAATGATTTATATTATTCATACATTTGTTCATTTATTAACATTTAACGCGTTAACCATAATTTCAAATTCATTTAAACATTACTTTTATCAAAAGACTTTATTCATTTCAGCATATTGGAATACCTATGCACCAGACCCAGGCGTATCTAGATGAGCCCTTTGACACAAATAAAGAAAATAATCCTACAAACTTGGATAACGTAGCAAGCAGTTCTCAGACTCAACAACAACAACAGAGAGAGGTGTCAAAAGTGTTGCCCATTCAACCGAAATTTCGTCGCTATCAGGCATACCTGGATGAGACCAACGCAGAAAATAATCCACCAGCCTTGGATAATGTAGCAAGTAGTTCTCAGAGTCAACAACAGAGCGAGGTGTTTAAAGTGTTGCCCATTCAACCAAAATACCGTCGCTTTCAGCCTTATTAAAACTTTTTTGATATGACACAAGCTGAAATTGATATAGTTAAAAGATTGTACCAGGAAGGGGAATTTAAGCAAATACACTTTAATCTAAAGAAAAAAACCATAGTATGTGAAATAAGTGCTACTTTATCAATTGTGCTAAAACAAAAACGAAGTGGTATTTCAGTTACAATAAAAAACGCTTCAAAATTTGTTACATTTACAGAGACAGATTTGCGTTTTATTTCTAAAGCCGACGTCGGCATTTTATTCTTGTGTTCTTTTTTAAAAGAACAGTGACTATGGAATTCATCACAGAAGAATCACTAGCAAAGAAAAAAAGACGCTTTCGAAATTTCTTTTGCTCAACGTGTGATATTTGGATTTCTGAATATTTCTTTAGCTGCCATGTGAGTAGTATTAAACATTTAAAACGTTATAAAAGGCAAATAACTGTCAAGGGACCGCAAAAAAAGTCGTGTGAAACCATGCCTAGAAAAACACGAAACGAAAAAACGTTCCATGAAAAAATGCAAACCATGTCATAACGATGTAGTCAGCACACCTTCAAAACATGAAGATGAGTACGTCATTCAAGGGAGTACATTGAAAAAACATTGTTCGAGGGAGATAGGTTCTGAAATAATAACTTCACAAGATACGTATGATAAGGTAAGGCAAAGGTTATTCGACCAAGAACAAAGAGAAGAAAATCAAAAGATAAATGAAATACCACAAAATCAAATGGGTATCCTAGATGATCAAGATGTGTGGGACTTTCAAAGTGCTGTATTTCGTTTGCAATCAAATACCCCTGATAAAAATGGAGAATGTGTGGACGAAAACGCACAGACCGGCTATGAAACTAATCCGTTTCCCGTTGAGCTCCTAAGTGGACAATTTCCAAATTCAAGCTGCAACAGTCAACACTTGAACCAAATTTCGTTATTAAAATGTGAAAACTGCAACCCCATGAGTTATTTAGATTATGAGGACTGGTGAGTTCACAACCATGGAAAACGAGCAAGAAAATTGGACTTTTCTCGGAGCAGACGTTCCAAAAACCGAAATTACTTTTCTATGTCAAGTATTAATAGTTTATATTATTGTAATAACTTCGATTGTGAATCTTTCAATACAACATGAAAACACAGAACTGTGGATAAGTTTATTATGCAGCGCTATTGGGTATATTTTACCATCACCAACGTTAGATAGTAAAAAAGAAAAGACAAAAAGAACACAGAGAAATAGAGTCGCTTAAACAGATCCTATAAAAGCTTTGATATGAATTGTAAACATTTACTTTTGCTTTGGTGAAATTCACTACAATATATCATGGACGTGTCTGACTCATTAAACACGAATTTAAAGTTCAGACAAACAAAATATATGCTGTTTCAAGACAGAGTTTCTACGTTTCATACTTGGCCAAAACAATTACGTCAAGACAAGTTTTTATTGGCTGCTGCTGGATTTATTTACACGAAAGAGGGAGATGTATGTGAATGTTTTGCTTGCGGTTTGAGGTTATCCCAGTGGGAGTACAGTGACAATCCTTTCGTGGAACATAAAAAATGGTCAAAAGATTGTGTTTTTCTAAAAATTATTGGATACGGAGAAAAACAGTCAGAGGATAAAACAGACGTGGCCAACTCTTTTTCTTTTTTCTTTGATGAAAAGAGGGATTTGAAACTTCCTTGGTGATGGATAAAACATATGTATCTTTATTGGACAGCTATTATGACTTTGTTTATAGTGAGGAAATTAGAAAAGTCTTAGTGGACGTACGTAGAGCTGGATGCAGAGGCTGTGCAAATGGGGAACTTTCACAACGTAGTCACTCATGTTTAATACTTAGTACTGAACAACAGTTGGTGCATTATTGGAACATCATTTTACAACGAATAAAAGATTCTGATGTTATTTTTAAATGGAGTGAGGCTGTACTCGCTTTACAGCATATACCAGTCACATTAATTGAAGTGTACAAGCTAAAATTGAACTGTCGCGATTACAGAGAAACTATGAAAACTGAAAAATGGAAACAAAAGTTAATTAATATGATTTGTACAATTGAAAAATTGGAACAACGACTTTTTGAGGACAGAAATAGTTCATGTAATTTTCTTATATACTGAATCGTATTTGCATGCTTTATGTGTTGTGTTATTGTCATAAATATTGTATAACCAAATAAAGATAGAAACAAAAAAACTGTTATTTCCTCCTTTCTTTTATATAAAGCGGGTCTCTTCTCTTTCAATACCATTGTAAAACAAGACTTCGAGCGATATGGAGAGTATAATCAAGTTACAAACTGCTGCAACGGCACTTGTTATCGGTATGTAACTTTCATTGAACAGATGACTCCTATGTATCAAAGAGTCAAAGGATATTTTGTTTCATTGGTGTTGTTCTGTCCCCTCATTTTCACATGTCCCTTGAATCAAAAGATAATTGTTTTACTTTGTCTAACTGTCAGCATTATTCATTCGTGGCTATCCCTTTTACATTTTTCTTTTTTAGTATTTTTATTATTATTTGAGAAGTTTGTAACTTAGAAAATATTCCTTTGCGTAGGGCCAAGTAATTCGGGAAAGAGCAGACTACTCTTCGAGATTATGAAACATGCTGACGGCATGTTCATTTCACCCATAAAGAAGATTTACTATTGCTACGGCGTATACCAACCATTATACGATCAAATGAAAAGAGATGTGCCAAATTTAACATTTGTGGAAGGTTTACCCTCCAAACACGACCTTGACACTTGAAGAAGAACCAGGTCACAAGTTGATTATATCAGACGACAGCATGGCTGAAGCCAGTTCCAGTCCAGTAATGGCAAGTTTGTTTACAAAATATGCGCATAATTACAACTTCTTTTGCATCCTCGTGTCCCAAAATGCCTTTAGTCCTGGTAAAGAATTCCGAACAATAAGTCTAAATACACATTATTTCTTTCTGTTCAAAAATAGACGTGACGAATTACAAATACAAACACTTGGACGACAAATATTTCCAAGAAATTTAAGATATTTCATGGACAGTTATAAAAAGTCGACTGAAAAGCCATATGGTTATTTACTTGTTGATCTGTCCCCACACTCGGATCCTAAATATAAATTGAGGTCCAGAGTTCTACCCCACCAGACTATGATTGTGTACGTACCAGAGAAGGAAGCATGAACGTTTTAAAAGAGAAAGAAGGTGACTTTTTAAGGCTTTTATTATTTACCTCTTTACCACAAAGGAGATCTATGTTAAAAACCATACAAAAATCGCAGTTACAAGCAATTGTGCAAATAGTGTTTAATATTTTGATGGGTAACAGACAGCTTCCCGAAAAAGATAAAAATCGGTTGAGAAAACATAGAGTCGTTATTCGGAGATTTGTCAGTAAACGTCTTTCACAACGAGAGAGGAAAAAAATTCTTATAAGATATTCGGAAACCATCTTGTCATTGCTACGTGTAGTGAAAGAGGAGTTAAATTAAAACATGGCACAAGAAATGGTTCTTATTTCTAAAATAAGATACGAACGTTTGCTGAAAAATTCGACCGCCGACGACCAAGAAAATCATTTTGATGAACATTTGAATAATACAAGGCTAGAGGATCGAGACAATAGACAAAATCAAATACAACAATCAGAAAACAAGGAGATTAAAGGAAAAGTAATGGAGCAGTATTCCACGCAGCAACAAGGAAAAGGGGTTGAAACGACCACAAAACCACCTTTCTTCGTAAAGAAAACATTGTCTGAAATGGGATTTGGAACGAGGAATAAAGCAAGACGCCAGAAAAAACCTATCCTAAAAAATCCACCATCAAAGGATAGTAAAAGAGCTAAACTAGAATGGATAAATTATACGATTTAAAAAGTGAGTATACTTTCTACAAAAATTGTGCATAGCATTACATGATATCTGTATATAAAGTATTACATAGTAACTTTTAATTTGGTACCTTTCTGCATGACAGTATTACTTACCATGGGAAACCCGTTTATACAACTTTCCCACGGTTCTGAATCGAAATGAATACTGTTTAGAACTTGCTTTCAAAAATCATTAAATGTTTTTTACATCTGTTATTATAATTAAACGCCTTTTCATTTTCTTTTATGTATCCGGTGGATAGGTTAATGGGGTTTTTTTTACATATGTTAGTACTATCAAAGGATTATTCAATTTCTTTAATGTAGTCGGTTAATAACTTTCAGCTATTTTTCCATCCGGTCTTTATCTGATTCAAGACGGTTTAATAATCTTTTAAATAAAAAACACGTGTTGTTACGCGTCATATCTAAATTAGTTCTGTATTTTATGAGCATTTACGTCACCATTACAGCTGTTCTCATTATTCATTTCGTCATGCTTGTAGTTTTTGAGGTTTATAAATGTATCACACATGTTTTATCGCTAAAAGCAATTACCGGTATAACATGTTGTGAGTTTTTTCTCTCGTGTTCATTTTAATTGTTTCTCAACAGTTATATGGAAGGAAGCTGTACACTTAGAAAATAATTATATCAAATCAAGATTTTGGAACATATACAATCATGAATGGACTTGATGAAATAATTGGAATAATCAATTGGATATTAGTGTATAGACAATGTTAGTGTGTTTCTGTGTATAAAAAAGTGATCACTCTAGTATTGGTATCTATGTGAATGGAATTCAATTTTGTAACTCAGAAATGTTATCGTGAAGTGAGTACACTAGTTGAATAAAAGCATAATGGCAGAGCCAGGGAAAGGTGAGGAATATTTGAAAAATAATGACGTACAGTGTGAAGTTTGCTTTAAAAAGTTTAAATCAAAAGCACTTTTAAAGCAGCATATTCAGATACATCAACGTAAGCATCAATGTAAATATTGTGGAAAACTGTTTAGTTTTCGATCTAATTTGAAAAGACACGAAAATGCAACTCACAAACAGGACGACCAAACAAAACAGATTTTTTTCTGCAACATTTGTAATAAGTCATTTACTAGAAAAGCTCACATATCTCGTCACACAGCCACTGTACATCGAAACAATTTAACACAATCATCAAATTCATTTTCATGTCGTCATTGTAATCGGGAGTTTTCATCCTATCGAAATCTAGTGGAACATGTCGAACATAGTCATCCATTAAACCAAGAGGGGTGTAGACAAGAAGCGTCATCAAAAACACTAAATGATGATGATGTAACTAAAACTATCACAAACAGAGGAAACCCCAGCGATAAAGTACTTATTGGGTCGCAATCAAAACCCCAAGAAACTAACGAAGAAACTAACGAAGACCTTCGTCATGATGACGAATCGGCTCTTAGAAATCGTGTTGAAAACAGAAATATATATCCTAGACATAATCAAAGATATGACATACTCTCATTTTTTGCGAGTGCATCAGATGAAATAAGAAACTATCTCAAGTCAAGAGCTCGTCAACTTGGAGGAATTAAATGGAATATGTGCGTTCAAATTGAAATGCAAAGAGATGATGGGGATGAAATGACGATCTCAACCCCTTACTTTCGGAGTAGAACATATCGTTTTTTACCCGACGAGGACTTGCAAGAGCATGATTTGAATGAAGCGTTTCAAAAAATGTTTGCTGCATTAGAAAAATATCAAAGAGAGGGATCAAACTGGTTCGTCAAAAAAATAATTAAGCTTGAGATCCATACAGTGCTGTATAGACCAATATCTGGCTCAACATATGTCCCATTACCAGAAACACTCTTGCGAAGTCAAAGTATATTGAACATTCGAAACAATGACTACAAGTGTTTCCTTTATTGCATACTGGCATCTCTTTATCCCTAAGAGAAGTTCCCAGATTATCAAGACTCATATGAAAGATACGAAAATGAACTCGTGATGACTGGAATGTCATACCCAGTGTCTATAGCAGATATTTCAAAATTTGAAAGGCAGAATGTTAGTATTTCCGTCAATGTTTTTGGGTTTGAAGATGGAACTATTTTACCGTTACGGGTAACAAGCCACAGCAGCCGAATTCATCACGTCAATTTACTATGGCTGACATCAGTGGACACATCACATTATTGCTTAATCACTGATCTAAATCGCTTTCTTTCTCGAACTAAAAAACACACACGAAAAACTTATTTTTGCCCTTACTGTCTACACGGCTTTATTAGAGAGGACCTCTTAGAAAATCATAAAGAATATTGCTCCATGCATGGACCTCAAAAGGTTATATTACCAGAAGATGGTGCTACTCTCAAATTCAAAGAGTACGAGAAGACGCTAAAAGTTCCTTTTGTAATCTATGCCGATTTTGAAACATTGAATGTTAAGCTCCAAACGTGCATGCCGAATCCAGAATACGCGTCGACCACTCCTACCACAAAATTAGAAGTATGTGGATATGCATATAAAGTGGTGTCGGAAGACTCACGATATACGAAACCTACAGTTGTTTACCGAGGTCCACAGGCTGCCAAAAGGCTTATTGAGTGTTTGGTGGAAGAACAAAGACAAATTCAAGAAATTTTATCACACATAGAACCCATGCCAGAACACGAAGGATACATTGATAATGCAAAATATTGCTGTCTTTGCAAGAAGCAATTTTCTTTATATGATAGGACATATAAAAAAATAGTTGTCCATCACAATCATTTGGATGGATCGATTATTGGCCCTTCATGTCAATTATGCAACCTTCAATGTAAACAAGCAAAATTCACATGCGTCATGTTTCATAATTTACGCAATTTCGATGCACACATCTTGTGTGAGAGCTTGGGAGAATTCAAAGATTTTAAATTAAACTGCATTTGTCAAACTTCTGAACGATATGTTTCATTCTCTTTAGGGAATCTTAGATTTTTGGATAGTTTCCAATTTCTTCCAAGTTCATTGGAAACACTGGTAAATAATCTTAAACTAGATGGTATTGACGCGTTTCCACACCTACTCTCAGAATTTGAAGATAGGAACCAGGTCAAGTTACTCGTGCGCAAAGGCATTTACCCATATGACTATGTAGACTCGTTTCATCGATTCGAGGATAAAGACTTACCACCACAACACGAATTCTATTCTTCTTTAAAGAAAGAGGGCATTTCTGTTGAAGAATACGCCCATGCACAGAAAGTGTTTGAGGAATTCAACTTGTCGTCATTAGGAGATTATCACGACTTATACGTAAAAACGGATGTATTGTTACTGGCTGACGTCTTTGAATCTTTCAGAAAAGTTTGCCTTGGGCATTACGAGTTAGATCCATGTCATTTTTACACTTCACCCGGCTTATCCTGGTCAAGCTTACTTAAAATGAATTGACCAGATACTTATGATAGAAGCTGGTACTCGAGGTGGGATATCTCAAATTTCAAATCGTTTCCAAAAAGCCAACAATCCGTATCTAGAAGACTATGATCAGTCAGAAAAAAACTCTTATCTCACGTATTTTGATGCAAATAATCTTTATGGGTGGGCCATGGTGCAACCTCTGCCTGTTAGAGATTTTAAATTTGTAGATAATGTTGAAGAATTTGATGTTATGACAATCAAAGACAATAGCCAAATCGGATATATATTAGAGGTGTCTCTTCAATATCCTGCAGAACTCCACGACCTACACAATTGTCTTCCTCTTGCACCTGAGCAAAAGACAATTACGAATGAACAACTTTCCCCCTATGCACAACATTTATTACGGAAACTACATGGTCTAAATGATGAAGATCCATTACCGTCAAGTGGAAGGGTAAAAAAATTACTCGCCACTCTAGAAGATAAATCCCACTACATTCTTCACTACAGAAATTTACAATTGTACTTGAAACTAGGAATGAAACTAAAGAAAATCCACCGGATTTTACAATTCCGACAGGAACCATGGATGAAACCCTACATTGACTTCAACACAGAAATGAGAAAACGAGCTAGATCTCCATTTGAGGCGACATTCTTCAAAATTTTAAACGTCAGTGTCTATGGAAAGGTGAGTCTAGAAGGAGGGTGTGGGGCTATCTTTGATTAGTACCTAATTTTTATTGATTCTAATTTTTATCAATTCTTATTTTATCAATTCTTATTTTACATAATATCTTTCAATCTAACTTCCAAACAAGAGTGCTTAAAATACAATATTGATCCATCTCGAAAAATCTATTTTAGCACTTTTTTATTATCATTATTTCCCTCCTGGAATATATATTTCATTTATCATTTTAGACCCTTCAGAATGAACGCAAATACAAGAACATCGAGTTGGTACATCTAGAGGAGAGATTACGGAAGCTATCAGCTAAATCAACATATAAGACCACAACCATATTCAATGAGGATCTCGTTGCAGTGGAACTACTGCGATCGAAAGTTAAACTTTCCAAGCCTAGCTACTGTGGAATGTGTATACTCGGTAAGTTTCATTGGATTCGCTTTCAATCAAATTTACTAACTCTAGTTGCTCTTATATAACTTTATATCGGTAATTAGATCAGCTTTTGTATTCATTTCAGATTTGAGTAAATGTCTTATGTACGACTTCTGGTATGGGTATATCAAACGACGGTATGGAGAAAAAGCTCAACTTCAAATGACAGACACGGATAGTTTGCTTTTCCACTGCGAAACAGATGATATTTACAGGGACATGCTACATTCCATAGACTTGTTTGACACATCGGACTATCCCATCGACCACTTTCTTTATAGTGAACAGAATAAAAAAACTCTAGGGAAAATGAAAGACGAAATGAATGGCAAGCCTATTGCGGAATTCGTTGGCCTTCGCTCTAAACTATATAGTTTTAAGTGTAATAATAAGGAAGAAAAGCGTGCTAAAGGCGTTTCAAAAGTGGTCGTGAAAAAGGACCTCCGACATGAACATTACAAATCTACTTTGTTTAATGAAACTAGAAAAGTATCTCTTATGACATCTCTCAGAAGTCATAAGCATGTACTTTTTTGTGAAAACATCAATAAAACAGGATTATCTGCTTTCGACGATAAGAGGTTTCTTCTTAATCCAATAAATAGTTACGCTTATGGACATTACAAGATAAATCAAAGTGGCGAATATATGTCAGATTGTTCTGAGAAAATGATTGAAGGGGCATCAAAACAGGTGTGTGACAATCTCAACGAAGTACCAATGGAGGTTACGCTTGAAGACAATTCGCCGTACAAAAATGTTGGAATAGTACATATTCAAGATGAATCTTTGATTTTCGATGACCGGATATTTACTCCCAACGAAGATCAATGTTTCTTCTTGAATGATTACAAGATTACTCCATATGAAAATCCTAAAAATCTATAAAAACAAAATATAACGTTTTGTAGTTAAATAGCATATATAAATAAAATGTATAAATCAACAACTTGTTTATTCATTTTCTTTTATTTACACACTGTTTTAGTTACATAGAGAAAGTGAGACACATGTCTGATTATATACTGCATTATTTGAAATACATTCTGGAAAAGAAGACAAAGCAAGGTTTTCAACATATGCATCATTATGGTCCATATTTGTACTAAATAAGGCAACAAAGTCGTTCATGCAAACTCCTTTCAACCTTTGGTGTAAGTAGAAAACACAATAAAGTCCACAAACTTTCGAATGGTTGCTTTGAATCTGTGTTCTGTTCATGGTTAACAATTTTGCTCTTTGTTCAATCCATTGCGCAACATTAGAACTATTCTCTTTTGGGGTTCTACCATAGCTATCGAAAAACTCCATATTCCCATTCCCATCGTTATAAATGGCACACCAATGTCTTCCCGGATCGTAGGAATTGTCCGTATTTACTACCAATCCATATCTTTTATATATGCGTTGATGAGGTAAGGTATCGGAGGCATATACTCCAAGAACATAGGGTGACAAAACCGGGTCACATTTCATAAAGCATTCTAGTTGAGATGTGTTCATGCTTGCAAAATTAAGTCACGATCTTTCGTTATCTCTAGGTACGCCGGCTGCTCTGAATATACGATACAAGTCATTGGTTCTGTAAGATAGAAAACATACATGCTAAGGTTTTAATATGAATAGATTATAAATTTTGTCGACTAAAATGGGTTATGTTAAACAGATATGAATATTTTCAAACTATGGCCGACATGAATAGATTATGTCTGTCTAAACACCCGTATAAATATTAGTATCAGAAGAAAAGCTCACCTGAAAGTACTTCTCCAAACTGGACAACTAATTGCGAATTTCCGCTTTTCACCAAGGATAGGTATTCACCATGATGAGAAAAGTTAGGCTCCGACTGAAATACGAATAAGGTACTGCCAGACATAAAATGAGGTCTGTCTATAGCAACGCCTTCGTTTCTTTTCCATTTATCAACACTCTGAATAAGATTGGTATAGGCTCTCGTAACAAGGCCTCTTTTATTTGAGAAGTCTGTTTTTAGGGGTGTTCCACCCACCGGCAGTCCGTCGTTATAAACCACAATCTGCGTGATATTGCAATGTTCAAAATTGTAAGGATTTGTTGTGTAATCCCCATTTAAAGCTTTACTCTTTACAAATCCAACAATGACTTTTTCCGGTCGCTTCCCTTGGAACATATTGTCCCAAATAAACGAACTGCTTCCTTTGGCGATAGTCTGAACTCGAACATCTTTCTTTGTATAGGGGTACAGTGCATTCTGCTTTTCCAGAATCTGAGCATGGCCATAAATAACTGCAGGATTAACCCTGATCTTCCTTGCAATGACGTAAATGTCCTGTATTACAATTTTAAAGTCTGTAGAATTATCAGCTGCAAGAAGCGCAAAGCTGGCTGGATTTCGGTAAAACTTAATCTTGACATCCACTTGATTCAAAATATATCTGTCCAAGTCACATAAGTCGTGAAAGATGGGTCCTTGCAAGTCCAGTGTTTTCGATGTAGCAATCCATTTAGCTCTTTCATACAACCCACCATTAGCACCACTGGGATCACTGTCTCCTGGTGCAATCGCACTGTCTATTACCCATCCTTGGGTCACAATTTGACTCGATAATGCATCATGTCCGTATTTCAACAAAGTCGGGATGTAAGCTCTATACGAGTTGTAATTGCAAGTAATAGTAGCTTTATTTTGCAATGTTAATTCAACTGTAGAGAACAAACTTTGCAAAAACAAATTTGCTGCACCCACTTTTTCTGATGTAAGTTCAGATCCATCAGCTTTCTCCACATTGAGCCTCACATAAATTTGCGAATTTTTCAGATCTAAATAGTCCAAAGAATTCTGTGCATTGATTCTAAACTCAAATGGTCCGTCTGATGACACTTGTGATATAGGTCGAACTTCTTCATCTCTAAATTCTTTCACACTTGTTTGTGTACTCGGTAAATCATACAGACTAAGTTCGGACACTAATCCTTCCTTGAACTGCTCTTCGTTAAATGTTGACATAATTAAATCTCAAATATGTCTCTCTTCTTAGTGGTATTCCTCCTTGTAGAACGCACTCTTTTTCTATGAGAACGTTTTTTACCTGCACGCCTTTTTTTCCCCGCACCACGCTGTCCTTTTGAATCTACGCGACCACGTTTTCCACGTTTTGAGTTCAAACGACGACGTTTTGATTTATGAGTCGAAATTAATTTTGACTTTCTCTTTCTTGAACGTCCAGAGGTAGACTGAAACATTTTTTCAACTGCCTCAGGATTTATATTCTCTCTCTCTAATTCCGATTTCGCTTGTGCAGCTGTCTGTTCGGACGGTAAAACAGCTTTAACAGATAACTGCTTGCCCTCCACCGGTTTTAATTGGTCTACAGTAATAACTCTTGGTTTTCTTCCTGCTCCTGATTGGTTTATAGTCGTTTTTCCAGTACTCACACGATTGAAGAAATCGGTCCACTTTTGTGGATTTGGTACATAAAGTTTCATCTTTAAGATAAAAACGGGTACCGCCTCAAATGTAACGTCAACCGGACTGGGTCTCGTAAATCTAAACTCGATGAACTAGTTTCGCCTTTTATATAGATGTTGAATTCCCGCTCTTCGTTTTTAGCCACATTAACATAAAAAGGGGTGCTTAAAATGTAATCCCACGTGCTTTTGGTACTTTTTTCTAAACGTCGTAATAATGGACGTTCCACGCCTTCAACGATGCTTTCTTTACACAAATCTGAATAAATGTACAATCCATCGTTCGCTTTTGATTTTGTTTTTTCAGTTGCATGGAATTCAACTAAAGCCACTTTCCATATTCCAGGAAGTTGTAACGGATATTTCAATTGTACTTTGAAATTTGTTACCTCGTTTCCTGTAAAAAACGTATTACTCTCATTGCTTTGCACGTAAATATAACGATCCATGTTTACTGCTCACTCTTATCTGTGTCTTTAACGTCACTGGCATCTACCCAACTATTAAATGTATCCGGGAAACCTTGCCATTTTACAAAATACTCTAACCTCTTCTTTCTTTTTCTTCGCTTAACAATGCGCTCAATAAACCAGAGACTGTTCTCGTCTTTTTCCACTTTCTGCAATTCACTCGTATAAAAAAAAACCTTTTATATTTTCGTCTTTTAAATCCTTTAAGCGATACATTGGAATTCCCTGCTTTAGTAACCTACCCGCTATTTGAAACACCTCTGCAGTGTACTGCTCCTGATAGGCTCTTCGAAATAACGATTTCGTAAAGCTGACGCGGACATATTCGCCCAGTTTCAAAGAGTAAATAGGTTTTTTTTTTTTTATACTCTTGCGTTTCTTCAAATATATGTAAGCCCAAACGTCGGCCTCATTATCTTTATTTATTTCATTCGGTGCTAGATCATTAAGGCTTCTGTGCGGAGTATTGTTATAATTATCAATAATGTCGTCAAGCACACCAATGTAACGATAGCTACCGTGATGCCTCATGTACCGGTAAAGAGTCGTTTTGATCGTCCTCTGAACCCTTTCCACATAATTTGCCTTTGGTGGATTTTGTGTTGTGAAAAAGTAGATGTTTTCCGATTTCATCAATTTTTTAAACCACTGATTAACAAATTCGGAACCTTTGTCTGCTCTTACTTTTCTTGGTTTCACGACTTTAATTATATTTTTCATACCTTCCAAAACTGCCTTTGCCGTTTTATTTTTTAACGGTTGCACTCTTAACTTCTTGCTTAAGATGTCAATGGTAAACAATAGATACCGAACACCATCATTTGCATCACTTAAATTTATCATAGAAAGCAAATCAATGTCCCATTGTTCATTGATTGAGGTTACTCGCACATTTGCTGTCTGGAAACGATGACGAACAGGTTTCTGTAGTGCGTAAGAATCCTGTTTACTCAGCCACTGAGAAATGTATTTATGGGTAAATACACCGGGGTATTTTTTCTGAACCACTTTCAATAACTTATCGGGACCCCCGTAAGCAGCGGCATGTTTAGGATCAAAATAATATCTTTTCAAAATAACGTCTTTATCCATTGTATCCATTGTATTCATTGTATCCAACATTTATTTTCACATTCCAAACATAAAATGAGTCATTTCAATAACAATACGTTACTTTTGATGTCGTGAAAATATTCATATAGATTTTCAAAAAACGGTACGCTAAACATCATTTACGTTTTCATGGCCCCATTATCAACCCGATTTACCATTACAAGATAATCATGGGAACGATTCTTTTACGGTAACACCGTGGCACTTCAAAAGTTGATCTAGTGGGTAGGAAGAAAAGGGTTAAAATGGAATCATTCATATAGATTTAAAAAAAAAAATGATTAGCATCATTTACGTTTTCATGACTCCATTATCAACCCGATTTACCCTTACAAGATTTCTAGGTCATAATTTTATCTTTTACAAATTTATCCCCAAGACTTTTATCCCCAAGACTTTTATCCTCTTCTAAGACAGTTTTACTCTACTGCTTTAATATAGCAATTCGATCCACATTTTGTTTAAACCAACAAAGAATCATTTACAACAATTTTGGTACCCATGAACACCATTAGATATGCATTTGTTCTTAAAACCCTACTTCGGAAACTCATTGTCCGGCCCCTATGGGATCCTTTGCTAGCCAATCAAAAGGAATATTAGACTTACAATATGGGATAATTGAAAATTGCACCAAAGCTATCTTAAATACAATAACGTGCTGAAAGTTATTGGAGAACGGTTCAACCGCAAACAAAATTACATTTTTTGTGACCCTTATTCAAAAAAGCACCAAAATCAGTTCACATGGGCTATTATGCCGGAGAGTCCTATAATCCTGAAATGATCATAGAGAACTTGGACCTGCAAGTATTTCAAGGCCGACAAACACTTTTTACCAATTAGAGCTTAAAAAATCATCTCTAAACAAAAAAAATGTTTTTCGTAAACCCATGCATAGGAAACAGCCAAAATTGCTATTTTGGGCTCTGCGAGAGCCCAGAAATAGTGGAAAAACTTTTGAAAAATGGTTTACTGTATTTTATAAAATGTTCTAACACTACATACAATGTTAAACTACAGAAAACATTTAAAAAGATATACAAGACGCCTTTCCTGAACCTTGTATTAGGAAAATACCTATTTTGCCCATATGGGCTCCTTTGAGAGCCCATAAAATCGGGGAACGGATCCGAAAAATTTGGACCCGCATTGTTTCCGATTGCTTGACCCCTTAACAATCAATTAAACACAAAAAATCAATTTCAGCACGAGAATCCTACGGGATTACATAAGGCACCGCACTATATTGACAATTTGAAAAAAAAAAATCAGCGAGAGCATGTGTTACTGTCGTCTATTACCGCTTTATGCAGTTTTATTTAATTCTTTTCGAAGGATTATCAAGAAATACCGGTATATTATTACTTGAACTCGCCACCTAACCAGTGAAATTTTCAAAAACTTTAAGATCTGCCCCGCTTCATTCATTTCACCCTATCTGGCGTTATTTAACGAGGCCAAATAAGTGACACAATTCTGAGCGTTGCATAGCAATCGCGTGCAAACTGAGGTTTGATGTTTGATGTCTGCATTAAAGAAATATAATAATCGTTTGTTTCATATTAAAATTTCATTGAGTGAACAACAAAAGCTTTATTTTCCCTCGTTTACTCCACCACTCGTGAAGATATAGATTTTGTTGTTCAATCAATGAAACTTAAATCGATCTAACGCTTACACAAACGATTATGTAGTAGTAGCGAAGCTTGTAACGCTGACGTTGATCTTTCTTAAATCCTTTTATTGAAATTTCTTTTTTAGGAAGAAGCTTCATAAGTCGATGTATAGGCCTACAAGATGGAGATGGCTGATGAGCTGGAGAAAACATTACAAGGATAACCAAACCTATATTTTTTTTATAGCGAAGCTTGTAACGCTGACGTTGCGTTGATCTTTCTTAAATACTTTTATTGAAATTTCTTTTTTAGGAAGAAGCTTCATAAGTCGATGTATAGGCCTACAAGATCGAGATGGCTGATGAGCTGGAGAAAACATTACAAGGATAACCAAACCTATATTTTTTTATAGTTTGTTTCAAAGAATTATGTTTTATTGTTCGGTTTTTATAACATTTAAATCTTAAGATGCCTTTTAAGATCACACTGTTGCACGAAATTGAATTTAATAAATCTTATTTAGAATTTGATTTTAGATAAGTCTGTCTTTTACCGAATGGTTGTGATTTCAACCTAGCCTCCAGCTACTACCCCAAATAGGTCCAGGATTATCAACCCATTTGTGGAAGACAAATGCTCGGAAAGGATGAGTACCGCCGTCTAGGATCGAACCCAGAACCTCTAGATTGACAGTCCGACACACTATTTTGTTGTTGATTGCTTAAAACAATATTGCTGTCTATAATCATTCTGCAAATAACGTTCAAGGACGATCATTTATATTTTAAATATCAACGAATGGCAAAACTGTCATTCGTGTTAGATGCAATTTGAAATTTGAAATATATTTATTGTTTTTAATATTATTTTGCCAAATTTAAAGCAGGACATGATTGAAACAGGAAATCTATATATATACTTTTACTCTCATAACTCAATTGTTTAACAGGGGGTTCTGTTCAAGAACGTAATTAGAAAGAAATTTAGTTGATGAGTTGGCACAATAAAAAGAGTCAAAGGTAAGTAAATTGTGTTGATTATAATATCGACGGTTAGCAAAAATGTAACTCCAACATTATTTACATTATGAAAATAATATTTAGGTCTCAAAACGGCGATATGTATCGTTTTAACAAGACAATGGCAATGTCATAGATTTTAAGTTGAACGCACTCACTTTACACGCTCTTAACTCCGACCTGCAAGGCCAAAAATAATCAGTCATGCCTACGATTACTTGTGTACTAAGTTCAAGGTGTTAGATAATTTTGTCAACTAAAAATTATGACTAGATCTTTTCGACAGAGCTAAGTATGGAGTAGGTTTTCAATGCAGGTAATTAATTACATCCGTTGTTTACTTGTTCTGAATAAACATGTAACAAATAATTCGTACAACAACAAGAAAAACGGTCAGTCAGTGTCAATTCGATAGGTATCTTTCATAACGTCATGACGGGGTTGTTATCCGATCAGGAGACATGAAGTGAAGAAAAAACAAAACTATGGATGGCAAAATTATCATGATGGTAATTATAGCTGTTATAATTCGTTCACTCGCATGTCATAAGAGCTATGCACACTCGTGGTTACCGACTGTCCTTTCGCTAATTTAAGATGACAGTTTGAATGGATTGTTACACCCATTTCAATCATTTCGCGGTACTAGAGCCAGTAAAACATGGTATTTCCAACACAATTACTACACGTGCAGCTTCGTCATCAAGTTGCTCCGTTTTATCTTAAAAGTATTTCAAGAAAATGAATCACGATAATTGTGTTCTTTTACAATAGAATAAAGATGTCGATGATAAAGAGACAGACAGTAACACATACACAAAGAAATTGAAGTAGCGTTAGAAAGACAATTACACCACCAAGGCATCATTGAAAGCGACCAAAAAAAGAAGATACCAGCCTGTTGTTTGTCATAGATATTTGTAACCCGTAATACGAAAAGGGACCATCTGTATAACGCGTAAGTTTTTAGCCCTTGTCGGTCGGCGAAGGCAGATTATGCACTATTGTGTCTTTTGGGTGAACAAGACGAACGGAAGAAGAACAGTCGTACAAAATTTTCACGCAATAACTAATCCTAGTTAACGTGTAGCTTACAAACGGCGCCCGTAAACTCGCCCTAAAATGGTGCGGTATCCGTGCAACGGCTGTTAGATCAATCACATAGATGTACTACGGCCGACGAATGGTTAGCCGTAAGGCAAAATGAGGAAAACTGAAGGGGAACGATTAACTAGCACAGACACCGTGCTATGTCCATAAGGATGCCTTTAAAACGTGTTTACGGTTTACGGTCACCGGCAGTCTTGCAATTTCTGAGAAATGTGTATTACATATTTTATACAAAACGGCTTCCGTAAGGCCGAACGACGACCACATGAAACCCGTATTCAGCAGTACGGTCACCGCAACATCTAAGGGTGTGGGCGTTTACGGGCGTCATACGGGATCCGTAAGCCAAGTGAAAACCAAGCTTTAATCCCATTGTTTGCTGTATTGTATTTTAATACAACAGAGGATGAGTAAATATATATTCTATTTTTCCCAAATGGCTATTTTGGTGTGACGGGTCACCGATGTTCAACTGTTTGAAGAGTGTTCATAGAAAAATCATCTTCGAGGATGATATAATCACCATATTTTCTAGTCTGTGAAATAATGTAATTGTTACAAAGACCACGACATCATGTAATGGATAAGCATGTGGAGTCTTGCCTGACATAGAGCATTCTTACATAACACACAGAGGTACTGTGTGACATTTCCAACAATTCTACTTGCGCAAAGCGATACTCGGATAAGCTTGTCGATCAAGACGGTCTGTATGGTCTTCATTAAGCGTTTAGCATGTCTCAAAATCTCTTCAGATGATCAGTGAATTTTCTTTTAGTGCTTTGTAGCAACTAATGTCTTTGTTGATCAAAATGTGCAAACGTCTAACTGCTAGACGTATCACAACTATACAAAACCAAATTTGTTCATGGTTTTTGGTGGTTAATCGGGGAATAACGGCAAATTAGAATTTTGATAAACTGACTGCATTACAAGTAAAATTGTCAAATATTTATACCCCACTTTCGTTAATTATACCCTGTCTGACGTCATCTAAGCTGTGCCCCAAAAAGTGACTTCATAATGAATGCGCTTAAAAAAGTTTATCGTAAGATCTTCACATTGTGTCTCATCCTTTCATTTAAGAAATAGAATAACCGGGTTTTTTTCGAGTAAGATCGATCGATTTTTCATTCGTAAAAAAAAACAAAAGCTATTTTTTCATTCGTGGCTCTGTCACTCGTGAAAATATAGCTTTTGTTGTTCACTAAATGAAGTATAAATCGATATTAAAATAAAACAAACGATTATCCTCTGTTATTCTTTTTACTGCGTACTAATTTTTTAATACTTTCCCTTATTTAGCATTTTTTTTACCTTTGCTGATTAAGAAATTTCCCAGGTGTTATAATATCACCCATGTTTAATCGGGGTGTTCTAGTATCCAAAAAGCAAAACCATTTTCAGATTTATTTTTATACAAAAATGATAGTGGCCCTAACCCGATGTTGCAAATGGTTCTGATCTTGAAATACAAAGAGAGAGTACTCCGTGCAAGTACTATCATTGTTTGGCGAATGGATGTCTCTATAGCCCGAAAATTGACATTGTTCATTTAAATCGACTCTTGTCCGACGATAGCAATGGTTGATGTACGTATAGAGTGAAAAGAAGTTAAGTATCTAGACTAGATACTTTATATAACGTCATCGGGCGTTTGAAAGTCAGGTTAAAAAATCGCACATTAACTAACGCTTCACAAACTAGGTCTCCAATTATCAAATATACCATTTTCAATAAACCATACTTTTTAATTTTTTAACCTGCGCTAAATAACCGATTTAATCAGGAACCAACATATGCATTTTAGGCTTACACAAATATTTAAGATTGAACTTTAACAAGAAAAACAAATCGCATTCTTTTGAAAGACTAGAGTAATTTAAGTGCATGTCTCTAGACGACTAGGCGGTGCAAAAAGAAACGAATTTTATAACCTAACCATGGGGTAGGTATACATTCAACATTTTCCGACGCATTTGCTAACATACCGCAGATATAAAGCGTGACTTCAACAAAAAATGCCGATGAAATCTTAGCGAGCCAACATTATGAATCGTAGACAAGCATTTTACGGTAACATCGATAAACACCAGTATATATATTCGGAAAAATATCCTGTTCAGTTTAGTTCTGTTGTCTATGAACGAATCATATCATATATCTGGCAGCTTCTTCAAATAGTTATAAACATCGATATTGACCCGTTGACCTCGCTTTAAAGAATCTGTATATTTCCCGATTTGTGTGTCTTCACGAACCAATAAGACGCTTTTTAATGTCAAAATTATCGTGGAATAACTTGATAAATTTCAATGAAATGTTATTCGTTTTGATAGACTTCGAATTGCGTTTAACGATTTGGGTAGGGTTTTGTTTAGTTTTCTGAGTGAATGTTAAGATTGAACGAATGTATCGCTGAGCGAGTAATTTAGAAAGGTCTAGATCGATGTGTAAGTCAACTTCGCGATATTACTTACTCTTTCTGAACGTTTGTGATTATTGGAATGTAAACTAACTAACGTTTCTTCACTTCTCCATTTGTTCAAAAAGAAATAACCTTGGTTTCTATGGATTTTTATTTTATAACTATACAAATATCCGTGTGAAAACATCCTCAATGATATTCTTTGTGATATTACATAGATATTTTTAGAACATTTATATAATGCGGTTTGTTTTTTTGTTTTTTTTTTTTTTTTTTTTGTTTGTTTAAGAAACTTGCATTTCAGTTAGAAACGTCAACGAAAACAAGAAAAATAGAGGTTATAAGATAAACATAATACGAACTTAGTGTATTGTATGAAAAAATATCTAACTCGGTTGTGAGAATTGATAATCTGCCTCGACAATTATCAATTCTCCTAACCTCGTAAGATATTTTTTTCATACAAAACACTTAGTATGTATTATATATAAACACAAAATGAACGAACAATCTGATAATGGTGGTGATTACAACGGTTCTCTAATGTACAATTACTATGGAGGTGACCTCACTGAATTTGTGTATGAGACCTTCGAGTTCGGCCATTGTATCTGTATATTTGGGGAATTCTTGTGACAATGACCATCTTCGTAAATATTTTAGTCGTTTGGTTGCTGATTCACAAGACAATGCGGAGTGTAACTAACTTTATTCTAGTTGCTATAGCGATTTTAGACTCACTAACTGGATTAGTTACCCTCCCATCGTACTTCATGGTATACACGATTACAAATATGGGAGTCGGTGGTACAGAGTACTTTATAGATATGACACAATATGTACATAAAAGCTACACGTACGACAACAGCTCCATAGATTACCCGATAGCATTCGAGAACTACACAGACCCTGACATTGTCATTGAAGATCTACCTTAACCTCTTTATCAATGATTCATGATATCCAAGTTTTTCTTATCCAAATCATTCCATACTATTTCCATCTGGCTTACACTGTTTCTTGGCATGCAACGTTAAGTTTCCGTAGCTTATCCATTCAAGACGAAATTCTGGTTCACGGCAAGGAACACTGGTTTGATTTGTGCTTCAATTGCCCTTCTAGCGCCGATTCTAAATGTGTATCACCTAGTGAATGAGAAGGCAGTTAACGGGTTCATTCTTCTTTCATGATTAAAAAGTTTGAAAATAGTAGAATCCATTTTCGCGTGTTTGTTCTTAGTTCTTAGTTTGTCTCCAGTTTGCCCAACATAACATTCCCAACAACCATTGCATGTATTACACATGACGTCGCATGTCATGTTTGAGTTTACTTTGAATATTTTACCATTTAAAATAATAGGCAACTTTCAAAGGCTCCAATAAGTCTTCCACAGCGGCTTACTTTAAAGTTGGAGTGTCTTTTATCAATAAACCTTGACCTTGTAAGCATTCTTTTACGGTTAGGAAGTTGTCGTTTACTTTTAATCATATTGTGGCTAGACACTATGTTTTTTATCTTTGTTAGAATTGAGAAAATAAAGGTTATTTTTCAAGATGGGGAACATTTCACAGCTCATTGGGTTTTGTGTCGAGACATATGGGATACTTTCTTCAGATTTAATGTGCAGGAGTAAAATTGTATGCCTAGGTATTTGTATAGCTTTTTAAGTTCCATCTTAAATTAATGTTATGGGAGACTTCCTTGACAGGAGATTAATTTCGAGTTCGTGTATTCTTAGACGTTTTGCATCTTCATACAAGTGTACAGAATTTTTGCTCTTCGTGCCAGGTTATAGGGAATACAAGTTTTGGTATTCATGGGATGGCATGAATTAAAGTTTAAGTAATGTTTGCTATATGTTTCTTTATAGTGTATGTCAGTAGTTATTTGCGTTCCGTTTTTAATCGAGAGTATGTCTAGAAAAGGTCTTGATGTAAGTTGGTAAGAATGTTTTGAAATATTATTGAATCGAGTTCCGTTTCCAATTATATATGTATACTCGTAATTCGCGCGAAAAGGGGCAATCTGGGTAGTGCGTAAAGTTTCGACCCAATATGAGAATCAATCCTTTTTTTTTTTCGAGTATCTATTTTACTGAATTCCAAGATGGTCCATATTGCATGACGGGTCATATAAGCGGGTCTCCACTAGGGCCTTTTCGTTGCTTGAACAAGTTTCATTGAAAATTTTGTCATCCAAAATATGGCATATTCAGCGTGCACTGACAAACAACTTATATATGTGACCCGTCACGCAAAAAGGGACCATCTTGGAAGTGCGTTAAGTGTCTCAAATGGTCCCTTTTAGCGTGACGGGTCACTTATGTTTGAGTATGTCCAGGATGATGTTTAGTCAAATTTTCATAACATTGATTTTCCCGTGACGCTTGATGAGTCGGAAAATCCCATTAGGACCATTTCCCCGTGTCTTCTAAGGATTCGTTCCATACTTGAAAGGAACCTTTCTCAGATGACTCAAAGGAGTTCTAAGATGACACTTTTATGCGTGACGCATCACGCTTGAAAAAAGACTGGGATCAGTTAATGGGGTATTGCTTCAAAAAGGGATCCGCGGCATGTTTGAGATTTACAAATGAAAAGTTAAGATGTTTTACATATACATATATATATGTATGTAAATATATATATACACACACTCCTCAAAACTCCTAAGCGGCCACTTGCCTTTTTGGTCATATGTTATTAACGCCGCATGGTTTCAACTCATTTTGACTTGAATAAATTAACTAAATCATTTATGAAGTCAACAAGAGAAAATGCAGTAAAATTATTCAATAAGAAATGTTTTAAAATTAACGAAAGTAAGGGTACCCTCGATTTCAAAATTAACATTGGTGGGTGGGGTATTTTTGACATTTCTTTTTAGGATAAGGATTGTGTAGAACGTTTTGGCATTTCTTATTAATTTTAGAACTCCACAGACTTTATACCACTGATATTAGTACAAAAGATTGATAGGCGTTGCTTTTTTTCGAGTATCGAAAAATTCAAATTTCTCTTAAAAGTGTCAATTTTGTGACTTTTGAAATTGAGGGTACATGCATTTAATTCTGTCTTTAGGACTTACTGATGCATAATTTTACAAAACGATTGGATAGGATGATGACTGAATGACCACTCTTTCGAAAGACAAAGTTAACATTTCAAGATAAAAGCGGAAAATGTGTGAAAAATGGAGAAAGGTAAGGTGGCCGCTTAGAACTTTTGAGTAGTGTATATATATGTATTTCATGTTAACCTTTACATGCCATTTTATCGAAAACAGAAGTGGGAGTTTAAAAGATTTATTTGGTCTTTTGTGATATTTACCTTAATGACTATTTGATCATTCAATATTATCCTGATTAGGAAAATGGCAGTGACATTTATGCCTAAGTCCGACAATTAAGCCCCAATTAAAAGATCACTTTTGATAATTAGAACTTTCGCCAAGCGGACTAATACCCCACACAAGGGTTTTTGGTCTACCATGGCTTTCCCCCCCCCCATTAGGAGTGCTGTCAGTACATGATGCGTTTGCAACCTAACGAAAATTAAGAAATTTACAAATTAAAAGTAGATATTTTGGCTTTTTATATGTAAAATATTGTAGGTAAAATTGTGGTGACTGTGGTCTAGGGGCAGAGTGTTGATATCGATCCTAGTTCACATGTTGGCCTACACGAGAACTGGTTAATTTACCAAGAAGCTGAATCGAAAGGGATTATTTTAAGATAAAGGAACCTGTTTCAGAAGGGAGATAAAACAATATCACTAATTTGGTCCGCATTGGACGAAATAGTCGATATTATTTCATTACCTACATTTAAAGAAATATACGTCCTTTTATTTGAAAAAAAAAAATGTGTCTCTTGGAGATCACTTCCAAGTCAACGCCAGTCTATTAAAGCGAAAATAAAATGTTTGATTTGAAGTTATGAAGTATGAGAACGATAAGGGGTATTTTGGGACGATTTTAGGAAGATTTTAGAGCATTTCTGAATGATTTGAGTTAAAACCAAATCTCCTTTAAAAAACGTTTGAGTAATACCCATATGTTTTATAGTCGAAGGTAATACAGAATAAAATAGGCGAAAGGTCATTTTACCTTTATTTCATTTCTGAGGAAACTTGGGTCGGCTCCCCTGAGAACCAGAAATTAAAAATATTATGGCCTTAGTGACCTTTTAAAACTCAACTCGGGTTCTATAATAATGAAAGACATACATACTGTAATTTTACAAAAGTCTGCTTATCAATGTATTAACAACCCAAATCGTTACCTTTGTATAATATTCTCAACACAATATATTATATATTCGTATATATTTCTGTCAGGTTCATGTTTAGCGTTTTTTAACCAAATTTAATGCTGCTTCTATTTACCAAAAACATAGTTTGCCCAGCTAAACGATATATCAAATTGAAGCTGTAGGTGAGCACAAGCAGTTGCACAACATTTTAGGCCCCATCTCATAACAGAATGGCCAAACCATTATGGAAAAGGGATATTTTGATCAAAACCAACAACTTCATTACGGCTGGATAAAATGTGCCTAAATCTAATCAGAACGTAGACAAATGTTCCTACTATGTACTACAAAAACCTTAGGTATAAAACTCAGTCTCAAAAGGCTCTTTTGAAACAATCAATTTCCATTTTTTGTCAACAGACGTGTCAGACCGGCTTGGCCTGTTTCTCAAATAGATGTTAGGTATTGTGCAATATTACACCATAATATTGTGAAATATTTTCTGATTATTTCAAATTCTTCGAAAACAGACGAGCTAAAATCGGGATAGCTTTTTTTACAACAAATTTACTTTTGTTCTGTTTGATATTATGTTTTAAGTTTACCACATCTATTGATACAATAGAGAGACCCAACGTGCAAGCCCGATCATGTAACGGTAGCATTTTATCATGTTTCCATCAGTAGAGAACTCCGTTCACATGGATGTTTACTCTACGCATGGACATTTCAGATTATGAGGTCTTTTTCCCCAATTGAAAACGCCGTCACAGGTCAAAGCAAGTTTAATCACTTCAATTAAAAGTCCCGGAACTCACACTATCACCAAAACTGACATTCTGCTATATGAATGTACAAAGGTTGACCCTGTATCACGGCCCTTCGTCTCTTAATCTAAATACCGATTTTTAATATTCTTTCTTTAAAGATAGAATAATGTTTCGGTGATTAGATATTTTTTCGTTTGGTAGCTTAAATTACGCAATTTATTTTTCCCTCTATTTTTAACTTTCTTTTACCTTCTCTCCCCGCATTAGGATAGCATTTTAACCGTTATATAATTATTTGAATCCAGTTCATGTCAGCCTGTATTACCCGTCGATTTTATCGACAAGACTTTGTGCGAATGTCAAATTTGTCGAATTACGTCCTTAACGGCGCTTGAATTAACTACTTAATCACTTGCGAAATGACGTTTTAAGAAAATATTTCTAAAATGTTCACATTTTACGTCATTGCATTACAGAAATAGAACAATAGTTGGTTTTAGGAGTAACATTATACATACATACATAAATATACAAAATTCAAATCGGCCACTCAAAAAAAGCACGAGAAATATTGCTAAATTTTGTTATAGATGCAAGTATTTGGTGAGTTCTGATAGCCCATTCACTTGTTATGTGGCAAAGCCATTTTTTTTTCAAAACTTCTACGGGGAAAGCTATTTAACTAGCATGAGAAATGGGTACTCCATGTTTCAAAATTAACATTGGCGGATGGGGTAAATTTAACACATTAACTTTATTTACACAAATAAAAGTCTTTAATAGTGTATTCTCCACTTATTTCTAGTCAGCTACATTTAGGGCATTGAAAGCACAGTGATTTTTTAAACAACATAACGGTATTTCTTTGACTGAAATTTTCAAGATTCACTGCTTCTTGTGAGTTTTGTGACTTTTTCAAAGAAGGATTGGTGTCTTCTTTTGTCTGCTACAATCGCTTTGTGGGTCCTATTTACAAAATTCATTTATCAAAATCATTGAGATTGATTAGTCTTTGCAGGAAAGGAAAGTTCTATGCAATTCTTTTTTAAAAAACGTGTCAAAACATGCAGTGACCGATTAGAAGTTGGTTTCAGTTTACATACATACATACATACATACATACATACATACATACATACATACATACATGCAAACATGCATACATGCATGCATACATACATACATACATACATACATACATACATACATACATACATACATACATACATACATACATACATACATATACATACATACATAGATACATACATGTATACATAGATACATACATACATGTATACATACATGTATACATAGATACATACATGTATACATAGATACATACATGTATACATACATACATACATACATACATACATACATACATACATACATACATGCAAACATGCATACATGCATGCATGCATACATACATACATACATACATACATACATACATACATACATAAATACATAGATACATACATGTATACATAGATACATACATGTATACATAGATACATACATGTATACATACATACATAATAGAAGACAAACATATTCATAACACATGTCACAAATACAAAATTCATACATATTCAAAGTGGATAGGACATAGTAAAATACGTTCAGGTTAACAGAAAAGACAAGTGCGGGATTGAAAGAATGTAGATGTCAACGAGTTACTGCTATTCTATGTGAGTTAGCGTGGTTATTCATTATCAAAAGAATATGCTTAAAAAAGACAAATCAAAAGGATAATTCAGAAGTGTCTGGTGATCGTTTGTCAAAACGTCGTAAATGCATTCCCTTAAGGATATTATTACGAGGTTTTCACAAACGATCTTTTCATTTTGTATTGGAATACAATGAAGATAAGGATCAGTTTTTAATTGTCTGTCCTAGATACTAGTATACAATTTCAGACAAAAAATATCTAAAAGAAAACTATTATTGCTGGACAACCATCCAAAAATTCGAGAAAACTTCCCAGTACGGCATATTCGGGAACACTTATTAATTTATCAAAATACCCATATATTGCATTATTAGACTTCATAATAAGGTCTTTGCCATCGATGAATACACTGTTTTTCTCTTTGATATTTGACTCTTTCGAAGTCGACATGCACGCAGGGTCTGCGGGACTAGCGTGTGTAAATCACTTTGGTGTTTCGGTGCGAGTCTTCTCTAACTCTGACCTCAATATGATTCTATGTAATGCGTTATGAAGAGTCAAGTCACTCTTACCCAGAATAATAACATCTGTCCGGGATTTATTCATTTGTAGCTCACCTTGAGCTAACCCAAGTGCTCGGAATGAGCCTTTGTGTTAATGTGACGTTCTTCGTCCGTCGGTTGTCGTCCGCTTTCCGTCGAATTTTCCCAGAAATGATCCCGTAGAGATGAGCCAATTTCTTTTAATCTACAGCATAGATATCAACCAATTTCGTAAAAATTACCATTAAAGGACTAATCATATCACTACAATTTATCGTTTAAGCTGATAAATCATGCATTTGTTGGGCAGCGGTTATTAGTCCCCCACCGGTTACCGGTTGGGGGACTATAGGTTTGCTCGATTCCGTCCGTCCGTCTGTCCGTCTGTCCGTCACGCTTTTGTCCGGGCTATATCTTCTAAGCCATATGTGCTAGCAACTTCAAACTTGGTACACTTATAGATCTCATTGAGGAGAAGTGTCATGTTCAAGAACCGTTACTCTGCCACGCCCACTTTTTGAGTTATTGCCCTTTGTTGTTTTTAGTCTTACATTCTTGTCCGGATCATATCTCCTAAATTATAAGTGCTAGCAACTTCAAACTTTGTACACTTATAGATCTCATTGATGCAAAGTGTCATGTTCAAGAACTGTTACTCTGCCATGCCCACTTTTTGAGTTATGACCCTTTGTTGTTTTTACCCTTACATTCTTGTCCGGAACATATCTCCTTAACTATGTGTGCTAGCAACTTCAAACTTTGTACACTTATAGATCTTATTGATGTGAAGTGTCATGTTCAAGATCCATAACTCAGCCACACCCACTTTTTGAGTTATTGCCCTTTGTTGTCTTTACCCTTACATTTTTGTCGGGATCATATTTCCTAAACCATAAGTGCTAGCAATGTACACTGATAGATCTTATCAGGACAAGTGTCATGTACAAGAACTGTTACTCTGCCATGTCCACTTTTTGAGTTATTGCCCTTTGTTGTTTTTAGTCTTACATTCTTGTCCGGTTCATATCTCCTAAACTATAAGTGCTAGCAAATTTTAACTTTTACACTCATAGATCTAGTAAGTAGGAGATATATAATAAGAGAGGATTTTTTGTTATCCGGTGGGGGACTCCTGTATTGCATCGCAATACGATATGCACTTGTTTCCATATATGCTAGCGTTACGCAAAAAAAAAAGCTCTGTTTCCGCTAACGGGCTAGAAAAAAAGAGGGTAGGTAGGTAGGTGTAACTTTTTTTATGTTTAAATTTTTGCTGCGAAAAATATAGGGAAGGTTAATCTTTATTTTCTTAATTTTTTTATTATCATTCTTTTTAAACTAAGGTGATTTGGATGTGAAAAGTGAGCCTAAGACCAAAGGCAATAACTTTCCAATCTAAAGTGTTAAATTTCTTGCTAATGACACATCTTCAAAATATAATCTGCAAGTGTAATAACTTTAGATATGCTAGCAGCAATGGACCAGAAGATATGGGCCATGACAAAATTCAAAGTTAACTAGAGAGAAAAATGGCCGTTTTTATCATTCAAGGGCAGGTAACTCCACAGTTTTTCTGTTCAATAATTTTTGAATAATCTGAAAAATATTTTTTGAAGTAATCTGATGGAGGGTAGCCCAAGGATCAATCGTGTGAAGTTTGATTGAAATCCATCCTGTAGTTTCTGTGAAGAAGAATTTTAAAGAAGAAGTTTACGGCCAGACGCACACATGGACGACAGACACAGTGTCATGACAATAGCCCACAGGCCTGAAAGCCAGTGGTGCTTTAAATGACAGAAACAATAACTCAAATAATAACAGTGCCAGAGTTAAGATAAATCCAAAAGCTCATCAACATAACCTGCATAACCAGACGGCAGTATTTTGGACCGTTCCAATTTGAAAGCTGTTGCAGACGCCAATTTCAAGCTAATGAAGTCATTTTAAATCCAATTTGAATGTCAACAGTGACCAAGCCATCTTCTTTTGACTTTCGTCTGTAAATGGCGGTACATCACTTATGTTATTATGTTGCTCATGAACTGACTATCAATAAAAGTTTGTATCTTGTTTCTTTTTTTCCCAAAACCCGGGTTGTTTATTCACTTCATAATCATCTTGGCGCTTGTATTTACGGTGACAATTATTCCGTAAAGCGCTTGGGAAACTCAGGAAGAGTAACTCCGAACGAAGCAAACGGAAAAAAACTATCGAAATGTAAACAAAAACGTACGTTTCGAAAATTTCATGGGTAGGACGAAAATAAGGATTGGTCAGGCAATTCTTTTTTTCTTTTTTTTTTTTTTTTTTATTTTGCCGATTAAAACTGAATCGGGGGGTCAGAAACAGGGTCGGTCGGTTTAGCGGAAACACAGCATCTTTTTTACGCCTTAGTGATTCATTAAAATCATTTTCTTGGAACCTACATAACGTTCTTCATCTTAATGTCAAAATTGGCGTGTTGTCTAATCAAACAGTTATCTTCTTCGTTTGCCCAAAGATAAACCCTAAACTTCTTCCTGGTATTTGGTTTGGGCAGGTTTAAGATAACGATTTATGTTATTTCAAATGATGGCGTGGATTTATACTTTAATTTCCTATTTTGTTTTGTTTAACACCCGTGTGTTTTCGTCCTGCCCACCACTTAATTCTTATGAGTGTATTTATATACCTCGGTACAATGGTGGACAGTATGCCACATGTTTAACAGCTACTTACATCAAAGAATTCTCAAACCAAAGACATCATTGCACCGATCCATACGCGACCTACTGCTGGTACCAATGTATGATGGAGGTGCATGATGTAAACGACGGTAAGTCACTACTCTTGTAGAAGATAAAAAATATTATTCGGATCGAAATTAAAAGTCATTGTACCTATCATACAGATTGATAGCACCTTTTCATTTTTCTGCAACATTTGTTGACTTCAAAAATACAAATCAATCCATTTTGTTAATAACACGTCAAATGTTCGATTTTAACAAGTATACATATTGATAAGTAAAATGTGTCAAACATATTCATGATTAACGTTAATTAAGAGCATTAGTAAAGACGTTGATCTTATTCCCGTGTTAAATTTTGTGACGTCATGAATTTATCAAGCGATGGCGGTATAAATAAAAGTGGCGATTCAACAATGTATTGCGCGGTTAAGCCGGCGTTTTCGTAGGTTTGTGGCTCGTTTACAAGCGTTTTTATGAATTATTTCGCAATCTCAACTGATAAAATACTCTACCTTTTCTCATTATACTTAATATCATCTAAAATATTTGCAGAGACCCTAAAAATGTGTTAACACCCTGGTGAACCATTTTTCGGTTCTCTGTAAATTTTAACGCCCATCAAAAACGTGAATTAACCCTATATTCACAAACAAGAGGGTCATAGAGGCACTAAATCGATAATTTGAGTTTACTGTCTCAGTATTAAAACAAGAGGCCTAAGAGGGCCTGTATCACTCCACTGGCTATAATTACACCAGACTTTCGCCCTGCCACGCCTATATTTGGGGGTCAATCAGAATTTCTTGAACAATTTCAGCCAAGGGTAACCCAAGGAATATTCATGCCAAGTCTCATTGAAATCGACCCAATGGTTTAGAAGGAGAAGATTTTTAAAGGTTTTAATGTGAAGCAGAACGCCAACCTTCCACGACCGTATTTTGGGGTCAGTCAGAATTTCTTAAACAATTTAAGTAAAGGGTCACCCAAGGAACATCCATGCCAAGTTCATTAAAATCGGCCCAATGGTTTGGGAGAAGACATTTTAATGTGAAAAAATACCCAAACCTGCCACGCCCGTGTTTGGGGGTCCATCATTTTTTAATCAATTTAAATAAGGGTCACCCAAAGAACATCCATGCCAAGTTTCATTGCAATCAGCCACATGGTTTGGGAGGAGAAGATTTTTTAAGATTTTATTATGAAAAAATGCTCAACCTGCCACGTCCATATTTGGGGGTCAATCAAAATTGCTTGAATCAATTAATTGGGCCAATTTTTAGGTTGATTGAACTAATATTATGGCCTCTGGAGTGTCAGGATTTTTCAAAGACTTGACCAAATTTCGAACTTGACATAGATTTCATCAAAACAATCATCATGAACAATTTTCAGGTTGATTTGGCAAAATATATAACCTCTAGCGTGTCTCCAAGCTTTTTCTTAGATTTGACCTCGTGACGTGTTTTTTAACTCCATTTGACCCAATTACAAACTTAAGCTATATTTTATCAAGACAAACAATCTGACCGATTTTCAGGTTGATTGAGCAAAAGAAATGGCATCTAGAGTGGCTTCAATGGTTTTCTTAGATTTGACCTTTTGACCTAGTTTTTGACTCCACTTGGCCCAATTTCAAGCTTCGCCGAGTTTTCATCAAGACAATCAATTTGACTTATTTCTGACTGATTGTGCATAAAATAATTCTTCTACACGATGCTACACGATGGGCATCCATCTAACCAGTAAAGCCCATCTTGAGCACTACGTGCACAGATGAGCTAAAATCAATACGATTATTCTTTTTCTTTAATTTGAAATAAGACGAACAGAGCGTTATTTTGCACGTGATTACTAAGCAATGCCATTATGAGGTCATTATGATTTCGTTTTTGGGCTCCATACAGATAAGGTCTAATTGATTGAAATGAACGAAAGCGTGGTATTATTTTTATTTATTTGTTTATCTTAATTTTTGTGATTGTTTCTCTAGTTTTTGATGAGATTATCAAGCGATATTTCAACGTTATTTCTTGATAAACCTCCAAAGGTAAATAAAAAAGTAATAAAGTATGCAAAACTCATGACCTCGGACTCTTTCGTGATAATGCACCAGCGCGTAACGTACGATTTTTGGGAATGCCCCCCCCCCCCTCCCCCTTTTTTCCCCTCTGAGATTATTAAATCTCCATTGATATTTTGAGATTCTTTCTTTGAAATTCAATGGCACTGTACCGTTGAATAATTTGTTCACCCAAATGAAATGAGCAGAATCGCGTATGATATCAAGAGATAGATCGGTCGTATTTATAGATATCGTATATATATAACACAAAACTTCGAATCATTTGATCAAGTTCATCTTTGAAAGAGAACTGATTAACATGGTTCCTCGTCCATATTGCTTTTATGATAGTTCAATGCCCTTTTTTTAGCTCCCGTGGCACGAAGTGCTTAAGATGAGCTTTTGTGTTTAGGTGGATGTCCGTCGTCCTTGGTACGTCGAACGTAGTGTGTCGTCCACATTTACCTTGTATGCACCCCGCATTTTTTTATTGCCCGATCAGTCTGAAAATAGGTCAGATAAAATCACGGACAAGTTCGAAATTGGGTCAAATTGGGTCAAAAACTAGGTCATGGGGTCAAATCTTCGAAAAACCTTGTATATACTCTAGAGGTCGCATATTTGCCCGATGTACTCCAGAGGTCGCATTTTTGCCCGATCAATCTGAAATTTGGTCTAAATGATTTTCTTGATAAAATCACGGACGAGTTCGCAGTTGGGTCAGGTGGGTTAAAAAAAACTAGGTCACTGTGTTAAATCTAAGAAAAACCCTACATGCACCTAGAGGTCATATGTTTACATCTTAGTAGCAACATTTTTAGTCTGATTCACTTCACCGATACTTCAGGTGAGTTCGAAAATGGGTCATCTTGGATCAAAAAGTAGGTCACAGGTCCATTCATTAGAAAAACTTTGCATGCACTCTAGAGTCAATATTTTAAGCAGAAGCCGCAATTTGCCCTACTTTTCGCTTATCTTGTGGATGAGGTATAATGAAAGATTGAATTCATGGAAACGGGGTTAATAACAACGAAGAAATATCCAAGCAAGTTTGTTTAATATACTTACACGTTTATATCAGGCTTAGAATAGTACGATTAAAGCTAAGGATTTCATTTGAAACCAACATTAATTTCCGTTACTAAAAAGTTCATTTGATTAATACCTATAAGTACAAGAAAGGCTAAAAAAAACCAAATAAAGGGGCCACACATCAAGCAAAAACATTTAACAAAGTACCAATTCTACACATCAAATAGTCATTTTCTGAATTTATTTTTCCAAATGACAGAAAAAATCTTTATTTTGCACACACTGTTTTCACCCTTGTATAACATAGCCATTTATAATGGAGAATGGTGGCTCAGTTCATTAGATATACGAATATCGTTTTTTTTTTTTTTTTTTTTTTTTTTTTTCTTTTGGGGGGGGGGGGGGGGGGGGGAATACACAATTTTACTTTTCAGATCGAGGAAAAGGATTTAAAACTGTATTGAGAATATGAGGTTACGGAAGCTTCTTCAAACAAGCTCACCTGAGTTTTATTGGTCCAGTGGATCTCATCCAAGTAACTTACTGGCAATAATTCATTCACATTTGCCTAACCGTTGTTGAGGAGATGTTATTCCCAGAATTCAAAGTGATAATAGACCCTACCCACCCATTCATTATTTGAGAAGATTGAAAATAAGCCCCGCCTAGCAACGCCCAAATTTATGGGCCAATCAAAATTTAGGACACAACTTTTGAAAAGGGTCATCAAGTTAACATTCTGGTAAAGTTTCATTTGAATCAACCCAGTGGTTCAGGAAAGTGTTGATAAAAGATTTCGGGCACAAAATAAGCCCCGCCCTGCCACGCCCATATTTACTGGCTAAATCGAATTTGCGAATAATTATTGAAAAGGGTCACCCAAGGAAAATTCTTGTACAATTTATTGGGATCGGCCCAGTGGTATAGGAGATGTCGTCCAAAGAGTTCGGGCTCAAAACAAGACCCGCCCTGCCACGCCCATTTTCATGGACCAATCAAAATTTTGATGTAGCTCAAGATGTAGCTCAAAGATCTGAGGCTACAATAAGCCCCGCCAAGCCACAACCATATTTATGGGCCAATCAAAATTTCGCGACCATCTTTTGAACAGGGTCACCCAAGGAACATTTTGGTAAAGTTTCATTGAAATCGGCCTATAGGTTCAGGAGGAGATGTCGTTCAAAGATTTGAAGCTAAAAATAAGCCCCGCCCTGCCACGCCCATATCTATTGGCCAATAAAAAATTCGCGACTATCTTTTGAAAAGGGTCACCCAAGGAACATTCTGGTAAAGTTTCATTGAAATCGGCCCAAAGGTTCAGCTGATGTCGTTCAAATATTTCGGGTCACATAGTATTTTACGAAAAAAGAAATGAGGTCATCCAAGGATCAATACATTCAAATCGGCCCAGTGGTTCAGGAGAAGAAGAAGTTTTTAAGATTGTTGATGACGGACGATGGACTCAGGGTGTTCCTAATAGCTCCCCTTGAACACGTTGTGCTTAGGAGAGCTAAAAAGAAGGAGCAAGTATTCTGAAGTATTATACAGTAATACCAAGTTCCCGCTCCTCCAAACAGTAAAGCACATCTTTCTCAGAAATCATTGAACCAGAATGAAAATTGTTCCGAAGCTCATTGAATTAGATTTGGAAAAAAACGGCTCGACACCCTTAAGCATTTAGTCCGGAAAACAAAAATTCTCAGTAATTAAACATGTCTAACATCCGTATTTTCCTTTACAATCAATAAATAAGGCGAAAGTCAGTCTTGAGACTAGGTAACAATCTATTTTACCCGGTTCCCATTCAAACGATCTCGGTTTCGACACAAATAACGTCATTTTAATCTTTCAACCTCGATGCTCCTTTTTCGGGTCAGACCGGTTATACTAGGATTCGAAAATGGCGTCGAAAAGTAGTTCACAACAATTCGTAAAAAAAATCTGGAATGTTTTATATTACGTAAAATTTACTTTTATTCTCTCTCTCTCTTTTTTTTTTTTTTTTTTTTTTTTAATATTTTTGAGATTTTATGCGATTTTTTAAGGAAAAACGTCATTCCATGTGCTATTTTATTATCGTCTTTACCATCTCTTGATCTGCAATATGAAATTCCCCTTTAATGCTGTCTTGTTAATACAAACAAACTAGATGTATACATGCCTGCATTTAGAAATTATGTTGGAATAAAAGATATTCCTGGCTTTTTGTATATCCTTGTGACTTACCTAAACTTCACAGGACCGGAACGAAAGCCGAACCTTTTCTGTAACTCATAAGAAAATACCCGCATACCAACAAAACAGTTCAATACATAAAAGCATATACTAAAATAAACACGGAACACTAAAATTTCCTTGCAATATACTTAATGTAGTATCCGTATCCTTCCGAATAAATGAACCGGAACGAAACTTAAACTTGTTCTTGTTCATAAACCATTTTTCAAAATATGGAAGAATTTAGACAATAAAGAGCGGAAAACTGAATTTCCTAGTAGTTTTTGATCCCGTCATTCATATCCTCGCTGGACCGAAACGAACCCTATTCTAATCCAAAATCAAAATAGGCTGATTACCTAGCCCGTGAACATTTAAAAAAACAACCAGTTCAATTTAACCAGACACACGTGTAGACGCACTTATACATGTATGGTTCATTATCCGTCCGTCTGTCAACAATTACTTCTCCTCCTAAACCACTAACCTAATCAAGCTGAAACATAGCTTGGGTGCTCCATGGGTGAAACTCTGTCTAAATACTAAAAAGAATGTATTCCCTTAAAAAAAACTAGGTGCCATGGTAACAGAAAGTCAAAAAATCATTGAAAATCTCTTTTAAAAAAAATTTCTCAATCAATGGTCCAGTCAAGCGAAAACTAAGCAATGGCGTCCCTTGGTGAAACGCTACAAAACTTGTCCAAAGAATCTAATTCCATCAAAAACTTCCGCTGCCATGAAAACGAAAAAGACAAAAAGTGATGAAAATCTTAGAAAAAAAACGCATCCTTCTAAACCACTTGACCAATCAAGCTGAAACTTGACAGGGATGTTTCTTTGGTGAAGTTTATCATTAATTTCATCACTAACTCTTGTTGCCATGGTTACAGAATCTCGAATGTAAAAGAAACGTTAAAATTTCTTCTCTTAAACAATAAGGCAACTCTACATCACCTTAATGTCTCCTACAAATATTTTTTTATTATTATTTTTCCCCCGTAAAATTATAGGTTTATTCTTCCAAATAAGGGGGTTGATATTGAGTATACATCTACTCTTCAAAAAAGGTTCTTTGACGCTGATCAAACAAACGATTTTTCTGAGTTTATGTAAAAAACTTCGATATTTTTTCTTGATTTGTGAACAGTTGTTATGATTTAAGAATATCACATGGAAATACCATGAATTTCTCCACAACTTCTCTGCATGAAAACGTCAACGTCAAATTACGTAAAATCTGAATTTCTCATTCAGCACGTTCAGTTCGAGATTTACTGGAAAGTCCTGATAATTCTCCATTATTTTGTGGATGAAAAGCCACCATTTGATTGTTTTTAAATTTGAACGTCTAGGCATACGCCTGTGATGTAAACATGCCAAGCGAACGAAGGAAAAAATGTCATAAAGTTATTGGTCGCCACAAGACAGGCTCTATAAGACAAGCCGTTGAAAATGACTTTGTTGTTTCCGGACATAATATCTTGTACCTCTGGCACCGCTATAACATGACTCACAGCGTTATGTAAAGAGCCAGATGAGTCTGACGCTGGATAACAACGTTCGCCACAACTGACCCCATGAGGGCTTCGAAACAATGGGTCTTAAATGTGACTTTATATGATGACTCTCATAAATACCTCTGGTTTAATAGTTTGCATGTGACATCACCTGATGGCCATCTTTAGGGATTGAGAAGTTATACATACTTGGTCTATTCTGGCCTTGCCCCAACACTCTTAGTTTAAGAAAGCAATTCAGTTGAGCAATTGAGAACAATCATAGTGTTCTTGTTATGTTGAAAGTTTATGAATTGCAAAACGAAGAATATCTAAAATTTCATAGCACTGTTTTACTTTTGATGAAAATTCTGAGAAAAAATCAAATGCATGGTCTCATTCGATTAAGATATTCCGTTATGTACAAAAAATGAAACAACGACGTAACCAGATTTCTATCATTCTACAAATAGGTGATGTGACCCCAGATTGTTCGTGTGACTCCATGAACACAACAGTATCGTCGGATCTTCCAGCTGAATGTTACAGTCCATCTGGCCAAGATTGTAACTGGTACACTGATTGTCTAGAGGTAAATTTACAGCTTGAACCTGTCCAGCCTTACAACGATACTCCTATATTTTCAAGATTACTAGATATAGATCTTTGCTTGTTCAACAATAAGAGGATATTGAATGAGTGGTCATTGAATACCGAATTTATTAAACGAGTCATCTATAAACAGATAAAAACGAGGCTGCGCCGAGTTTTTATCTGTTTTAGTTGACGAGTTTAATAAATTCGGTATTTTATTAGCACAAATTTGATATCCTTTTTGTGATATGACCCGGATTTTTGCGAAAAGTCGTCAAAAGTCTTGAAATTCAACATGATAATTTTCCACGAAACGTATAACGCCGTTTAAAACTGACGTCACAATACATAGATTATGACGTCATTTTTGCAGTTACAAAATAGCGTTGCAAGTAGCTCTGAGCTCATTTGCATAGTTATTCCACTAGTATAATAACATCCATGTAAAAACAAAATTTTCAATGGGGTTATTTCACTCCCGCGACGTAGGTCATATTAAAATATCACCTAATTTACATTTTTGAATGTTCATAAAAAATTGCACCACGTGTTTGAAATTAAAACAATGATACAATGGCAAAATTTAAGTTGGAGTAGTCAGTGTTATGTTTCAAATTCCATCTGCTTACAAAACACGATTTTTTCACTCTGAATTATGTACGGATCATTTCCATACAATTCTGTTGAAATCCGACGGTTGTTTTGGGAAGAAATGATCTCTGAAATATTGACTGACGGATAGACTGTCATGCGGACGAACATACGCCGGACATAGACCAATTAACAATGCTAACATAGCAGTAAGAGCAAGGGTAAGATGTAAAAACGAAATATTATTTCCATCAAAGAATTATTAAAATATGAGACGTATTCCAACTGTGGACTTAATCAAATACTCAGAAAAAATCCTTCAGCGAGTTTAAAAAAATTATAAAATGAGCCTGCGTGACATTTCCAACAATTTCTTATGTGCGCAAAGCAAAGACTCTGGTCAGCCTGTGCATCTGCACATACTGACCAGGGTCTTCACTTTGCGCTTTGTAGAAAGACAAGGTCCAATAGTATCTTAAGAAAGTCAGGCAAACATCCTATTATATCCTAAGGTTAGTTAATGTTGACCCTTAACGCTCATGTCAAATTGTTGGAAATGCCACGCACAGGCTCAAAAATAAGCTCAACCATCGATGATTCAATTCCAATGCCAATGTCGTTTAGAGAGCGATGGGTGATGATCATAGAGTATATTGTAAAAAAATGTTGTTTCATGTTCTTTAAGCTCGTCTACTCTATTTCTATCAAAGATATTTCCTCAAAACCTCATGGTTCATTATAAACCGTAAATTTACACATACATTCATACAGTGACCCTGTTCCAAAATGGGGGTTTGTAGTTGTCTTTAAGGAAATCTCGAGAGTTGTTTTTTTAAACCAAGTGCCCAACACACTTAAATGTTTTTTGTGCGGACCATTAGCTCATAAACCTGAATGAAAACGGCTAAACGCATGACTCTTATAGTCGGTGTCGGATCTACTTAGATATTTTGTAAATTCTTCATTTTCTAAAAGAGGTCCCGAACAACCTTAACATTTTTCATGGATCCTCGTTCATAAGTGAATAATGATTGTTGAGCCATCAGATACGGAGCACCGGGGAAGGAGGGAGTAGTACTCCGGGGTCGAAAAAGAAATTTCCAAATTTCTTAATCTTTTCACCTTATAAAACAGGATAATAACAGTCTTTATCTTTGGCAAAGATCATAAGATGAAAGGCCTTTATGAAATTTATGAAATTATTGATGATATTTGGCATAGATCATCAGTTCACAGACCTTTATAAAAAAAGTAATGAAAATATGACTGTTGGGCCGCAAAGAGCAGTGCCAGGGGTTCAAGTTCAAGTTCAAAACGGTTCGAGTTATACCTCGCTTTGAACGTGATTGCACTTGCTAAGCGGGGTAGAACTTGAACCGTTTTGTCATTCTGAACGCAGAGCTGGTTTCAAGCTGTAAAAACAATAACAACGGGCAACGCCCGGGCCTGAAATAAGTTGGCCCAGGGTCTATACAGACGTTTGCTTTTCTGAACTAGAAGACAGACCTACTTTATATTTTGCATGGTTCATGGACCTCACTTACAAATTGTAAAACTATGTTGGACCACCAGGGTAAGAGCACCAAGGGAGAAGATAGGATTAGGACCAATGCAAAAATCTTCACAAGTCTACTTCGGTGCTTAGAGACTGAAAGGCTCTATATCTGGAAAGGATTAGAGTCACAAACAATTTGCCAATTTTAACCACTAGACCTTGAGCTGTAGACCGCCCCCCCCCCCCCTACAGCAAAGTATAAGCTACAAAATGGGAGATGTTAGCCCTCTGAAAGTGAAAGCTTTCTATCCACTTAAGTTCTACCTCCCAAACAAGGAAGTTTTGATGATTTATTTTTTACAGCAGCATGTCTACAAATATTTTAAACATGTTTCCATCTGAAAACGGTAGCTTTATCCTGTAATATTAAGTTACATGCACTATCTGTTATGTTTATTTCAATATTAATCATAATGTATTTATCTGATTACAGCTCTCTAAAATGATCAAAATAAGTGTTCTGACCAGAACAAGAACTCAAGACTTTTGAGCCTGATAAAAAACAAAAGAATTTAGCCTCCTGTAGTATAACATACGTTACATTTTCACATTTGGTTATGTCTGACATTTGGCGACCAATTCTATTAAGCGGCCATCGTAAAAAGTCCCTTCACTATAAGCACAATCTCTAAAAAAGAGGACATTCTTAACGAAAAATTTGATACTATTGAATCTGATGATGTTCGAGCTTATTAAGAATCGTCTTAATAAGATGATTCTAATGGGCTCGAACATCATAGGATTCAGTACGACTTGACCGACAATGTATAAATGCTATCAAAATAAACACTCACATTTATCATGATATTTTGTATTAAGCGACCATTCCCATAAACGACCGCTTTTTGTTGGTGGTCCCCTTAGTGGTGGCTGAATACAAGATTTACTGTAGTTTTTTTTCTCGTGTGAGTATCCCAGGACCAACGGTCCTCTTGTTTTATTCTTCTTTTATTATTTTTCAGAAACGCTATCCATGCAAGAACGAAAGTGCGTCATACGCTGTTGATTATGCCAAACGATTCTGTTCTTTGTATGAAAAGCATTACAATGAGTTCAGTTCCGGAGGACAGGCATGGATTGATGGAGTAAGAAAATGTCTACAAGTCAAACTTGTTCCAACATTGAGACCTGGACAGCAGAAAACGTGCGATCAGCTGATGAAATTTGCTTTCAATACGCACGAGGAGTGTTACATAAACCCAGATAGAGTATCTTCAGTTTGCGACATACCCTCTTCGGACTATTCAAAAATATTTTGGACACTTACTGAGGGCTACGATTTCCTCTGGAAAGAAAACAGACACGCGTTCTGGAAGGCTATGCTACCAACATTTAAACAAATGTTTTCTGTTGGATCTTCTTGTGCCACACAGAAGATATCCAATTCAGTTGTCGAATTTGGTCTGTCAGTCCAAAATGGCATTGATGATATTTCAAATTGGTTCAGTCCGAGGAAACGAAGGTCTGCTACCCAGATTAACATAACCGTGGAAGACCTCGTATTCAAGACCTCCAATCAAGTATCTAATACCATGTCATGGGAGAACAAAGAAGTCATGTGGTTTGCTTACCCGATTGTACCCTCAAATTCCTCTGAAAATGGCACATCATCGTTATCGGTAAGAATTGCTATAACAGCTAAAGCTATGTACGATCTTAATGCTCAGAACGTATCTATGGCAAATGTAACACAAGTAGTCCATAATCTTTCACAAGCTATTGTTGACGGTAGTCTTGAATTCGATCTAGGCGAAGGTGTACGCGCGACCAAATATGGCGTCTGTTCCGACATAAAATGTGGTGATTCCACGTTTGAAGCTGTACCTCGTAACCAGCAGCCGCAGTGGGAAGAACCGGACGAAGAAGAATCGAACCTTGGACTCTATATAGGTATTGGTGTTGGCGCTTCTGCTGCTATTGGTTTACTTATTCTTGTTATCGTGTTTTATTTAAGGACGCATTGAAGGATGAATCAATTTTCAGTTTTTAATCAGTTTATACTTCGATTAGTGCACTGCATAAGTTCCTGAACAAATAAAGATTCGTTTTGATGGATTCGAATAACATTTCTGTAACTGATGTGTTCTATGGATAGCATTTATAAAAAAGAAAGAAATATAACTCGCTTGAAATGTAAGTCAATTTGTAAAGAAAATGGCAATTTATCATTTAGCTCCACATTAGTGTTATTACACTAGTGGTATAACTATTAAATGACGTCATAATTTATATATTGTGACGTCAGTTTAATACGGCGTTATGAGTTTCGCGGAAAATTGAAATGTCGAATTTCAAGAATTTGACGATTTTTCGAGAAATTTCGGGTCATATTATAAATAGTATATCAAATTTGTGTTCATAAAATACCGAATAAATTAAACTCGTCATCTAAAACAGATAAAAACTCGGCTTAGCCTCGTTTTTATCTATTTATAGATGACATGTTTAATACACTCGGTATTTAATGACCACTCATTCAATATCCTCTATTTTCCCTACCGTCAACTAAATATGTAATGCAAATCGTGTCATATTGAATAGAACCGATGCGACTTTATGAATTCTGATAAATTTGAAGTCCACGTGCTTTGAGTCAACGTGCATCCCCCGAAAACGGAAAACTTTGACGTCAAATGTACACCATAAACGTTTTTTTTTTTATTATTATTATTTTATTATCTCACAAACGTTTAGCATATGTTTACCTGAATGGCAAAACAGGAAAAACAACATTTTTTTTTCAAACTGGATATATTGTGAACCCCTCGCCACTTACAAACGAGAATCAGACTACGTTTAGGAGGAGGTTTTTATTTGAAAGTCTATGTACTGATAGATATTCAATTGCAGGTTTTGCAACGATTCACAGCAAAATTTTGTTTTTGCAAAACGAACTTTGGTGCGACATAAGTTACGCCACGCTAAAACGGTCCTGTAATAAGATTACGACAACTTTTGAGAAAGATTTTAACATCAATATCTCAAAGTAGAAATATGTCTTGTTAGAAATGGGCCGTTTAAGTTGTGAAAAGCGCCTATCCGGGTCACCAGGGGCCTGTTTTACTAAACGTCTTACGACCATTTTTGGCGAAAGTCAAAAATTAAAGCTGTTTCCACTTTGGTTACTAAATATGAAATTCTGCCGTGCATTATCTCATTGGAATCGTCTTCTAAAGACGATTCCAGTGAGATATTACAAGGCAGAATCTAATAATGAATGAAAACGCCAGGTACGATTTGGGAGTTTGACTTACGATTAATTTTTGAGTAAGAACTTTAGTAAAACGGACCCCTGTTCACTACTGAAAAACATAAAGTGCGTCCTTATTGAATTTGTGAAAACGGTGGTCTGTGGCCTTAAATCAATTAAGGAATCAATTCTGTAGAAAAGGAATGAACACTTTTGATGTGGAATTTTGAAGTGTCAAGTTTTAATTTTAAGCCAGTATTTAAGAGACATGCCCTGCGTTTATGAAGTCTATACGGTGCAAACTGTTAGGGAATTACTCCTCGCAGTGCAAGGAAGACCTGTGTCTTTTTATCCCACACTTCTCACAGATTCCGTCATCCAATTAGATCGCAGGTAACTTTAAACGCTACCCTCTGTATCTTAGACAGCCGGATACCAGTCAACTAACATAGCTGCGAATACCATATTAACTTATACACGTAGTAGTATCAGGGGAGGTTACCAGTCTAGGCTATCAGTTCATTTTTTGTCTCCCTTAGATCATGGGGAAACCCAAAAGGCCAATCACTGTCCTACCTTTAAATACAAATATTCTTGCGAGAAAGTTTAATACGCATGGTTAAGAATTAGAGATTGATTTCACACTTAAGAGGAGTCTTTGAATAGTGTTTAAATTGTATAGAATTCTCGTATTATGCCATGTTCAATTTACACAGTTGTCTGGCGGAATAGGTCTTGAAAAAAAGAAGACATCTGACAGGATTGTTCACACGCACTAACATTTTGTTGACGTAGAAACGTCCAGCAAAATCGGTTTTCCTTTTATACACTCTGATAGTCTATGGAGATCCTTTAGGCAAGTTATAATTTGGAGGCAAAACGCAGTAAAATGCTGCGTTTGGTTACCAAGTTATAAAATGCTAATGTTTTCATGGTGTTTGATTTTTTTCGCATTGTCATCTATCAAATGTTTGTGGCGTCATCTTAACCCACGTGCGAAATGACTCGCTTTCATGGTTGTGCCCTTATTATTCCCGTTGTCCACATTGAAGAATCGCCGAGTGTTCCCGATTGACTCGGTAGTGAACAACCAGATGACTTTACATGAATAATAAGGAATTTGTCAGTCCTCATGATTCAGATGTGGCGATTTTAACAGATTTCTGTGTAAAATGGGACACGCCAAGGCATTTTACCCCCAATCTGACCCAAGGACATGATATGAAAAAAACATGTTGAAGGTATAGTAGTGAATACAACATTCCCAATATAACAGCTATCTGTCCAATGGTTTAAGAGAAGAATATTTTACAGATTTTCTTGTGATCCCCGCTATGTTGTCATGGCAGCTAGAGTAATGGGTAAATTTCAATCATTTGAATAACATTAGTAGAGCCTAACCCAAGTAGCATTCATGCCAAGTTTCATCATGATTGGCCCACCGATTTAGGAGAAGAATTTACTCACGACGAACCGCAGCTGATGGATATTGGATGATCTCAATATTTCAATGATTCTCACATTGAGAACTTCGTGCTCTGGCGAGCTAAAAGTAAAACCTGCTTATCTCAAACAATCTCTTTGTTCACATTTTATTTAAAATATAAATCAGAAGGAAGTTAATCTCGTGGCTTTTTCAAAAAATCGTTTTTCTTTTATAGTAATTTTATGTCTAAGGCATGTCTTCCGACTTCTGAGTAGGCTTAGGGAATCAAATATGTGCCAAAAGAGACGTTCAAAGAGAAAATTGTTAATTCTCTCATTGTTTTGTCTTAAGTCGAATTAAACCAACAAGTTCATCATGAAACATTTCATTTAGATATATTTTATAAGTGAGAGATTTTCTTTAAATCGGCAGAGATGCTTTCGTTTTCTTCCACTTTGAGAGGTCAGAATTCATCTTCAAGAAGCTTGCCATGGGGTTGAAATTCGCCTTCTCGTCGACCAACCAATGAAAATCTTCCACGTTCTTCTTTATTGTTGGTGAATTATCATCATCGTCATCATCACTTTCATCTTGGAATCCTTCCTGAAGTCGACTTTCGGCTGTTTCCGTTATAGGTCGGAACTTTCCGTCCTTCACCAACCATTTGTCCAGTTCTTCGGCAATGTTCGTGAAGTATCGGCTCATGTCCACCTTGTAGGGGTTGTCGGATGTTTTGGTCCAATCAAGACCGTGTTCAAGTGGAATCTGAAAAAAATACATTTTTCAAATCTTACTTGTGCGTTCATTCAATCTGTATTTCATAAGATTTTTATACCACCGTAACGAGAGATCGGGGGCATATTGTTTTACTCATGTCCGTCTGTCTGTCTGTCTGTCCGTCCGTCTGTCTGTCTGTCCGTCCGTCTGTCCGAAAACTTAACCCGAAAACTTAACCTTGCCAATATCTTCAAGCCTATTCAAGATACAAAGCTAATAATTGGCATGATGAAAGATCTCAATGATCCGCATCCGCTGGTACCAAAGTCAATGTCATGTGACAAGGTCAAGGTCATCTGTCAAGGTCAAACTTTGAAAAAAATGCCGTTACGGGGGCATTCGTGTTTCACAAACACATCTTATTTTTTTTACTTATAAAGTAACACAAAACAAAATCAAGAAACGAAAAAGGCACAGAGGAATCGACCAGAAAATAATGAAAGCATGTGCTATTGTTCTTTTTTTCGTGCAAGTCTGTATTGACCTGATATCACCAGCGTGATAACATAATATGTTATCATATGTTCTATTTTTAGAAAAGAATTGCTTATTCATGTTGATAACCAGAACCACATACACCCAAATATCTTTGATTTTAAAGTTTTATTAAAGTTAGCCATGAAAGATGATTGCAAGAAAAATAGAATAATGTGTTATTGCCTTTGAATATAAGTGTTCACTGATCTTGGCTGTGAGAATTTATCATGACGGGGCATGATAAAATATTTCTTTATATATATGCTCTTACTGATCTTTCCACAGTCAACTTTTATAAGTGTATGAAGTAACACATTGAAAACTCTCTTACATAATAAGTTAAGGCAAAAACTGACCTGGGAAGTTGAAAAAGCAAAGACAATGTAAACTACATAAAAAAGGTTAGCGGAGTCCAGGGCCCGGTTTTATAAAAGATAACAAATTGTACAATTTTAGTCGGAAGTTAATTATAGTCAACAAGAATTGTTGTTTCAACAATCTGATTGGCTGAAAATAACTTCCGGGCTTCATTTAACCAACGGTCATCTTCCGGGTTATAAATGCTATACTAAAAAAGCTTGGCTTCAACAATTTTTCAGTTATATCGCGGCGGATGGAAGACTTGGCAATGGATCCATGTTTTTTCTCACACCAGCTCTACCATTGCATCCTTTCCTAGCCTCCAGATACTTTCACACATTGGTCTATGATTATCAACCCATTGGTAGGAAACAAATAGTCGGTAAGGATTAGTGCCGCCGTCGGAGATCGAACCCGGGATCTCTATACTGACAGCCCGACGGTCTACCAACTGAGCTATGATGGCAGCTAAAATTGCTTGAAGTTATAACTTCCTTGGTATACAAGTCAAAATTGTTTAAACATCAGAAGAACAGATATACACATGATACAGATTGGCAGAAAGAAAGACGGATTGACGCACAGAAGGATGCGGTTACACCAATATTACTCCCGTTCGCTCTGTATTAAACAGGGGCTTAATGATGAAAACATTAAGCGTGGCGTTATTCTGACCATAACTAACATCGCACAAAACAAAAAAGAACCGGAGACTCGTCCATGATTGAGCACTTAAAAATGGGTAATAAGTCTAAGGACAAGTAATCAGATATATTTGTGACCCGCCAGTCAAAAAGGATCATCTGGATTGTGCGTACAAGTTTGGGCGCTAGTCAGACAGCGCGAATTGCTGAGGCTGACTTGGGTCGACATTTTTCGCAGATGGTTGTTTTTCTAAATCATGAATGGTCACTCCACCTTTCCACTTATCATTTTACGGGCCTGTGTGTGACATTTCCAACAAATTGACAAGAATGTGATTTGAAAACTAAGAGCAGCCTACACGGTCACAGATTTAAGGATTACCTGGCTGTTAAAGGATATCTTGTGTCCATATTTATCTATAAAGCTTACAGTGAAGACTCTGGTCAGACTGTGCTGTTGCACATGCAGGTCAGAGTTTTAGCTAAGGACACATTTTGAATTGTTGGTAATGTCTCGCACAAACTCATTTATTAAAATGTGGCATCCGTTAGACCTGTACCGGATCCAATCTCTTCAGGGTTCCGGGTTCGATTCCCGAAGGCCACACACATCCTTTCCGACTATTTGTTTCTCTCTAATTGGGTTGATAATCGTAGAACTATGTGAGATAGCAGCTTGAGGCTAGGAAAGGGTGTAAGGGTAGTACTGGTGAGAGAAATACCGAGAATCCTATTTTTATGTACTCCAGTTGTCGCAATATAGCTGTTAGATTGTTTAAAGTGACGTAAAACCACATTCAAGTCAAATAAAATCAAATTCAAATATTCATTTTATGGAGTTTCCGTATAGTCCTTTTTCGCAATGAAGGGTTATATCTCTTGATTAAAGGCCAAATGCATACCTTGAAACCTCTTTGAATAAGCCATTTTTCCTTTGTCTTCGTGTTATGTTCAAACACCTTTTGAAACGTCGACCTTTGCTTCATTTTTCTGAAAGAACAATTTAGAAAATCTAAAAATAGCGTGTATATATAGATCAATAACCTTAAAAGAAAAGTGGTCGGTTCATAAAGAGTAACCGGTTCAAATGCTAACCTTGTATTATTGATCTACAATGACCTGGCACTCATTAAATATTCCTTTAGACCCGTATTGGTAGTCGGATATTATGTTTCTTAATATAGACTCAAACTCGCGAAATTTAGATCCAATAAAATGTATCATATTTCATCTCGCATACGGAAATTTAGCGCACGTGGTTTGGCTGTTATCCAAAAACCGAAATGACACGGGTTCAAGCCGGGTCATGATCAATTATACTTCCATTTTTTACGGTAACAATGTTTTACCTATTTTGAGACAAAAGTGTAGGCTATCTTAATTCTCACAGTCAGACTTTTTTTAAAGATTTGATCATTGCAAAGTGTAAATAATAAAAGTGATTTATGGAAACAGTAACAATTTTGTATCTCGTTTTGTAGTTCAAAATACATTGCAAGCGAAACTGAACAATTGAACTTGTGAAATGTATCTATAGCAATTTTATTTTACAATTCATGACGGTATGAAAATAAAAGCCTATACTTGGTTTGATTGCGTTTATCGAATTCCCATTTAGGTACGATTACGTTATTAATGTAAAACACTTGATTCTTATCGTATCTTATAATAAATATCACACAGCAAATGAGATTACTATTTGGACTAACTTTTAGTGCAAATTTACTAAATACTAAATGTTATTTTCATTAAGGGTATGAAACTGTTTGTTTTTTTCGGGCGATCAGAATACAATAGTCTTGGTTGGTGCAACAAACAAAATTGAATTATATGAGAAAGATAAAAAAATTGCAACTGACAAAAAATGATAATAAAGGAACAATTAAAGGGTCAATTTAAGAAATAAATGAAAAAAAAATATAAATAAATAGATAAATAATCACAAGGATTAAAATATGTATCACTGTCGGGTATCGAACTCGACCCGACAAGTGAACGCTTTACGGGAAGGCGTCTGTAACCAATATACTATAGCGACTTATTCAGACTATGTGAGATAGTATGAATAAATCGGTAAAACGTAATTTTACGCTGCGGATATACTCGATCACTGACGGAAGTTAATGAGTGCCAGGTCATTTTAGATAAATAATATTAGAATATTTCAGATTTAATTTTTTCAGTATGATAACAAATCTTTATGAGCCCTACCTAACCATATTCGTCTAAGAAGCTGTAGGTTTAACATTTATCGACCCTAACATTAAACAAATGAGCAACGGACTTTCATATGAAAGGTGGGATATCACGTCACAAAGTTTTTTCTGGTAATTTCAATAATTCTGTAAATATTGGACCGATTTGAAAAATGTTTGAAGCAGCGAAAACGAAAGACGCCGTGATTTGCTGGATGCTCTAGATCTATCAAAAGTCTCCTGATAGAAAAATATTGACGCCTGTCATCAGTACTTTTTTATCAGTAGAATTTAAGATGATATGCCTCTTTAAGCAAATTTCTGACAATTTTCCACCTTGAATGTTTCAAACCGAATTCAAATTGGTTACATATTGACATAATTAATCATCGTCGTGATAAAGCGATATCTGATTAGGATTTGACCATGCGCATAACGCAAATCATTGATCGGGTTTTTTTGTTTGAGTACATTAGTATGAGTTCATTTACAGTGTCGTGCAATTTGACTTGATTTACCATACTTCTGAGATGGTCCCTTTTTCGTCTGACGGGTTACAAATTCAGAAAAGGCGACAATTCGACAAATATAATACTTGATGCAATCCATCTCTAAAATTTCATGGATCAATGCGAGTTATATACGAAAAAATGAATAAATAAAACAAATTGCAATAACTCAGAAATGTAATGCACCTTTCCTATGTGAGAAATATCAATCTCTTAACTATCATCAATCTAGACTGCATACTTTCTGTGTTATGCTTCGGACAATAGAAACCTATGGTTACACGGAAAACCTGACGACAAATGCATAGCAATAAGAATATACACGAAGGAGAGGTATAAAATATAGTATTCTTAAAATCTATCAGCAAAAAAATACCATTCATGAAACACAAGGGGTAAATTAATCTTGTAAACAAAGTGGGGATTTTTGTTTCACTTTTACAGAAAATCTATTTATGATGATATTTCTATAAAAATAAAAAGAAAGAAAAAGAATGACACGGCTAACTAGGCGTATTTTCCAAGTAAAATTATTTGATAATCTTTATATCCCCGAATGGTTTCCGAAATCTCGAGTGACTTTTGTGAATGAGAAATGACCCAACATAGGTTTGCTGATTGAAAAGGGTTTTAAACAATATGAGCATTAACATTTGAGACATCTGTACAAAATAGCGTTAGGTCATAACACAAAATATGACTTGATTTAAAATATCTATATGCAGCCTTAGAGTGGAAAATAGAAAAATGGAAATAATTTTTTGCAAAGCTATGTGTGAAATAATTAAATATAAGATAGTAAAAAATAAACAATCATGTAAGATTATTTTAATTCAATCCCAACGTTAATTAACTTTCCTGATATATTAATATCTTATGTGTTTTTTTTTTTTTTTTTGTTTTTTTTTTTTTTTCAAGAAAACGGATTTTGTAAAATCTTACATGAAAAAATCCCCTTTGCTCGTCTCTATCTTATATGTGTACCCAGTTGTATCTTATGATCACAATCTCATAATGAAGAAAGATTGGTGCGACAGCAAGGGTTATATTCTCTACACAATCGCTCACCTGACTAATAAGAATCGTGTAATAAAAAAGACAGGTGCGACTACAAATATTTTATACTCAACTTGAACTTTCTATCATTCTATGCAGTAAAACTTGATTTAAGCGACCACAAAAAGCGGTGGTTAAAGAAAATGATCGCTTAATACACGTTTTGTTTACTAATAAGAAACTTTATTTGATCAAATATGTACATTTAAGTAAACTTTTCACAAAACCTATGTTGTTAAGCCTCAATAGAATCGTCTCATTGAGACAAATCTGGTGCTCTTTAGCAACAAAGGATTAATTTTCAATCATTTTTGGATCAACAATACCTACTTTTTTTTAAATATCTTGATTTGATGAATGGGGTTTTGAAAACAGTCGCTTTATAGACGTGGTCGCTTGAGCAAGATTAAGCGTACCACAACGAATCTGTATGTCTCATCCAAATTTGAGTCGGTTCTTTTTAGCATTAGTTTTCATGGATTTTGAGTTATCTCAATCCGGCTCTTTTGACAACGCAGACAGACGAAAATATTTTGCATTTAGGCGATCCGAGTTGACATAACGGGTGTTCAGGAAAAAATCGATGATTATCATCTTTTTTTTATTATTATTATTATTACTTTTAGAGCAGAAATAAATGTGACCCGTTACTAAAAAAAAAAAAAAAAAAAAAACAGCTTGGAACTCCGTATGATAAACAACTAGTTCCAGTGAATGACAGCCGGACGTCACATGTAAAATGGTTTATCACATGTGGGAAGAAAGAACGATCATACCAAAGTAAATTTATTTTTGATGATTCCATCAATTTTCGTGCATTCGGATTGGCTGAAAAATTGGTCTTATTTCTCAATTATGAGTACACTTTTTTGTAAGCTTCCGTAAAAAGCAGTCTCGTAAGTTATCTCTTTAATAAAGGAAAACTTAACATTTTTGCCTCATGATATTAAATTTTAAGATATGAAAAAATATTTAATGATTTCATGGAGGAATGAAACTTAAAACCTTATCACACTGTATGAATCCGCTTCGCGTATTCATACACTGTAATTAGGTTTTTAGTCTCATACCTCCATGGAATCAACAAAAACTCTTCATCTCTTCATCAGAAACTCAGCTAAGTGTTTAAAGTTCCAATCCTTGTCATCCTGTTCAATTCGCGCAGTCTGACTAGGGTCGACACCTTACGCACTACCTAGATAGTCCTGTTTTCGGACAGTTCAAAAACCGTTCTCTATATGCAATCAAAATGTTTCATCTATTATTAGGAAATGTTTTAATTAGTCGGTTTGTCTATTTTCAAGTCATATTATCATAATGTTTGTCTTTCTCATTATTCTTAAGAAAACGTCCAAATAATTAGGTTGTAATGATACTTTTATAAAGATACTTAAACTCTGGTTGCTTTTCACGATATATACAAAGCTAAAAAAAACAGTTTAGACCAATATCAGACTGCATCAACGTGCAATCTTACCTTTATCTACACTGCCTGCTTTATTCTTAAATCTGTGTGGTAAAAAATGGTACAGAGTAGATGAAAATCCAAAAAAGTTGTCAACTTATCGGAAAAAAACTAACTCCGGCAAGATAAACATTAAGATTTAAAATGATAACCCTTCTTCCTAAAGGCCAGCCTTGCGTTCCGGTAGACAAAACGGTCCAAACGGATTGCAAATTTACCAAGCTTTGCAAGGGCACTTGCAAAGCGGGGTATAATTTGCAAACAAAAGCACCGTTTTGTAATACGAAACGCAGGACTGGTACTGGGTGGAACATGTATTTGAAAAAGACATTTAACATTTATCCTGGACAGAAATCTATGCGTTTCCCGCGCAATCGCTGTAAAACTTTTAACTTTAATGGGTATTGGTTTTGGCACACTATAATGGGCCAGGTGAGCTTGTTCGGGTATGTCGGTTGATTTAATGAAGTTAATGTATTTTTGTCATATGATCTTGGCGAACTCACTGTTGCATAAATTCGTGTTTCATAACGTATCCTAATTGTTACTTTTTTGTCACATAAAAAAACTGCGTAGTTTTCTGTTTATCCTTTTCAGTGTAAACGTGATTATTTGACTCTTTCTTGTGATGAATATATTCGATGATATCCAACATATGGAAAAATACCAATTACCAAATTGATTGAATTTAAAATCGCCCATTTGTTTTTATTTACGTATTCACTTTTAATTTTATTTTTATATAAGAAATATAAATTAATAGAGTTACTAAATATTGCATGTGCTAGGAAATGTTTACTATCATTTTACTTTGTAACGTCATGTATAGGTTAAAGCAAATCCTTATCTATAACAGCTCCAATCGGGAACCCTCATAGATTCTATGAAAAAGTCCGAGCGATGTTCCGAATGTAACAACCTCTGCATGCGGTAAAGAATGTAAAGCTATCTACATTCGGATTTTGAAAGGACTAATTTTGGTGTTTTGCGGGACTAATTTTGGTGCAGATTTCAGTATAGTTGTGTGCTTAGATGAATTAAGTAGATTTCTTTTTCATTGAAAAATAGTTCCAACCTTTTAGCCAATCAGAAAGCACAAATATTGATGGATTCACCTAGAATTGAGTATTATTGTATGAGGTTTGTTCCATTAAAAACTCCTTGCTCCCGCATCAACCCCCCCCCCCCACACACACACACACCAACACCAACACCCCAACCCCAGCCCCCGCTCCAACATCCCAGCCCACCCCTCAATAAAAATGGACATTTTAAAAAATAAAGTTTGGATTGCTTTGTAGTAATTTAAATGTGTTCAATATCTTCATCTGAAACATTAAGTACAAGTTGCATTACAAACTCAAAACGAATGGAACTCAGAAAAACTCTCAATAGTTCTTTGTACGGCGCGCCTAAACGTGATTTAACGACATCAGTTTATAATGTAAATGTACTTAGTTAGATAGGGGTAAGCGACCGACCGTCCTAGAAAAGAAAGGGCAATAAATAAAACAAATTATAAACATAAAACCGAACTGAAAGGAAAAAACTGTTTATACTCACGTCACATCATCTATAACTACCACGATTTAACTTTGTCCCAAATCTGCCTCTTCGGTTGTAGATCTTTCAAAGAATTGACTTTCTTTATAGTCCTGATCCCTTTTTATCCTCATTTCTATCCATTATTTGCATTCTTTGCTCCTTCAATGGCCAATCATTTTTTTCTCATTTGCATAAGGGTACGTAAATTTATTCGACCGTTTGTCTGGACCATAACTCTTACATTTGTGAACGTATTTTAAAAATATCACAATCATTAACTTTCATGGGTATATGTGCTATTTTAAAGACATTTTCAAGGTGAGAATCTCTGTTCAAGGTCAAGTTTTAGCACTAAAGCTTGTCCGGATCATGTCTAATACCTTATAAATGGGGTTCAAAATAACATGACATAACTACTCTATACGATTTAAAAATCGAAACAAAATTCCAGGTATCAAGATCACGATTAAAGGTCTAGGGTTAAAATATAACTTTCCTAATACATTTATGGATGGTGGATGAATTCCGTCTTAACTTGGCACAAGTGTTGAAGTGCCATTTAAGATAAAGTCTTAGATACAGTTAAAAATATCGTGAAATTGAAGCTAATTCCAATCAAACTTATCTTAAATCATTCACTCAGTGCTCCATTTATTCCAAATACTCACTCAAACCATTCAAAAACGCTCCAATATCTCTAAAAATGTATAATGAACAACTATACTTAGTACATTTAAAAACGCAGAGGTGAAAGTGCTTCCAATATCCTGTACTGTAAACTACACTGAGAACTATTTAAAAAATGACATTTTGGAGTCGTCAGTCTTTGAACAACCGTTTTGAGCATGAAACACTAAACAATAGTCGAAGTAAATAACTCTTTGTTATTCTTAAACCAAACAGGGGTAAAAATAAAAAACAATCCATTTAGGACAACTTGCTGAAGCTTCCAATGTTTTCTTAAGTTCTTGACACTTGAAAGGCAATACATGTATGCGAATTATCTTAAGTGTCTCGACACTTATGCATAGTAAAAACACATTAATTCCAAAAGAAAAATATTTAAAAGGTGTACTAGGCAGGCTAAATACATTACTAGCGTACACAGATTTTCTCAATCCAACAATGTTTATTTTTAATCGCCACTCATTTTTGTGGGTTTCTCGTAGCAATACAAAATGTTCTTTAATTTTGCCACTATTTACACAATGCGACATTTCCTTTGTTGGAATAGGATTAGATTATTGAATCCAAAGTAGTGAACATTGTCCGATTAAGAAGATCCAATCTTTTAAGGCTAAATTCTTTTTAAATCTTGAAGTTGTTAGTTATTCATCGTTTTATGCAATGCCGATTCAATTGACAACCATGGTTAATCAAATGGGAGGTTTTTTTAAATTTACCCAATCCTTTTTCTATCTTTAGTCAACGTGTACCAATTTGTCATTAGAAGTTGCAATCGCTTTATCTTGCAAAATCTTTGTTGTAATGGTTGAAAAGCCAAGCAGTTATTGCATTATCGTTCATAATTACAGAAATCATCCTATCGAGTAAAAGGTCAAATAGTTGGCGTGATAAAAAGTGCCCATTGGTGCAATTCCGCGTGCGATAAACCAACTTCCTGTGGAAAGAGAAAAACTAAAACATGTTTTCATCCAATTTCAGACAACGCACTCAAGATTTATTATTCATTTTAACGGTATACTCAATGTAAAAATCTGGAACTTTAGAATAGGTAAAATCAGTATTAACCTGCTTAGCCCGAAAACAAAATTAAGAACATGACTAGTTTTTTATCACAGAATGGGAAAATCTTATTTGTAATAATAAATGTTCGTCATCGAGATACATGTATTTGGTGCACAAGAATTATCAAATTTGCATGATTACAATCTCTGCGTTTTCAAATGTACTGAGTATACATTCAAAATAAAAATCGCTTGAAAAAATCAATGAATTCGCTGAAATAATTGAATTTGTTAGCGTCTGATTAATTCTTGATAACAAAGGAAGCTATTTATAGAACTTGTATGCATATATTTTGAAGGTATGTAATAAATATCGCTAAATTCGTTAATCCTCAACAAAATTAGCAATATTGGATTACATCCCTTTATTTCGAAAAAACTCACTCATCACGCTTATTTAATTTCGTTCCAAGATCATTCAAAAATTATTGACTTTGTCGATTTCATGATGTTGTTAACTGTAGTTCAAAGGTTAAGGTCAATTTTTGAAATGGAATATCTACACCCGATGAAGAATATTTTTGCCAAATTTCGACTATGGCGTGTAATCGGTTGCAAAATTATATGAAAAAAATAATTGTTCTATAATACGAATATTTGTTCCAAAAATGAATAAATTATGGTAAAATATATATATATATATTCAATAAATTGAATTATTTGTTCTGTAGTTATTTATATTTATTCAATAATGATAAATATTTATTCTATAATTATGATTATTTTTTTAAAAAAATAAATAATTTATTCAATAATCAAAAATATTTATTCTATAATTGTAAATATTTGTTGTATAATGAAAAAAAAAATTATTGTATAATTAAGAATATTATTGTATAATTTGAAATATTTATTGTATAATCTAAAATATTTGTTCAAAGATTGAATAAAATAATTATTTTTATAATTTAAAATAATTTATTCAATACCTCACACAAAATATTTATTCAATAATTAGCATTTTGGGAAGGATGTGGCTAGCCATAGACTGGGAACATGATCGACTTTCACGATAGACTGGCAAATCTCCCCAATCTACGTTACTTCCCGGAAGATTTTAACAGGCTTAATTACGAAGTTGACTGTGTAAATACTTTCAAAGAGTGAAAAACTGACGAAATTTATCTACCCTCCAATGAAATTTAACCGATTTATTGATTTTCGGCGGTAAATGATAGATATGTGCACAACAGTGTGACGGGGGTATATTATGAAACGATCGACCTTGAAAATTTGAATAATTATCTAGATTAAACACGTTTTAAGATTTAACGTGAATCTGTTTCGAACAAATAAATACACGCGTTCAGTATTTCGTTTCGCCCCGTTAAAAAGGGTGTATCTTTGTTTAGGTCAATTTCACCTGGCAATGACGTAACGTTTCAAATATTTGACCTTAACAATATAAAGTTACCAACATCAACTTGCAGAACGTACGAGGCGTTTGAGCTCCCATTTCCCTATATCCTCGTGATACAATTCTCAATCTCACCGTTCTTTAAACTGAAGAAGTTTTATTTTTGTTTTACAAAAAATGCCGATTTTGGTGATATTTCAGAAAGTCTGCATCAACCCTACCCCCCCTCCCCCCGCAAAAAAATATATGTAGAAAGACAGTTTAATGTAAGATTAGACGTATGTGCAGGCTGGTCTTAATTCATACAAGATAAAGACAACGTGTTTCGATTATAAATGTCTTAAAGCTTTCACAGTTTCATATTTCAATAATCATAGCGAGTTTAAATTCAAGTTCTTTTATTGGTTTAAAAAAATACAGTCATATGATTGTTAACAAGAACATACATACAACAAACTTACATATAATTTATACTTCCTGCAATTAAATGCTTTCTGTTCATACATAAAACAATGTGTTTTATTTAAAAAATAGACGTTACAGATCTGACAAAGAGTGTTTAAATAATCTTCCAAAATGTTTAAGGCGAAATTTAATTTTTAGGCTTAATTCAAAACATTGATAGTCTTAACGAAATGAATTTAGATAAAGTGGGAATGGATTAAGGACAAATATTATTTCAGTGTAATGGCCCGGTCACACTGCTAAACGGACACAAAACGTCTGCTGAATCGACACGACGGAACAGCGTTATTTCCATCCGTTCTTATACGCCTTATGAAAGCTTATAATGATGACCAGTATTTGCGTAAACAGAACGGAAAATGTCGGACATGTGAAATATGTTGCAGGTTGGATGTTCAACGAAAGCCTGAAAAAACGGATGACAGAGACGAGGGGATAGCGGGTGAAATTGTGACGTATTCGAATAGCGGGACAAGCGGATGCATAGAGCATTGGACGTATACACCACATATGCGGAATTGAAAGAAAAGGGATAGAACGCGGATCATTATATTTTACGCGATGCATAAGCTTGTATTCTTACATATCCATGTTACTTCCTTTTTGTATACTTTCAGCATACCTGATAATTCCGATCTCTGCGTACGTTTTCTGTGTAGGTTCTCTCCCATATCGGATTATAGTTCCGATAATGCCCAGCGGATGTATTGAGAATACAGCTGAAGTATGACGAATGAAAACGGATGCATCAAGGGTGTAACTCTAATTACGCACATTGCGCAAGTGCGTAAAAGAAATAAATCCTCTTTCGAAAAATGTCGCTGATGAATGATCAAAACATCGAAACTACAGCTTTTTCAAGCTGTAGTTACGATGTTTGATTATTCACCTACGCTCAAATCATAGAAAATGGGAGCGGACAGAGCACATTCATCTTTTGTCACAGTCCACATATCACCTCTATCCTATATATTCTATGTTGGTCGCCTTCTGGGTGCGTATAAATGTCAAAATTCTAGTTACGCCTATGTTCATAGCGTTTGTTCCTCGTAAGTTTTGCATTAACATCGTACATGGCGGAATCTATATCTGCTCTACAAGTTTTGTGCAGATCAAAATTTCTTCGAGGATGAAATCCAACGGACGGGCGCTCATCGGACAAGGGTATGCAAAGCGTATGTACATGATACGGGACATAATATGTTTCATAGAGGTATGAAAACTATATTTCAATTGATCCTGCAGGATTTAAGAATCTTGATCCACACCTCTTAAATCAAATTAAATATACATTATTATGCATGGCCTTTAAAATGTAAAGGTATGGAATATTGATTGAAATTGAACCGTACCCTACCCAAAAGGTACGATTTCTCAATATACAATACCCCAAATTATTTGTCCTCTGATCTTTTAAGTCCATTTAATTCAAATTAACAATAAGGTATTAATTATACGCCATATATTTTGAATAAATCTTGTACGCTGCATATGCAATTAAATTTCTTTAATTCTATTAAACTGTGTATAAAAGGACTAGATTTTTGTGCAGTGCCCAAAACGTTCAATGCAAGAGGATAGATGTACCAGCGATATATTAAGACAAAAAGAAAATAATCATATTCTAAGAAGCTTAGATTAAATTTTCTATAAATGTTTTGTTGTAATGTCACCAATGATATGGATATAACCTTGTTCTCTATATCTCATTCAACTTGAAATAAAAAAGAAAATGGAATAAAAATACAGTTTTTTGTGTCAAAATCTGCAAGTCAGACAAAGTTAGTACAAGGAGTATCCAGTAATGGCTCTGATGGCAGGGCGGAATTCCGGGGCTGGTTTGGGGATGTCTCGGCGTACCACATTTGCTGAAATAGACACTAGAAGGTATCATTACAAAATATTCTTTATAGAGCTAATATGATTAACATCGCCGGGGTGAAATAAGCCCGTTGAATATTTTCTATATTACACGGACATTATTACACTAGTGGAATAACTATAAAATGAGCTAAAATGAAGAAAAACATCCCATTTTTGTTAGGAAAATGACGTCATAATGGATCTGCTGACGTCATTTCGCAAACGGCGTATATGTGACGCGGATTACCATTAATCAATAAATATCGCGATTTTCTCGTTTTATCACCAAAATTCGGGTCATATTATAGAAAGAATATTAAATTTGTGCTCATCGAAGACCGAATTTATTAAACTCGTCATCTATAAACAGATGAAAACGAGGCTCTGTCGAGTTTTTATCTGTTTATAGATGACGAGTTTAATAAATTCGGTATTCAACTCATTTAATATCTTCTACTTAATCCTTTCCCACACAATACCACTTAATGGCCTCCCAGAAGACAGAAAATTAAAAGAACTGTAAGAAAAATGAAAAAAAAACTGGTTGTTTTACATGACAGGCAACAATGAAAAAATCAAAATAAACCATCTTGTGTTGTAAGACAAACATGTTTTAAGAAAAGAAAAATTGCTTGTTACAAATTAATATTTTCCCGTGTATATAACACATTTTCGTATTCCTAATAACAAGTCGGTTTCATATATAGTAGTTTATTGATAAAAGAGATAATGTCGATAGTACTAAATGTATTGATTTGGGTCAGGTGGATTGGTCTTAGCAGGCTTACCAGGATCTAGACCTTTCGCTTTTAGGATAATTATTCATTATTCCATTACATTTTTATCCAACTTGTCGCTGATGTCACCATCATGATCATCATCATCATCATCATCATCATTATTATTATTATTATTATTATTATTATTATTATTATTATTATTATTATTATTATTATTTTATTTATAAATTTCAGAATAAGCAGGGAAGTTTCGGCTTGTGGCTGTATCCCACAACTCCAGAAGCAAGTCAAAAAGAAAAGCAAAGCCAAAATTCTCAAGGAGAGGATTCGCCAGTTCAGTATCTGGTATTTCGAGAACGAGGATCAGAAGGAAATTGAGCACGTGCGACGGAGACTTCAGAGGAAAAAACGACGGAAAACTGTGGCAAACATACGTGAGATACGTTATTTAAGATGGTTATATTTTCTGGACGGTGCAATATGGACTGTAGGTCTCATATTTACACTGTGTAGCACGGTAGAAACAATCGGAGAAAACACACCTTTTTATGAAGAAAGAGAAAAATATCGAGTCGTTGGACCTTTGATAATAGTTCTAGCAATGGTGATTCTGTTTCTGTTATCAGTTTTCAAAAGAAAATTCTTAAAGGCGAACGAAATGGATAAACCGAAAACAAGCTTCTATGTCCTACCAAAGAAATCCAAGAAAATTGTTAAAAGAAGCGAATCGTGCGATACCGATGACTCGGGGAATGTAGAGGATATAGAAATTGATGCAAATACCGTGGTGGGTAAGACATCAACGAAAGACGAATTCTGGGCAAACAGAAGATGTCACAAACATACACGAGGTATAAAGACTTTAAAATACAAAAACAAACCTAGTCTTTCACTTGGGGATGAATCAGAATCCGACGAATATTTTCCCTTCCACGTTATGAACAGAACTGATCAGCGTAAAGCATGGGCAAAAACTAAATGGATGCGTATGAACATATCGGCTGAATCAAAGAATTCTATCGACGAGCAATCTGACACGCTAGGACCAACTGGGACACATCCCGGGAGAATTGGTACTCAGGATTCTCTTGAAACAAGGCCAATTTTAGCATCTTTTTCGACCGACCCGGAATTTGACGCAAATAGTGTGTTGAACAATAGTGAACCTTTTACGCCGCTCAAACGAGATTTTTCTACAAAATCTAAAGTCTCCGACGTGTCAAACTTTAGCAACTTTTCAGAAAGTGCACCTTTGATAAAATAAAATTACATTTTTTGTTTTTTTGTTATATAACCCGAATTTGTTTTTCATTCTTAGAATGTAGAAACTTTTCAACATGATTTCCATGAAACTTTAATATGCCACCTCTTGGTAAACAGTAAATGCTGTCTTCAGTAAGAAAGAAAAGGGTTAAAATTCCCTCAATTAACATCCCATAGTCATGTACCATTGACTACGCAAAAAGCAACTATCTAAAAGCTAAATAAGACAACTACCGAGTATTGCTATTGGCTCCTATTTGGTTAAAATAAGTTGAACCTCGTACCAATATAACAATTGATAAGAAATAAAAGATTACTTGGTCTCTTAGAGCCGGTAAGATCTTCAAAGAGACCGGTAGGAGATCGTGTGCGATTTCACTACGAAAAATCCGTCCCGTGAATATGTTTGATCAAACAAATACTATCCGCAATAGGAACCACTAAGCGGATCATCAGTAGAACCGCGTAAAACAATCAAAGTACTGAAAGTACTGTTAAGTTGGAATGCGTTCAAGAGACGGTGACTAACGAAGCTGACGCCTCCCGCCCACCACATGTGATCACATAATACGTCTCGTCTTTTGACGGGCGTACATAAATCAATGTACTTCAAAAACGAGAGACGTTTAAACCCCTGATTCGCTATACAGGCCTGCAACTGATGAAGGAAAAATGATAACAAGCGGACCAAAATAGCCCTAAACCGCTGTCCTGAATCCGATTTGTCCAGTGGATCGCATCCAAGAAACTGTCTGGCAAAGTTTTATTCAAATTTGCCTAATTGTTGAAAAGAAATATAATTCGAAGAATAAACAGTGATAATAGACCCTGCCCACCCACTATTTAGAGAGGAGACTCAAAATTAGCCCTGCGATACCACGCCAATACTTATGGGCTAATCAAAACATTACAAACGAATCTTGAAGATGGTCTCCAAAGGAACATTCTGGTAAAGTTTCATTGAATCGGCCAAGTGGTTCAGGAGGAGATGTCGTTCAAAGGTTCTGGGCTCAAATAAGCCCCGCCCTGCCACACCAATATTTATGGACCAATCAAAATTTCGTGAACGATTTGCCAAAAGCGATACCCAAGGAACATTCTGGTAAAGTTTCACAGAAATTGGCCCAATGGTTCAGGAGGAGAATTCATTCAAAGATTTCTGGCTCAAAATTAGGCCCGCCCTGCCACGTCCATATTTATGGGCCAATCAAAATTTTGCAAACAATTTTTAAAAAGGGTCACCCTAGGAACATTCTGGTAAAGTTTCATTGAAATCGGCCAAGTGGTTCAGGAGGAGATGTCAATCAAAGATTTCGGGCTCAAAATTAGCCACTCCCTGCCACGCTCATTTTTAATTGGCCAATCAAAATTACGCGAACAATTTTGGAAGAGAGTCATCAAAGGAACATTCTGGTAACGTTTCCTTGAAATCGGCCCAGTGGCTCAGGAGGAGATGTCGTTCAAAGATTTCTTGCTCAAAATAAGCCCCGCCCTACCACGCCCATATTTATGGATCATCAGAATTTATCGAAGAATTGTTAAAGAGGGTCAACCGGAGAACTTTCTTTCAAAATTTTATCGAAATCGGCCGAAAGGTTTAGGAGAAGAAGAAGTTTTATGAAAGTTGACAACATACGACGGACGTCGGAGTCAGGGTGATCCTTAAAGCTCCCCTTGAGCACGTAGTAATCAGGTGAGCTAAATAGGAAGAAAATGATATGGACCATACAGCCGCCTTAACAGTTTCTATGTTATTTTTCAAATGAATTCTGCTCCATTTGAGTTATCAATTACATTTTTAATTAGAATTGTCGCAAAGTGGACCTCAACAAGCGCTTTGGCCTTGATGAAAAGCTATTTTCGCAGGGTAGTATTTTACTTCATGAGTTGATATCTCAAGACAATTCTTGGACGAAGTTCAATTGTGACTTCGACCTTCGTGACTCCAAAATTTGGCACTTTCTTGGGTCATTGACAACATTTGTGTCAAGTTTTATGACGTGGGTCAATTGGTTGTCCAGTAAGAGTGGAAGCTGTTAACGATTAAAGGTAACTTATGAACGTGACATGTATGACCCCGAAACAATAGGGTATTTCTTTTGGTCATGGGCAATATTTGTGTAAAGTTTCGTTATTGCAGGTCAATTGCTTCTCCGTTTAGCTAGCGGAAAGCAAAAGGTCAATGGACTGGCAGACAGACATCAATATGTGCTCCTTCACTTCTGAGTTGGGGTTATAGTTAATAACATCGTAAAATTGATAAGGTGAACGATTTTGGAATGATTTAGGAATGATGTTAACTGAGTGAGCGGAGCGAGTTTTGGGTGAAATTTAAGAGAGGGAATCCAATGTCGCTTATTTTGTTCAGGATGAACAAAACTAGCGATATGTAAAAACCCCTTTAATAAAAAATGCATAAAAGTTCCACCAAAAGCTTTAAATTTCGCCAAGATCCAATCAGACTTTAAATTTCAATAAAGTCAGTGAAATCACGATTTGGTTCTTGCTTTATTCATTATCAATGTACAAGTTGATCTTATTTATTGAGTAATTTTGAAAGTTTTGAATGGTTTGAGTGAGTGTTTGGGATGAATGAATGGAGCGCTGAGTGAGCGATTAAGAATGTTTTTGAATGAGATGAATGTCAATTTCACGATGTAACTAATTGTATGATGATGCTCTTAAACGTGTTGGTGTGCAAGAATCATAGTGTGAAGAAAACAAGTTGAACTAGTAGGTTTGTTTCAAATGGTAAGTTATTTTTGTGATGGAATGCAATTTGGCAAAGATATTCAAAATTCCATTAAAGATGTGGTGGTCAGGATTTTATTTGATGAATTTTGGGCTTTGACAATAAACATTCATGTAGATAACTGCAATATGACGGAAAACAAGTGACAAAATGTTGCAAAAATATTTATTATCTTTAAAGGTGTATCATCACTTTAAGAAAAACTAAAGATTTTCATTTCGTAACTGTAGACAGAAATATACAATATAACAATTTATCATAAGTTAAATGTGTGATAAGGTCGTTCAGAAAGAGAAACTATACCTTTAAAAGAAGCTATAACATAATTCTACGAAAATAGGTCGCGACATTACCAAATAAGCAGATCACGTGATTGGCCTGTGCTATTGCCACAATACTGAGAGACCAGATCGCGACATTACCAAATAAGCAGATCACGTGATTGGCTAGTGATATTTTCAATAGCTGACCTGATTTAACTTGACTTATCACATGATTTCCAAATATAGTAATGCACACATGTGATACTATTAAATTCGTACGCAACTTTCAATGGATATCGTTTAAATCATGAATTAGCGTGTTAATAATAAACATGAAACGATAGTTGTGTAATTGTACAGCATTATTACCTTTTGATGAAATAAACTGTATGTCTATGTCAAGTTGAGATATACAAAATAGGCCGAAGTGTATTCACATCCTGTTCACGTGATATGTGTTCTCAAAAAACCCGAAATGAATTTATCTTGTGTTCATTTTGCGGTTTTGTTAAATCTAAGTTGGAATTGCTCCGCATTCCAACTTAAAAATGAGGGAAAATACAGTTTTGATTCGACCAATAAGAAGTCGAACGACTGCTCTACGCAAATACAGCAATTTGCTTGGTCAACAGAAATGCCACCATTTAACGCAAAATCGGTAATTCAACTGGTTTAAAGCTGCTCTTTCACAGATTGAGAAAATGTGATTTTTGAAATTTTTCGTAAAATTAATCGGAAGTAACGACCTCATCATGTTGAAGCCTTTAAAATGATAAGATTCAATCTGGTAACGCACGGACAGAAAAACCGATATTCCTAAATTTAGGGAAATTTATTCTGAAAAAAAATAAAGCAACTACTAACGCCTAAAAATTATTCTTCATTTTAGAGCCAACTATTTACGCATGTGCAGTCCGCATGTTTGTCATATTCAATCAATGATTAATGTCAAAGTATTTGACAGCTCGAAACTCCATATCGATACAAGCAAAAATGAAAGATTATTCGCGGAAATTAAAGATTTTGTAATTTATAGACTAGAAAAGAATAGACTGAATCCATTACTGATCTTGCCGCCTCAAAAAAAGTTACAAATTTAGTGAAATTACTTGTTTTTAGTGCCAACGCCCTTCGACCATTCTTCATAATGTAAACAAGCACACATTTCGAAATCTGACAACAAGTTTTGTATTTTTCTATGAAAAACTGTGAAAGAGCAGCTTTAAGGTCTGTAAAGGTCATAAAACGACACAACATCTAAGAATTGATATTAATGTTACTCTTTGGCATGCCGATTAGAATTACATGCCATGAAGAAAAGACTGTTAGTCCGATGAGAGCAGATTCCTTCGTGATGCTATAGACAAGGCATTATCATTTCTGTGCGCTTCAAGACTTCACGAAGGCATGTCCATAAACACGTTTTATCCTACCCGTATTTTTATTTTTTCAATTGAAAAAAAAACAGGGGGTGCACAACTTTTTTGGTGAAGTATATTTCACACTACGCAATCATTTGCATTAAAATTAGCGTAACTCTTACCATGTTGTCCATGACATATAGCTGCCGTAAATAAAGTTTTGCAGATAGTATAGACTAAGATCAGTCTGCACAAACGTGCAGTCTGATCTAAGTCTACACTACCTGCTTCCTTGTTGAGCCATACTGGTTTCTATTTTTTATGAAACGAAATTTGGATTCAGCAGGATAGGGATAAAGATATGTAAAGATTGGCTGATCGCTGGCCCCGCCCAATGGCCTCCGACCTCCGATAAAACTTTCCGTTTCATAAATCAAACGTCTTTTGTTTGCAAAATACAGGACTGTGGATATAAAACAATCAGTAAATCGTTGGCCGGTCTCCTAAATATCGTGAAAGGGCTATACGCGTTCTGTTTAAATAGCATTTAAAAAAACGCTTACCGACGACCTTTTTTTTACATAAATGGCAGAGAATAACAGGGAGCCGTTGCCGCCATTGGTATGCCACCAAACTCCCAATCTCGGGGTCACATGTTTGTTCCCCGACAGCGGCCCCTCCGACCATTGTGAACTATCGGTAGATAATTGTAAACCTATCTGAGATAAGCAGTAGAATGCTTAGTTATTTTAGCTGTAGTTACAACGTTTAAGTTGCCCATTTACGAAAATGTTTCAGTCAAAATGGCAGAAAATGTCAACATGCATCTTATTTCAAATGAGTGTTTTGGTGTATTAAGGTAGTGGAACCGTAATAGTTCCGCAACATTTCGGACAATCTGTTCTTTAACAATGTTAACCGAGGTTTCCTAATGAAGATCATTAGGAAACCTCGGTTAACACTGATAAAGGTCATTACTTCCAAAACATTGCAGAACTATTACGGGTCTGCTACCTTAATCTATTTTTATTAACAGCAGAGATCTGTTAATTGACCCAGCTTTGAACATGATAAGGCTCATGTATCTCGCCCCGTATTGTCTGTCGTTTTTGACGTGGGGCGTAGCCTTTAACTGAGACGAGAAATTTCTATATTAAAACTGTTCGGTAAATCATATGGAGTTACGTACAAAAGACCGATTTCATCCGAAACAGCTGGCTTAACCCTAACCTTAAACGCAGCAGCCCACTGCTATGGCAAATCATACAAGCTATGTACATGTATGTATTATTAAATGGGAACATAAGTTAGAAGTGCATATAAAAAAAACAAGTATTCCTAATCTATTAATGGAAAAAACACTTCTATATCATTGTTTCTTTGAACGTTAAGCTTGAAGTGATGGATTAAGGGCTCTTCATTTTTGCTGTTGATACAATTACGTTCATCTTGCGATTCGTTAAAAAAAAACATGATAAGGCTTATTAAAGATCTCCTTAATAGAAATATGGAAAGAGCTATTTACATGTACCTGCGCATAACCGTTACTTTTTACTTAAATTGCACAAGTTTTTGACTAATCAAGGGAAATCCCAATAAGAGTTAAAAATATTTCTCTTGTATTTGGCATCCGTCGCAGAAACCCCATCTCTTTAAGCATTGAAAAGGATACTTCTCGTTCTTGGACAGTATAAGGCGCGTAAAGACGTTTGCGGACACGTCGTCTAAAAGCATACCACACGCGTTATCTTTGACTACATTACCGGAGAAGAAGCTGATTCGGTATGGTATTGGCTCGGTTTTACGTGAAAAACTCAGTTGTCACACGGATCCTAAATTTACTTAACTCCAATAGACATGTCTACAAAATATAAATTGAAATTATGAAAAATCTTTGTACGAATTTTCATCTTCCTCTGCAACTTTTGGAAGAACAACCACATAGCCGCATATATGGGATGGAATGATGAGGCTTGCTGAAACCGTTGTTAATGAGATACGCCTCTGGCTTGACAACACAAAAAAGTTTTCACGGATGAAAATGGTTATTCCATAATGAATAAGTGTACCCAATTCGCAAGTGAGCTCTACCGCAATGCCCACACAATACATTGGTATTGAACAAGATATTTATTTTGTCTGAAAGACCATTCGTATCCAACACACATTGAATAGTTGGAGAGTGGGCAGGGTGAGCATTTATCCTGTGGTTATCCGCCTTAAAAAGGATACATCTTCGAAATTAATGCTTAATGGCGATTGACGATTTACAGTCGATACAGCAATTATCAAGCTCGCTTTTAAAGCGCCATTTTCCTTTAGAATTTTGGCTTAAATTGTGCTATTTTGAGCGTTCACAGGAGTCATAATGTAGACAAGATTTGTTAATTGATAGTATGCCAATGATAAACAGAACGTCCGCTATTGTAAAACAACAATACGATTTGATGGTGGTTTCCTGTCTTTGTGGTAAAGAGCAAAGACTAAAACACACGGTCCGTTTCACCACTTTTTGAAATTCTTTCGGAAAACTGTTCAAAGCACGTAAACGTTTTAAAAACGACCCTACAAGTTCCAGGAACAGCCTTGAAGATGGTTTTGATAGCGCAGCGCTAACTTTTAATGCCTTGCCTCCGTAGACCCAATTTAGGCTGATAACGTTCTTACGTAACAATTGACGTCAGCAAAAGTTTGGCGATTTTTTTAACAGTTCATTGCTAGGTGCTAAAATGTCTTTTAGTGTAAATAGATTTTTTTTTAAAGAAAAAGTTTTGTGCATCAGACCCGACAGGCTGAAGGGATACGTGTACTAGAAAGGTGTTGCTACAGAAACGTAATAGTATAAAGACTTGTCTAGAAAAGAAAGTCCGTTTTGGCAGGTTTTGAAATAAAAAAAATGCAATTAAGTCATAATTTTTAAAGTCATGAACGGTTAAGTTATTAAGAGACCATAAATTTGTGGACATTTCTTTTGGACTTTATTGAGTTATTCAAGTTTTATTTTGATACCTGTCAAAACCGACTTTCTATGACAAGCATATATTATAATTATTATTATTATTTTTATAATAAGTAGTAGTAGTAGTAGTAGAAGTAGTAGTAGAAGTAGAAGTAGATGTTGTTGTTAAGGATGATGTTATTGTAGTAGTAGTAGTAGAAATAGTAAACTGAGAAGTATTAGTAGCATCATTTTCGGGTTATGGTACAATGATTTTTATTTCCACGAAAGGAATCGTGTCAAGGGTTGGGCTGGGCTTTCTTTTTGGCTTTGTAAATGTCAGTGTCCGTTTGACATAATAGGCTACTTGCAGCGGCGGATCCAAGGGTGTTTTTTTATATAAAGGGTGCTGTGTCGGCCTAGAATCAGAGTAATTAGCCCCATAGTCTCCCTATCTTTAAAGATGGGGATTTAATGGGACTAACTGCTCAAACTTTGTACGTTAGATACGTTTTACTTATATAATTTCAAGTTCATGTGATTCGAACACTACCGTACGAAAATGTGTTGCTTTTCCTTTGCTGCAAAGTTTTGATTGATTTTTTCCACTGTTAAAACTTGGAAACAGTGGGGGTTCGTTCGACCCCTGCCCCCCCCCCCCCCCGATCCGCCTCTGGATCCCGCCACTGATTTGTAGTCTCAGGTAAGAGTTGTTTTAAAATTCTTCTGGAATGTGGTTGTTTAACATTTAGTGTTTGTTAAGTTTTTAAAATGTTCGTGATACAGCACTTCTTTGCTTAACACCGCACTCCCAATTCATTTTACCAAGCTTCACTGAATTATAAATATGCTCATATTTTGGATACAGAAGAGAAAAACATGTGCCAAAATATTCAGTAAATCGAAATGATTATTTGAATTTGTTCTTACTCCGATGTCTTGTATTACCTACCTTTCTTAGTTATCTTACTTACTGAGACAAACTAGCTTAAGATATATTCGCTTTCTATTTTTTGAAAGTATCTATCACCTGTCAGTTATACCCGAAAGGGGTGTTAGGCAGTATAAGATAGATAGATAGATAGATATTACTTAATGTTTATCATTGGAAAAAAGGCTGGAGCGACACCTTTCTGTAAAACAACAACAACTTCATCAAAAACAACAACAAGAAACTCTCTGCAAAGAAGGCGTTTACACCGCGGGATTTAAAGAAAAAGAAATAATTATCATGACAAGCCGATTCGGAAAGCTCAGATATTCGTATATATCATTTTTTTTTAGCTCCACTGAACTTAGTCAAGCGGATATTATGTAGTGACCTTGTATCCGTCCGTTAACGTTTTCTTTCTACATCTACTGTTTACATCTACTGTTTAACCCAACAATCGATTGCCGATTATAACTGGGTGCGGGTGTGCTAATAACCGGTAAAAGAGCTGTTAAGGAAAGAGAAGATATTTTACATTGTTAAAATTCTATAAAAGAAGATAGTATGCTACAGTTAAAAAGTAAAAGCAGATAGTAGTTTATACAAGATTGACTGCCGCTAGTCTTTCGGAGAATATGCCGAGACTAGGGCTGGACTTGACACTAGTTGGTAGAGTGTTTCACTGTCCAGGGGAAAAAGGAATTAGTGAAGTATTGGGTCTTTGAGAACGGAATAAGATAGTTAAGATTTCTTGTTTGTATAGGGTGACTGTTATCTACAGCTATTGTACCAGCTCTGATTTTATAAAATAGTATGAGGGAATTATGTAGCCTTCTTTCATGTAGGGATTTCCAGTTAAGGGTGTTAATCATTTGGGTGACACTATTGGTGTAGTTGTAGTCATTCATGACATACCTAGCTGCTGATCTTTGCACTCTTTCGATATTATGGGAGAGGGTTTTTTGCCAGGGATGCAGGGCTTACCCTGCCCTTAGCCAATTTAGCCATTTGCTAAAATTCTGAAAAATTGGCTAAAAGAAAATTCAATTGGCTAAAATGCTAGCAAAGGGTGGTTATCATTTTGTAAAGTCCATAAATAGATGATTATAGAAAAGAGAAATCAAAAGTGTTAAAGATCATAAGTTAGCAATAAATTGAAATGAGAGATAATCCTTCACACCTTTGATTGACCTGTTACTAGTTAAAAGATAGTTGGTTACTAGGCCATTAGACCATGCATTCTTTTAATTGATGCTCTCTACAGGCTGATATATCCAGATTTGATGTGCAAAAATCTTAAAGTTTCAATATTCTTTTGGAATTCTTCAGTCAAATCATGGTTTTGAATAAACTCAGAAAAAATTAAAAACTGCAAATTATTGACTTTAGTTGTTGTCTAAATTGGTATCATGACACTCCTGTCTGCTTTTTTGCTAAGTGAAAACTGCACAATTTGATAATTTCTTTTTTAAACTGCCCAAGGCTCCTTTTTTTTATACATTTTTTAACAGTAGATGATCATTGAAAAAAATAATTTCAATTCAAATGTAATGAATTAAGTTAATGTTTCATGAAAAAATATTACAAAAAAGAATATTGCAAGTTTTTTACAACTTGGGAGAATAAGATGGCTATCATGAAGTCATTTTGGCTAAAATATTTTCAAATTGGCTAAAAATTTGGCTAAAAGAAATTTTGACCCAGGGTAAGCCCTGGGGATGCCATATGCATGAGCAATATTCTAATTGAGGTCTAATATATGTGTTATAGGCAGCAGTTTTGACCTGTTTGTTATTGGTCCGTACGTTTCTTTGGATGAAGCGGAGGGTTGATGTTGCTTTTGATGTGATGTTTTCTATGTGCTTAGACCAATTTAAGTCAGAAGTGATGGTGACACCTAGATACTTGGCTGCATTGGTTGCCTTTAGTTCTGTATTATGAAGTTTGTAAGGGTAGATTAGTGGATGTCTCTTCCTCGTTATTCTTAAAATTTCACACTTATCAGGGTTAAATTCCATTGACCAGGTTCTCTCCCAGTTTTCTAAGTTATGTAGATCTTGCTGAAGGTATAGGGTATCATTTTTTGTGTGGATGGTTAAGTAAACAATAGTATCATCGGCAAACATTCTAGCGTTACATTTGACTGAATCTGGGAGGTCATTAATGTATATGAGGAAGAGACAGGGGCCTAGAACTGATCCCTGAGGGACACCAGAAAGAACTGGAAGTTCACTGGAAAATTGACCTTCTACAGCAACTCTTTGGGAACGATTACTAAGGAAGGATTTGATCCAGTTGACAATTTGAGGGTTTATACCGAGTTGCTGTAGTATGAACAAGAGGGAAACGTGGTCCACTTTGTCAAAGGCTTTAGAAAAATCCATGACAACAACATCAGTTTGATACCCAGATTCCAAGTTGTTGAATAAATCCCTAGTAAAGTTAAGTAGTTGGGTTTCACAGCTGTGGCCTGAACGAAAACCATGTTGGAATGGACTGAGAATACTGTTTTTATCGAGGTAGGACATAAGATTTGAAACAATGATATGCTCTGAGAGTTTAGACGCAATACAGGTAAGGGAGATGGGTCTGTAATTACTGGGCTGGGACTTTTGGCCTTTTTTGAAGACTGGAGCTACAGTGGCTTTCTTCCAGTCTTCAGGGACAATACCAGTGCGGAGCGACAAATTAAAGATTTCTGCAAGGATGGGGGCTATTTCGTGGCTAAGTTCTTTCAGAATTCGGGGGGATATCTCGTCGGGCCCACTTGCCTTATGGGGTGATAATCCTTGAAGGAGTTTTTCTACTCCACAGGTGGTGACCACAATTTCGTTCATGTTTGTGTTTGCAGGTTTAAGTATCCTAGAGCATAAATGTGACAGACTGAGGGGTTTTGGGGGGGAGAAAACGGACTCAAATTGTTTATTGAGGATGTTGGCTTTGGAGACCGGGTCGGTATATATGACACCCTCTGATTTTAAAGGGGCTATGCCAACATGATGAGCCATACTGGTTGTCCCTTGTTTCTATGTTTTATGAAACGAAATTTGGATTCAGCAAGATAAGGATAAACATATGTAATGTCTGGCTGATCGCTTGCCACGCCAAATGGCCTCAGACCTCCGACAAAATTATCTGTCATAATTCAAACGTCTTTTGTTTGCAAAATACAGGACTGTGGATTTAAAACATCAGTAAATCGTGGGTCAGTCTCCTAAACATCGTGAATGGGCTATACGAGTTCTGTTATAATAGCATTTAAAAAACACTACCTGACGACCTATCTTTACATAAATGGGAAAGAATAACAGAGAGCCTACGCCGCCATTGGTACTCCGCAAGACTCCCAAAAATCGAGGTTATAGACTCGTTCCCTGACGGCGGCCCCTCCGACAATTGTCTCCCACCTATCGGTAGATAATCGTAAATCTATCTGAGATAAGCAGTAGAAGGCCTAATTATTTTAGCTGTACTTACAACGTTTAATTCGCCCATTTACGAAATCAATTAATCAAATTGCAAGAAAATGTCTACAGGCATCTTATTTCAAACGAGTGTTTTGGTGTATTAAACTTTTTTATCAACAGCAGAGATCTATTAATTGACCCATCTTTGAATAAGATAAGGCTCGTGTATTTCGCCCCGTATAGTCTGCAATTCTGACGTGGGGCGTAGCCTTTAACCGAGACGAGGAAGTTCCTCGAAAGATTCAGTCGTATATCAAAACTGTTCGGTAAATCATATGGAGTTACGTACAAAAGACCGATTTTGTCAGAAACAGCTGGCCTATCCCAGACCTTAAACACAGCAGCCCACTGCTATGGCAAATCTTACAAGCTATATATATATTATTAAGGGGGGCATAAGATAGACTGCATATCAAAAAAAAACAAAAAAAAAACCCAAGTATTCCTAATCTATCATGGAAAAAATACTTCTTTATCATTATTTCTTTAAACGTAAAGCTTGGAGTGATGGAGGGCTCTTTATTTTTGCTGTTGATACAATTTGTGCCTGTGCGTGAGATTTCCAACAATTTCAATTATGCGCAAAGCAAAGACTCTGACCAGCCTGTGCATCCGCACAGTCTGACCAGAGTCTTCACCCTGCGTTTAGTAGATAGATAAGATCTCAATGTATCTGAAGGCCATCGGGTAATTTTATACTTACAGTACGTTGTTGTCAACGCTTATCAATGCTTGCACCTCACGAACATTTCAAATCGTTGGAAATGTCACGCACATGCTCATTTGGTTTATCTTGCGATTCGTTCAGAAAAAACCCTGATAAGGCTTATTGAAGATCTCCTTAATAATTATATTGGAAAGAGCTAATTACATGTACCTGCGCATCACCATTACATCTTACTTAAATTGCACAAGTTTTTGACAAATCAAGAGAAAACCAAATAAGAGTAAAAAATATTACTCGTGTATTTGGCATCCATCACAGTAACCCGATCCCTTGAAGCATTGAAAGGGATACTGCTCGTTCTTGGACAGTATAAGGCGCATAAGGACGTTTGTGGACACGTCGTCTAAAAGTATACCACGCGCGTTATCTTTGATTACATTACCGGAAAAGAAGCTGATACGGTATGGTATTGACTCGGCTTTACGTGAAAAACTCAGTTGTCACACGGATCCTAAATATACTTAACTCCAATAGACATGTCCACTAAATATACCTTGAAATTACTAAAAAAAAGTCTTTATACGAACTTTAATCTTCCTCTTCAACTTTTGGAAGAACAACCCGGCATATAGCCGCACGTATGGAATGAAAAAAATGATGCTCCCTGAAAACGTTGTTAATGGGATACGTCTAGGGCTTGACAACACTATCAAAAATTCACACAGATGAAAATGGTTATTCCATAATGGATAAGTGTACCCATTTCGCAAGTGAGCTCTACCGCAATGTCCACACAATGAATTGGTATTGAAAAAGATGTTTATTTTGTCTGAAAGACCATTCGTATCCGACTTATATTACATGGTTGGAGAGTGGGTGGGATGAGCATTCATCCTGTGATTATGTTTAAAAACCTGCCTGAGAGAGGATACATCTTCGAAATTAATGCTTAATGACCATTTGCAGTCGATACAGCAATTATTAAGTGGGCTTTTAAAGGGCCTTTTTCCTTTAATAAATTTGGCTAAAAACGTCCTATTTGAGCATTTATAGGAGTCATAATGTCGACAAGATTTGTTAATTGATAGTATGCCAATGGTTAACAGAACTCCCGCTAAAGTCATAATTTTAAAAGTCATGAACGGTTAAGTTATTAAGAGACCATAAATTTGTGGACGTTTCTTTGGACTTTATTGCATTTTTAGCTCACCTGAGCACGAAGTGCTCATGTGAGCTATTGTGATCACCTTTCGTCCGGCGTCGGTCGTCGGTCGTCGTCCGGCGTCCGGCGTCCGTCAACAATTTCTTTAAACGACATCTCCTCCTAAACTACTAGGCCAATTAACACCAAATTTTACAGAAATGTTGCTTATGTGGTCCCCTTCAAAAATAGCTAAAAGAATTGAAATCCATGAAAAACTCTGGATGCTATGGCAACAAAAGTGAAATTTTAAGAAAATCTTTAAAATTCTTCTTCTTCTCAACCAGTAGTCCTACAGACTTAAAACTTGGCATGGATGATCAGTTCATACACCTGAATTAAAATAGCTAAAATCATATCATTTGGGCCACCAGGTGCGGAGCACCAGGGGGGAGGGGGTAGTACTTTGGATAAATTTTGTAATCTTTAAGCTTCTTCTTCTTCTGAACCAGGAGCCCTACAGACTTGAAAATTGGCATGTATGATCAGCTTATAGGCCTTAATAAAAATAGCTAAAATCATATCTGTTGGGCTGCCAGGTGCGGAGCACTAGGGGGGAGGGGGTAGTACTTTTGTGAAAATTTTGTAATCTTTAAACCTTCTTCTTCTTCTGAACAAAGAGCCTGACAGATTTGAATATTGGCATGGATGATCAGCATATGGACTTTTATATAAATAGCTAAAATCATGACTGTTGATTCACCAGGTGCGGAGCACCAGGGGGGAGAGGGTAGTACTTTTATGAAAATTTGTAATCTTTAATCTTCTTCTTCTTCTGAACCAGGAGCCCTACAGACTTGAAACTCTGCATGGAGGATCAGCTTATAAACCTGAATAAAAATAGCTTAAATCACATCTGTTAGGCTGCCAGGTGCAGAGCACCAGGGGGGAGGGGGTAGTACTTTTGTGAAAATTTTGTAATCTTTAACCTTCATCTTCTAATGAACCAGGAGCCTGACAGATTTGAATATTGGCATGGATGATCAGAATATGGACCTTTATATAAACAGATAAAATCATGACTGTTGATTCACCAGGTGTGGAGCTCCAGGGGGGAGAGGGTAGTACTTTTGTGAAAATTTTGTAATCTTTAACCTTCTTCTTCTTCTGAACCACAAGCCCTACAGACTTGAAAATTGGCATGGAGGATCAGCTCATAGACCTTAATAAAAATAGCTTAAATCATGACTGTAATGCCACCAGGTGCGGAGCACCAGGGGGGAGGGGGTAGTACTTTGTGAAAATTTTGTAACTTTAACCTTCATCTTCTAATGAACCAGGAGCCCTACAGACTTCAATATTGGCATGGATGATAAGCTTATGGATCTAAAATAAAATAGCTAAAATCATGAATGAAGGGCCACCAGATGGGGAGCATTAGGGGGGAGGGGGTAGTACTTTGGATCATTTTTGAATTCTTTAACCTTATTCTTCTCCTGGATCAGGAACCATACAGACTTTAACATTGTCATGGGTGATCAATATATTGACATTAATAAAAATAGCTAAAATCATGACTGTAGGGTCACCAGGTGCTGAGTGTCTTGGGGAAGGGGTAGTACTTTGGATCATTTTTGAAATCTTTAAACTTCTTCTAATGAACCAGGAGTCCTACAGACTTGAAAATTGGGTACGAATGATCAGCATATGGACATTAATTGAATTAGCTAAAATCATGACTGTAGATTCACCAGGTGCAGAGCATCTTGGGGGAGTGTTTTGTTGAGAATTTTGAATCCCTACAGCCTTTATATTTGACATGGATTGATCAACTCATTAAAGAAAACTTTAAAAGTCTCAGACTCAGGCTGTATATCTGGCATAGATTAGCTGATCACAGACCTTTTATGAAAAACGCTTAAATAAATAATGACCAGGGGAGGAGCAGGGGGGGGGGGATTATTTCAAATGTTATCTGATTGAATAAGTGAAAATCTCATTGTTCTGTGGTTGCATGGACACACCTAGGTAATGAAGCTTTTTTCTCAGGTGAGCGACCCAGGGCCAACGGCCCTCTTGTTTATTTTAATACCTGTCAAAACAGACTTTTTATGACTTGCATATATTACAATTATTATTATTATTAGTAGTAGTAGAGGTAGAAGTAGTTATTGTTGTTGTTGATGTTATTGTAGTAGTAGTAGTAGAAGTAGTAGAAGTAGTAGTAGCATCATTTTCAGGTTATGATACAATGATTTTTATTTCCACGAAAGGAATCGTGCCGAGGGTTAGGCTGGCTTTCTTTTTGGCTTTGTAAATAACAGTGTCCATTTTACATAATAGGCTATTTGCAGCGGCGGATCAAAGGGTTTTTTTATAAAGGGTGATATGTCGGGCTAGAATCCGAGTTATTGGTCCCATAGTCTCCCTATCATTTAAAGATAGGGATACTATGGGACTAACTGCTCAAACTTTGCACGTTAGATGTTAGATACGTTTTATTTATATAATTTCAAGTACATGTGATTCGAACACTACGAAAAAGGGTTGTTTTCCCTTTGCTGCAAAGTTTTGATTGATTTTTTTCCCCGCTGTTATAATTTGGAAACAATGGGGGTCACGGTGCGACCCCTACCCCCCACCCCCCCCCCCACCCCCGGAACAGCCTCTGGTTCCGCCACTGATTTGTAGTCTCAGGTAAGAGTTGTTTTCAAAGTCTTCTGGAATGTGGTTGTTTAACATTTAGGGTTTGTTAACGGTTTTTAAAATGTTCATGATACAGCACTTCTTTGCATAACACCACACTCCAAATCTTTCATTTTACCAAGCTTCACTGAATAATAAATATGCTCGTATTTTGGATACAGAAGAGAAAAACATGTGCCAAAATATTCAGTAAATCGAAATGATTATTTGAATTTGTTCTTACTCCGATGTCTTGTATTACCTACCTTTCTTAGTTATCTTACTTACTGAGACAATCTAGCTTAAGATATATTCGCTTTCTATTTTTCGAAAGTATCTATCACCTGTCAGTTATACCCGAAAGGGGTGTTAGGCAGTATAAGATAGATAGATAGATATTACTTAATGTTTATCATTGGAAAAAAGGCTGGAGCGACACCTTTCTGTAAAACAACAACAACTTCATCAAAAACAACAACAAGAAACTCTCTGCAAAGAAGGCGTTTACACCGCGGGATTTAGAGAAAAAGAACTAATTATCTTGACAAGCCGATTCGGAAAGCTCAGATATTCGTATATATCATTTTTTTTAGCTCCACTGAACTTAGTCAAGCGGATATTATGTAGTGACCTTGTATCCGTCCGTTAACGTTTTCTTTACTCTGAAGCTTTGCTCTGATACCCTATTACCGGGTTATACCAATTACCGGTGTATACCCTTTTCCTGTATCTCCGTTCTTCTTAATAAGTAATCAAAATCAAATAGTTAAAATTCAGATTAAACTTACAATTTTCGAACATGTGTGTGTAGAAAAATCATTATTCCATCTGGGCATAGCACTTTTATTAAGTAAACAAATCCAATTGATGAGAATCAAATTAAATTCTAAACTCTCCCTACTCAAAAATCTGTGGCCGCCATTTTTCTATAAACCCGTTCTTATGACGTCATTTATCATTTACCGTAGCTGTCGTCAGTTAATTGGGTCACAACTTCAATGCAGCAACTTAGCTGTGCATAATGCATATCTAAGAAAACTTTAACACAAAAAATATTTTTTGTATGTGACTAAGTTTCAACCTGTTTTAAGACACTGCCAAAAAATAAGCCATGAATGATTAGTTTCGTAAATAATTTTTGCAGCTTACAAAAATACCCATAATGCACCATCAATTGACCTAATTTTCCATTTTTTCCCAGCAGCATGTAAGAGTAAGAATGTAAACATCCGGTTAGCATTTTGTTTGATTACGTAATGAGGTTTCACACCCTACAATTAATACTCGAGTGCTGCGGACGGCAAAGTAGCAAGGAACGGATATATAGAAATCGGGGATAGTAATATATTTCAAATTTCAGGGAAAGAAAAAACTTAAGACTATGTTTCAAAATTTTATTTGTTCCCTTGTCTAAAAGAATTAACCATGTTGGTCCTAGATACAATAATGTATCCCTCCTTTCATAATCTGATGTGGGAAGGATACGACGCTGTCCCTGTTATAGTATCTAGGTTGGTCCCTGCTACATCCTGTTTATAATTCTATAACATCCATCATTCAATTTCACTATTTCACAGAAGAAAAAGGAGTTAAGACATGGTGGTGTATTTATTTCTTTTGTTCAGCGTAAGTTAAGCAATGTTTGCAACAGAAATTATGATGGTTTGCTCCCAAATAGGTCAAAATCTGCGTATATGGTTATAAAAGTATCTGAAGGGTTCATAATTAAATTTGTGAACTTTTGAGTTTTTCGTAAGTAAACTGGTAATTGGTACAAAAGTAGTTCCAGTAAACCTTTTGGTTGCAACCAAAGAATATTTTTATGCTCCCGTATCGAGAGATTGGGGGCATATTGTTTTACTCATGTCCATCTGTCTGTCTGTCCGAAAACTTAACCCGAAAACTTAACCTTGCCAATATCTTCAAGCCTATTCAAGATACAAAGCTAATATTTGGCATGATGATAGATCTCAATGATCCGCATCCGCTGGTACCAAAGTCAAGGTCATTTGACAAGGTCAAGGTCATCTGTCAAGGTCAAACTTTGAAAAAAAATGCCATTAGGGGGGCATTTGTGTTTCACAAACACATCTTGTTTAAAATGGATTTTCCTAGAAACACAGATATTGATTTTCATTAAGGAATGATTTGCCTATGGGATGACATAAAATATTCCAAGAAAAAAATCAAGGGATTCTTTAATACAGAAAATTTGCATTAAGACCACCGGTAATAGGGTCAAGGAGTATACTGTTCAGAATTCAACCAAACTTTACAGGAATGATTCTTGGGACAAACTCTTTCAGATTTGTTCGTAAATTCTGATTGGGTTACGGTTGATGATATTGGGTTCCGGTTGATGATATGGGCTCTACAGGCTGCCATGCCACTAAATAATGGTCCAATCTATGAAATATAAAAAATCTTCTGCTCTGAAACTACTACTATTCAGAATTCAATGAACCTTCACAGGAATGATGCTTTGGACATGCTCTTTCAGATTTGTTCATAAAATTCAGATGCATCATTGAAAAATGGTCCCAGATGATAAAAATATAAAAAAATTCTTTGCTGAAACTACTGGTCATAATTTACCAAAACATCACATGAACGATGCCTAGGACATGCTCTTTAAGAATTCTTCATTAAATTCAGATCAGATTGATAAGATGGACTTTACGGGCTTAAAACATCACCGAAAATAATCCCTTATTATTCAATAATAAAATAATCTTCTTCTGTGAAACTTTTGGCCTGAATTCAATAAATCTTCGCAAGAATGATACTTAGGGAATGCTCTTTCTGATTTCTTCTTTCAATTTAGATTAAGTTGGTTACATGGGCTCTATGGGCTGTTGTGTCACTTAATAATGGTCCCATATGATGAAATAAAAGAAATTATCTTCTCTGAAATTACATGTCAGAATTCAAGAAAACTTCTCAAGAATGATAAAGGACATTGTCTATCAGCAGTCTTTGTTATTTGGTGATATAATGCTGTGTCATGGAAAAGGGGGCCTTTGTGATGCAATATTTCTTCTGATCATAACTTGTACATTAATTGACAGATTTTTAGCTACACTGGCCCAAGGCCTCTCGGGCTATTGACATGGTGTTGTATCCGTTGTGCGTTTGTCTGGTTGTAAACTTTTTCTTTAAAAGTCTTCTCCTCAGAAACTACTGGATGAATTTCAACCAAACTTCACAGGAATGATCCTTGGGTGACCCTCTATAAAAGTTGTTCAAAGATTCTTGATCCAATGAAAAACAAGGCTTTAATGGGCACAGCTTATTTCGAAGTATGGTAATATGTGACTTTTCTCACAATCTTACTGATGGATATCAACCAAATTTCACTGGAATGATCCTTGAGTGACCCTTTAAAAGTATACAAAGAATTATTGTGATCAGATGGAAAATATGTCTTCCTTGTTAACACAATATAGATACATTTCATAGAAAAAGGGGCTTCATTTCACATTTTTTATTCATTGATTACACAACTTCTTCATTCATGCATTGTTTGTCATGAAACTTAAACAAATTATTTGTCATGTGACTTATAATGGCCACAACTTAGCCATTTTGTGCAATATGTGTTGTCATGGGAAAAGGGACCTTTTAGTAAATTTTCTTATCAAAACAACTCCTCCTTCTTTCATGGATATATTTTTATGAAACTTTTTTCTCGTTATATCTTGAACAGCACTTTCAAGACATAGATTTAGCTCCACTGGCAGAAAGGCCAGTGGGCTATTGTCATGGCGTGGTGTCTGTGCGTGCGTGCGTCCGTCCGTCCGTCCGTCTGTATACTTTTACTTTAAAAATCTTCTCCTCCTAAAGTACTGGATGGATTTCAATCAAATTTCACAGGAATGTTCCTTGGGCGACCCTCTATCAGATTCCTTCAAAGAATTCTAATCCGTTGAAGATCATGGCTGTAGTGGGCGTGGCTAATTTTCATATATGGTAATAGGTGGCTTTTCTCAGAAACTAATTGATGGATACCAATTAAGTTTTACATGAATGATTCTTGAGTGACCTTTTATCAGTCTACCAAAAATTATTGTGATCGGACGGAAAATATGTATTTTATGGGCGGAGGTCATTTCTCCATATATTATATAGAGGAAACTTTGAAAATTAATTTCTCAGAATGTAATTGATGGATATCAACCAAATTTCACTGGAATGATCCTTGAGTGACCCTTTATCAGTCTACCAAAAATTATTGTGATCAGATGAAAAATGTGTATTTTATGGGCGGAGGTCATTTCTCTATATGTCATATAATGAAAATTTGAAAATTATTTTCTCAGAACCTAACAAATGGATAACAACCGAATTTCATTTGTTATGTATAAGCTATAAATAAACCTAATGGTATTTACCGTGTCTATTTTTAGACTGGGAATTTTCTTATCTCTTGATTCTGTTACGTAAATGTATGTAGAATTATGTAGATCTTTCTAGAAAGGCCTTTTAGAAGGTGATTCAGACTCTAGAGTATTCTTATGTTCTATACTATTCCAGATTGTTCTATAGTATTATATAAAGGGGTTCCTACAGCATTCTTGGTTCACTTGATTTAGACTTATGGTTTCATTTAGTAGTACTGTGTTAAACTAAAAGGGGATTTCTTGTTATCTTAAAAGTGTGTTTAAAAGCGTGTTTAATTTTAAATTCGGATATTATTGGACTTATTATTTGTGGACCAGGAACTTAATTAAATTGGATCTAAAATTAAAACTTTAGGATTAAACATTCAAGGTATTGTAAATTGTTTTTGTATTAATTTCATATTGTCAATAATTCTGGTATTATTGTCAATAAATATTGTTAATTGTAAAGTTTGTTGCTGGCTTCTTTGTTCGTGTTACATTGGCACGTAACAATTTGGGGGCTCGTCCGGGATACGAATATCAGATAAACAAACAAAACAAAACAAATCAAACAAATTCTTTATTTATATCTACTGTTCAAAATTATTTAAGAAATTAATTTCATATTTCAATTTTGATAAATCTAGAGTGCACTTTCACTATTATTTATCGAAATCTTACATTCTTATTCAAATACAGCAACAAGCTACCATGTCTTTTGACTTAGAAAAATTTACGCACGAACCTTCCGTGGAGTTATTGAATTTGGGTAAAAAGCCTGATTTGCTCAATCTTGCCAAGCATTATGAATTAAAAGAAGTCAAGTCCTCATTGCGAAAGCATGAAATTAAGAATATTTTGGTTCAATATTTTGTTGATGAGGACATTTTTGATGAAAAGGCTCTGTCTCTCATTGTTGATGTTCCATCAGTTTCAAGCTCAAGAGATCTTGAACTGTTAAAACTTCAACAAAGGGAGAAGGAATTGGAAATAGAAAGAGAGAGAGAAGAGCGGAAATTTCAAGAAAAGCAATTAGAAATTGAAATTGAAAGAGAAAGAGCACAAAGAGAAATTGAAGAAAAAGAAAGAGAAAGGCAATTTCAAAGGGAAAAGGAAGAAAGGGAAAGAGAGAGAGAAAGGGAAAAGGAAGAGCGAGAAAGAGAAGAGAGAGAAATAGAAAGAGAGAGGGAAAGAGAAGAAAGAGCATTTCAATTACGATTAAAAGAATTAGAAATACAAGATAGAGCAAATCAGCCCAGAGATATGTATAATGACCATTTTGATGTAACAAAACATTTTAGGCTTGTTCCTCAATTTCAAGAAAATGAAGTTGATACATATTTCGAACATTTTGAAAAAGTTGCAAATAACTTGAAATGGCCAAAGGAGCAATGGACCTTACTTCTCCAAAGTGTCTTAGTAGGAAAAGCTCGCAATATTTATTCGCAACTTAGAACAGAACAAAGCAATGATTATGATACTGTAAAAGAACTCATTCTCAAAGGTTATGAGCTGGTTCCAGAAGCATACAGACAACAATTTAGAAGTTGTAGAAAAGAATCTGGCCAGACTCACGTTGAATTTGCAAGAAACGAAGAAAAATTATTTGACAGGTGGTGCTATTCTAAGAAAATAGACCAAAATTATGATAATCTTAGACAACTTATATTAATTGAACAATTCAAAAATTGCATTCAATCTGACATTAAGTCACATTTAGATGAAAAAACTGTTGAAACTATACATGAAGCAGCTCGTTTAGCTGATGATTACTACCTTACACACAAAAATTCTTTCGTTAATAAAGCAAAACCTGCTTCCTCACATCCCCAAAATAAATCTATGTCTGGTGATTCATCTAGCATGTCTAGTCAATCGAATTCACCTAAACCAAAGTCTACTGGTGAAACCAATGTTCAAAATCCCTTATCTCGAGTACATTGTACTTTTTGTAAAAAACCAGGTCACCTTATTTCGGAATGTTTTAGATTAAAAAGGAAGAAGGAACTGAGTGCAGCCAAACCTACAGGGCTCACCAGCCTTCAGCCTAAATCACAGCCTTCTTTTGAGTTAAATTCAATTGTTAAGGCAGAACCAAATTCTGATTCCTGTATGGAGATTTTTGAACCGTTCATTTTGGATGGTTTTGTATCACTTTCAGGTGATATGTGCCCACCTACCCCTATTAAAATTTTAAGAGACACAGGAGCTTCTCAATCTCTTATTTTAGCAGATGTTCTGCCTTTTTCTGAGAAGACTTCGTCTGGTACTAGTGTCCTTATTCAGGGTGTAGAGTGTGGTGTTATTAATGTTCCTCTTCATAAGGTTAATTTGTCCTCGGATTTGGTTACTGGTTCTGTGGTTGTTGGTGTTAAACATTCTTTACCATTTAAAGGTGTACATTTATTGCTAGGCAATGACTTAGCTGGAGATAAGGTTGTTGTTAATCCTCTTGTAACTGACACACCTAATGTAGGTCAAACAGATGATCCTATTTTGCAGGAAATACCTGATTTGTACCCTTCATGTGCAGTAACTCGGGGTATGGCTAAAAAAGCTTCCTTGAAAAATTCAAATGATATTGACTTAACTGATACTTTTGTTGGTCAATATTTCAATGACGAGATTAAAAAGTCTTTTAATCTTAGTCTGCCTGATACTCAGACAGACTCGTCAAAATTTTGTCAGTCATCTCCAAGGTCAAATGACCAAGGTCATGAAACGCATTCAAAGTCAAAGTTAATCCAGGAACAGCAAAATGATCCTGAGATTTCAAAGTTAATTGATAGGGCATTACCCGAAAAAGAAATGTCTCAGAATCCTGTTTGTTACTATAAAAAGAATGGTATTCTGATGAGAAAATGGCGACCATTTGATGTCCCAGCTGATGACGATTGGGCTGTTCATCACCAAATTGTTGTTCCAAAGTCATATCGCCATGAAATACTTAGTATAGCCCATGAAAGTCCAATGTCTGGTCATTTAGGTGTAAACAAGACTTATCACAAGATTATGACTCATTTCTTTTGGCCTGGACTTAAATCGGATGTTTCCAAATATTGTAAAAGTTGCCACACTTGTCAAATGGTAGGGAAACCTAACCAAGTTATTCCAAAAGCAAGGTTACAACCCATTCCAGCTTTTGATGAACCTTTCAGTCGAATAATAATAGACTGCGTTGGTCCTTTACCAAAAACCAAGTCAGGTTCTGAATATTTGTTGACAATTATGTGTGCTTCTACCCGCTTCCCAGAAGCAATTCCTTTAAGGAACATTAAGGCAAAGTCAATTATTAAGGCTCTTGTCAAGTTCTTTACTTTTGTTGGCCTTCCAAAATCAGTTCAGTCTGATCAAGGATCAAACTTCATGTCAGGCATATTCCAACAGGTTATGCATGAATTAGGTATCAAGCAATATCGGTCATCTGCTTATCACCCTGAAAGTCAAGGTGCTTTAGAAAGATTTCATCAGACCCTAAAGAATATGATAAGGTCATATTGTTTTGATACTGATAAAAATTGGGATGAAGGTATTCATTTGCTATTATTTGCAGTCAGAGAATCTGTTCAGGAATCTCTTGGCTTTAGCCCCTTTGAGTTAGTTTTTGGTCATTCTGTTCGTGGGCCATTAACACTCTTAAAAGAGAAATTTCTTGCTGATGATGAAACACCCTTGAACTTGTTACAGTATGTTTCTGACTTCAGAAATAAACTGTCTAGGGCATGTGAGGTTGCTAGGTCAAATCTTAAATCATCTCAGAGCAAAATGAAGGCAAGATATGACAAGCATAGTGTTGATAGGAAATTCGAACCAGGTGATAAAGTCCTTGCTCTTTTGCCAATACCTGGCCGACCCTTACAGGCAAGATATTATGGCCCGTATACTATTGATAAGAAAACAAGTGATTTGAATTATATCATCAATACTCCCGGAAGGCGTAAAAATAAACAAATGTGTCATGTAAACATGTTAAAAAAGTATTTTGACAGAGATAGCTCTATTTCAAAACCAGTTACAGTTGTAAACACTGTCCCACAACAATCAAATATGATTGAATCAGAAGTTAGTTCAGACTTTAGTGAAAAATCTGTTCCTGGTCCACCTAAACTTGAGAACTCTGAAATACTTAAGAATCTTGACGACAAACTTTCACATTTGGAGCCATCTCAACGAGAAGAGCTGAAACAGTTGATTAATGAATATAAACACTTATTTCCTGACATCCCCACAAGAACTGATAAAATATATCATGATGTCATTGTGGAAGATTCTCAACCAATAAAACAACATCCTTTTAGAATGAATCCAGTGAAACAAAAAGCCCTTCAAGATGAAGTGAATTACTTATTGGAGAATGACTTTATTGAACCCAGCCAAAGTAATTACAGTTCACCATGTATATTAGTTCCAAAGCCAAATGGAACATACAGAATGTGTACTGACTATCGAAAAGTGAACTCTGTGACAAAAACTGACTCTTTTCCAATTCCAAGAATTGATGACTGTATTGACAAAGTCGGTAATTCTAAATATGTCACCAAATTTGACCTTCTCAAAGGATTCTGGCAAGTTCCGCTCACTGATAGGGCTAAAGAAGTATCAGCATTTGCTACTCCAACTGGTCTGTACCAGTACAAAGTTATGCCGTTTGGGATGAAAAATTCTCCTGCGACGTTTCAGCGGCTTGTAAATATGGTTATAGCTGGCTTGGATGGCTGTGACGCATACATCGATGATGTCATCATCTATACAGATACATGGAGTGACCACCTTCAAAGAATCAAACAATTCTTCGACCGTCTCAGTGAAGCAAAATTGACTGTTAATCTGGGAAAAACAGAATTTTGTCATGCTACTGTTACTTTTTTAGGACATCTTGTGGGACAGGGTCAAGTTAAACCTTTAGAATCTAAGGTCAATGCTATCTCTGAGTTTCCAGTGCCTGCTACTAAAAAGCAACTGATGCGATTTCTTGGTATGGCTGGCTACTATAGAAAGTTTTGTAAGAATTTTTCTATAATAGCTGAACCTTTAACAAATTTATTAAAGAAAAATGTTAAGTTCAAATGGAATGATAACTGTCAAGTTGCCTTTGATCGCTTGAAAGCCATACTAAAGAGCACACCAGTTCTTTTAGCACCTGATTTTGACAAATGTTTTAAATTAGCTGTTGATGCAAGTGATGTGGGTATTGGTGCTGTTCTCTTGCAAGAAGACGATGATGGTATTGATCATCCCGTTTGTTATTTTTCTAAAAAATTAAACAAACATCAGAAAAACTACTCAACCATTGAAAAAGAATGTCTTGCTCTGATTTTGGCAATCCAACATTTTGAAGTTTATTTAACATCTGCAACTTCTCCTATAGTTGTTTTCAGTGATCACAATCCCTTAAGTTTTCTTCACAAACTTAAGAGTAAGAACCAAAGATTATTGAGGTGGAGTTTGTCACTTCAAGAATTTGATCTTGATGTAAGACACATTAAAGGAAAAGACAATATTATACCAGATGCTCTGTCAAGAGTCTAAAATTTTGAATTGTCTTATCTTTAATATAAAATTGAATTTAACAGTACCATTTCACTATATTTTTTGTTTATATGTATATATGTTTGTATATATATATCTCTTTTTCAATTCTTTTGATGAAAATTGTTTGTATTTTCATGCTAGATGTGCTGAAATGTTTCAACAAATCATGATATTATTAATTATGTAAAGTATATTATCATTGTATATGCTAAAGATAATACAAAAAGAAAGATTTATTTCATAAACCTTTCTTTTTTCTTTCAAGGGGGAAAGTGTTATGTATAAGCTATAAATAAACCTAATGGTATTTACCGTGTCTATTTTTAGACTGGGAATTTTCTTATCTCTTGATTCTGTTACGTAAATGTATGTAGAATTATGTAGATCTTTCTAGAAAGGCCTTTTGGAAGGTGATTCAGACTCTAGAGTATTCTTATGTTCTATACTATTCCAGATTGTTCTATAGTATTATATAAAGGGGTTCCTACAGCATTCTTGGTTCACTTGATTTAGACTTATGGTTTCATTTAGTAGTACTGTGTTAAACTAAAAGGGGATTTCTTGTTATCTTAAAAGTGTGTTTAAAAGCGTGTTTAATTTTAAATTCGGATATTATTGGACTTATTATTTGTGGACCAGGAACTTAATTAAATTGGATCTAAAATTAAAACTTTAGGATTAAACATTCAAGGTATTGTAAATTGTTTTTGTATTAATTTCATATTGTCAATAATTCTGGTATTATTGTCAATAAATATTGTTAATTGTAAAGTTTGTTGCTGGCTTCTTTGTTCGTGTTACATTGGCACGTAACACATTTAAATGATTCTTTAATGATCCTTTACAAGTCTGTTTATATATATTGTGATCAGAAGAAAAATAAGTGTTTTATAGGCGGAGGTCATTTCTCTATATGTTATATAGTGAAAACTTTGAAAATCATTTTCTCAGAATCTAACTGATGGATATCGACCAAATTTCACCAGAAAGATTCTTTAGTGATACTTTATCAGTCTGCAAAAAAGTATTGTGATCAGATGCAGAATATGTATTTTATTGTCAGAGCTCATTTCTTTTGATATGTTATATGGTTTAATATCCAATATGGGGTAAAACAAACTTTTTTAAAGTTCAAACAGATGAATTTCAACCAAATATCATAGGAATTTTATTTCTGTGAAGTTGTATCAGGCTGCAAAAAATATTTGATTAGATGAACAGCATGCTCTATATTGGCAGAGGACATTTCAACATATAAAGTGAATATTTGACCACCCTTTTGGTATCACCTAAATAATGATTTTTTTTAGACTCATTAAATTTAATGGGTGTAAAGATTGTACGTTAGATGGAACATAAGCTTTGTTAGAATCCAAATATGTAGAAACATTAGGTGAAAAAGGGAGACCGAGACACTCCCTTAGAACTAGTCAGTTTAGTTGAACGAAGGATGACTGTACAAAAAAGTCAAGAGGTGTAAAGTGGCCTTCTGAGGTTCAGAGTGGGGAAGAAAAAGCTGAGTTGACTGCACTCTAAGGCATTGGGCAGAACAACAATATTGGATTTAATATTTTACTTCTTATTTTCATTAGTAAAATTTTGTTGTGGTGACAAACAATTATTGTGAAGAAACACCCTTATAGTGGTGTTTAATGAAAAGCGGAAAGATCTACAATCAAAATTTTATTATGCAGTAACATTCTGTTAGTATTGAAATTTTTATTTTTGGATTTCAAACAAATTTCACTGGAATGATCCTTATTCTTAACAGCCTTATCATCCTCTAATAATCATTATCAGGATATTCAGGCCTGTGGAGCAAATCAGGCGCTCAAGCGCCTCTAGTTTTAAAGAGTCAGTAGAGTGATCTCAGGCCCCCAGTGGGCCTCTTGTTTAAATATGTCAATCCCTTGGATTAAAAAAATTGAACACTATTTGTTGTATCTTTCATATTGAAGCATGAAAATGACCAACATTTTGTTACTACTTCACCAGCCAAACAAAGTACATAAGCACCTGTAATATAAAAGTACAATATGAATAAAATAATGCTAGGATTAGATCAAGCTCTGACTTTATAATCTTTATGTGCAATATTTTTGGGTTTTGAATGATTGTTTCAAAAGTCCGAAGGAGTCCTTTCAAATTTCTATATGAGTTACTGTACATTATGATATTCTAAAATGTTGGTTGAAAAGGAAAAATGTTTTTCCGTGTGTCTACCATCTTTGTAACTACTTTGTATGTGGGCTGGGGAACCAGCATGACTAGAATCAGACTAAGATTGTGTTTTTTAGCTCCACTGGCTGAAAGCCACTGGGGCTATTGTCATGGTGTTGTGTCCGTTGTGCGTGCGTCCGGTCGTATACTTTTCTTTAAAAATCTTCTCCTCAGAAACTACTGGATGAATTTCAACCAAACTTCACAGGAATGATCCTTGGGAGACCTTCTTTCAAAGTTGTTCATGAAATTTGGATCCAATCAAAAACATGGATTTAAAGGGCCTGGCTAATTTCCAAATATGGTAAAAAGTGAGTTTTCTCAGATTCTAATAGATGGATACCAATTAAATTTTACATGAATGATCTCTGGGTGACCCTTTATTAGTCTTCAAAAAAATTCAAGATACAATGCGTTTATTTGGTATGATTATAGATTTCAGTTCTACACATCTGTTGGCACTAAGGTCAAGGTCATGTAACAAGGCCAAGGTTATCTGTCAAGATCAAATTTGTGAGAAAAAAATTGCTGTTTTGGGGGGCATTTGTGTTTCACACACACATCTCGTTATATTCAATTTGTTTTCTGCTATATGCACTGTATTTGGTGAATGGGTGTTTGTTTTCCATATTGAGTATAGGGAAATGAAATATCAAGCATAGATTGCCTGACTTTGTCATAATGATTGAATCATAACAGCAAGCAGTATTTCTACTTTTCTTCTGTAGATATGTTGCATTACCCACAGTTCACAAGATAATGCATTTGAACATATTCATATCAATTTGTCATTTTGTGACCAAAATGTGTAAAATACACTTTTGATAAAGCTGTATTTTTGACATTTTGAATGACTATTGAAAGAATCTTTAAATTGTATTATAATATGACCAGAGTAGCGGGAGTGAAATAACCCTGTTGAAAATTTATGATAGTACACAAGTGTTATTACACTAGTGGAATAACTATGCAAATGAGCCCAGAGCGAATAGCAACGCTATTTTGTTACTGCAAAAATGACGTCATAATGTACATATTGTGACATCAGTTTTATACGGCGTAATATGTTTCGCGGAAAATTGAATTGTTGAATTTTAATAATTTTGACGATTTTTCACAAAAAATAGGGTCATTATATACATAGAATATAAAATTTGTGCTAATAAAATACAGAATTTAATAAACTGGTCGTCTACAACAGATAAAAACTCGGCACAGCCTCATTTTTATCTGTTTATAGATGACTTGTTTAATAAATTCAGTATTCCATGACCACTCATTTAATATCCTCTATTTCTCATTACTTTCAGACGCAGGCAAATCACAAAAAGACCATTTCATATTGGATCACCAAATCATTCAGCTAACAAAAAGGTACCATTAATTCAAACATTACTACATTATATACCAACAATTTATAATTTGTTAATTGATTAATTAAGCCTTCTTATGCTGTTCAAGACAAACTCAGGGCTTTGATGCTTAAAAATCTTATTTTGACCCTTAAAATTACTTCAAAGGGGATCATTTTGACCCCCTTTAGAGAAATTTCTGTGGGTCAAAACTAGGGTTTATCTCTCAAATTTTCAGTGATATTTCTTGTTTACTATTTTAGATTCTACTTATTAACTATTCCCTTTATATTTTGACAAGAAAAGGTCATTCACTTGTAAACCTGTACTATTCTACTTACAATTTGCCTTTTCTGTTGTTTTGACCCCTTTAGAAAGAGTTTTGACCCCAGAATTTCATGGTTTAGAAGTCAAAGACTCCTAAATTTCAAACACTAGCACAAGCCCTCAAGTTCCTGATGTACACAATCCTTTGGCAGTTATTATAGACTAAAATCAGCCTACATAGACATGCAGTCTGATCTTAGCCCACACTACCTGCATTCTACCTAATTATCAGGGGCCTGTTCTACTAAATGTTTTACGACAAAAAATATTGTAAGTCAAAATCAGAAATTGTACCTGGTGTTTTCATTCATTGTTAGATTCTGCCTTGAAATATCTCATCGGAATCATCTTTAGAAGGCGATTCCAATGAGATGGTGCATGGCAGGATTCCATATTTTGTTACTAATTTAGAAGCAAATTAAATTTATGACTGAAGCAAAAAATGATCATAAGATGTTTAGTAAAACAAGCCCCCAGGAACCAGACTGGTTGAAATGTCCAGCATGATTCAAATAGTTTTCAAAACATTATTGACTTTTCAAGCTTTATCATATGTCCATTGGAGTAATTGTCAAGAAGCAAATTCTATACAATACGGTGTGTGAAACTGCAAGGTGTAGGATCAAGAAAAAGTAATTTCAAATTCATTGTTCGTTTTTATGTATAATGCTTGATTGAAACATCAATGAATGAGTGCCCAATTTTTGCATTGATTACTCAATGATTGGAGCTGTTGATGAAAGTAACCCATATTGACATGCATCTCAAAGGGTCCGGGCATTACTATTTTTAAGTGCCTATATATTCATAGGCACTTACAATAGTATTGGGCTGACTCCTCTATCTGCTCTAAGCCAGCAGAGCTTCAGATAGCAGTATTTTGAATTTTATGTTGAAAGATTTTAATGATACTTTTGCAAAGCTTACAATGTGAATGCCCATTGTATATAAAGATAATCATTCATTTCAGTGTAAGATAGATTTATATTTCTATGAATCAAATAAAAAGCTTTAGTTTTTGTTGTTCACAAAATGAAATATTATTCAGTTTTACTCAAAAAACAAATGATTATTCTTTTTCTTTCATGCAAAAATCAGACAAAATATAATAAAAATTTTGGGACATATTTGCTAAAGGTGCGTCTTTCTGAAAATGATTGCTATGCTACATTCAAAATGACAACACTTGATGAGCTCTGCTTTGATAACATCAGATAGGGTGATATAAATATAAGCAGAGTATACCTTTATGATAATTAGTCCCCTACCGGCGAAAGCCGAAGGGGACTATAGGTTTGCACTCCGTCCGTCTGTCTGTCCGTCCGTCCTTCCGTCTGTCCGTCTGTCTGTCAGTCCTGATTTCAGTTTTCAGGACTTTTTTTCTTAACCCTTGGAGATATTGAGCTGATTTTTGGTATGTGAGTCCGCATCAATGAGTAACAGAACAAGTTTGAGTTTGGTTCCAGTCCATTGATTTTTGACGAAGATACGGATGCTGGACTTAGAAATTACCAGGAAATTTCAGTTTTCCGGACTTTTTTTCTTAACCCTTGGAGATATTGAGCTGATTTTTGGTATGCGAGTCCGCACAAATGAGTTACAGAACAAGTTTGAGTTTGGTTCCGGTCCATTGATTTTTGTGGAAGATACGGATGCTGGACTTAGAAAATTACAAGGAAATTTCAGTTTTCCGGACTTTTTTCTTAACCCTTGGAGATATTGAGCTGATTTTTGGTATGTGAGTCCGCATCAATGAGTTACAGAATGAAGTTGAGTTTGGTTCCGGTCCATTGATTTTTGTGGAAGATATGGATGCTGGACCTAAAAATTTACCAGGAAATTTCAGTTTTCAAGACTTTTTTTCTTAACCCTTGGTGATATTGAGCTGATTTTTGGTTTGTGAGTCCGCAAATGAGTTACAGAACGAGTTTGAGTTTTGTTCTGGTCCATTGTTTTTTGACGAAGATACAGATGATTGACTTAGAAAATTACCAGGAAATTTCAGTTTTCCAGACTTTTTTTCTTAACCCTTGGAGATATTGAGCTGATTTTTGGTATGTGAGTCCGCACAAATGAGTTACAGAACAAGTTTGAGTTCGGTTCCTGTCCATTGATTTTTGACGAAGATACGGATGCTGGACTTAGAAATTACCAGGAAATTTCAGTTTTCCGGACTTTTTTTCTTAACCCTTGGAGATATTGAGCTGATTTTTGGTTTGTTAGTCCGCACAAATGAGTCACAGAACAAGTTAGAGTTTGGTTCCGGTCCATTGATTTTTGTGGAAGATACAGATGCTGGACTTAGAAAATTACCAGGAAATTTCAGTTCTCCAGACTTTTTTTCTTAACCCTTGGAGATATTGTGCTGATTTTTGGTATGTGAGTCAGCATCAATGAGTTACAGAACTAGTTTGACATTGGTTCTGGTCCATTGATTTTTGTGGAAGATACAGATGCTGAACTTAGAAAATTACCAGGAAATTTCAGTTTTCCAGACTTTTTTTCTTAACCCTTGGAGATATTGTGCTGATTTTTGGTATGTGAGTCCGCATCAATGAGTTACAGAACAAGTTAGAGTTCGGTTCCTGTCCATTGATTTTTGACGAAGATACGGATCCTGGACTTAGAAATTACCAGGAAATTTCAGTTTTCCGGACTTTTTTTCTTAACCCTTGGAAATATTGAGCTGATTTTTGGTTTGTTAGTCCGCACAAATGAGTCACAGAACAAGTTAGAGTTTGGTTCCGGTCCATTGATTTTTGTGGAAGATACAGATGCTGGACTTAGAAAATTACCAGGAAATTTCAGTTCTCCAGACTTTTTTTCTTAACCCTTGGAGATATTGTGCTGATTTTTGGTATGTGAGTCAGCATCAATGAGTTACAGAACGAGTTTGACATTGGTTCCGGTCCATTGATTTTTGTGGAAGATACAGATGCTGAACTTAGAAAATTACCAGGAAATTTCAGTTTTCCAGACTTTTTTTCTTAACCCTTGGAGATATTGTGCTGATTTTTGGTATGTGAGTCCGCATCAATGAGTTACAGAACAAGTTAGAGTTTGGTTCCGGTCCATTGATTTTTGTGGAAGATACAGATGCTGGACTTAGAAAATTACCAAGAAATTTCAGTTTTTCAGACTTTTTTTCTTAACCCTTGGAGATATTGAGCTGATTTTTGGTATGTGAGTCTGCACAAATGAGTTACAGAACGAGTTTGAGTTTGGTTCCGGTCCATTGATTTTTGTGGAAGATACAGATGCTGGACTTAGAAAAATACCAGGAAATTTCAGTTTTTCAGACTTTTTTTCTTAACCCTTGGAGATATTGTGCTGATTTTTGGTATGTGAGTCCGCATCAATGAGTTACAGAACGAGTTTGAGATTGGTTCCGGTCTATTGATTTTTGTGGAAGATATGGATGCTGGACTTAGAAATTACCAGGAAATTTCAGTTTTCCGGACTTTTTTTCTTAACCCTTGGAGATATTGAGCTGATTTTTGGTATGTGAGTCCGCACAAATGAGTTACAGAACGAGTTTGAGTTTGGTTCCAGTCCATTGATTTTTGACGAAGATACGGATGCTGGACTTAGAAAAATACCAGGAAATTACAGTTTTCCAGACTTTTTTTCTTAACCCTTGGTGATATTGAGCTGATTTTTGGTATGTGAGTCCACTACCGATGAGTGACAGAACGAGTTTGAGTTTGGTTCCGGTCCATTGATTTTTGACGAAGATACGGATGCTGGACTTAGAAAAATACCAGGAAATTTCAGTTTTCCGGACTTTTTTTCTTAACCCTTGGTGATATTGAGCTGATTTTTGGTATGTGAGTCCGCATCAATGAGTTACAGAACGAGTTTGAGTTTGGTTCCGGTCCATTGATTTTTGACGAAGATATGGATGCTGGACTTAGAAATTACCAGGAAATTTCAGTTTTCCGGACTTTTTTTCTTAACCCTTGGAGATATTGAGCTGATTTTTGGTATGTGAGTCTGCACAAATGAGTTACAGAACAAGTTAGAGTTTGGTTCCTGTCCATTGATTTTAGTGGAAGATAAGGATGCTGGACTTAGAAAATTACCATCAGTTTTCCAGATATTTTTTATCCTCAGAGATATTGAGCTGATACATAAAATCTGATACAACTAATATTTTGGATAGGTAGTTATACCTTTACCACCAAAAAAGATACTGCTCTAGGGATATATTTATAAATCCGGTAGGGGACTTGGTTTTGCCATGCAATACTTCCAAATGCTTGTTTTACTGGTTAGGCGGTGAGTTTATAAAATGATAATATACCGTTATTTCATGATAATCCACCGTAAATCATTACAAATTTTTTATTCAGAAATAAATTTGTAAATTACACAACTTCAGGTCAGTCCAGATGGCAAAACTGCGACTAATAAAGAAGAAAAAACGCCAACTCAGCTGAATGACAGCAGCTCTATTGGAGATGTTTCTGTGTCTGTAAGTACAGCAGGGCTTGTGTTAGTGTTTGATATTGAGGAGTAGTCATTTACCCCTCACCTTAGAAATTCTGGGGGTCAAATCTGAATTTAAAGGGGCCAAAACAACAAAAAAAGCAAATCCTAAGTGGGATTTTGCAAATTTAATTATCACTTTATCTGTTTCTTATAATGATATGAAATAAGTAATTAATTTGTAAAACTTCTGATAGTGATTTGTAAAAATCTTAGGTATAAAACCATGTTTTGACCCTTGGTAATCCCTCTCAAGGGGGGTCAAAATGACCCCTTTGGGAGAAATTTCTAGGGGTCAAATTAAGCTATTTTCAGATTTTTGAGGGTCAGAACCCTGGTTTAAAGGTCAAACATGAGCCCTGTACAGTATAACTTGTTTTAAGTGACCACTTAACACACATGACCAGGGCCTCGTGTTTGACCCTTAAAGGTCAAATGAAAAGCTCTATTTACCTTACATTAATACAAAGAGATGTATTAAAATAATCTGATGCGATATTCAAAATGAAAATTATATATACGATAATGGTAAAATCGACGATTTTCTCTGTTCACACCTGTAGCCCACTATTGAAACTGACATGTGATGTCATTGTAGTTATGAAGGTATTGACGGAATAAGCAGATCATATAAAATTACAGATTTTCGTTCAACCTATCACAGATTTTTCACAAATTTGTCGTAAAAACAAATGTCAGTAAGATGTTGCGGCAATATGCAAGGGTCTAATTAATTTAAAAAGTCTGGATGTATCATTATTAATAGTATTAATTATCCTAATTGAATAAAATCGGGACCCGAAACATCGACTATACACAAAGACATAGAAATATCTTCCGGTGTACTGATTGGTTATTCTTGCGCATAAATTTTCCGATAACCACGCCCCGTCAAAGGGTAATAAACCAATAAACGCCTTTTTGAAATTTCCGGTTAACTGATTGGGTAAAATTTTGTCAAGTGTAAATTATTATCATGCATATCATAGGAAAACCACGCCCCGTCAATGAACCAAAGTGTAAACAGATGTCATAATTGCTGTAATTAGTAAAATTACTTATTTTGGTGTTCAATGATGAAAACATTTTTTTGTTGTAAAACCAAAATATAGCACTTACAGTTTAAAACTATATTATTGAATTATGAAGATGTACCCAATTTTTTCACTTACGAAAAAGGCTTGATGGCAGCTTCTGATCTCCTAAACATATGTTTCAGTACCAATTTCTAAATTCTTCACCAAAGAACGTAAGGCTAGTGCGTGAAGAGTCTCAGTCGACGCTAGTCAGATTGCGGACCGAGAAGGTTCGAAATTTTTTCCAACTTTGATGATTTTCTTTTACAAGAATAATTAAGCTATTTGTTCCTTTCCTTGAAAGAGTTTTTAAAGCGACCTCTGACTGACCTGTTCTTGAACCAATCCTTTCATCACATAATTATTTTATGGAGTTGCAAGTCGGTCCACTTTCCCGAGACGGGTCACATATTATAAAGCTGAAGCTTAATGAATGGTCTCTTCGAAATTTTGCTCTGAGAAATTATTTCTCGAGTTCAAAGTTAACGTATAAACTTGAACAGTACGAAAGCCGGGAAGAAATCAGCCTCTGTTATAAATCTTGCCCAAGGGCGAAAAACGCAACACGAAGTACGCACAAGCGTAATAAGTAATATATTATTAGTTGAACAATATCGTCGATGATTGATAAATCATCGAATCAACGCAAATACAGCTTTTTAAAACTACATTTGCTACATTTTGATCACCCGTCAACATTTTTATTTAGTACATTCTCTCTGGTTTGGCACATTCTGTCTGTCTGTCCGCCTCTCTTTCCCTCTCCCTCTTTTAGTCTGTTTCTCTCTCACACTTTATATCTTAGTCATTTAACACAACATTTAAATAGTTTTTCGATATTAACAATATTGTGAAAACTTTTTTGTTGAAAAAAAAGAGAAAAAATTTTCCTTGTGTAAACGATATTGAACCCGCTTAACACTTATTACAGTTTGAAATGGTGACCATCTTTTAATAAATAGAAATGTTTTGTGTGCTGAAATAAAAACAAAATTTGAAAAATGTTTCAGAAATGATTTTGAAAATTATAGGCATATTAGAAGAATTATCGGCACACAGACTAGCACATGCAGAAAGGGTTCTCTTCGGTAAATCATTTATCATGTGCACTGTTGTGTAATCGGCAAGTTGTCACAATGCTTCCAATAAACAAAACCACCCAGCTACATGTAATTTATAAAACTTTATGACTTAATTAAACACAAATTTTATCCTCCCATGATTCATCTGACATGCCGCAAAAGACTAATTTTCAACCGGCAATATGCCTAGACACAACCTTTAATCGACAACGGAATATCATCAAATTTGTGTTTAATTGAATTTATTTTTCTAATTATTTGTTTATGATTTTTGTTCGTTATATTTTTGACAAATTCAAATAAAGTGAAAACATGGTTGAACATTTGTGGATTAAAGAAAATGAAAAAAATCGTGGAAAAGGAAATTTTTAAAAACAAATGATTATAGTTTGAAGGAATTTCATACCATCTTATTGTCAAAGCCCTGTTGAGGTAGGGTTTTATTCTATTTTTTTTTATTATATTATTTTTATTATATTATTTATCTGTATAATAAACAAAAGTTGAAGCTAAATAATTGGTCACTGTAAAACATTACTCTCAAATAGATCAAATTTGATTTCCTTCCGAAGTTTTTACCAAATTTACGAAGTGAACAGTCTGAAAAATGCTGATTTTATTTTGTGAGAGAAAAATGTTTATTTTTAACAAGATAACATCGTTCCAACGGCGTGAAAAACACTCTAACCATGCCATAGTTTCCAACTTACGTTTATCCAGACCTTGTTGTTAGACTCGTGACTAGATATCCTAGATTTAGGGTATAAAGTAAACGTATCTGTAGTTTCCGCTTACTTAGGTTTAAACTGTTCTGACTGCACAAGTTGATAGCCGTATAACAGTATCGAACCTTCGTGTTGTTGTTCGATAGCTGTGATAATAACAAGTGTTCGCCATGTTTACCTTCGAGAGGAATGCCTACAATGACGTCACACCGACTGCGCATGTGCGAAAATCCGTTTTCAGCCAGGTGAAAATTTCCAATAAATCACGGTCGTTCTTTTGTAAATATTGTCCTTTTGGGTGTGTGTTTTTTCGACGCGGATTTTTAGCTCACCTGAGCACAAAGTGCTCTAGGGAGCTATTGTGATCGATCGTTGTCCGGCGTCCGTCTGTCCATCTGTCCGTCGTGGCGTCAACTTTTTCTTTAAACAACATCTCCTCCTAAACTTATGGGCCAAAATCAACCAAACTTGGCAGAAATATTCCTTGGGTGGTCCCTTATGAAAATTGCTCAAATGGAAAGGATCCGTGCCATATCACGGGAAAAGGGGCCTTAATGACAAATTTCATGTTTTCACTCTAGAAGCCACAAATATGGTCCAATCTTCATGAAACTTGGTCAGAATGTTGGTTAGGTCATGAGGATAAAGTCTATTGAAAATAGGAAGGATCCGTGCCATATCACAGAAAAAGGGGCCTTAATGATAATTTTGTCAACAATATCTTTAAACAACATCTGCTCCTAAACTTTTGGTCAAAATCAACCAAACTTGGCAGAAATATTCCTTGGGTGGTCCCTTATGAAAATTGCTCTACTGGAAAGGATCCGTGCCATATCATGGGAAAAGGGGCCTTAATGACAATTTCTTGTTTTCACTCTAGAAGCCACAAATATGGTCCAATCTTCATGAAACTTGGTCAGAATGTTTGTAAGGTCATGAGGATGAAGTCTATTGAAAATGGAAGGATCCATGCCATATCACGGAAAAAGGGGCCTTTATGACAATTTTGTCAACTATATCTTTAAACGACATCTCCTCCTAAATTTAGAGGTCAAAATCAACCAAACTTGGCAGAAATATTCCTTGGGTGGTCCCTTATGAAAATTGCTCTACTGGAAAGGATCCGTGCCATATCATGGGAAAAGGGGCCTTAATGACAAATTTCTTGTTTTCACTCTAGAAGCCACAAATATGGTCCAATCTTCATGAAACTTGGTCAGAATGTTTGTAAGGTCATGAGGATGAAGGCTATTGAAAATGGAAAGATATATGCCATATCACGGAAAAAGGGGCCTTTATGACAATTTTGTCAACAATATCTTTAAACGTCATCTCCTCCTAAACTTAGAGGTCAAAATCAACCAAACTTGGCAGAAATATTCCTTGGGTGGTCCCTTATGAAAATTGCTCTACTGGAAAGGATCCGTGCCATATCACGGGAAAAGGGGCCTTAATGACAAATTTCATGTTTTCACTCTAGAAGCCACAAATATGGTCCAATCTTCATGAAACTTGGTCAGAATGTTGGTTAGGTCATGAGGATAAAGTCTATTGAAAATAGGAAGGATCCGTGCCATATCACAGAAAAAGGAGCCTTAATGGCAATTTTGTCAACAATTTCTTTAAACAACATCTGCTCCTAAACTTTTGGTCAAAATCAACCAAACTAAGCAGAAATATTCCTAAGGTGGTCCCTTATAAAAATTGCTCAAATGGAAAGGATCCATGCCATATCACGGGAAAAGGGGCCTTAATGACAAATTTCTTGTTTACACTCTAGAAGCCACAAATATGGTCCAATCTTCATGAAACTTGGTAAGAATGTTTGTAAGGTCATGAGGAGGAAGTCTATTGAAAATGGGAAGGATCCATGCCATATCATGGGAAAAGGCGTTTTAATGACATTTTTTTTTTGTTTACTCTCTAGATGCCACAATTCGAGGGCTCAGCGCGAAACGGTTGTAACTCCCTATTAATATATAGGGAGTTACAACTGTTTCACGCTGAGCCATCGAATTATGGTCCAATCATCATGAAACTTTGTCAGAATGTTTGTTAGGTCATGAGGATGAATTCATCTGAAAATGGGAAGTATCTGTGCCATATCACGGGAAAAGGGGCCTTAATGACAATTTTCTTGTAAGAGCTCCAAACGCCACAAATATAGTCCAATTTCCATGAAACTTAATCAAAAGTCTGCCAGGTCACAAGAATGAACTCTGTTGAAAATGGGAAGGTTCATGCCATATCATAGGAAATGGAGTCTTAATGATAATTTACTTGAAATATCAGGTGAGCGATTTAGGGCCCTCAGGATCCTCTTGTTTCTACCTTTTTATTTCAATTAAACTGATTGAAATATATATTTAGTTCTGGTTCGAAAAAAAGCTTTTCATTTGATCTTTAAACCAAGGTTTTGACTCCCAAAAATCACATTTTCACCCTCAAAAATTGCCCCTAGGAGTTCATTTTGACCCACTGAATTTCCAGTGGTGCAACCTATGCAATATAAATGATTATATAGATCAATTGTTTTTAGCTCACCTGAGCACAAAGTGCTCAAGGTGAGCTATTGTGATCACTCACCGTCCGTCGTCTGTCCGTCGTCAGTCCAGCCGTCCGTCAGTCTGTCTGTCCGTCCGTCAACAATTTCTTTAAACATCTTCTCCTCCTAAACCACAGGGCCAATCAAGCTGAAACTTGGCAGGGATGTTTCTTGGGTGAAGCTCTTTAAAAGTTGTTAAAAGAATTTAATTTCGTCAAAAACTCTGGTTGCCATGGTTACATAATAGCCCAAAATGGCCGAAAATCTTCGAAAAAATTCTTCTCCTCCTAAACCACTGGGCCAATCAAGCTGAAACTTGGCAGGGATGTTCCTTGGAAGAAGGTCTTCAAAAGTTGTAAAAATAATTTAATTACATCAAAAACTATAGTTTCCATGGTAACGGAAAATCTGAAAAATGGCCGAAAATGGTTGAAAATCTTAGAAAAATTTCTTCTCCTCCTGAACCACTGGGCCAATCAAGCTGTAACTTTGCAGGGATGTTCCTGTGGTGAAGGTCTTAAAAAGTTGTAACAACAACGTAATTTCATCAAAAACTCTAGTTTCGTGGTAATGGAAAGTCTGAAAAATGGCTGAAAATGGCTGAAAATATTAGAAAAACTTCTTGTCCTACTAAACCACTGGGCCAATCAAGCTGAAACTTGGCAGGGATGTTCCTTGGGTGAAGGTTTTCAAAAGTTGTGAAAAGAATTCAATTTCATCAAAAACTCTTGTTTCCATGGTAACGGAAAGTCTGAAAAATGGCCAAAAATGGCTGAAAATATTAGAAAAACTTCTTCTCCTCCTAAAGCTCTGGGCCAACTAAGCTGAAACTTGGCAGGGGTGTTCCTTGGGTGAAGGTTTTCAAAAGTTGTTAAAAGAATACGCCATGATAAGTGAAAAGTTGAAAATTTACGAAACTTAAAAAAAAGTTGCAGTAGGACGAATTTTAACCATCCTTAATGTACATCAAACAAATTCTGGTTTTCATAACATGGTCGACAAGTTATGAGTGACATACTCAGGTGAGCAATATAGGACCATCATGGTCCTCTTGTTCTCATACTCATATAGATATCTATATAAATGAAACAACATAAACAATAAAGTGTGTCTACACTTTTTTGTTATACGCCCGAAGGGTCGTACTATGTTATGGGCTCGGTCGTCTGTCCGTTCGTCTGTCCGTCTGTCTGTCCGTAAGCAATTTTTTGTGTGCGCAACTCCTCCTAAACTATCAATGGGAATGAACTGAAACTTGGCACAATTACTCCCTATGATGTCTTGTTGTGCATAAGACCTTTGAAATTCAAATCACTCAAGTCATTCCTTGGAAATCTTGAATTATCTGACCTTGAATATAACCAAAATCACTGTTTTTTGTGTGCACAACTCCTCCTAAACTATTAATGGGAATGATCTGAAACTACACACAATTACTCTCTATGATGCCTTGTTGTGCATAAGACCTTTGAAATTCAAATCGCTCAAGTCATTCCTGAGAAATCTTGAATTATCTGCCCTTGAATATAACCAAAATCACTGTGTTTGTGTGCGCAACTCCACCTAAACTATCAATGGGAATGAGCTGAAACTACACACAATTACTCTCTGTGATGTCTAGTTGTGCATAAGACCTTTGAAATTCAAATCACTCCAGTTATTCCTTAGAAATCTTGAATTATCTGCCCTTGAATTAAACGAAAATCACTAAATTTGTGTGCAACTCCTCCTTAACTATCAATTGAAATGAGCTGAAACTAGACACAATTAATCTCTATGATATCTAGTTTTGCATAAGACTTTTCAATTCAAAATGCTCTAGTCATTCTTGAGTTATCTTGGATTATCTGCCCTTTAGTTGATGAAAAACAAAATTTCTTGTCAGCTCATTTTCTCCTACATTTTGGATGGGAGTGAAAGGAAACTTGCCGCAATGACTCTGTAGGTTGTCTATTTGTGCTTAGGCCTAAATATATTTTCATATTCAAAGTAGTTCCAGTTTATCTGCCCTTTACTTCACCAAATATTTTTAATTTACAGATTTTTTTGGTGCCTGTGTGTGCACAACTCCTACAAATTTAATTGGATTGAAATGAATCTTGCCATAATGTAACCCTGATATTTGGCTGAGCGTAAGACTTCAGAAATTCAAAAAGCTTGGGTCTTTCTTGTATTATCTGCCCTTGAATTGATTGAAATTCACTATTTGAGCAACTCGTCACACTTTGAATTGGAATGAACTGAAACTTGCAAAATAACTGTTTGGCATATAGTTGTGCATAAAATCATTTTCAATTTACACTCAAAAGGTCATACTATGTTATGGCACCAGTTGTCTGTCTGTCTGTTTGAAATATTTTTAGCTATCATTCAAGCTCACATTACTGACAAGCCAAGGTTACTGTCAAGCCCCATCGGGCGCATATGCGCCGCTCTGCTAAGCTCTTGTTTATGTTGTTTCAGTTAAAAAATTTACTTTAAAGACTGATAAATTTTCATGTATTGCTCTTTTTCGACCACTTCAAAACCATTTTTGACCCCTAGAGTGTTATGGTCAAGGGGTCAATGACTCCCAAATTTAGAATGCTAGCACAAGCCCTAATAACATACATTTTTGTTTGTATGGGATTTATCACAAGTCCGAAATGAATTTTACTTTTTTTTACCATCAAGCTAGTGCAAATTTCGATCACTGTTGTTGTATTCTTAGGGGTTTGGAATTCCCAAACCTGACTTTTCCGGCACAGGCTTTTCTGTCTGTGGAAATGTTAATTTTTTAAGAAAACTTCTGTTGGCAAGTAAATGCCAGGGCAAATCTTGCCATTATCTTGGATTGATATGTCATACCTAAGAGATTAATAAGCCTGATGTTTATAAGAAAGGGTTCCAGGGGTTTTCTTCCTTAATAACAATGTTTTCTCAAATCTTATCTATTCTTATTTTAGATGACAAATTCATTCAAATACCAGAGAAATAGTAATTCCTCTTCTATTTGTCTATGGACAAGTGGAGTAATTGCATATTTCCAAAATTCTGATGTTAACTTCTCTAGCCACATAAAAAAATACAAATCTATTTTCAGTTTTTAGCAAGTACACCAAAGCCAGGCAAGACACAGTTATCTAGAAGAAGGCCTCTTTCACCTGTTCGTGAATCTAGGGTATCCAAAACAGATGTACATAGCCAAAGTTCAAGGTCAAATAAATCAAATAAAGAGAATTCATCAAGGTTGAGAGAAGGCTCTAGGTCACAGCAAAAGGACATTTCAAGATCAAACAAAGACAATAAATCAAAAGAATTTGAAAATGATTCAGTTTTCATTCCACAAAATGATGACAACTTTTCAACATCAAAGAGAAATATGTCTCAGAGTTCCATTCAGTCAAAACGTTCCCAGAATATTTCAAAACATAAACCTCAATCACATATAAAAATTAAGAAGAATTCTAATTCTTCCACTAACATGAAACAGTCAAAGATTAATTTTAGTATTCTTTCATCAAACACAATTCAAGGTCCTTCAAAGGAAGTTAGAAATGAAGTAAAACCAGCATCAAAATCATTCAACAGAAATAAGACAACTGTTTCTAATATGGAATCAGAGATAAATCAGAGACGCGTATCTAATAGTACCGTAAAAAAGGACAAGATAAATAGCTCCATAAATACAGCAAATAACCTAAGTAGAACCAACAGGCTTGAAGTTTCTTCAGGCCACAGCAACAACAACAACAACAGTATAAAGAGGAAAAGACATTCTGAATTATCAAATCAGGCAGAAATGTCTGTTAATAAAAGGAGAAAAGTGTCACAATCTGTTGAGCCAATCACAATTAACAAAACTGTGGATTCAAAACGGGCAGCTCCTGATGGAAGCAAAGCAATAAAATCTCAGCCCAAAAGACAACCAACAAAGACAACTAGGACTTCACCAGTATTGGAGGATGTAAGCGTGAAAGACATATCTTTGAGAAATAAAGAGGACAACCATGGGAGGGGCAAGAAACCAAATGTGTCAGACACAAGACCAGAAAAGAAACAAAAAACTAATAAGAAAAACAAACAGGAGGACAACATCCCAGGTATGCTTGTGCAGAAATTCTTTGTGTTTTTCATTTTGTACCCATTTTTGTGTAAACTAACATCACTGAATCAAAGTAGAACAAAATATTTTTTCTACTAGATGTAAAACTCACATTATCTTTGACCCTCAATGCAAGCCACCTTCACAGCGCAGTTGGTAAAGCGTTGGACTGTCAATCAAGAGGTTCCGGGTTCGAACCCCGACGGCAGCACTCATTCTTTCCGACTATTTGTCTCTCACTAATGGGTTGATAATTGTAGACCTATGTGGAGGCTAGGAAAGGATGTGGTGGTTGTACTGGTGAGAGAAATACCAGGAAACCATTGTAAGGTGTTCCAGCTGCTGGAATATAACTGAAAAAATGTTGAAAGGGGCGTAAGCCTCGATTCAATCAATTGACCCTCAATGCAAATAAATACTATTTTAAACAATTCAATGGAGAACAATTTAGACTATTCCAACCTTATAAGTTTACTAGATGAAATTTATATCTTCTTTTTTCTACAATAAGGGAAACAAAAGCAAAACTCAAATTCAAAAATTTGTTTTAATTATTCTAATATATTCAAATTTTCATTTCAGTTCCATGCAAAATTCAGTGTCTAAAAGTTTGTTTATATCTGATTACTATCCCATCTCTTGTTTTGAAGTTATTTTTACATTGTACTCATTATAAAAGAAAAAAAAGTACAATTTAATTAATTTGGTTTTAATAATTTTTCCAAAAATATTAACATGGTATATAGAGAAGAACATGTGAGTGTCTTAAGATATCAATGTTATCTGGTGGAGGTTGGGAGAATTTATCATGACGGGGCTTTGCCAAGTCATGATAATTTCTCACAGCCAATACCAGATAACATTGATATTTTAAGACACTAACTTATTATTCTATTAATCATGCAATTATTTTACCGATGCTTAACAGTGTTAAAGCTTTGAAATAAAAGGAATTTGTTGGAAAGATTGAAATTTCATGTATGCACTTTAATAGTAATTACCATTCTAAGACCAAAACAAATTAAAGCATTCTAGGGAAAAGTCCCATTTTTTTTAACGTTTTTGTTGAATTTCGTAGTCAATAAATTCTAATGATTAACATGAGCATGTTTGAAACAACAATCATATGTCTCTAGAAAATGCCTAACTTGAAACTAGCCTAGGTGTGTGTATATTTCCGTTTATTTATTGTCACTAGTGTAGCACATGCCCATATGAGTGACACCCCCAGAAGACGGTTAGTTGCTATGGGCGAGTGCAAGGATACATGACGTAACTACTGCTGAGATCCACCATGGTTCTTTAACTTGCTCGGTGTCAAGCACCATCTTACGGGACCTCGGTTTAAAGTCTCATCCGATAGACAATTAGTTTTGTTTGTTACCGTGCCAGCCTGGGAATCAAACCCACGCAGACGAACTTCAAAAGTTTTGAAGTCCGGTGCTCTACCAACTGAGCTAATCCGGCTGATGTCTAGCCTAGGCCTATAATGTAGGTCGCTTGTAAACATTCGCAAAGGGTTCATAGGATTTTTCTCGGACTCCTTACCCACTCCTCTCTCAAGATTCAAGCTTTTATTACAATGTTTTGAGCTATTGGATAGAACTTAGTTTCCATGGACTTTTAAATTCCTAACACTACCGATAATGATAGAAGAGAACATACTCATTGCAAGTTTTTAGACTAACCCAAATCTAAAATTACATCTATGTTCAAAACCTATGATGTGATTTCACTGAAAGTGTAGTTTACACATTTTAGTTGCCCGTTGATTTCTCTTGCAATTTGTGGTTGCACAATTGAGGTCATTTTCAAGCACACTTTGTTCAATAGAAAAAATCTTTTACTTTGCTTTGACGCAACAAAGGTGTTATGATTAACACAGTACATGAAGTAGATGTTTCATAATGTCAATAACCTTGGAGAAGATTTGCACCTTGTCATTTTTCATTGACTTCAAGTGTTTGTAGTACCTCCTTGACACATGTATACATATGATGGTTTGTGTAAGAAATAGAGGATAATCGTTTGTTTCAGTGTAAGATCGATTTATATTTCTTTGAGAGACCAACAAAAGCTATATTTTCATGAGTGGTGGATCTTACTCAAAAAACAAACGATTATTCTATTTCTTTATTGCAAATATGAGACAAAATGTGAATTTTCTAGGACATATTCTCGTAAAGCGCGTCATTTTGCGCGTGACTGCTATGCTATGTTCATTGTGACGTCACTTATTTCGCCCACATAGATGACATCAGATAGGATGAAATGCACAAAAACAGGGTATAAGTTTTTGATAATTTCACTGCTTTTGCGGTGAGATTATCAAGTGATAATCTACTGTTATTTCTAGATAAACCACCTAAAAGCATTTAAAGAAAAGGGTTTAGATACACAGAATTAGCTTTCCATTATTTTTATTCTGTATACAGAAATTTGAAGCATTAGTGTATCTATAGTCAAACCTGTCTTAAGCAAGCACCCAAGGGACATTCTACAAGAGCTTGCTTACGACAGGTGCTTGCTTAATACAGGTCAATTTCAGTGCAAATGGTTCATTAGGGAACTCAGTGGCGGCTTGCTTAAGACAGGTTGCTTGCTGAATACAGGTGGCCGCTATGACAGGTTTGACTGTAGTCTATAAAAGATGAATATTTGTAGTGGAAAATCATATTCTAATATTTGCAGGCAAAACAAATATTCGGATGTTTGAATAGTCATTCCCATCCCTTATTATGATTTGTCTGATGGTATTTTTTTTACATCTTTCATAAATGTTGAATAGGTTTATTGATGTAAGTTTAACGTGTGAAACTTGTAAAACAAATCTGGGGATAAAATGAGATTTGTCTAAATATACTAAGGAATTTTCAGATTTCCTAGAAAATAAAAACAGTAGAGCACACATTATGTCTAGAATCATCAAAACATGAAGATTAAGCTGGGCTCGTCTTTTACCTTTTAACCAGGGTTTTGACCCCAAGAAATCTGATATCTTATTTTGACCTTTAGAATTTTATTCCAGGGGGGGGGGGTCATTGCGAAATCCAATTTCAAAGGGTCAAAACTTTTTAAGATGCATCAGAGTATTTTTCTAAAATTTTACCAATCGCTTACTTAATACCTTTAAAGGGAAAGGTCAAATGACTCTCAAATGATTTCAATGATTAAGGGGTCAACCACTGCCTTTTTACAAACATAGACCCATGGTGGTATCCACTTTTGCATTACAATCAAGTTCTTACTTCTTCCCCCAAAAAGTGCATCTCTTTTTCATAGTTTAGAACCATTCAAGATCTTGCATTGTTAACCCGTGCTAACTAGTGTTAAATGACCTGTTCACAAAATTTCAGATGTACAGTATTTTTATGCCCCCGTATCGAGAGATCGGGGGCATATTGTTTTACTCATGTCCATCTGTCTGTCCGTCTGTCCGAAAACTTAACCTTTGCCTTTTCTCCAAAAGTATTTGACATACATAGCTCATATTTGGCATGATGATAGATCTCAATGATCCGCATCTGCTGGTACCAAAGTCAAGGTCATGTGACAAGGTCAAGGTCATCTGTCAAGGTCAAACTTTAAAAAAAAAATGCTGTTCCGGGGGCATTTGTGTTTCACAAACACATCTTGTTTTGCCTACCATGTCAACTTAATTATTTTTTAATAAACTTGAACCATCCCAAAATTGAAAAATGTGACCCGTCTTGTCTAAAGGGACCATCATGGAACTCTGTAAAATAAACATTTAGAAAAGATGTTGGATTTAGTACAGGTCAACCAGAGGTCTCATTTTTAAAAGTTCAATTAAAGGAAGGTAGAATGGCCATTCTAGATTGAGAAAATTAACAAAAGGCAAAAAGTCTGCGAAACCTACACAGTCTGACTAGGGTTATCTATTTTTCTTGTAACTTGACAAATATCCGTGTGATAACATCCCATATGATATTTTCTTATGATATCATATGGATATTTTTTTAATCTTGCATATCTGTTAGAAACAGCAACAAAAACAAGGCAAATAGAGATTATAAGATGAATATAATAATTACTTAGTGTATTGTATGAAAAAATATCTATCAAGACAGAGCCCCGACAATTATCTATCCTCTCAACCTCGTTAGATCTTTTTCATACAAAACACTAAAAACGTATTATATATTTACGCATTTCCCAGATTGTCCTTTTTATGCCCCCGATAGGGAGGCATCATAAATTTGACTTGTCCGTCCGTCCGTCCGTCCGTCCGTCCGTCTGTCCGTCTGTCCGTCCGTCCGTCATTCCGTCCAAAAACTTTAACATTGGCCATAACTTCCTTATTACTTAACATATTCGCATCATACTTTACCACAACATTCCTTGGTACATTACCTTTCTGTAGGCACATACTTTGGTGACCTTGACCCCTGGATGACCTTGACCTTGAACATAGATTGGCCATAATTTAAAATCAAAGCGGTGTCGGGGGCATTGTCATCTTACAGTGACAGCTCTTGTTTGACTGACAGGTCACACATATGTTTGCAACTCAATTAAGATTCAGCAGGACAAGGGTCAGGGTGGACTAAGTAAAAACATGTTGACTTATATTTTTTTTTCTTTTATAGCTCAGATTGTGAGGATACATGAGTCAGAGATCACACGCAAGAAAAGTGATGTAATAGACCTGGATGTGGTTCTGAGTACACTAACAGAAACACTTGAAACAGAAATGTAAGTATAAACTGGTCAAATTGATGTTATTTATCAGGAAAAAGTTCTGAGTAAACTTACAGAAACATTGGAAACAGAAATGTAAGGATATATAGGTCAAAATAAATATATAGGCAGTTACAACTGTTTTGTGCTGAGCTATCAGTATATGTACTATTTACTATAACACGATGGCATTAAATGCATACATGAAAAAAGAAGAAATTAGGTTTAAATGTCGCGTGTTTTACTGTGTACACAAATAGCTCCGTTATCTTTAGCGGGAACGTTGATGCTTTTTACATCATATAATCCACATGCTAAATGACGCTCTTCACTTTCTTGGAAATTCTCAAAACTTCAATATTGTTTCTTGTTCATTAATTGTACATACAGAAAAATATTTTAAACCTATTTTACTGCTAGAAAAGGGTAAAAAAAAACTTATTTTAGATTTTTGAATGTGTAATGGATATAATTTAATTTTCTATGTTGATGTGTCCATGAATTAAGTATTTTTTTTATGTTAATGTGTCCATGAATAAAGTGAAATAGGAGGAGGGGTAATATGCAAAGCAATATCCTAGGCTCAGCCCTCAGATTTTACCTTGTGCATATAACTCCTCCTCCATCAGAATTTATTGATGAACAAATCAATGCAAATAGACATTATTTCATAAATAAAACATGTATCTTTCTAGTACATTAAATATTGTGCTGAAACAAGATTTGCTTACTTGTAGCAATTTTTATGCTCCCCATATAGCCGCCGCTTCGTCTGTCTGTCCGTAATTCCGTCCGTCTGTCTGTTCCCATCCGTCTTGTTTTATGCTATTCCCCTTGATGATAGATCTCATTGATATGCATCTTCTGATACCAAAGTCGTTGTCATCTGTCAAGATCAAACTTTTAAACATATTTCTGATTTGGGGGCATTACACATCTTGTTTTTAAATGATATTTTCAGGGAGGAATGTGAGACACAAGAAGAAGAAGCGGCCATTAAACTGGTCCAGAAATATCTTGCACAAGATATGTCAAATATGGTCAGTATATATACTGTATATCATCTAATAATTCTAGTGCAGTAAATATTGTGCTGAAACAGGATTCATTTATTCCAAGTTATTTTATTTTTATGCTATTCCCCATGATGATAGATCTCATTGATATGCATCTTCTGATACCAAAGTCTAGGCAAGGTCAAACTTTTAAACATATTGCTGTTTTGGGGGCATTTCACTGAATCCTATTTTGCTAAAACTCACAAGAATCGTCTCAATGAGACAATTGTAGTGAGTTTTAACATAATAGGATTATTGAGCATTTCACAAGTATATGCTTATTCAATAGAAAAAAGTATGTTTCTTATTTGTTAACAAAACATGGTATAAGCGGCTATTTTCTTAACCGACTGCTTTTTCATGGTCCGGTAAGTGGTCACTTAAAAAAAGTTTTACTGTGCTGTATATCATCTAATAATTGCTAAAGGAGCAAGGGAATGTGCTAGCTTTTTGTATTAAGCAGGAGGAGTCAAAACTGTTGTTTAAAGGGTCAAAACAACAAAATGAGTTTATGACAAGTAAATATTTCTTGATTGTAATGATTCATTTCTTTAATTGTTGCCTTCATATATGTAAAATAGATTGAAGCAGAATCAAAGTGAACTACTGAAAACTAATTGACCCCAACACCTCCAAAAGTTTAAGTGGTCAAAATAGGATATGAGCCTGTGCGTGAGATTTCCAACAATTTCAAATATACGCAAAGCAAAGACTCTGACCAGCCTGTGCATCTGCACAGTCTGACCAGAGTCTTCACTATGCGTTTAGTAGATAGATAAGGTCTCAAAGTATCTGTAGATCAGGATTGAGGGAATGGCCGTCTACTAAGTTGTAAAAACTTGTGGCCAGACCCTTTTGTCATGAGCATTTGTGTAATATGAAATATTATGTATAACAACATTGTTGTAATGATGACAATAAAATATGTTTAAACTATCTGTAGATCATAAGGCAACTTTATATTTACAGTGTTAGGCTTTCAACGCAATGTTTTAACCTCTAGAACGTTTCAAATTGTTGGAAACGTCATGCACGTGCTCATATTTAAAATTTAGATATTTGAGAATCAAATCCAGACCAAGGGTCAAACACTAGCCCTAGGGAGCTGAATGAAATATAGTTCTAGGGAATTTCTATGTTGAAATAGGCATGTACAATAGTTTGACACTGACCCCTCCAATTGTCCAATTTGGGAGATATTTCTGTTTTTATTACAGATAGAGAATGTTTTGAATGTGAAGAAACTGCAAGACAAGATCAAAAAGGTAAACAAAGCGAGACATTTTAAATTAAAGGTTAAGTAAATATTGCACAAATACCTTGGTCAAAGTACCTTAAAAGCTCTTAAAGAAACCCAGGGTTTAATTGGAATCATAGCTTTCCCATTAGAAAGGGATGGGCTTTTATTAGAAGCTACGCTACATAGTGATTGTTCAACGCAAAACAGATGTAACTGTCAGTTACCACTGTTTTGTGCTGAGCCATCAATATAAGTTGAGAAATGGCAAAAAATAAACATAAACTTGGAAAAAAATATTACCATTTAATTGGGGTAAAAGGTGCAGAAATTTCTGTTGAATTTTAGTGACCTTGATTTTATGGGTATTATCACATCAATAATGGTCAATTTCATCCTCCAAAGAGGGGTATGGGGTTTTATTAGATCCTAGGGATGTATTAGAATTTTTGCGGTATATGTGGATTGTGATTGGTGAAGATGTTTTTTAGCTCTACTATCCGTAGGCCTGAAGAGCTCATTTACATAATAAAAGTGCATAAGTATTACTGGATTTATTCAACTTTTACAGGATGAATGTAGGGTCAAAAGGGCAGTTTCTTTTTGAAATTGGATGGATCCAACTGAAAACATGAAATAAGAAGCTTTATGGATTTGGGTTCTAATGATCTCGCTAAAGCAATTAAGCAATTTTCTTGAAACTTGAATAGGAGGATGGATGGTTATAAGTAAGGTTCCTTTTGAAAAAAGTGTTTGATCTGTTAGAAAACTTTAGAAAAGGAGCCTTATAAATTTGCTGTTAGATAGTCTATTAACCCTTTGCTGTTTTATCCGTGCTTTTTATGTGCCTGTGATTTTATGATTGAGAAAGAATTGTGAAAAAAGAAGAAATTGCTCCTGACAAGCAATTTCTTCTTTTTCCACACTATTTTTTTCCCAACTGAACGGTTATTTTTCAAATTAAATCCACTTTAAATTTTCGTCTGCAAAACCTTTGAATTTGGACAGGTCCAAAAAACAGGAAAAACAGGAAAGTGTTAATGATGGCTTGGTGTAAGTGCATCCATCTGTCTGTCACTGTACATCCATTAGTCAGTCAATCCAATTTTTTTCTGAACAATTACTCCTATAATTTTGAATGGACTTTGAAATAACTTAGCACAATTTTTCTTCAAAATTATTCTCCAGTATGAGAAGATGTGGAATTTGAAAGAAATTCTCAGATGGCTCTACGGTCAAGGTCATTGCTCAATGTCACATATTTGAATATGGGCTTTACAGAAGATGTCCTGTGACAATGACCTAGTTGCAAGAATTTTGTTCCTTTTTATGCCCCCGCATCGATAGATCGGGGGCATATTGTTTTACTCGTGTCCATCTGTCTGTCTGTCCGTCTGTCTGTCTGTCTGTCCGTCTGTCCGAAAACTTAACCCGAAAACTTAACCTTGCCAATATCTTCAAGCCTATTCAAGATACAAAGCTAATATTTGGCATGATGATAGATCTCAATGATCCGCATCCGCTGGTACCAAAGTCAAGGTCATGTGACAAGGTCAAGGTCATCTGTCAAGGTCAAACTTTGAAAAAAAAATGCCGTTACGGGGGCATTCGTGTTTCACAAACACATCTTGTTTCAACTTGGAAATCTTTTCTTTTAGTCTCATGCAGCTTATTGATTGAATCCCCATGTGATACTCTTTAGCTAGCTTTTTCTGAGAAAATCAGATGTCTTGCTACAGCCTTTGAGGCGGCAGCATCATTGTTGCCATAATCATGTGTAAACTTTGACTTTGTGATATCTCTGGTTCTACAGAAAGCATTCACTTGAAACTTGGCACACATGCTCACCATTAAATAGCTATTAATACTATCAAGTTGGGTAAATCAAGATGCATTTTGCCTAGATTATGCCCCCTTATATGCCCCCGTATCAAAAGATCAGGGGCAAATTGTTGCAACATTGTCTATCTGTCAGTCTGCCTGTCTGCAAAACAAAACCAAAAAACAAAATATTGCCAACATTTTCAAGTTAATTCAAGATACAAGCCTCATAATGTGAATGGTGATAGATTTCAATCATGCCCATCTGGTGATACCAAAGTCTTGGTCATGTGACAAACTTAAGGTCATCTGTCAAAGTCAAGTAACTCAAATACTTAACAAAACAACTTAATAATGTCAATATCTTCAAGCCTATTTAAGGTACAAGCCTAATATTTGGCATGATGATAGATCCCAATAATGTGCACCTATAGATACCAAGGTCAAGTTCATATGACAAGGTCAAAATCATCTGTCAAGGTCAAACTTCTTAAAAAACTGAGCCAAAAACATTTTCAGGTAATTCAAGTGAATTTTAGATACCCTTCTCATAATAGGCATGATGAAAGATCTGTGATGTACATCTGTAGGAATTAAGGTCATGTGTCAAGGCCATCTGTCTAAGTCAACATTTTGAAAAAATGTTGTTATAGGATCATTTGTGTTTCACAAACACATCTTGGTTGACTTAGATTTTTATTCACCATCTAGTACTCAACAGCTGAGTACAGGCAACCGTAGGTGGTGCTATTGTCTGATCTACTGTCCAGCAGTCAACTACTAGATAGTACTCTTGTTTTGATATTCATATTTATAAACTTGTGAACCATCATTCAAAGAACTTGTGAACCATCATTCATCAGGAACTCCATAGGGAACTCTGTATTATATATATTCTAATCTCAGAGATTGAATCTAGCAGAGGTTGCCTTGAAAAAAATTATCATACTGAAAGGTTGATCATTCATTCTAGATTCAGTGAATCTTACAATAGTTTTTTGCACTTCCTTAGTGGTACTTTTCAGGCTGGTCTTATTTGAAAGAGGTAGAAGATGACAAGTTGGTGTACAGTAAAATTTGTTTTAAGCGACCACAAACGGGACCACCAAAAGCAGTTGATAAATAAAAATGGCTGCTTTATACATGTTTTGTTTACAAATAAGAAACATACTTTTTAATTGAATATATAGATACAGAATATTGCGAAATTATCACTAAAACTATGTTTGTTTAACCACAAAAGAATCATCTCATTGAGATGATTCTGGTGAGATTTAGAAACAAAGGATTCATTTTTAATAAGTTTTAGACCAACCATCCCTACTTTTTAAGATATTTTCATATAATTTAAAGACAGGGATTTTGAAAACGGTCGCTTAGAAAAAGGATGCTTAATTGACGCAGTCACTTAATCAAGATTGAATGTACTTTGTAATGATCACCTTATGTGGGTAAAATATAATTGTTTTCTTTCTTTTTTAGCTTCCCTGAGCACAAAGTGCTCAAGGTGAGCTTTCGTGATCGTACAATGTCCGTCGTCCATCATGCATCGTCCAAAATTTCTTTTAACATCTTCTCCTAAACCGGTGAGCCAATTTTGATGAAACTTAGCAGGGATGTTCCTTGGGTCAAGCTCTACCAAAGTTGTTCAAATAAATGAAATCCACCATTAACTTTTCCTGTACCCTTAACAAAAAGGGTGAAAATAGGAAAATCTTCAGAAATCTTCTTCTCTAAAACCAGAAGGCAGACAGCTTTAATATTTGGTACGTAGAATCATCTAGTGCACCTCTACCAAGCTTGTTCATATCAAGACCCTGGGGTCACATTTGGGCTCCAGCTGGGCCCTTGCCTCTTAGCTTATCTGAGCACGGTGGGTGAAATATGATAATCTTCAGAAATCTTCTTCACTGAAACCAGACCAGAAGGCAGACAGCTTTCATAGTTAGTATGTAGCATCATCTAATGGACCTCTACCAAGTTTGTTCATATCAAGACCCTAGGGTCAAATTTGGGCTCCCTCCAATGCACATCCCTTTCAGCTCGTCTGAGCATGATGGGTGAAAAAAGGATAATCTTCAGAAATTTTCTTCTCTGAAACCAGAAGGCAGGCAGCTTATATAGTTAGTATGTAGCATCATCTAGTGGACTTCTATCAAGTTTGTTCATATCAAGACCCTGGGGTCACATTTGGGCTCCACCTGGATGCATCCCTTTTAACATAGAATCAAAGAGTGAAAAGGCATATTCTCTTGCTCTTGGCTGAAAATAATTCGTGGTATTGATCTTATGTAGAAATTATCTCTTTGTTGACATCTGCTTATTTAATTTATGTGATGTCCCAGGGATCAAAGAGACTCGGGTGAGCGATCTAGGACCATCATGGTCCTCTTGTTTCTACAATGTTTTCTCATGTAAAAATTCAAGCGAGTTGAAATTGTGGGAGGGTAATATAGTCCCTTTATAATTTCAGGGAAGGAAGACCCTCAAAGAAAGACAGAAGACCCTGATGAATTTGCAGCAAAAGAAATCTAAGTATGTTTATTTTCATGGTTAGAAGGGGTATTTTGGTTTTCAAATTTAGATTTTTCATTATTCCTAACTTAAACCCTCTGTTGTTGGTACTCATTTGAAACGCCTCATCAAGACAATTCAAATGAGTACCCACAACATAATCTTTCATTGGGAAATAAAGATTTTAGACAGGCTTTACCCCCTCTCATATGGACCCCTGTTATCTGCTTAATGAGCTCTTGGTTATACTATTCAGGTTGCAATGTTCAGCAAACCTTTGTGAACATTACAAAGATTGCTTGTTAATTTCTATAAATATTTGATATTTGATTCTGAAATTAGGTCTTGTATTAAAACTCAAGTGAGCTATCTAGGGATTTTTTTGTTTTTGTTAATACTTTTTAAGTACTTAGGTAGAAAGATGATGTCAGTAAAAATATGACAATGTTGATGTCATTCAAACCTAAATAGGAGTATATTAAAATAGCAATACTTATAAGCTTTATTTCTTTAAATATCCATTTACATTTTACACTTCATACAGGTTACAGATTGGTAAACAAAGCATAGACGAAGAAAGACAGGTGGCTAATAATATGAAAGAAATAAACACTTTCCTGTCAGATATGAAAAATCTCATTGATAAGTTATGAATAACACAGAATACAATATGATTGGCAAGCAGTCACTTGATAATCTTAAAGAATAAATGAGCCAGTGCATGACATTTCCAACAATTTTACTTGTGTGCAAGGTACAAACGTTAAGCAACATAGACAACAGTACAATGCAATAACAAAATATGTTGACTGCCTGAAGAAGAATTAAGACCTTATCTCTTATATAGTGCATAGGGAAGACACTGGTCAGACTGTGTGGCTGCACAGGCTGGCCAGAAGCTTTGCTTTGCGCACATACGAAATTGTTGGAAATGTTGTACACTGGCTCAAATTTCATGGTAATTTCAAGTGAAATTACAAAAGGATTATACTCTGCTGTTGATCATATCGCCCTGATTGGCATCATCTAAGTGTGACCTGCAAGCTTGATTGTTGTCTGGTAATCACATGTGATATGACACACTATTAGAGATTTTGTGCAAAATTTTTCACATTTTGTTTCATTTTTGCATTGGATAAATAAAATGAGCCTATGCATGAGATTTCCATCAATTTCAAATATGCGCAAAGCAAAGACTCTGACCAGCCTGAGCATCTGCACAGTCTGACCAGAGTCTTCACTATGTGTCTAGTATATAGATAAGGTCTCAAAGTATCTTTAGACCATCAGATAACTTCATATATACAGTAAGTGGCTGTCTTTTGCTCAATGTTTGCACCTTACAAACATCTCAAATTGTTGGAAATGTCATGCAATACATAATAATTTGTTTTTCATAAAAGATCAATAAATCTCTCATTTTGTGAACAAGACAAGGTATACTTTCACTAGTGTTCAGTCAATGAGATATATAGAGAAAAAAATCATTCAAAAATATCAAAAAAGAGGCCTTGATGTGTGCTTATCTTAAGAGAGTTTTTAAGCATTATCCCATGGTTAAGGTAGCAGCAGAAGTTTTAAGGTAATAGAACCGTAATAGTTCTGCAACATTTCCGACCTCAAGATCTTTCACAATGTTAACCGAGGTTTCCTAATAAAAATCATTAGGAAACCTTGGTTAACACTGTTAAAGTTCATTATTTCTAAAACGTTGAGCAACTATTACAGGTCCACTACCTTAATGACATAATTTCAATTGGTCAGTGCAAAACTATTGTAGGTGCCGTTAAGAAAATATCCAGCCTATGGATATATATCTTGGCACTTACCATATTTTTGCTCTAAACCTTTGACTTACCCTTGTTTGTAAAAAGCAATTTCTTCTTTGTCACACTGGTCCCCCAATTGAGAAAATGCGGACTCCTTACTTTGAGCTTAGACCCCTTGATTTCATAAGTTGGGAGTCAAACAGTCTCTTTCTCATTGATGTTATAGAGGTAATGTAAAGTTATGTTGTATTTGAGGAAAAGAAAACTACTGGTAAATTGTGTTGTGTAAAACATTATTTGAAAAAGAGAAATTAATTTTTTCAAGCATATTGCTTACAGTGGTTATGAAATATTTTTGAAGTCTTCTTGTCCAAGGACAAGTGACAATCACAAACTGACTTGTCCTTGTCAAAACCTATTTGTCCATTCTTTAACATAAATCCATTCTTTAACACAAACATGTTCCATTTTCCCACTAAATCATCATTTTTATGGCATTAAGCATATACAGTTTCTTTTCTCTTAACTCCTAATAATTGTGAAAAAAGAGTTAATTGAATTTACCAAATGCTTACTTTCTCCACAATAACTGTATTTTGTTTCTATAGGAAACTAGACACTTAATAAAATTCTTCATTGTGAATTAGATATTTAAAAAGTCATCAGCAACCCATTTCAGTTTTGACCAGTCTATAGTTCTGAGATTTTTCACTTGTCCATGGACAACCTAGCCATGTGAATCTGCTTGTTAGTCCCCTACCGGTGTTCACACCGGAGGGGACTATAGGTTTGCCCTCTGTCTGTCCGTCCGTCCGTCTGTCTGTCCGTCCGTCCATCTGTCCGTCCGTCTGTCTGTCCGTCCGTCTGTCCGCTCAAATCTGGATCCCGCGATAACTTAATAACTAAGCAAGCGTTTTTTATGAAAGTTGGTATATGACTAGATGGCAATGTGTAGATTATGCACATCATTTTATTTTTGTTTTTCGACTTAAATTGAGGTTGCTATGGTTACAGAAATAGTGAAAATATGGCCAAAAATGGGATCCTGCGATAAGATAATAACTAAGCAAGCTAGTTTGATGAGACTTGGTATATGACTATATGGCAATGTGTAGATTATGCACATCATTTTATTTTTGTTTTTAGACTAAAATTGTTGTTGCTATGGTTACGGAAATAGTGAAAATATGGCAAAAAATATTGGATCCTGCGATAAGTTAATAAGTAAGCAAGCTAATTTGATGAGACTTGGTATATGACTAGATGGCAATGTGTAGATTATGCACATCATTTTATCTTTGTTCTTTGACAAAAAGTGCGGTTGCTATGGTAATGGAAATAGTGAAAATATGGCAAAAAATGGATCCTGCAATAACTTAATAACTAAGCAAGCTAACTTGATGAAACCTGTTTTAAAATGTAAAAAAATTTATAAGCCATGTTAGTCAGGGTGGTGATGCAGCAGTATTTATCACCTCCAGTGAAAGTTCTCATTTCTTACCAACAAGACTGAAGAAAAACATCTTGGATCAGACAAGGTAACTGTTATTGATACTATTTCTTGCATCTGTCTATTGCTTGCATGAATTGTATAGTGGGCACAGCAGAGACAACAACTCATGTAAATCTTGTTTAACCCTTTCCAAAACAAGACCTGGTTTTGACGTCCCTGATAGAATTGGCGTGGGAAAACATTGAGACAAACGAAGCCGGTAGGGGACTTTATGTGTTGCATACAACACCAGATACTTGTTCATACTGCTTAGTGGTTAACACAGACAACTCAGGCAGCTTATTTCAGAACCACATTGTTTGTTTCACAACAATATTTTGACAAGTCTGATTGCAGTGAGGAGACATATTTGTCAAAGTTTCAGCTCGCTGTAAGTACATCTATCTTTTAGTCTGTCTGTCCATCTTATTTTGTTTGGACTCCTACATTTAAAGATTGATCCTAATAAACTTAGCACATGTTTTATCAAACATGAGTAGATGTGCCATTTGAAAGAAATTTTCAGATTGCTCCATGTTACAGGCTCAGTTAAAGGCCAAATGTTAGAATATAGGATTAATTCACATTTTTTCGGGTGTTAACATTTGCAGAGACTTGAAAAATGGTTTAATGCCCAAGTGCGAAGCATGAGGGTATTGAAGCATTTTGAGGGTCTCTGCAAATGTAAATACCCGAAAAAACGTGAATTGACGTTTTTATTGCATAAAAACAAAGAGTGTTGTATTTATTCACAGATACAATAGCACAAAATTATTCCGAAGGGAAAAGAATAAACATTTAATAGATACACTCAGTATTTCAATATTTCAGCAAAAATTGCCTTTTTCAAGAAAAATATTTTAACAATCATTATAAGTACATCATACATAATGATGTATACAATGATATTAATGATGTACTAAGAATGATCATTATGTAGTAGTGTTAAAATATTTCACATTTTTCTCGACAAAGGCAATTTTTACCGGAATATCAAAATACTGAGTGTTTTTATTGAATATTCAAAGATAGATGATAAATGATTCTTAAAGCTAGCTTCAAACCCAAGAATGTGCCGGGAAATTGTGTTAAGTATTACACCGCCATTTTTTTGGGTACCAAAGTTGTTTGGTAAATTCATGATGTCACAAAATTTACGCAGGAATAATATCAATGTCTTTAATTAAGCTCTATATTAACATTAGACCTAGAAACTGATAATTTATATAGGCCCAGTCAGAGGATATTTAAGTAAAAAAAAGTCTGGCATTAACAACTTGTGGATTTACTTATTAATCCACGTTTTCTCCCATTAACTCCTTGGTTTTGTTAGTTGTCATATGCCTTTAACAACCCCAAAATGCAGTTTTTATGTAATAATAAGGGTTATCCAGAGCTATGGTAAAAATTTGGCTGCCTCAACAGCAATTGGCCTTGGACAATCATCTAGTTTTTAGATTCACTGACCAAAGGCCACTAGGGCTATGGCGCTGTGTATGTGCATCCAGTCATATACTTTTCTTATTAAAAATCTTCTCCTCAGAAACTAGTGGATCATGCATTGTTACCAAACTTCAAAGGCATGATTCTTGGGTGACCCTCTTTCGAAGTTATTCAAGGATTTTTGATCCAATGAAAAACAAGGCTTTAATGATCATTGTTTATTTCCACATATAATTACATGTATATGTGACTTTTCTCAGAATCTAAACGATGGATATCAACCAAACTGCACTGGAATGATCCTTGAATGGCCCTTTATCAGTTTACAAAAATCATTGTGATTAGATGGAAAATGTCCTTTATGGGTGGAGGTCATTTTTCTATATGCTATATGATGGAAACTTTGAAAATCATCAATCTAACAAATGGATATCAACCAAATTTTACTTGAATGATTCTTTAGTGACCCTTTATCAGTCTACAAAACATTATTGTGATTGGATGCAAAAAAGGTACATGTACATGTATTTAACAGGCTGAGGTCAATTTTCTATAATTTATTCATCGATCTTTAATTTTTCTTTCCAGAAATACTATTTCAGCATTACACTTATTCTTCCAGAAAAAAAGAGAGAGGGGACACTCTTAAAACACTAATCATTTTGTCTAATTATATCAGTAGTTTCAGTCCTTTGAAGCAAATCAGCCTCTCAAGCAGCTCTTGTTCAAAGGTTTACTGGGGTCAAAGAAAGTTCATGTCAACGTATTGGGTCTTGTTGTAAATAATGTCAATTACATGTTTAATATCATTATAATGTATAGAAAAATTACCATATTAATTAAATATATAACATTTTGTTGAAATTTTCAACATACAACCCTTACGTTGATTTTAACCCTTTCCTGCTATTCATGGCATGTTCCTCCTGTACTCAAAGCCTTGGTAGTCATGGGCCGCCACCATAGCGCAGTTGGTTAGGCATAAGACTTCCAATCTGGAAGTCGTGGGTTCGATCCCCGTTGGCGGCAAATATCCTTTCCGACGTTTGTCTCTCACCAATGGGTAGATAATCGTAAACCTATGTGAGATAGCAGTCGGAGGCTAGGAAAGGATGTAATGGTAGTACAGGTGAAAGAAATACCAGGAATCCATTGTTAGGTGCTCCGGCCGTCGCGATATAACTACAAAATTGTTGAAAGCGACGTAAAACTTATTCAAACAAACAAACCTTGGTAGTCATTCGGAACACCACTCGGCCAATCTCACGATCAACCTCGGATGTACATAGACGGACTAATTTTAAAAATTACGGGAAAACCTTGGAAAAACTCGATGACATCAGTTAAAATGGCGTTAGCCCTCGAAACTTTGAGTGAAAACATTTGAAGTCGTCAACGCTACTCGTTTAAGTCACTGACGTGAAACCATCGTATCCTTATATTAATATCTTTGATTCTTAAATAACCGCAGAAAAATCTTTATTTTTGAGAATGTTTCGTCATTCATCCATTCATTGACTCATCAAATACTAATGTTGCAGGAAAATGATTCGTGTGGCAATTAAACCATCTGAACGATCTTGATAAGTGAATTTGATTTAAATTTTCGACGGTCAAAAATAGAGTCCTAAACTTTTTGTTCTCAATATACACACAATAACCCTTATAATATTTATGGGGAGTGTATAATCAATTATTTTGCCCTGGCAGAGCGTAGCCTAAGTAATTGGTCCCTGCATTTAAGTTAATCAGCATTTGTTGATACTTACTTATTTTTATAGATAATCGATGATATAAACTTGCAACATTAAATCGTTGGTGGGTAACCAAACCCTCGTAACTTCAGCTTGGATTAGCTGACGTTACTAGGGTCTGGTTTCCCGACGTATTCACTATTGCTTAGCACGTTAACCCTTTTGGATGTAGGATACATTTATTTACACGAGTAAGCAGTAATTGCCGAATATCTTTAGAAATATAAATTTAAAGATAGCGCAGGTTGATTCCGCATTAGTTTTTCTTACACTGTTTCCGCCTAACAATTTGCACGATTTTGTTACATACCCATACATCCGAAGTCTGTTGCAGTTTACGGAAATGACCGAGTGATGTTCCGAATGCCTTGGTAGTCGGTCAGACAATCTGATATTGTTTGAACAATCAATTCTTCATTATACCCCTACCTCCGTATGTTTGTCAATCGATCTGTTTGTTTGTCTGTCTATCTGTCAGTGGACTATTTCATATCCTTCCACATTTCATATCCGTACTCTAACTCAAGATCGGAGAGATCTAGAATCACGAAACTTAATATAATTGTTGCTTATGATCGAAGGGAATGCCCTATAATTTTTGGAACACGTAGGTCAAGGTCACAACTAAACTTTGTACGAAAACTTTTTCCAGAACTGGGACAAGTGGGGCGGGTAAAGATCTAGTTTATGAGTGGATTTCAAAAGTAAATGTTTCCTCCATCTTGAGAAATGTATAGAATGGAACATTAGACCAAATCTTACCACTATGTCTTGCAGCCTTGCTTTTCATGTTGACATACCTGTATGGAAAATATACAGAGTACTTTGTAATGGTGGTATACAGCAAATGCGTAACTACCAATTACGAACAGTACTAGCATTTGTAATGAAAGTGGCGTCACCTAAAAGACTACAGCTTGGAAATCATTCACAAACGCTCCATAGTATCAAGGGAGCTCCGCATCTCTCCTCGGGGGTGTTTGGGGCATTATTACTATTTGCCCTGTTTTTCTCTCTCTCTAAACATATTTATTTGTCAGCACAATACAATTGTAAGTGCCTATATATATATTTTATAGGCACTTATAATAGTATTGTGCTGACCCCTCGAATTATTTTGCATAATGTGACCATCCAAAAGGTCGCCTTCTGTGTTTGTAAAGGTATCAAGGTCCTGGTCATACCCATTCCCAGGAAGAAAGCACGAAGCTTGACCTCGATATAATTGGAAGATTGTTCAAAATGACGTTAACCCTTTCTTGTACAGTTATCTGAATTTTATAACCGAGAAAATAATATGAGAAGAAGAATAAATCTCACCTTGCAAGCAATTTTAAGCTCTACTAACCAAAGGTTGGACGAGCTATAGTGGTGGCGTAATTCCTGTCCGTTCATATGTCTGTCCGTAAACAATTCTTGTTTATGTGAAGTCCAAACATATATCTGATTAACTTTCACAGAATGGTTGTAGAATTTTTCATTTCATGGAGTTGATTCATCTGATAACAAGAAAAGGAGCCTTGTGGATTTTTGCTCAAATATTCTTGTTTAAGCGATAAAGTTTACAAATATAGGATTTACTTGAAACTTTCACAAGATAATTGAAGAGGTCATAAGGAAGTATCCACATTAATACTAATAATAGAGCTATTTTCTTATTAATTTCGCTATGAATTCCAACAATGTCGTAGAAGATATTCTCCTCGAAGGCTTCAGACGCTCTACAGACTATAAAGTTTTTCCCTATCTTTACATATTAAAGGCCCATTTTCCGGCGTTTTCCGACGGATCAGCCACATTTTCCCAAGGAACCTTTCTTATGACTCCTTCAATTATCTTGTTTCTTCTTGTAATTTTTCTCTCGTCGTTTACCCATGCTGAAGCACAGAGTTTGCTTTGCATGAAAATTTTGTACAATTTGTTAGTTTTTGTCGCCGCCACGTCAGTTATATGCGAAATTGTGCACAGGGTATGCGTCAAGATTTCGGTTCGCTAAATTTCATTTTAACACGATCGCGTAAAACGCATTTATGAAATAAGAAGAAATTACATGGAACTTTATTCGGAACAAAATTCATATGTCATGTGTTTAACTGTGTACACAGAAAGCTTCGCCAACTTTTTACTCAACGTCATCTTTAGTGCGAACGCCGATTCTTTTATTTTTGCTAAATGACGCGCTTCGCTTTCTGTGAAATTCTCCAAACGTCAATAGCATTACCCTTACATTAATTTGTCATCCAGAAAAAAATGTTTAATACTAATTTACAACTAGGAGATGGTAAAAAAAAACAGTTTCAGAATTTTGATCTTTTTATAGCGAATATAATTTCATTTTCGCGTTGATGTGTCCATGAATATTCTGATGGGGGAGGATTGATATGCACAGCAAAATCCTCGGGCTACACCCTCGAAATTTAACTTTTTGCGTATAACTCCTCCATCAGACTTTATTCTTGGACAAATCATCGCGAAAATAAAACTATTTCATAAATATTAGCCATATAACTGTATCAAGGCACATGTTGATTTATGAAAACCGTCGTTTGGGAATAACATTATTTGAGTAAATCGGGTATATTCAGAAATGTTAGGTAGCCTATCAAACGACACAACGATTTCGTCGTTGATGATAAGAAACATCGCCTTTCATAAGTGGACTGAAAAGAGAGGATAGATTATGACAGTCTTTTTATCACCGGACCTTTCCCGCGAGACCAGGTATTATTCATCTGTTAGCTTGTGTAGATCTGGGTCCGAGATTATAAAACTTTTCTCAGGCTAAACCGAGAATTTTCTCAAATTTTAGATTTAAATAGATGTATGAAAATAGAAGAAAATATTAATAAGTTGTTATTTATAACAACTTATTGATATTATTTTTTATGTTAATACCTTAAAATGAGCATTTAAACAGAATTACGACTTTAATCTCAAATGGAAATTTAAGAAAAATTTGAATTGAGAATGAGAAAAGTCTTATAACCTCGGGCCCTGACGTCAAGAGAAGATTTTGCGTAACGACCTTATACAGTGAATGATTACAGCAATGATTCAAGCAGGGAAATAGAGAATGCTATAATAGTGTCTTAAAATATCAGTCATGGTTATCTGGTCGAGGTTGGGAGAATTTATCATGACGAGGCTTTGCCGAGATAAAAAGTAAAAAAAAATCAGGAATGTGTCATATGACTATGCAATCTGTTACTACAAAAAAAATTGACCTGTCTGATATCATTTTATGTTATCAGGCAAGTGATATCAGTTCAATACAGACCTCATTGCATTATAAGTTCAGAATAAACAATTTTTTCGATCAGAGATTACTGCCGCGGCTTAACCGGTGGTTGTGAAACACGTATAAAATTGGAGACGCCACATAGCGTCATTCTCAAACGCTTTGTTGTGTTTAGAGCGCTTTGCTGTGTTGGGCCGCTCACAATGCTAGAATGCAACATTGCACTCTAAGATAAGACACTGTCCCGAATGTGTTATTTTTCCTCATGATCCCCTTTTAAGTAACGTTGCTTTTGAGATGCAAAAAATGCTAGCCTTTTTAACACTAATATAGCAAGAAAAACGATTCGCGATGCAATTAAAACATTTAAAAAATCGTAATATCTGGATTTGATATTTAATTTACGATGGTCAAAAGTGAATTCCTAAACTTTTTGTGCGCAGTACACACACAATTCCGCTTATACTATATATTTATGGGGAGTGTATATAGGTCCTATAATGTGCCACTCCCGTCGTACTTTCACTGTCTCAGGAGAGTTTAAGTTAGTCCGGGCTGCAACGCAAAAGTGGCAACGAATCGGTAGGCATAATCGCAATCTTGAATGTAGGCTACTACTTCAGGTTTAATGCAGCGGGTTGTGTACTATTGCCCTTGTGCATCAGGCTGTGGAACCAGCTACTCGTTACTGCAAAGAAACACAGTTTACAGTGTTGCCTTCAGGATGAGCCGTCTTTATCGTAAACGCATGCTAACAACTGTATGCCTAAACCAAAATGGGTTTAGAACGTTCTCAGCAAAAGTGAACATCATACTTCATTGGGTTACCAAAACCAGGTAACTGAAGTTACAAGGTTTTCGTAATCCACAGACGGTTTAATGTTTCAAATTTACATTATCGAATGTCTATGAAACGGAGTGAAAATCAAAAAGGCTGATTTACCTTAATTGATTGGTATCTATGACCAATTATAAAGGTAACGATGACCCTAAAAACATGCATATCTTATAATATGTTTGCATTCAATGATAAGTTTATGAACAAAAAAAAAAAATGAAAACCTTAAAAGAAAATAAATAAATAAATCTAAGGCTTATAAAGACCTAAAGATGCAGCAGATAACATTTTTATTTTCATATTTATCTACTAAATTTATTTAATTTCCTTTGTTTCCTTCTTTTTTTTAACAGAAAATGAACAATTTGCGACTAAGAAGATCTGCTCTATTTTCATAATAAGGGTAAACAAAGTTTAGTAAAAAGCAAGTTTTCTTTACCAAGAAGATGGATATACAAGGTACATACTAAGGTCTCCGAACTTATACACTGAAATAGAAGGAAACTCAAGAGTTTGCAGCTTTTTTTGCGATTAAATTATCTCTTTCTTCAAACATTTTGTGAACATAAGATATACAAGTTTGCAACACATCATATTCACTGATTTATAAAATGTATCTAAATTTTTCATCATCACCCATGATTTTAAAAGAAGGTGTGATGCCTTCTCCCTCAGCAAAGAATATTTTCCTGCTAGCTGATAAAGACTGGCATTGTAGTAAGAAGTGGGCTTCAGTTTCAACTTGTGATTTACAAAGAGGACAAATTCTGTCTATGAAAGGTTTCTTTTGGTGCCTACCCTTTTCAATTTGAAGATTATGTGCACTTACACGAAATTTGGCAAATGATGTAATTTGTTCTCTGGGCAAATCATTTATACGCAAATACATTTCTTTCTCATAATTTATCTTAAAGGTTCTGAAGGTTCTAAGTTTGTTATTGCTATTATCAAACATACATTTTTTCCCAATAATGTGCATAAGATTCTTTTAGTTTGTTATAAATTGCATTTTTCAGTTTATTTTTGGATAATGTGAAGTGATTGTTCCATACATGTTCAAATCCAATAACCTTCATAAACAATTTGAATTTACTTGCGAAACCTTTAGGAAGGGAGTAACTATCTAAATATGATTTGTATGCAACACAATTCTGATTTAGATTAATCAGATGTGTCCAAAAGGCACAAGAATATTTCAAACCGTATACGGCCAAAGAAAAGATTCCAAATTCTGATCTTACTGCATTATTGCTTGCATACTTGTTAACACCCATGACTGATTTCAAAAAGCGAACTTGATTTTTTTCTTGTTGTTGCAGATCATATCTATGTTCAAAACTAATTAAATTATCTTCATTTACAATAAAATCTAAAGGCAATATTTCACTACAATATAGAAGTATTGGTTTGACACAATGTTCATACACTTTCAAATATAAATCAATATTCATGTTTTCTCCTGCCAAAGCTTTTTTAATACTAAAGATGCTGAAGGTG